>CM018076.1:172025716-174425716 GCA_008658365.1 Alca torda | reverse complement strand
GCCTTGTCACCTCGGAGATAGATTGATAGCATGTTACCTTTTGCAGAGTGGGGCCCTGCAACACTCCAATATAAACCTTGGAAGGGTAACGCCGAGTATGTCGCAGCGTAAGTCACATTTTTAATTTAATGTTTTATTAAATGTTAGATAGAATAAATTTATCCAGGCCTCACAGACTCTGTCTTAATAAATGAATTGGCACTCCTTCGGATGTTAAAAATGGTCACAGCTTCTCAAGGGCATCAGAAACCCTGAAGCGTAAGACACCAGTAAATACAAAGAGCAAAGGCAGCATGGACAGTGATATATTTGCAAGCGCTGCGGGTGAGCCAACACTTTCAAAATGCTGAGGCTAACAAAACAAGGGCAGTGAACTCCCAAAATGGGAAAAGCACCTGCAGTAAGAAGCTGTGCTTGAGTGCTGTTGCACGAATGTGTCCACTACTGAAAAAAAGTGGAAAAGGTGTGGGTTTATCACCCTCCTGCTACTATATTTCAGGATATGTTTGTACGTTTAAAATTTCATGAGCAGTATTAATAATTTATTTATCTCCTGTCCTTTAATTTTCTAAGGCTAGACTTTGAAAACAAAAGGCAGGGAGATGATATATTCTCTCCCTCCTCTGCAGTTCTCTACAGCACCTTCGCTTGCGTTTCCCTGAAGAACTGCTGTCATTAGTAATATATAATTTGGCTAGGGAAAATGGTTACAAGTTCCTTAGTCAAAACCAATATGCCCCTGCCCTGGCACATCCCTCCAGAGACATCCTAAGATTTCCGCAAGCGACTCCATTTCGAAAACATTTGGCTTAGATAAGGCAGGACAGCTCAACACTACCACTCAAGCAATGAAAGGCTTTCACAGCACAATCGAGCTGTACTATATATTTCCACAGACACTAAACTAAATGATTGTAAATGACTGTTAAAGCTGCCAGAAAAGTCCCCTTCCAACACTGCCGAATAAACCAAAAAATACTTAGCATGCTTTTTTTCCAGAACTCTAAGATGTTGGTGTTCAGTAGCTATCCATCTCACATTGCCACACGTTACACTGTGAGCCAGCATAAGAACAAGAGGTTCCAATAAAGTAGCGCACAAAACGACAGGGAGCAGGGAGTTACGCTAAAAACATCTTCTCCTGTAGACTGTGCTTCTTGAATTCATGCAGCTGGCGTCCTCCTGTTGAATATACGAGATCATTTGAATGAGAAGGTAAAAAAGGAAGAGGAACCTGAAACTTCCTTCGAGCCTGGCATTTTTCCAGAAATTCAGGAAGCAAATTCCCAGCATGTAAACAATATAAAGGAACGCGAATAACAAAACAAAGCACAAAATTGCACTTATAAGTTCTAAATACACAATATTCTTGAGCTAACTACATGACACTTGCCACTCCATTTATGAGTCCTACAGCTGATGTGAGAGGAATTAGAAGGACTTTATTCATTAAAAAATGAAATGTGGTTTCACATACACGTAGGATTGCATGGAATCATAAGCAGTGAGACGAACTTGCTACCAGTAAAAATGACAAAAAAACAAAGTTGGGCTACACTATATTAAATCCTATCTGTCTTTAGCTGACCCAAGGAAATATATTCTAAGCTCAGATGAGTAGTCACAATTTATAACAGAGACTGCATATTTATATGGAAATTTTATTTTTATATTCAAAATGTGAAGGAAAAGGTATGAAACAAAAATGTTCTTTATTCTCTTTCATTCTGTAAGGATAACAAATTAGACATTAGTGGGCTTTCCTGAAGTTTACAGCACTGGATCCAAGAGGAGAAGCCGTTTTTGAAACTATTATGCAGTATATATTTATATGAAGAATACACAGGGTTCAACAAATAAATGAGATTAAGAATATCTCTAAGTTTAATTTTGTACTGGTTTTGACTGGGATAGAGCTAATTTTCTTTATATCACCCTGTATGCTGCTATGTTTTGGATTTGTGACCAAAACAGCGCTGATAACACATGGATGTTTTAACTGTTTCTGAGAAGTGCTTGCACAGCATCAAGGCCTTTTCTGTTTCTCACACCTCCCAGACAGCGAGAAGGCTTGGGGTGCACAAGAAGTTGTGAGGGGACACAGCTGGGAGAGCTGACCACAACTGACCAAAGGACTATTCCGCGCCATATGATGTCATGCTCAGCATATAAAGCTGGGGGAAGAAGAAGGAAGGGGGGTCATTTGGAGTTATGGCGTTTCTCTTCCTAAGTCACCGTTAACGTGTGATGGAGCCCTGCTTTCCTGGAGATGGCTCAACACCTGCCTGCCGAAGGGAAGTAGTGAACAAATTCCTTGTTTTGCTTTGCTTGCCTGCGTGGCTTTTTCTTTACCTATTAAACTGACGTTATCTCAACCCACAAGTTTTCGCCCTTTAACTGTTCTGATTCATTTCTCCATCCCACTGGGGAGGAGCAAGCGAGTGGCTGTGTGGTACTTAACTGCCTGCCAGGGTTAAACCACAACCAGTTTTTAACTACTCTGGTAACAGGTAAAACCTAGGGTTTTGTGGGGTTTTTTTGTTTGTTTGTTTTTTTTACAATGGCAACTTCCATTTCATGAGTGGTTTTCTTCCTTATACTTTATTACCAAATTACCTTTCTTTGGTGGTGGGAAGGAAGACAGACTAAGTTTTAAAAGAAGTTCTTTTAACTGAAGTTCTTTTATGCACAGTTTCAGCTACTAAGGGAAACTGTTTGCTTCAGTACTTTGTAAGAAACTACTGCATTGACTGCATTTTGGAGTTACACTGCTTTGTAACTCAGGCATATAAAAATGTTAACACTTTTAAGCAAGAGTAAGTGCGTACATAAGCAAGCAAATAAATATGTTTAGTACACACGTTATAAGAGAGCAGAAAATCAAGCACAGCATAGGTAGCCCAAAATGTTCCAGCTGCATCTGAACTTGGAACATGACTCCACCTTCTGCCCAGTCCATGTGCCCCGATTTCTTTTCCAGGATTATCAGGACAGTGAGAAGAGGGATATGGCAGATGTCCTTCTGTTGCCAAATTACAAAATTTACATCCTGTTGGGAACGTGCTCCCTGACTTGGACCTTTGCAGCACTGATAATGTCCAGTGTTACAGACACATTCATAGTGTCTGGATCCTGCTCCAGAGTGAAGGGAAATTTTATACTGGTGGAATGAAAGGGCTTATCTCTTTACTCCAGAACAAAGGAAATAGTGACTGATTGCAGCAGTTGTTACCCAAGGATACACTCTCAATCCAATATATCTGAATTCTTTCTATTAAAATGCCAAAATTTTTGGGAAGTTAGGCAGGGGAAGGAATATAAAGTGATAGTTACAATAATAAGTAAATCTTAATCTTTTTTCTAGTGCTTTAACATTTAGCACTTTTTCTGTAACATTTAGCACTGTAAAAATCTCAATATTCAGTAGTTAGAAAGCTCACATTGCTAAATATGTGACACTGCAACACGTTAGTTCACTTTCTCTCTATTAAGTGGCAAAATTTATGAGCCTGTCTAAAGAAAACTATAGCCATCAGATATCAAATACAGCCTGTGCCTTTTCTGTAGCCAACCAAAAGATCAGATATTCTTGTTGAATAGGATAAATGGCCATATAAATTTACTTCAGTATTTTCAGGCAGGAGATAACTTGCCTAAACATTTTTCTTGCCTGTTACCGAATATAAGAATGCAAGCTGAAATTCACACTTCTCTGCCAGTAAACAGGTATCCAGCTGAAGCCTTCTGTCCATTAAGATCAAACAGACTTATAATAACTGGCATAGGATGCTCAATTTCATCCACAATATAATATATACAGTACCATTATATCTACAAGAGCTGGCCCATCCCAAATCTAAATTCAAATCTAAAATATGATGCATTTTGGGAAATCCACATACTGTGAAGAATGTAGTGCTCTACTCCAATATAGTATACTTCTGTAAAAGTAGCCGCTAGGTACAGATTGATATCAGACTATCTGTACTATCAGTACTTACAAATGGGAAACCCTGAATCTACAACCTATGACTCTCATATAAGCCTTACCAAAACTAACGATACAAACTTTCAAAACTTTATCAACTGATCCAATTTACAGTGAATCTGCAAAGTGAAAGTCTATCAAAGAGAACAGGAAGAGAAATAATGGCTCCTCCAATTTTAATAGAAGGATTTGCTTCCCATTTCTCCCCAAACCACAATACTTTTTTAATAAGGTGCACAATGTGAGTATCTAAGAAAATAATTCTCAGAGATATATGGATCTCAATAGATGATTACATTTCAAATGTTTTTATCTTTCACAACATAAGATGACAGATAGATAGGCAAGTAGGTAAATGGATAGATATAAAGCATTAGTATATGTGTGCATATATGTCAGTGCATGACTAGAGAGCTCCTTGGCAATCCCATTAAATGCCAAAAAGACTTCTAAATGGATGTTAAATACAAATTAAAAAATCAAAAATCTGTGACATGTAGGATGTCTGTCCTTTAGTAACCTTTGGTTTTGAGGATGAAAAATTGAGATTTGCCATCCACTTGTACAGTGACTAATGAGCTAATAAATTTACAGAAAGATGAATGCACAATTCTTGATTTGTCTTTAAAAAGGTGCCTACAACCCCAATGAATTATTTTAATCAAAACCAGAAGAGCCATAAATACTGTGAAAGGATTACATTTTCAAGAGCTTGCCCAACCCTTATGAACAAAAATGAGACTGTTTACTGCGGTACCATTACTTGTGAGTATAGATACTTGCTCTTTTACTAAAGACAAATGTTTTTTAAACAAATGAATTCCCAAAAGTCATCTGTATTATAAATGCATTCACGCAGGGAAATCATGGGGATTAGAGATTACAGTCCATGTTATAGTAAAAAAGAATTATTATCCTTGGTGACTTTGGACAGGTAATTTCATTCTTCTTTCTTCCCTTTGCCTTCCTATTCTTCACCTATGAATCCTATTTCTCTTATAAGCTCTTTGAAGCAGGAATTATTTATATATGTACTTTAGTTCTCCAGTATTGACTGGGGACTCCAGGAACAATTGTAATACAGATATAATAAATGTATGTATGGATATTCACAGTTGAAAGTGTGATACCTACACTGTTGTTACCGTTACCTATGAAGATGCTACTCAGTTTGGAGTATGTGCTATACCAAGCAAACTGATCTCCCTTTTGTCAAAAAAAAAAAAAAAAAAAAAAAATTACACTCATTTCTAACAGTTTCTAAAGTTCACTATAGACTTACTTCATTTATAGTCCTTATCACTGCATTCCTCCCTTTCTCCCTTCACTTGTCTCCTTTCTGTCCCTCTGCAACATATTGCTACTGTGGGAGGTATTCACACTGTCTAACTTTAGTCAACTAATTTAGGGCTCTGAATCACCCTCTAGGAGTGCCTACCTCATAGAATATGACTATATATGGAATAGACATTTTTAAACTTAGGTGTTCTAATATGTACTTTCTTCAAATACCCAAAGTAGCTTGGCCTAGGTGGTGTTAATACTTCCACTGTATAAAACACTGCCTGTCAACAGTAAGTGAATTTTTGAAGCGTTTGCGGTTTGCAGATATTTTTTCACTAACTTAGCACCTCACTTTCATTTTCTCTCACCTAGATTTAACACCGTAAGCACAATATCTGTAGCAAAGCATAAAAGAAAAAAAAAAGAAATAAAAAGATTAAATGCATATGGTATTTACCCATGGAATTTGCTAAAACATTAGTAGAATTTAAAAAGCACATGGCTGCTCAATAAGTTGCAGCATTCATCCAAGTAGGCTGCAGCTGTGAGTAAGACAGTACATCAGTCCCATGCCTAACCACTCTTGACCTTTCTTCTGAGACTGTCAACAAAGGTGCCAATTAGAGCAATGATTAGAGCAACACGTTTTGTGTTGTGCTAAACACAACTGTTACCAAGGGGACAAAGATCATACATTTTGCTTGACACTGGATTCCTGATCGGCTCAACACAGATCTTCCACTGACAACTACTTTGGTAAGTCTCAAGATGAGAAGCAGGTAAGTGCGTTCACCACTCGCATACTTCTCTTTTGATCTCTTGGGACACAGAAAAGCTTATACTGTAAATGTCTGGATGATTTCCTGGTACGTCGTTGATTTTATTTAGTTTATCATCTCTCTCACACAACTTAAATGATCTAAGAATTTACTAAGTTCCTTTTATATCAGGATTTAATGTTAAAACTATCTGTTTCCACATATCATAACTAATTATGTCAGCCATAAATTATGCATCTTAATTCAACATATTGAGAACTGCAAGCCAGGTATTCAAGATCAGCTGCTGAAAACCTCCCCTTCAACAAAGCTGTAAGAAAAGGCTTGATCAACATATGTATCAACTATCAATTTATTTAGTTAAAGAATGTTAAATCTGATAAGGCGATGTGAGACAAAGAAAGAAGAAATTTTTTTTCTGTCTCGGTTGCAAAATGAATGCATTTAATTTAGACAAAACTTATAGAGGCAAAATGAAAAAAAAGGATAGTTGAAGACGAACTGTCCGCAGCATAAAAAAACATTGTGCTGTGTACTAATGGTAGGGAAAAGACTATGGGATTATATTATAACATTAAGCTTTATCTCGGAGTTCCATTAATAGAAGACATGTTGATGATCTCATAGACGATATAACATAAAGACTACAAATCAATTTTAAGTGTAAAGGAAAATGTTTATCTGACATAAACATATAAAGAATGATTTTTAAAGAAATAAGGCATTTCCATGGTTCTTTAAATTTATAAAAAATGTACATCTGTGAATTAGTATTAGCTCCTATTTATCAAAAGTTTAATTAAAATGAATGGAATTGGTTTTACTAAACACAACATTAGAATCATAGAATCATTCAGGTTGGAAAAGACCCTTGGGATCATCAAGTCCAACCATCAACTCCACTCTACAAAGTTCTCTCCCACACCATATCCCCTAAGACCACATCTAAATGACTCTTCAACACATTCAGGGATGGTGACTCCACCACCTCCCGGGGCAGCCTATTCCAGTGTCTGACCATTCTTTCTGTGAAGAATTTTTTCCTAATGTCCAGCCTAAACCTACCCTGCTGCAGCTTTAACCCATTCCCTCTTGTTCCATCAGTAATTACCTGTGAGAAGAGACCAGCACCAACCTCTCTACAATGTCCTTTCAAGTAGTTGTAGAGAGTGATGAGGTCTCCCCTCAGCCTCCTCTTCCTCAAACTAAACAGTCCCAGCTCCTTCAATCGCTCCTCATAAGATTTATTCTTCAGGTCCTTCACCAGCTTTGTTGCCCTCCTCTGCGCTCGCTCAGCACCTCGATATCTCTCTCATATTGAGGTGCCCAAAACTGGACACAATACTCAAGGTGTGGCCTCACCAGTGCTGAGTACAGGGGGACAATCACCTCCCTACTTCTGCTGGTCACACTATTTCTAATACAAGCCAGGATGCCATGGGCTTTCTTGGCCACCTGGGCACACTGCTGGCTCATATTCAGCCGCTTGTCAATTAGAACTCCCAGGTCCTCTTCTGCCAGGCAGCTCTCCAGCCACACTTCCCCAAGCCTGTAGCGATGTATGGGGTTGTTGTGGCCCAAGTGCAGGACCTGGCACTTGGCCTTGTTGAAGTTCATACCGTTAGCATTGGCCCATCGATCCAATCTATCCAAGTTTCTCTGTAGAGCCTCCCTATCCTCATGCAGATCAACCCTCCCACTTAACTTGGTGTCATCTGCAAACCTGCTGATGATACGCTCTATGTCCTTATCAAGATCAATAAAGATGTTAAACAGAAATGGTCCCAACACTGAGCCCTGAGGAACACCACTTGTGACCGGCCACCAGCTAGATTTAATCTATTGACCACCACTCTTTGGGACCGCCCATCCAGCCAGTGCTTGGTCCAGCAGACCGTATGCTCATCCAGGCCACGAGCCACCAGTTTTTCCATGAGAATTCTATGGGGGACAGTGTCAAATGCTTTTCAAAAGTCTAGGCAGACAATGTCCACAGCCTTTCCCTCATCCAATAATCGGGTCACCTTGTCATAGAAGGAGATCAGGTTCGTCAGGCAGGACCTGCCTTTCATAAACCCATGCTGACTAGGCCTGATCTCCTGGTTGTCCATTATATGACTTGTAATGGCACTCAAGATGATCTGCTCCATGACCTTCCCTGGTACCAAGGTCAGACTGACAGGTCTATAGTTTCCTGGATCCTCCTTTCTGCCTTTCTTGTAGAGAAATTGTTTTCCCTTCCCAAATTCATTGTTTTCCCTTCCTAATCAGTTCTGCTTTCCACCAAACTAATTACTAGGAATTGATCACCCAGGGAGAACCACAAGGATATGGAAAGATGCAAGACCTGTCGAAGCAGGGTTTAAGTAAAGAAGGATTTTAAGTTGAATCTGTATAAAGGCATATAGACTGACAGTCATGATAGAGCTACTTACTTGGATTTACCAATTCCTTGGAGGTGGGAAGAATTTATATAACATACCCTATTTTAAACCTCACATTTCTCGGTTAATGTTATGGACAAACTTCAAATATTTGGCTAAAATTTACAAGGCGGTTCAGAGATGTTTGCATGCAAACTAACTACTGCTTCATTAAAACTCTTCTTTTACAGTTAGGCACAGGATTAAAATGTTTCTTTACCAGCCGTCTCCTTTATAAATTAAGTACTATGGCATATTTTTTTTCTTTTGGTGAGAAAAATTATATTGTGCAATAGCGAGCTATGAGGTAACATTTACACTATTATCAACACTTCTGGCTGTACTCTAAATCTTTAAATTGCTTTCCTTAAATGTGTCTGGGACAAAAAATTCCAGTACCTTAAATATACACATCCTTTTGAACTTAAAAAAAGAAGTTAATGGAATTGATACATTTTTACATTTTTAGGAAAAAAAAGACAATACAAACTTTACTACTTTGCTATTTTGGGTTGTCCTTCCCCTCCCCACCCCCCCCCCCCCCCCCCCCCCCCCGGTAGCCCTAACTTACTATTGCATGAACAGCACTGTGTTTGTACCTACTCAGTGAAATATTAAATAAAACCTAAAAGTTAAAGGCCAACCTGTTTTCACTGTTCAAAATCAGTGCTATCTGAAATTGAACAAAAAACAGATGAACAATGAAAAACAAATTAGAGACTGAAGCTATGACAGTTACCACTGCTATTAAATGCAAGGCAGTTAACTTCTATAAAGTTACACACTAAAGACTCGCCTTTAAAATAAAGATATTATTCATAGGGCAGCATCCTTTTTAGAAAACTACAAAGACAAATACAACATTTAAATCCAGACTAGAACATCTTGAATTTTAATGATGCTTTTGTTTGATATGTTTTTACAGTGAATGGTCAGGAAGAACTTGTGAACATATCACAAGAATTTGCAACACCATACTTAATTTTGATAGGAAAAGATTAAAGATTTCCACTGATTCAGCCCTGAGTTCCATGTCAATTAGAAAAATTCAAAGGAAGCACTCTGATAGTTATGTTTTCAATACTCTAGGGATGCAGAACATTCACACCTGCTGGTGTTCACATGTTGCTAACGATACAGTAATATACTTACAATAATAATTAATATGGATGAACAGGATATGCACGCCTTGTGGATAGGCAAGACCTAAGTATCTTGTGAAATCTGTGTTTGATAGTATGAAGGCACAGAAGTTTCTTTTAGTAAGATTCAGCTAGGAGAGTATTTTCTTCTCTAACAGATAAATGGCATGATATTTTGTACATTACCTGTCAAATACTTGATTTGATACATTCTCCATTTCTCAAAGTAGAATCAGTATGGAAAAAAAATATTTTAAGTTAATGTAATACTTAATGTATCTGTCCATCTAGCTTTACTGTTTTCAGCTGTTTCCTTCTGGGAACCATATATAATTCTGCTCTGAGAGTTTTGACTGGATGGTTTGAGGATCACAGTTTGTCTTACATAGACAAGTATAATTAAAAGTGTCAGGAAAAAATCAATGTATTTGAAAAACAGAGTGCCATCACTGGAAAAGAAAAGTGAAATCACAAGTGATTTGATAGTGTTCATAAAAAACAGCTTTTCAACTGTATCTTTGTCACATTTGGATTAAATCTGAGTTCCACTGAGGCAAAAAACAAAATTCCTGTTGATTTTTACTGATACAGTTTTTACCTTTAAGTGAATTTGTAAGAACTGAATAGAACAATGGCATATGTTTATGTCTCTGTGATTGTATATATGTGGAAAATCCCCAGGGCAGCAACAGTACATTGTCCCAGTTCTTGATTACGTGTAGGATAGCTGAGTAAGTATCTTACACAGAAACTTTTTTATAGCTGTGGGGGGAAAAAAAAGGCGAAAAAAAAGCAGCTGCTAAAATTCAGAAAGATTACCTTTTGTGACTCATAATTTTATTAGTTTGCCTAACCTAAAGGAAAAAAAAAAACAAACAAAAACCAAAACCATAATGATTTTAGGGTTTATATGAACCTGAAATGCAGAGGTACTAAAAATGCCACCCACGCAGAAACTCCCATAACCTGAAGCTGATGGGTATGTTTTCCCAGATTTAAGGATACAGAACAGGACCTTCCAAACAAAGTTATGCTAGTCAATATAATCCTTCACAGCTTATTCCCACTATGTTGCTTCACTTATTATCTTGTACATTAAAATTATAACCATCGATACCACTCCCCAGGAAGAAGTCATTACCAGGGACTAACAGGATGGAGAGAGGGAAGGTATTAAAACATTTCACTGGAAAAATGCAGCGTTTCTCATTGATTCCGATAACCTACTCAAGTCTGGGGAGCACAGGTGGATGCACAGCCTTTCAAGGGAAGAAGAGAGCCAAGAAGCCTGCCTGAAAAGCACTGATAAATCTTTTCTATGTTCACATTAATTTTGATCAAGGTTCTAGAGAAAAAGGAAAGGAAAGGAAAGGAAAGGAAAGGAAAGGAAAGGAAAGGAAAGGAAAGGAAAGGAAAGGAAAGGAAAGGAAGGGAAGGAAAAAGGAAAGGAAAGGAAAGGAAGGGAAGGAAAAAGGAAAGGAAGGGAAGGAAAAGGGGAAGGAAAAGGGGAAGGAAAAAGGGAAGGGAAGGAAAAAGGGAAGGGAAGGGAAGGAAAAAGGGAAGGGAAGGGAAGGGAAGGGAAGGGAAGGGAAGGGAAGGGAAGGGAAGGGAAGGGAAGGGAAGGGAAGGGAAGGGAAGGGAAGGGAAGGGAAGGGAAGGGAAGGGAAAAAGCCTCTGGAAAAATGTGCCAATTCTGCACTGGAATATTATCAGGATACAGATTTATTTCACACAGCATTTTTAATGCTTATTTATTGATACATTTTATCATGGTGGGTTGACATGACAAATAGTGGGCTACAGGCTTCGTTTAATGAGTGACAGCCTCCTAGAGATGTCGAAAAGTATTCTGTGATATTCTCCCAAATGGTAATGCACCATTAAAAAGGCATATATTTATCTCTTAATACTATCCGAATATATACACATTTCAAGAGATATATTAACCCACAGCAAATGCAAAGCATGGTTATTTTCAGTATGAAGCCAGAAGCAGGCACAGTATTCTCACTGTTTTCCATATGCATTGTTTTCGCAAAACAGCCTTCAGTCACTTAATGTTAAGTCATTTTCTGAGGTTTGGCTGGCAAACTGCAAAGACTTACATAACTTTTTATTAGGTTGCTGTTTATTTTGCAAATATATTGTGAAAAGCATTTGGCTTTGAATTCTTCACTGCAGTGAGCTCATATTTTTGGTATACATATTTTTTCCTCTAAATTAACTAAATGGCACATAGTACAGTTTCTGTTCTTATATTTGATGCAAAAGTGTCATTAATATAACATTATGTTCATTAATAGGTGTGACTGTACAATTTATGTTCTATCCTTGTCACTTTCTTATGCTGCACAAGCACTGTGGTATTTTAGAACTTTCCAAAATTAAGTAAAGAGCACCAAGTTTTCTTCCTACTCTTCCTTTAAATAAAAAAAAAATATATATATATTTTTGATTGTGCTATATTATGTTGATATTTTTTGTGTTGCTATGCATAAAAGAAAAGGTCACGGTGGCAAGTTTTACTGTTAATCTCTTATAGTTCAGCATCCTGTATTTGCCTATATAAAATAGCTTGCTCAAGGAAAAAGAATATGTATACTCCCATACACACACAGATGTATATGTGTGCATATATATGTATGTATGTATAAATGGTCCACGGATAGCCATAGATTATATTCCATGTTTTGCCCTCCAATCTTACTAGGCTTCAGTACTAGTTGTAGAGAGGTTACTAGGATTTTAATAAGCTCATTCAGAAAAGAAACACTCGATACCTGTTGTGATACCTCCATTCCACTCAAAATAGTTTGGTTTAGGGTTGGGTGGACTATGGTATGGAAAATACTGTATTTCCTTCAAATAAAACTTTGGCAATATCGCGAGAAGTCCTAGTTGTCCTTATAGGTCCTTTACCAAACAGGTAGGGTCTGAGTTGCAGGTGACTGATCACATTTCCACCAATATGTTCAGGAACTCTTTTAGTGTCCGTTCTGAATTCAAGGCAGTAGCATGCATCTGTGCAAGGTGTCCCAAGCAGTCTGAGGAGCCTTCCTCTGTGCAAGCAATCTTCTTTGTGAAGAAGGGTGGTGGAGTCTGTTGCATACTGTAGGCAGTCGGGGTTGATGAAGCAGACATAGACTCTCTCAGTGAGAGGATGGGGAACACTTGAGAGAAAGAGAGAGAGATACCAGGAAATAAGCAGGCCTAGGGGATGTCAGGACATAAAAAGCCTCAAAATAAGTTTGCCTCTCCCCTTTTCCACAATAACTTTGGGGATTCCAAATCTTAAAATATCTTGGTTCATATCAGATTTTGAAAGAAAGTCTGGAAAATTAACAGCTGCCTAGACCTTACCACTAGTTTCCTTTTTATTTTCACATGAAGTCTTAGGTGTAAGAAGTAGACTCATATTCCTGTCTATTTAGACTGATTATATTCCTGTTTTTTTAGGATTATCACCAAGACAGTGTTGAGAACTGCTACGTTAAAAGCTTGCTCCCATCTTAATTTTGAATGCGACTGCCAAACATACTGAATGAATTAACTACTGTCCTTAACTTCCATAGTTATGGTCACAAAGAGCATAGTTGTCTTTCAAGGATTTAGCTTTAATTGTGAAGGTGTCCATCTGGCCCTTAGCCTTGTTAGAATAACTGAATAAATGTGGCAAGAACAATGTTCCTCTCAAGAGACTAACTCAGTCCCTATCTCAGTCAGAGACTACGTCATTTTGGGATAAGATGCAAAATGAAGGAAAACTTTTCTCAAAGACAAAAAAAAATGCATATATGTTGTCAATTTTCATTATAGCAAAAAGTTAACAGCAGGGTGCTTCAAGGCACCATACAAGGACCAGGTGTTCAAAATATATTAATTAATGTGATAAAAATGAGTGAACAGCAATGTGGCAAAACTTGCAGATAACATAAAAAATTCTGTTAACCAAGTCTGAAGAAGACAGGAAACTTCAGAGGCAACTGACCAAGCTAGATGGATGGGCCATCTTAAAAGAGGGGAAAACCATTTATTTAAATGCAAAGTAATGCATATTGGTGGAAAAAAAAAAGAAAACAAACAAAACACCTGTAACAAATCATTCATTTTACCAGAGATCTCAATTAAGAGTGCCAACTTAGGAAAAACACCTGGGCCTCACTGCAGAGAGCTCAATGAAGAGCCCTGCTCAATGTGCAGGTGCAGTCAAAAAAGCAAGTAAAACGTTAAGATGCATTAGAAATGAGTTGAGGAATAAGAAAGAAAATATAATGTCATTATATGAATCAATAATTTTCCCTCCTCTGGAACAGTGTGAAGTACTGGTCACCCCATCATAAAAAAGATACCACTGAATTAGAAGGTATTCAGAGAAGAGTGATTGTGATAATTAGGCATATAGAGAAGCCTTCATATGAAAAGACTGAAAAAAAATTGGAATTGTTAACCTTAGAAAAAAAGATGAATAAGGAGGGATATGATGAAAGTATAAAAATGGTAAGTGGCAAAGAGAAAACAGATCAGGAGCTTCTGTAGTCCTGCATCTCATAATTCAAGAACAAAAGGACACTAAGTGAAAGTGAAAAGCAGCAGCTCTAAATCTGATAAAAGGACATACTTTTTAATGCAGCACATAATTAGATTATGGAACTCAATGCCACAGGATGTCACTTATGTCAAGACCTTACCAAGATTCAAAGAAGGACTTGGCACTTACAACTCTTGATATTCTTGGGAATCTTACGCAGACTAGCCCTTAAAAAGTTTTGAAGGAGAGGTTATGTGGCACGTTTCATGATTTAAAAGACAATACTTCTAAAAAGAATTTGGAGAATAGTTCCTGGAAGTGGGTTTTCCCATCTCTGGCTATTTGATTATTTTGTTATTTGCTTTGCCTGTTTTGTTTCCATTTTCTCTTGAGACATCGAGGCAGTCTTGGAGGGAAACTGTGTATTAATGAATCACTATTCTGATCCATTTGCTGTTATCCTAGTACTACCCTAGTATCTTAGTATCTCCTGTGGAATTCTAGTGTTAGGACTTTGGTCTTCCCTTTTGCAGAATAACTGTCCTATGCTCTATTATGTTCCACTCCATTCCAGTTAGCTGACTGGATTTGTCACCCATTGCCAATTAGTATAACCATTGCTGCAAGTTATATAGAACTGTGCATGTGTTTGGAGCAACTGTGAAATTTCTAGATGCAGAACAAATACATTTTTGCTGTGGCAGCTATACAATTGATTCCATGTGTCCCAATTGTCTTCAAGCCCTACCTTAACCTCCAGCTATGCTATTGACATCTTGCTTCACATCCTGCCGCTGGAAGACATATGCAATGTCTCCAAAAAAACAGAGACTTTGCTTCTTATGCTTCCTATTCTCCACAGCTTCTGTACCACTTTTTTTTTTTCCCTTTCTGCCTTTCTTGCTGCTCAGAGACATAAGATATTCTTCTTCCCCCTTTTGTTCTTAAACTATTTCTTTTCTAATTCATTAGCTTTTCTTTCCCTAGTTCTTTCCTATACGAAGACTTTCAGTGCAAGTAAATAATGATAGGCACAAGCATAAAAGAGCTTTTCCTCAAATCAGATCTGTTAACTGAAAACTCAATGAAAAAGAGAGTGTGAAAGATACTTGGTAGAAGCAGGATTGCTGATTTTGAACAGTATTCTCAAATAATTCTTCCTTCCTTTGTTATTAATTTCATTACATTCTCAAAGCTGGGGTGAGGAGTATTGTAAGTATCTGTTAGAGGTTTTGGAGCAAAATGCTAGCAGTCTATTTATTATTATTGTTCTTATACTAAAAGCCAAATTAATTATATAGCATTAAAACCACCTACAATTTTCAAAGATTAAGAATCAACCAATTTGTCAGAGGCCTCATTCAACAGAAGCTATTAAACTAGAGAGCAAGGAGATAAAACATACTGGTACCATTATAGAGGTTCAGTTGACTGCTACTATTGCTTTCATCTGACACCTACCCAGCACAAAACCTGGTAAGTTCTGTGGGGGTTTGAGGGCAACTAGAAATTAAGTGAAGATACTGGGGGTGGGGGCACACAGAGCAGCTGTGTTTGTAGGGCTAGCTGTGTGAACAAAATGCTGGAGGGATCTAACTGCCTTGAAGAGAAGCTGAATTCAGACAGTGCTCATGAAATGGACACTGCAGAGAGGCTGTGAAGATACCTTCTTCACAGGGGACAACACTTGAGAGAAGATGGGCAGCCTCGATTGAGCTAAGACGTGACCAGCTGCTACAAAGAAAGATGTAGTGTGCTTGTCTTCTCTCCCTCCCCAACAACTTCCATCACTGGAGGTTTTCAAGATGCAATTGCACAGGGTGCTACATAATCTCATCAAGGCTCTCTTTCCCACAAATGACCAGGTGATCTTTTGAGGTCCCTTCCAACCTGGGCTATTCTATGATTCTTTGAATTGCCTCTGCTTTGGTACTGTTTATTCTTCTCCACTTTCAGATGCATGCTTCACTAATCAGACATGGTCTTATGATTATTTTCTCCTTTTTTTTCCAGGAAAAAATATTAAAGTAACATAAAAAGTTTATGTTCTACCTTTCCCATCATGAGCTAGTATATCCTGCACAATGCTACAAAGCAGCATATGGATTACATATTTGTGTTAGTGCTGTCTTTTGAGACATCCACATTGCACTCAACATATTGTTTAGATAAGTCTGAGGGTTTACAGTTAGTCTGCAAGACTGCTTTTAGGCTGAATCCAGTCCACAGGACACACACTGAACATACTCTGGCATAAATATGCTTTTGTAGTACAACATTCAATAGCAAAAGAGGAGGATCTGGTTAGCCACAACATGGAATTTAATTTTAAAAGCCTAGAAGTGGATCCTGTATTATGTGGGATAATATATGAATACTGCTGGTCTCACAGAAATATGAGAGGTGTTTCCAGCCTATGTGTATTTACAAACATGAGATCAAGATAATTGGTATGTCTATTGTTCTTCACTTTTTAAATTTTTATTAAGACTTAATTCTCATTGATAACAATTCCACAATCATGAAACAATGAAACACTTTTAATTTGAAAGCCACCTACTGGGAAAAGAATATAATGTATTTTTTCTTATTAAGTACTACACAAATGCAAAAAATATACCCTAATGCTGCATAAATACTGTATTTCCAGCCATATTTTGGCCATTTTATTTTTACTAACAACCACTTAGTTTCTAAGTTAGCTTCTTTCTCAGTATTTCATATCGTGAAAGAATTAGCAGAACATCTTATCAGGAAGAGCAGATTTAGATAAATGATCACTATTTTGCAACAAAGAGTTTTCACCTAGATGCCCACGCTACCTTTTCAAGTCTTCCAGCCTACCTTTTCAAGTCAAATCCTCTGTTCTGAATTTTGTCGTCAGTTAAAAAGCATGGCCTGAAGTCAAGTATTATTTTCATATGAAAAATATATACCATTACTGAAAACTATTCCAACTAATTTACTTTCCCTTTCTTAGCAAAAAGCATAAATGCCAGCCAACTATTAAAATAAAAGATAAAATATTTCATTACAATTATGCAAAATCAGGTTTCCCACAATAACATTAGCTCATTCATGTTACAAAATGCATGCTATCTTCTTGTTTTGCATATTAAATCTAAACAACATATTGTGCTTTTTTTCCTATACCTCATATTGGGCATGTGTTACTTTGTTATACATTGTGCCTGGTATGGACAAATAAATACACTTCTGTAACCACTAAAACAATCTTCTCGTGTTAGAAGTTCAGATCCAATTAGATTAGGTAGAAATGTGCCTGGAATGAAATATGGATGGGATAGACCTTAGCATTTTAGATGAAGAAAGGGCACATTGTTTTGTTTAGTGTCACTGTACACTTGAAAATGAGTTTTGGAAGAATTACCAATGAGAAGTATATTGCATCTGCTTCCATTACGGCAAATTTCTTTTCAAAACAGAAAAGAGAATTCGTGCCTATTTTAAATGGCAAAAAAGTGAATGTGCAGAAGGTTACAAAACACCACGCAGTGCTTCTAAAAAGTGAACCTGGAAATGTCACTTACCCAATTACAAGTTAGGCTTCAGTACCAAAGGTGCAACTTAGGGATTCTCTCAAGTGTACTGAAACAAAGGCCTGTTGCTCTCCAGCCTATTACAACTTTATCTATGTAATATATACAGTCATATTCAATTCTATGCAGAACTCTTTCATTTGCTCATAGCTTTCTCCACACATTATTTGCGATTTGGCATATGCTACGCTTTATCCTCAATCCAAAAGTGATTTTTTTTTTTTTCCCCTCAGTACAGGGACCCAGATGTGCAACACTTATCCATATAATTAATCCCATGATATTCACTACTTACATGTGTAATATGTTTGCAGGATGAGGCCTGAAAACATGATTTTGCTCTTAGCCAGTAGATATTTAATCAGGAAGGTCAGTTTTCTAAGTTCTAAGTTTATAAGGAGCATTAGAGAGCGGTCATCTTATGCTATCCAATGGAGAATTGCTACATTAGGATTTTTGTTTGTTTGTTTTTTCCCTGATATTATCATTGCTAGTTAGAGGAATTCAGAAAAAGCAGTCTCTGGGGCAATAAGAATTTGTTGAACCACTGCTGAGATAGACATTCTGGATCATTCTTTTACTTAGTTTATGAAACTCATTGGATTTTCAGTTCATGAACTATTCTTGTTCATTTCCCTCCTTCTAATCTCCATCACTGTCACTGTTCAGACTTAAGAAAGGGCTTTTTAGCTCGCTCATTTCTTCAAAAAGAACTCAAAGTAGAAAGCACCCAGTTATCTCAACAGAAGAGGATGCAACTGGACATAGCTACCACAAGAGGTTTCTGTGACTTCCCAGTGTAACTCCTATAACAAGGTGATACTCTTAGTGGATGAGGGAAATGCTGTGGATGTTGTGTACCTAGACTTTAGTAAAGCCTTTGACACTGTTTTCCACAGCATTCTTGTGGAGAAACTCCACTCATGGATGGCTTGGACAGGCATACGCTTCACTGGGCATAAAACTGACTGGATGGCCAGGCCCAAAGAGTTGTGGTGAATGCAGTTAAATCCATTTGGTGGCTAGTCACAAGTGGTGTTCCCCAGGGCTCAGTATTTGGGCCAGTTCTCTTTAATATCTTTATCAATGGTCTGGATAAGGGGATCAAGCACACCTTCAGTAAGTTTGCAGATGACACCGAGTTGGGCGGGAGTGTTGATCTGCTTGAGGGTAGAATGGCTCTACAGAAGGACCTGGCCAGGCTGGATCAATGGGCTGAGGCCAACTGTGTGAAGTTCAACAATGCTCTGTGCTGTGTCCTGCACTTGGGTCATAACAATCCCATGCAACACTACAGGCTTGGGGAAGAGTGGCTGGAGAGCTGCCCGTCGGAAAAGGACCTGGGAGTGTTGGTTGACTGCTGGCTGAATATGAGCCGGCAGTGTGCCTGGGTAGCCAAGAAGGCCAATAGCCACCTGGCTTGTATCAGAAATAGTGTGGCCAGCAGGACTCAGGAAGTGATTGCCCTGCTGTACTCAGCCCAGGTGAGGCCACACCTCAAATACTGTGTTCAGTTTTGGGCCCCTCACTACAAGAAAGACATTGAGGTTAGATACTAGGAAGAAATCCTTTACTCTGAGGGTGGGGAGACATTGGAACAGGTTGCCCAGAAAAGTTGTGGATGCCCCATCCCTGGAAGTGTTCAAGGACAGGTTGGATGGGGCTTTGAGCAATCTGGTCTAGTGGAAGGTGTCCCTGACCATGGCAGGGGGGTTGCAACTAGATGATCTTCAAGGTCTCATCCAACCCAAACCATTCAATGATTCTATGAGGTTCTGGAATGTGTCCAAACAAGAGTTGGTGAAGGGTACAGAGAACAAGTCTTATGAGGAGCAGCTGAGGGAGCTGGGGTTTTTTAGCCTGGAGAAAAGGAGGCTGAGGGGAGACCTTATCACTCTCTACAGCAACCTGAAAGGAGGTTGTTGTGAGGTGGGGGTTGGTCTCTCCTCTCCAAGTGATAGGACAAGAGGAAATGGCCTCAAGTTGTGCCAGGCAAGGTTTAGATTGGATATTATGAAAAATTTCTTCACAGAAAGGGTTGTCAAGCATTAGAATAGGCTGCCCAGGGAAGTAGTTGGGTCACCATCCCTTGAGGTATTTAAAATATGTGTAAAAATATGTCTAAAATAATGTGTAGATGTGGTGCTTAGGGACATGGTTTAGCAGTGAACTTCGCAACATTAGGTTAATGGTTGGACTTGATGAACTTACAGGTCCTTTCCAACCTAAATGATTCTATGATCTCCTGCCATGGGATGAAGGAGTAGAGATGGGGAAAGTCCTAATCATGTTACAGTCTGAGTTTTTCAACATCTGGATGATGAGGTAAGGTAAATTTTGGCTATGGAAATTCTGTCCTCTACCCAAGCTCATAAAGAACTGAGACTCACAATCACAGAGTCATAAATTCTCCAAGGGAATGATTCTGCTACAATTTTAGTTATTTGTATGAAATTATTTAATTCTCACTAGTTATTAAGATTTGCAATGCCCAAGTGGTGAGATTTAGTGCTAACACAGGCTGCAATTGCAACTTACTATGTCAAAAGCCAAAGGATGAGCTCTCGGCTGTAAACGAGACGATGATGCTGAAGAACTGAGACCTGGCACTTGGCCAAATCGAAGATTCATATAGGACAAATGGGATGAAGAAATAATCTTAATCAGCAATGGATAATTTTTGAAAGAGATAACAAAAAGATGTTATTGTTTTTGTCAATCATAACATTATCTCTCATTGTCCTTAATTCCTCTGGCCAAATTAGATGTAGTATCTGTTCCTAAACTGTCCATGACAGCCAAATTCCAACACAGTTAACTCCAAATAATGAATAACCTACAAATAAACATTATTCATGACTTTGGATGTTTTAGCAAAATTTTTCTAAAGCAGTCTTTACGACTGTGACTCTTTGCCTTACCAGAAATCAGTAGCAGGTGTATATTGTCTGAAAGAAAGCTAGTATTTAGCTGATTTGTTACTTTGCTGTGTGCTACTTCTCTGCCTAATGTCTTGGGCAATTTACAGATTTAATCTTCATGAAAGTGTGATATTTGAAATAGCAGCTTGGTCCCAACATTCTGTAAACAATTACATGTGAGCATCCTTCTATAGCTCTTCCAATCTACTTCTCACATGTCCTAATGGGCAGTACTTTGGGCTTTGCAACAGCAATTGGCCTGTTTAGACTATAATTAGCAATTGCCTGAAAAAGATACGGCTCTACTGAGATGTCTATAACTGAGATATCCAGTGAGATGTCTATAACTAGTCCTTGTTCAATAGGACTAAATACAACATTATAGCACTTCTACAGGAAAACTTTATCATGATTCACTCTGGGTTTTTGCACATATTCACCAACTTCTAATTTGGAAAATTCTGTCCTTTCGTTATATTGGGAATTTAATTTAGCATATTGGCAAGGAGAAATTAACGAGAGCAATTTCCCAATGATCTGATGCAGACAGAACAAGTCTCTGAGTGAAAGGATAGAAAGGCTAATGAAATACATATATCACAGAAGGCAGTGTGCAAGAGGCAAACCCTGTTAGAAATTCACTCTGTAGCTTGAAAAAGATTTATATTTTTCTCTACTAACCTGAAAGCAAGTTATCACTGATACCGAAACCCACTGATAGATACAACCTTAAAAAAATAATAATAGAAGAACACTTAATTATAAAGAGGGATTTTCTGGAACAGAATTACAATCTGGACATTGTTTGGGAAGGTCATTATTTGCCATTTTTAAGAGCAGTTTAACTATACCCAAATATCTATGACATTATATTAAACATCCCCCAAGTGACACTGTATGCACTCAATCTGTCATTCTCAAGGTACTCTGCTGCCCTCAAAGGAAGAAATAGATAGCATTTTAATAAATGAACGAGCTACAAAATCACATTTCACTTTGAGGAGACTTTCCTACTACTTTACTCTCAACATAGAAGTGGCAGGTACCTTCACCTATGGGCCATTTTCTATGTGCTTGTAGACCAAAGGGCTCTATTTGAAATCACAGCAAGAGTTCTCCCTCTGCCCCTTCTCATTTAACAGAAAGTTTGTACTTTGTAACCTTCCACAGGGTAAAGCAGAGGATTCATGAGAGTGAATCCTCTCAGCTTGAGCATGTAAAACTCTCTATTATTAGCATGACAGAAATCTCATTTTCCAAGCATACTCTGTCTCTTGCAGAATATACATGGTTTAAATGCAGATGCAGTCAAAATCTCATTAATGACTCAGATCAACAGCTGCCATTGATCGTTAAAACGTAAATGCAGTGACTTCTAAATCTTAAAATGACACAGCAGCTGTGCATTTTGGGAAATGAGAGAAACTGTGACTATAATGTAACAATCCATGAATATTTTCCTCCTGCTACCTAGATGTTGCTATTGAGAATTTTCTAGTTAAAATGAAAAGAACAACATAGCCTTTATTTGACATTTTCAAACTATCTGATAAAAAAAAAAAAAAAGAGAGAAATGTTCCAGGTTTTTCTTGATGTCTATCATACAGTGCTTTCTTGATGTGTATATAGTTTGCTTTCATTCTGCAAAGAGTTGCTTGAAAAGAAACTTGGAAAGTTTCTCCCTTTATTTTTAAAGCATAAGATTTTGTAAATCCTTATGTTCTCTAAAGTATTGGACTACATATTTTGAAATACAATGACATTTTTATATAAATGAACCTAAAGCATCACTTGCTAGTAATGGATTAGAATGCAAATGAGGCACAAGTTGCAGGTAATGGCCACAAGTGGGACCCACTGCCTTCATCACTTATCATCACAAATAATGTTATCCAGCAATTAAAGACACAGAGTAAAATAAAATTAAAACTAAAACTAATGTAACATAAAAAAAAAAATCAGGTGGCCATTACCTGAGATCCCTAACATTCATAAAAAAAGTAGCTCATCACTATTCCTCAATTTATATTTAAATCCTATGTATTTAATGGGAATTGACAGAGATCCCAACAAAGCAAATAAAAAAAAAAGAAGAAAAAAAGAAAAAGGAGAGACCCATTAAGAAACAACAAGAAGAAAACCAACCACAGATAATAAAAAATCATGGTTAAAAATATTTAACTCATAAGCCCACAATTTGGAACAGGTGTTTATGAAATCTTTTCAATTTGCTGTGACATGCAATACATGATCTAATTGAAACAAAATAATAACCAATCAAATCATTGTCAAGTACCTAAAATGACTGCGTGTTGCAAATGAGTTCTCGGGAAGTCAATGAGAATTACCAGGTGATTCCATCTCAAAACGCCTGTGACAAAGAAAGTGCAACTGGAGTTTTGCATGGCAGTAATACCAGCTGTCTAGGGGGGCAGAATTTAGGGGAAGGCTAGCAGCTGCAACCATTCCCAAATCAAAAAAAAATGGGATTAAGCAAATACATGCCTCTCACAGGTGTCAGCCATCCACCTCAGAAAGCTCACCAATTCACCTGGCAGGTGTGTTGAAATGGTATTCCTTGGGTAAACTCCCTCCAGCACCACACATCCCACTCTCTGCAAGAACTGATGCATCTGTTATCATTCATGAGGGTTAATGAGAAAACTCTTAATAAATTACTGGTTTGCACCTTTTTACACTTCAGCAATGTAAATACTACCATTTTGATCTGTTTGTGTTTTGGTATTACTCTGTGTTAAAGAAAGGCAGTAGCAAATCAGGCCTCAAGAGTTGTTCCTCATGAACTCCCTGTGATGTAAATAGCTCTCTGGTTTAAAGTAAAAAGCAGCACACGCAGGGTAACACCTTGGAAAAAAACGCATCTTTGCAAAGAGCAAGTAAATGCAAGCTCATGAACAGTACTTATCTAGTCACTACTAATTAGAAGTCCCTCCCTTTTCCATTCACCTCGGCCTGAATCACAATCATTATTTCAATATACTTCCAAGAACAAGCCCAGTAAGCTCCCGGGCTCTGTAGTGGAAGACTAAAGAAAACACTAACAACAAGCTGCAGTCTTATGATGTGTGAATGAAGAAAATGTTCGTCACATGGCAGAAAATGCCGCTCACCTCTTACTGCTAGGTTCCTTTTGCTGCAATTCATTATTTAACCTTTCCCTCACAATCAAGAAAAACAGAATGATCCTTGAATATCCTCTCAATTTCTTCTTGACTTTTAGGTCTTTACCTACCTATCAAGAAGCCACAGCCTCAGGAAGCCGCCTGTCTCTGTACACTGAGAAATATTTGCATGACTAGCATAGTAATTCTGTTCCAGTCATTTGGCTTTTACAGTTCAACTATCATCATCACAAACAAATGGCTTAATGACTTTGGGTAGCAAACACATGCAGAGCTGTGCCAACTGATCAAGATACAGCTGAGTAGGTATGACCTGTAGTCATATTTATTGGCATTTCGTTTAAAACCTCTTCTGAATCATCATTTGCATCATCATCTAAGTCTGATCTCTTTTGATCAGGAAGTCCGTGCTTCTTGTCTGCTTGTTCTAAGAACAACAAGAAATCAAAACTTAGGACTCTATTCCTCCACTCAGAAGATTAAGAGTCAATCAAGATGCATACAAAGAGATTCCTCACCTTCATTAACAACATGGTTGAAAGGAGCAAAGCTCCCTAAAAGTAGAGAAGACAGAGAACAGCTCATCCACCAAGAAAATAGGGATAGTAAAACAAGAAAAGCTGGCAGTGCACACTGCCACCACAAGACCAAATCCCTTTTGGCTAAAGCGCCTTAAAGATTTCTATAAATGGACTGAAATTTGACAGCAACTCAGGCAAGCCTGTCTGTGTACCGCAAGTGCTGCATATCCACGGCATTTCTAACAAAACAATGTATTAAAAATGATGTAAGAAAAGATCACGCTTTTGAAGCATGACACAAGTACAACAATCTGTCTAGATTTTAGTATACTGCAACAATTAATGCTATCGTGCATATTTTATCTTGAATGTTTTGCCATTATTGGATAACTTGCTTGCTGTTTCTGTTAGGAGAAACAAAGGAGTCATCAAAAATTTCCTTCATACAATCCTGTTTACTTACAGTAAATGTCAGGATGCCTGACTTTGTCTAAAAACTGGAAAAAAAATACAGCTTTCATGCTCAGAAATAAACATTATCAACAAAAGAAAGATAATTCCTAGAACACAGAAAGAGCTGCTTTGTTTTGTTTTTTTTTTTTTTTTTTTTTTTTTTTTGGGGGGGGGAGCATCTTCACAGCCAAATGGTCATCACTACTGCTCCTGCTTTTAGCTACTCACCTTCACAGCTGCAGCCAATAAATCCAATGGCCTCCCAACTTCTATTTCAGAAATACCTTTTAATTCTCCAGGTGAGTATGTGCAAGTTCTACCACACAGACACACACTTTATGGCACAGCTTCTACTGTTTCCAGCAGTGACTACATAAAAGAGTGTTTAATTGTTCCTTCTGTGTAGCCTGAAGGAAGTAAGGTGAGTCAGCCTACCCATCAATTTACCTAGGTCTGGGAACAAAGTTAGAGATTGAGGTTAAAGAACTTAATTTAACCCAGTTTAACAGACTGGTCAGACCCACGATCAAAGGTATTTCCCCTAGCCCTCTCCCTTCCCCGCCCCTTTTTTTTTTTTTGGACTGCCCTCTGCCTTTCATCCACAACTGAAAACCATGCTCCTCCTCCTCCCCCCCCCCCCCCCCCCCTTTTTCTGTTTGTTTGTTTGTTTGTTTTTCCCCCACAAATGCAGAAGATCCACTAAATCCAAGTAGTTACATATGGCCTTTAAAATATATTGTTTTACATGGAAATAATTTTCCGTAATGTTTTGGGTATTTTTGAAACTATGAACCGACAATGTGAAGGTCTCAAATTAGATGCTGGGCAAAACTAGATGTCTTTAAATATTTATCCCAGAATACTCAGTGATATATATTCCAAATTGATAATATACTTCTGACCATAGACCGTCACTCCTATCCATATTAGGAAGGAGACCTTCTTTCTATCAGTCATCAAAAATTGAGCATCATTTTCATCCAGACACCAAACTTCCCAACAGCGTAAAGGAATTATCTATTGAAAAAAGGCTACAGCAGCTCAAAGTATTTTAAGTTTACATGGTAAAAACACGTGTCACCAAGAATAAATAGACTCACATTTCCTTTAGATGTGTAATAACAGCTGATATTTTGGTTTTGGAATTTGCCTGGACCATTAACAATAATTAAACAAGATGCTTGCGTTCACTCTGTTTTAATATTGTTCTAAGGAGGAAAATGGCAATGTTTAATATTTAAATATCAAACACTTTGATTAAACATTAGCGTGTTAAACTAATATTAAGGAAGGCTGAAAATGAGTTTATAGAACTGTCCATAGGTTTTTTTGGGTTGCAACTGCCAAAAATGCCTTTTGAAATTTGCCATGTAGGCATTTTTTCAAAAAGTAGCCTGACCCCCAAGCTCACAAATGTCAACTGTAATTAATAAACAACATTTCAAAGTTTGTACTTAGTGCTGGGCTGCGCAAAAAGATGCACGTTTACCATAAGAAAAAAGAATCTTCAGGATTCTGTCTAAAATCAGGTATGAGTGTAGCAGCTCAATGAGTCAGGACAAAAGGTACTCAGCATCGACTTACCCTACTTACTCTCTTGAACAAATAATTAATTTACATTCTTTCTATTCTCCTATAAATAAGTGGAATTCCCTAATAGAAAATATTAAGCTGATAGCTCTTTCAGTCAGATCTGCAAATTTCTAAATACCTGAGGAATTCCCCTAAAATCTACTAGGACTGGTCCAAATAAGCTTCTACACCTCTGAGCCATTATACCTCCTCTCAAGATTCATCCTTCTCCTTTCTCCAGAAATATTATTTTACATCAATCATTTATAAGAGTTCAGTCCTGTTTCTCCCGAAAACTCCCATCACAGCAGTTTGAACTCAAACTTCCAAATAAACCTGCAGGGATTTCTCCAAACTAAGAAAGAAAAGAAAAGAAAACAAAACAAACAAAAAGCAAAAAAACAACAACAACAAAAAACCCAACAAAAAACCCAACAAACCCAAACCCCAAACCAAATAATGGAGAGTTCAGATTTTGAATGAAATGCTCATCGCAAAACATCTCCAAAGAGGTTTGAGACCCAAAAAAATGAAACAAAGCAAAAACCAAGAAAAGCACTCCCTAGGAACCAGCTATTCTCAATCCTGAAAAGCTACAGGGATTGCAGACAGGGATAAACACCAATTGCCTGGGTGCAAATGTAAAAGCATTCACATTTACCCATTTTACATCATAACTGCAAATTATCAAAGTGCAATTTCCACTGTATTAAAGAGACAGCATATTATGCTCCTAGCTTTCAGTCACGTTTAATAAAGAGAAATTCTTCTACTGAACGAACAGTACCCCTTGGCTATTTTAAAAATAATCCATTGAGAATACTACAATATTCTGTATATTTATAAAAAGTATTGTGTTTCTTTAAGGAAATACCCCAAAGAAACATTATTCTTTTTTTCCATGTATATGGAATAAAACCACAAATACTGTAAGTTAGTGGTTGCTTTTTTTGTGGGGTGGTTTGGGTTTTTTTAGCTCTAATTATTGACAACAGTAAAAAGATTGTTTAAGACTAGCTGTGTCAGAGTTTTGGATACCAAGTGTGGCAGGCTCTGCAGGTGTACAGTGCTTTGCCTATTGATACAAATTGAATCTGAAGATAGCAATTTATTCAGCAAATCAAACCAATCACTGCACTGCAGTTTTCTCTTTCAGCTCTCATTTCCCAACCAACTACTCTTAACCACTTTGCTACTTCTGCTTTACAGCAAGGTTTCAACTGCTATTAGGGGTTGTTTTATGGTGAGGGTATGGGGTTTAAAAAATTTTAAAGGCTGTTTTACCCTTCCACTGCTGCCATTAAGTGCTGCATTATTTACATCTGTTCCATATTAGTTGCCTGTCTCCAAACACACTGCCATTAAATGTATTTCTCTCCCCCTTACCCAACCAACCATTGTTATGACATGCAAAGCATTTAAACAGCTTGCAAGTGAAATTTGTTCTAATAAACTGTGAATATTTGTCCAAAGAACAAGATTACCTGACATCCTTCTTTCTCATTTAGAACCATAATGACAAAGAGGTTCTTTACTGCCATCATGCTATATGTTATTTGTCAAAAGATATTTAAGCTAACTAGTCCTCCAAAATAACCAACAGAAAAAGATCAAAGAATGACAATTAACAACAGATTGCCCAATAGATACGTGAGGAAAGAGAAGTAGCCAACCCAGGAAAAGCAGACTGGCAGCCAGCTAAAGGAGGAAAAAATAGAGCAATCTTACAGTGTTGAGCCAATATATAACCCTCGATTAATAGCTAGCCTTGGCAAGGCTCAAATGTGAAGATGCTCACATCGGGCATCCCAGACTTGCTGCTACCAGAGGTTGTTGCTATGGTAACCAGTGACAGTCAGCCAACAGTAAAATGAATTTAGAAAAGATAGTTAGGAAATACTCAAAGAAAGAAAGAAAAAGAAAAGAAGGAAAGAAGTTTGTTGTCTGTAAGTAGATGCACAGTTCCATCGTCCGCTGTTTGCTCTACAGCAGCAGAGGAATCCCTCACCGAAATGGAGCTGAATTTCCATTTTACCTTCGTGATATTTGAAGGATATTCCTGCCTGTATGAGTTTCTAATTGAAAGAAATTATTGTCTCCTTCACGCTACAGCTTGTCAGTGACTCAGCAATCCAGCAAATTCAGCCGCCTCTGAAAACTGCATGGAACTGTTAGCACATTGTTCTCATCTAAACTGTTTACAGGAAGCCTGGAGTGGCCCATTTCTGTCTTTTGCCTTTAAATCAGCCTGGGGATGGTTCCACCCTGACATGTAAAAGGGCTCAATGGAAGAAGTATTTGTCACTGAAACAAAAGGATTTGGAACTTTACAAATCTGGTGGAAAACTGGGTTGATTTCCACACCCCCACACCCCCCCCCCCCCAGACAAAGAACAAAGCAGAGACTGGTCGATTTAAAAGCAAAATTTGGTTCAAAGGAGGCTAGCTGGAACTGAAGTCAGTAGACCATAAATCACAGTGCCCATGCCCAGCTGTGCAGCACTGCATGGAAGAAAAGGGTTTGGATGGCAGTGTCCCTTAGCGATAGCTGTGGATGGGTATGCCAGAGAGGTAGTTATTGTTGTTTACTTGCTGTGCTATCAACGTGGTATGCTAGAAAGCACACTTTTTAGGAATCAGTGTGTATGCACTGTATTATCTTATCTCTCACAAAACATCGTCCCAGCCCCCTGGAAAACTCCTGCTGGAGTACTGGCAGAAAGAGATAAAAATGAAGTACTACGTCTGGTAAAGCTGAAGTGCTGAACTAGACTTCCCTACAAGCACCTTTTCCTAAGATTGACTGTATGCCACGATCAAGAGAATGAACAAGAAAACCTCGAATTCAGCCCTAGAAATCTTCAATGGTAGATTTGTGTGCATGCATTTTTCAAGCCTAGAAGTGGCACAAAGATGGGTAGAAACGAAAAAGCTGTGAGATAGAACAAGCATGGAAGAAGCTGTTATTTTCAGAGAACAAATATCGAGAGAGAGGCATTTACACAAAAAATGTGCTTTTACAGAAATAGGAGGCGCAACCATGGTTGCGGAAACTGGCCAAGTTTGTCTCCCCTTCCAGCCCTGGGAGCATGAGGGTCCAAGTCACTTCACTCGCCCTTCTGAGGTTGTGACTCGGGAAAGTCACTTAGACGTGCTCTGCTTCGTTTTCTCCAGAAGTGAAATGGAAAAATACAGACCCACTCAGCCTTTCAAAAGTGCTTTCATGTTTAAAGAAATGAAAAGTGCTAAGCAAGTGGTAAATATTGTTTGAGTAGATTAATACTTGGGTGATCAATATACATTATGAGACTGCTCTTACTCATCATGTTTCCCACAGCTAAGGGAATGCAAGAAGTAATAATAATATGATTATAGCTGGGAGAAATGCCCCTAGTGAAGGCTGCCAAGTTTCCTAGAATGTAGAGAAAGCTGTGTTCTCATTTACTTACACTTTAGTGCAACTTTTACTGTGTGAAACCAAAATTATGCCTGTCATCTGAATCAGACTGGCTCAAGCTTTTTATTAATTGATGTTTTGTGTTGACTTGATTTTACCAAATATTTCAGTGAAATAGCTTTTTATTGGTTTTGAAAATGAAACAGAACCAAGTCACTTACTTAATACTCATAATAAGAATTCTTCTAGTACTTTCTTTGAAGAGCTTCATGAAGGCTTTGAGCTACAACCTGATACTAAGCAAAAAAAAAGAATAGAGTTCACAGAGCTTTCTTTTGCTAGACCCAGGAAAACAAGTCAAAATATATTTCATCAAGTTACCAGTTTCAAAAGGTTATATACATTCAAAAAATAAGGCTTTTTCTTTTTTTCTTTTTTTTTTTTTTTTTAAGGAATCAGACTTCAGCTACAAGTATATGGAACATTCCTAGAAGCACAAGCAAGAAAATTAATGATGTTCTACATATTTGGGGAGTAACCTTGACAGTGCCAAAATATTTTCGAATTTTAGATTTAAAACACATGATCTCAATCCTGTCAACAAATCCTAATCAGAGATCAGAATTATCATTACCTAGCTGATTTTTATAGAAAGTAAGCATATGGTAGAATTTCTTCTATTTTCTTCATATTCAGAAAGGATAGCAGATTTTATTTTTTTTAACAGATAAGAGCAACCTGTTATTTTTCAGAAGCTGACTCATAATACTCACCTAGATGATTACTACCTCTATAAAAAGCTAGATCATCCAAAGTACAGTAAAAGATGAAAAGTAAACAGAAATCTCTCATGCAAAGTCCCGTGTTTGTCTATTTCTAAAGCATTTGAACCCACAGGAATAAACTCAGTGGTCTGCAAGAATGGTAGCAGAAGCAGGCCCTCGCGGAAGCCTATCGGTTCCTCCAAACCCCTTGGTCTGCTTGCCACCGTCTTTTCTCAGAGGGCCTGTATTGTAGAAGGCAAGGATGGGCAAAGATGAAGCTATGGAGTTTTTCACACTGGAAGAAGCAGATCCTCCTTTTGCAGACTGTGGCTCCACAGCCCTATTGCCATTTGTATCCTCTTTCAAGAGCTTCAAGAGAATCGATAAAGTGTGAGTAACTCTCACACATGCAGAGTCGCTCACTTATAAAAAATTAGGAAAGGAAAAAACCCCGTAGCTCAGAACATAAAGTTGTTCTGAGAGGACAGGTAGTTTTTTGAACATCAGCGTACCTTTGCTTGTCTGAAGTTTCCCAACGTTTTCTCACTGTAGTGCCAGACCTTCCTTGACATAAATTGTAGCTTAAGTTATTAAAAAACTTGGGGCAAGCCAACATAACAAAGTACTTCTACTTAGACAAAGCTAGCCTGACACAGACATAAACAAAGGTTCACTCATCTATAAAAAAGAGAAGATAAGCCAAGAACTGAAAAAAAACAAGCACTTTCAACTCATAAGTGAAATAAAATCACTATGATAATATGCACACTTACAAAGGTAAGGTAAGAACTTCCTAGTCAGCCATTTGATCTAAAGCCAATGTTACCTGAAAGAGTAAAAAGAAATGCAGAAGCATTCATGCAATACCCACTGTTGTTAATTCTAGGGATAAACTTTACTTCTCAATAAGAAAATATGTTTTTTTTTTACTCTTTAATGTCATTAAATAATGAAAACACTTGTGCTTCTTTTAAGTACCTTTGAAGTGCTTGGCAGTAGTCCTAATGCTTTACAGAAAAATGTCCCTTTTTTAGCTTTTAAAGCAAGAACAGTTAGGTACCAGTTGTCTTCTAGGAAAATTGGGGTTTGTCTTTCCTGAACTCATTAATCATTGAAGTCTACCTAACACTGAAATAGTTTGTGTATGCATGAAATATGAGAATGGAAATACTTTTTACCTGCAGTAGGCCTGGTTTTGTTTTTATTCATTTAAGGAATAAGTATGTTTTATTTATTTAAATACAGGTTATGGGCGAGAAACTTTTGCTTATGGACCTTACCTTTCTTTAGGGGCAAATCACTGAATCTGAAGTTTGCTAACAGCCTGTGGATTTAAAGCCAGCCAATCTCTTTTCATTTGATCCTTTGCTAAAAACAAAAGAGTTTGGACAATAAATGGCTTAGCTATTTTTTTTTTAATTTCTTAATTGTCTTACTTGCAGAATACCGTGCTTAATTATCTGCCTGCCTGTTTCTATCTGCATCAATACTAGGAAGCACAAATGGCCTAGCCTCTAAACCTACTAATCTGACAGTCTGACCCCTGATAAATCAATGTTAAAATCTATAGCTTACTGCCTTTTACTTTAGCTCTCTGTGGCATGCTTTGATGAATATCTGCCTTGCAGGAGGAACATATGAAAATTATATCATGTGCAACTGTTTTGAACTGTTGTGCAACCATGGGACACTGAGCCACTCTGGGGAAAAAGTTAAAATGAACTACAGTAGATAAATGTCAATTTCAAGGGTTTTGACATTATATTATATTTAAATTAAAGGGAATGTTATTCTGGTTCCTTCCTGCTCTGAACCTGCTGGTTTTTCCCTTTCAGAAGATTCTGATAAAATACCTGATTATCCTCTGCCAAGGCTCTCAATTCCTCTTCGAAGCAGACGGCAGGGTTTATATGATAAAATTTTAATGACCATGGACCTGCATAGCAATGTGAGGTACCAGCACATTTTCAATAATGCTAGGCGTCTGCAAGGACTGGCATCGGGTGATACTCCTACCACTGAATTCTACGTGTCCTAAAAGGCTGGCTTCGTGGGAGATAGAGGCAGCACCAGAGAAGGCTCCATTATGATTCAGCAGGCGTATGGATGAAATGGAGATTTATGAATCCCTGCCAAAGAAACTATATTATGGACTGTAAATTAAAATGGGGGCTTAACACATGGTGAACTACGTGTTAGAGAGGCTGATTTCCAGCTTGCCCTGTCTATTCAGGCCCAGGCAGCTGTAGAGACCACCCCTCGTTAAGCGGTCCTGAGCTCTCCATGAAACTCACACATTCTAGGTTTGAAAAGGCAACTGCCAAAGCTTTCATAGTCACGGCAAAAAAAGGAATCCTCGGCTGTTTCAGCAGGCATTTCACTTGCAGCATACTATTGTAGTATGGTGACTGGGACGTAGTAGATTTGTTCTCAGATGTAGTTCCAATGCCTTCCATGGAGAGACTTCAGTTTTACTGCTCTGCAAGTCATAGTGCATAGCAAACTCAAAGGACCAGATTTTGGTCTCTGAATTACTGCTGCTGTTCATGAGTCACAGTCTTCTCAGATCTGCCACTGCACACTGGTGATATTTCCACCTGAACCACTAAACCCAAATAATTCAAATTGTTTACTATGTTTTCATGAGCATCTTTTGGAAAGCTCCTCAGGGAAAAATACAATTTTGAATGAAAACAACAAGATCATAAGATGTGAACAGGTTTTCAAAAACTCTCAGGAACAGCAAGCTGCCCAAAAACCTGTAAGAGAAAGGGATAAATTCCACACTGCACTACCCCTCTCCATATGCCAGTGTTTCAAGTAGGACACAAGTGATACAACCTGTAAGATCCATCTTGAAATATATTCAAATATGCAACTGATGTGTCCAATGGCTAGGGCTTCCCCAATAGACCATGAACACAACAAAATTACTTCCATTTCACTTTCCACCCATCTAAACAAAAAGCTCCACATAATAAAACACAAAATAAATTTACTCATCACACATGCCAATTCAGCTTTGACAGGTTCACTCTCTCACATTCTTTATTATATTTCATATTCCTTTAGAAATTGGCTTACACCCCTAAGAAAAAGATGATTTATCTTAGCCCTCTTACCCTTCCCAAAAAATTGGAAAAAAAAGAAGCAGAGAAAAAGGGAAAACCTTCCCCTCAACTGCCCTGAAAAGGGAAAAAGAATACAAATTAACTTCCTTTTCTGCTTATTTGTACAATTTAAAATGATAAAATTCACTTCACACTTCAAACTTCTACAAGGACACTTTGCCTCAAGTGAAAGTAGTTCCACATGGACCATTTTGTGCTTGTCTAATGTGTAAATGTGCTGTTTTATGTTGAAGTATAAGCAACTATACAGTGTGTATACAGTAACTCAGCTATCACTTGAGCCCCACAAGTGCCATGCCCTAAGGCATGCTACAGGCCATGCTTCATAAGGCAAGCAAAGTATTTTCAGTGGACTATCTGCAGTGGCATATCATATAACAGAATATATTGTAGACCTGGTGGAGCAATACATTCCAGAAAATACAACATTTTTTTCCGGAATGCACAAGGATAACATATTGTGAGGCCATTTTTGGAGAATATCAGTTGTATTTTAAAGCACACAAGGTTCTACTACAAAGTTCTGGGTAAGAGATCTGTTCCTTGATTTATTCTCATTTTTCCATGAACACATTTCTGTTGGGTTTCCAAGAACAGGAATATTAAAGACAACCAGCACACCACCACCTTCCCACCAGTGGTGAAGTAGTGCTAGCAAAGCACATATGGGTACGACTCTATGAATAAGAGTCTTTGTAGAAAAGATCTTCCCAGCACCACAATGACTAGTACCAGGCAGCACATAGCACTGCTAATACACAGTGTGACAGTGACAGTCTGAACTGCATCCCCTCAAGCAAGGGCAAGAGAATAGCAACCTTCCAACTTCAGGAGGTTGCAAAATGTAAAACAGACCACAGAATCACAGAATAGTTTGGGTTGGAAGGGACCTTCAAAGGTCATCTTCTGCAAGTCCCCTGCAATGACCAGGGACATCTTCAACTACATCAGGTTGCTCAGAGCCCCATCCAACCTGACCTTGAATGTTTCCAGGGATGGGGCATCTACCACCTCTCTGGGCAACCTGTGACAGTGTTTCACCACCCTCACTGTAAAAAATTTCTTCCTTCTATCTAGTCTAAATCTACCCTCTTTCAGTTTAAAACCATTACCCCTTGTCATATCACAACAGGCCCTGCTAAAAACTTTGTCCTCATCTTTCCTATAAGCCCCCTTTAAGAACTGAAAGGCTGCAATAAGGTCTCCCCAGAGCCTCCTGTACTCCACACTGAATAACACCAACTCTCTCAGCCTGTCTTCACAGGAGAGGTGCTCTAGCTCTCTGATCATTTTTGTGGCCCTCCTCTGGACTCGATCCAAGAGGTCCATGTCTTTCCTGTGCTGAGGGCTCCAGAGCTGGATGCAGTACTCCAGTACCATTTTACAGCACCTAGAACTAGTCAACCCAATGTCTTTTGATTTAGTCACTTACAACTGCAACTTCAATGGTATGCACCATTGGGCATGCAGGAAATGACACACAAGTGGATCACAACATGTGAAGAGCAGGTGCTACCACTCATCATCACCATTTGCATCAATGGCCCTGCCTGTGCCCAGCTCTCCTCCTACTGGTCCACACGTTGGCCTGACTCCCAGCCTGGCCTCAGCCCATCCCCAGGGAGGTGCCCCAGGGCTGGGGCTGCTCCCACTGCCTCCCAGCTGCCCTGCTCCTGGATGAGGTGGTGGAGCCCTGCCCTGCCACCCCTGTGGGGACACCTGCAGCTGCCAGCCCCAGCCCGCAGGGAGCCTCTGTACTGCACAGTGCCAATTCCAGAGTACAAGAGATGCGGTGACCACTAATACCTATTTAACAAAGCAAAGAAATGGTCATGATTTTGGCGATAAACCCAAATGCTATTCTTCGTTTATGCCAGATTTTTCCTACCTAGTTTTACAAGCGAAACTCTTCCCCTCGTAAACGCCCAGAGTGATGCTAGGTAAATCCAAGTGTGATTTTCTTTTTTTCTTTTTTTAATTGTTCTGGTTGATTTGTTTCGCACAGCAAAGCTCCTCACTGAGATGAAGGCTCCTTGTACACAAGCACCTACACCATGCATCTGTAATCATACCCTGTAAATGGCATCAGCAAAAGAAAGGAATGACATTTTTTCCTCTTGATCACAACTGAATAAACAACATTTTAAAGGTTAAATTATTCAAATTCTACAGTTACCTGCAAAAAAAAAAAAAAAAATGATGTCTCTGCTGTACCTTCAGATTCCTTACATCCAATTATTTTGATTTTTTTTTATCCTGTCCCAGGCTTCCTGACTACTGCTGCTTAAGGGGCAAAAAAGAGTGTTGTAACTAGTGGCAACTCATTTACTTCCACTGATAGCTACAGCTCCCGATACAAGGCTTTTAGCTCAACTCAGAGAAGTTAGATGAGCTATACAGCAAGTTAGTAAAATAGAAAAAGACAACATCTAAATGCATATCAGAATGCCTTGTGCATTAAGAAAACCCAATTTGGGTATTAACTTTTAACTTTTCTAAGGTCAGACAAATGTGACAGTCATGGGGAAGAAATATGCGATGCTACTTAAAACAGTCTCTGTACAGATTAAGGCAAAATAAAATAAAGCAAAACTAGGGAATTCAGTCTGGAATCCAGTTTTAATTGATGTAAATCCCTGTAATCCCACTGTTGCCAATGCTACCAGTTACTTCATAAGGTTGATGGAACCATCCTGTCTCACACCAGTAAAAAATCTGGCCCTTCAATGACAGAAGAGACTATATGGTATTCAGAAAACATCATATAATTTCTAAGAGTTTACTGATTTTTCATTTTCTGATCTTGTGGTTATCTATTAAAAAAAAAAAAAGTAAACCGAAATGAAACAAGGGATTCTGCAAATACCTATGTGTGATCGTGCATGGAGAATTTAACACAAAGACTCCCCTTTCTTACTGTCTTTCCTGTCAGTCCCTTACAGCCTGCTTCCTTTGCATCCCAAGAGCACCCCTGCTACTGATCCCCCTGCCTCTAGCTTTGATTTTGTATAGATTATCCAAGATGCAGGTTTATGCATGAAGATCCACTTTTCTTTAACTTAAAAAATACAGCAGTTTGAGAACTGAAAAGCATCAGAGTATGACAATCCCAGTAATTTTGTCTATTGCTTATCAATCCATGAAAGCTATACCTTTACATCCAGACCATTATTTTACCCTGTTTTCTGATGCTGTTCCATTTCTCAGGTTGTAACACCATTAATTCTTTCACCCGGTTACAAAAAATAACTAGAAGGAATCAGGGAAAACAGCCATACCACACTGTGTAAAGTAACATTATGACTGAGCTCATAAAAAGAGATGCTGACTGAGGAATTTAAAGTTTTTCAAAACTTTTGATCTTGTTTATACATGTGAAGGTTTGATGTTAAAGCTTGATGTCAACTGTAAAGAGAAACATCTCTCAAGACAAAAATAAAAAACAGACCTCCTGTTGAAACATACCCAATCATAACCAACAAGTTTCTGATCTTGAAGAGAACATCATGCGAGTGTCTTGCATTTAATATTATCTTATGCCAAGCAGCCCTACTTTTTCTTCTCATTATATTTTCTTCATAGATAAGTGTTTGGTTTCACACATTTGATAAAAAAGAAAGTTGATGGAGTAGATGTTCAGTAAGTCTTATTAGAATAACTACCCTGTTATATTTGCTTTGCACATGGGTCCTGAGATAACATGCTGTTTTGCAAGGACCCATGTGCAAAGTAAATATAATAATTATTCTTTTCATTTGTGATAATCACAATTATTTGTAAGCAGATTCATAACCCCTTTGTATTTAACTCTGAGCTCGAGCTCAGCTGAGGAAAATCTGAGCCTGCCATTTCAAATATTTGTAGATTTAATTCATTTTCTGTATGTATTACTTTTAACTTTGCTTGAAAAATAACAGTAGAAAGAAGTTATTCAACGTTTAAACATTATATGCACAAATGGCTCTTAGTGCAAATTAGTAGGGTTTTCCCTTTCTTGTGATGGTATCCCAAGGTATAACCAACATCTAGCATCTAATGGATTTGTTAAAAACTGAACGACTTTGTTTGATGATATTGTTCTGGTGATAATATAAAAATGTTATTTGAAACATTTCACCATTAAAAGGATGCTAGTAGTCTTTGATTCTAACAAAATAATCTTTATATGTACACAAAAATCTTGCACATAAGACGTAGTATTGATTCAATATAACAAAAGAATGACTTGTATATTTGCTTCTAGTGGCAATACAAAGGGCTTTGGAAATGGCATAATTATGGAATTGTTTTGGGTTTGGGGGATCGGGGGTGGGGGAAGAGGTGGTTCTTATTTTTAAAGAGAAATCCAGAGACAGCCTAGATATGCCACATGTGAACAAAAATTGCTGTTCAAATGTCATTCATGACCTGACACAGACAGGGAAAGGTTGACAGACATTTTAAAGCATACAGAAAGGCTAGAGAAATATTTTACCTTCAACTAGTTTATTCATCTTTTGTATATTCAGAGAGGTTTAAAATGCATCCCTATCCACCTGTCAGTGTTCTTCTAACGAACCCTTCGGCAATATCCATAGAAGGTAATGGAAAAGGTTCATTATACTTGCATGGAGCAACATAAAATGAATGTTTAAAAATCAGAAAAGATTACAGGACAATTTATTGGTGTTTGCAATGCTAATGTATTTAACTTTGGACCTTGGTCAGACATTCAGGTAAATTTGTATATATGTTTTTAAAATATGATTGCTTGATAAAAGTGAAGTGTGACTGTACATCAGCAGCTCAGAATTTTTAAGCATAAGATCTAATGGGTTTCTGTACACACAGATATATTAACCCCATGTGTGGATCACAAACATTATAGGGAAATAAGGTCAGGAATCTTGTGTAAAAATTTAAAATTAACTGGAGATGTTCTTTAATGACAATGAACAAAAAACTAGTGGGGAATGCAAAAAAAGTGGCATATGGAAAAAAAACACAAGGGAAATAACAGTATTCCCGAGTATGCTGGAAAACCACAGTTTTCCAGTGAAAGTGATTAACTATATTGTATATTTGCCAAGTATATTATTTGCATTTCAGATTTCTTTAAGTCAATGGGTTCTCCCTAAAGGCTCCATAAAAGGGATGTTTTGAAGAGTTATTTGAATGAAGACAAAAGACAGTGATTTAACTCATGAACAGAAGTCTACAAAAGTTAATAGTGAGATCCAGAATAAAAGCCCAGAAGGAGAAAGGTATTAGGACAAAATAGAGAACAAGAGATCAGTAAGAGACACTCTGCAGTAAAAAGAATTAGAGAAAAAGCAATCTATAAAAATAAGCAACTGCAGAGCTGGGAAAAGCTTTGAAGGAGAAGGTTTTCAGTCTAATATAAAGTCTGTTTGCATTAACAGGAGTCGTTTCATTGACTACAGGGGATTTTTGATCAGACCATCTGAATTTCACCTTGATGATCTGAAGGCATTTTCTTTTGCTTTAAACCATGCAGACAGGAATACAGCCTGTGTCAAAATATCATCATAACGCTAAATAATGTAAATGTGTATCTGTGACTTCATTGCCCAACCTACAGTCCATACCTTCCATCAAAGGTTACACAATGATAATAAATGCCTTGACAACTTTAAAATTAGTATGTACTAGTGTACAGAACTACTCTGTTCTTTTCCAAACACAGATCAGCAAGCAGAACTTGCTAAAAGTTACTGGGGATGTTGCTATTTCAATCTGCTAAAGTTGCCTCACTGGAATTCAGTGAATCACGATTTAACACGAAGAACAAGGACTCTCCACATAATCCAGCCTGTATTTCCTGTGTATATGTACAGTCAAATCCTACACAAACTGACAGCATTTTCAATTAAGACATACAACATCTTACAGTCAAATGAAATGTCTGTATACTAAAAAGTAACTGTAATTCTGTAAATGTAATTCTTTTTCCTGAAATTGAGAGTTGTGTAGGCAGTATCCCATCCAAATTTAGGTTGGATGTACTAGAATTCTAATAGCAGGTAATCTGAAGTGCTCATTAGAGATATGCAAGTAATTCATTACCTAAGTGTATCTAATTTAACCATATTTTCCCCTTGAATGAAGCCTGCCCTAGTGGAAATTAGTGATCCAGCCCACACACTTCCAATCCTGTCGGCACTTTCAGTTTACATTTGCAATTTTTTTTAGAATTCTAAAAATGACTTTCTCTGTCTTCTCTTCTGATCTCCACTGGGTATTTATATGCTGCAAGCATAATTATGCTTTTGGCAAGCTAGTGAAAATTAAACCCTTACGAGCAAGGGGGAAAAAGAAAGGAGGGTGAGGAAGCAAGGAAGAAGAAGAAAATCTGGTTTAAAGTGAACTTGTCACAATCCTACTTGTGTATCAGCAGAAGGCAGCTACATATTGTAATCTTACAGCACAGTTCTAGAAGATGGTGGCATTTGGCTAGTGCTTAATGAAAGCTGAGGATGGGTATTTCATTGATTTCAACAGGGAGTGTATCTACTGGAAGATACTAAAGTAATGACTTTGGCAAGTTGTCTTGTTTTAAATATCAAATCGTCTGCTCCTAAAAATCCAGTCTCGCTAACAAGCAGAAATGTATCTTGTATTGTAGGTCTTGCAGCACTACATACACTATACACTCTGAGCTCTGATTTTCATATACATTACTTCTGCATTTTTTTTTCATCAGTAACAAAATAACAGCTCCTGCTAGCATACCACCCTGCTGTCTATTTTAATTGAAAACTTTAGCAAGGCTTTGTTTTTCAATAGTTGTAAAAACTTAACTCAAAGTGAAGCAAATAGTAGATGAGATATTTGGGGGAATTCAGCAAATTCTTTCATCTTTCCTTCCTTCTTCATACAGTCCAGCATCTTCAGAGTGACCAGGAGCCTGACCGCTAGCAAATCCTACCCTGTGTTGTACAAATGGTGTGCTTCAGAGAAGGAAGGGGCTGTGAAGAGCCTTTTTACTCAAACCTCAGAATAGCAACAAAAAGAAGCCTTCTCCATACAATGACTAAATACAGTCTTCAGAGTGTATCCCACCAATGGTCATGAAAGTATCTACAGCATCGCCAAAAGTAGCCCTGACTGTTGTACTCGCAGGACGAGCCTGGGATGTGTACAGTTAATTTTTGAAGATGACTTTGTGAAACTCTCCTGCCTTTACTGGCTGGGCAGCTACTGGCAGCAACACCAACCATCCATCCTCCACCAGTGTGTCTTTAACAGTAATCCTCACACTCTCAAACAGAACCTGAACAGTTTGCTCAGTGGCGGGTTTCAGATGCGTCTTTCACAGCTAATTCCTCTTGAAGAAGAAACCACCATAATCTCATAAAAATTTCACTCCATAGAAAAAGCTGACAGTCTCAGTTGCCTAATTAGAGCAAAGAAAGGCCACTTTCAATGACTGAAATGTCAGCAGCATAATTGCACAATAGTTTTAGCAGACAAAAGTATTCTGTATGAGTGGAACCATCTGAAACTGTTTTGTAGTGTGTACGAGCTATGGGTTTGTTCGGCAGAATAAACATTGAAACATTCACACCATAGATAAGAAAAATGACAACCACAAACAGTTAATGGATTCCTTCATATATCAATACTCTTTTTGTCATTATAGTATACTTCTACCTACAATAGCAGTAAAAGATAATTTGCAACCTGCTGTAAGAGAAACTATGAAGAGAATTAGCCATCATGGTACTTCTCTTCAAATCCGCTTGCTCCTGAAATGGAATAAACAAAAATTTGGATTACTGCAAGAGTGTGTGTTTTGCACACAGAAGCCACAGCAACCAGCATTACTGCAAGCCTGCTGGGAAAGTACAATAAAAATAAATCAGAATGAAAGAAAGCACTGTGGTTAATACATAAAGATGGAAAGCCAGAATGAAAGGTTAAGAGGTGGGAGCTTAATGGTTATTGTCCTATCATATTTTAAGAACCTGATCTTCATTTTGCCAAGGTAAATGTAGTGCCAAGTAAATGCAGGTCCATATTTCTAGCCTTAATATTTACTTATGAAGATGTTGGGTGTTATTCACTTGGCAGAACAATCCTTAAAAATATCAGAACATGTTTTGTAAGAACATTGTGTAAAGTGAAGGTTAAACTGAGTTACTTACTTATTTAGAGGGTTCTTGGTTGTCAGCAAATGATGCAACACATATCTAAGTGGAAGGAGAGTGGGAAACTGTTATACAGACATGATCACATCTTGTGATAAGGAATGGATAAAACACTTAATTGAAGGGAGGGAGTATGACCTTTCAGCAGTAAATCAGTATCTGAGTTGTGAGTTTTTAATCACCATTTTGAGAAGCACCAATAGTTGCAGCCAGAAAAGCTGTCCTGCCTAGAAGATAATAAAGGGAAGAAAGGAAAAAAAAAAAAAAAAAAAAAGAAAAAAGAAAAAAAAAGGAAGAAGAGACAACATATCATGGCCAGAAAAATTTTGTTTTACTGAATAAACTCTGGATTTGGCAGTCAAAAATGTTTCAGTGTAAATTGAAGTTTGAATAGTCTTGGACTAGATGGAAAGCTTTGTCAAGGGAAGACACTACTGTAAAACAGAAAAAAATGGCAGGGAACTCACTGAAAAGTGACATTTTCCTTATTACTGCAAGTTCTATTTAGCTTCCCTGAGGAGTTCCTCTGACTGTGTATTCATTGACCCCAAAAAATATTTGGGTCCATGCTTGCTGCAATAGATGAACTGCTGATGAATCCAAAAGAGAGTTTTAAGGGCTCCCATCAGGGCAGTTAGTCATGCCAGGGGTGCTCTGTGAAGGAGCCTGGAGACTGAAAGCGCTGAGAGATACAATTCTTGCTGTATTTATCTCCCATTCTGCAATGGGGACAGCCTCAAGAATCCCAATTCCTATCAGAGCCACAGAACCTAAAACCCAAAGTAGCTGATCACTAAACTGAAGTTGCTGGTCTGTCGAAAATGTCAGCTTCACTGAGCAACTGCAGGGAGCCTATTTAAATTCAAAACACTATGCACCAGCGCTCTTGAAACTTTTTTTTTTTTTAATTTTTTGATTCAGCAAATTGCAAAAGGGTTTATTTTTCATCCAGTTCAGACTGAACTTTTTCTCCAACCATAAGATTCCTAAATATGGATTGCTTTCTCTAATAGCCTCCAGTGTTACAGGCTATTTAAATGATAGAGGTTTCAGCTCTACCTTTTGTAGTTCTTATGTTTTCTTCATACATTTAGTCCATCCTTGGTGTGCATTATTTGCATTATTAGCTCCTAGTTATTCCCCATTTACCATAAAAAAAGCAATGAATCATGTAATTTGAAAGTAAAAGTTAGAATACCAGTTGGTTGGTTTGCTAGTTTTTATACAGCACATGCAGATCTGTGAGAGGCTTAACCGATGAAGCCCAGTTTAATATGGCTTTATGCCTGGCATTTCAATTATCCCATGTGAGCTCTGTTTTTCAAAGCTTAGTTCAACAGCTCTCTCTTGTGAGGACTCAGATGTCTGAAAGTATAGTTTATAAACACTATAAAGTACATATGTCAAATCTCTGACAAATTTGTCATATTCCTCAGAAGACAGACAAAGCATGTTCAATGTCTAGGACATTAGTCCATTAGTAATTACAAAAGTTACAATGAGCTTATAAATAATGTCAACTAAGTGTTTTTTCTTATTAATAAATTCTTACCACAAATTCCATTCCTGCAAACTCAGTCCTCTGCAGATTCCCAAATTTGCTCCCGTGCCTGTTTTCCTGTACAGTACCAAGTTTTACCCTAAGTCCTTGAGGCCAGACTGGTTTCTGCTTTCTGTATCAGTGAAGCTTTCACCTTTCCTTCACAGCAAGAAACGACTACCTCTGATTCTATTAAAATGCATTTTATGTATTTTCCAGGCAGGATTATTGGTTGTAAGATTAATATGCACATCTAGTTTCAGAGGTCACACTAGCTCTTTAAAAAGAAGCACTTTCTCTTTTGGTCATTTGAATTTCTCAAGAATTACGCAAGGTAATACGCCTAACCTGGAATAAACAGAGAAAAGAAAATCTGTAAGACTGTATCCATCTATTACTATAGCTTTACCTTTGAAAACAATCCTTGTGGTTTTTTTTTTCTGAATCTATTATTATTAATAACTTCAGTGGTGATGTAATCATGAATGTGCAAGGCATTAAAAGCTATATACAAATCCCAAATAATGTTTAAAAAAAAAACACAACAAAGAATCAACAATTGCCTTCAATTATGTGAGTTTGTATATCCTGAGCAATGTAATCATATTTCACAGGACATTTTGTATCTTTTATTTGTCAAAAAGAATATGAAAATACATTTTCCACTGTTTGGAAGTGACAATTCTAATAAATGAGTATTTACTGCAGGTAAATATTTTTGTATGACCATAAAAAAGAAAAAATGCATACAGACTTGGAGTTTTTTTGCAGGTTGAAAAGATGGGCATCTATTGTACAGCACACATATACGAGATAGTGAAAATCTGCAGTGAGGATTGGCAAGCCGATGTGTTTCTTACACACTGCACATGAATGTTCCCTGTCTTACTGCAATGACCTTATGATCCCTGGTGCCAAGTGTCCAAGTCCCTGCTGTGGATTTAAACTCAATCTCATTTTGAGTTTCCATTCTGTTGGCAGCGGAGTCATTCTTCACTGCACTGCTCAAGCCAGAAAAGGCTTCCTGACTCGGAGGCAGACTCAGATAAGCAATGGCTATAAGAGAAGTTGTAATTGCACAAGCTCTTTCTTTCCCCCAACAGGTATTACTACAAATGAGCGTCATTGAAAATTCTTCTGAGCTTTAACAGGGTAGATAACCTCATAGGCAATTGTGAATCTAACACGGGGTCCAGATTAGCAAAGTAGACAGAAAAAAGGCTTGTGTTATTTAACCCCTTCCCAGAAAGCACGGATTTTTGTGGTAGGTTTTTTGTTTGGTGTTTTGTGGGTTTTTTTAAGAAAGCCTTCTGAAGTAAGGAAGATGAGTAGGTAGGCCTGGCTGACAGCTGCACTGCTGAAATAACACAGCAGAATGTTAACACCTCAAAATCAGGTAACCAGAAATTAGGGAATGCCAGAATAACAATTGCTCTGTTTTCTTTTCCCCTCTCTGTACATAAACATTGTAAATGACATCTGCTATTTCTTCTCATTGAGTGCACAGATCAGGTACTGCTTGTTAAACAGCAGCTATTCTGTGCTTACTTTATCCCCATTATTCAGTAACTATGCTATACAACCTTTCCAGCATGCTGTTCAAATCATGACTTGATACCAAACCATTAACTTCCTCAAGGATTCTTGATTCTCCCACTATAGCTTTTTGGTTCTTTCTAAATGTTAACAGATTAATCCACACAACACCACTATGCCATGTGCGGTACCATTGCTGGGCATATTTCACAAAAGAAAGCTGATGTGCCTCTGCTGAAACCAAAAATAGAGAGGTGTAAAATAAATTTCAGAGCTCCAGGGTCTTGCATTTTCCATCAGTTGGCAGTACGCAGCCTCCAACAGGCTCTGAAGAGACACCCCACCAGCCTCGGCTGCCAGGGCAAGTGCAAGGCATTCTGCACGTCAGACTCGGTGCATCACAGGCTGTCACACAGATAGTAAGAAGCACACAGGAAGCATGCCTTTTCTGAAATGAAAGCTTCCTTTAAGTCACGTGTTGCCAGGCTAACTTCGGGCATAAAAAAGTTCTCTTTGCTAAATCTCCTTTCCAGCCAATGAAGAGGGTAACTTAGCATATCTGGCACAGGCAGCTGGAAGTTTTTATGGCCAGGCTGGATGGGGCTCTGAGCAACCTGATCTAGTGGGAGATGTCCCTGCCCATGGCAGGCAGGTTGGAACTAGATCATCTTTAAGGTCCCGTCCAACCCTACAAATTCTATGATTCTATGATTCTATGATCTGGCTTTCTCACCATCGGTATCAGAGCGATCCTACAGAAGCAAGCTTCTAGCCTTCCAATTAGCCATCATGAATATTTTCTAACCCCAAGCTTCTATTTCATAGTTCTTTTCCAACTCTGAGCTACTCATCAACCGACCTGTCTACCTGCATTTTCCTAGTGACCATTCCTGTCCGCTACTGCTTTCCCAGATTCATAAGCCCTGTTTATCTTGCCAACACCATTCATCGCCTTTGCTCTTATCTCCACTTTTCACCTTCCTGTCTAGCTGCAGCTGCAGTCAGCACCACCCATGGGCCACCCCGTGCCTCTCAGGTGGCTCCTGCCATCTCTTCCTCCTGCTGCTCAAAGTGTCCCTTCCCTCCAACTCCCCCATTTCCTACTCCATGCCTGTTCCTCACCTCACTGCAACCAAGCCAGACTACAGTTCTCAGTTCTGTTTGGACATAAAGTGGACACATACTGAAAACACAGAAGAGAATCTCCCTGTGGAGACCACTGTGAGGACCATATTGGAAGAAAAGAGCTGCTCACCCGGATACACGTGGATATAGCTATTTAGGGATGGCTCATGTGCAGTCAGGTCACACCAGTGATTTCTGAGAGATAAAGCAAGCTCAATTCAGACACAAATCACAGACTTTAGCTGCCAAATGCTAATGTTGCTACTGAGCCAGGGCAAACTGAGGTATTTTTTAGTGCTTATGAGTGGAGTAATTGTGGGGTTTTTTTCCCAAAGAAAGAGCAAAAGATACATTCTTGCTAATTCAAGGTTCATTTTCCAAAGCACAGAGGGACTAAATTTCCTCTATTAAACAGTTACAAGAGTGTTCTTTCTTTGGGTTTTTTTTTGGTGGTTTTGTGTTGCCCTTTTTTTTTTTTGTTTGTTTTAATAATATATTTTGCCTTTATCTCACAGTTCTCTAAACATTTTCAAAAATCTAAGCCTAGGCAGATCTTGGCAAAGGAAAATGTCAGATAATTTTGGCAAAGTTATAAGGAACTGAAGACAGTCTCCTACTGAAAAGTTCTTTATTCAAGAAATGATGTTACCACTTCATCTACGAGAGTTTTCTCATATGGGTAAATTTTCTGGATTTGCTTAACAGTAATGAATCCCTGTGCTGATACACTCAGTTGTTCTGGAACATTTCAAACAGGCTTTACAGGCAAAATTATTGCACTTCATGGCCCCGAACTCAGGATTCCTGATACATCCACATTTCTGTTTCACTTTAGTGGAGTTTAGCCAAGTAAAGCATAAACTCTTATTCATTGTTCTGATAGAGGATTAGTTAGACCTCCCAAGCTAGCAGTCCATCTGCTCCGCCAGCTAATGCTATTGTCCCAGAGACACCACCTCCTTTATTGTTCCACCAAACAATCCATGCCAGCTCTTCTCAGCTGACACTGACAAGTACATGTCAACCCGTTTGCATTCTCCCGCACACATCTGTGAAATTGAATATAGACTTTCACGGTTTCAGGCAGTTTAAAGGCCAGTAAGAGCTAGGAAACAAGCTACTATAAAAATAAGTATATACTCAAGCTTTTAATTGCACAAGGTTAGTTTATCTCATCGACACAATGTCCAGATTTGTTTACTTTGCTCCCTTCTACCCTTCTCTTCCTAAACACATATTAGTTAGCACTGCAATGTGAAATAAAATGTTTTAAAGCATTCAGCAAATTTAATATACACTTACATATAAAGAAAATCCCTGGCATAACATTTTCTGGTAATTTTTTAATAGATATAAGAGTAGAATCTCTTTCACTGAAGACTGCTTTTTGGGTTTAATCCACAAAATGGAAGGACCAAACTAAGGAAATCAATTCCTGCCAGTAGGCCCCTGAAAGGCTCTTGCTAAATAAACTGATGCAATCTCAGTACAGGACTTATAGTCAGCAATAACAACAAAATTCTCATTACTCCCAGCATCTCAAGGAAAAAAGGAAGAGATGGAGTGAAACTATAGTTGTTGCAGATGGTAGAAATCCAAGATTATTGATAAGACACAGACTAAACTCAGTGCTCTATCCCTTACCATGTCTAACACTGCTTCATTCAAACCTCATGTGAACTTCATGTGATCCAAAACAATACAGCCTTATTTGCCAATGCCAATTAGTCAATGACAGAAAAGAAAACAATGTAAATGGATAAAGTGATTATACTTTAAAACAACAGGCTAAAACTGCAGTTGTTGCCTACAACACACAAGTATTTAAAGACAGAAAGAAACAATACATCTACTCCTTGGCACAGTGTCTGTAAGATATTAAAATATAAAACATCCACTTTTGCTGATTCATGTGGCTCTCAGGGAATATTATTTACTGGATATTTCAAAAAGCAGCCAAGCCTCCAAACCAGAAAGGAAATAGTGTCTCTCTGTCATGCCAGACCACAATCTCAATGTGTCCTTCAAATGACTCCTATGGTGGCTCTCAGCCTCTGATGGGGAACCACAATGACCACAGCTCTTGGACCAGGGCAATAGGTGATAGGTGCTAGCTTTAAAACAGTATAATATGGGGGAAACCCCATACATTCTCCACAGATAGTGTGCACTCCTTTAAAATCTTAATTTCATTTACGCCAATGTAAACCCGTCTCCAGAGATTTCTCTAGAGTGAATTCTGCCTCCAAATAGGAGGCATCTGACAATTATCCACCAGTGTCCCAGTTTAACTAAATTGGTTTTAAATTGGAACAACTTGTTATAGGGAAGGGGGAGTTGAAGGGGGATGTAGTTTTGCCTGAGACACTTGATTAGATTTAAGCATTGAAAGGGAAGGTCCCATCCTCTGGACACAGGCTGTCAGACCCATACAGCCGCTTCCCCCCCCCGCCCACCCCCCCCCACCCCCCCCCTTCTTTTTTTGCCTTTTGCTGAAAAGCATTTCAGCAAATGAAAAATCTTAATTATATTTTTTTACAAAGAGGGCAAAAGCACTCGTAATTTATTTTAACACAAGCAAGTGCAGCAAGGTGACATATAATCAAGCATTCCCAGACTGATGTATTAAAATGCTTTTCTGCCAATTTCTGCCCTGCATCTATGATGTAAGAATTCTCCTTCATTATTCCTTTTTATTATTTTCCCATGCAGATCACCATGACCCACGCTGATCTTTGTGAATGTAGAAGGTAATAGAAAGTCCCTTCCATCACAGCAAATCTTTTTCTTCAGCATATAAAATGTTTGTTCATTAAACGTCCAAACAGGAAACATTCCTCAGTGAGGAAACTAGTACTCTGATTTATCTATAACAACCCAAAGAACAGTGCTAAAAAGGTGCAAGGAAGCCAGTGAATCAAGAGTATTTCCTTCTTCCAACAAGAGGCTGCTCTTGTTAGAGAAGAGAGAAAGAAATAGGAATGTTTTCACATAAATTATTCTGTAAGAAAAGGAAAGCTGTATATATATATATATATATATACACATCAGCTGAACTTTGTCTGCATTCTCAGCATGGATGGCTTTTCCAACTCTGGTGTTAACCAAAGAAAACAGATCCATCTGGTCCTGAATGCTAAAGTGTAGGAGACCTCTTTTCAAAGGCAACCAACTTCTTCCAAATTGCAAAGCATTCCAGTTCCCCTGGATTAGAAAACAGTAGACTGGAAAATTGCAGGAGATATTGGTTTCTACAGACTCTCTGTTTACAGCTGCAGTCTGTAACAAGACAGCTATGACTTGTTCTGCAAAGGATCTTGCCTGCAGCAAGTGCCCCAGAGGCAAGCGAGGATCTTCTGTTTGTTCCAATAGTAGATCTCCAGCAAAAATCAGTGTGATAAATCTGGAATTCTGTTGTTCTTCCTGTCCTCCTCCGATTTTTAGTATTATTATTATTTGCGCTCAGGCAATCAGCCTAAATATCATTAAGGAGACTAGAATCTTGGCTGGATTTAATAAAAATATTATGTGGAGAAAAATATATATATCCAAGAAGTAATGAAATAACAAGGAATTACTATAAAAAAAACCTCTCATAATCAGATACTGCTTTTATCACATCATATGCATTAAACTTCTCTGAACTGATGTCCTTTTCATCCTAATGTACTAAATTAAATATCTGTTCCTTGTAGAATTTGATTCATCTGAACTAGATTAAAATCAAATCATGAACAAAATCAATTTCACTTAAAGTACAATAATCCCAGCCCACTGAGGCCCCCTTCTAGTAATCACAATAAATGCTGTCTCTACCACCATTGCCATCCCTTATTTTTCCCCCTAGCCTTTCACTCAATGCATAATTTTTCTATCATATTATAAATTATGACCTTGTATATCTTATTCATATCTTATTAGAGGAAGTTGGCCAAGAAGCCAGAGGCAAGACAACCTCATTCAAACATTCCTCCAGGGTTTTCAGGTCAAGTCATTTTTTAAATTGGGATTGGTATAAACCTCAAGGGATTTCTTGATTTAAGAAAGAACTACAAATATTTAAGCTGTCTTGGGGGGATTATGCTGACATTGGATCGTGGGATTACCTCCCGCATAAGACTTAAGGGATTTGGACTGGTTCGGCATCTTGTCAGAAAACTGGGCAAAAATGCTTCTTACGTGATGTTAATCAGATATTCAATCATTCCTTGCTGTAAGCGTGTCAAAAAGTAGCAAACAAAGGGAGATGGAAGCAGTCGCTTCGAGATATGTAGGAAACAAAAGCAATCCTCTGACATACTGTAGCATTTTGGCTTTTTCATAAGGCAGCACAATTCCTGGTGACAATGGGCCAAAACCTTGAAAAAAAGCTTCAAATCACTTACATACCAAACATCTCAGAGACTGCCCCTTGGATTTGTGGATGATAGCTACCAGGTGGTATCTAACTAAATACTCTTACTAATAATTAATAACACTTGTCATTTCTACAACAGAGTACCATTTCTCTCGGAGCACTTTAATCTAATAACCAAGTCTGACAACAATCTTCAAAAACAGGAAACGGTGATTGTAGCTGACGTAGTTGGAATGGTGAGAAGGTTTTAGGCAAAACCCCCTCCGTCTTACTCAGATCCAGGCTCTGACTCAGATCTGAGACCAGGCTTGAATTGCAATTGAAACCATCCTGTCAACAGCAGCACTTTAATAAATTCTCCGACCATCAAAAGTAAGTGTGAAAAATGTCATTCTCCTTCAGTAATTTCCTTCTCTCTCTTCTATTTTTTTTCTCCTAAAGCAGAAGTTAGAGGGGGAAAATGACAGGAGTTAAAGTCATTCACCGCTGGAACAATACAAGTAACAATAGCCAGCAACATCCAGAAATAAAATGGCTACCTCAAAACTGTATCTGCTTGGTTCTGCCAAATGTAAAGGGTCAATGCCAGACTATCATACTGAGAAAAATATTGCAAAGGAAAATGGATTTTTTACAGAAGAAATGTCAAAACAAAATTAGAAGTCACTCTCAGAAAGGGGTAATAATGTCTTGTCAAACATGGATCCAATCCCCTCAACTAAAGTGCATTTTTTTGTAAACTTGTTCAACAAATGAAAAAAAAAAGCAAACCACAAACCTAAATGCACATTTATTAATTGTAAAGTATATACGTGTCCAGTGTGGAAAACTGAAGGCTTTTTCATTTGTTTGTCTGTTTTCCCCTCAGCTGCTTCACTGGAGAATGAAGAAAATGTTCTTCTTCAAAGGCATGTTCTTTACTCCTTCATCCAACCAAAGTATCATCAGACACATCTCCACTCTCTACCTGTGTAGCCTCACATATCACCGGTACAACATATTGTGCAAAGACACAATCAAGGTTAGTTTCAAACTGCAGAGACAGAATATAAAGGAGACCAGACTGTGATAAGGAACTCAATCATAAGTCTGTACTTTTTAAGGGTCCCTGACAGGACTCGCTGTTGGAGAAATCTATCTCTCGATGCATAGAAAGCTCTTACATGACATCTCCATTGAACCAGAATTTAGCTGTAACAGTCTCTCTATTTCAAACACAGGCTTTCTTCTTTGTATCTTTAAGGCAGCACAGGAATCACATTGTACATAACAACAAAGATTGTCTATGCTGGAGAAAAAAAAAAAAATGAAAAGAAAAAAAAAAAAAACAATCCTAACTAAACTTGACAGGAAACTACTTTCCACTCACTCATGAAGAGATTCCAGCATCACTGACAACAAGCCCTGCTGATTGGGGTCAGTCACTTTTCAAGCCCAAGGGAACCGTCTTTTCCAACTTCAATCACAGTCTCATAACTCCTCTATAAATAAACATACCAAGGAAGAAAAAAAAAACAGGGAGAACCAGCAGTCACAGTCCATGTACAACAGTTGCATCCATTAAACTGCAGCAGTAATGTTTGTGTTCTAGGAAGTCTGGAGAGGAAGGAATCACTCTCCTTCACACAGATGAAACAAGCTTTATTTGAATTATGTTTATAACTTCAAATGGTTTGGTAATTTTACAAGCACATCTGCCCAGACAAATGCATTATAAACAGTAAACACCATCTGAGAAGCTTCTAACTTTTTATGCTCACAAAAGAAAAACTGCAATAAAATGTGTCAGATGTTTAACTAACACAAAAATGGAAGTTCATTTTTAATCCTGATTTTGGATAAGATTTGGGTGCTTAGGATTCCAAGGACCCATTTTTTCATTGAATCTACAGCTGAGTTTTCAAGCAATCTTTCTGTAAAATAGGAAAACGTAAATCATGATGGTTAACCAAAAAGTGTAACTTATTGCATATTAGTCATATCCCAAAATACCAATAATTTTACAGGGTAGGGCAACACTGTTTTAATTCCTAGCAATGTGTATCCTGAGACAATCCTATGTGAAAGGCTATGTGTGTGTGGAGGCGGGGAAGCAGGAAGAGGAGATAAGAGATTAACATTACGACATTTCAATTTATGGATCAGAAACAGTTATATTGAATGCATATGAACTCAAATGTTTATTTTGCTTTTTCTTGTAAAGGATCCGTCGACTATTTTATCTTTTTAAGGATTTTATGTGAATAGGAAATATTCCTTTGGGCAGTCTTAATCCATCAAAGAAAAATGCGCACATGTATTTCTAAATTTCATTTTTGCTATTTAAAAATTAATCTGCATCCACAGCTATAGATCAGTTTCTAGATAAAGAGCAAGTCTCAGGATCAAAATACCTGAAGGAATTTCTTGTAACATCAGTATTTCTGAGATGAAAAAAAAATAAAATTCACTATTTTGGAAGTCCATGCCAGTGAGCACAAAAAATCTAGGAACTCTTTGCTCAGAATTTTTTTTTCCACATATGCCATAACTGCCAGCAAAGACGCATACTAACATCACAGCATTACAGAAAGCTACCACTAACAGAACTTCAGGACATCAGCTTGTCCATCTCCCTAATGTGAGGCAGGATTAAGCATGCCTAGCAGATATCCACCTAACCTATACTTAAAAACTTGCAGGTTTTTTTTTCAGTTAAAAGCATGGTACAATGTTATATTTTGTCTACCTTCTATGTAGGCAACCAGTGAATTAAGTTCTGTGTTCAGCACAAGTACTTAGATACTCCTTCAGTATTAGCCCTGTGTGCTGGTCGTATGGCATCCGCCACCGACCCTCTCTATAGGTGTGTTATAAAACACATGCGGTCAAGCACTGGCTCACAATTATCAATATTCACTCCTTTAGTCATGCCAAATAGTATGTCCAAGGTAGTGCCTAAGTATTGAATGGGAAATAGGAGCAACCAGTAACAATTTCCACCTGGTGGTACAAAGCAGGCCATCCTCTTTTGGAGAAGGGTTAAAGAACTGGGGAGAATTTAGCCATATGGATGCAAACTCTGTTGCATTATCTGAGGGCCAGAGAATGGGCCTGAATGTTTTTTTTTTACTAATATAGTCCTAGCCAAAGGCAGAGAACATGTTTCTGTTAAAAAATAATTCAGACTAATTAATGCTATTCTGTTTTTCTGCCAACGTATAAGCATAAAATTAGCATTCTGTAAATATTTAAGATGAGATTACATTTCCTCTGTGAAATCACATTTCTAATCTGTTCCAAACAAAAATACATGCCAACTCCTTGAAAGAAGAAAAACCTTCATGCTATTGAGCACCTGATTTATTAATAAAAAGAGCAATCTAAAATTAATATTGCTGTATACGAAAGTTGAGCTTTTTTCCTTGTGCGGTCTGCTTCTGGGAATCCTGTGTACCAAACTTGAAAGATTTAACCATTTCCCTTATTCCTGGGTAGCTGTATAAGGCAGCTGCCCCAACAAATCCATTCGGTGCTTCCTCAGCAGGTTCGCTATCTGATCTACCATTGCCAGAACAACACGCAATGCTGTTCCATGAAAAGGGACACTGTTATTTTATCACATGCCAGTAGAAGCCACCTTTTTCACAGGAGGCTTAATGGTGAACGATATACTTTCTACTTTCGTTATGTTGGTCTGACTCCACCAGTGTAAGTGCAGTGCGAGTCATGGTCTGCAGCCACTCTTCTAATCATAGTGCTAATTAGCTTGAGATAAGAGAAAGAAGGACTAAATCTTTGCAATACTCAGTGGTGACATATCTGTCTGGCACCCAGTTGCAGGATTGGGTAGATCTGTGTTACATTGTCAGGTTGTCCTTGCACTTTAAGTGCTTGAGAATAGCTTTGCAAAAGCCAGCAGCCTGAAGAAGTAATCAGAAGGAAGGAGAACAGAAGAGGATGCGTAAATTCCACCTCTCAGTATCTCACCTAACTTCAGGTTGCAGTGCCTCTTAGCACAATCCCTCCCCCTTCTGGAGTCAAGTGCTCCAAAAGGAGTGGGAGTCATGTCATGTCTCTATTTCTTAAGCAAAACTAAGGAACGGGGAATGCCATCTGTCCTTGCTACTTCTCCCTCTCTGTGCAAACATGCATACTGCATCCTGGGCAGAGGCTATAGTGACAGGCTCTGTGGACAGGTGAGTAGAAGCTTAATCTGTCTTCTTATCCTGAGGAAACCGTCAGGAAGGGGGCCCAGAAGGAAGAATACCTGCTTTGAAAACACCACATACAAAAGGCAGGGCTTTTAGCAAGCCAGAAGCTTGCGTACATGAACAGCTGTATGCATATATTGATGAAGCAGTGTTGGAGGTTTTATCAGCAGCTATTTTGGCACACGAGGACTTCAACACAATGACAACTCTCAAGAGTTTTCAGGATTTCATTCTCATCTAAGTGCTGAACATCCTCACGTAATCTGTGATTTAAGTGATTAAAGTCCTTTAGCCCAAAATGCTCAATGAGTTTGTGTGATATTTAAACTATGGCTTAGAGAATTGCCAAAGCCAGAGGAATTCAGTTTGGAAAAGCTCATAAGAATATTCAGAAACTCACTTGTGTATGGCATGACTCAAACTACTCCGATGACATTTGGAAATACAGCAATCACTTCCCAGCACTGGCAAAGTAACAGATTAGTAGCTACTCTGAAATTCCGCTGGGTGTTGAAAGGTGATATTTTCTATCATGTCGGAGCATCTGACATTTCATGTTTTCTTACCAACTAATCCCAATTTATTAAAGTCACCAAAGCAAGTGTTTTCATTAAAATAGTCAGAACATCTCTTTTAAAGAATTTTCAAATGAATTCTAATCACCTACAGTACAACCTTAAGTTAATTTTCCAAACATTTTGTTAACATTTTATAGTTGTGGGTTTCTTTGATGTCTCCTTTTTATGAATTTACATCATATGAAGCTGCTGGTTTCACACTTAATACTCACTTTTTAATGCACATAATCATGTTAACTGGTAGTTAATTTGGTTTTGACTGTTAGAATTTCATTTTCAAAGTCTTTTTAATCGTTTTGAGAATGTTTTCTCCAGCCTGTTTACAAGGCAAAGGGTTTGATCTCCGCAATAGGAGATTTTTTAATGAAATCATTACCCCATTTAAAGGTGGCGACTTCCTCTGTCAGAAGAGGTAGCACAAGAACATAAATCATGAAAAATTTAACAATGGATGTGGAAAAACATACATGTTTTAAACATAAATTTGGAAACAGAAATCCAAATAAATTCTCTTACAGGAATGTTGTGGAATTAAGAGAATTTAATACAATCCTTAGCTTGCAATTCCTTGTAAAACTTAGTCACATGCCCAGGATTTGTTGTTTTTTCAAGATGAGAATTCAGTTCTGAAGAATGGGCTTCAGTTTTGAAGGAATGTGGGCAGGGGTGACTCAAGCTTCTTCCCATATATCTGTGCTAGGTAATGTCCTAGTCGTTAGGTCAGTCATTACCAAACCATACACCCACTCTTCCTGACTGTCATTTGGACAAGGGTTCTTTATTGCATCAAATGTATGTTTCATTCTTTTGTAACCAGCCCAGTTGGATATTACAGAAAGGCCACGATGACTGGTTTTCATTTGCAATGATAAGTTGTTTTTTACTTGGCATTTTTAACTGCAGCAACAAACATCCAGTGGCATCCACTCTTGCTGCTGTTACTGCCTGGGTCTTCCTCTGCCCTCGCTGCCCTCCTCCAGCCAGGCATAGCTGCCATGTGGATGACAGCTACAACTTTAATAAACAGAAAAAGGGAATGTGGAAGCAAGCAGGCAAAGAAACATCAGCTTGCAGACTTGCCAGGCTTGCTCCCTTGCCTTTTGCTTTTCTCAGACTGGATGAAGCTAGTAACTAATGGAGCCTGCAGGGAAAAGAGGAGTGCTGGGAAGGGGGGGGACACTGGTCACTAAGGCCACCAGCTACTGCTCTGTATAAAAAAATTCTGCACTGATGTTAAAATGCATCATAACTCATAAATTAGAGCCCAAAATTAACTGCTTTGCTGCAGTCTACTGGTACTGTGTGAGCCATCAAGACTGAAGCAATTACGTGCTCAAAGGAAATAAGATATAAGCTGTAGATTTAATGCAAAATTTGTTCCTACTCTAGGACTGTCACATCTGAAGTTAAGAATCTCCTCAAATTCCCTGTAAAGAATAACCCCAGCATCTGACCTAGACAATGTCTCCCCAGAAAAACTGGCTCTGAAATGTAGGGCTGTCCATAGGATGCCATTAAGCAGAAGGCAGTATCTTCACTTGCCTTCATGCCTCAGCAGTTAACTCATTATTCTATACAGCTTTTGAGAAATTCCTCATATAGTAAAAAAAAAAAAAAAAAAAAAAAAAAAAGTATGAAGTGTAAATCCACCTCACTGTGCAGCTGTGCTAGCAGTTCTCAGTGGCTTAAAAAGAAGCATCATTGACAGGCTTTTAGAGGCAGCTGCATCCTGTCCTCTCAGCTTTAATGCATTCCTCTGGGTAGGGCTAGCTTGTGGGAAGGAGGGAAGGCTGCTGATGCTGAAAAACCTGGGGATATGAAGTAACCAAATTACGCAAGAGGTTCAGGAAAAAGCTGGGGTGAAAGGGCAAGAAAATTCAGGTACATGGAGATCTACAGAGCAAACAAAACCTTTTTAATACAAGAAAGCAGCTGTATTCTGTGGGAAAAGCAGAATGGGAAAAATTATTTTGGAGCACTGTGTTAAGTCTCGAAATTGGAATTTACAGAGGAACTTGGTCTATTATCTAATAAACAACCTGATTATTTCGAATGGCAAAAAAAAAAAAAAATGCTTCATTTCAAATTACAGTTTAGTTCATCTCTTTTATTTGTAAATCCAGCTCTTTATAGGAGTGCCTGTAAATAGAAATAAAAGGCCACCAATTAATATATTTAACCTCTACCTGTTGCTAAGTGTTTCTGGGTGTATAGTAACTTGTGAACATTTATACTGGAAAAAAAATCTATTTTAACCATCAGCTAAAAGTTGTCATTAAGCTTTTGAGATTGATAACCTTGCTACTGATATACTCATAGAAGGATGGCCTGTTATTTTTAGATGAGTCTGGCATCAAATCATTGAATTATGGATAAACGTGGCTTTGATATTTCCAACCTTTTTCCAACCCTTTTAGGCTAGACTTATTTCAGTGACTATTATAATGTTACATTATTTGTTTACAGTAATTGAACTGAGCAATCAACACAAAAACAATGTGTTTGAGAGCTTCTCCACTTGTGTTACAACAGTCATTTATTAAATTACACACAGATGTCATTCAGCTCCTCAAAAGGACTGCCCTCAGGTTCAAGCCTGGATTACATGTATACATTGACATTCTATTATTAATCCTACAGCCCTTTTTATTTCCTATTACAATATCAAAATGAATTTTCAGTTTTCCGTATTTCAATAGAATGAATACGGTCTCCTTTGAGGTGGAGACTGGGGTGGTGAAACTGAATCGCGATTACAAAGTAAAGCATATTTCTGCTTCTAATTCAAAATCAGTTGGGAAACTTGACATCATAACCTTGTTTTTCTGGTTTCTCCCTTTCATTTTGTACTGCTTCAGTCCATCTCAGCATAGCACAGTTACAAACCTCCATTTACTTTCATATAAATGCAGGCATCTCCTCCTAACACTATCACCTACCAAAAGAGGGAACTAAACTGAGCAGAGATGCCTAGACAGTAGCAACTTTAACTCAGAAGTAACCTGAGGAAATCAAACTCAAAGACAATACTTTTTTTTTTTTATTATTTCTTTTTCAGCTATCAACAGTCTACATCATTGAATCTGTATAAACTAAAAAGCAATCTGGTGGGTATTACAAGGAATCCCTTGCTCAAGAAACTCTAGAAGTGTGAAGAAATATTTTTTAGTAAAACCACAACTAGAATTTGCAAAAGGTTCTGGAAAGCTTCCTGTTGTGTTGTTCAAGGAGTTTGCCAGTGATCACACATAGAGGACTTCAAAGGTATTTCTTTTCCTTCTGAGTTATATTCCCTTGGAGGACTCAGGCTGTGACAGGAGTAATAGTTAATATTAAAACATGACATACCCTGAGTTAGACTAGTGGTTTACACTTAAGCTGGTACATGCCGGTAGCAGAACCACTACAAAGCAAACTGACAAGTCCAATCACTTCTATGGTAACGTTGGATGGGCAAACTGACTCTGATGGTAGAATGACTCCATTTTTTCCCTCCTTGAGTCTGTCATGAAGTTCTGTCTAGACCCTGAATTGCAAATAGAATTCAGACCTAACCTGACCCATACTGAGTAATGGGACTCTGCTAATCCTGGATAACTCTAATTGCTAATTGCACACCAGAGCTTTTAAGAGAGCTTCCAGATCTTTGGGTGTTCCTTCTGCTAGCTACAGGTAGTAAGAGGACAGACACAGCCTAACAACACATGTAACTGGACAACTGGAACATCAAATGGGCCACCAGTAGAGGAGACACTTCTGAAAACAATAATCATAGAATCATAGAATCATAGAATGGTTCGGGTTGGAAATGACCTTAAAGATCATCTAGTTTCAACCCCCCTGCCATGGGTAGGGACACCGCCCACTAGACCAGGCTGCTCAAAGCCTCCTCCAGCCTGGTCTTGAACACTTCCAGGGATGGGGAAAGCTAATGAATAGCTTTCTGCTGCTTGTCAGAAGAATAAAAGTCTCATGAAAGCACAGGATCAGCTTCCTCTGGGAGAAGAGAGAGAAGGTAGGATTGGAACCCATTTCTATGGCTCAGAAATCAGTGGCCTCCAGGCCTCTGAAATGCTAGCTGGGGATCAATGCTAGTCTCAGGAATTAAATCCCTGATGACTTCTAATGGCTAAAAAGATCAAATAACTTGACTTTATCTAGTTTTTATAAAGAAAAAAAAAAAAAAAGCTTCTGCTTTCCCCTTATGCTCTAAGAGGAAAGAGATATTTCTTATGTGATTACTGGGTAAGCACAAAAGGAAGAAGGAGAGCACCTCATGTTTCCGTAAGTGTTGAGTGATCCAAGGAGCTTGTATCTCCTTGGGTGGCAGCATCATCACAGACTTCCCCTGGGGATTAGTAAACAGCCTGCCTTACTGCAGGAGCATGCAAACACTTTCCAGAAGGAGAAGAGGAAGCGTTGCCAGGGCATAAGGACCCCCCATACTGGAATATTATGCCTATTCCAAGCTAAAGTAATCAAAATGCCTTCAGCAACCATTGCTCAAGCAGTGCATGTCCTCCAGTCTCCCTCCCAGAAGGCTTTAAGAGACATTAATTGAGTAATTTGTTTGTAAACTAAAGTGTATGGATAGCATGGGATTAGGATGTATACTTAATGGTGGGTAAATGTCAAGATATATTCTCTTTAGGTAGATTAAATTTCATTCCTCTCTTTCACTGCAGTAAGTTATGCAGCTTTAGAGAAGTAACAATTGTCATGGATGCTGCTGCAAGTATTCAGCCATTTACAAATAATGCAACATTTCCAATTTGCAGTCCCAACACACATTGGCCTAGCTCTATGATTTAAAAGCTAGGCCTTAATTGTCTTCTAGCCATTAGTCTTAAAATGCAGAAACCCTTCCTTTCTCACACCCATTTACAGTCTCTCTTTTCACTTTCTTAGCTATAGTGTCCTAGTGCCTGAGGTAATTATTCATACAGTGCAGAGCTGCTACTCTGGAAAACAAAACCAAAAGTTACTGCACATTAAAAAATAGGACTTCAAAGAGGAAAAAAAAAAAGTATTCAATAGACAACTTTTAATAGTAAGAAAACTATGAGACAGGATTCCTAAGCTCAACTGGCTTGCCTGTGTCCCATAGAAGGGGGTATACACAGTGCCAGTCTGACTGGCCAGAGCTTTTATGACTGTCATATACCTCAGGAGTATATGCCGTAGCAGCTGATGCCAAATGCAGATGCCCACCCAGGAAATTCATACCTGCACACAGCCACCACCATGATCTTAGGGAAATCATTATAAGGAAGAGGTATCTCTAATTTACTTGGTTTGAGTTGAGAAGGCAACAAGGCATAACTGTACAGGCCACTGTGACAGACAGCCTCTTCAAGGACTGTAAGAAAGTCTGTGCACCTCAGCAGGCTCCAGCATACACCTTTTCACAAGGAACCAGCCTTCACTTCACTGCCACATGCACTCCAGCTCTTCCGAGCAAGGGTCCTTGCCTCAATCTGTAAGCCTAGCGGCACTATCAATACCATGTTATTCGTGGTCTTTTACAGTCCTTGCATTTAAGGCATGCATTGATTCTGTCCCAGGGAATGTGGAAAGTTAGAAAACTAGATTTCTGGTATTTCCCAACTGGCACACTAGTATAATGTTAAACCACTCTATTCCTGAGTCTACCTATGCCGCACAGAGGGAGTATAAACCTTAATTAATTTATGTTTGTAGAGTGTGAGCTTCTCAAAAGGAAGACACTGTGTAAGTAGAAATTACTCCTATTAAATCAGGTACTGGGGGAAATGATCATCCATTGTGGACTAAAGATTACTCCTCTGTCCTTTAAATAGCAAGAACGCAGGCAGAAACGTCAATGGAGACTGCAATCCTCATCATACATTAGTTTATTCATAAAGTTCAAGCCAAAAAGAATTCTCCTGTTACCTGTTCTGGCACTTTGTGTTGCAAACCTGAGCTGGGGACAGGATCCACTCTTTGTAAGTGCAGACATTTCCTAGGTACTTTGTGTGGTCTCTGTGGGGAATGAATCAGTTGTCATGGGTACTTTCTGTTTACAATCCCACCAACTGAAACTGGCGTCTGCTACAAAAAGACAGTCTCTTGTTGAAAGCAAAGTACTTAGGAGCAGATCCTGGCTAAAGGGATGAAAGAACTTTGAGGGGGGAAAAAAAACCAAAAAAACAACAGACCAAAGGGAATGAAGAGAAGGAACCAGAAAAATAAATCTTAATACTACCAGAAAGAGAATTAAAAATTTTATACAGATAAGTGAATTTCTTATATAAATAATTCTAAAATTGGTTATCACAGTCTGGAAATTTGCCTCAATTGCCAAATATGCACTGTTATTTGTTATGTTTCTATGTCTATGATTCTATGCTTGTTAATGTTATAATGTTATTTCAAGTAAACTGAATAAAAAAAAAAAGTATATGAATTCCCAATCATAATCACCAACTTCTCATTTGAGCTGAAACAAGTCACTTAACCTTCCTACACAATGGGAAATAATAAGATGTATTTGTTTAGAGTGATTTTATGAGAATTACCTAATATTTTTCTAGTGTTTTAGCAGAGGCCATCACTCTTCAAATACGGCACTACCACAGAAAGCACAAAGGTGAGATCCTAAGTGTAAGTCTAATTAGTGACACCATTAATGGTGTGAAAGTGCAATGAGGATAAGTGAGGCCAGGGATCACTTTGTGCTTTGTCACAGTCCTACTTCATGTATTGTCACTTCCTTTATCAGAGCATATCTTACCCATAAAAAGGGTTCCAAGCAAATGTGAAAGATAACAAGCAAGAACAGAAAATGAAAGAGGAATATTACACCATTGTTTCCTTTCTCAGCTGCTAGCACCTCTCAGAATAACATTCAGCTCACTTCAGTGCTACATTGTCATTTTTCCCCCCTTCTTTTTTCACTCCAGACTTCCTTTGTATCTTGGGCCTGAGCTGCAATGCCTTGGCATACTGTCAAAGCATTAGTATGAAGAAACCACAAAGCAGCAGCTTCACTTGTATAGCATTTTTATTTTATCATTAGGCTGACTGGACATCTCTTCTGTGGTTGCTAGGCAGAGAGAGAGAATGTGTGTGTGTGTGTCTACACGTACGCGTGTACATGGAATGATGATGCCCAGCCAAAAACACCTGTGACCTTACCAGCAACAGAAAACCCAGAAGACACAGAAGTTATTGAGAAAGAAAGCTAACTCTCTGCAAAGGCAAGGAGGGAGGCCAAGAACCACCCCAAATCCTCAGGAAATCACATTCCTTAAGTTCATATCCCACATATGACCACGACCTAACTTTTAACTCCTGAAGCTTATGTTGTTGCTATGTATTATAAAAAAAGTACCATATATTTCAGACCAGTACGTAAGGTATGAAGCCTGTCAAGCTCCAGTTTACCTTTCTCTAGCTTCACAAAGAATTTTTAATTAGTCTATCCAGACCCTACAGATTACTTTGCAAACTATTCCTTTAAGCATAGTCATCTGACCAAATTTTAAAGAGATGCTACAGAACTTCCCCTCAAAGTGGATTTTGAAAATATTTATCAAAGTTTTACTGTCTTGAGATACAACCAAAACATTTTCTATTTAGAATAAGAGAGAGGTTTTGAGTTTGCTTGAGGCACGTACTGTTTCCCATTGTTCATTTCCCCACACCTTAAAATGCCTGTACATACAGAAACCAGTTCTTCGTGATAGCTCCAGGGAAATGGTCTAATTGTTGAAGGAAATTTATGGATTCCTGGAACTAAAGGAGTGTTATAAAGCCCCATGGAAATGGCTCCAACTTCCTCTTCCCTACCCATAAATCCCCTAGGAGTGTCAGGATTTTTTTCTCTATGGCTCACCAACCTTGATGGATGTGTGCAGCATGATCAAGAACTTACAGAAAAACTGGGAGGGACTTTAATTACAAATATAAACATTACCAAAATAAGCATAAATAAAGAGTTATTTTAAACAAGGAAAGCATCTATGTAGCAGTGTGGGAATTAAGGAATTAATAAATTTTCTGATATTGTTTGATTTTTTGTGCTCTGTCAGCTACAACACCATTAGTGTATTTGGAGAAGTTAAGAAAACCTAATGCTTTAGACAGAAGGATTTGCATGCTTTTATGAAAATACAGCACTGCCAAAGCATCCCTGTAAGCTAATTGAATGAATGCATTGTTGCTATATAAGGTTAGCAAACAGCAGGACATGATCCTTATAGAAATGCTACAGTATCACGTTTTTGGACTACAATTATTTATGACTTGCCTTTCCAAAAAAAAAAAAAAAAAAAAAAGGAAAGGAAGTGAATAAAGAAGGGGAAAGAAAATCCAAACAGCTAATGCTAAACCACTTCTACCAAAGTGCCCTAAAGCAGCCAAAGCATTCAGCAGCCAGCCAGATCATTTCATTTCCTCTCACAGAAATCACTCTAGGGTTTTTACAAAGCAAAGCAAAGCAAACAGTGAATATCTAATTGTGCAACATTGTTTTAAAATTAAGGAAACTCAACAGTACAACATCTGAATGGTTACAACGCCAATGCGTTGTTTTTTTTTCAGATATCTCTTTTCTTGTTTGCGAGCTGGTATTCACCAGTATTCATGTGTTTTCATCTCTCTTACTAGAGGGGTTTACACTGTAATGAACAGCGCATTTTCAGAAGGAAAGAAGATAACCGCATTTTCAAGGAAAAATACTAATATGTTTCCTGAGTGTTCTAATGAAAGTGATGGAAAGGTTTGCGAATAGTGGTGTAAGAAGGAATAGATCCACTCTGTCAGAAGAGCATCCTTTGTAAGAAGGAATAGACCCACTCAGTAGTTAATTTTTTCCATACTCTAGATCATTAACAATTTTCAAATATATCAACAGTTCCTATAAAAGGAAAGGCAATGGATTTGGAAAGGAGAGAGCCAGCTGTGAAGACTATGGACTCAAAACAAAGGAAATGTAGGTTAGACACTAAGAAATAAAACAACTTTCCAAGAGTAAGGATAATGATGTACTGAAAAAGATTACATAAAAAGAGACTGTTATTTTCTATTACTGGAAGTTGGTTTTGTTTTTGTTTTTGTTTTTGTTTTTTTTTTAAATGTATAAAAAATACATATCAGGAAGGGTTTATGGACAGGTAAATCTGTCTTTTGGCAAACAGCTTTCTTGACTGGGTGATCTTCTCTGTCTTCTGTCAGAGAAAAACTAAGAAGATATGAAAATACAAGAAAGGAGAGACAGGAAGAGAGAAAGACATTTTAGCTTAATAAACATTCACATATTGTTCTGAATCACCACCCTTAAAGATGACTTGTCCATGTTACATTACTCAGAACCTTCTTCAGAATTTAACTGTGAAAAATCTAAACCTATGTGCCGAACCACGGGTGCTGTAACAAGGAACAGAGATTTAGTGTGGGATTCAAGAGATTTACATCCTATGCCTGATACTGCCCATGACCTAAAAGGTGATTCTCATCATGACTCTCCATTTGACTCTGTCTGACGTTTACAGTCTATAAAATAATACTTACTTTCTTGTTCATGTGCTTCTAGTCTATTGGTGCAAAACCCAAGTCAGAGCTACATATTTATTATTATTATTATTGTGGTTGTTGTTGTTGTTTTTGTTGTAGTATTATTATTACTAATGCTAATAATATTTTTAGATGTCTCAGCTGACACAACTTTTAAATCAAGCTAATCGAACAACTTTTAAAACTGCACACCCATGATGGTTTCTATTTGTCACTGTTCAATATTACGACAATGTGAGAACATAACCATAATGTGGCTGACAGTTCAAGGATTTTATGTCTGTTTTTAACTTAGCCTCGGCAGAAGTATCTAACTTCCCTTTCACATGCACAATAATTAAAATAGATCTGAAACCTCTAAGCAATACCGAAGTCATACATTTGCCATTTAATGGTGGAACTAAAATCTTGAATGAAAATACATCTTTGGACAACTCCATCTTCTGGGCATTCACTCAACACCACCACCACTACCAGGAAAATAATCACTGCTAGCAAATGTACCAAGGGACTGAAAATCAACCACTGGTTAAATTACACAAATAGTCCCTGGCATAGTTTTACTACCGGCCAACTAGGCCTCTCCCAAACTATATTTTAGAGATGTGTTAGGAGTTAACAGTATTCTCCACAGGCAATTTGCCTGAACTCACCTTCCTTTGTAGACTAGCAAATTTTAATAATATGGACACAGGTCACTCCATGACAGTTGACCTCATTGGCATCAACAGTCCCAGGCACATTTAATTTCCTAGTGCAAATCTTGCCAAGCAGCTCTTATGTTAAATAAACTAATTTTTATTCTAGCTTGAGCCAAAAAGAAAGCGAATGACTTCTATTAATAAAAGTTTGCTGCACCTAATTGGATGCAATTTTACTTCTTAATCTATTGGCTCTGTCCTTTAACTAAATGACAGCTTGATGTGCAAAGATTTAGGAACCCCTTGTGTTACTACTAAATAGGTGTAACTTCCTCACATTTGAGCTATCCACACACAACCCTACAATCTTCTGTTAAGGCAGTCCAATCGTATGATGTACTTTATAAGACCTATTGGTTTTTAAATACCCATGTCTACAATATTTTTCATCAATTCAGCAAACTGTAGCTGGCTTCCCTTTACTATAAAAGTTTTCTTTCCAGCAGTACAAGGAAAGTCCCAAATAAAAAGTCAGAATCACTCTTGTTGCTTCAGGAAGGTGCCTGCCTTGTAAGGACCATAAACTCTCCCACTTTTAATGATTAAAAATTGACTGCACATGGCCCAGCCTAGTGGCCAATCTGCTTTATTATGCTACCACCAAATCTCAGAGTCAGGTAAAATTTTAGCTTTGCAATATAGCTGTTTTGGCTACTTAATCTTGGGACTACTCATTTGTAGCACAGGGTGACCTTTGAGAAAAGCTTGTCCTTCCACAGTAGTGAGATGTAAGCGGACTTAAAAAGCAGATGAGTGGTGGTCTTTATGAACTGAAGATGTAGTAGTTTGCATCTCATTCAAATGACAAGTATACAGATTAATAACTAATGTATTATTAATATGTATTTATTTCCTCTGCTGTACCCAGTTTTATAGCAGGATGCATAATTAATGTACTATTTTAATCATGCTATAATAACGAAAGTCTCACAAAAGCAATACACAACTGGATTTTGTGCAGTCAGCGATGTCTAGTGGGAAGCGTTTTCATGTCAACTATAAATAAATAATTAGAAAGATAAACAAAATGCATGTCACTGGCATTATTAAGGCAAAAGGTCCTTCTATAGTTTTGTTAAATATCAACAAGAGACACTGCAAGGTTTCATTTCTGTTGTTTGTTTTTAAACAGCCACTTGAAAGAGAATGGATTGGAAAAACTCAGCCACTGAATTACTGCCCTGGCCTTCTTATAAGGTTTGATGTGCCTCAGTAGTTTATTTCTCATAAGCTGCTCACCCAGCAATGGGGAAAGCAAACTGACAAGAAAAATGGTCAGCAGTGGGGAAAAAAGGGGGGGCTGGAAGGAAGCATTGATTTCTCTAAATGGAGAATGCAAGTCTGCACACTCTAACAACAAAATGCATGGCTGAACAAGAAAAAGCGCTAGCCCCCGGACTGGCAGTCCACTGTAACTCGTGATAAAGTAAATGCACAGGATTTGGCATCTATCTGTGAAGTCTGTTTTGCTTCTCCCCTTGTAGCAGGACACCTTTGTAAAGATCTGCACTGAAGTTTCGTTATGTGACCCTAAACTGAAATGCTGCACTGCTTTCAAATATTATACCCTACCGTCTATTGTTAATATCTAATTAAATATTAAAAATTAATAATGACCAAGTTACACATATAAATATACTTAGCATCAAATATATCAATACTGCATGATAAGAAACCTTTCTGGAAACTACAGAAGATTTGAATTTCCTAATCTTCTTAATTGTATAGGTTATTATTTTCAAAAAAATCAATAGCATTCTAACACATTAAAGTGATGTTAGCAAGGTCCTTTAAAATTTAAAACCAGCAATAACAACCAGCAGGACTTTTGTCCTTCACAGATGTGGTAACACTTAGAATTAGAAAATACTCTGCTCGCTTTCTATGTGAAATATCGATGCCTCTGTTTCTTACTGTATTCTATCTTCATTATGTCTGTTTTTCTATTTACTTAAGTGTTATAATCAGCATAACAAAAGCATCAGTGAAGAATGTAACTGGAACCAACTACTCTACCAGTGGACATGGCCACAGTTCTGTTAATTTCCATGAAATTTTATAAATAATGTGAGGGGGGGGGGAAATGGAAATCTAATATTTGGAAGCCACTTGTCAGTCTCTTATAAGTGGGAAAAAACAAGACCAAAACCTAATTATTTAAATTTTAACCCAAACAGTGTTGATTCAAGTGGACAGAAGTATTGATGCTCATGTCCATGAGCTGCATTCTTTACCATGGGCCGTGCCAAACACACACGCATCTGTATTTTTCACCTCAGCCATAATCATCAGGTTTGAACTCAGACATTCTGTCTCAGTGGGCAGGTATGTGATGCCTTTTACTATCTTGGTCTTTCTTTTGCTCTTCTCTGCGATTTTCCATTGTGCCTATCACTCACGAACTTTTGAATTCCCCTTAAGCTTTTAACATCTACTTGTAAAGTATGAATATACTTTCAGCTTTCTTTTAATATGGTAAAGTAGTTTCTCACTCTGATGGTCATGCCTGCTGCCATAATCAATTGGTGACAGAATGCATATTGCTATTCTTTTAAATTATTTTTTAAACAGGAGTTTTCTTGGGTTACTTGCAAGGAGTGGTATAGAAGGATATAAAATTTTAAAGAGAAGGCTTCCAAAGATACACTTTTGTGAAAAAGTAGTATCACTTGGGACTGCCTGCAGTTGGGAAGGTTAAAATGAATCAACTAAAACTAAGAAGTTAATGCAGAGAAATTAAAACACATTAAACTATATGTAGATGCTCTCATTTGGAATTAAAATGTCTTTATTTTTTGTAGTTTAATCCTCCCTTAAGCACTCTACTTCTCAATAAGAGTTTCCATATAGGGGCTTAATGGTCCTTAATTTAGCTGCATTAACTTCATACTTCTAGTTGTTCTCCCACATAGAATTGCCATAAGATATCTAACTACTGCATTTTCTTGGTGATTGCACAGTTAGGAACATACAGGCAAATCTAAGTGGTGCCATTTATAACAGCATTAATTTGAACCTCAAAACTATTAATACAGAACTATTAATGCAAAACTATGGACACTTCAAAGATTCTTTTAAAATCCGTACATCTTTTTAAACAGTTCTCTTCAACAGGAGATCTCAAAACACTCTGCAAAATAGGCAAATACTGCTGTTCCTATTCTTCTGAAAAAGTGAAGCAACAGAATTTAAGGTGAAACCCATAAAGGAACTCAGCATCATTCAGGTCTTCCCAAGTCTGTCACTTCCTGGGTAAATGCTCCAAATGAAAGGCAACACCACTTTAGATTCTAAATGTGTTTCAAATGAAAGTGGCTGCGGTTATGACTACTTGCAGCTAAACTCACTGCTGTCTGCATGTGTTAAGCTCCCTTGCAGAGCACCTATCCAGACCAGATCCCATGGGATTTAGGCACAAGGATGCTTACTTTGTAAATCTAAATAGGGTAAAGTGCAAGCTGGACTGATCTTCCAAGACAGTAATGCTTCTGGGAAAACCCTGACAAAGAACTTTTGGCTCACTTGGGAATTTGAAAAATGAAAACCTACACCGCCAAATGTCTAATTAACATGAAAATCATGAAATATGCTAACAAGTGTGAATAAAATGGGTGGTGAATATTTGAGAAGTTGATAATGGCATAGAGATGCTTTCCAGGTTTACTGAGAACCAGTCCAGGCTGGAAGAACAGTGCGTTCTGGCATAATTAAATATCTCTCAGGTTGTCTTCTGGGAAAAAGAAAATAAATAAAGGAGTTCAGTTCTACAACCCAATGGGACAATGCCCACTTTATGATAAAAAAATACCCTAGAACTAGCAGGTAGAATTGGTAGTGTCACCTGGGATTTTAGCCCCGTGGGCTGGTTGATGTGGGAATTGTGAGTCAGAGAGATGAGACAGGAGAAGATTTAGTCTGAAGAAAAAGAAGGAACAGGGCTTCTAGCCGCACAAACATTGAGAGAAATGTGTGGGTTTTTTTTTTTTTTTTTTGTGACTTAAAAAAAAAGAAAAAGAAACAGTTTGCCTTAGATATGCAGAGGGAAGCAAAAAGAACAAAGATTACACTAAGGTTATGGTCCCAGGAGGCAGGAGGGATAGTGAAGTTGTAAATGGAGACAGAAGGGAGGCAGGCGAGAGGGACTGAGGGGAGAGATAAGAAATGGTTTATGTTACAACAAGTGTAAATGTCATGCACTTCTCTTCCCCCCGTTCAGCTTAACAAGTGTTCTGAACCACAAGAAACATGGATGGTATCAGGAAGGTAAGGTCTTCCCAAGGGACTACTGTCATGGTAGGATTATTTCTTTTTACCTCCCCAACACTGACAAGTACACTTTTATAAACAATATTCTGCTCTTAAATCTTCTAATTTATGCCTTAATAATTCAGAGGTTTCAGAAAATATTTAACAAAGCAATATATACTGTAGATGCTGAACTAGAAAAAAAACCAAACCAAACACCACAACAAACAAGGGAAGAAGCATTTTCAACTCTTAAGTTATGAATGTGAAGGAAGTAGATATATCACTTCAGATGTACTGCATGTGTAAGAACAATAAAAATAATGTACCTATACAGACAACAAATATTTTCATATTTGTACTCAGTGTTCTCAAAAGGTACACCTGAACAGGTGTACTCAAAAGCAGTGTAAACTGCCCTTTGCCCTTTCCCCCTTTACTCAGGGCACATTTTCCCACTCCTCCTCGTCTGCAGGTACCAGTGTACATCTGACCCCCCAGGAAGTTTATGTAGCTCGCTCAGCCAGAATAAAATTACTTACTTTGTTTTGGTATAGTTTATTTCCTGTGGATATTGCAAGCAGCAACAGCTCAGAGAGGTCAGACAGAGCAGAGGATGGGGACTTACACCTGGGGGTGAGGGAGGAGGTACCTCAGCAGGGCAGATTTTGCTGGTTCATACTGCCAGGGAACCTCAGCAGAGAGGATCCTTTTCTGAGAGGGTCAAGTGCATGTTTGCAGTTGTTCGCTTGCACAGTTTAACTTTGTTTATCCCCCTTATAATCTTTTTCAGTTACTCCAGAGTTGATCCATATGTGTGGAGAAATACATTTATGCCCCAGTAATGGCTTTCATTACAGTTCTGTGGTTTATTTCACATAAAGGTGAAATGGGAAGGATATTACCAGGCAGTTCTCAAAAGCTTTCTGTTGTTTCCTTCTATTACTATTCCCTATTTTTTTTCCCTTCCTCTTCTTTCAAGATCCAATAGTACACTCAGTGTGTAAAGTTAGTAGTGTTGAAATGAGCATTTCTGTGACACTTCTTGTTATAGTGATTGGAAGTTTGCTCTCCACTGATGTTTGTTACTAAGCAAGCACAGAGAAATGACCCCAGCTTATAAACTGTGCCATGTACAAATAAATTGAAGATAGCAATAATACTGCTGATGTTTTGAAAATGAAATCACCCATATCTGGAATCATTGTGTTCTTACTGTATACACAGAACTATCAGTCTTTCTATTAAGTTTCAATAACTCCCCCTTCCCCCAGTTTTTTTTTTAACTTACAGCGGTTCTGATAACATCTTCAGCGTACTGCAAAATTTATCAAGTTGGGGTCTTACAGAAGCATCATTCTTTCTGTTGCCTTAAGTAAGGGGAGATAATCTACCACTGATCAAAATATTTTATCCCCAAATAATGCTGGTTCCTAAATACCCTGTGAAAAAATACAATCCACTGCAAATGAAGGGAAAGTACTGGAATCATGCAACATCTTGCACAACTGGCAGAGAAAAATTTAGACAGGAAGAAGTTACCTACAATGCTCCAAAAAAGTCAATGAAATCAAAAGCTACCATCATAATTTGCAATGCAAGTCTCTCCTGCCCATAAGAGGCTTCTTTTTTAAACACTAAAAAGCTCATTCATGGAAGAGATCTTTTCAAAATTCATTTTGACCATGCCTCTATGTTCCTCCAAGCTTCCATGTTCATTCAAGCACAGCACAGCTATGGCAGAAACGGATGTTATTTTTCTTTAGGAGTCTGTCTGGCCTTATGTCTGCTTAAGTCATTTGTCACTCAGAAACTGCAGTATGCAGTGATAGTCTAAACTTTTGAAAGAAATGTCAGCCTTTTAAAAAACACACAGTCAAAGAACCATATAAATAATTTACTGGAAATTCAGGATTATTACCAGGATGTATCCAAACAGGAATATCAGAATAAAGAAGCTATTGCATTCTAAACAGATGACAGATAATTATGATAGTTACCAGTCAAGTTCCAACTTCCTCTTACTCTATAGAGGATGACCCTATCCAATTCATTCCTTCTCAGGGGAGGGGGTCATTTTCATCTCACCAAAAGTTAGCCTGAAAGCTGAAAACTAGACATTCCCAACAGTTACTGGAAGCAGGTACCATCACAAGATATTCTTTCCTTCCTATCATAAATTCATACTTGTTAAGCAGCTTATTTGTCTGTACCCTGTCCTTTCCTAAAAGATAATTTCTAAATTCAGAGTGATTTAATACATTTGCAAGACTTCGGACTACCTTTGAAATTCAGTTAATGTCTACACCTATGTTAACATCTGGGAAAGGGTCAGACAGACAGATTTCTCCCAGAGACCTTGTCTACACACAGACACGCAGCAAAATTATTCTGCATTTAATTTTTAAAGTAGATTATTTAAACTACATTAAATCTCTGGTAGTCGTAATTCATTTGGAAGGGAGTTAAGTTAAACCAAATCAAGGCAATTTTTATTCTGAATGAACATCTATACAGGGACTTAATTAGGTTTAACTAATCTACTTTAAATTCGTTTTTACAGATTAATTTTCCTGAAAGTCTCCATATAAATAAGCTTCTAGTGAACTAAATTTAGTTTCAGTAAATTATTACCAAAACCTCATTCTGTTTCAAACACGGATTGTGTTTTGGTAGGTATTTTCTTGTTAAACTTTGACTACCAGAATATATCACAAAGACAACATGGCACTAATCCATTTAAATGTCACTAGTAAACTGATTGGCTTTTTTTAATGAAATGGTCTTTTTTAAAAATAATCAGTTATTTAAAATACTGTTTTAGAGGCACTGCCATATCAACAAGAGGTATGTATGTCTTTGCAGCCGATTTTAAAATGTCCTCTTTTTTTTTCTTTCTGTGGTGTAAAATGTTATTTAGACAATACAGAAGGAACATTCTCAGATAGTCCTGCATAGCAAAGGCCTTATTCCACTTCATCTGTGACCAGTTAAAGTAGCAAAAAGCCAGACTCAAATGAAAAACAAAGTTTAAACACTGGTTATTCTCCAGCAGAGGTATTGTGAACTTAAAGAATTAATTTGAATTAATTTAATTTAAAGTGAGTGTGTTAATATTTGGAGAAATCCATGCAAATATCCTTTTTTAAAAAATAAAAAATAACCAGCAGTTAATTTCCTTAGAAATAAGGAAGGATACTGTATCCTACTGAGGGACAAAATTAAGGAATGGGATGTGATTTAAATGGTTCCCCATACATGTAAGGAATGCTTCTTCTTTCTTTATCTGCATGGGAACAAAATAACCTCAACATTTTGGAAGCAGAAGAGCGTAATGAGTGTTAGGAAATGTGGGCTGTATCCCCAGTTCTATCTTAGCTTTCTTAGTTTAGTTTGGGTAAGTCATTTCCCTATATGTAAACTGTGGCTAACAATATTTAACTCCTTTGTAAAGTACTCTCAGATCTACAGTTGAAAAAGATTAAGAAAAGCAGAATGCTGTATTACTATTTTAGTATTAAGGATGAAACACTGACACGATATAATCAACAGATATTAGATGTGTTCAAACTACTGGCAGGGAAAAAAATAGAATACAGTGATAGAAAGTGCGAACTGATATATTTATAATAGAAGCCTAAAATCATAAAAGCTCATATCTGTCTGAAAAGCAATGAACCTAATACTTCCCCTGGATTTCAACAAAATGCATTACAGCAGAGCTTAAAAGGGAAAGGGGCCGGGGGGTAAAGAATTATGTTCAGGTCACATGAACTGATGATAAATATATTAATACTACAGCATTCACCTCCAACTGACTGCTTGGAAACTGATGAAACATTATAAACACAAAGGTCATTGCCACCAAGAAATGAGGTGATTCCCAAGATGGAGTCACTAAACACAGAGAACCCTCAGTAGTAAAATAAAGAGCTGTAACATAGAAGCTCTCTCAAAATAATTGTCTTTGATGCTGAGCTGGCTTTACTCAAACAAAACTACAGGCAGAATTATGTGTATGGGATAAAGGCTAGGACACTTAATGACATCAGCTTCAGTGAGGACAGAGTTCAGCACTTTCCATCCTTCACCACCCCAAAACACCTGTCAGACAAGGAAAATAAAATAATGAAGCCGAACACTAGAATATGAATTTGAATTAAGCAGTTAGCAGTAGTAAAATATTTATTATCCCTTTGCTTAGTGCTATGAGTACCTTCAGTGCTTTCTAACATCAAAGTCATTTTACCGAAAACAGAAGTCTCCTTGCTTTATAATAATGGACTTTTGGAGTTGCTTACTTAAAACCTTAAAGTTGCTAAAAAATTGCTTTTCATATTATTATTTTCATATTATTCTCTCTCTCCCTTTTTTTTTTTTTTTTTTTTTTTTTTTTTTTAAGAGGCACTAACATCCTCACATTAATATCTTCCTGTGAAACACAAATTTCTCAGGGAAGAGAGGGAAAGCTATCAGCACTGTGGTCCCTGCTCCATCAGCCTCCATCATTAGTTTTCACAGTTTTTGATGACTGGAGACTGTGTGTGGCAGGGGATGCAGGCAGGGAAGTGGGAGAAAATACATAGGTCTGATTCCATTCCAAATTGATAGTAAAATTAATTTCCCTGCTTTCCTGGCCCAAAGTCCATGTGCCTTCTCTAAAGCAGAGGCACAGTTTAGCCTGGTTTACCCTCTGTCTGACCTCCACAAAGAGTATATATCTCAAGCTCAGTTAGAAACAAGCTTTAGCAGCACTGCAAGTACTAACATGCACCCATAATATTTCTGCAGTAGAGGGATATTCTGCCATTTTCTTTAGTTTTTTATCCTCCAGTATTTAAGAACAGTCTATTCCTCTTTCTAAGCATGGGTGCCACATTTCTCTGTCTGATCTATGACCTGTGTATGTTTCAAAAAAATATGCCAGTCTTGTGCTTTTTTACTGTCACTCAAAAGTGAAATATTTCTTTTTTTTTTACATTTTTTTTTCCCCTAAGCCGGAATCATGTCGAAGCTATCTGACACAACCTATAGCTTGTCACACAAAGCAGAGGAAAAAGCATGAAGGGACCTGTGGTGAAAACAACAGGTCTAAGTGGAACGCAATATAAGGGGCTGACACTGCAAACTGGGTAACATTCACGTTCACCAGTTGCAAACAGAGAGGGAGAGAGACAATTCTAAGGATAATAACTTAAAATACACTTAAACCCTTCATTTAGCTTCTTCTAAGACCAAAGGTTAAAAGTAAGTTGGACACCTTGTTCTATTGCCTGTGCTCACCCTCAGGTAATAAAAGAACCAATGAAATATAATAATGGGTCCCTCTGCGCCATGACACTGTATCACATCTATTACAAACCTCAGGAATATCAAACGTACTCTTATGGGGAATTCAAAATCACTAACATGTGCTTTAAAAATGCAGCAGCCATAACATTCTTAAGTGTTTTTCTGCGTTCTTTCTCTCACAGTTTTTTTTTTTTGTTCTTTAAATGGTTTATCAGATTATCTGTACATCATGAAGTATTTATATTCATTCTAAACAATGTCCATCTGAAAACATCTAAATAAAAATACCTAGTATTTTCACAGCTGCTCTTACACCTTGTTCATAGCTTTTCTCACCTCATCCCCACTTTTCTTAGTTCATAGGCCCCTCTGGAAAGTAAACTGTATATTGATATATAGTTGTGATCATTAATATCTCACACTGACTTTGTATGAGAATAAATAACTAAAGCAAAAAAAAAAAAAAGCACTAAAGGATCTCTTGAAGTAATCCCCATGTGATTTGATGTGAGCTGTGGAGCTGAACTTGACTCTGTGATATTGATTTAATGACAATTAATACTGACAGTCTTCCCTTTAAAAGTCTCAATGCTGTGTAATACCATGAAAATTTAGATGTGTATGTCTTTGAAATACAGACACATAAGAATTCCTATTAATGCTAATGAAATATAGTAATAAACTACAATTCTGTCATGTTAAGAGTTTTGCTTAGAGGGGTGTATAAATGCCCTGAACTAAATTTCAAAAAACACATAGGAGCTAGATATTATTATTTCTGGCTTACAAATAGGAAACCAGGCACTGCAAGATTGGTTTGCAGAGTTTAGCATGCAGGTTTCATTCCAGAAAGGTATTACTGCAAGTAGTGGGATTTAACCATGTGCTTAAAATTTAACTCATCCTAAAGACTTTCCTGTCCAAGGCCTACCTCTGTGTCAGTGACAAAGATGTAACACAAAACTTTGGCTGCCAATCTCAAGCTCCTAGCCATTTCTGCAACGGAAGTAAAGAGTTGGCTTAATGTCTGCATATTCTAAGCGTGGATATTGTTCAGCAAGCAGTAAAAAGCATGAAAGGATAAAGTATGGCTTATAAGGTAAGCGCTGTAGCTTCTCCTTGGTTTTGAAAAATAGTAATTCAGACTTCTTCCAAAATCATGTTCTCTCTCTCTGTTCTACATTCGACTCCCTATTCTTTCCCCTTTCTTTCAATCTCTTTAAAAGCTGCTAACATCAGCTGCTTCTTTGTGGATTTTTCTTTTTGCTTCGTTGCCTACAAATTGCTCTAAGCTCTTCATTCCCTCTGAACCTGTTCAGCTGGAGCAGAACAGCTGTACAGCAGGCTGTTCCTAGTACACCTCTGGAAAATGTATAGGAAAATGATAACAAGCCATACAGACTAAAGTTTTTTGTTTTCTCAAGATTTGAGAGGGGATATATATTTATATATATTTAAACCTGCAAGCATCTAAGCAAATGTACAGTTGGGAAAGATAACTAATCATTAAAATACTGGGTACGTTTCTCCAGAGAGTAAAAAGTCTAAAATTCTCAGTCTCTGATTTACATCCCCCAGGGTGTCAGAGGATGTCTAACCATGTCAACTGGAGTGGAAAAACTGCACGTCAGCACAAGAAGGCCTGATTGCTATAAAACAAATGCCTTTTTAGTTGTTCACCTCCTTAACACCCTCCCCCATAAAAAAAAAAAAAAAAAAAAAAAACCAAAACAACGTTCACTCAATTAAGTCTCATTCTTTAACTTCTTACTTAGGTTCAAAAGATAATGAACTCCAGTACTCATTTTACCTCAAAAGATAAATATATTTTCAGAAAAAGCATGGTTGTTTTGTTTTTCTCGTTTTATTTAAGTAATCAAAAACAGCAAGACAAGAAACTTGAATACAAGACTCTGAATAAAGGACAGACTTTTGCAGAGCAGGAGAGAGAATGTGTGAAGAGGAATAGTTTTTGAGTTTTGTTTGAAATTCTCCAAAAGGATGCTTCTAGCTGAAGAAAATCGACCCTGAGTTTCTGATCAAAAGCTCGAAGAAGGAGTTGGAAAGATTGCTACTGACTTCTAAGTGTTATGTCTAAAGGACCTGGTTTAATCCAGAAATGAAGTTCAGTTTCCTCTGACATAGACCTGCTAGTTCAAACACATAACATGGGCATGGCAAATCATCATTTCTAATGGTGATTCTACTGCTGTGCTTTACAGATCTACATGAACAGGCTGGATAAATCAAGCTACGCTAATGGTGTAACATCAGTGACTGTAGTGGTGCTCTTAGTTAGCCATAGAGGGGGTGGGTTCACGTTTGCCACATGTTTAAATGTCTTCTGATATACTTCTTTACTGAAAGCTTTCATTAGAACAATATTCTGAGCGCCTTATAAAATTCGGTAGAAATGAAGCTTCTTTTTAATTTTTTGAAGCATTTCTGACTGTCTCAGAGGGAGAAATAAACAGGAAAGTAGCATCAGTGAATGACCCCAAATGACAAAAAAAATTATTAAATTCTGATGCTTCAGTAATATCATAATACAGGTTTTTTTGGTGCCCTTTTCTTCCCTTTTTCTTCCTGTTCTCCATTTGCTTCTCTAAACTTGAGGCAGTGCTCCCCTGCTGGCCTCTCCAGGCTGCCAGAGACAAGGGGGAGGAAGTAGACGCTATGCCCTTCCCTCCATACTAACTGGTTGCCCTTCATCCTGACATCAAACACCTCAAACAGCGCATTTCTGGGACAAGCATGTGACCAAAGGTAGCCTGGGGGCTCTGAAGGAGATGAAGCATTATCTATGGCTATGGGTAGATACCAGAATATTTGGAGGTCCCAGTACACCTGGCAATCCTAGGGCGACAGACTTCAGCATGGCCAAGGTGTCCTTGGATCTCTGAAGAACTCCACGAAGCCCTATAGGTTCTTGTCTGAAATGTTTAATGGTGTTGGGACACTTGGAGGATCATAAAAGACTCAAATGGCATTAAAAGTATTTGATATAGCCCATCATTACTGGAAAACACAGCATTTCTAGAGCTCATGTCATCCAGCGCTCACGCATAGGAGATCACACTACAATCTGAAATCCAAATAAAAGCCCAGAGCAAACCCCTGATAAAACACAAAATAATAACTATGGGATGGCTCATTAACTTCCAAAGTTCCTAAGAGGTTGAAGATCTCTGAAATGTCTGTCCTTCTGCAGTGCCTGCAAGCCTGGTATGAGATTTAATGAGTCCTCTGTATCAACGCAGAAAGAAAGAAATGTTCTCTCATTTCCAATTCAGCTAGCTGTCTTTTTACCTCCATAAAAATACAGTTATGCCAGAGATTTAACGGCAATTTAACAGCACAGTGTTCTGTTTCAGTAATACAGATAAGAAGACCAGCTTTTTAACAGTTAAAAATGGATGCTTTTATGCAGTAGATAAAAAAACCTGCAAATTAAATTTATTCTAGAATCGATTTTTATTACTATTTTCCTCCAAGAAAAATAAAATCAATAAGAGGAAAGATTTCTCAACATGAGTAGCAGGTCTTAATGCTTCACCATTCAAAGTGTTGAAGTTTACTTTACTAAATTATACCCCCTGACAATAAAATATTCTTAAGATGATGACCTATGCACCGATAATTCCACACATAGCATGTTCAACATCTGCTGTAATTGTACATATAGTTTGGTTTATTTATTTTCTTACTGAGAATTACCTTGGAAAGTTACAATATTGAACTGAGACTAAAGAAATGCAAAAGCCTCCAGAAGCAAAGGGAACAAACTGTGTTAAGTTCAAAAAGTTCTACTGTAACCTAACTGCTAACCTAACAGAACCTGTGAGTGTGGGTGGAGAAGGGTACAATCATTTCAGTCCTTTTCAAAATTCTTGAACAAATGTTGTGGACCTAATACTATGGACTAGATGGATTCCTCCTAATTTCCAGACTCCTCCTAAACCATTAAGCTACCTCTCTCTTAACCTGACCAAAAAGAGCAAAAGAACTGGTGGGGTTTATTTGATCTTCTTTGTAATAAACTAGCCATAAAAATTGTCCTTGACACCGCATTATCAAGAACAAATTACCGTGTACAAAAAAATAGGAGTTGTGCATGTTTGTTTTTGTTTTTGTTTTTGTTTTTTAATCTTATCTTCAACCATTTCCTTTTTAAAAGTGAAAAAATCAAAATTTTTTCTGGTTTTGAGGTCACTCAATACATTTGTGCATACAAAATTATTATTATTAATAATCATAATACCTAGATCTTAAAGTTGATGAACTGAATAGATATAATAAAACAGGAAAAGATAGTATTATTATGGAGGGAAATAGGTTATTAAAATTAATGTGTGTCTGAGTCAGAAAACAACGTTTACATGTATACTGTTGTACATACTACATAGTTACTTAGCCCTTGAAAATCTTATTTTATTTTGATTGCCAAGTAATTTTAGCATCAAGTTCTTCTGCAGGGTTTACACTGACCCCAATGCACATTATCTCCAGCAGGTTTCAGCATTAACTAAAGTTTACCTAGTATTTGCACAAACCTGCAATTTAATCAAGAGATAAACGCAGAAGAGTTTTCTTGGTAATGAAACACAGCCTAATAAAGACACAAGCAAAGTGTAAGAAGAATGGAGGATTTGCAAAAAGACTTCTCATGCTACACTGCCCCCAAATAAACAATGAAACCTGAGACCTTGTTTAGGTAGAGTATTGTTTTCAGTTATCACGAGGCTGATGGGACTGTTGCCTCAGTTCTTAGATTTAGTGTATAGGTTACAAATTTTCTGAAAGATGGTGAAAGAATGTTGTAAATATGACAACAATGGAGGGATTAACACAATATGTTTTCTGAAATACAAAGCCATAAGGTGAAATCAACTGGGGTTTATTTTGTTTGCTTTGTCTTCTTGTAATTGTAAACTATTCAAAATGGTATTTGATGAACAGAACGATGAAAGCTACAACATACATACTCTAGCATAATGTTGTGAACTCTTTCAGGATTAGCTTGGGGAAAATGATTTCATCCTTGTGATAAACGGGGCTGTGATAAGTTAGTGTCACCTACACTCAGGATTACCTGTCTGATGATGCTAACAAACAGCATGGATGTTAAGTGCCCAAGGCTGTAACAGCATTTCACTTGTTTCACTCACTGTGCTGCCTACAGCAAGTTAGCACCTGACATACCTGACCAAGCAATGGCAAGCAGTTCACGGGATTCAACCAACAAAATAAAGTAAATTTGAAAAAGCCCCACCCTGGTGGCAGTAATATTATGTCATTTAGATATTGCTGAATTAATTTTTTCCCCTCTTAGGCTAAATTTAATGTCGCTGCAAAATACAATCTGACACTTTCTACTCCTTAGAAAATATTGTAGCTACAATTTAGGCTGTTAAAATCTCACAAATAATTTAGATATCTTTGGCATGAAATTTAGTTATCACAGCTTTAGTAAATTGCCTGTAAGTGCTTATGGTACATTAGCAGCCCTGGCATCATTGACAACCTGTATTATAACAAAAAGCAAGTTTTTCGTCTAAGTTGTCTAGTTACAACAAAACATCCTGAAATCTCCTATGACCAGATAGCACAGTATTTTACATGGGTATCTGATGCTCTATGTCCTTTTACTTATATATCCAATAAGAGCCTATTGATATATTTATCCTGAAGAACATATATTGTAAGTTGAAAGATTCAACTTAACTCTTAAGTATGTTCTTCCACAGTTGTTTCCCTTCTATACACACACCAAAAGACAAATTTCTCCTCTAGCTGTGTTCTCTCTAAGTTCTCTGGGATAGATTTAATACATTTTCAGCAGTGTAAATCTCAGTCTCGTCTATCCAGGAAGCTCCTCTTTCAGTGACTAATACCAAATATTAATTGTTGCAGAGTCCATATTGTCATGTTCAACACTCTTGTCCCATCCGAAGACAAAAGGATTGAGGAGTATATTCTCCTGATTGTCAACCTTCCTGTTCTTCAGTTCCTAAGCAGCCTGCAAATTGCACATACAATGGTAAAACCCCATTCTTCTTTAGGTGGCAGAATTTTTGCAGGACTTGCCTCAAGAAAATTCCCTACTTAACTGCTTTAAAACATCTTCATCTTGAAGTGATGTTACTGTGTCATGAGGAACAGTTGTTTCTAGAAGGTCAAACAGATGCTACTGAAGTGTTCAAGAAAGCGTTGTCACAGATATTACCAAATCCATTTATTTATTTATTTATTTATTTATTTATTTATTTTTAATTGTATTAGTGATATTTTCATGTAAAAATCATTCTGAAATCATGCCATTCGAGTGACAACGTGAGAAAAAGAAATGTATTTGCAGTAACGTACTGCTTAGTATGACCTGTATTAATTCAGTTGTAGAAGGCCTTCATCGTGGTCAGTATGCATGTGGACAGGGGAGGGGAGGGGAGGGGAGGGGAGGGGAAGGGGGGGGAGGGGAGGGGAGAGGAGAGGAGAGGAGAGGAGAGGAGAGGAGAGGAGAGGAGAGGAGAGGAGGTTGAGTTCATCTGGAAGGGACTTAGAACAATCATCTAGTCCAACTGCCTGACCAATTCAGGGCTGACCAAAAGCTAAAGCATACTATTTAGGGCATGTCCAAATGCCTCTTAAACACTGACAGCCATGGGGCATCAACCACCTCTCTAGGAAGCCTGTTCCAGTGTTTGACCACCCTCTTGGTAAAGAAATGCTTCCTAATGTCCAGTCTAAACCTCCCCTGATGCAACTTTGAACCATTCCTACACGTCCTAACACTGGATAGCAGGGAGAATATCTGCTAAGTATTGAATTTTTTAAAACAATATCAGGAGTAAATCTAAAGAGATGATATTAACAAATTATGAAATATAAACAAGTGAAGGAGAATCAGTTTAAGTTAATTCTAAAAGAGATAAGATTGTGATGGTATTTTTATTATTGTTGTTTCTTTTTAACACTTCCACATTAATATCATGTTTCATGATACTCTCACCTCTTATGGTAGAACAGTTATGACTGAAAATTGCTAGATGTGCTAAAAAACATTCCAGCATATAAAAGGTCCTCTGTAGTAGACTAGAGAATCAGGAATGTTCACACCATCAAATCCTCTGACTGCCTGATCATGCCAAAGTGATTTTCAGTTGCTGAAGTGTTCACTTTCATTGTGTGTGAAAAATGAGGGGCTGAATATGTCACTGAGCAAACAGAACTGTCAAGTTCGACTTTTCCTGATTTTGGCTTGAATGACCTTTTTTACAAAAAAACCAAACCAAAACAAAACAAAAAAAAACCCACATGTGTATTTAATTGTATAAAACTTTCCAGGTATACCAGCAACTTGACTTTTGGCATGAACATGAACACAGGAAGGTCAATGGAAAAAAAAAAAAATCCCTTCTGTGGAAATTTAAACTGACCTACTGGGAGGATAAAACATAATTAAAATATCCACATCCTGCACTAATCAAACTGAATCTATTCAAACTGACTAAGAGAAGAATAATGGAAAGTGTTGTTCTGCTATCCAACAGAGAAAAAAAGTTACTGACAGATGACACTGTGAAGGCCAAAGCATTTAATGTCTTTTGCATTACTTTTAATTAAAAAGGTCAACAATGAAGAGGTGACTAGCATAATTAATACAAACAACAAAGGAATGATTTCAATTAAAAATACAGACAGAAAAGGTTAGAGAGTACTTAAGTAAATTAGTTTTCAGAACAGATGTGTCTGATGAAATCCTTCCTAGGGTATTTAGAGAACTGGTAAAGCCATCTCAGAACCATGTTGCTATCAGAAAAGCAGTCTGTGAAGGACACATGAAGTATCAATAAAATGGAAAAAAGGAAAAAAAATCTTCAAAAAAGTAAGGAAGCATGAGCTTAGGAATAAGAAATCTGTCTGTCAGCTATTAGGTCTCAGAAAAGTTCTGGAACAAATGAAAAACATGATTTGTAAGTAGCTGGAAACATGAAAAGGAGGTAAGGAACAGACAAAATGAATTAGTTAAGAATTAGTCGATCCTTTAAGAACATATCACGTCAACAGAATTAAATCCCCCCACAAAATGGTAACAGACCTTGTGGAGAATTAAGTCGCAAGCAGGGGAGGTGAGTTGCAAGCAAGGTCATTTATGTAGCTCTTGCCTCACAGAAAATTCTCAAACATACAAAAAAGAGAAAAATGGAAAGCTTGTCTAAGCGGTACTAATATAGTGTGGGTGCAAAACTGATTAGATAACTGTATGTATAGTGTAATCATGACTAAGCTATTGCTAAAAATTGATTTTCTTTTTTTTTTCTTTCTTTTTTTTTTCTCTAGTAGGCTTGTTTAAAGTTCTAATAATAATATGAGCGATAGAGATAGTGCTTACTTTATTTAAAAAAGACACATAACTGGGTTTACCAGTGTGTTGGAAGGTTAGTTAGGATACAAAATTCCAAAAGGCAGGAACAAATCTGTACAAATGCAAGATATAGAACAACTGGGTGGGTAGAGGGTTTTCAGGGAAGGATCTGGAGATCCAATCTGGAAAAAAATAAAAAGTGTCTTTCCATCACAAGAAACACATCTTTGGATATGTAAAACTGAGAACTAGCTGCAGGATACAAAAGATACATCTTCTGCTTTGCTCCAGTTTTGGGAAAACCTGAGATGGATTGTTTCTACCCTGTTTTGGGCAGCTGAAAGAGATATGAACCAACAGGGAAAAGCCTGAAGGAGAACTATCATGTGTCTGACCAACAAGGAAAGATCTGAGATTAAACAACCTGAGATTGTTAAAGCTAAAGAAGAGGAGGTTGAAGATAAGACAACATGTCCTCTAAAGAGGAATGTCTTGTCCATGATAAAGAATTAGTGAAATTAAATTGTACCAAGATGCTGAAAACCTTTCTAACAGTAAGGAGGGTTACTGAAACACTAAAACAGATTGCTGAGTGAGCTTTGGAGTTCCCGACATTGGGTGTCTTTAGGAAACAAACATGTATGAGGAATGACCTAGGTATAGCTGATCTTGCTTTGCAATGGACTGGATCATCAACCATATAATTTTTCCTGATCTTTTTTTCAGTTCAAATTTTACAAAAAAAGACTTTTTTAAGAGAAATCCTATAATCTTTTATACACACAGCGTGCTAGAAATACTACCTGTATGTTTAAGGACTACTATAAATCATTTCTCGCAGAGTCAAGCCCTCACAGCTGTAATGCCATAGGTAGCTATCTATATCTGAAATTACAGAGAACTCTGGAATTCTTTGCTACTTTCTCAACCATTACTTGATCAGACCATTTGTTTTCAGACTGGAGAATAAATCAGGTTCAGACAGATTCAAATTTCACTGAGAAATTGCAAGAGTGATTCAAATATGGTATTTTAAAGCTCATGCATACAGTTTGAATACGAAACTCAAAAATCAGTATAGGAAATTCAGCTATGAAACTAGAAATGGCTACAAAAGCTGATGCTATAAAAATACTTGCACAGAGTGATGTGATAATGAGCTATATATCAGGAAAAAATTATAGCAGACAATATGAACGGAAAACATACTTAAACTCAAAAGGACACCTGTGCCAGCATTAAAAATGATTTAATACATGAATTGCAGGTCAGAGCAGACAATACGTGCCTACAAGAATAAACCAAGAAAGGGTCTCCTTCCAATCAACATGGGACTATTACATGCATTTCTAAATCAGTGTATCATCTAGTGCAGTAAAATTAACTCAAATTAGCATACTATAAACAGCACTATTAAGAAATTTAAAGGCTTTGACTAAATGAAGAAAAATTAAGCTGAAGCCATCACACAAATCTTAATTAAGGCTGCTGTCTGAAATACAAAAGGAAAACAAAAACACCACCCTTGGACAAGTTGCTGCTATTCTCGTGCAAGTCAATCAAAAAATGTACTGTAGCTCTGTTGGCAACTAGTAAGTCAACAGTTACATCACCCAGGTCAACTACAAAATAATCCTTTTTTGTGTGTGTATCCTCTCTGGCTTCACTTTCTCATCATAACTCCAGTATTATAATAACTGCATAAGTAATAGATATACACGTATGGAGGCATACAAATGGGTTGAAGCAGACTGATACATGATGGTACAGCATACCATTTCAGAACATTAATTACATACAACAAAATTTCTGTTTCATATTTTTTCAATAAATATTTGTATTTTTTATTAAAGATTATCAATGCATTCTTAATTTTTAACTTACGCACATAGTATCTATTTTCAGAATATGTCAATCATTTCACAATTATCAGAAAACATTTTACGAATCTGGTCCATAAAATTTATTAAAATGTTCTTGTGGAGAAGAAATGTTCAAAAAAATCAATTTCTGTCTTGTAATTTTCCATCTTCTAATTTTAACATATACAAAACATTCACAAGGGAATATCATGAAACTTTACATTTAAGAAACATTTTGTGGCAAGAAAAGGGAAAGAGCAAAATAGCATAGTCATGTCTAAACACATGGCTTGAATATTTATTACCCTGAAATTAGAAAAAATTATTCAGAAAAAATAACTATAAATCCTATGAATGTGGCATGGAGACTTCTGAAATAGATAAGGACATACACTGGATTCCAGATTTCTCATTGTCCCTACATTCCCTATCCAATACATTGAGTCATGAAGAGGAAGCAATGTATTACAGAGAGTGGAGAAAATGCCAGGGCATTTCCCGATCACGGGAAAATGATTAGACTTCAACCCAGATAAAAGAGTTTCATATCAGTTTAAGGATTTTTTTTTTGCTCAGGATTGAAACACTTGTGGTAGCAAAGGGTTTAACAGTGTCCCTAATACTCAGAGTTGCATCAAAACACCCAATACGGACCATGAGGACTGTGGACTGCGAACCGATTCTCTCTCTGTGGTCAGTTACAAACTCTTTTGTTGAGACCATTTTCTTTACGACTTTAAGAGCTGAAGCTTCCCTGAAGAACAAAACAAGTGAAGAAATAATGTGACCGTAAACTTGAATTATCCTATGTAGATGAACTGGTCCTGCTGAGTGAAGATATAAATGTGAAAATATGCTCTAAAACACATTATTTTTTTAATATTCTGCCATGGAAAAAAGGATAGCCCCTCATGTATCCTTGACAGAAATCACATGAGGGAAGAAAGAAAATCAGGAGCAATCTCTTCACATTGTTTCTATATATCTACAATTTCCTTATATTACACAGACCTGTTGGACAGAGTCCAGAGGAGGGCCAAGAAGATGATCAGAGGGCTGGAGCACCTCTGCTATGAAGACAGGCTGAGAGAGTTGGCGTTGTTCAGCCTGGAGAAGAGAAAGCTCAGGGAGACCTTATAGCAGCCTTCCAGTACTTAAAGGGGGCCTACAAGAAAGATGGGGAGGGACTCTTTATCAGGGAATGGAGGACAAGGTGTAACGGTTTTAAACTGAAAGAGGGTAGAAAGAGGAAAGAAATTCTTTACTGTGAGAGTGGTGAGACACTGGAACAGGTTGCCTAGAGAGGTTGTGGATGACCCATCCCTGGAAGTGTTCAAGGCTAGGCTGGATGGGGCTTTGAGCATCCTGGTCTAGTGGGAGGTGTCCCTGCCCATGGCAGTGGGGTTGGAACTAGATGATCTTCAAAGTCCCTTCTAACTCTAACCATTCTATGATTCTATGATATTTATCACTATAAATTACCATGCCATAAGACTAGTAAGGAAAGATCACGTTCAACAGGTAGCAAAACGTATCAAAGAAAATACCTGATATTTAAGATACAGTGATAATCAGCTCTGTTGTATAGGCAAACCTAAGAAATTCAACATATTTTTTTCTGCACTGATCTACATCAATATAATGTTATACTGAGTTCCTCCTAGTCAAATACCTGATAAATGAATCAGTTACAAGAAGCAATTGAGTATAAAGCAAGCCTCTGAACAGTTTTCCATTGCATTTGTCACTGCAATAAATGAATAAATCTTTCAAATCGCTACTTCTGGTGCATTCCCCAAAACCCTTATAATGAAATCTGAATTATAGCATTCTGAGATATAGAAGGTTGCTTCTTGAAAAATAACAAGCATGCTAATTGTCTTGCTTTGCCTTTCATCCTCAGTAATTACTTTTGTTCCATATGGTGACAAGCTAAGTGCCTTCTATTTGCGTGTAAAAAAGCAGCGTGATCTTGTGATACCGAAACTGCCCACATTTTGTGTTGTGCAAGTAGTTGGATTACCAAATCAAATGCGGTTGTGTGGGTTTGGCAACATCATGACAACTTTTGCTAAAATTTTCCTTTCTCACTATTGCAGTTGAGTCTGGTAGAGACAAAAATAGTGGGGAAAAAAAAAAAAAACCAGTATTAAAGAAAAGTTTCTTATCTTTTTACGGGATTGCTGGGATTCTCAGTTGTCTGTACCCTACTTAGAGTAACAGGTGCTGACCATTCAGAAAATCAGGCGCATTCAAAAACCAATTCTGATTCTTGCCTGTGGAGCTGGTAGGGGCAAAGAGGAGGGCAAAAAGAACAAGAATGTTAAGACAGTCGATGATAAAACAACAGTGCCCCCTACTCCTCCAGCTTCACCCTATGCTTACGCTACTTTAAGCTTGTCTTGCTGCAAAGACCTATTTATCTGTTTCTTGCTTTCCTCGCTGTTACCAAAAATGGAGCTAAAATAGTGAGAACAAGTAAATTTGGAAAAAAATCCTGGTGCATACAATAACCTTTTTACCTTTGCTGTAGTGTTTTATAAACAAAGGGAGGAAACTGCCACTTTTGGGCCTTTCTGTCGGGGGGGGGGGGGGGGGGGGGGGGGCGGGAAGAAAGACAAACACCATTTTCTTAAGAGCTAAACTATGGTCAGCATCATTTCAGCTAATTCCTAGAGCAAATAAATTTCTCCCAAATTATTTACTGCAAGTCTGGAATACAGACAGACTGTCCCAAAGGTTAATTTAATTTTCTCCAATTTAACTCGCTCTCTAAAACCCACACAACTTTGAACAAGGATCTCAAGAAACAAATCACTAAAGTATGAAACTGCTTTATTAATTTTTTGTAATCACGGCCAGCACTTAGGTGGAAAGAACATTCAGGAATATGCCAATGGCTTTCTGTTAGGGTACAGTTAAACTAGTTATCTTGAAAAACTTCATATCAGGTTTTCTTTAAAATAAAACAAAAAACTTAAATAATTATATTATCCCAGGGTATTTTTTTAAAAAGTTTAGATATAAATGTTTGCTTGTGAGAGGAGCAACCAAAATACTGTGAGATTGAGCTAAAGTAGGCAGCAGGTAAATTAAAATAACTTGAAAGTGTGTCTTGATAAGCAAACAGCACTTAAAGAGTAACATGGTCAAACACTGAAGATAAGGAGTAAATTTGATGTTTAACTTCTTTGTTATATAACAATCTAAGGAGTAAAAAATAATATGCAGAGAAGGTTATGTACTTTGGCAGTTGTGCCATTTGTAAATAACATAAATTTCATATTTATTCTGTACTTCAGTTTACAAATCACCATACTAGTATGTATTACACAAACTTTGCCTTAAGTTAACCCTGAGTGCATTTTTCACCTTGCAATACAAATACAGCGTCTAACTACTATTTTCTGTTAGCAGCTATCCTCTCCCACATCCAAGTAGCACTCTCAGACAAACACACAGAAAAGAAACTTCTTAGGCTTTGGAAATAATGCAAAGATCAGACTGTTACTGTGGTATTTTGAGACCCTCAAAGCAAATTCCTTGACTGAAAAGGCAACCAGAACATACTCTGAGCACAGCAACAGGGAATAAAAAAAAAATTAATATTTTTTTCACTAGTTTTTTTAGTCTTCATCACATAAAATCACATTATTCAATTACAACTCCCAGGAAAAGAGAAATGTACCTAAAATGAGACCCCTGACAAGGTTTAACAGGACTCTTGAAAATCATCATAGGCCTCTCCTAAACAAAGGGTGTAACTGGAGCTGCCATATCTGAACTTAGTGCTAATGGTTTTCATCTTTTGCACTTTAGGGCTAAACTGAATATTTTATAGAGAATCAGTGTAGGAAACTCTTGAGGAAAAGTAGCCGAAGAGATTTTTATGAATCAATGTTTCCTTATGTATATTTATTTTCCCTTACAGTGCTCTCAAAAATGGCAGATTTTTTTTAAGATCAAAGCTTCTCTTCTTCCCTTAAATAAAAGGCCAAAGCAAGAACAGATTGGAAAGCCATTATATTCATGAAGAGAAAAAGAGAGGTTAATTCAAAATTCTATGGTCTGTTGAACCCAATATCCGCACGTTCCCCAAAGCAACAACAAACGCACCACGGAAACTCAATCAAAGCATCAAACCCACTCCAGCAAATGTGTTGTGCCAACCCATTATTAATGTTGCCTCTCAGGGAAATTCTGTATCAGCATGAACTTGCTGAAAATATTTTTCACAAATTCACATTATACTATTTCCTTGACATTAAATGCCAAAGACGGCAAATTAGGAGAGGCCTGAGAGAGGGGAGAGATTCAAGGATGAGTTCTGTTCACAGAACCATTCTGATGAACAAACTGTGCAAGTACATTCAGAAAGGGTTTAATACACTGACATTAGCTGTCGGCAAATTTGACAGGTTATAGATAAGTAAGTTGTCCTTGTGAAGAGAGCTTCTGTGGACTTGTTTTCCTGTATTCCTCCCCATGCCAATCACAGGAACAGGAGTGAAATATCGGTGAACGAGCATAGCTGAATTAAGCCATTCAGCACAAGAGTATGGAGCTTAATTGTGTTCCCTTGCATCTTTTCCTACTGCCAAATAAAAACACCATTGTCCTTGCTGAAGAATTCCCTTTCATGTCTCAAGGATCCCTGCCAACTTAGTTGTGAGAGTCACACTGCGTGCCCAAGTGGAAGCGAGGGGATCTCACGTCTTCAAATTTATCCCTTCACTCTCTTTTTGGCAATAGAATTTGAATGCAGTAAGCACTGCTGAACACACGGAGAAAGTTCATTCAGAAGGTGCCTGCACAAAAAAAATAATGTTGTCTTACAATTTGCATGCAAGCTGCATTGGAAGCTTTGTATTTATGTCATGTAAATATGCATGTTAAATGCATGCTAACTGCACCTCAGCCTAACAGCTTCGGAGTACAAATCTTATCTGAGGTGATAATGCAAACGTCCACTTAGATGAATGACTGTGGTAGGTGGGAGGGAGAGGAAAAAGGGAAATACTTTCCATCATGTGACCTAATTAAAACTGTAGATTATGAAAGAAATTGATGGCACAAAAGTTCAGATATTAAAAACATATTTTTAAAAATTCAAAATCATGTTGGGATGTGAGTATTCATTAGCAGGCTTTGTGAGACCAGGGAATATTAGAAAAAAAATCACAGGAATTTTCTGTAATGCCAGTGACCGAATCACTCTGAAATCCATAAGTTTTTTAGAAAAAATGTCATTCAATAAAACAACAGCAACAATGAAAAATGTCACATCTGAAGCTGTTATAGGTCATTATGGCTATCATCTGGCTATCACTGATACAGTAAGTTTATCACATACAAACATTATTTAGTAATCAAACTCAAGTTTTAGGTAGGTTGTTAGTTGTTTCTTTTTTTTTTTTTTCCTTAAAAGATTACTTATTAAAAGAAAATATGACATGTAAAAACATTTTCACTGAGGTGAAAGAGAACAGTGACTTTGCTGAAATATTAAACAGCACATTGAAGTATGAAAAACACAATAAGGATAATTCATTCAGTAGAAGAACAAATAGAATTCTGTATTCATTTCTTTAAATGTCTGCACTGAAAAATCAGCTCTTGGCATGTGTCATGCAGCTGGGACAAAACCAGTCTGTAATTTCATTTGGTGCTCCAGTTGGAATTGATTTCCTAACACCTCCTGCAATAAGGACAAACTGTTGTTTTTGCAGAAGTCTGGGCAACTAACCCTACAGAAAGCCTCTAAAAACACACTGGTTGGGAATGGAGGAAACTGTGAAATGCACAAGCCAACAGTTTTATTTGGTAATAAATTCAATCTTTTGGCATAATTGCCATATGGTACATGATTTTCTTTTTTTTTTAATGTTTAGCAGTTTTTCATTAGAAATTAGTGGTTTTCTTTTGTTTTAAAAAATCTCTTTATTAGGGCAAACATGCTATTTTTACTTTCCTTTAAAGCCCAAGGGTCTGTCAAAGGTAAGCACATATTCACAATATCCTGCTATCTGGATGTATATTTTGTTCAAAATCCTTTTAAGAAGAAAGCAATACCCAGATGAAGATGGACCGGAATCGGAACTGTAAATTAAATCAAACACATTAAAAAATGAGATTTATAGCACATTTGCTCCTTCAATCTACAGCTCATTTATTCTAAATACCTCTTCCTAATGAGTAATTTTCTGGATGTCACCACAATTTACTAGGGTCAGCATCCAAGTGTAGTACAAGCAACATATTTAAACTAGTTTATTTGGTCAGGAAAGAGCAATATAACCTGGCATATATCAAGAAATTATTAATTTGGCTATACTCAGGGACAAAAACATTGCTGCTGCAACAGAGGAGTGGCAAGCTGGAAGTAAAGTATCCTTTTGATTGCAAAAATGAGATTCCTAAAAAGGTGCTGAATAAATATGGATCATTTTTCCAAGGAGGATATTAAGGTTCCAGCCACTAACTGTCTCGATTCAGACTGTGAGAAGCCTGAACCAAGATCCAGGCTAATCTGCATGCAGCAGGTCCATGAAGAGAAAAATCCTGCCCCTCAGTTCTTACTCCCTCTTTGCACCCAAGACCCTTCATCAAGTTATTTCCACGTGGTTCAAAGAAGGAGAACAAAGACAGGAGAGCGAGACAGCTTTCAGTTTCTGACTCTCCCTTTTTACAGACCAAAACCAGAAAAAGTAACTCAAGCTTAATATTGTTCTTTTTGATACTAGGGTCCTTGTCGTGCATTATGAAATTACCATTTATGTGGGGGCCTAGGTTTTCCTTGCACTGGAAAGAAAAAATGGCTTAAAAATCTTTTAATTAGAAAGCTATCCTGTTAATGCTAAGAAGGACAAAATCTTATAGCCTGATGAACTGAAGAAAAGCATTATATGATTTCATAGGTCTGCAGTACCCCATTCATGACAATGTGCAGCACGTTAACAGCAAGGAAGCTATTTCTTTAAAAGAAAGCATGAAAATACTTTAGGTAAAATCATAACTATCCTAATTTCTCAATTCAGTGGGAGTTTTGGTATGTGCTAAACTTGCAGTAAAAATGAGTTATGAAAATAGCTGTCATATAGGCCATTTTCAAAACATGAATAATTCAAACAAGTTCCTAATTTTTTTTTCCTCAAAAAATATTAAACTCTGTAGCTTGTACAATTAATGCAGCTGAAATAGTGAGACTTTAAAAGCAACCACTTATTCTATACAATAACATTTCATTGGAATTTTTATTGCATTTATTTTCATGGATCTCAATAGACAATATATCCTGCGCAAGGAAAAAATGTAATCCATTTTACCGACAGTGCACTGTCAAAAGAGAGATGGAGTCTGCACTTTGCATGTTGTGAATGAAAATTGAGAATATATGTAATAAGCATCTCTAAACCTTAATGAGTTATTGAGCTGTATGTCTCCTAGTGTGTCAGTGATTCTTTTAAAATTATTTTCTAGTTTCTACACAACTTTTCTGTAGGAAAAGAAAGCCCAAATGAAATTAAAGTGAAAATATACAATGAAGTAAAATTTCTAAAAAGGAAATGCTATTGAAATTAAAACTGTATTTGCCCCAGACTAAATGCATGGCAAGAATCAAGCCAGGAGTGACTATGGCACTGAAACTCCAGCCAGAATCATTCCTGGAACTTCCAGAAAAGGGTACTTCTCAACAGCTATTCTCTCTAGAGGCAGGAACAATAGCTGCTGCTTAAAGTACTGAACATTTTTTAAACATTGAAGGCAAATAATTTTATTTCCCCTCAAGATTAACTGAAGGAACTCAAACAAAATACATATCTTGTCCTCACAGTTCTTCCAGGAACCACAATTTTAGCAAAACCGTCCTAGCTCAGAATTTGGATGGAAAACATCTAAGTAACAAATAGAAGTCAGAAAGAAGTATGTGTATATGGGATAGAAATACAAATACTGCCAGACCGATTTAAAAAAAATATCTAAAAGATTGTAAACAAAAGCTGTGGACCAAAGATTCTGTTCAAATGAAGGGCAGGGTTTGGGAAACAACTATTAAGTTCCCTCTTCCACCACAGGCTTACCATATAACTTCTGCTAAATGGCTTAGGGCAGGCAAATTCTTTTGTAGGCCTTTCAGTCCTAAGAAAACAATTCTTACTATATTTAACATGTTCATGCCTTTCAGATCCGCAGTGACAGCAATATTACAAAACAGTTCTGCTGCTTAACCATCTTTGCCACTGGAAAGCTTTTCTAAGCACCTAACCTAAAAAACCCTTCCTTCTATTTCAAATCAGTATTTTTTGCTTATCTAAATAGCTTACTCACACTCTCAAGTGACCTAGTATGGAGACATACCACACATGAGCTGAGCTACATCAACGGATCATGTCTAATTACACTTCAATTAACATTGGCTAAGAGTACTGACACACTCTGCTCTTGAAGCTTAGAGGATATGTAGCGACCATGAAACTTCTGTAACTCAGTCATATGCCTGATCTGGGCATGAAATCCATTCCCTTGCCTTCTCAGGACTGAGTGCCTCTTTCTCTAGTCCATCCAAAGCCATGAAGGAGGCTGGCTTAGATCAGTTTCAGTAGTAAGCACTCCTGGATCACACCTAACAAATCTGTCATGACGCACAAATAGTTGCTGCTGTTTCATCTAACAGGTTAGGGCATATATACTGAACTGGGCTGAAGCCATTTTTCTTGATGGGAATCAAAACTATGAGTGTTTCCCACTCAATCAGGGAGATATTAATGCACAAGTTATATGACCTATACAGTGAAGTAAAATGGAATTAAACTAAGAAAAGCTTAGCCTAATAGTAGCATTTCACTACTACATCATTGCTGCATTCAGAAGAGAGGGACAAATGAGAGGTGGTCAAAGGCAGTGGTCAAAAAGCGCTTGCATACAGTCAGGTAGAATCACTAAACCAAAAAAAAAAAAGTAATAAAAAAATAATGTATTCACTTATCTTGCAAAGTGTTTAGGAAGTATGTGCTGTCTTTATCCCAGAAATGCATACCACCTTGCCACTGCTTGTGTGTGGTACAGTCCTGCAGTCCTGTAGCTACAGCACTACCCTGCAAGCCTCGACAGAGCATTGGTGGCAAAATATCAGGGAAGACTTCCTAATGATACCAAGTCTGCCAGACTTGAAGATGATCTCCCAAGAAGAATGGCTTAAACACAGACACTTAGCATGTATGAGATGATAGGTTCAGTCAGACTGCTAGAAAGTAGAGCTGCAAAGAGAACTACTCAATACAGAGACAGATGCCTTCTAACTTCTATTCATCCTGAAATAAGGTAAATCTCCTTGTAAATTGCACAATTGTAAAAAGCTGAAGTCCTAGAAAATTCTGACTAATAAATAAAAATGCAAATTTATGTTCCCACTCAAAGATTAATATAAAAATCTAGTCCCTCCCTTCATTTTTTCTCTACTTAGTATTCACCACATATTTGACTATGCTAGTTAAATGTGATCCTTAGCACTCAGCCTAACTTAAGAACTTACTTACACCTACATCATGAGTATACTGCCTAAGGTATGTTAAGTTGCTTTTACGAGCAACTTAACTTAGTAATGAAGGGAAGTTATTCACCTTCACAGGCTTACAGAGAGATCCTGCCTGCTTACACTCTTTAAATCTCTTCAGTAACTGCATAAAAATACAGGCACTTAATCAGGAGAAATAGTTCAGCACGTATCGAATATTAAAGCACAAATTAGATGGCGACATTAGAAAATTGCTCCTGAACACCTCTTTCAGAAAGATAACTAAAAGACTTTCCATAGCCATTTATTGTGATAATACACAGACCTCAGCAGTTAGACAAAGGCCCACAATGTGATATCTCAAGTCGTGTCACAGCTTTCTGTCTTTTTGCTCATGGCTGTCCACTGGGAAATACTTTTTTTTTTTTTTTCTTCTTATTGCTCTGCTACATATCAAGACAGGTGAATGAAGAATGAAGTCAGCATCACTTGGAGATTCACTAAGTTTTAGAAAGGTCTCTTCTTGAGTATATTAGCTCCTATCACTGGGGTGGCCGCAATGTTGCTGCTGAAAGAATGCTTCCATTATATTACGCATATTATACTACACACATCAAATATACACATATGCATATGTACACACTTTTTGCACTGATGTTATATGCAATATGTTACATAAAAATAAATGAATAAAAATCAAAAGAAACTACGTGCAAGGAAAACATGCTAACATTATTTCCCAAAATGTTTAAAGAGGTATGAGAGTATTAAGAAACATATATCAATACTCATGGAAATGAAATCATCATAAAAAATAATTGCTAGTAAGGGCATCTAGGTATTTGTGAATTAATCTATCTGCTTTTCATTTAAAAATCATGATTCCAAGCCAGCCGATGGACTAATGTGTACATGTACCTGTTACATTTTCATAGACCAGTTTTCCTTTTCTGTGTGTGTAAGCCATAAGGAAAGCATACTGAGGTTAATCTTGGTACCATCAAGTAACACATAATAAAACATAACATCTGCTTGCAATGTGCATTAGAAGGTGGGATTTCCAATCAAAGCACTAGTTTTTGGACAAATTTGAACTTACTGGTTCTGCCAAATTTCTCAAAGCTTCTGCAAACATTAATTAAGATGCATAAACTTTTGGTGATTAGTATTAGAGAAAATATAGAGAGAAAGGGAAGAGGAACTTTTGAGTAGAATTGTTAAATGATTAGCCCAACATCCTATAACAAGTTAAAGGCAAGTTAATCAAAATAGTGTCTCCTTATTCAGGCTGGAATCCTCCTGATCCCCAAGACAGAACTTGGACAATTTTTCATAGGTAGTTAAGGCAAAATAACAATCCTGAAAACCCAGTTCCTACAGTATCTGTGAACCCATTTACCTTTCTCAGGCGCTGGATCTTGGTGTGTTGGGTGGTCGTGGCAAGGCTTTGACGTTGGAGGGCTGCAGGGCGGCCTCTGTGAGGAGAGGCCGGGGCTGCCCCGAGCCGGACACAGCCGGTTGCAGCCTGCTCCAACCGACCCACCGCAGGGCACGGCTGGGCCCCTCAGGCAAAATGGCAGCGCCTCAGGGAAAACAGCTTTCAGAAAGGGCAAAATGCTGCACAGGCAGTAAAGCGTGAGGCAAAAAAGTGGCAGAAACAGCCCTGCAGACACCAAGGTGAGAGGAGAAGGAGGAGCAGGAGGTCCTCCAGGCGCCAGAGCAGAGATTCCCCTGCAGCCCCTGGAGACCACATCTGAGCAGATGGGCCTGTGGAGGGCCCCGTGCCAGAGCAAGTTTACCCTGAAGGGGTGCAGCCCATGGGATGGACCCATGCTGGAGCAGGGGAAAAGTGTGAGGTGGAAGGAGCTGCAGAGAAGAGTGGACTGACCCTAACCCCCCATTCCCCATCCTCCTTCACCGCTCATTGGGTGGGGGGAAGGTGTTGTTTTAATTTGTCTTTGTTTTTCACCATCCAATTCTTTGTTAATTGGCAATAAATCAAATTTATCTTCTCCCACTTGAGTTTGGTTTTCCCATGATGGTAACTGGTAAACTATCTCTCTCTCTTTACCTTGACCCATGAGCTTTTTCATCTTATTTTCCCTCTGTCCTGCCAAGGAGGGGGAGTGAAAGAATGGGCATCGGGCACCTGGCCAAGATCAACCCACCACACTTCATACACTGAACGTTTTCATACATTTAAGGTTCTGCTTCTGAAGACACAGGGAAGGGTGTCAGTTTCCACAGAGCTCAACAGTTTCACACCCAGAGCAGACTTAAGCCCATCAGGATCAATAAGCTAGATGTTCTTCTGCCTCCTTTTTCTGAGGGCTTGATCTTACAGGCCCTCTCAAGCACCTGTAGCAAACTGAGGTCTATACAGAGTGCCACTGTAAGTACCGTTTAAAAAATAAAACCTGGCTGCAGGAAGAAGCATAGGTCCCAATTATCCAGTAATTCAAGCACTGATGTAACACGTGAGAGGATACAGTTCAATTGTCTTGAAAGAGTATTATTCCAACTCCTATTGCCAAGTAAAGTACCGTAGCCATCAGAGCTATGATGGGGTATTTTTCATTCCTGCTGCTGAAACCATATATGATGATCCATAAAACACCCCCTTCTCCCTGCTATTAGCTTGTTTAAATAGCTCTCTCCTCATCGCAGTAAATTTTGTGGGTTCTACCCCAGACACGGCACTCTCCCTGTGCACTACATGGGTGGCTACAGGTCTAGTCAAGGTTCAGCCTGGGAGACGGACACGCATGCAAGAGTTTGGCATAGCAATGCTCAGGATACAGGCCTTGCTTCCTTTTTCACATCTCAGCATGACTGCTTCCTCCACAACTTACATTAGAAAAATAAGCACTGTTGTGAATTTAATGATGTCTTCGCCTTTCACTGACAACAGATTATGCTTGTTAAAGAGGTTTTTTTGTTTGCTATTGTTTTACATCTAGTTTCCAGCACTACCTGGTTTTATACATTTCTTTCCATTCAGCTGAGCAAAAAAAACTATAGTAGTAGCTTGAAAGAAAAAAACAAAAACGCTTCTTATTCATTTTCCTCCACTGCCTGGGAAACAGATTTATGAAACACTATGAAACAGATATGAACTATTTTATATTACAGAATTTTCCCCTCCTCCACCACGGACCCTGCATTTTCTGTTAGCACTGGAAGGGGGTAAGTCTGTTTATGTGAGCCAGGGCACTCCTGAAAACAAGATTATAAACCTCAAGTGGCTACAGCAGAGAAATATTTATTTTGTTTAAAATAAATGGAGCAACTCTTGGATTATAACTGGAGTCATATGTTATAAATCAGCTTATTGAATAACACAGCCTTGGAACAATCACTGTTCTGGGACACAGCCTTCTACTACATAGTGAAACTTTCACAAAACCAGCTACAGTCTATGTTGCTAATAATAAACACTGAAAAACTAGAAATGCTTTTCCTTCCTTCTTGCAGGCCCTTTTTAAATGGCTTTGGGCCCAACCCTTAGGAATTACACAAGCCAGACATAAACTAAAAGCTATCTTGAGGGCTAAACTGATAGGAATTTCTTTCATGCCCTTTCCTGAACCAGTGCTTTCTCTGCTATCATTAACGTATTATCTTCCATTAGTGGAGCTTATGCTTTTCATGCTGTGAGAACCTAAACTCCAGACAGAAATGCTAAGATGCTACATCTGCAGGATAGGACTCTCGTGTGCTTGTTAATAGTCCAAAGAAAAAGGCAGTACCAAATCTCATTATCATCAGAAGGGCGAGAGAGTCTCAGGAATTAAAAACAAAAATAAAAAAATGGAGGGTCCTCACTGTTAAAACAGGGGCAGTTAGGTACCCTGAATTTTCCACCACTCCAGACACGTCAATCAAAGATAACACAATGCAAGAATATCTGAGTGACACTTCAAGCTGCATTCATAAGCAACTTGCCTCATTCAAAGTCAATGAAGAGACAGGACTTACAAGCCCACACTGGAAAGTTATTGAAATGTGACTGACATCTCAAAGGAAAAGTGTCAACGGGATAGCATGACCCTGTGCTGAAACACTGCAAGGTTAATCAAAGTTATGGCAGTCGGGAGCTAGAAAGACCCTACCTTAGATTGAATTCTTGTAGTCACAGCAGTGATTGGGCCACTATCTCCTTTTCAATTCCTCTCCCACTGACATTTGCACCCCAAGTTTGTATCATTTGTCCACTCGTCTTTTGGTTTCATTTTAGAAAAATACTGGTGGATGTCACCTGAGAGAAGGTTTTATACATCTGAGTAACGACAGGTCTCTCTTTTCCTCCTCTGGGACTCACTGTGTTGTTAACATATGATCTAAGATAGTAAATATACCACTGAGAGATTAAAAGAAATTGCTGTAGAGTTCTTGCTCAAAAGAGAGTAGGTAAAATCTGAGTTAAAGGATCAGCAGAAGTCCTTTGAGCTTCCATGGAGCAATAAAGGAAGTAGGTAAATGCTCAGACTGTTTCTTAAAGTTTCCTATCTCCTTAAGTCCAGAGAGTTCCTAACAGTTCATTATTTACTAGTATCACACCAGGAAATATATTACATGGACATAGCTCCTTCTCTCACCACCCCACCCACCCCCTAATTTTGTAGGTCTATAAAGACATTTTTTTTTCCATTAATTTCTTTAAATATGTCACTATCATTTTTATTCAGTGCTATTATGGTTAAAATGTAAACCAGAACTATCCATTTAGCCTAAGCATGCTCTTCAAAATAAAAAAGATAAATTAAAGGATACAGAATACAGCCAATGCAATAGTTATGCTCATAGTTACAAAATATAATCCGTAAGTAATTTAAGCAAGTATGACTTACTTTTATATTGAAAAAAAAAAAAAAAGACTTCTCTGGTTTATTTTCTTCCTGGGTGGCATATTTTTGCTTTCTGGAGTTTACTTCATATGTTTCTTGTTTTCTTATTCTGTCAGCCCATAGCAATATCTCACAGATAGAAATAGCACCTTCTTGACACTGCATATCATTAGCTAAAAATGCTAGTGGCCTTATTCTGTTGGCTTCATTCCCCGCTCCTCCTCCTTTTCTAGAAGGCAAACAGTCTAGAAAGTAAATATGCTTCTTCCCTAGAGCCTAAGGACCTAGAAACCTTTTTCCTTCCACAGACTCACTGTCTCATTTCTAAATCACTGCCTGCACTGAATGTCACACAACATTTCCATTATGGAATCAGTCCTCCAGTCAATTATTTAATTAAAGGAAGATTTACCAAATAATATCCCTTTCTCCTCCAGTAAAAAGATAAGAGCAAGATGATAACAAAATATTTATTTCTTTATTATTAATTATTTTTTAAACCAATGATGGGGAAACTTGAGATGGAGAGGAGATCACCTTGGGAATATATTACATCAAACATGACCAGCAAGGACTTTTCTTTTAGGAAGAATAATGGTTTAATGTTTAATTAATCCTATCCATTTCTGCATTTATGGGAAGGCAGAGAAGAAGAGTCTGCTTTATAATGTGGAAAATTAAATATTAAAAACTTTGTGCCTATTTGACTTTACATTTTCTTGTTATGAATGGGTATTTTTACTTTATTTCACTTTCTTCAAACTACGAGAGACAGAAGCAATTACTGCAGCTCTGCTGAACAAAGGTATTCTCAATGTACGTCTGATACTGCCTTGCCAATCCCAAAACAAAACAAAAAATTAAAAGCCATTTAAAGTATTAATGGAACCTTTAAAACTCACATTCAAAGGGACTCAGGTTACTCAAGATTAGAGAAGGCCAGGGAGAACTTCAGAAAAGCTGAACAAAGTTATGCATTTAAAAAACTCAACAGATAAAATTCAGTGTAGACAAGAGGCCATACACACTGGATGAAATAATGTGAATTGTCCCTATGTACAAATGGGTTCTAAATTAAGTGCACCTATTCAGAGAAAAAGATGTGGAAAGTATTTTGGACAGTTCAATAAAACCATTTGTTCCACGTACAAGAGTAGTCCAAAAGCCCAACAATATTATTAAGGCCTGAAGAATTCAGAGTACTAAAAGAGAGAACAAAAATGAAAATAAAGCCTTTAAATACAGTGACCTTAAATAGTCTATGTTCTTGTTCTTGCCTTGTCTCAAAAAGCAGATTTTCTTCTTTTTTTTTTTTTTAAAAAAAAAGGTCCATCCAGAGGAAAGCAGCAAAATAATGAAGATGGTTAAAAATATGACATCTCCTGAGCTGGGAGAAAGGAGGGAGCAGAGGGATGAACGGCCTCTCTGAGTCACTCACCTGGCAGCCATTTCTGCTTCCTTTCCACTTCCAAATGGTACCTCTGAAAGGTGCCCTGGTATCCCATCACTGCCAGAGCCCCGGCCCGCTGCCGCTCCAGCACAGACCCCACCCGCAGCCCCCGTCCCCACGTGGTTCACAGCCCTGACCCAGCCGTGGCCGTATCCCTCCCCTCGCTGTGCCTGCAGCCAGGGGCAAGCTGCCCCACAGCGGGGAGAGACGAGGCGCTGAGGGGCACCCACCTTCAGCCCCTACTCCCCGCAGGGACACTGTGCAGCAGGGCAGGCTCAAACCCAGATGCTAAAAATACGTATGTTTTAGTATGTAGTACTAAAAGTAGTGCGAATAATGAAATCTTTATTGTGGGCCTTAGGTACTGCTGGGTGGAAAACTTCTGAAAGGAAACTTCTTCCACGTTTCTCCCCTAGCACAAGATGGTCCCCCCTCTCCGTTGTGCCATCCTTCCTCCACTTCATCCTTTCTCATGTCCTAGTCATTTTTTCCTGTACCCACTTTCGAATCAGTTATCCTTCCTTTCCCATGTCTCTTTGTTCAGTCCTTACTTTCTGTGTCTCTTGTCTTCACAAAGGTCCTGGAGGTTAAACGGAGCCTAAATTGAATACAGTTTTAAGCCTCCCACAGTAAATCATCTCTCCCTTCCACTGCTGAGTGCTTGATCTTCCTCTCGAGAGATGCAGCCCAGCGGGCTGACATCAATCGGCTGTGTGCTGTGTTGCGCCCAATACTCTGATTCTGACTTGTTCAATTCACATTCAGACCCCAGCCTGACTACAGGATTAAAATCCACTGTCTTGTCCCATCTGCCAGCAGCCACTTCGTCACCACTTGGTTTTGGGGCAGGAATGCCCTGATGCACACTCTTCTGGCTCTGTCCAGAAAAATTATCATAACTGAACTTGAATTTAACATTGATTTAGTTAAAATTTGCATGGAAAACCTTGACCATGGGACCATGACTGCTCTGGTTCACATTAAAATTAGTCAGGAATGTCACATAGCCTTATTAGGAAAATATTAGTTGCTGCATTTAGCTTTTCGTTTCTCAGTTTGATTTAAACAAGTGTGTCCATGTCACTGTTCCATTCTGACCCTCATGTTACTCAAATAATGCTGCAGCGTCAAGGCACTTCCCCTCTCCCTGCAACCACTTAAATTTTGGAGTTCTCCCCTCACACTCCCAGAGGTCTATTCACACTCCTCCAGAATTTCTGGCGGTTGCTCTTTATCCTTATCGATTACTGCCCATTTTCTACCCTGTTCCATGCTGTTTCCACCCCCCCTCTTTCAGTGGTTAACGAAGCAAGAACAAGAGCCAAAGTCTGCCACCCAAGCATCTCTGCCATAAACCCCATTAATTTCTAGCCACTTTGCATCTGGTTTAGTCTTGCTGCTGTTACATTATGCACCTATTAAGAACCATGACGACTATGTGTGAATGTCGAAGGACACAAACCTCTGTAAATACACGACACTAATAATAGTCCATCCCGAATAGGCACTGAGACGACTTTCATTTTATATTATTGCCTGTAAGTGGGATCTAGCACAGACGGCCCTGACAGGCAGCCTGGAGGCCTGAATTTCTAATTGTAACTTTGCTATCGGTTTGTTCAGCAAAGTTAGGAGAGCTGTGTCCCTCTGTTCCCATCTATAAAGTCAAGGTTACCTCCTCTAAAAAGCTTTTAAATCTACTCAAACAAATGCCAAAGTAAGAAATAAGTATTTATTATTTTTTAATCACTGAGAGGCTTTAAACAAGCCATTCTTACAAAGCAAACGCCAAGGTTATACTTGAGCTCTGCTGATTAACTGCTATTTTATAGGTATGGATAGACAGTATTTTGTGTAAATATATGGGTTTCTGTGTCTCTCAGGTGTTCTGGCTAAGAAGCTAGCTGTTTCGTTGTGACCCAAGGGAAGATTTGTGGCCGCAAAGCCCCCTAACTTTTCCCCAAAAAAAGAACATCATTGTAGAGAAGCTAACTCAGTATGAGATCTAGAAAATGGAGTTGTCTGCCAAGGAATTTCTTATTACAGAAATATTGAAAGAAAATAAAGGTTTCCGATCCAAACCAGATACTGTGGCCAATAAACTGAGGATCAGAAACAGGCAACAAGTTGGCCTCCCTTCTAATGAAAGTCCGTTAGGGACGCCAGTAGACCGTGACTGCTTTTCTTACTAACTTTATTAATTAGGACCCTCAGGAAATTCAATAGTAAAAAAGAGGGTGAGAGGGAATGTTTGCCAGAATTGCTGTGGCATGTGTCAAACCCCCTCACTTTTAAGATGCGTAGGCAAACCAGTAACATTTTATCTATTCCAGCACAACTGAGCTCAGTGGGAAAATTCCACTGAGTTCAGTTCACATATCAATTTACACTTAAGGGTAAAGTGGTTAAGTGTCATGTCTAATTGAATTGTTTTTATTATGGGTTCTGGTTTGTCTAAACAGCATGGCATTCAGTACATTAAGGATGCCAGACACGAGGAGCTCAAACAAGTTAATTCTGTTGGAAGTTATGAAAAAGAGAAAATAATTTAATACTTTTTTTTTTTTTTTCCTTACAGCTTATTTTTACAGTTTCCAGAAGCAGACTAGGGTCTTCAAGACACTACTTCTAACAGGCATAAATAGCAACACCTTGCATGGTAACTAGGTTTTGGTTTGGTTTGCTTGTTTGTTTTTCTTTTGGAAAAAGTCTAAAGAGTTAAAAGCAAAATGAACTGGGGGAGAAAAAAAAAATCTAGGGCAGAGGCTATGCCATTCTTGATTTACATCTGCCCCACCTTGATAGCTCAATGATTACAGAATCCATTTTTAGAGCAAGTAATTCAGGGAGGTTGTTTCAAAAAATAGATATGCATTTCTGATCTGAAAAATTCAATCTGTTTTGACAAGAGCCAAAGGCTGCTAGACCTTTGAAATACCCCTTATATTGAAATGGTACTCCCTTTCAGTACAAGGAGTATCCAAAAAACTCTGACAAGTTCTTAATCATTAAAGGAAGTTTGTATTTGAACTAAAACTAGACCAAATATTTTTTTAATGGAGAAAACTCAGAATCAACTAAGTAAAACTACAGAAATAAAACAGGATTATAAAGAAAGTTCCCTTCGGTGTATCCCAGATCATATATTTGAAAGCAATTCCTTCTCTCAAGGCTTGGTTTCAGACCAAATGACTCGCTCTGGGTTGCAGCACTCTCTGTGCAGGACCCTCTAGGTCCCTCAAAAGTTTTTTTTTTCCATCACCTCCGCACTTCTGCAGCACATGAGCTCCCTGCACTTTTCACCAGCTCCCTGCCCTCTGCCCATGCTACAGGCTCCTGCTTAGCTGCCACACGCTCTCTACCCTCTGCTCTGGGATCTCACTTACACAAGAAAATAAAGCTACCCCCCTCCTACCTAGTCACTCCCTTTTTAGAGGAACAAAGAAATGAAAATAAACACCATCCATCACACACATACATTCAGGAACCAGTGCTGTTCTCTGTTCTTCCCACAAAACATCAATGCAGGCAAGAGAGCTTCATGACGGTAATTGGGAGAACCACACTGGGACATACATCACTGTCTGCATCTGGTGCTATTTCATATGCTCCATGCGAGGATCTGAAGTGGTGACATTCCGGTGGACAAACGGTATTTCAAAATAATACTCATTTATTCCGCAGCCTTGCACAATCTGCACCGAGTGCTAGTGGCAACAGATTGAACGGTACTAAAGATCTCTCCAGCACAGGCTCTTCTCCTACAAATGCAGAATTAAGTATTCATGAAGAGATTTCAAAGGTCTAAAATGACTGTAGAGCTTTCAAGATGCGACACTCTGAACTAAGACACTGTCAAATAACAAGTCATAACTGGAAAGGCGAAATTTATCTCCTGAATATAACAGATATTTATAATTATTTTTCCCTATCTTTACTTTCAAAAATTAACTGAACTAAATTTCCAAAAAGGAACAGAAGTAACTGACAAAAAAGAATAGCCAAAAGGAAACATAAGAATAAATGATTGGCACTAAACAGTTCTCTTCCTTTCCAGCCTTTCTTTTTTTTTAATCTAAGCATACAACAAAATGGCTGCTAGTTACACTCTTCTGATCAAGAGAATACAGGTTTGTCTTAAAAAAAAAAAAAGCTTTTGAAGCTCAGATTGATCCTTCATAACAAATGTTTTATAGAGAATACAATTTTTGAGACCAATTTTTATTACATACTTTTTTTTAGCACCACCAATGACTGCAAAACCCCCCAGAAATGAAAAGAAAAAAAAAAATCGTGTTTTACTCAAAAAGTAAAGGTTTCCTTAAACAGAGTAATATGGAAATGATCTAGCTGAGGTAATCTAAAGCACTCCAGCACAGCTGGACACTTCCCATAAAGCACACCTGAAGAACCAGGCTGAACTCACAGTTACGTGTATTCGCTGGGATAGCACTAATATGTGTTCTTGTACAGGAATAAAACAGATGGAAATGCAGTGTGGCAATACTGAGAAAGTCACAACCATCTTTGCCTAAATGCCTCCATGCCAGGAATAATAACGTCCAAGAGACAGATGGCCTAGACCAAGCGAAGGGCGCTGTCAGTCCGACTCTACAGTAGTCTCCACTCCAGAGGATCATGTCGGAATATAAAGCTGAATTTGGAGCTTTGCTGGACACTGGAGGAGTGCTCTCTGCAGTGAGTATTCCATGAATACTCCGTCTGCTAGTGTGTGCCTGCACCCAGTCCTACGGACTGCGCTCACCATGAAGAGGTGTAAACCCACACACACAGGTCACATGCTGACTTCAGATTCCCTGTGCCTGATTTTTCATTACTTTGCACCTAAAATAAAAATAAACTGTACCCGCATCAAAAACACCCTCGCTCAAAATCCTTCTCCCACAAGCTTAGATTTGTCATTACTGAATAAAGGAACGGAGGGTAGTTTTTAACTGAACCGAATTACAGGACACTGCTTATTTGAGGGATTGCTGGGAGATGAAAAGTGAATGTGACTTCAGTTTTGCTTATTATCTAGAGAGGGAAGGAGGCGGGGAGCATTTATTTGTTTCTTTGGCTGGAAGGGTGTTTTATTACACATAAGGCGGCAAATGCATTGACGTATTTATTTCCCAAGGGAAGTGACAAATCAGTACATACCAGGAGAAACTTTGTCACTTCTCCTAGAACAATCCCCTCTGTTGCTCTGGGTGACTGCATATGCTCTGCCAATATTTTTTTTTTAATTTTTTTTTTTTTTGGTACAGCTTTTAAAATGTTTGCCATTGGGTTACCAGCATCACAGATAAAACACCCCACACACAGAGACAACACACACAGACACACACAGGAACTTGAGAGGGTTCTGGTTTCTTAGCTCAACCTAGACAAAAATTGAATCTGCTTTATTTTTATTTTCCTGGCAACTTCAGCATGTCTTTTTCAATCACAGTAATACAATGTATGCTTTTCAACTACAGATTTACAAATAAGTGTTGGAAACAAAGCAGTCTTAGTGTATTAGTTTATCAAATCTTCTTCATATATACCTTCTTATATATGCCATATGAGACTACCACAGTGGCTATGGATGCACCACTTTATAGAACAGAACAAATCATAGAATCTTCATGGTTGGAAGGGACCTTTGAGATTATCGAGTCCAACCACACACACACAAAAAAAAAAAAAAACCTACAATGTCTGTCACTAGAGCATGCCCTGAAGTGCCAAATCTACACGTTTCTTAAATACGTCTAGGGATGGTGACTGAACCACCTCCCTGGGCAGGCTGTTCCAGTGCCTGACCACTCTGTCAGGAAAGTAATTCTTCCTAATATCTAATCTAAACCTCCCCTGCCGCAACTTCAGACCATTTCCTCTGGTCCTGTCATTATTCACCTGGGAGAAGAGGCCAACACCCACCTCTCCACAACCTCCTTTCAGGTAGTTGTAGAGGGCAATGAGGTCTCCCCTCAGCCTCCTCTTCTCCAAACTAAACATGCCCTGTTCCCTCAACCTCTCCTCATATGCCTTGGTCTCCAGACCCCTCACCAGCTTGGTAGCTCTTCTCTGGACACGCTCCAGCACTTCAATGTCCCTCTTGTACAAGGGGGAGTATGGTACTTTGTATAGTATTATTTTTAAGACAAAGTATAGTACTTTGCTGCTATTAAGTAAAAAAAGCTTTCAAAATTAGGAACTCTAAAGTTGTTCTACAAAGCCAAAGCTTCCAAAGAAATTTTTTAAACACAGGAGATGATTATCTCTGTGTGTGTATTTAGGTAATTGCACTTATTTTTCACTACTTTTGAATTTGCATTAAATTATAATTCTCTAATTTGATACCTATAAATATCCTTTTGTTTATTTTTCAGTTCGTTTTTTTTTAAAGCACATAATACCCTAACTGTATACAATGCTTTAAATACCCCATTCAAAGCCACAGGCTCTTCCCTGAGAATGTGTCCTTTCCACTCTGAGGCAAAAAAAGAAAATGTGTCATGTCAGTCTCCTTAACTGTTTTACTGTTTTCAGTTTTTTGTTGATTTTATGGACATAAAATTCTGTATTGTGTGGGGTTTGTGGTGGTTTTTTGTTGGGTTTTTTTTTTTTTTTTTTTGAGTTAACTTTCCATAATGTGCGTGCAGGCACCTCTATGGAAATGTTTTGCCTCAGAAAGTTGGTACATGAAGTGGCTGATGAAATAGAATGGACCAAATTAGATCAATGGGTCAAATTCATATTGAAAGTAAAAGAGCACAATTCTATTGCTTTCAATGAAATTCAATGATATTCAGGATTATAGCAAAGCACCATAATATAAAGAGATCTTATGTGATATACCATATCTGGCAACTATGGAACTGACAGAATAAATGACAAAATCTGTCTGCACATCAGTGAGCTGCTGCATTGATTATCAAAGCTGCTGGAACTTGTAACTTGTTCCATAAAAGTAACGTACATGCAAGCAGATGATGCATGAGTAATTTAGTTGAATCGGGTCTCTTCATTGCTACACTTCAGCTAATAATGAAAATGCAAAAGTTGTTTGGCACAGCAGAAAGCTCCCTTAGCCGCAGAAAAGCTGTTGGGTCCCACTATTCACAGTATTTGATCTTAAAACACTAGAGGGCTGCACCCCTTGAAATGTCTGTACATTTCCACCCTGTTATGCAAGCTGGCTTTCATAGTCTCTGCTGTCTAAAGAGATTTCGAATTTTGCTTTTCCATAATGTCGCCACCCCCGCCCGCATTCTGCAATGGCAGAGGGAGCATTACCGCAACTCTCTCAGCTTCAGTCGTACCTGGAATGGGACAGTAAATAGCCTTTTTCCTAGAATTTCCTTCCATTTGAAATAAGCATATTGTGGTCCTCTATAACATTATCCTCACTCACACTGACTTTATTTATTTCAGGCTCAATTTTGAAGTCTCATAAGTGAAAAAAAAAAAAAAAATATTCATACAATGAGGATAAACAATATCTGCACAGGGGGACTTCAATTTCTGTAAGTGAAGCTTCCTGTTGTAGCAACAGATTATTCATTGTGATAAACTGTCCTTTGTCTCACCTTTGGTGGAGCAGAAGTGAGAATAAAATAACTGAGTAAAGGACTGCAAATATGCCCCCCTCTTTTTTTTTTCTCCCTCCTCAATAAAGGGAAGGAATAGTCAGGCCAAGGGAAGCTGCACATTTCAAATTTGCTTTGGATCAGCTTTCAGGATTTATCATATGTTTTGTAGCCTACTCTGTGCTTTTTGGCTCTTAGTCCTAAGAATGCGTGAGCATTTTAAGGCAAGAAGGCCATGTGGCTTGTAAATAAAATACACATGCAGCTCCCTCCTTGCAGGGCAGAGTTTGAAAATACCACCCAGGTGGACTCAAAGTGTTCTAAAACCAAAAGGCAAACAAAATAAATATGAACTTGGTTATTTTTATACACTGAATGCTCTCTGAGAAGTCTGGAGTGCTTGAGGTTGTCACTGTTTGTTTTTCTTGCCAGCAGACTACTGAATTGTGATCTCTGCTTTGCCCGAGGAAGGTAAAGACAAATTAAAGTCGCTGAGTGTGTCTGCAGTGGGTCACCTTGAAAGGGGCAGCCCTTAAAGAAACTAGTTCTCTCTGGGAGATGGTTTCTGAGAAAGAAAACAATATATATGTGGCTTAAGACTCAGGAAGACAAAACAAAAATATATTTGAGAAGATAAACATATAAAGCAGGTATTTTCTGGGTAAAGCAATATGTACGATCAGATAAATGTGAAGAGAAGGCGTGCAGTTACACAGCCATCAACTTGGGTGAAGAAAGGCTCCAGCAGTTTATTTTATTTGTACTGAAATGAAGGAGGTTAGTTATGCACACTGACCAAAACCGGTCCAAAAGCATGGTTTAGGTAGGAGAGAGGTGCGGAAAAATACAGCTTTACAGCACCGAAACATTCAGAAATCCCTGAAGGATAAGTGCAAACGAATGCAACAAAACCAAACTTCCCTATAAAGCCAAGGGACTGGCCACCTACTTTTAGTTCTGGTGTTATCTAAATGATACGCCTTCACAATATAATTTCAAAATTTATTTTTAATAATCAAAATTATTAAAAACATTTGAAGAAGATCATAATCAAAACTATCATCTACCAAAATTTAATAACCTTGATGATTTGAAAAGTTTTTTTTTTTTTCATTTTTCTTACTAGATATTTTAAATCAGTATTCAAAAATAAAGGATGCATTTAGTGCAAGTTCTAAGTATTTTAGTTCCATGAGAGTTCATAAATACTTTACAGAGTAACTGAGAAACTTCTGTCTGTGTCTCTCAATTTAATGTCAGTCAGCACTCATCTGCCCCTGATATAAAAGAAGTGAGCTGATTTTAAGGATTTAACTTCTGAAATAGGACTTAAACTATGTACATTCACTAAGGCTCCTGAACCTTGCGGGCACATACAGTTAAATAATAAAAAAAGCAACTGTTGTTCTCCTTCATTTAAAGAGCATGAGATATTTGTCTGGATACCCTGAACAATTCATAAACAATGTGAGTGCAATAAGCCTAGTTTCTTTCCCACAGCACACACATCTATGCACTAGTGACTTACCTGACGTGGAGATTATGCTCTTATTAACTAAAAGCCTGTACTTAGCAGTTAAAAACATGTCACAAATTAGGAACAGTTAACCTTAAATCCATCCACTATGTTTCTGACAGACAGGACTGAGTTAATTTTATCTTCGGGGTTTAGACAAGGCAGATGAATTTTAAAGACAGATATTTGCATTTCTTTTAGGAGCTCCTAATCTGTTGTCCCTTGCCTTTCAGCTGTGCACCACAATAACCTCACCTGTTCAAAGCTCATCTTCCAAACAAGGATGTTTAATGCAGCACTAAATGTCTAGATCTGGAGAATTACATTATGCTCGTTATTTTTTTCACAGCAGATGTCTAACATTCTCATTCCCTTTCCTCTTTTGTCTCAGCAGAAGAACAGTGGACAACCAAAAGATGAGAGTTTACAGTGGAAGAATTGCAATACTGAAAATTCAAAACCTAATCCTCCACCTTTTCATTCACAGATACCCACAGAAGGAGTGAGTGGAGCAATTGTACGTCCCTAAAAATACCTGAATGTTTTTTTCACATCTGTCCTCATTTTTGTCATCATTTTTATAAATGTAGGCCACACGGGGCCTCCAGACAATCCCTCTTTCCTTTGCCAGCATGCGTTCATCCTCAAACTATTTCTGCCCTGCACACAAAGGAGTACACACAAAGTCACATGGAGAAGAAGACGTACTGCTTCGAAGAAAAGATGCAAGAGACCTTTCACTCTTCCTTCACTCGAGTCACACAGAGGCTTGGCTGATCATAGTAAAATCTTAGGACAAACCTGAAAACAGAGTCATTCAAGTATTTTTAAAGAGATACAGTTGCTAGGATCACTGCTTCTGTGGGAATTCTGTGAATGGAAAAGGTGTAGACTCTTGTGAAAGGAGTCCAAACCTATTCAAACACAGCTCTGAAAAATTTTGTCATCCATTTAGTAATTTCCACCTAAGACAATGCAAGCAATCAGCCCATCAGATTCTTATCTTCATTAAAAGAACAAAGACTGTAAATGAAATGTACTGGATAAAGAATCTATTGCACCAATAACCATTGTACTGCCTTGAAAGAATGGCTCAGCAACAGTACTCAAGGTACCTTCAGAACCAGGGGTCCTACAATTTCATTATGAATTCTGCTAATTAAACTTACATTCTTACAGAATTAAGGATTCTGGGGCTTTAGCAGTAATTTTTAAAAAATGGATTTTCCAAAACTGGAAAAAAGCAACAAACAACACCAATGGTAAATTACAGACAGCTTCATTTTCTGAACTATAATGTAATGGGAAAACTGACAACTAACAGCTGACCCGTTTCTTCGCTTTCTCTACTGCGATCATTGAGGTGAAACTCTCAGACATATTCCTTTAATTTTTCAAAAGCAAGAAAATGAATAAAATACCCTTTCAGTGATCCTGGTATTTAAATAAATGACATTTATAATGGGAATGCACTTTTGCCTCCACTTTAGAACCCTTTTTTCTCCTTTTTGAACAGCAGTTGCCTATGACAAGGAATGACAGACCATTTCCATTTCTATCTCTGATTCCTGTAGCCAGGTCATACTGTCACATGCAGTGGGAGAGGGAGAGGGCAGCTCATTCTGGCACCGAGGTCTTATCTGCACTAGCCAGTGAGCTGATGGACTGGCACCCGAGACTGAGCATCCCGGGCCACCTTGCCCACATGCAAGCATCCTATAGCAAAGCGATTCCATTAATAGACGAGCCTTTTGTTTCTGCACTCAGCTGTAATTGATGAGGACAGAGCCCACGATTCTTTGTGCTAAGATGTTCCAGCATTTGCTTCTAGTCAATTATGAGCAAATTTGGCTGATCCTCAGGGAGAATGTAGGAAGGCACCAGAGGACTATCGGCATTTGGGTGGCTTTGCCTATGCTCTTCCCAGTGCATGGGCAAGTTCTGACCCAGGAGAAGGCAACCCTCAGCAGTTTCCATTTCTCACCTTCAGTCTAAACCTACCAGTCTAAAATTGTTTATCTAAAGAGAAATGCCAGGCAGCTAAGGCTAACTTTGAAATTAATCGTGCAATGTATGCATATTTGGGAATTTATTATGCAACTTTCTTTACCATTTCAATGGGCTATTGATACAAGCTTAGATGAAATTTAATAAATGAATGTAGTCTTTGGATTAGTTTGCAGTTTGAGGCTGCTGGCAACTATATAAAAAAAGCCTTACAACAAACCATACAATTCCTCAGCATTATGATCCTATACATCTAGGAACAGCTATTGTGAGTGGCAGTGGCTGTCTAAGAATATCTGCATGTTTATTGTTCCCCCCTGAGGCAACAAGCATTGTCTGAAAGGAAAGCTCTGTGTCTTGACTATCCCTTGAGAACTATAATTACAGCTATAGAGGAATATACCATACTGACTCTCAAGCAATTGAAAAAGACTGACAGGCAAATGCTTTCTATGTCCATTGCTCTGGGACCAGATCCTCTGAAAGTTAAAATGCATAGGCAATGGGCCAATTTAGCCTCAAAGTTAGCCTCAACATCAATAGAATTATAGCTTTTCATATTGTTCCTGGTTTTGGCCCAGTGCCTTCAAACAGAACCAAAATAAGTACTGAAAAAAACAAGCACTGCATTTCCAACATTGTTAATTCCAAATAATAACTGCAGATTTAGGCATACGTTTGAGTGCTTTTTTCTAACTAAACAGATCATATCTCCTGTTCATAGTGCCGAGAAACCAAAGTCCATAGACTAGACAGAGAATCCAGGCTGAGGACGACTGCCTGAAATACAGAGGCAAAGATAAATAGAAGAATTTAAGAAGCTAAATCATACTTTAAATTTTACAGCAAGTTCATAATAAAACTCCTTGAGATTGTTAGGAAAACATGTCAAGCCACAAAGATCGACTCCTTAAAAAAAAAGATTTAAGGGAAATGTCAAAGTACAAAATATGTATGTGAAGAAAAGAATATGGACTACAAGATTACTTCAGATTAGATTGTCATCACAATGTAAATGAATTAGGAGCATTTACACTCATGGTTCTCAGAAATTCTTTCTGTAGGCAACCAGGATAAATTAGTGGTCACCTCTAAAGCCAAGACAGACTTATAATTTATTGCAATGGATTAAGATTTTACCCTTGGTTCAAGTTAAATTATTTTTATGCTCTAAGTGAATTCCACGAGAGACAAAAGATTTCTGACAAATCCAGTTTCATCTTCTGAGTTAACGTTCTCAAAGACAAATGCAAACAGAGTCAAATGTTACATCATCCCACTTTTCCCATTTTTGTATTTTAAAAGACAAGCCATGAATTTGTTGGTTTGCCATTTGTTGGTTCGCGTATATAATGGAGTTCATAAAGGATTTTACTAATTATCAGTTAAGGTAGTGATAGTTCAAGAATTTTAATTAAGATAGAACATTTTAGGTATTTTAATAGCTAGAAATGGACTGTCATCCTTGATAAGAACGGTCCCTAGCATTTTGTCATGCAAATTAATCTTCTATATGGGTAGCATCAGGAATCTCATCATCAAGCTCATGAATGACTTCAACATAAACCCAGCACATTTCTTCAATGTGCTAGCAAGGAAATTCCCTAGCACAGTATACAAATATTAATCTTATCTAAGTGTGAACCATATGGCTGCATTTTCTAATCAGAAGTAAATGCCATCATACTTGGGATGATCTCCTCTATAATTTATCAGTAACTGAACATGCAGCAACAGAACTGAAAATATTCATGGATATAGCATAACCGTATTAGTAGCTAATTTACATGCTTTTAAAAACATCAAAATTGAGGGTGAAATGTACATCAATGTAAAATTGAAATGTAAAAATGGTCTCAATGAAAAATTCTTCAAGATGTCAACGGACTTAGTAGTTCATTTTTATTAGAATTTGCAGAATAATGCAGAGATATGAGTCCCCTTCCGTCTCTATTGTTCTAGTTTTTAAGTTCTTCATAGGAGGTCTTCCATTTTGAAACAAGTAATAAAACAAGAGAAGCTAGAAGGAATGTCAGTAAAGGTGGTATCGGTCATATCGCCAAGATTTTTAGAGCCGTGTAACACATCTTCTAATATGGCTGCAACGGAACAAAAAAGGGCTGTCTATCTTGCTTTGAGATGCTCCAGTAGCATTTGCTATGCTAAAGAAAGTGTTGCTCAATTCTCCTGAAAGAGAAGACAAATCTAAAAAATTAAAACTGTGAACAGAAGAGCTAAATAATGAGCCGGATCCACATGAGAAACAGCTATTTGAGGCTAGAATAAACCAAGAAAACTAATCTAAGTATCCTGAAGGACTTCACTGAGAACAAGAATTAAGAATGTGACGCTGGCAAAGGACATCAGCAGATATGAGTGACAAGAATTCAGAAAGAGGACCACAGAGGAAACTTCTTTGCTTAGTTGGAACCCCCAAACCCTTCTAATCAATTTTTTTCTGTACCACAAGGTGTCCAAACTCTTTCACCTCCCATACTGTAGTGTATTTTCTCTGTTCCCTCACTTAACTCAATGTTTAGGTTACTCACAATGTCTGACTGATTAATAGGCATACTTTTCAGACAGGCACAGAGAAGAAATTATCTTCTAAAAGGCAGCCTAATATATTCTTCTTTGTTAAATCTCTGATCATTAAGGTCTGTTCATGTTAAAAATTGCTTAGCATTGTGCTTGTGTATGACAATAAACGCAGGGTTACATTTTGTAAACAACTAGAAATTCTTCACTTGTAATTTTGTTAAAGATTTAGTATTATTTGCTGGGTTTCAGTGCTTTCAACATTTATTGTACTAATCACAGCTGCATTATATTTTGATGATGACAAACCTCAAACTGTTTTCTGATACATTGTATAATGCTCTGTAGGCATACAATAGATTGAAGACTGGCAAAATGGAATATAATAGAACTGAAAAGACAAAATACTTGAGCACCATATTATCATGCTAGCAAACCTTCACTACTCTGATGAAGACAGGAAGAGCACAGGGTTTATAAGGAAAACTTGAATGGCTTAATGACAGCACTTCTCAACTACTCGTCCCTTCATAAGATGTTTTAAATGCAGACTGACCAACCAGCTCTTCGGAGAAAAATCCTTTTGAGGACTGGTCCTTTTGAGAAAAAAAATGTTTCATACTGTTCCAAAATGAGTCAGACCCAATTTTAGTAAAACTGTGTCTGGTATTCTATTCGTTGGTGACCTTATTTCAGATGAACACCTGCTCTTCCCTTCCATATTCACTCTCTTCAAGAGATACCTGAAAAAGCTGTGATGTCAGCCTCTCATACAAGCTTTTCTCTTTCTGATTGCTCTTTCTATTCCACTCTTAATACTTTGTAATTTAAGGTACTTCACAGGTAGAAGTGGAGGGAGGGAGGGGGACAGAATAAAATCTCACACATATGACCAATATTTCCTAGGACATAATGTTTTTGCATCTTCTTATTACCACAGAATGGTCTCAATGGCATCAATCTACAGGAAATAGACCTCTTAATTAAAGAGGAATAATAAGGTTCAAATTCAAGCAAGGGCTAGCTTCAGTTTCAGTTCTGTCTATTTCACACCCTTCTTAGAAACACTGGCTCCCCCCACTCTCACACGGCTTTTCATTCATGTGAAGTCTCTAATTTTAGCTTTCATTTTCACTCATTTTGTTTCTTCTACCACAAGAGGAATTAGCATGCTAGTTAACACAGCTATATCCTTTACACTTCTATTTGCACAAGTATAGTTTCCACTGCACATAGAGTGTTATATGACTAATTATCACATTAGCATAAGGCAATCATTTATTTTCTTTGAGTTTGAAAAAGTCTTTTAGTAGCTAAATTCAGATGGATACCTAACATAGCCCTCACATTTCCTACTGTTGCAAGAGTCCAGCACCATAAAGCAAGCTCTGAACCTTCAAAAATTCACCAGTTTACAGCCCTATTTCACAGAATCATAGAATAGTTGAGGTTGGAAGGGACCTCTGAAGGTCATCTGGTCCAACTTCTGTGTGAAGCAGGGCCACCTAGAGCCAGTTGCCCAGCACTATGTCCAGATCGCTTTTGAGTATCTCCAGGGATGGAGACTCCCAGCCTCCTTGGGCAACCTGTGCCAGTGCTTGGTCACCCTCACAGTGAAAAAGTGTTTCCCCATGTTCAGGAGGAACCTCCTCTGTTTCAGTTTGTGCCCATTTCCTCTGGTCCTGTCACTGGGCACCACTGCAAAGAGCCTGGCTCCCTCTTCTTTCCACCCTCCCTTCAGGTATTTATACACATTAGTATGATCCCCTGAGCCTTCTTTTCTCTAGGATGAACAGTTCCAGCTCTCTCAGCCTTTCCTCATAGGAGGGATGTTCACTTCATCATCTTAGTGGCCCTTTACTGGACTCTATGTCAATGTCCGTCTTGTATTGGGGAGCCCATAACTGGGTACAGTACTTCAGGTGTGGCCTTAATAGTGTTTGGATAATATCTAATGCAACAGAATCCATCCCCAAGACTAAGGCTCCTAAAAGGTATGGCAGACCAATGAAACATTAAGTTAAGTATCCAACCCCTGCAATGTCAATGCCTTACCACTTAGGCTAGGAACCAGTCCTAGAACTTCAAATTTACAGCCCTTCTGCTGTATAAATTTATTTCAGTCATGCATCATGTTATACTCACAGCACCATAACACTACAGCATTGCAACCATGCTATTTTGTCATTTGGGCATTCTCAATATCAACCATAAAACCACAACTGTGTCAGTGGCGTAATAGTGGTACACAAGGAAATACACATCACCGTCATCTGAAGGATGATGATCATCTGAAAGATGATGATGATATGTATTTGATGATATATATTTTTCTTGCATTTTTTCATTTTTTCTTTGTAGTGTCATTTTTATGTCAGACATATAAGCAGACTCCTCAATGAGAGGCATTGGTTTTAGCTAAGGTACACTTTCACCAAAGAATTCCTCACAACATATTGTTTTGGACAGCTTAGAAGCAGCTCACACAAGTTAGGAGTGGAGTCCTAAAAATACTCTTCCTTCTATTTCACTGTGAAGTTTCTACTAAGTTACAAATTTATTATGAAACACTTCCCAGTCTTTATTTTCCCATTTAACTATATTTAACTACAAAAATATTTTTGTGCTACTTTTGAGTAGGTTTCCTCCTCCCCATGTTCATCATAAATGCAAATATTTATCTGATTCCCTCTTCCTCTTCCCCTCCACTGCTATAAATACCTTAGCATAAAGATATACATATACATAACATACGTGTGTGTGTGTTTTCTAGAACATCATAGTATTTTGCAGCGAGTAGCTTAGTTGATGTCCATGCAGCCACGATAACTCACATCAACTAAGAATCTGGTTCCCCTTTCCCCAGATATGCTTTTGTTCATTCAACACTGCTTTTGAACATGCTAAGATTGAATTCCCTGAAAACAGCCGAATTTAGAACAGACACAACATAAGAGCAATGAGTAAGCTTTCTTGTTTGTCCTTGCTTGCTCTCTCCTTCACAATATCCTTGACCCAAAATAACCACTGCTAGGCATGAGATTGTAAATACTCTCAATGCTCGTTCAGCTTTCCTTTTATTGTTGTCTGTAAGCTAATTAATGCACATAAATTTTTACCTATACAGCAGAAATTGAATTGATCCAATATTAAATTGATAATAGATGTATAGCAGAGACAGCTAAACAGAAATTTGTTTTTAAAATCTTTTCAAAACAGTTTTCTTTACTAATTTATTCTGATGCATTTGGTTACACACTCTATTCATACTCAGTCATACACACATTGAAATTCTAATTTGAATTAAGATTCTATGAGTTGTCTTCCAGCCATCTGTAAGAACTCAGAGAAGACAACCACAGATACCCTGAAGTAGCTGGTTTCCATGACATGCCTTAAATGATTTTTGTGTATATTATCCATTAGCATGGGGAGCACAGGGAGCAACTATTGAAGGCTTTTTTTGGCTTTTTTTGGTGGCGATGGTGATGATGGGGACATCATTAAAAGAGAGAGAAAAAAGCAGCCATATACAAGCAAGAGATACGCAGCGCAAAGGAAATAACAAATCATCACTTTTTCAAACTACTTAAAGGTGTTTGCTAATATGGTAGCAATCTGCTGTGAAGTCAAGCTGTAAATAGATTCTTTTGTGTTAGATTTGCATGCACGAGATGTTAATCAGTTCAGAGGCTCAGATATTCATGTTCCTCAGAGTTATAACAAAAAAGCTCTCTGACATCTCTATAAATGGAAATTCTCTGAAAGAATTGTAGAGAGTGCTTTTTCTCATTTTTATGTACAGAACATTACCTATCACATGTAAATGATCAAAAATAAAAAGGAAAGCTTAAGTACATGGTTAACTATACACTAGTGCACAAACTATGCGGACATTGTTTTGTTGCATTCCACCTATACATAGCTAAAACTCAGCAACTCATGAGATGTGATCAACCTCTTTGTATTTGGATTACCACTTTCTGTCACAATGTTCCTGTTCAGCATTCATCAGGTATACGAATACTTCAGTGGACTCATAGTTATTGTAAAAAAGGGGAAGAGAATACAGATTTCAAAGCTAGTTTCCTTTGACCGCCCTTCATTTCTAGGAAAAGTCCCTTCTTATGCCATTTATCATTGGATTATAAGCAAATCTTCTAGTGAGAACAGTTTCTATATCCCAGATGCCAAATTATAGACTCAGATACATGGCATGCATCAATGAGTAGCTTAAACAATCAACTTTTATGCTTCTATTTTTAATACATGCAGATATTAAACAGGCAACTGAACTTAAGTTCAGCTCTGACCCTCTCAACATGATGAATTCCTAGTCTTCCTTTGTATATGAACAAATCAAAGACCATGTGTATGGCTATTATGAGAGAACTGATTCTTTCTTTGAGGTCTGTGCTTACCACGTACATGCAACTGCTTTTTTTTAGCACTTCAGAAGAAGGGAGCAGGAATCACTTGCTTATGAAGTCACGGTGATTGCTATGGTTTTTACTTACATTTCTTTGAGTATTGGATGGGTGAATTTGGTAAGCTACCCAGAGAAAATCCTCCCTGTTTTAAAGAACTTAATACCTAAGGCAAATAGTAGCATAAAAAGATGCAGAAGGGATGTATAAAAAAAAGTGCCTTGGAATGTGCTAGCTCTTCAAGAATCATGAAGAAGTGAGAAAAGAACGAGGAGTTATCTCTTGCTAGGTCAAAGGGATGTGCAGCAAGAAGTCAAGACAAAAGGTTTCTTTAACTCCAAAAATACATGCTGGGGGAAAAAAAAAGTTACTCTAATCAGTGTTCACTTTCATAGTATAGCTTTTCTGAATGTTTTTTACCTCTGCAAATACTAATGCAAATCACCTGAATAACTGACTCTTCATAGCATTGCCTCTGTCTTCTGCAGGTTGCAGACCATAGGGACCGGCTAGGTCTGCAAATCATCCCAATGACCTGAGTGCAGCTGGAGGATTAATCAGCTCACAGGTAAAGCCCCGATGATCTACAGTTCTTCATCCAAATTTCCACAGGATTACATTGGTATGGGATCCCTTTTTGTGTTCCCATGTAATTCCTCAGTGGCGCTTCAGATTATGCAAATAAAAACATATCTACCATAAACATGGGTACTTTATTTCTTCCTATAACTGAAGCTAAGGCAGGCAGATGTTCCTTCCTCTCTGGAGCTACGTACTCAGTTATTTAATAGCAGGTCAACCTAGTGCTACAGGTCACTTCATGCTAGCCCCTCACTCAGCTGCCACAGGGAAATGACAACATCATTCTATGACCCAATTTATGACGGAATTCAAAAAGACCCTGACAAGCTGAAGAAGTCCTACTCACTCCATGACGGTGGAATTATTACCTTCTCTTTGCTTGTAGTAAAGGAAGCGAAGAAGGAAAAAGCTGGCATATCTCCTAAGGCACTCACTCAGGTAAATTCTCACCTGGCTGTCCCCTCACCTGTGTTAAATACATGTTACATCTTAAAACAGGTCCGTTTTGACAAATGATGATGTAAACAATGATGAAATCAAGACAAAGACTTCAAGGTTTCCTACTGCAGGCATCCTTTAAGAGACAGACTGCAGCAGGACATGTCAGTGTCACTTTGGAGGGGGTGGACACATATGTGCCTTAGTCCTTGCTCAGTGACCTTGCTGTGAGAACAGGGGTTCTGCCACAGCAGAAGATTAAGGATTCGAAGCAGGATCAAACTATCTTATCCTTAAACAAATGTCCCTTTCAAAAGCTTAATAAAAAGCAGGTCTAGAAACTCTGCAGCTATAATGATTTCATGTTTTGCTGATCCCAGCCTTTTCTACTGAAAGACTTTTTAGTGGTCCCCAGTGGAAAGTTGAGATCAGCATTTAAATGCAAGTCTGTCTTTTTAACACAAGTCCTCAGCAGCTCAGTAGCTCTCAATGATACTGAGAATTTATAAATAGTTATGCATGGATACATATATATATATATATATATATATGTAATGCATATTGCACTTCTTTATGGCTGATGACTGTACATTCAGACTATATTTTTGCAAAAGAATTGTAATTTCTGTTGTGTTTTTTTTTCCTTTTATCTATTAATCAAGATGCAAAACCAATGCCTAACAAGACCGTTTTTCTTGTTTGAAACACCTCTTTTCACAGACAGTTAGGGACCAATTATAGACATTTCCCATCTTCTTCTAATTTCTACACCTAACGTACATGCCTTCCTCTCCTAGGTAACAGGGATGCTACACGTGTCGTGGGGAATACGAGGCAAACACACCGTGTTCTTTCTAGCTCTGTGTAAGTAATCCTTACCATCTATTTTAACATGATAGATAATTTTCCTGTAAAGTAAACTAGAACCCTCATGAAAGAAAAGCAGTAATCTGAAACATATGAATTCAGCTGGTGCAACTTGTATCTCCTATAGCCATTATTTTCTTCTTCTGTTCCCCTCTACAGAAACTCCAGCCAGCAAAACTCTTCTAGGCAATCTTCCTTGTGCTGCTTATCCTGATGGTTACATCATTTAATACTAAAGAATTTTTCTTTTTCATGGGGAGGCCTTCTGCAAAAGCTGATCAGTGCAAAAGGTTTTCATGTTCTAAGGTCAAGAGGGCCACTAGCCTGCTCATTCAGCTCCTTCTCTTACTTTGTCGTCTAGAGAAACCTGGCTAAATCAATTTCAGCCTCCCTAAACACAATATACCAGACAGGCAGGCTCACTTGGTGCTTCTATATCTGCACATTGCAGTTTTACTTCCCACTGTGCCTGCAAAGCCATGCATGACCTTGTCAAACCTCATCAAGTAGCAAACGTGAAGATCAGGATCCCCAGCCAGGGCTCCCACACCCTTAAAGTCCTGACTTTGAAGGGGCTCCTCCACGCCTCCATTAGGAACAGCAGATACTGAAGTTTCCATGCATGGAAATTTTTCTTTGCCTTTTTTTAGCCCATGCTTCATTTGATCTACTAAGAATCTCTGTGCATTTCCCTGTCCTTTCAGTCAGTATATACATCCTTTCTTATTTGCTGCCTGCCATATCTGCCAAATTTCTGGAAGATTCAGTTCAGAGTTGATCATCAAGATTTTCCATGTTCTTTACCTGTGGCTGAACACAAGGCATTTAAACTCTCAGCTTTGATTTTTGTCACTTGTAAAATGGGGAAAATAATCTTTAGAACCTGCCATGAATAAGTCAATATTTATCACTGATAACCAGAATGTACAATCCAAGATATCGCACTTGGGCCTTCATCTTGCTTCCCTCAAAATCAATGCAAAGTTCTCATTACCTTACGGAGAGCAGCATGTAGCCTTTGCTCTTTTATGAACCTAGAAATTCTGTGATAACTGAGATATTAAAACTCTGGTAGTCACTGGCTTTTAAATAGACTTTCAGTAACAGTCATGACTTATCACCCTACTGTCTCAGAAAAGAACCAGGAGAATTATTCAATTTTGGTTTTATCAGAGAGGTAAACATATTTTTTTTAAAAAAAAGCGCTGTAGGAGTTGTACCTTATTGCATGCATAAAAGCTGATCCTGTTCACACAGCAGTCACAGAGTGTGAACTGCCTTCAATGCAATAAGGATAAGACTTTTATTAAATCTTGTGTTATCCCACAAATTAAATGATTGGAAGGATTTCAATCTAGCCTAATACCAGTCTGCCCAAATCTGGAATCACAGATTATTTTTTTTTTTTTCCAAATCAGTGGATATTATAACTTATCATTGCTCACTGTGAGCTATTTTTTTTTTTTTTTTTTTTTTTTTTTTTTTTTTTTTTTTTTTTTTTTTTTTTTTTTTTTTTTTGTTTAACAGACAGCAACAGCAACAACAAAACCAGCATTTTCCAGCGCAGGAGTTTCTAGTCTGGAAACACAATGGGGACAGAACAAGAAGGCAATAATGTACAATAGCAGTGGGGGAAACACTACTTAGTTGCACAGGTTCCTGGTTTGACTTAATTTTAAAGGTTCTGTAAGTATTTTTCTGAGGGAATTAATGCTAGTTCGGAAAAGTATCTCACATTCTCACATCAGAAAAGAGTTCCGTCAGAAGAAAGGCATGTGGAGGTCAATAATGGAGGTATTTCTAGGAACTACGCCCTAGGATTGAGTTAGGCTATGTACAGCACGTCATGTCTACAGAAGCAGTTAGACCCTCTGTCTTTTCAACAAGGATATGAATGTAACATGTTTGCTGGATGAAATCGAGCATGCTTATGTAAATATGATCTTAGATCTATGATCTTAAGAGCCACACCATGTCACAGAGCTTATAAAGCTCCTGAGCCTGCCTCATTTGACTCCGTCACATTCAGAAGTAAAGTGAGCACAACAAATACACAAAAGGAATAAACACACGCTGCTTCCTTTGGGCTGAGAGTATCATCCCTCAGCTAGCTTCGAAGATGAAGTCCTGAGTGTTTTCAGGGGGCTCCAAGCAGACACAGAGGCCAACCTAGCCAAATTCTCTGCTCCAGTACCAAAAGGGAATAATGAATTCCAGGCCTGGTTCTCTCTGAGGTGATAAAATTAACAATATACTTCTCACAGCTATGTATCCTCAGTGTCTGAAGCCATGCTGTGCCATTCAAGCTTTATCAATAAAAAAGTAAAACTGAAGGAATGTCTTTCTCAGAAACATACATATTTTTGCTTTTATTTTACAGTGACAACATAAGGGCGGTCAAATTCATAGACTCCATGGACAGGTAAAAGAAGTTTTCAAATCTCTGATTAAATCAGGCTCCTTTCAATATGAAAAGACCTGAGCATTTTCCTGAAAATATCTTAAGCTTCAAAATGATTGATGTCCCTGCTGAACGGCAAGACAGGAGAGCAATCTGCAAGCAGTTATGTCTAAAGGCAGAAAGGAAAGGAAAAGAAATGCAGGAAGAAAGGAAGAAATGCAGGAAGAAGGAAGGAGGAAGATTTGTGGTGTGTTTCTATATCAACATGCATGTGCACTTATGCACAAAAGATAACTTTTTTAATAAGGTTTTTAATAGACATTAGTATTTTAGAAGCAGCCATGAGTACATAGGAACATTCAGCAATATATGTTGCTAATACTGGTGGTTTTATAACATAAGACAGGAAAACTGAGAAATAGGGGATACCTCTGAAAAAGTAATAGCACTTCACAAAAGAATAGAATTAGATGAGAGAAAACATCTAAATGTCTGAAACTGAATAATACTTTCCCATTTCAAAACTAAAAAAGTATATACAGAAGATAGATAGCTATCTGATTGCTGTTCTCTATTTTTTACTCACTGAAGCCTCCTACCAATGCACCCAGGTTGCATGCACATACATGACTAAAGAAAAAAAAGCTCTGTTTTTTAACAGTGACTATTGTAATTAGACCTGTCAATGCATGCAGAATGATCAGACAGTGCATATTAAGCGTATTAGCTTTATTTCTCCAAGTATGACGTGGTGTCCTAGAGTCAGTCATGCTTGTTTTACCTCATAACCAAGTGTCCCTTTTGGGCCTTCTATGTCCATGTGTATCTGTAAGGTGGTTTTTTGTTTTCTATTTTACTGTGGTTACTCCTTTAGCAAATTTCAGCAAATATTCTGTCAACGGTATTCTTGGGAAGTCTTATTGCTACACTTCAACCTCTTCCTCCACTTAGGGGTAGAATAATGTCAGTTATCTTTCTCTCAAAAATAATTAAAGTAAATTCAATTTATTTCCCCATTCTTGGGAAGGGAAGGGAAGGGAAGGGAAGGGAAGGGAAGGGAAGGGAAGGGAAGGGAAGGGAAGGGAAGGGAAGGGAAGGGAAGGGAAGGGAAGGGAAGGGAAGGGAAGGGAAGGGGAGGGGAGGGGAGGGGAGGGGAGGGGAGGGGAAGGGAAGGGAAGGGAAGGGAAGGGAAGGGAAGGGAAGGGAAGGGAAGGGAAGGGAAGGGAAGGGAAGGGAAGGGAAGGGAAGGGAAGGGAAGGGAAGGGAAGGGAAGGGAAGGGAAGGGAAGGGAAGGGAAGGGAAGGGAAGGGAAGGGAAGGGAAGGGAAGGGAAGGGAAGGGAAGGGAAGGGAAGGGAAGGGAAGGGAAGGGAAGGGAAGGGAAGGGAAGGGAAGGGAAGGGAAGGGAAGGGAAGGGAAGGTCACCCAATTCAATTTTATTCTAGAAATATTCCAACATTGCTGTAATTCACAGGGGAAAGGAGAAGAAAAATCCCCCAAAACCATTAGCAGGTATTTTAATCAGAAAATACCAAAGAACTGTCTTCTCATAAAGTTCACAATATGATTGTGTCTCAGCTTCCTGACACAAAGCTTTCCAGATTGTTGCTCTCAAAAGACCAGTGTCTCACAAAAGCCTTCCTAAACATACCATCTCATATCTTGAATCTCTGTTTTCTGTAACAACACCAAGTCCTTAAATAAGGCTGGTGTACACATTTGTTAGGGCTCCCAATTTTCATGTCTACTTTATTATAAGGCAGTGGAATTTAAAGCTGTAACATTTTTCCTCTATAGCTCTACAGTTCTTATGTGGGAATCATGTCCATGAAGACATATGTCCATGTGTACTTGTATTTATGTGAAATTAATTAAAGCGACAATATGATTGCCAATCATATTTTCTCTCTGCACCCATTATCCATCATGTTCAGAGGTACAGCACCATGGTAAACTGCAGAAAACTGTCACTCAGGTACACATAATTTTACCTCTTTTACGCACAGCAAGCACGAATAACAATCTTTAAAACAAATGTAAAATAAAATACTTGCATAAAGGATTAAAAATGCCTAATTTGATCAGGCTTATCTGTACTGTGAGTGCATACCACACCATGTTCTGGGTATTTGTTCTGAGCATGCCTGCAACTTCTCATTTAATCAGTCTTAGATACCTACTTTCCCCAGGAATAATGCAGAATAAACCTTACATTTATCCCTAAAATTTAACTTGAGCATATTTCAGGGTGAGAGGGGGGAATCAATTTCCATTATTCTTCCTTTCTTTTTCTTTACCTAACAACTTTCTAATATAAAATGCCTGAGCAGTGAAATGAGCAGATCTCTAAGACTCCTGTATCCCCAGGGAGTTGTTCAGCCACTAGGATATACAACCAAGCACCGTGGTGTTTGCTGTCCTAAATCCAAGAATCTTGAATCCCTGGGTGCACAAGTGGCCCAGTTTCAACAGAATAAGAACATTTTAGAAAGTGTTGGTTTTTTTTTTTTTTTTTTTAGGTTAATTCTTTCCCTCTGTTTCTTGTTTGACATAAAGATTGATATACCATAGGCATTTTACCCTTCTTCACTTTTTGGTCTTTGATTACTAGAGAGGTGTCAGAGAGTAGCAACTGTTTGAGTGCTAAAGCACTGACTCACAAGATTGAAATTCAAGTCCTTGCTCTGAAACAGACTTCCACATGTTACCCTGAGCAAGTCGTAGAATCAGTGCGTGCCTCAGTTCTTAACTGTAAAATGGAAAATAGAAAAATCTTTAAAACTATGCTACATAATATAGTGCATTACATGACATAGTACATTGCAGAGTATGAAAGGCAATCATATCCTATGGCAACAGCAGGTATATTCACACTGTAAATATAAATTAAGGCTAGTTAATCCCAGAGAGAGGGACATATTTTTCACAGAAGTGTCACAGATTCCAATCAGCTCTAATACCAATTGATTATAAGTCACTTGTGATCCTTCTATTGGCATCAGTCTGCTTTAGGCTAAGCTCTTTCACAACCTTGTGATATTTGGGCTTCCAGTACCGAAGGTATTTCAATTAATTTTAAAAGATCACTGAGATTTTTTCAACAATAAATAATTCTATCCACTTCTGTAAAACCCTTTGTTTCCAACCCTTCAATTTTTGGCATAAAATACCTGCCAATCTCCCATCTCAGTACTGAATGAAATATAGAATGGAAAGTAAAATGGAATAGGAAAAAAAGAAAATGGTGATGCCAGTGAGAGTTGCAAAAATGCAGCATTGATAAATACTCCTGGGATAAAAAGCCAGTGTGAAAGATGCAAAAAAAAAGGCAAAAAGACTGTTGCTACCTGGAGTGGATGTTGGATAGTACTTGAGTAGCTGCTAATCAAATATTCCCTGTTAAGCAAAAGAAGAAACTCACTGTAAAAAGAAAACTGAAGGCACATGGGAGAGAGAAAGGGAGCATGTTTGAAATAGGAAAAAGAGCCAAAGGAGGAGAACACTGTATATGCTAAAAGTCTCAGGGGTTTGCCACATGACACATGGACGGGTGGTGAGTGAGACGTTGCTTTAATGCTCAGCTCCACCAGTTTTCACTGACTTCAACAAAACTTCACATCATACCATGTCTCAGCCTGTCATAAGATCCTTAGTTGCATCTCCCATTATTTGTTGCCCTCTCTCAACTCAGCAAAGACATGAGAAATTTCCTAGCTACCTTGCCTCTTTGTCCATAGGTGCTTCCTTACAATCGCGACCGTTAAAATTCACTGTGCAGCTTCAAGTTCGTCAGTGTATTACAGAGCACAGTTCTGAGCCCCACTAAAGCCTCTAATCTTTTCCAAACCAGCCCTGTTTCTCATAGGTAGAATAATACCTTGAGCTTTTCGAGCCAAGTTGTTCAGTGTAGCTGAATTAGTTTTTAGGGCACAGACAGCATTACCATGTCAGGAAGCAACATTACATTATAGAAAAATGCAACCATTCACTGGGTCACTGGGTCACAAGTGCTCTTCTTTCTGAAAAGCCCAGTGAATTTAGGCATATTACTCAAGTCCTTCCCACACTTCTCCCTCTCCACGTTCATCACCAACCAGTCCTGAGAGGTCCCAGCGCTGCCCCGCAGCAGAAACACGCTCCTGCTCTTTGTTCACCTGCTATAAAAGCAGCTGAAAACGTACAAGGCAGCCCCTGGAGACATCCAAGGCTGGCGGGATACTCAGCACCGCGGTGTCAGTCCAGCAGGACACCTGGGTCCAGGCTCATCTCATCAGCATTCTGCTGCCAAGGATGGGCTGGCAAGAGAGCATCCTCCAGATTGTCAGATTGGTAAGTGACGCTCCCTACCCAGTGGGAGCCTCTTTTGTGGAATACAAGACACATATACACGTACAAGAATGCATTTTACAATGAGTACGTTTTTGCATGTAATTATTTACGAAATATTTTCATTTCTAGAGAAAGAAAAGATACATTTCATCTGGGCGCAAAATGAATTCTGTTCTCACATTACTCTAAAACTTAATGACCAAGGCCGAGATTAAAGGTGTAAACATTCACATAGTTTGGCAGCAAAAATAGATTAAAATCACACAACATGATTTATATTTTAATTATATAGATGAATTTCTATTTGACTTTATATGTGAATAATGATATAATTACTTTTAGTGAAGATAAAAATCAGTGCTGGCAACTTTGTTCTTTATCTGTATATTTTTAAAAGCCTCTACAATACCACCATGACAAGATTCTCTCCTCACATGGCCTAATTCCTCTTACAGCTCTAAATATTGCCATCTCAGGATCTAGAAGGTTGAGAGACATGTTTTTCTGCAGATGGCATGAGAGAAAAATTAAGACGTGACGTAGAGAAAGATGTTAAGTAGCAACAGACTAATGGAGAACATTTTGTCCTACTTGTGAGGAGCACATCAGGAACAGCTTGTTTTTACAGTGGATCCGAAGTATAATCTCTGGCACTATATGACTGCTGTAAGCTCTGCACTAATCATTATCATATTATTGTGAGTTTTGCTGAGCATTTTGATAAAAAATACATTGCATTCCTTTTTTCGGCACTTATTTGAAAATTAATCAGACATATCAAAAGCTCTAGACAATAAATAACGATTAAGTTGTACCTTTTAACATTCTTGAAAAGTTTCAGAGATTTATTGCTTTTCATTTTAACTAGCTGCCAAGAAGCAAAACACTGACTAAATCTGCCAAGACTCAAAACACTGCCTAAATCTTTGTATGGATTTCTTCTAGGTAAATCACAATAACTAAATAGTGGAAGTAAGAGATGTCTTTGATGCAAAAGCATCAAAGCTTTGAAGCACCTATTTCTAAATCTGCAGCATTCATCCATTTTTGCCACAGTAAATGCCAACCATTTTGAAGAATGGTTTTGTGAAATTATAGTCACAAATTTCTATTCAGATATTGATCCAATATCCATAGAGAGTCACTGCAAACGCAAACTATGAAAAGTCTATTTTAAAATCTTCTCTTCCAAGCACACTGCTTTCCTTCAGTCTTGCCATCTCAGTTTTAAGGAGCAAAATACAAAATCGACAAACCTAAATATTTACTGTCCATCTAATTCTCCTCCTGGTAAAGACAGGAAGAGAGAGAAAAAAACCAACAAATCTGCAAGTAACACTTGCTAGTCGTATTACTGAAAATTCTACTGAGCAGTCCTCATTTAGTATTTATAGAGTTAAAAACATCCAAGCTGTGGGAAATCAGTTTGCATACATCAAACAGGGATACGCTGTGTACGTATGACTGATGGGTTGGGGGATCATGTAATCTGCTAAGCTTCTGAACCTACTAAATATGAACTGGCTCTCTCAAAATCTGAGCAGAAACAAATATTTACGATTCTAATCACTGTTTGCCACCTGAGAAAACTGGCCGTTTGGAGTGAGCCATGACTCTTGAAATCATTGAGAGGGCAGCCATTTCCTTCAACAGATCAGTATCTTACTGTGGATTAATCCTGGTATAAAATGAATTTTATTTCCACAGGGTTGATTTTCAAAGAAGGGAAAGAAACCTGATTATTCTTTTAGTAAAGCATTCAGGTCCCTTGTGTTCTGCTTATAGGGTTTGGTTTTTTTGGCTATTTATGGATTTAGACATGCAAAGAGAAGTAAGGAAAGGGTTTCCTCCAGGATACAAGCAGTTTATTCTCTGTCAACCTCCAGTGCTGTTCAGAATTTGGCACAGGATCCCCAACCAGCTCAACATTTGAGAGAAAACTCACCACAGCCACTTGGGATCTTCTGAAGGCTGTTTCTAGACAATCTAGATTTTGTCACGATGCCTTTTTCATCAATACCAGATTCTCCTTAAACAACAACAAAAAAATCAGAAAAATATTTCTGGTTTGTTTATTTTCTTCCCCTCTCCTTAACTGAGGAAAATATCCTTCACTATTTCAGAAGCCTAAAATTGAAACACCTCGCAACGCTAAATATGAAAGCATAAATAATGGCATGCTATCTGTATTTGTACAGATTTCTATCTACATTCTGTATAGATTTTCAATTCACTCTCTATAGGTATGTATGCACATATATCTCTATTTGTTTTCAAGCACGTAAGGAACCGGATTTCATTTCATTGTTCGAATAACATGTACTGGCTGCAACAGCCATCGAGTTCCTCTGGCCTTTAGCCAACTGCCGGGGAAAGTTTATTTGTATCAGCAACTGCAGCAGCCTAAGTAAAGGGCACCCTTGGGGTTTGGCTTGTGGAAGCGGGGCTGTCCATGACCACTGCGCAGCGGGGCCGGCTCTGGCAGCCGAGGATGCTTCTGGCCCTTTCCCACCCGCTCCTGCAGCATTCCGGGGCGGCAGGTTGGTATAACGAAGGCATCGCTTTCCCAGCGGTGTTATGGTAAAGGCAAAGCCGCTTGTTCTCCCTTACGCAACGTTTTTCATCACTTCGAAAACGCTATCCGTGGGAAGAGCGTTCCTCTGACACAGGAAGCAAGCTCTCCCTCCCCAGACTGTGAGTGTTAAGGATAAATGCTGAGTGTGTGTGTATGTGTATAACATTCAGCCTCTTAAATTTTAATCGAGCTCATACATAAGTTTCTCTGCTGATGGTGTAAGTGTCGGAAATACAAAGTGTGCACACACACCTCCCAGCAAATGAAACGTGTCAGCAAGTGCTGTAATCAATAACAATATAATATTCCTTCCTAAATAATGGTACAGCGGCAGAAGTGTGTAAGACAGTGATGAATTATTCAGCAGTTCTGCTTTGCTGCTACATTGCTCCTTCCATGCTTTAAGCTTTCCTACAGCTGAAACACCTGGCACAGCACTCTCTGACTTCATCTTCTTCTGAATACCTAAATCTCTTTCTTTCCTTGTATAAAAATTAAGTTACCTAAGTGCCTAAAGCTTTAAACAGTCTTCAGTGGCAAAACTGTGTGATGTCTCGAACTTTTTAAGTGCCTTATTTCTACTTGATAGCTTCACATGGAGATTTGCTGTGTATGTTAGCAGGCAGCTGCATATTAAATATTTTTAAAAGTGAATGCTTCTGACTGCGGAGAATTTAATTCACTGGAGGGTGTATGACATTCTGGACAAAGTATTCATTACAAGACACAAGGCAGATGCATTCAACTGGTTAAAATGAAAGCCTGGGTTATGAAATGCTTATTTATATTGAGCAGTATGCTACTCCCATGGAGCTAGAGTTGGTGTAAGATACTGTTTGGCATTAGCTAGAATACCGTACGTACTAATTTAGTTTTCTAAAATAAAGTGATGCAAGATATTTTCAGTCACCTAGTGCTCTGAAAATGCATATATGTTTAAAGTATATGTCTTGCAGCATGTAATTGAATAGAGATTATTATATGACCTTCAGAAACTGAACAAGTGTTAGAAAAGTTAAGATACATAAGCAAAACTATGTTTCACAGAAGGAAGGTAATTTCTGCAAGATGAAGAGAGGGAAAAAGTAGAATTTTTTTTTTTTTTTTTTTTTTTACAATCTCAAAGAAAAAATAATGCATTTTTTTGTTTCTCTTGTGTTTGTTTAAGCTATTCTGGAAATAATTTAAATCTTTTTCTGGGTAGCGACACATTTGTACCTAGAGATGTTCAGCTAATCTGTCATTCTACTAGAGATGGTGAGATACCTCTTAACGTATTTCATGTGCTGTGCGCAGCTCACTTTTAAATGCCACAAGCAATACAAATCCGTCATCTCTCCTTGGGAAGCTGCCTGATTCTGTAATACAGCTTACCGCTAAGTAGTTTCTCTGATACTCAAGCCATATTTCTCCTGCTTGATTCATCTTCTACTTCCCATTACTTCACGTTAACTCCCTCCGCCCCTGCTACCGAATGTAGTAGGTCTGATTCCTACCCGTACTAACTGCTAACTGCTCTGAATGGGGCAGCAAGAAATAAATAACCCCTCCACCTCAGAAGGTCACCTCTGTGATCTCCCCGCTCGTCACGCCATCCCTTCGGCACTCGCTGCTGTCCACTGTCAGAAGCAGGACCTTTGCTGTGACACCAGAAAGCTATTTTTTCCTCTTCTAGGAGACACCGCTACTGAAATACCTCAGCACTCGTGGAGGAACATGGTGTTTCTTAACAGGCGGCGCATTAACTCTCGAGCTCTCGCCCAGGAAAGGTTTACAACAACAGTTTCACACGCAGCCGAAACCGTTCGGTGCCACCTGCCTCTGGGTGGCTGCTCCACCGGCTCGCAGTGCAGCCATCAAACAGCGCGGCTGCCGCCGAGGAGCAGAAAGAACGCACGTGGGGAAAGGTCAGAAGGTTTCCACCTAGATTTCGGTCAGCAGGCGACTGCATCAGAAAATATTAAAAAAAAAAAAAAAAAAAAAAAAATTGGACGTACTTCAGTGCCCTTGACGAAAAAGGCTGAGGAAAATAAGGTGCAACCTTGCCTTTGCGCCGCTCCGTGCCTAGCAGGAGGATGGAAACTGACCGTGCACCCGTTTGTCGGCAGCCCTCTCCGCACTTGGAAAAAACATCTCTTATGTCAAAAAAACTGCTGCTTGGAGCAGAGAAAATAGCTGTCTGCCTCATGACCACCGAAACAGAAAACCTTTGTTAAACAAGCCATTAAATTTTAACAGTAAAGTTTGGGAAAGTTGGCCGGGAAATCTACGCAAAAATACTTACACAAAAACACGTCCGCACAAACTATGCATTCCTACCAGAATCCTTTCTTGTCTCCCTCTGATTCCAGAAGTTGAGACACATAACCGTCTAGTCGCTGTAATCATTAGAATAGGTTGACAAAGAAGCAATTTTCTTAAAGTGGTCTTATTAACTTTGGCAAATGGAAATTAAATTAACTGCAATTTTTCACAAATGCAGTTACTCTAGCAACTCCAGAACATGAAGGAGAAACAAAATGCATTACATATAAAAGAGTGCATGAAGATGATAACTGTCCCTCCCTGTATCAAAGTGAATGAGCAAATAATATCAGTTCTTCTACCTACAAAATAACTATTTTCCATAAATCTTACATGTCCTCAGAACAAAATAAAACTCCTGTTTCTGTTATATGGAGGAGCATAATTTACTAAGGGAAACAATGACAAGACCACATATGAAAATATATTGTAAACTGTTATCTGGAATTCTTCAGTGAAATGATAAATCAGGTTATATAACCTCAGGTGACAATTCAGATCTATTACAACTATCAGCTGTGTTTATCCAAACACTTCTAATCTTAAATCATCACAACTATTACTTCACTCCTTCAAGTTCCAGTGGAATTTGTGTATTAAATAGGCCTCATAAAACAATGTTACAATTCCTTAACTGAAAATGGTACAACAATGAAACGATCTAATCTTATTTTAAAGGGCTTTTGACAATGGCTGCAATATCTCATTGTAACAATTTTATTTGCACTACAGCATCTTCACAGAAAAGACCTGATTTCTTTTAATTTCTTATATTATTATTGAATTTCTTAGAAGCACTGAATTGAAAGATTCCCTATCTCAAATTTACCAGGGATAGTTTTTCCTGTGAAACTTTCACAGGAATTTTCATTAGTACAGATGTAACTAAAGCCACAGAGGTTAACGTCCAAAATATTTCCTGAATCCTAATGGATGGCCAGCACTGCTGACGAACAAAAGCCAAACCTCAAATTACTTACTTCCGATGGACATCCAGAATCAAGTCTAGTTCTCATTCCCACCCTTGACACAGCCATGACAGCAAGAATTTGCGTAAAAAGCAAAAAGCATTTGCAGGAAAAAAAGCCCTTGTGTACACGGACAGATGAGGGAACAGATCATTTGCAATGTGCCCTACAACACGAAGGAGACCTTGTAATGGGTGCCAGACAGAGATCATGTTGAGATGGGAATGTGTTGGGTGGGAAGCTTTGTTAGGAACAGAGAAGCCAACCAGGATTTGAAATCATGGTTTTAAAACTGACATATAAAACTAGCTGAGCAATTTAAATAGAAAAAAAAAAAAAAAGATAAAAAGATGAAGATGTCTGCTCCCTCCTAGATTATCCATAAGGTTTCCAGTGTGGACGCCCTGTACTTGATGCTCCTCTTTCCAGGTCTTTAGTAGTTAGGTGAGTCTTCCTCACCTAACACCAAGTAGAAACATTCCTCCTAAATTAACCAATCTCAAAAAGTTACAGCTTTGCTACTGGGTTCTAGGAATTATGCGACATATAACCCCAACTTCCGCACAGTTCAAAGCTTTTCTCTATGCACACTACTGAGACATCTGTCCTAATGAAAAACAAATAAAATGGGGGGGTGGGGGGGTCACTGCTGTTTGGTTTTTTTAATGATCTTATTTGATAAGTAACTGAATAGGCTTAAGGAGGCATGTGTTCATTTTCTACTACAGCTAGGAATTTCTTACATTATCTTGGCCAAATCACTTAATCCCTGAGCATGTTTGACAGCTCAGAGGAAAGGACAACAACTTCCTGTTTCATAGAAGACAGCGGTGATAGCTAAATTCAAACTGTTGTGCTGAGATAGCACAGCGATAAGGGCAACAACAGCTTCTAACCACATTTCTAATGCCACCAAGTTGGCACATCCATTCCTCACCACCATGTAGTAGCTCAGCCTCTGGAGAGTCCTTTCTTGGGATACCGACCTAGGTGACAGAGTCTCTTTCTTACACAGCAGTAAGTGAACCCAGAATTCTAGTGCTGCACAGGAAACTGTTTTGTCCTGAGGTTAATTTTAAAAACAATAAAACAATTTAATATGAAAACTCTGATTTCCTAAGCAAATCTTTTTGTCTCAAGGTGGGCACGAAAGAATAAAATCTGAAAATCTGTGTAAAAATAGGGGTTTGTCCTTGTATGTACTTTGAAATATTTTCTTTTTACATGCATCAAATTCTTCTTCTGGTACTTACTCATAGACACTCTCAGACTGTTTATAACATATTGTAAAAAAAAAGACAACTGTAGATATTAAGTGTGTGCACACTGGTACTAAACTGGCAGAAAAGAAACAGTTAAATTAGTTTAAAAAAAAAAAATTGAGTGTCACTTTTTCATGGTAAATATGTAATTTTAATTGTGTATTTCATCTGATATGGTACACAAATATATTCAATACAATTTGTTTTGGAGCAGTTCACATTACCTATATTCCCAAACAGAAAAACAGCTCCTGAAATTTATACCATTAAATGGAGAAGAAACAAGGTCTACGAACATCTTTGGACACAATTCAATCCACTTAGAAACATTTCAAAAGCTCTTTGTGGTTCACCTCATAAAGCTTCTGCCTCTGGTCCTCAAGAGTCCTGCTTCAGAAGTCTCCAAGTAAGATGCATGATGAATGCACAGAAAGAGACGTGGCTCTTTGTATAAAGGGCTGTATTTTACAGCACTTGCACAACAAGACTTTAACATAGTGTGGAGCCTTTTGTCAGTGCTGCCGTAAAAATCTACATTCATCATCCAACTATGGATGATGTATGTAAGATTCATCTTACATAATGCTATGACAAGATGTTCCAAGTTGGGGTAGCCACTAAACTTCCTTGTACAGCAAAAAAAGACCCCATGAATCCCTGAAAAATGATTAACCTCATTTACTTTGCCTTCCTGGTTTATGATGTATGATGCTTTGGGGGTGCCTCTGTCTACTGACTGCATAGTGAATCGGTGACCGCTATGTTATTAATGTAGGCAATTCCATGAATTAGGATAGTTCCAGGCCAGCCTCTGTACATCGTCTCTCCCAAAGCAGACAGGAAAAATTATTGTGCGGTTTCTCCCCATCTCACATCTTCATTACTGAAACACCATCCCCCCTTGCCTCAACAACTGCAGTCTTGACACACAGTCATACAGAACACGTATGCAAAAGATACTTGTCTTGGTCTGATGCTTTTGTCATATTCCTTACTTTATGCTCCTTTTCAAGGTTGCCTTATCTGTATTCTTTACTTTGCCATACAAATTTTATTTTTTTTTTAATGTTCAAGAACTTTCAGAGCTGACCTTCCACTTTTCCATCAATTTTTCTTCCATGCTGAGAGTTTGACCTCTGTCTCTGATGAGCCCATGAGCCCAACTTCTGTCTTCTATTCACTTTCAAACAAATATCTCTCTGTATGTGAATCAAGCTTGGTGAAATGCCTCCTGGCTACCCACTTAAAAAAGCTGATCCATTCTTCTTTTTTTTTTAAAAAAATTCACTTATAATTGCCTTTTACCATAAAATAACTCCTCATTTTTCTGTATTCCACTGTTCCTTTGATTTCATACAGATTTTAATTCCCTGTTATATGTAAGTGTTGGGGGTAGGACACATCTTTTTGATCTCTGTACAGAACCCACTGAATGGATTCTTGTTTCTAGGTGTTAATAGTGAAAAAAAAACAGACAACAGAAACGCCAACTTGAAAAATTAGCATTCTTTCTAAGTCTCATGTCTTCCCTTGTGAATGGAAAGAATACTGCTCTTTTTCTAAATTTGCCTAGCCTTCCCTTTTTACCACAATTTAACACTAGAGAGCTCTATGAATTGTTTTTGGTAGGTACATAAATTTACTACACTACAGATTGAAAAAGGTGTCCAGCTTTGTCAAATATAATTGAATAAAAGCATCCTAATTTTGGTACTTGCACTGGTGTCTCAGCAGAATGTTCTTCTTGTTCCCGGTTAGAACAATAAATATAGAACAAGGAGTTTAATGGTATTCTTTTTTAGACCAAACTGATGGGGTGAAGCAATTGCTTTTGGTGCTCACAATATCTGTAGCTAGATGAATTTACAAGGAAAGCACTTTAGCCCTAGAGCAAAATTATGAATATGTATCAGGCTCCTGCATTACATTTATTGTCTCCAATACACAAAAATCAACTTTGGCATAACGTGAAGAGAGAATAACTAACAAAATATATCTCCTGAAATAGAAAACTATCATTTAAAGTGACAGTCTCACCCCTCTGTTCCTCTAAATAAAGGACAAGGGTCTAAAACAACCATCTATCCTTTTTCACTTCTCTCTGTAGTCTGTTCACAAGGAGGCGGCCATTAGGCATAGCACTGCTGACACCAACATTTTTAGACGATACTTCTGATGACAGCTATTAATGCACCATCAATAGGAGACTTACAATACTAAACACACATTAAGGAGCTACTACTTTCTAGCTGTCTGGAATTTCTCTAGAACAATCAAGGGAACTGGCAGAGGTCCTAGTTTGCCATCATGTACAAACCCAAACAATTTGCATTCATCTAAAGCAGCACGGAATAAGGCTTTCTTGATGCTACTCAGGGGGAAAAAGACTCTTTTAAAGCAGATTAATCTTCAGATTAATAAATGGTTTAACATCATACGTTCAGAGAGATGACTGAAACCTAAATAAGCGGATGAATGTACAGTAACTGATAATAAACTTTCCAATGAAAAAAATATAACTGAAAGGACTGCAAACCCATAAACTAAATCTGATGGACTCTCACTGTGGATATCCCTTACTGTCTGACAGTGCTGGGCAAATCTTTCGCACATTAGTTACAAGCCATGACAGAAGTGTTATTCCCTGAGATTTTTCTTAACGTGGAATATATGATTTAGGAATCATTTCAATACATAATGCCTCTACTTAACTTCTAGATGATATCACTTTACGGCACTGCTCTAGTACAGTAACATAGATTCAGAAGGCTGATATAAAATGCTTATAACCAAAGGGAAGGAAACAAAGAGCAGGAAGAAGCACAGACAGATAAAAAGAGTTGCATGTACTCTTTGGAAGAACACACAATGACAACTAATGCAAAACTAAGAAATACACAGAGAACCAAAACCAGACATCCTAAGCCATATCAAAGCTATGTTTTTATGCAGTGCATTCCGAAAGAGTACTATATTCAAACTGCATGCCAAAAAAATACCAAGCATAATGAGTCAACTCTTGTCAAAGTCTATTCCTAAAAATACAAGCTTGTCATATTCTAAAAAATATTATTTTCTGGGTGGGTTTCTTCTTTATTTTGCTTCAAATTTTCCAAAGTTTGGGAAGGAGCTTTTTCCACATGTAGGACTCTTTTGTGTTCATATCTGGAAGCATACGCTTGTGTTCATATCTGGAAGCAAAGCCTAATTAGGAAAATTAAAAGACTGATATTTTCATGTGCATCTAAATACCTCTCATAAAATCCTGTCTGAGTTTTATTTTCATTTGAAAAGGAAGGGGCTTAGATTGTTGCTGGGGAATTAATCCTTGCTTTCACTCCTTGTTCTGGCCCCTCAAACAGAAACTTAACTTCTGAAAGGTTAATTTTTACTATAATTGCTATAAAGAAGCTGCCCTGTAAAGAGGCTTGTTTCCTAGTCAGACAATGGCTTTATCAGAGAGCTTACTGTCCAGCCATTGAAATGTTCATGTCAATGTCAAGTTGAAATACCGTCATACTCATGCCAAGTTAACTAGAAAGACTGTTCAGGCAGTTACTGGAGCTAAGAGTCTTACTTCTCTCTTTTTTACAAGCTGTTTCTGAGCCAGCTTCAGATCTGATGCAAGCCAAAATTGTTGGGAAACAAAATGTGTGATGGCTTTGCTGCTGTATAAGGAAAAGCACTGCAAGCAACCGTTTCCAATTCCCGCTGGATAGCAGGAAAATCTGTGGAGAAGGATCTTTTAGATCTTGCAGAACCACAGTTAGTCACATAACAGCGTGTGTTCTCTTCCCTTTACCAACCAGTGAGGATGACAGAGCTTGTCAGACTTTAAGGGAGCCAGCTTTGTTGCCGTAACACTCCCTCCTTTCTAGGCTGAACAGGGGACAGAGAGAAACCTGGGTGTTTTGTAGGACAGTTGCTCCCTCTTAGGAAGTGGAGACCTCAGAGTGATGGTCCAGAGCAGTAGGTGTGACCTCTTACCCATCAAGATGCAATGGCATGATGCCACCGCATCCGTTTTGGAAACAAAGCTATTGTCTTGGTGGCAGGGTAGTGTCTTTGGAGGCTTGGGTTTTTGGGGAGAGTACTGGAAGATGAGTGTGCTTTGGAGAGTTCTAGAGTGGGTAAAAGCCTAATTCACTAGGCGTGAGATCACTCCAAGGCAATTGCTCCCAGGTGCTAGTATTTGCAGACACTGCAGTAATTTTGACTTCGCAGGAGCTGACCCATGCCATCTTATGAAATCAGTCTACAGAATGACAAATTGTCTTCCTCTGTACTGAACTGGATCCAGGATGGAGCAGACTGTACAGGAAACTATCAGTTTAAAAAAAAAAAAAAATTCCATCCAAGGTACATTTTTAGGATGATGTCAACTAAGAGATACTACATTATCTGGAGAATGTCTGAGAAAGACAGCAGGAGTCGAATAACTACTGCTTTTCATCCATCTGGCCATCAAATTCTCATGCTAAAAAGTTATGTGGGTGCTGGGCTAGATGCAGGTATGACAGTAGGAATGATGCTATAAGCTGTTTCTTCTATACGTTGTACAAGGTAAACAGAGAACTGGCTGTAATTTTTTAAATTGATTGACACCAGAAAGTTTTAGAGTTCCAGTGAGACTCCTTTGAAAAATACTGTATATTCTTCCTGTCATCACAAACCAAAAAACTGTCTTTTAAACAATTTTTAAAGAAAAAACCAAAGAAGATGAAAATTCCCTTTTTCATAAGTAATCACGAATCTATTACACCAGTGGTCAGCTAGGCCTACAGAGAGGGAAAACATTCTGTTACTAGAACTTCTGGTATTTATTACACAGAGAAGAAAGGGGATCTCTTTCAGTCATGTTCATCTCAAAATTTGCAAACATCTGTTTACAAGGACTATGATGCCCAGGAGCAAAGTAGTCAGAATGGAGAGGCTACCAACGTGTGTTCCGGATAGGGAGCTTAGCCCTGGCATCCTTCTCACTGAGGGATCCCTGGAGAGATCTGGAAAAAAGATATGTGTAGTCACTTGCCCTGGACAAAGCACTGGGCATTGAACCTATGTATTTCTAATATATTTGCCACTACAATATAAGGAATTTCATCTATACTTGAAGGAAAGAAATGCTGCAATGCGTGGATTGAGCTGTAAAACCATTTTTTTACATTATACGTTTTAAAAATTGAAGTGGCTTTCTCAAATGAAGGCAGGTTTACTTTTTCAACATGAACTAAAAGTTCAACTCTAGAGAAACTACTATGGTGCACCACATTAAATGGAGAATTACTTTTCATATTGTCTTTTTTCTTTAGAAGAAGTCTTTTCTGGTAAAAAAACCAAACCAAACCAAACCAAGAGAAATCTTTGCAGAATAAAAAAGGACAGAACAAACAACTTGCATGCAATTTGCACAACAAAGACTTGCTCTACTAAACTGAATAAATAAAGCAATCAGCTTTAAGAAAGAAAATTTTCTTACCAATTAGACAGGTAATTTTCACCCCCAGAGAATTAATTTGTCCCAAACTGTACTGCATGCCTGTCATCAGCCAACACCACTTTCCAGTAAAGTGAGAGAAGCTTCTGCATGTTTAAAATATACATACAACTGTATTGCTCTGAAAATGTGTCAGGTATTTCTATGTTTACAGTTTATATAATGTGATCATTTTCTCATTTCACGTAGTTAATTTCCATTCATTCTTAAAGTGCAACTACGATGTTGAATTTTATCAGAAACGTATGTATACATAAAAATATACGTTAAATGTACACATTGATACAAAAAAAGCATTTCGTTCTGCATTTGCATGTATTCCAAGCATCAGAAGAAGTAACAGATGCCCCAGTGTCAAATGACACACGTGGAAGCACATGTGGTGCGTTGCACTGTGGCTGGTACGTACCCAGTTCAGACTTCCAGATCACTCCTTCATCTAAGTCTCCGTGTATGAATGACAGCGTAGAATTGGTGGTCCGTTGGCAGAAGAACTCATTCTAATACGATTTAAGGGAAGAGCGGCTATTTCCTAACAATCTGATTCTCTAAGGAGCTATGATTCACTTAGATTGCTGTGTACATGATACACTGTACTGGAAGTAATGAGGAAAGAAGAGAGATGCTGTGGTCGTGACCCTCCATGTACTAAATGTGACCTGTATGTCCTTTAGTTTAAAGTTCAGGTTTCAGGTGAACTGTGAATGTCAGATTACTATGTGAATTTATGATCATCACTCCTTCTGCTCTAGGGATCCTACTTCCCCCGAGGACCTCATAAAAATATTTGCCCCGTCTCAACCTTTCATTTTGTTCAGCAAAGATCCATTGAAAAGGTATCTGTATCACAGCTGCAGTCCAATGTCAGCCAAAAAAAAAACCGTACAAAAAGTTCTGCTGAGCTGCAACTCACTGCACTGAGCTGAACAAAAGCTTCCTTCCTGAAGAACTGCAAAGGCTCTACTTCTGACAAAAGCTTGCTTTCTTTCCCAGCTCTTTAGGATTCAGCATCATGACTTCAGGGATAGCTGTAGACATGCAGAGGTTATGTGGAGATTTCTGAGATCTGAGATTCAGTTCCCGTTATATTTCATAAATCACTGTGCTACCTTTCTACGATACTTTTATTTTCAAGTAGAGAAGTCAGCCTGCTGAGATAAACCTTTCTGGAGACAGTCATCTTTAGAACTGGCGTGTTGCTCTGGAGCTGTGTTCCTGAAGTGCACTATCACTTTCCTTAGAGATTCACAGATTAATTACAGCTATTAGACAGGTTCAATTTTAAACATGGGTTTAACAATGACTATCATCTGATCTGGCTCTGCAAACACACTGGGTCCATTCCTGACAAATGCTGGTGCTGAATTTCTGGCCAAAATCTAAGCAAGATTTAAATGTTTCGCAGGCTCCTTCCTTGATCTCTGTGTAGTAAACACAGTGGGAAAGAATCTTTTATGATTTTCACGACCAGTACGTGCTACTGTAAGGAAGGATTTTTTTTTTTTTTTTTTTTGCTTTTGTCTGAACACTGGGGATATCCCTCCCTGTAATGTTGATTCATGCGAAAGAATAAACCAAGCACATCTACTTGTTCTTTTTTTCCAGCACCTTAAGTAATGGAAAGCAAAATAATTTGAAAAACTTGTTCATTTTAAACTTGTGTCAAGAGGCTAAACTATACTAGCTGCAATTTTAATCACAGAATATACTCACATTTGTTTGACTTTATGAGGTACATGAAGCATAGGGCCTATTTGAAAGAAAAAGGTCATAAAAATGGGTCATAAGAAACTGAATGTTGTCCAAATGTAACAAGCTGGCTCAGGTTTTTATGGAATTATTTGGAGGAAGCAACACTGAGCCCTCATACTAGAAAAGAAATATGCAAGGCAGAAATAGAGTTCTGGTGTAAAGATTAATGTGGTGCAAATAAAAGATTATTGTTTAACTTAAGCAAATTTGTCTTAGCCTCACCTCATAAATACCCTCACATTTACTCTATCTAACATCCAATTTTCATTCCCATTATAACAATTGCAAAGTGAAAAAATGCAGTTCAAAATTTACAGTGCAAAAGACAGAGGAGTTATTCTTCAAAAGCATTAGCGTGGAATCAGACTTAAACCAGCTCACATTTAGCAGGTATTGTATTTTTCCCCACTGAGTTTATAACATTAGGTCAATTTATTTTCTTAAGTGCACATGATCTGTTCAAGTGTCCTACAAGTACTTCCATCACATTAAAAAAAAAAAAAAATGCCAAGGAAAGCATTTATGTATGTAAGTCAAGTCTCTCGTATTTGACTTCTTTTTTTTTTCTTTTTTTTTTTTTTTTCTGTATCCGAACAACTACCAGGAGAAAGCATTATCCATCCCTTATCTTGTGAGAAAGCCAGCGAAGTGCCATTACAGCCGGTGGATCGCGAGTAACAACCCTGACACGGAATCCCTGGGGAAAGGATGCACATGCAGATTTAGCTCAAGTGCTGAGACCAAGGGTAAGGCAGCCTCGGCCAGCAGCATCACGTCGCCCACAACTCACACGGCCCCTGGGCGGCAAAAGGTGCATCCAAGCTATGTAACTCCAACTGCTGTAGCAGTGCAAAGGAAGATTCGCTTCCCAGTGAATTAAGGACAGCTTCTGTTAGCTCCCAGTGATGGCCTAGCTTTCAATAAACAGTGAGATATTTTCAGACTCGGTTAAAGTATTTAAATTCTTGCTCACCAGGCTTTGTGCTAGGAACACTGATACAATACCAGATGCATGAAACAATCTGTCACGCTCACATAAAAAGGTTGGACATTATATTTACCAATCCATTATTGAGTTTTCAGCTTGAAAATTACAGGACTTGTATAAGTACAGTCATACTGTTTTGAAGAAGGAAATGTTGTTTAAAATATTCTAGGCAAGTTATTTCTATGAAGTAAAAGAGATAAAACAAACAAACAAACAAACAAACCCTTTGAATCATACCAAACATGAAAGGAAACAAAATGTTAGAATTAAACTGTCATTGGATGACTGCTTTTAAAGTTCACTGTCTTCATTAAATTCCCCCTGAAGGGGTCCAAAGGCAGAACTTACCTAAGTATATGTAATTGGCAACACAGAACTTTATTTTTAAGATTTATGCTTGCTTTCTACAAAAAAGCACAATCTAACTATGTCATATCTAATGTGTACGCAGTAAAGACCGACAAAAGCACATACGATGGTTTTCTCCATCTCCAAATTATTAAGTTAGCTAAAATGTAATGTGTGTGGGAAAGTTATAAAGAATTTATGGAAGGGCAATGTCTAATTAGTACCTGAAGTTGTACTGGGCTGCTGGTTCTAATTAATAACACTTCCTAAGTGTGTTCAAAGGCATTTAAGCAAAATGAAAGCCTTCAGAAATGCATTGAAGCATTTAATGTCTAGATACTGTAGTGATAAGCCTTCTATAAAAGCCTAAAATAGGTTAGACAGATTAGACTGGCAGATAAAACAGAGAAAGAAAGCATAGGCAAATAAAATAACACAGTCAGGTATGAAAGACAAATATGCTTGAAAACAAATAAATACAGAGACACAAAAAAGTGATTCAATTTGAGGAAAAGCTTGTGCTTGGTTATAAAAACACTGTTTGTAGTAGCATAGTTTTAAATATCATGCATGTTATAAAGGAAAATGTATCCATATAACACAGCTGCTCTAGATTACAAACACCTTAAAAAAAATAAACAACTTTAAACTTTTCTTAATAAAAGCAATTAACATTCCCTGGGGGAATGTTTTATGACATACATGTGTTATACTGAATCAGCTCCTTCTCTGATGAAACGTATCAAATCCAAATAATCTGATCCTGCAAGAAATACTAGTACGCTACGGCATTATTATGCTTAGTCAGGGGAGCAAAATAAGGAATTGCACATCATCTTGTGCTGTTAAAAACGCCAAATGGATTGTGACACCCTATTCCCTGTTTCTTCGCAAACATATAGGGAGCTCAGATGTAATATCTAACTTGTAGACAATTAGGGTTAAATGCGATGAACCCCACCCTGAACATGTTTCTTGTCTCTCGGGCGATACAATCTCCGTGTAGAATCTCACATGCTTACATAAATGAGCATATTAGAGGGAAAAAAAAAAAAAAAAACACAAATATATTACACACATAATGTTTGGTAATCCAAAGAAGCAAAAAGCCAAACTGCAGCTGAAGCATCCATGAGATCACACGCAGGGTTTTCCCTCTTCCTTGCACGCCCACGGCAGTAATCAGGGTGTCGCGGGAGAGCAAAGCGATTGCTGTTTATTTACGCTGCTGGGTGTCCGGGAGGGATGGTAAGAGCCCATTGAAGTTCCTGAGTGACTAAGGAGAAGTGAATTACACCTTTCCGATGACTGACACTGTGTGTGCCACCCAGCCTCCCGGGAGGGGGATTCAAAGGTGTGCCATTCCCAAGAGACTGAAGTGTGCGGGGGTCCAAAGGCTGCACGTTAGCAATTGCTGCAAAATCTGTAGCAACCATCGGGGGTGAAGGAAGAGAAGCTCCAGAAGGGCTCGGGCACTGGTTGGGGTTGTTTGCTTGTTTGGGTTTTTTTTGTATTTTCAGAGCAGCCTGAGCACCGATGGAGAAACAACTCTGAGGTGACACTAGTGAAGGGGGGAGCGACTGCAACCGAGCAGCCGCGCAGCCCCCAGTGCCCCCGCCGAGCAGAAAGCTCATCAGCTGCCCGCTGGGCCACAGACCTGGCCTGTTTTAACACTTAACCAGATTCCCCAGGGCCAGCCGCCTGATCAGCTCAGCTTCAGCTAAAGAAAATTCAGCGGAGCTGGAGGGAGGTGGAGAATCCCTCGCTCTGCCAGGCAGAAAGACAGCGAGGCGGAGGATAAGAAAGTTCCCCGTTAGATGACAAGCAGTCCTCCCTTTTAACATTTTTATACGCCTCTTAATGGCAGTTCCTCCTGCATAAACTTCAAGCAGGCTGGGGCTGGGTAAACATCCTCCCCTCCCCTCTGCTCTGCTGGGCCTCTCGCTTCTCCCCCGCCGGCAGCTGTGGCTCGGGAGGCAAACAGTGGTCATGCTGTTCTGTGCACAATGACAGACAAATAAAAGAACAAACAAGCTTGGGAGATTTAAAATCTAGAGCTGAGGGACTTCGCTGAGTTTCACTGCGCCTCTGTGATCCTCCCACTAAATGCGAGAGCTGTTTTCTTCAATAAATGAAGCCCGTAATAAACATCTCTCCTCGTGTCTCTCCAGAGCCCTCAGGGAGCTCTGCAACGGCGGAGCGGAGAAATTTGCAGAAAGGTGTCCTCTGATGGATTTGACTTACACGGCATCAGTTGTTATAAACTGCCAAGAAATGGGAAATGGGATGTCTCATGGCACCCATGGACTCCAGCCATTAAAAATCGTTGCATCAAATGCATATTTGAGCTTTGTTTCAAAGAAGTGTTTGATTCCATCAAACTATTTTTGAAGCATAAAGTTTTATTTATAAGGACTTTTTCCCTTTCATACCTCCCTTGTACACTCAATTCAAAGTTCCTCTCCTTAAGGGCATGAAAAAAACTTGCGCATTAATTAGCAAATTTAGATTTCAAAAAAGTATTTTCTCCCAGAATAAAGAAATTGGAATATATTAAGTTGAAAATATAGGAAGATATGTCTAAAGTCGAAAAAGGCAAGGCCAGCTGGTAACTGGACCTCACATCTGCACAGTCAGAATAAGTACAATGAAGGACAAGTTCAAAGTGTCCCGTCTCAGCAGGGTGTTATCATGACACATATTGTACATGCAGAACCTTACAAACTCTCATAAATGTACTTACAAGAACCAAGAAGTAAGTGCTTTATAATCTGTAATCAGCCCAGCATTTAAAGCCTGCTGAAATTAGAGAGGATCTTCTTTTCAGTAGGCTTAAGGTCAGGTCTTTTACATTCAGTATTTAAAAGTAAACTCAAGAAAGTGACTGTTTGACCAATACTTGCCCTTCCCCCTCCTAAGGATCTATGTGCCCAGCCATTCGAAAAATCACGCAAGTCTCCTTTAACAATAAATAACAAGTTTTTACTATCAGAATTACCCCTCATCTAAAAGGGAGCTGAATATCTCTTCTATCTTACGCACCATCAGCAAAATTATTTCTCTAAATCTGAACTGCAGAATTTTTCTTAGTAAGTTAAATGTGGAAGTCAGAAACATGGATTTTCAGATATCGTATTCACAGAGCTGGCAATTAGAAAAGCCATCTTTGACTTCCTACCTACCCTGACAGGAAGGTCATTGAGCAAGTGCAGAACTTTACTGGCTTTTCAGACTATTTTTTCTGGTTATAATTCCCGCAGTCTTATCTCCCTATAATATCTGCGTGCAACTTGGAGTGATAGAAATGAAAACCAGTACCAAGAAGGATGTAAAATATCCACAACGCGGTAATTCTAATGCTTATTTACAAGGATATGTTAGCTCTTTGTACACTTATCAGCTCAGTGCTCCACAAAGTCAGTGATTCCAGTGCAGTTAGTTATAACTGTCTGATTGCACCGTGTAATTTGGGTTGGACATGGAACCAAAAAACTCTGGGAAGATTCTGCATGCCATTTGGATGATCTAGACAGATGTACTACATGGATATGCCAGCTCCCACAGCAATCGTTCATGAAAACTCTATTATTATTAATGGGAACATGATAGTTGTTGCTTCATTTTGAAAATTTAAAAAAAACCAAACCAAAACAAAACAAAAAAACCCAACAAATATGTGTTTTTAAAATCTTTGGTATTTATATGACAGAGATAATGCCTGCACAATAAAAACTGCAATGTCATTGAGATGAGCTGGAACCTTATGGGGGGAAGTCACGCAAAAGTATATAACAAATTTCTGAACCAAAAAGGTAGGTAAATTACTTACCTGAACAGGGAAAATGTATGCCACAGCAAGTACATCATCTTACTTAAATTATAAGATATATGCACACACACACAGACAGATTTTAAAAGGTTGTTCTATACAAGTTTATTATACATAAGGATGTATAATATAAAAATAAGATAGGCATTACTGATTTCCTACATGTTTAGTCACTTTGCCAGTAATGCTGTAACTGTAAAACCTTGTAAATAAATGGATTATTAGAAGAATATAAAAGGATATAAAGGACTTTCCAAAATACTCTCAAAGTGGAAAGAGGTATAAAGACTCAGATTAGGTGGTACCCCACGAAACAACTTCTGAATGGTTCTTATTCTGTTTATTAAAGGAAGAATTGAACTATACCAAACATTAAAAAAAAGGAATCCTGTACTATATAGCTCATGCACAGCAATGCTAGTGACTTAGAAAAGACCTGAAAGTATCTTTGGCAAAATTTTATCTTCAGGATCCTGTAACAACTCATTGTGTATCCTATGTTTATATATTGTGAAAGGACAAGAAAAACCAAATTTACCTCAGTACAGTTTTATTAACTTCAGTAGATTTTTCAGTGATGGAAGCAGCGGGCCTTATTATCTTGCATTATTATTTATTAAATTATGGTCTTGCAGTTAACATCACTTCCTTTAGCACTGGAAGTGTGGTTAATGTTGCAGACAAGCAAGAACTGTATCTTCCCAGACAATGCTGTGACTTGAAATGCTGGTAGACTTTTTGTTTGCATACATGTTTATACTTGAGTCAGACCTTTGGGCAGTACAATATGTCAGCAGGGAACTGGGTAAAAGTAAATGTTGGACTGTCTAGTGTTAGTAACTGCATGCACTACTAAATGATCGCTATGGTTTTGATCCTTCCCTGTGCCCTGGGAGGATAAGGGAGGTGATGAAACAAGTTCTTGATCCCTTCTTCTCAACCTCAGCCCCCTACCCAGTGTTTACCAGGCAGCTTGAATTTGTGTCACAGATAGAGGGCTCTTCATGAGCCCAGGACAAATGGACGCCTCTACTGTTGGTTATTCCCACTTCTGCCCTTCTCCTGCACCCAGCATACCCCTAGGCACACCAGTGTCACATTTTGAGTTGGAGGGAATTGCTTGAGATTCTTTGGCTCTTTGTGAATAGCACAGCCGTTATCACACCTGTTAATCTTTAGATGCACCCTATGTATATTTATTATTACTATCAGAAAATAATATTATGAAAAAATGATATATTATATTAAATTCGAGTGGGTGAGGCTAGATTTTATTTCTACTGGCATGACCATCGCTTTTTTTGGTTGTTGTTGTTTTCATTATGACTTCCACGCAAAAACATTGATAAAATTCTGTGTTTCAAGCCCAGTCTTCTGTGATCTCCACTTCAGTTACAGCACTTTTGACATTCAGATGATACAATACAGACTGAGGACAGCTTTTAGTTTAAAACCTCTGCCAGCTGCATCTTCCTACAGTTTTGTTTACTGCCTGACATACTCAGAATTCTGTCTCTGGTTTCCTGAGTTACTTCTCAACTGGGGACTTGATCTTGAAACACAAATACACACAACTTTCTTTAATTTGCTTAGAGTGATCGTCTGTAGAACTGGCGCTGATGCTGTAAGATGTTCTGCAAATGCAGAGAGCAAGGCACACGGGATCTAGCTGGGACAGTACACTCTTGAAGTTATTGTCTATATAAACAATGTCTGTTATCAAAATATTAAATCAGACAATAACAATAATGGGTGATGGTGCATTTCATCTCTTTTACTGATAAATTGATAATTAAAATGAATATTCTTCTTCTGACATTTTAGCATATATTCTCCTGAAAATTTGAAATTATGGATAATTTCTCTTTTGATGCTTTTTATAAAGCTTCTTCACTCCTTGCATCTCCTTTTACAATCTTTATCATCCCTCTTTTCATATAATACTCAAAAATGTCATCTCAGGATAACCTTTTGTTTGACCTTTCAGCAGATAAATATCCTCTGAAGAAATCAAACTTATATTTTCCAATTTCCCACTTTCAAGTCATCAGGAGCAGGAAATATACAAAGAAATACTGTTCTGGTTCTTGTTCTTAAGCTCAAAACACCAAATTACCATTTGACCCATTTTAGTAATTTAAAACTATTTTTCTTTTCTTTTAATCTCAAAAATGTCAATTAAACACTGTCAGTTATAATGATATGAAATGACATATCCTACTTCCTTTGATGAAAATGATTAGTTTAGAAATGTAGACCCATTTTTATGCATTTATTAATGATATCCTTTAAAAAATGAATGAACAAAGCAACAGATCTTCCAAATACCAAAGGTTAAAAGTACATCATGGTATCAGTAGGGTCACTGAGAAAATGTGCAGATTTGGACTGGGCCCATAAGGTGAGACCACACAGGACTGGTCCTGCTTCAGTCCTTATTTTAATGCTGGAAAATATGGAATAATGCTAAAAGTACTACCCTTATACCACTGAAAATGGTAAAAGTCAGGGGAGGTTTGGGCCAATTGACCATTGCCAGCTGGTGACTACTGGTGCTAAATTTAGTCTTCTAAAAACCCAGCTGGGGAAAAAAAGAAAGGAAGGGGTGGAGTAGGGAAGGTTGAAAGTAGACAGATTGCAATTTAGAAATAAATATAATTTGCACAAAATAAGAAATTCATCTACATATTTAAAAGATGGCTCATGGGAGGACACAAAGGGAATCCTACACGAATGCTCATTGCTGTCTCTTCCCATCTCCTGCCTCCGAATTGACTTCAAAGCTATTTTTCAAATGCAACACCTATGAACTGAAATTCTGTTAACTGCAACATTTGCCTTTAGGATTGATTCATGCCGTTGGAAACCCTTACAAATAGTACTCGCTGATATTTCTAGCTGTATATAAATGAAACAAGTTTCTTCCAGAGCTCACTGAAACTTCCCTGAGCCTCCCTTTGACTTTGCTCTGGATCTGGCCAAATGTGAAGATAAAATACTAGATACCTAGAGTTCCTTGGCAACATTAGATGTTTAAATAAAATACATAAATTAAAAAGTACAGATGTACTTTCTGTTGAATGTAGTTCAGAACTTTCCTGCCAAAAAGATTTTAACTTTGACCATAACTTCCCAGTGGGAAAGACTGGAGAAGTGGGACTTAAAACAAAAGATATGGGATAGATAAGATAGCGTGATTTTTACTTGCTCTTGACTTAATTCTTGAAATATTTTGGTTTGATGTCCAGAAAATCTGCAGAGCAGGACACTTTCTGATAAATGCCGCAGGATTGTAGCGACACCTCAAATAATTAAAAAACGAGACTTCTGTTTCATACATGAAACTAACACAAGTTAATAAAGACGGGCTGTGAGTAGAACTTTTTGAAAGATCCCAACCTAAATGTCACTCAGCAGAGAGATCGTGGTGGTCTCGTGTCAAAAGAATCTTCTGCTATCAAGATCTGTATTTTTGCTCACCAGAGATGAGCAGCAGTGAGGAAGAATTAAAAAAAAAAATGACCGTTCCAGTTTTTAGCAACCTTCTTCAGTCAATCAAGGAGCAAAGTGGACTTTATACATAACAGCATCTACACCTCCTCATCTGGCCAATCTAGGACTGGCCAAAAAAATGAGATATCCTGGAGAATATCACTGAACTAAATTAATACAAATTAAATACATGGTCTGAGGGAGTGCAAGTATTTGCTTTCCCAGATGGAGAGAATTACATACGTACATACAATGGCAAAAAAAATTTAAGTTCTATGCATTTAGAGTATTTAATGACACTCTTGGCAAGACCTTGCATTGCAATTGCCTCACTGAATATTACTTTTTAAAAAAATGAAAATGTTTTGAGTGAAAAATCTCCAATTTCAAAGTCTGAAGTGCATGGCTGCGCTATAGTTTGTGACAAAGTAGAAGACGACTCCAACCAAGGCTGTCCCCTTGACATAACAAATAAAACTCACAATGTTTTGTCTCTTTCAGTTTAACTGCACCTTGAAAGTCATGATGTCAAATCAGAAAAACCTTATTCATAGTGACCCGTGCATCGGAACAGTACATCACTTCTTCCTTCCCATTTGTAAATTGTAAAAACAACTTCTGATAAACAACTTAAATTGATTTTCAGTTAATGCAGATGCTGGCAGATACTATTTTTAGCAAGAACTCCCTGTCCTAGACCCCTAGACTCTTAGACTGAAGTCAGGACCAAGCTTTTTCAGAATGAGTACTGATAAACCTTCATCGAATTAGTGGAAACTTAGAAATGCTGGCCTTAACACTTTTGATCCCTCAAACATAGAAAGATAAGAGGTTTAACATTTGGAAAGCATTTTGAAATCCTGACAGGAAAGAAAGTATGGATGGTATCCAGAGCCTCTTCTAGAAAAGTGCAGCCATAGCCCTATAGCTACTGTTATTTCTAAGATAAAGGGCGATTCAGATGGCCCTCCCAGGCTGCAACACCAGGCTTCCTCTTTAATCAAGTAACTGCACAGTCAGACTGAAGAAGACATTTGAGTGACTGCACTCCAATGATTTTAATGGGGCATAGACTCCTAAATACTTCTGTGGCAGGACCTGTAGTGCAGAGTCTGCCTAACCTTAGGTATCACTAAGTCTTCCCATTGACTTCATAGGCAACCCTGGGGAGTAGGATGTCTGAAAGCTTACTGCTGTTTCAAATCTAAAGCAGGTATGTAAATGTAGATGTCCTGACTTTTGCTTCAGTTATTCTGATGAGATAAGAGAAAAAGAAAGTAGTCTGGCTCCAACCTTCATTATGATTTTATGTAAATTATTTTAAGTAAGGATTCTTATGCTTCAGTGCTTGAGGATCCTGCAGTTGAATTACTTCTTAAAGCTAGTTTAGCAAACTTTCAAAGATTTTGCAAGCAAACTTCACATTTGCTTGGAAATCCACTCTGAAGGCAGGTGTATGTCTGTTCCAGTATCATAAAAAACGCATTTAAATACCTTAGTGTTCTTCTCTTTCCATCTACCTCTCCATATTTGCACTATAGAAACAATAAATTCTCTCTCATTTGGAAAAAATCGCACTGGAGGATTGTTTATTCAGATAAGATTTTTTTTTACAACATCTATAGGCTGATTGCCTGTTCAGTTGTTACGAAGTGTTATTGAAAAGTCTCTAAAAAGGACTACCTACAGGACGGTCTGAAGAAAAATCTAAAAAGATTGTGGTGATGAACAATAAGGAACAAAAAATTTGGGTAAATTAGCTTGCACAGGATTTCACAGACATTTCGACGGAACCCTGCTCTTTGTACTAATTTTATAGAATTTCTTCATAAAGGTAGATCCTTGCAAATTGTCTCATCACTGTGCCTGAATGAGCTCTCAAATTACAAATATACACATACATACTAGAAAGCGTTCTCCCGAGGCTGAAGTTCTGGCATCAGGCTTAAACAGGAAAGGAAACCATGGAAAACAGAAACCTCAGTCCTGAATCCTAAAAGGTTACTGTTGTCAGTAAAAAAAGCTCTGCTATTTACAACACGAGGAATAAAAAGATACCAAACAGCTTGCCCATAGCCAAAATGAGTAACACATCTGGCTTTGATATTCATTCCCTTTCCAGCAAATGGCTGTACTGAGTTAGAATTTTCAAAATGTCTATCACTTTACACATACAGATTTAATTTCATTTAGAACAAGGCTCATTGTATAAATGCGTTGTAGCTTCAAAGACAGGCTTCTTCAAAATTATAGTATGAGAGCTTCCCATGGTTTCCATGGAAATGACCTTTCACTATTTCCATGGTAATGGATCTAGTTTTATATATTTCTCTTTTATGAGACTTTATTATACCAACAAAGCTAACATCCAGAACACAGCCCTTAACTTACGGATGCGAACTCACTGAGAGAAGTAATCTGACTCCCAAGCCCCGTGGGCACGCTAAGCTTTTGTATGTCTTTTTAATACTGTGTGAGTAACAGAGTTTTGAAAAAGATCACCTACTGCACATTGTCAGTAGAGAAATGCTGATATATTTCGCTCATTGCTATGTTTCTAAAGGAGTCTCTGGATTCATCTGCTGCAGTCTTTTCCAGACCGCTCCACTGCTCCCAAAGGCAGAACAGCTGGAAAAAACCAAATGGACTGAGAGCTCAGAGTCTTTTATAAATTCCAGGCTGTTGATCATATCCTGCTGTGAAATAAATAATTTTGCTAGTGCATTTATTGAAAATCTATAGGTCTTTGAAATTACATATCCATAGGCTTGTTGATCTCTCTTTCAGAATTTATGCTTGAAATTGTTTTTTTTCTTCCCTTTTTCATTTTTTTATCATTATGGTTACTGTCGCTGTCATCGAAAGCTAAAATCCTCTTCTTCACCCTGGAGACAAGAAGAATGGAAGCAGTGGATTCGAAGCTGTAATGCTGACAGCAACAGAGCAACCAAGGTAGCCCTGTCCCCAGCATCCTTGACACCTAAATAAACCAGATAGACCTAAGGTGTTAAGTGGCTTGGACAGGACTGCGATGCCACTGAGGTTCACAAATAAAAATTCCATACCCTCCGGAGTGATGTTCCAGTAAGGTGAAATTTGGAAGAAAATTCCAGAAATATTTCAATAAAGCGTCTTCCCTCCCCGTCACAACATCTAGGCTTTAATAATGAAGCAAATCCTGCCCATTCAGAAAAACGTAAATAAAAGAAATCTGCGGGGAAACCCTTACAGAGGTGCAAATTCCTCAGAGAATGAGAAAACCACATAAACTTGATTGAGCAATTTAGTCTGACTCATATATAACTGCTGATGATGCATAAGAGAGAAAGAATTCTAGTCTGTCATTCAGATTTGAGTTTTCTGGGCTAGCCATTAGAAAAATACCAGTTTATAGAGTAAGCTAGACATGAGTCAGACACAGGTGGCTGCAAGACAGTGATTGCAGGTGACAAAGGTAAAAGAGCCACTTTTCAGCATAAAATTTAATTTTAATGCTTTTTTTTTTTAACTAAAAAAATAGGTCAAATTAGTTGGTGGCTAGAGGGCTTGCTCTTCAAAATGTCCTAAGAATTAACTCCTTCACCTGTTTCACAGGAGATAGAGACCAGCATATAAATCACTTGTCATTAAGTGGTCAACTGGTATAAAAACACATATATCACTTTACATCACTGTTAAAGAATAACTGAAATGCTAGGATCATCACTTACGCTTTTTGTTAAGGTACTGCAGTCACAATGACTATCAAGGCTTCAGGCTGCCATCACTGAAAAGATTCAGCTCCATTTAATTCTATTCCTTACACATTTCTAAATGAAGTGTATTGCAAGTAATGACTTTTACTCTATATATTGAACATGCAGGCTTGGACAGAGAAATATTGAGGCTGGGAATACTTAGAACACTCAAAGAAATAGAAGGTTTAAAAAACCTGACCTCATCTATCTTTAAATCTCTACAGGGTTCATGTCCACACATGAGCTACTTAACATGTAGGGTTAAATTCACAGGACTGATTTTGGGCACCTACTTCGGGATGAAATGAGATCAATCAAACCCCCAAATTATTTGCTACTGTCCACTAACTATAAAGGGTGTCTAGGTGATTAGATCATTCAGTCAGATGAATTTAATCCAAGATAATTGCAGAAGCAGGCAGCTGATTAAAGGACAGCATTTATTTCTCAAGAAACTGTTCCTCTTACGTAGCATTTTGTGTCACCAGTTCTTTACAGAAAATATTTAAGAGGGCTTTTTAAATGATTTTTCTTAGTGAAACTTGTATTTTTATGGAAAATAATGATTTTTTTTAATGTTTATTATTTTTTTTTTTTTTTTTTTTTGCTTAAATTCCTTAAAATAGGTGTGTTTAAAGAAGGCTTGAAGCCTTTACTTAAGTGAAATATTTGCTTTTAGCAACCACCTATTTTTGGATATGAGAGTGAATTATTTTTTCTCTTAGATAATGCTGATTTTCCGTTTATTTCTACTGTAGCTTGACATTCTTGTCATACTTACAAAGACAGACTACCTAATTTCTTGTCATGGTCTATAGCAAAGCTGTTTACAATGGTATTTGTATAGTGATTTGGATCAGAACAGTAATACACTATTTCCATTTTTAAAGGTATAACTCTAGATGATGTCAACGTTTGCTTCCAACAAGATAATACTGTGTCATCCTGAAAAAGAGCTATATCAGCAAAAGAGACTATCTAATAAATTAGAAAGAAAAAAAATAATCAATAATTTTGCAAGCCTGGAAAGACTGGGCCAGTGGAAGAGAAGAGAAGAGAAGAGAAGAGAAGAGAAGAGAAGAGAAGAGAAGAGAAGAGAAGAGAAGAGAAGAGAAGAGAAGAGAAGAGAAGAGAAGAGAAGAGAAGAGAAGAGAAGAGAAGAGAAGAGAAGAGAAGAGAAAAAAAAAAACAACAAAAAAACAACAAAACAAACACACAGAAAAGCCATGTCAAAATGTCTTTTAAAATAAAGTATAAAAACATAAAGAAGCATGGAGACTTAACACTGTTGAAGCTTTCTTACTGTACCCCTGTGGCACGCAGGTCCATCACCACAGAGCTGTAGGTCTCCCATCAGAGACTTCTATAAAAAGAATCATATGAGTTGCAAAAGCAATTGTTTTCCAACCATGGTTTAAAAGTACACGTGGAGATAAATACCAAGTGCACTGGTTGTAAAATGGTGTCTCCTAATCCTGTCATTGAACTAAGTATACACAACTCCAGCTCCTTCCACCACTATCTCCCACGAAGGACAGAGAAGAGACATTCCTGGTTGCAAAGCAAAAATACCCCAGGATAAGTTCTGCAACTGGTCTCTGTGGTCACCCTCTCTTACTACGGAATGTGTGATTTTCTGGCATGAAACGAGACTTGTCTCTGTGATCTCTGAACATGCCTTTGGAAAGGCTAGCTTGAAGAAGCTGGAGCAAAAAAAGCTTTCCAAACCACTAATAATGCTATTGTCAGGCATATTGCCGTGTACTATCACACGGAAAAAGTAACGTTTCTGACAGCAAAATGAGCTCTTGCGTTATTTTGTAATTAACATATGTTCCAAATGATAGATTGTGTTTCAAGTATTTAACATTAAAATAAGAAACTAAAAGCAAAAGGAGGGATGATGTGACACTTCTGGAATTGGATTCGCTGGTATAATCTTTCTACACTGTATTTTCTGATCCATCTAAATAGCTTTGTAACTGGTTAAAGCATGCCCCATGCCTCCCAACTGTAGGAACTGTCATAGCCATTTGGATTCAGAAAAGGATTATGTTCTCCACTGTTTTTAATTAACATATTTCTGGCCATAGTCAAAGCAGTACTGAGCAATTTCCATTTAACATTTCTCATGTATCTGAATTCTAATCCACCCACTTCTTTTGATAAGACATTGAGTAGTGACCTGAAAATAGTGCTGCAAAGAAGTTTGAGAAAGAACCTGGGGGGGAGAAAACCGGCAGTGTTAAAAATCTGTTAACCATTGGTTACTAATTGAAACAGCTAATGATCTAACGGAGCTGGAGCTAAGACTCCTATTAATTAACTACAGTTGGCAAAACATTCACTCCCAAATATAACTCGCTGTATATAGTTTCATTTACAAGGGAAACAAGCTATAAAAAGAAGAAAGAACAACTCTGCCACATACTAGTGGCAATGAATGCAATAGCTGTGAAGCTCTGTGATGGGATATGACATGCGTTTCTCCATACATTTACATTTTAAAGTTTTAATGAAGGCACATTGTCAGGGAATGCCAAGCCCACTATGTATTTTCCCTTTGCAGTGCGGTGACAAGATCCTGCTTCGTGTTGCAAGCAAGAAAACATTTTGTATTAAATGCAAAGTGAATATGCAAGAATGAAATTGAACAAGTTCCTCCAGCAAATCTGCTCCCCATCAAAAACCTGGGGGAAGCCTTTTTCAAAGACAAAAGCGTTTTACTCCATTTCTTATGAAGCAGGCTCTTATCAGGTATTTAGACACTGGCTGTTGGAAAATTCCTGCTTTCTCCAAGAAAGCTGCAAAGTAAAGAGGCTGGAGCACTTCCTGAAAATTCATCAGCAAAATAATTTCTTCTGTTCAGAAAACGAAGTTGAAATAAGTACAGGCATATAGAAATAACTGCCCGAGTCTGACTGTTAAATGCCTTTTAACATCTAATGGATTGCTAATCCATCTTCAGGGATTGGTTGTATCACTCGATATACAAAAACCTGCAACAACTAAAAAAACGTAATGTTCGTAAGATCAAAATAAGATTTAATTTAGAGCTCTTTCTGTAGGGTATTGTTTTTGAGTTCATCTACGTTCAAAAACTAAATTAAATTGCTCCCCTGGGTTTATAATAAACTATGTTTTTCCTTTTTTCCTTTGATGATGGCTATCAGCGAAGAGATTTTAGTTCATCCTGCCCCACCTCCTGCTACAGCTAGCTACCATCTATCCTGTTTTTTTTGAGGAGAAGAGACTAGAATCTGGCTCTTACTAAGCTAGACAAGGTTTACGTTGGTGTATTGTATTCAGTATAAATAAATGGCATAGAAATTGGCGCTCATCAGTCTCACGTGCCGTGCTCAAAAAAAATCCCGATACAAGAAGTCTGTTCTACTTGAGGAAAGTTATCATACCCTAATTCAATTACACCTTTGTTTTTACCACCATTTTACCAAGATATTGCAGTATTATAAAAATTTATAACACGAAACTCAGGATGGGGCTTCTTCTCATGGAGACCAGGGATCATTTTTCTGTTGCTGAGACCAAATGATTTAAAAATGAACGCAGGGCCCTCAGCCTTGGCTAAAGTCTGATTCTGCACAGGGGAATCTACCTGTTGAGCACTGGATGACACAACCCCTGGCACGCCAGCGAGCACTTACAAGTGCACTGTGCGATATTGATACTCACAGGGCCCCTTGCAGATTTGGCTGCCCGCTAACGTGAGTCTGGGTTACACAATCAGGTTCTAAATTAGGCTAATCACTTAACTTTGGCAGTAGCATTGCAATAAAAAGGTTCATAATTCATAACGGAGAAGGCGAAGATGTGAACCTTAGCAAAAAGACACAAAGTCATACATCAAGAGACAGTTATGGATCTCAAATACCAGCAAGGCGAGCAGGCGATGACTAGCATAAAACCAGGCAACCGACAATGCGCCGACTTTCATTCCTGATGACAGTGAGTGTTTTGTTTATTCTGTTGTGCATTAATGTTGGTGTATTATTGCTGGCCTCTGGCTGTATTTGCAAGAAAAGTACATGTTCCTACCTCCTTTTGGTCATCAGTGTTTCCTCACATGAGAATACTTGAACATCCATTTCCAGAATTAAAAGTGAAAACGGTTCTCTCATTTGGAGTATCAGTACTTCACTGTAATTGAGTGTTGAGTTATCCCTATAGCAGATCTTTAATGAGATAAATGTTATTAAAGACTGAAAAAAAAAAAAAAAAAGGCTGAGTATGGTGAAACTATCTATCTCTTTAGAGATCTGAGGGCTCTCTTTAGAGCCTGAATTTCGGATTCTTTTTCGAAGACAATTCAGAACTGTTCTTCAGTTTTTTATGAAGGAGTCACTCGAAAAGAAAGATCTGATTTTCTGTAGGAATAGCACCATTAAATTTAAGACATTTCTTAAGTAAAGTATTCAGCTGAGTATTATCTGCCATTAAGATAATTAGGTCTAATTTTGCCTTGGACCTTAGTTGAAGCTTTGCAGTGGGAAATAATTTCTGGAAGAGCTTTACCCATTTAAACAGACAAGTTAAATAGGGGATTTTGAAAGACATAGAGATTTCTACCTCATTCTCAAATCAGATTTACTTGACATCAGAATAACATTTTAAATGTGCAAAAGTCTAGCTAACCACAGTTAAGGAGCTGTATTGGGATTTCCGAATGGGAACTATCAAGCTATGGATCTTTTCAGATATGCAGATCTACAGTGCCAGTGAAAGCATCTTGAAAAATTACAATCTCATGATAGTACAGGTATGCCATATGGGGTTGTCAAACATGTACACCATTGACCTAAAACTAGAGCACTAGCAATTTTCATAGTGCCATCAATGGGACAATGCTAAATGTTTTTTAAAATTTCATCCATAAAATTGAAAGCCTAATCCTCTCTTGGTTAGGTAAACAGCTAAATAGTAGTAAATTTCACGGGGAATAGACTATTTATCATCAAAAGAAAAATTATACCATTGTCTTGCTTAACCTTTTTAGTCACTGCTAAACATATCGCTAAATAGAAACTTCTGTTTCTCAGCAAAACAATTTTTTTTTTCCAGATGGGGAAGGACAGAAATGAAAAATAATCATTATTCCAAGCTCTATAGAGCTTAATTACCTCTTTACTTAAGCAAATTCCCCATTGAGGCCACCAATATTTTTATCTCAATAACTACTGAATCATCTAATAATAAAATAACATTAAAAAAAGACATAGAGAATAACAATGAAAGCTTGCAATAGATTTGACTGTATACTGTATCGCTGCATCTTTGTCCAATATTGTCATATTTATTTTTTGTTTTCATTGGGAGCTATAAACCAGATTTTTAGATATTCTAAAATAAACACATGTTTTTCTCTATGTTTACCCCACTATTTCATCCAACTCATTCCATATTGTCTCCCGGATTGAGCTGATACACAAAATACAGTATACTTTTTATCTCACCCTTCAAGTCCAATACAGAGAGTTTCTTGAACATAGACTGACTCTCCAGCAGAAATTACAGAAGTGCCAGGAGATGCTGTGTTCAACGGAGCAGCAATCCCTAATTTAACAAAGACAGCTCTTAAGTAAATGGAGATACTGTATTTTGTGATATGGCACACCTGATTTAAATCATGATGATGTTAAACACAGATTTACACATACTCGAGGAATGTGGAACTTAGTCAAGGTACCAGTTTAAAAAGATTTCAACAAGAAAATTCAACACAAAGCCTCAACATTGTACAAAACAACTTCTGAAACTTTATTGTGAATTTTGAAGTACATTTAGAAAGGATCTTATCCTTGATATCATTAATTAAAAATAAATTTGAAAGAAATCCACATACTAGTAGTTTAAGCAAAGTTCAGTACAGACTTTTTGAAGTCACAATATATACATTGCATGAGAGTGCAATAAGCTTCCAATTACATTAGGTATATATTTTTAAAATAAAGAGTTTTGATTTGACATGTGTGAGAGGCATACTGTTTACATTGAAAATGTTTTACAAAATATAGCAAAGGAAAAATGGAATTTAATACATTTTGAATGTACAACTACTTTATATCCTTTAAAGGTAGTTCTTTACTCAAAGCGTACAAAGGTCCATTTTTTAAAGGACACCTGTTTGTTTGCACTGTTCAACACTGATTAGAAATGATAGTTTTAAAGATTCATTACTATACATATCAGTGAATTCTTATTCAACTCAATGGCCACTACAATGAAGAAAATATTACAGAATCATTGACAGCATCTTCTTCTCTCCTAAACTATGCATAGATAAATACATAGCAATGGTGCCTATTACTACAATAAAAGTGAAACACTTCACCTGATTTTTGCAGCTATTCTTTGCATAAATATAATGCATTATATATATATATATATATTAGTTTATTTAACAATCAATTGATTGCTTATTTTAACACTCAGTAACATATAGAAGTACATACACTGCTATCCTTAAATATTTTCCACTCTGTAGCGGCTCATAGGATTCAAAAAATCAACACTGTAAATTCATAATTCTCAACCTGGGGGAAAAGTATCCCTCAGATGGACTGATACTACTTATACAAGTTAAACCATATTATGATTCCATAGCGTCCACCTCCAAAATACATAACAGGAGTAATATAGTATACTGTGGCTACTAACTACTGCATAATCATTATATAGGAAATTGTCACATCAAGTGTTTTACATTTATGATTACTCATTACACTATATCACACACAGAGCGAAACTTTCCCCAACAGATGGACCTCCTTTCCCACAGTTTTTCATGTTTTAGAGAAAAATCATCACACAGTGACAAAGTTACGTCTTGAGAAGTACTAAAAAGGTGTTTCCTTTTTCAGGATCGAAGAGTGAGCAGCAAACTATTAATTGTTTTACATTCAGGATGTAAAAGTACATCTTTAAAGATTCCGCAGCACAATTAAATAAACCATGTATTGGGGGTGTGGGACTGCCACTCAAAACTGTGGGAAAAGCATACCAGAAAATTAGTTAGCCAATAATGAACTAAAAGTTGTACTTTCCTTTCAAACAGAGCACAGTAGGGTTATGTGATTTGTGTCCAACCACTCTGCAACGTGTTATCTGAACAGCTCAAAGCACTGCAAAGGACAAGACAGCTTTGCATTCATTATTGCCAAAATAAAAGGAATATCCTGAAATGTGTAATAACGGATGGTGGATTTTTAACAAACACCAAGGATGTCTGGGACATTAAGATCTGCATAAGATTTTTTAAGAACACGGGTACGGTGGACAAAAATCCACCCTACGAGGATTAGCTTACCTACTTCTCATGGACTTCTTCACCGTAGTTAAAATGAGCCTCACTGTCTTTTCAATATAACTGTCTCTTCTATGAAGAAAAAGTTGACTCGCTCTCTTCAAAACACTACCTAATAGCAGTGATCCCTTAGAGGGCAGACACTCCAATTCGGATGTAATCCACTTTTGTCTGGGCTGCTAATCCTGGAACCTCTCTTCGCTTTTTCATGCTAAATGTAGACTGCTAGGTTTTCAGCTGTCATCCCCCTCGACAGCAGGAAGAATGCGAATGATTTTGCAGATCCACATCATGTTTTTCACTTTTGCTGTCCACTAACCCACCAGAAACTTCATGGTGAAAAGCTATAAAAATACGTGCCCTGATTTTGCCTGATATCCATGCAAGAAGAGTGCAGCATGCCCACCAACTTCAGCCATGCCTGTCCACCACACGCAGCAACACGCAGGGTGAAACCTATGGATTGCCTCGAGAACCCAAAAGGGAGGGAAACGAGTCCCTGGCATGGCTCCTGGAGACAGGACAGGTTTAGTGACAACGCTAATGGCATGCTGACAGGTTGTACTTTAAGACTTATTTAAAAAAAAAAAAAAAAACCAAAAAAACAAACAACCAGAAGCTTTACCAGTCAGAAAACCGCCCAGTGTTTCTGTATTAGAGTGTCACTCTAGGTTAAAAAGAAATCTTTTAGCTTACATTATGTGGCACATTTTTTTTCCCTATTTCTGTTTTAAAAACACGAAATAGCCAACCCCTTCCTTTGATATCTGCAAAGAGGATAACTGAAGCCTTCCAGGATCCTTGACAGCTTAAGTATACAGTAGGAATAGTTGACAATTACATTTGCTTTTCCCAGTGTGCAGAAAGGATGGCTAATGGAATTAATGAATCGTTTGCTGTTCCACTAGTAAAAAGTTTAAATAACAACATGACCTTCAGTCAATGCTGCCGAAGAAGCATTTCCTTAAACAATTCACAATACATGAGAGATGACCTCAGACAGCAACTTTTAAGTGTGTTTGTGATTTTTCCTCTTTAATTCTCTCTCTCTTGTGTAGATCTAAATAGATAAAAAGTTTTACCATTTGGACCAGCTGCTATCTTCCCTAATGACTAAGTGTTCATACCAAACTGGGAAGAAAGGAAAAGTATCTTGCTCTAAAGGCTAAGTTCAGCTATCATGAACACAACACAAATCTAAAACTTCCACTTAAGTCAAAAAAATACTCCCAAGTTCATATTTTTCTTAAAGCAGTAATAAACAATGTTTAATAGATAAGTTCCTTCCCAAAGAAAAGCTAGAGTTTTAAAAATAAAGCTGGATAGCTCTGTTCTTGCTTCTCCTTTTTTCTATTTCATGCAAATCCACTGCCATCAGTGGTGGGATTCTTGGTTTAAACCAGTGTGAAAAGAAACCAAGTATTTGTTAACAAACTTCTGATGTTTCATAGTGTTAAACAGTTTATTAAAAATACAGTAATAGCCCATAAGAACTTGGGGCTAAGATTGCTATTGTTGTTTTGAAATGGATCTTTATCAAAGGGATAGAGAGGGTTTATTTAACGTCAGGTCAGCACGTGAATGCAGACTGCAAATGAATTTTTATTTATATATGCGTGTATATAAATATATGTATATATTTAGGTTCTAAAGCTGGAAAAAACTATTCCTAAACAGGAACTGTATTCCTTAATTATCTTTGAAGAGAAGAGTTGGACTAACCCTACATTTTTAATCTTTTTTTAGGATTTAGTTTGGCAGGATAAGAGGTTATAGCAGAGTAAAAAAAATGATTTAGTACAGTGCCTACAATCCACTGATGCTTCATGTAGTTGATCATCAAATACTTAAAATGATAGTATTAAGTGATTTATGCGGTTGATGACATAAATGTTTATGACAGCCATAGCCACATAGTTGCATCCGCTTGACTTTCACACACTTTATTTGAAGACATGCATGTGTAAAGATCAGTAGCAATTGCCAATTTGCCTGATCTACCACATCACCATGCAAAAAAATGCTACATATTTTCCCCCTCAGGTGCAATTTTGTCATACCCCATTAATCCTTCCAATCCTCCCCCAGTCCTGTGGACTTGTTATTTAGTAATCCCCGATTGTTGTGGTGAAGCAACATTGGAAAGTCTCTGCTGTCCGCAAGGCAGAAAATTACAATGGTCGTCTATTAAATTTGGTTCCTACAGTGCCCTCTTGGATCAAGCCCACTTGTCACAATCACAACCAATAGGCATAACGTCAGGACAAATTATCACCGACATCCAAAATGTCAATTTTAAACCAATTCTTGTGTCTCACAAAGTATTGCCTCTTCAGTACTCAGACAAATGCAGAAGCCCAGCTGTATTTTTAAGGCGGGGGGGCGGGTGGGGTGGGGAATCAACACATCGCATAGGGTAGCTTCATTCACTTATGCATGTCAGGTTTTCAGTTTTCAGCTCCCAACTGGGAACTCTCCCACATGATTGCAACCTATTGTGCAACTGAACAACTTGGCTTTGTTCCACTTGAGTCTGTTAAAGAGAGATTACTGGGAGCATTCCTTTCCAGGGCTGCTCTCGTTAAAAACGAGATTCTCTGCAAACCAGCGTTTCCCTTTTTAATTCAACGTTTTTACACAGCGAAGTAATCTGTCTGGATCTTCTCTCTCGCTCATACGTGCACGCACACACATGCACATGCACAAAGCCACAGGGTTTCTATCCCAAATAAGTATGTGTATCCCTGTCTATTTTTCCCCTATACACAGAAGTCAAATTCATCTGTTTTTTCAGGAAAACAAACAAACAAAAAAAACCCCAGCCTTTCATCAGTTCAATTAATTTAAACCTGTAAACCTTGGTTTTTAATGCTACTGACATGAAAAAGTAACAGCTACAAGCTCCTAGCCAGAATTTGTGACTGATTATCTAGTGAAGCCGTTACAGAAAAGCTTGTTTGTTTATTAGTTGTACTACAGTCTGTATTCAGTGACATATCCAACCACAATCTTTAATTAAAAAAAACCTGACTAAATATTTAGATATTTTCATTTTGAAATAAAATAAATAGGGAAATAAATAAGCAAATAAATCACACACACACAAAAAAACCCAGCTTTACAGTCAACCACAAAATAGAGGAAAACTTAAAATAAGCCTCTTAGTTATCTCAGATATGTAAAACTGTAACATTTTATTTCTGAGAGCTGACTTGTCTTTGGGAAGTATTGTACTTTCACTACTATCTCATCCTTCCGAACTCCAGCAAGATCTTATCCTTTCTGCTAGAATAGCATTCATGAGTGTGATTCCATGATTCCATGATCTACATGCTTGTCACACACCACTTAGGTTTCTCAGCATACTGTAGCATGAATCAATCTTACTCACCCATGGGTGTAGTGTATGCTACCTCCAGATCACTGAGCTAGTTTTGTTTCTTTTGATGTACACAGAGCATAACATGTGGAAAAAATCTGTGCAGATGAATCATATTTAAGGTTGATGCAACTACTGAAGCCTAACCCAAACTTAACACATTATTTACCAAAAGGCAAACTGGAATTATTTGCTAGGACTAGTTTAAAAAATACTTGAGATTTCACTGCCAAATTTCAACATTTATAATACTAAATATAATCAGAAATGTTCTACCAGTAATACCAGCCACGTGCCTTTGCAACACTGTTTAAAACAGCGGGATACTCTTAGAGTAAAACACTTAGCAAAATGCAATTTCTTAGATGAAAATAAAAGGCTCAAATGCAATTAAAGAGATCTTAATGCATGCAGAGCAACAATATACATTCAATATCTGGTAGAGAAGTCTGACTGGAATAGAAGGTTTGAGTGTCCAATTCTGACCCTAGCAGCTCTCCCAAAGTCACACTAGTAGTAGTAGATACCATGTACTTCAAAACAAGTCTGCACTGCTGCTTACATTAGCCCAAACTACATTTAGACACGGACTTTGCCTAAGGAGATGTTCAGGATGGGCTTTCTCATCAGGATGGGAAGGACCCAACCGTGCCATGACCAACCGCACCAGCCATGCCCCTGTCAAGGAGTTTATCTTCTAGCACAATGCAATGGTGCTACACCTCTACACGTGGAAATCGTGGTACTTGACAGCTCACTCTCCGTACCAGCACGGTGTTTCCCCGACTGAAAGTCTGAAGAAAATATCTGCCCAGCTTCTACAGGAGCAAAGATTCATGTGGTTCCAGTACTGAAGACTTTCACATCAATAAACAAATACTAAAATGCAAGTAATCCCAAATGGAATAAGAAATATTCATATGGAGGTACCTTGTGATCTCTTCCAGTTAGAAACTCTCTCCCTTCACATCCTAGTTGATGCCTTAATGACATCCCTAGCTGTTTTAATTCTCATTTACACTGTAAGCAGCAGGGATACAGTCAGGGAACTGCCTGATAAGGAGCCTGGCAGTTACAAACTACTCATCCCTTCTGCCGTCTGTCAGTGCCTTTGTCTAAAGGCCTTGCTATAGCATATATTCACCTCTGATGTATATATGCCATAGGTCTCCCGGATAAGCTTCGCATTGATTAGGACTGCAACTGCGCTAGATTTTCAGACAGTTCATTGGAGTGTCTGGCATCTGATTTTACCCTGTAAAATATATCTTCAAATGTCATTAAATTAGATCCTCAGCTGTTTTCATAAGCAAAGAGATTGTCCAGCGCTACCTAAGGACTTGGTTCACTTCTCAACTGGAAAATGTAGAGCAGTTTTGGGTTAGTCATAAGAGAAGTAATGTTGGTCTTTTTGCAAGTGTTGAAAACTACTCTGAACTTCCTTCCTATGACTCTGTAACTATGCCTAGGGCACGTTCTTTAGGCAACACGAATAATGTAACTTTGGCCAGCATTTCCTTTAAGGCAGAATCCTCAGTATACTTTAATAAGTATATATAATCCTGTACATACATGCACGTGTATATATTTGTACACGTATCTACACATGCACATGCACAGTGACAAGGTGACATGATGAGTGGTATCATATTCTCCTTGCTTATTTTTATGCCTAACTAAACTAATATAGCTAAAATAACTAAAACTAAGAAAGTAACATTAATAGAACTAAAGTAAGGAGTTAAAAAATGTGGGGTATAGTGACTATTACACACTAAAAGAATCACAACTTTGAGATGATGGTGTAGTGTGAAACTTGATCAAAGTAGCCAATTCATGGAGAGTTTCTCCTTGCACAAAACAGCACCTACCTCTTACAGTTTTAAGACAGCGTGGCTGATGTCTTGCTATTTTTTTTTTTTTAAATTAACTACTGTCATCACTAATGTTTCCATTCAAAATGTTCTAACCCCCAAATCAGATCATCTTTTAGGTGAAGTAGCAGACAACACCCTCAGAATTCAGTTCCGTGATCCTCATGAGTCTAACATGAGGCCAAAGGGTAGGCTGTTCAAAAGCACTTGGTATCAATTCTAAGATTCCCACAGATTTTAATGCGAGTCTTTTGCTAACCCTAAACTGTTCTGATGAAAATGTCTTCCCCCGTGAACTCTGCACAGAAGCCAGTGCAGCTACTTGTAGATCAAATGCTACGCATAGTCAGTTTTCCAAAAAGCCCAAGCAGGTAATGCTATCGCCGTTACCTTAGCAAATGACAGGAACTGTAAAATAATGATGATCATCTTAAAACAAATAAAGGGAAAGTCAAACGAAGGAGCAGTCTAATATTCATCTCTGACAAGAGGAAGATGTTCATTTCCAGCTGTTTCCATTTTTAATTGATGATTTTCTATGTAGTGAGTGAAAGCCAGCCAATTTTCTTCAGAGAAGTGCTCCTATTCTCTTAACTCTGTAAGAACTATATGCTTCTTATTGGTCTACTGTGCCATGGGGATGGGATAAAAAATGAAAGCAAGGATTTCTTTATTCTAGCCTGGAAAATTAACTGTTAAACTCAGTGGGGGCAGAAACGAAGGTGGCATTTAGATATAACTAATTTAGTATCAAACCAAAGCGGAGAGCCCTCTCAGAGAAGAAAGAGACCAAAGGGAACACAAAATTGTGCCTGAATTATTTCGGAGTCAATTTCTGTAGAAGCAGAACTTTCTATTATGCTCAAATGGATTACACATTTCCCTTTATAATATGCACATTATTCACAGTTTTTAAAGATAATGTAATGAACAACAACTGCTATGAAGGAAAGAAAGGTTTTTTTATTTTTTTTTTCAATACATTGAAGTGCAAGGGTCGTTTGACCATGAGGCCTGGACTGCTTTTTAAAGAGCAGTTTGTGAGATAGATTCTCAGTATGAAATGGCATAGCTCTGTTACGTTTATCATTCAATTAGAAGGTAAAGTAACTAAGATTACAATTTGCTTATATTACCATATGCAAATAAAATAACAAACACAACTTGTAAATTTTGTTCTTTGCTTTATTTTGGCTGCTTTTAACTGCTTGGATTTTCTTTAATAGTAAAGAGTGTATGTTTGAGGGGATCAATTCTCACTTGTGCTGTCAGACCCGGCTAATCATTCCCTACTTATCCACATTTCTAAAGACCTAAGATTTTTCCTGAAGAGGCTTAGAAGCAATTGTCTTGTGTTCATTAATCCACAAACATTTGATTTCAAATCAGATTGCCAGCAGACATAACCTCTTTGCATTGTTACAACAGAGACTTGATTTGATTAATTAAACAGCCCTGATTCACTGAATTGTCTCCAGAACAGTTGTCCCTGACAGTACTATGCAAATAACTGTTGATGGTTTGCTGGCATTCTTAGCTTTCTGAAACTGAAAACATCAAAATTTTATATCTAATTCAATAATCACTCTGCATAAGGGCCACTGCATCTAATGTACGTAGTCTTTAATCCACATTCTATTCTTGGCTTTGAAAATGTGTCACCTTTTAAGATGTTGTTTCTATTTACCTCAGTTTGCCATTCACTGAAATAGCAATAATGATATTTCTCTATTGTAAAACACTTTAAAATTTATACAAATTATATCAACAAACTTTAAAAATTACTATCTTTATCAATGATGCAACATTATATCCCATTTAAGTATTTTTGCCTGTTCTTTTTGAAATAGCTCTCATTTATACAGAATTAAATGGATTTTTTTAGGAAACAGGAAAGCTTTATAGTTTAAGACTACAAAACCAAATATGCTAATTAAGCCTACATAGTTAATACTAACTGCTGCTAAAACAGCACAAGCCAGTAACATGCAACAGACGTATGATTCACTTCATAACAAATAATGGTTACTCTGTGGGAGTATTTGCTCATTCTCCTGTGAAATAAAGCAAAGGTGAAAATCAGTAAGTCTACAGTCAGGGCAAGAGAGAGGAAACGGTAAGAATACTCGTTACCTTTGGTAAGACAATAGAAAGAGAAGCCAAAGCACCTTAAAGAGATGGAAAAACTAAATCCGCAGCCTCAGCAAAAAGAGCAGGAGTCACAAAACTTTCATCAGTAGATGTCTAAAAAGTGACAGTTCCCAAGCCCCAGAAAAAACCTGCATGGAATTCAAAGACCAACAGGAATCATGGACAGAAGGCTTCACTGGAAGCAATGAAAGCTGTGAAAGAAGCAAGTAACTATTTTTTCCTGGGCTCTCTTAAATACTGCAGTTCCCAACGGAGGGTTCAAGTACCGATGCAACCAACTCGGTTCACCCTGATGGTTGACCCTGCGGGGCACTGTGTGACCAGCCCACCGACAAAGACTCCTCTGAGACCATCAAGACTTTTGCTTTCCAGGAAAACATATTCACAGTTAAAATGGTCAGCTCTTCAGTATTGTGTCAAATGCCTACATTAATTGAGAATAGGCAAGAAACCTCAGCCAGCCTACAACAGCCCTGCCAAAGTGCAGATTGGTTAGATTACGTTATTTCTCACTTCCCATTTGACACAATCTGTTTCTTCTTATGATTCAGAGAACTGAAGGATGGACCTTCTGGTATGATCTTAGTCTAAGCCCACCATATTGTTTTGGTAAGCTTCTTAACAAATACTTCTGTATATTAAACTGGGTATTTTCAGTATTCCTGGGAGATAAATTAGGTTACAAGCATTCAGTGTACATGCAGCCTCACCTCATTCACCATGTGATAAGATGACACACTAAATCATTCATGGGATTACTGACAATGTACTTATATTTCAGAATTTATATGTATTAACATCAAAAATATGTATGCTAGTACTTGCATCAGTTACTTGTTTATGATTTGTGCTAGATTTTCCTTGCTGAAGTTTTATGTATTTATTGCATTTTGAACCATGGTGTGCGTATTCAATGGTAATTGCTTAAAGAGTTACAGAACAGTTGGTGATTTCTTTTCAGATTTTTTGGCAGAGACTGCAGTCTCAGTACAAGTGGAAAAAAAAAAAAAACCCACGCTCATTTGCTTTAGAAATAAAAAGTGCAACTCTTTTGGTTATTAAACTGGTAAAAATATGAGCAATTTCCCTGGAGAAAAGGAAGTAAAATGAGAGGAAAAAAGGACACCAGAGTTTTAAGGATGAGGTGCAAGACCCTCTCCACACCTCTGGAGGTAACAGGCCATTCCACATTAGTAATCGTGGTCAAAAACAGGGATGTGGTCAAAAGTGAAACTTCTCTCAGACTTTCAGTTACTCTCAACTGGGCTTTTGCCCAGCATGCAGATCAGCATAATACACTGCCTGTGTTAAAAGAAAGGTCCATGACTTGAAGCAGCAGGAGTGCTGCAAGTCAGAACGGAGTTGCTTGAAAGAACTGAATAAGGAAGTCTGAACTTTGCATTTATTTATTTTTGCGTTTATTAACAGGGAAGATGCGTCCCATCATACGCTCGTATTCAGTCCAAGCATCTATCACCTGGCTTTGTAAATGATGTTGCATTGCTTGGAGATGATTCCCACAGCCTAAGCCTAAAATAAGAAGTTTCAACTCAATTGAAATGCAAAGACAAAATACTGCATTCCTTTCCCAGCTGAGCTTTTATTTAATGTGCCAGATTAAGAAGCTTGCTCTACTTTACTGGATCAGAGTCAACACAGTTTGTCCAAGAAACTCACAGAGATAAGGGGAAAACAGGTCTTAATCAGGCAAAATTCTCAATAAAACAAATGGGCATTTAGCCCGAGTGTGTTCTGCAGAATTTATCACGATATTTTGGCCTCAGCTAAGTCTGCAAAAGTGGACTGCTGCTTTCATGACTATATTTTGTGACAGCTACCCCAATCCAGAAGAGAGTAAAAGCAAACTTCTCCCTTTCTGATGTTTGTCTTTATCAAGCTTTAATCAGCTAGGAATCCCCTGAAGACAATTCACACAGCAAGTTGGAACAGCATAATCTGAAGTTCCAGTGGGTTTGGATTAAGTATAATGCATCTCACAGTTGTGTTAAACTACCTCAAAATACCACAGATCCATGGGTTAATAATGTGGGGTTTTGTGCCTTGTGCTTAGAAAATAATGGCATCTATTTTATTACTGTACAAGTTCCTGTTAAGGGCACAGATGATCCTAACAACTGAGAAGTACCTTATTCCTTAAAACAGTGGATGTAGCCTGATTTGCATATTCAACTGTTTTCAACAGCATAATCCTCATTTTTTTTTTCTAGAAATTTCATGCTTTCCTGCTGTTCTTAAGATGTCAAAGTATCACAAATATTAAAAACTGAAACTCAATTTACGTAGCTTGGAAATTGTATTCTGGAAAATTGCATTCTTGGAAATTGTATGCTGTCTATATGCATAAGTAGCTCAAAAAGCGGGCCATACCAGAAAGTGTCCATGTAGTACCCGAAATTATTTCAATATGTGCTTAAAACTGCTCACTGCAGGTCATCCTGCGAACAAACTAAGCCAAGAAGTCAGAGCTACATATTAGGTACGCAGCTATATATAATAGAGCTACCCTTGTAAAAGCATCCGATAGGCAACTTAATGGTTAAACTCCTAATTGTGGAGAGGGACTGAGCCCCAGTCTCCCTAATTCTTGCTATTTAAAGTGAATTAATGCTCCATATTAAAAACCAGAGATTACTCAAGAAGCCGCACGAGAAGGATGGGTGCCGCAGGAAAGAAAAAAAGTCTTAGAGATCTCTGAGTCTCCTGCAGACTGTTCGTTGTGGGAGGAAGAAAGAGGGATTATTGCACAGACATGAGGAGACAGATTCCACTCTTGATTACATGCAAAAACATCAGTGAAATAGCTGTAATTTCGCAAATATAAAATTAATGGACGTGAAATCAGAATTGGGCTCAGATAGCTCTTACACAGAGATTACTACATGCAGCTCTAACCTCAACAAAAAAAAAAAAAAACCAACCCTTAACTTGGGAGTAAATGGTATTAGCATTTTCTTGGCCTTTTTCCATGGCTATAAAATGGCATTAATGTAAATGTGACTCAGATTTGGGATCCCTGGTCACTGTCGCAGCCAAGAGTCTAAGTATATGAAATCTCCTTGGCTCTGCTAAAACACTAGTGCTAAATTCTGGGAAATGATAACACTGATTCATCTCAAAATAGTCTATATATAACAGCAGGACTAGGCACACATAAAATTATGCACTATCTTGCCTCAAGGTTAGCAACATATTCCTAGTAGAAGGAAAAATGTTATTTTCATTCCCTGCAATCATGTGATAAATAGCTGTAGGGCAGATTCAGCAAGATCTCGAAGGTTGTGATTTTACAATATAATGAATGTATGTCTAGTTTTTTGCCACCTGAAAAAGCAGCAAAACAAAGCAGGACTTGTCAGTATTTTGCTTATGGCAGAAATCAGACAATGTCCAGAACTCTTTATGAGACATACTGCTACCTTCTTAACTAGTTTGATGATAACATTGACTCCAATACTTCAACAGCTCAGCTTTCCAGCGCCTGGCAAAATTGGAAGCAGCAGCCAGCAGGTATCACATGTGAATGGGAAATGTCTCCCACAGAGTACCTGCTGACTGTGAACCAAATACGTGGTCTTGTAGGTAGGTTTGTGGGGGGAAAAAAGAAGAAGGAAAAAAAAAGTATATTGAAAAGGAGAGGATCCTTAGTTGGGTGGAGCATCTGTACAGGATATGAGGCGAGTAAATTACCTAGAAAGTTCAGAAAGTAAAAAAAAAAAAAAAAACAAAAAAACCCCAATAACTGAGTTCAGATCAAACATGAAGACATGAGACAACAGTAAAGGAACATTTTAAGAGGTATAAAACAACTGTTTATTCAGACTGCTTACCTAAAATAAACAGCAAATCTTAAAGGTGTTTTCAAAGGAATGGTAACCCTTTGGTTGAGAGCAATTCAAACCTATGGATTATTTCAGGAAACACTTTAACAAAGCTGGGAGACATACACTGAGAAGTGCATTCTTCGGAGCAGGCAGACACAAACTACAGCTCAAAAAAACTGGAGAAGGCAACTCATGCTAAGGACTGCTCATCTCGCTTGCAAAGGACTGGCATTTGTTCCTATTCTACTGATTTCTTGTCAAGATGGAGTAGACCGTGGATGAAACGGTTTATTCGGATCATGCTTCCTATAAAATACTGTGTTTTACTGAAGTAGAAATTGAATACAGACACATCTATACCATCACCATCATGACTTAATGGCCTGTGTTAAATTAATGTTTGATTTTGATGCTTCACATTACTCCGCTTTGGGGGGATGACTGAGTTATAACCATTGTATGCAGCTGCAATCATTGATGCAATCGTCCATGGTTGGCAAAACGGTAGCACCAGCATTGAGGAAGGTGTGAAAATGCATTGGAATTATACCAGATGATGATGCAAGCCCGGCAGGAACTTCTAAGGGTACTGCCGCTATATAATCAGGGACAAATGTGGAAGTCCAACAAGGACCTTACTTCAGTCACAGGACCAAATTGTACAGTTTTGCCAGAGAGCAGGGCAGAGATTCACTTTGCATCACTTCAGAAGTGCAAAAGGACCTAGAATAAGTACACGTGTAAGTCATATCCTCAAAGGCACCTTTACATTGCAAGATAGTGTAACGTGATTTTACACTGAAGTAGGTAATGCAGTATAAAATCCTGCTAATGATAAGGTATTGTAGTTTCACCTGTACATAGCCAGCTGAGATCAACCCCAGGTGTATTGTTCAAGGCTGACCTCAACCAGCTACATCAAGGTATGAAATACCTGCTTCTTGTCTCCACAAGGATTTTACATTTAGACAGATACCTCACAATAGCAATCTTGATGTAAAACACACCTTTTTTTTTTTTTTCCAGCGAAGATAAAGCCTTAACAAAAATGAGAAAAAGGCACATCATGTTTAAAGAGTAATGAGTGTATGGCACAGTCCAAATGTAAATGAGACCAAGTCTATCTCAGTCAATTGAGTTGTGCAGAATAACACAAAACCTACGTTTCTCCCTTTGTATTTTAAAAGATTTCTAAGAGCAGCAAAATTTACAGGAGAAAATGTCAAACAAATTGGCTTCACGGATATAAAAAGCCATATGAATTTTCTGTGTTTACAAGATTGCATCTCCTGGTGCAAGAGTTAATGCACTTTGTGAAAGTTATTATGCCGTGGCTTATAAGCTTCAGCTCGATGTGGTGGCAGTTCAAATTTCATGACAGAATGCTAACTTATCTTTGCTATTGAAAAAACTAATGAGGTGGTAAATAGTTGCAGAGCGATGTTACACGCGGCGATATGCAGGTTTTGCGGGTTTCTCATTATCTGTGTAACTGTATACACGTAAAAGTAATGAAAACCCAAAACAGGCAGCAAAAGCTTATGGCTTTAAAACTGGAATAGAGAATTGTGCTAGAGTTTTCCAACGGAAATATGGTAAATTTAAGCCATGTCAAAAAAAGCCCCTTGATATTTCAGCTAGGATTTTCTGCTAGGTCTAAGGTCTCACGGGCAGCGCTTAGGTGAAGATCACAATTAAGCTAACATAGCCAATTTATTCTCATGCTGGTTTTATTCTAGTCGAGGCAATGGCATAATGTTAAGCAGTCTTAAGGCTCCTCTTCGTTATACTTGTTGCCTATGGCTTTTAATTGAAGGTGCTATCACAGCATCCCTATCAGACTCCAAATGTCATGAGCAGTAGCAAGCAGCAGCAGCACATAGTGCAGAGGGCTCTCCTGACCCCCAGCTATCTTCACTAAGGACAGCAGGAAGTAAGATATAACACTCTTCAGTAGCTGGAGGCTTCCCAAAATGAACTTCCAGAATACTGAACACAAGCTAGGCTTGTATTTAGCGCTAGGACACGAAAATGTTAAAAAAACCCCAAGCGTGAGACGGTGAATGCAGAATGTTTTTTAATGTGGCCACCACTGATCCAAAGAATGGAAGTTCTGAAGCTGGGAATTACTTCTGTGACATATTTATGACAGATAAAAATCATAAATGGCAACAAGAAGTACTTTGTCTGGAGCTGATCTGCACCATCTATAAAGCGTCTTAGTAGGCATTGCATGAAACCGCTCTGCTGAAAAGTGCTCAGCACGCTGCCTTAAACAAGCAGACTTGAGGATCACAGACGTTCTGTGCATCACAGCAGCGCTGCCAGCTTTCTTATTAAAAGACTAAGTTTTCCTACAAGTCCAGGCATCCACACTGGGCTTTTAACCATTTTGAAACGTAAAGAGACATAAATGTTTTCCTCTCTCATCCCCATCTCCCTTTCAAATTGCTGAATTCAAGAAGCGCTATCCAGTTACTGAGTTGCGATCTCCAGTGTTCTGTTTTGTGATTTCCATCTTTTGCTGTTGTTTTCAGAATCAATTTTGTATCATAAGTCTCAGCGAGATAGCACACCTATTACAAATTGTGAATGCATTATGCCAGCTGTGAGAAAAGTATGAGCAATCTTATAAAAAAAAAAAAAAAAAAAAAGGCAAGCAAGCAAAACACATATTCGAGAATTATTTTGTCTGCTTGTTTTAACTATGACAGATACTGGATGGCTACAAAAATAACTGGTGAAATCCAGCAGGCTAGCTGGTACTACAGTACTGCACAGTAATCCAGCAAGTGTAGGTGAAGACAGATACAGAGGATTTTGGTTGTGTATGTCTGTAATACAGATGTTCAGCTGCTCCGAAGGAAAATGATTCATACAAGTCATTATACCATACAAAACTAATTTCACTCCTCCGCAATGCACATCTAGTATGCCTATATAATATCCATCACAAGTGAATCAGATTTGGTCAGTATTAAAATGCAGGTGCAATACGACTGCAAGACCAGATGTCTCTGCTCATCCTATACCTGCTTTTAGTACTTAGAAGTCCGCTAAATTAAACATACTTCAGATTTTGACAAGCAGCTTAGGGCCAGATACATTTACTCCCCCAGTTCATGATTACAGGCAGAAGGAGCCACCCCAGGCAGCAGCTCTGCAAATCCATGGTTATGAAGTTACACCCTAGTTTCTCCTCTGCCAAACCTTCGGCTCCTTTTTGCAAATTTCCAAACTTAGCATGCCACCGAGCTACAGAAGGAAAAGGTGTGTTACATGCCGCAAGAATGGATTTTCTTCTCAGATTTGGATTAATAACGATAAATCATTCTAATTTGATTCTTCTAAATACACAGAAACAAGTCAAAGCAACTATCTATCTAATTCAGAAAGGGTTTCACTTCCCATACTATGCTTCTATCCAAATGCTTTAAATCTTTGAATCTTAATGAAGCCAGCTGGTTCATTAAACTTTACCTACAGCAACGTGTGGTTACAAGTTGGACGTGTACAACAGATCATACACAGATTATGTCACTTCTCTACTGTGATAGTATTTATTTGAGGGGAAATCTCAGATTTCTAATGTGTTCATACATAGAGTTTACCGAAATAAGTGTATTCAGAGAATGAAAGAGGAGATTAAAAAGAGAAATAAGAAAGGACAGTGACAATATCTCATAAAAGAAAGAGATGTATTTAAGCATCAGTCAAATTACACTATTTTTCGTATCATTTGTAGTGGAAGCTTGAAGACTAAAATATTCCACAAGCCATTAGTTTCTTGGTACTCTGTGACAGATTAAAATATTTCTTAATCAACTGCTAAAGCACAGAAAAAGGCCAAAGCCTAGATTTGAACAAAGCTGAGTAATAATGAAATACAGGGATGTTCAGCAGGGATGCTATCAATAGATACATCACAGAACCAAAAAAGTGCATCAATTTCTTAAACACTCTTGAAAAGTACCTGCCATGTTGACAATTTCTTAGTCCAGAGTGTGAAAAATCACATTAAGAAACAGTTCTGATTTGTAATCAGGGAAGCAGATTAAAAAACCAAATTATTATGAGATTCAAATTAATTGCTGAAGGTTCTGGACCACCCCTCTGCCTGGAGGCTCTTTGAAAGCCTACACAACCCAGCCAGAAGCGGTCCTGTGCTACCAGTTAAATATTATGGACTGTATGAGGTTCATTGCGATGTATTCATCTTATAGCAAAAATGAAGAAAAACTAAAGTAAATCTATTTAAATCTCATTCATACAATGTATTTTAGAGAGACTGACAGTCATATAATTCATAGCAATAGTTTGAAACCTACAGTTTCACTGTCCACCTGGACTGTACCAGTACTCTCAAAAGCACGGCCATCAGAAGTCGAGAAAAACAGGATCGGGGTGAACCAAGGGTGGCTTCCCTTTGATACATCAGTTTTTCTCATCTTTTTCCGCAGTACCGACAAGCAGTGCCATTTTTCAGTCACTGAAGTTTGAGGAAGAAAAAAAGGGGTTGTAAAATAAAAAAATAAAAAAAAAAAAAATTGCCAATCATAGTAGCGGATCACCTATCTTGTCTCATTTTGTATTTCTGCTGATGGACAACCTGGTGCTCTTGTAGCATACAAAGGCAAAAAAACTTCAGGCGTTCATTTCAAACGGAAATGTTTGACAGATGTAACAGCTTTCTGAAATGAAACTGATGAAATCTCAAATAGGAAAGTCCAACTCCTGTACAGGAGAGAGATTAAATTTCAACAGGAAGGGTTTACTGTCCTTAGATGCAGATTTTGTTTATTTTTTTGTTTACCTGGCAGCTGTTAGAAATAGGAGAGATGGTTAGGGCTTTGCTGTTGGTGCATAGTCTACCTCCTGCTGCTCTGGATGCCGCAGACTTCAGTGCGATCCCTGTTTCAAGGTGCTGTTGTCACAAACTGAAGGCAATTTCAAATTCTCTTACTGGTAACACTAGCACTTCACTGATATTTTGACCTGTATTTTTGAAATGGTGGAAGTGAAACAATCTGACAAGTGACTGAAAATTCTTACTGCTCTAGACACATACCTAAACCACAGAGGTAAAAGAAGCATTTTTACACTCTAATGCAAATGGCCAGATATGACCGAGGGTAGAGATCCAAAGTTTACAGCTTCCCTTTTCTCTACTCACGTTCACAGAATGAGGCATCAAGGAACATGCAGCGCTGCGGAAAACCAGAAATACTCAGAGCAGCACCAAAACAAAATAACTGGTGTTTCATTGCACCGTCTTCCTAAAATAGACAGCGGTATGAACAGCCAGATAAAAATTCAATGAAAAGTCAATAAGAGCCTTTCTGTTGATATGGGAGCCTTTGAATTTGAGCCATAATCTAAACTAGACTTTCCCAAAGGCAACTGTGCACATTATACATTTTTGTGTGCATATACACTATTCAAATAATACCTTTACTTAAAGAAATACATACCCTTAAAGCCCTTCTCTCAACTTCAGTGAGAAAACTGGACTGGATCATGCTCTTCACTGGTAAAGTGAAGAGTACGGATCACACTGGATCATACTCTTCACTAGCGTGGGATGCATCTTGTCCAACTGTATCCATCAGCTTCAGCAACCAGTTTAAACCAGCATGTTTTCTTTAGGGTGGAGTAAACCATGAACCAGTGAAGCAGATTAGATTTGACTTACAAATAGACAAGATGAATCCTACCATAATGTCAACAGAAGCAAAATCAGGTACTGAGCGCAGAGGCACTACCAGCTAAGTATACTGTTGAAAATTATGCAAATTATACTTTTTGTGAACATCATTTACAAAAATTAGGCTAGATCCACAATCAGAAGCTGGGCACCTGAAGCAACCATAATGTTCAGATATGTTCATTACAAGACACAAGGAGAGGGACGGGCGTAACAACAGTATTCCCAAAACCTACCCCACTGAATGGAAAGCTGCTAAAACCAGAGGTTAAATATCACTTCCCTTCAGGCTCTCCATCTTATTCTGCACAGGAATGGGAAAGCAGCATTCTCTTAAATGAAAATTCACGACTCTGCACTCTTTTCTGGAGTCCTGGACCCCTTCATGTAAAACCAAACTTTTGTTAAAACTTTCTGGTGGGAGAAGTTCTGTATAAAAAATACTGGTAGGAGAAGATAGAGACTCACATAAACCTCAGTGGTGAAAGCATTCCACCACGAAGTTCAGTAGCAAATCCTTTATTTCTTTTAAGGAATCTGAGTGAACACTCCCTATAATAACCTGATATATAGGTCGTATATAGAAACATATGTATCCTACAGACGCCTTTACATCAGAAACACAACTGCCTCCATATCGCCATTTAAGAGATATTACTGCTAGCTACCAATCAACAAGAGGCTATAAGAATGGCAAATACCATTCACAACTGAAACAAGGTCTTCCTCTTAATATTTTTGGTGTTTTAAAGGCTGTATGACCACGTAAGGCATAGGCTAAAGTAGCTCCTTTGATCGAAAATATTGCACAGGCAGATATTTAACAATTAAGAAAAACAATCACAGAATTTTCTTACTAGTAACACATGAAAGCCCAGGACGTACTAAGAATATCCTGCAAAACTACAAATAAAAGTAGCTGTATCTAACACTTCATTTGGCTGGAAGGAATGAAGGAGAATGGATGAATATTAGTTTGAGGCTACTAAGTGGTTTACAAATCAATATCAATAGCTATTCTCTTTTAGCTATCAGCCAGTGAGACTATCCGATTTAATTTTTTGAAGTCGGGAGAGGCTGCTATTTTAAAATGCTACCTAGATCTTGTTCCTGCGAACCTGGAGGAGGAAACAAAGGAAGGAAGAAAAATCTGACAGCTGATCCTCCACATTTTATCAAATTCAGCTCAAAATAAAATGATTTTTAATTCACTTGACTCATGATTAATTTTACATATTTTTTTAGATTTTGGAAATATTATCTCAACATCATCCTATTGCTTTTATAAAGAAGTTAACATCAGGAAGAGCTGAAGATGGCATAAATCAGCAGATTTACCCCAGTTCGGATTTAGCTTCAAATGTTGAACTGTTACTCGAAGAACGGGCTCTTTATATTATTCTTGTACTAGCAAGAAGTGTGCGTATTCTGGAACAACTTCTAAGTGATAATATCTGTGCATAAAAAAAAAAATCAGTGTGGCATTTCACAAAAGAAATGGCGAAACTACAACACCAGCTCATAGGAATCTACAGACACTACACACCAACAAATCCTGACAAACGCTGAATTACTCAGTTTTCTCTCTGTGCAACAGAAGATGCAGCACAACCTGTGCCAAGACATTAAAACAAATCTCCCCCGCAACTCACTAGCTGCAAAAGAAACAAGAAGAAGAAACAAAGAATGGGTAACTCTTGAAACCGGTACAATTTGGACACCTCAGTATGACTACAAATTAGATTTTTAACCACCTTTCTCTGTAGTATCACACAAAATTCATGGTACTTACAGAAAATGAAACTAAACAGAGAAGGCAGGCCAAATATTTCCAAGATTTGAAAGTCCGCATTTTTTTTAGGAAGATCAACATGAATTTAATATCAAAATTATAGTGGCCCAAATGCTTCCCTGAATCCTTGGGTCCTAGGAATAATCTACACATGGGTTTCTATGGCTACAGCAACGTTGCTATACAAACCAATTTCATTTATTTATTCATTAGAAGTTTTCATTATCGCATGACCACTGTAATAGTGCAGTAACACCAATTTAAGGTTTTCTTCTGTCAGTAATGGCTATTTCTGCTTCCAGAGTTTATAGCTCACTAGAACACAATCCATTACAACAAAATTATTGTAACTGTATTTGAAGGAACTTTTTTGAATGATATTTTAATGATAAAGGAACAGTTAAGATGATTCACATTTTGTGGCTTGACAAGCACTTAAAATCTCGGTTAGGTAAGATGCTAAAGCCCCTTACGTTGCAAATGTCTTGCTAAAAGACGCCAATGGAAACCAACAGAAGATGCCCCCCTCCCTCCATACTTCAGTAAAATATGATAGCATCCATTCGTTTCTTATCTACAGCCTGCGAAATCTTTTTCCAGCCAATGGAATGTTATCTCATGTAAACCAGAAATGAACTGATTAAATGCCCACTTCAGTCTATTGGGACAAATCGTTTTACATACATTCCACCATAGGCTGGAAAGTCAAAGCAGTCATAAAAGAAGAAAAGTAATATATGGTTTTGTGTGTGTTTGTTTTTCCTTCAGTGAAGACGTGAACATTACAGAATGTATGTGAGATAGCTGTACTTGAGTAGCAACTGAGGAAACTTCTGAGTATAGATTTTATAGACCACCATGATATTTTGTGGGAGAAGTGATACCAAAAATTCAGGTATCACCTGTAATTCCTGCTAGATCTTTCAAAACATGGTATGTCAGTTTCGTCAGTTATATTCTGTATGTTCAGTGCAATTAAATGCTACAGTAAGAAGATACAGCATCTCCTGATATAAATGAAACTTGAACTCAGCTATTCTTGAACTGAATTTTCCTAGATGAGGATCGGTCCATTAGGTATGATGTATCTGCCCTTGTACTAAATACGTTTAGATGAGCTGTTCTGTTGCAAAAATAAGAATCCTAGAACTGATGAAGCAACCTACCTTAAGACTTGAAACCTGCACTTCAGACAGGTAGACTGTGCCCATAAAGAGCTGCTGAATGTAAATGGGTCACAGTTTTCATATCTTTAACATCTGTTGTTTATACCCAAGAAAGCACATCAGGGGCAAGAAAATTAATTCCCCAATTGCTGTCAACCGAGTTAGGGAACAGCAATAAACAGCTTACTGTAAGCCTCTAGCTACAATAAAATTGCTGTCAATAAAGGGTGGCTGATATGGTTTTGCTGTGCTAGAAGAACAGATTCTTTGGAAGTGAAAATCTGAAATGGAAACTAAAAAGATCCTCCCTTGTTCCTGCACACAAAAGAACATTATCACAAAATTCCAATAGCATTAAACTCTCAAGATTCAGTTCTCACTCCTGTGTGTGGCACAAATTTATTAGCATTTGTGAAACTTTGGCTTTGCACATTCAGGACAGATGAGACCCCAGTGATTCTGATAAAAATCTTTTGCATGGGAAACGTTTAAAGAAAAATGAAGCTTGCTAAGCTTTTACTGTCTGTATCTGTATACACAAAATGTTCCCTGCTCAAGTTTAGCATTTCTACTGTCACTGTTGAAAATGGTATTATAGCTTAGGGTTATGTTCAGATTTCCATTATAACCCCCAGTTTTCACATGCTCTTAACCTTCTGAAAAATTCTTCTTTTCAGCTGAAATTTTCCATGCTTGGTCTCAGCTCAAAGATGAATTTCTTTAGACAGTTGAGCAAAATCTGTTAACCTATTTTTCAGTTATACAAGGATAGAAAAAATACACTGTACATTTTCACCATTTCTAATATTTTAGTATACATAAAGATATATAAATATACCGATCTAGGAAACAATAGAATTTTACATGCAGACATTTTTCCAGGTGACCAGTCCTCACCCAAGACTAATATCCATGCTAACACATAAAACAAATTAAACATAAAAAAGAAACAATGGAATCGTGCTTTTTTTATACTAAGTGGTAAAACAAGGCCACTAAAAATAATAACCGTGCACAGAATTATGGAATGCTATGGTTACAGAATTTTAATATTTGCAAGTGACATAGACACTGCACTGCTGTTCCAGTGCAGATTTCCATTAACTTAGCACCTTGAAATTGCCACTCTCAGCATATCAAATTAAGAGTCATTAATGTTTTCAGCTTTTCTTTTCTCTTACATAAACCCTAAAGTTACAAATTTAAACACTCCAGAGTAAGATAACATCAATTACATTTGCCACAGAAAGCTTAAGTGATGTGCATTGATCAGCTGGAGCCCGGCTACTTGTTCCTTGATCAGGCAAGAAGTCCATTGACTGAAAAAGGAATAAAGCAAGCTCCACAGACCTTATGTTATTGACTATATGATTAAAAATATACCTTAGTATGGAATGCATTTAATGTGTCAGTCAAGCCTCAAATCCTTAATTTCTGCCATCAGAGCACAGAAATAAAACGACAGTGTTAACATCTATTTAGCTTTCCTGAATCTACCAGAACTGTACACATTTCCAAAATTTATAAATTACCATCTTGATTCAGAAAAGAGCTTAGAGTGTGCTTACGGCTGTCTTTCTTGAAGACGACATCTGAAGTCATTTGGACTTTAAGGATCTGCTTCAGTCCAACCACTTTAAATGAAAAGTTAAGCACATGCCTAAATGCTATTTGATTAGGAATGAAGACAGAAGGTTTTGCTCATAACCCATAATGATACATATTTTTAAACCTGTGTTATTTGTCACTGCTGTACTTCAAATCTGATTAAATGAAGTTGTTATAATTGAAAACTGGGATAACCACAGTAAATTGGCCCTAATTTCTTTTATTACTCAATCTATTGTTAATCTAATGACACCGAGTAGGAGTTTTTTGTCTGTTTATTTGCTTTTTATAAGAGGTCTTTCACATAGAAGAATACAACATGTCGTCTTCGACTGTATTTCTATGTAGCTGTTTGGTGTAGTGACTTACTAATTTGAAGTGCGTTTTAAAGTTCAATCAAATACTGAAAAGAACACTGATTGAGAAGCCTGCATAGATTTCAGTATTCTTTATGAGTCATAACACTGATTTTGGAAGCTTAGCTGTATAAGCTGGTGGTGTGCAACATCCTTTCCATACTCCTAATTATGTGAATTAGCATTTAGAACAATCCCAAGTTCAAGTATTCAAAAATGCTCTTTTCAGAGCATCCACCAGGTTTACTGCAAGATAGGCACTTGAAGAAGGCTTTGGTTTTTATACTGGGTACTTCTGAAACATCAGCCTGTGCAATTCAAAGTGACACATGAAGACTTAATCACAGAATTTCCACTAAATTTATTGACAATTGCACAGAAATTACCCAGCAAAAAAATACTAAGAAATTTGTATTGAACAATCTGTTCTTGAATTCTAAAAGCTTTCTGTCTTAGGACCCAGTTCTAACAGATTTCTAGGGCCAAGCTCCCATTAAAAGTAATGGGATTTTGCTTGAATGAAGTCCAAGTGTGGACTTAGGTCTCAGCTCTCTATTAGTATTAATGTATCTGCAAGATACATTGCATGTGTATTTACCTTGGACTGAAAGAAACTGTAAGCAAAAATGGAGGATGCTAGTATTTCTTCGATATATATCAATCCTATATTTCTTCTTTCCCTATCTTAGCAACCTCCATAACAATTCCCACACCCTTTGCAAACCCCATAAAGAAAACTTGGGGAATATACGGGTAACTTAATGCAACTTCTATCATTAGATACAAATAAATTAATTATGTTAATCCTGAAGAAAACAGTACAGTAGCACAGAAAAAAAGTGTATCTTCCTAAAGGAATTTTTAAAGATGTTTTCAGATACTGTGGCTCTAGCACACGCTACTATTCAGTGAGATTTTTAAGTCTGAATACTTTGCTTAAAGGCCACACTCCACCACACATCTGAAAAAAAGTGTATTTAACTCCTGTGCCAATGAATATTAGCTAAATGCATCCTAATTTCAAGAATCACAGACAGAATAACAGGAAGGCTGCTACTGATTATTACCATTGCTGGCTATACCTCTCCAGCCAAAAGGGACAAGGGGGCATAACAAGGTTACGTCCTGTAACATTCACCATTGAGAAAAAAGAAAAAAAAAAAAAAGACGATATCTCCTTCCCCACAGAATAAAAATGCACAAGCTCAGTTTAGATAACTGTCTACCTAAGGAAGAGTTATATTTTCAGTTACATACAACGTTACAGCTTTTGCAGGAAGCAATCCAAATCATATGATATGAGTATCTGCTGTCTTCAAAAAGGATTCAGTAGTGGAATTTGAATCAGGTCCACATACAGGTATAATGACTGGTATTATTATAAAACTGAAACCCGTGTATTTAATGTAATGAACACAGGTAACTGAAAATACTGCCAGGAGATTTGTTTGGGAGTGGGAGTTTTCCCCCCCTATATTCAATTTCACTGTGCAGAGCTTATACATTCTGTCAGGTAAATCATTTTTGGGGTCTTAACTGCCTCTAGACACTGTGGGTGATTAAGTCTGAGTTTCCTAATAGAGTTTGGAAAGCTAATTTAAGCTAAATTAACAACATCTCAGAACAGAAAAGGCGTGTGTGGGTTGGGGGTGTTACATTTTGTAACTAAAACTGGGGAGAAAACTTCAGCTGAGTAACCACAGATTATTCAGAGCTCTTCTATATTTTTTTTTTGGGTCTTCTTAAAATTGTTTCTTTTTTTAACTTACGCTGACAGTATGTATATGGTGCTGTGTAACAGCCTAAAGACAGCTCCGGGAGTACACCCTTCTTTAAAGTCCTTAGAAAGGTTAAGGTTTTGTGAGAACCTTCTGCGATGTTTTCAGTGTCTCATTGTACGTACGAGTTGTTTTAGAGCAGTTACTTTAGCAGAACTGTCTCAAAAGTGCTTGTTTTATTCTTAGCATCTTGTTAGTGTGACACCTTACAGACACCAGAAGTCAAGACACTGTTCTGGGAACGTCACATTCATCTCAGATAAGGCTAATGCAACAGCAAGAGGATGACTTTATCCTAAACTTGGCTACTGTCAAAATCTTTTTGCAAAGACAAGGCTAAATGTGTCTCACTTGATTCTCAAAGATTCATATCCCTAATAAATTCAGACAAATCACCATAACTTGGAGGGTACAGCGCCAGCAGGAACGACGAGCGCGAATCCTCACGCCGACAAAGACGGTGCCGCCAATAGCGAAGCACTGAAGGAAACACGCAGACCTAACTACTGACCACTCCGGTGCAACTATCATTAAATAAAAGGTTCTTTGGCTGTAATACCAGCTTGATCCTTCCCTCCCTCCATCCCTCCCCCCGCCTCCTCCCCTTCCCCTAGCTACTGCAGGGCTGGCAGCGGGCCAGCGTAAGCGACGTGGTGCCTTAGTGCCATCTACAGGCTACCCCCGACGCGCTCGTCTGGTGGCCCAAGACGAGCGCCAATGAAACAAATTAGACAGCGCCGCGTTTAAATCTTTATTAGCAAGGAATTATTAGGCCTAAGAAAAACTAATGCTGGATTTGGTTGAAATATGAGTTTCTCAGCCTCCTAATCCCTCTTCGTATGGCGTATTTCACAGTTTAAAATGAGTTATGACGGATCGCTTATGCATTACTAAGATGAGAAAATATTTACAATGGGCTTTTTTTTTTTTCCCTACATAATTCAGATGTATTCAGAGAACGCATTTCTTTCAAAAGTATGCTTTGGCCGTTTTTTTAAAATATGCAACAAACTGTCTATGCGATACCAACTTTCAGCTATTATGACAAAAACATTTTGAACTCAAAACAGAGGAAGACTTCCGTATGGCTTAGTTATACCCTACCAACAAACCACGTGCTTCACAGATAAAGTAGCTTGGAAATTTGGCTGTCTTCGTTAGGGAAAAAAATTAACCCCTTTCGTAACACTAACTTAGCAAGGTTCCAAACCAGCTTGAACTGTAGAAGAAACTCAAGTCAACCCACTTTGAAATTTGAAACTGAATGTACATATCCCTTCAGTCTTGAAACAGTCAAATTTTCTGACTGAAATTTGGCATATAAGGAAACAGTTTTTCTTCTTCAATAACTTTTACATTTGGACAGTAAAATACTGGGGAGAAAAAAAAAAAGTCTTTTGTTTTTCAGTTTTGTTTCTGCACATGTATGTGCACATGCACAGATGCATAACAGTCCTTTAACAATCAGTATTCTTCAAAACCCAAAGTATCAGAGGCATTTCGCAAAAGCATGGTTAAGCCCCAGGTAAATGATAAAGGGGTCAAGGTTTTTTTTGTTTGGTTTTGTTTGGCTTTTTTTTTTTGTTCCCCCCGTAATGTAACTAAATTAAATTAGACTGAAAGAAAAAAAAAAAACCCACAACGTAGTGGCACTTTTAATACTGGTTGATCGGGCACTTGTATGCAGTACTTATAGACCAGTAAAAGTGCTCGTTTACCTGTCTGGTGTGTAAGGGGCCCTTTGTCTTGAAGCCTCCTTGGGAACTGCACTCTGAGGCACTGAAGTGATCTGAACTAGTGGAAGAGCGTTTGGAAAGGGTGTCACAACCACCAACAAAGGTGTTGTCCAACGGGAGTTCCTGAATCACGTGGTGCTTTTTCACTGAAACTGGAGTGTCAGGTTTAAGATGAAAAGCAGACTGCGGAGAGGCAGATTTGTAATGCTTGGCAAGATCAGGACTGTTAGGCTTAAAGGTTGTTGGTGGTGCTGTGCCCCAGTCAAATCTTCCTATACTTTGCTCCTCCAGCTCCGCTGGAAGGCTTATTGTCCCGTTGATAGGTTCATGAACTGCATCATCAGGTTTGGACTCCTCAATGGTCACAAAGTTCAAAAGAGAGCTCTTCGGAGATTTCCTTTTCTTCCTTTTCTTTTTCTTGTTTTGCTTGTTCTCCTGATTGGGAGACATCCACTCAGCACCTTGCTTGCTCCGCTGGGCAGCTTTGAATCTGGATGCGTGTCGACAGCGAACAAGAACCGTGACAAATATCACCACTATGACAACCATGGCACCGGCCACAATAGCAATCATGATCGTGAGATAGTCCTCATTTTGGTAGGGTTGGCTACTGTCCCCTATGTTCCGGTCCAAAGGTGTTTCCATAGTCCTGCGTATCAAGTCATAAATATAAGAGGCATTTCCAGCAGTATCATTTACATACAAAAATACAAGCACAAGAGTATGCAGGGATTTGGGATAACCCAAATCACTTATGTTGACAACTAAGCGATGCAGCCCCACATCATTTAGAGTTGGTTTCTCTTCCAGAGTGATATTACCTGTCACCGGATCAATCCGAAACAAACCCTTGTTATTTCCGCTTACAATTGTGTATTTAAGCTCGGCGTTCATTCCAGTGTCTATATCCACAGCAAACACTTCGGCTACCACCGAACCTGGAATTGCCGAGAGTGGCACTAGCTTAAAAGAAGTATTAGAAGGTGGGTAGATGACAACGGGGCTGTTATCGTTAACATCCATGACGTTTATGGTTACTTTTGCTGTAGAAGAGCGAGGAGGTTGCCCTCCATCCACTGCCTTAACGTCAAAGGTGTAGGAGCTCTGCTGCTCCCGATCAAAGGAGACATTGGACTTTATAACTCCAGAGTACGGATCCAGCACAAAGTTTTCATTGTCATTGAGGATGGAAAGGGTCACCGCTTTGTTTTCCCCGGCATCCGCATCGGTCACTGTGATCACCCCCACCGTGCTATACTTTGGTAAGTTCTCCGATACGAAAAACTGGAAGTGATTATGAGTAAATTTGGGACTGTTGTCATTTTCGTCCAACACAGTAACAATCACAGCTGCTTGACTCTGCAAAGGAGGGGTGCCATTGTCTCGGGCTGTAACAGTGAAAATGAAACGTTCCTGCTCTTCTCTGTCAAAAACTCTGGAGGCTGTCAAAACTCCTGTCTTTCGATCCAGATCGAAAAAGGAGGCATTAGGGCCAAGCTGATAAACAATGTCTGCATTTTTCCCACTGTCTTCATCCGTGGCACTAATAGTTGTTAAGTATAGACCACGCCGGTTGTTTTCAGAAACTGACAGCTCAATTACAGGCTGGCTGAAAATCGGAGGGTTGTCATTTTCATCCTCCAGTTTAACTCTTACCAGGGCAGTCTGGTTCAAACTGGGCTTGCCAGAATCGGAAGCAACAATTTTAAAGCTGAATTCTTTGGTGCCCTCATAGTCCAACAAGGAAGAGGTCTCTAGCAAATACTGGTTGTCGTAAACCGCCTTCAAGTGGAAGGGGACCTCTCTCTCAATGAAACAGATCACTTTGCCGTTCACATCAGTGTCCTTATCTGAAACCGTAATTAGGGCAATCTTTGTATTGACGGGATCTTTCTCAGATAAGTACACTGTGCCATTGATGGGACTTATTATGTACCTGAGGTCTATGTTAGGAGGGTTATCGTTTACATCAGTGACATTGATGGTAACAGTCGCCCGAGCCGGTGTAGAGCTACCATCACTAGCCAGCACTGTCACTTTGTGAATAGCAGTCTCTTCTCGATCTAAGGACCTCTGAACTGTAATCAGCCCTGTGGTGTTGTTTAAAGCAAAAAATCTTTTGGTTGCAGGGGCGACTTGGGCACCAAAAATATATCTGATTTCTGCATTGCTTCCTATATCTGCATCTGTAGCATGAAGCTGAATTACAGAAGTGCCTACAGGGGCATTCTCTGGTATATGAACCTCTACTTGACTCTCTTTAAACACTGGCCTGTTATCATTGACATCACTTACTGTGACTTGCAGGATGGCCGTGCTGGATTTCTGGGGGGTACCTCCATCCTCCACTTTGATTTTCATCACGTAGGTGTCCTTTTGCTCTCGGTCCAAGTTCTGCTGCACGATCAGCTGAGGCCATTTCTCTCCTTCTGGAGTTTCTACAATATCCAGTCCAAAGACACTCTGCCCGTTTAACAACTCGTAGTGCTGCACACCGTTGAAACCTGTGTCAGGATCTGTTGCTGATGGGATTGGAAAGCGACTGTTGATCAGAGTGTTTTCTGGGATGGAGATATTGATGACAGGGGATGGAAACATAGGTGCATTGTCATTAGTATCCTTTACAATGATTTTTATTTTGATCAGCCTAAAAAAGTCATTGGGGAGAATCACCACTTCAAGTTCAAAGAAACACTCGTTTTCTTCTGCATAGGAAGCTCCAGCACAGAGTTTTTCTCTGTCTATTCTGTTAGATGTCGTAAAGATTTCCCCAGTGGTACTGGACACTTTGACCAGAGGGGCGTCCCCTGCTTTAGACACCAGTCTGTAGACAAGGCTGGCACTGGTCCCCGTGGCAGCATTGATGTGAGAAATGTTCAGGTCCTTTGGTATGTTCCCTATGGGTACGTTTTCAGGCAGCTCCTCTCTAATAGTGTAAATAAGTTCTTGAGCTATAGCAGAATCCAGCCTTAAACAGGCAATCAAAGCGGCCAACAGGTAAAAATCCCTCAGGTCCATGATAATGTTTTTATTCTCTTTTCCCGGATTTTAGGACTTAAAGGTTTCCACAGAGGAATGATGCGCGATTTGCAAGAGGAGGCATGCATGGACTGCAGGATGCATTACATCTCATTTCTTACTTGGAGACAGCACTGTCAACACAACCACACAGAACAGCATTATTGGTTTTTCAGGCATGACAAATCCACAATCACCAACTACTACTTGTTTTTGCAATGCACACTTGCAGCAGTACGTTCCCCTACTGCTCCCTTCCACAAGCAATTCCTCCAGACAAATGCACCAATATCCCGTTGGCTGCATTTGCACAGGGGGAGAATGGAAATAACTACTTGCAGGATTAAGGCTAGCCACAGTTTCGACACGTACTTTCTGCCTAATTTCTTGGTACACCGTGTAATCCGTAACGTGCATCCCCCCGCTACCCTCCTCCACCCAGCCATTTGGTGCAAGTAAAAAAAAAATCTTCCCGCACTACTTCTGGATTCTAACTGCTATGGCAGCTGCCAAATGCAATTCGTTGTTTGCTTCCATACATATTTTTTTTTTTAGCTCTTGCAAACCAGATTTTTCTCTGCTCCTTGTGCCTTTCATCCCCCTCTACAGCTATCGTACTGGGAAATAACCACCCGGACATGCTGCTGCAGCGGCAGTCGTCACTGGCTACTTCACATCCCTGTTAACTGATGAGACAATAACAGGACTTACAGTTTCTTACACTCTCAGCTCAACGTTTCCTCTCCAGATGTTGGATACTTCTCCCTCTGGTTAATAACCTTAAACTTTATTTGTTTGTTTTTAAACACAGTCTGAATCAGGAGGCTGGAAATTCCAAATGCAACTTAGGAGCAGCCAGCATGTTTACAGATTGGGGGGGGGGGGCGGGAAAGAATGTATTTTCTGACGACGAGAGGAGGAAAAAAGGTGCAGCCTTTCCCCATTGACACTGACCTCCCTTCAGGATGTTATTAGCAGCTGCCACACATAAATACTGCAGACTAATAATGCAGGTGGAGGGAAGGGAAGGGGGGGGGGGGGGGAAAGCGACAGACTTGTGTTTGCATGCTCTGCTAACCGCGAATGAGCCGGGTGCAGGGCTGCCAGCACCTACAGTTTGGCAGAGCCGGGCAGCCCCTGAGCACTAATCTTATCTGCATTAAGCTGCACGATAGCTGATGCCCGTGATTACTTCCAGCAGAGTGATGCAGGTAGGGATGCAGAGACAGCGAGTAGGTGAGCCTTTGCCACCAACATCAACTGAATCCGAAACACAGATTCTTTCGCTAGATAAATATACTGCGTGTTGGCTTTTTTTTCCTCTCCCCCCCCCCCCCCCCCCCCCCCCTTAAATGAAACGCATCACAGTGTATGGGTAACTTTGCACTTACGTTGGTTGTCTACCTTTGACGATCTGCTGCAGCTAAGCAGTGATCTGTTCCAGCAGACCCAGCGCAACGCATCTGGTAAAAACCACCAATTTTGGAGAAATCAGCAGCAGCCAAACGCTTCCTCCTTGAGATATGTGTTGCTTCGGGGTGGCAAATTAGCAACTCCAGGGAACAAATTCACAGTCCTGTCGTTAGCCATCCTCTCCAACGTTTCGTTCCTATTGAGCGGCGATCCTTCGGGTGTTTTAAGGTGCACGCAACAACACAAAAACAAACAGCGAGCAAAAATCCGGTGCAGTTCTTTAGAGCGGGGGTCTTTTCCACCCCGCACTGCACACCATTGCCGTCCCTCTCCCAGGCAGAGCAGAGACAGCTACGTGAAGTCTGCAACTTCTTACTGGAAATGACAAGAGTTGGTCTGGCGGTGCTTCTCTCCCTCTCTCTCTCTCCCCCTCTCTCTCTCTGGGGTGATTAGTTGCCCACACGCGCGCACACACACACGCCCCCCTCCCCCCCCAAAAAAAAAAAATTAAAAAAAATTAAAAAAAAATCCTAATAGGTTATTGCTTTAGTGATGGGAGGAAGCGACGGCGCTTTCCCTCCTCCCTCCCAGCCTCTCTCCCTCACACACGCTCCCTCTCCTTCCTTCCTTCCCTCTCCTCTCTCTGAACTGAAATTCTTGATATAACTCTCAATAAGCCCAGAGGGAGGGGGTGAGCGGCGCTAGGCCACCCCTCCCGCCGCACCGCATTGGCCGGCGCCGGCGGGGGCGGTGGATGGCGGAGCGCGGCCCTGGCATTGGCCGTCGGGCACGTCGCTCCGCGGGCCGGCGGGGCGGTGGGGGCGGCCGGGCCGCCGCGCACGTTCCGCCACGCGCGGAAGGGTTGAGGGGGTTGCGCCGCGCCGCGCCGCGTCGCGCCGGGGCGGCGAGGAAGGAAGGGCGGGCGGGCGGGCGGGCGAAGGATGGGGGCGGGGGGGGGGGAGCGCGGCGGGAGGGCGCGGAGTGGGGCGGAAAGGTTCATTGGGCTCGCGAGTAGCCCCGCAGTAATCTGGAAAAAATCGGTGTGAGTTTGGGTTGGTTATGGGGGTATTTTTTTGTTGTTGGTTGGGGGTTTTTTGGGTTTTTTTTTTTTTTGGCGGGGGGGAGGGGAGATCGCGCTGGGTCCCCCTTGCGCGGGGGAGCGGGAAGCGCGGCCGCTCGCGGTGCGATTGCGGGTCGGTGGCGGAGCGCTGGTGGCCGCGCAGCCTCCGCGGCCTGCGCCGGAGGAAACGGCCGGCCCCGGCCCCGGCCCTCCACCGCCCGGTTCGGGTTTATATTTAATAGATGCCTTTTCATCTATAATTAAGGCGGCGCTGGCTCCAGCCCTGTCTCGGCTCCCATTTACGCCTGCACACCTTTCTCCTTCCCCCCCCCCTCCCATTCCCGAAGGGTCAGCCGAGATACTCGCCGGAGGAAGGGAGGGGAGCTGCGCGGCTGGTTTGGGTTTTGTCTGCTGGAAAACCCTCCTCTCTGTGGTTTGATAAATAATAAAAGTGAGCGTCTCTCCTTCCCGCTAAATGACACAGGTGAATTATCCAGCTAGCCACAAAGAAGCGTCACATGCCTGGAAGACGGTGTAATAAAATGCCAATGTATTACGATATGAGTGACCTCAAAAGTGTGACAAGAAGGCGATTAGAGTGCATTATATGTAGTGCATTACATGTAGTGCCTTTCTCAACATTTTCTGAAGCATGAATGAACCTTCATTTGACTGTGCTTTTATTTCTTGCTTTTCTCAGCTTGAACTTGCGAGCCGTATGACACAGTGCCTACCCGATTTAGCATGCCCGGCTACGTGGCCACACTGGCTGCTGTTCCTGATTGAGCCTTTCAAATACATATGCATCCAAAAAACAAAGATAACATCAGCATTTGACTTTTTCCTGTATGCGGTACCGTGTCTAGATAATTTACACATTTTCAGTTGATGGCGTTGGCCTGATAAAAATCCAAGCTCCTACCTGGAAGATTTTATGTTTTCAGATGCAGGCTCTTACCTTTACGCTCCCATATGCGTGTGCGCATATGGCACGCCGTTAACTAATGGTGGAAGCTGCTTGTGTCTGTCAGAGGTCAGTGATTTGCATGGCTTGGATTTGTGTGGTACATACTGATAAATGTACGTAGCCTTGCTAGTCACACGGACGCAGGCACTGTGCATGTGAAGGTTGCACATCCTCGAATCCCACGATGTGTAAAGATTAAACGCTCTTAGTTTTGCTGTGCCTTGTGTCCAAAAGACTCCTGTTACAGATGCACACAGAAAAAAAAAGAAATTAATCCTGGTTTTGATGACATCAAGTAATGGTAGCAAACGGAACTGAATCTAATAATAGTTTAAGAAAAATGTTCATTATGTGATACAGGAAGGATGGCGAGAGCCCCAGCACTGAAAGTCAAGCGAGTGACATGAAGGAGCAACCTTACTGCCAAACCACTTAGAGAATTCTGTGAATGAATTAAGTATGCCATTCTTCCCGTCTTTTAAAATACAAAGCAGAACAGCCATTAATAAAGAAGATAATTAGAACTAGTAGCATTCTGTGTAGTGCCGTCTGCTTTCTGAAATACGGCGTGTTTATGTGTGCGTTAATAACGCACACATTTTTCCTGACACTAGTCATATCACAGCAGTATGGCATCACAGACGCTTTATAGCCTCATTCTAGTACCATCACAGACATGTGACATTCTCATTCTAATCACACCACAGTCATTTCAATGTCACATTGTAGTCACATCACATAGCCTGGTAATAATTACTTAACTTTATTGCTAAGCTGAATAGTTTTCTGTTTGCTCAGGGATGACTTTAACTTGTAGTCGGAACTGATTAGCACATGCTCATAAATGAGTTCTTCTCATGTACACGGGGTTAGCCTCATGAAAAGTTAGGAAGAGAAAAAAGCAAAATTTCAACGAATTAGTGACTGTTGGCTTTAAACCCAGCGTGGTCACAAGTCACAATGATAGCATATTTTTCCTGTTTTCTGAAGTTATTTTAGAAAGCCAGAGATGTTTATGTGCAGATCTGTCATGGTAGTGTTTACGTTCTTGCTTTAAAATGCTCTAGTTCTTTAACTAGTCATATGTTATTAACCTCACGGAAGAGGCAGGTCTCCAGACCGTAGTGTTTGCACAACAGATGGTAAAACTGAGGCCCAGAGTACCGAAGGGACTAGAACTGTTACAACTGCTTCTAATAACGGGACAAAATGAATAGAAAGGGCCGAGTTCCTGAGCAGGACTCGGAATCGCCCGGTGCAGCGCTACGCCGCCTCTGAAATGGGAGGAACTGCTCGGAAGCATTTCCCATGTTCACTTGAGTAGCTGTGTTTTATCCTCCAGCAAATGTTTATTTGCTCGCTCTTATATTTGAGAAAACTACAGTATTTGATGTTACACTCTCCTCAAATGCAGCTATGTACTATTATTTATACTGTTCCTTAATAGTCTCCTTTCTTTACCGTGATGTATTAGGCTTTTGTCTGCATATACGAACACTGGGCTCCTAATCACACCATAACCTATTAAAATGGCTTCTGTATTATAGCATATTAACTATTCATCCACACCATTGCTTGTTATCTTCGCCTCCATATTATTATGTATCAAATTCTTTTCCCTATCATATTTGACTCAAATTCTCGCATGCTAGAAACTGACTCCAATTATTCCGTACTAGCTATAGTCAAATTGCACTAAATGGAATTGCTTACATTGTATCATACTGGCTACAGGCTCACACAATACATTATACATGAAACTGATTCACATTATGCTTAGCTAACTAAAGACTTTAATCTTGAAGTGTTGAGCATAAAATGCTATCATTCTTCACTGAACTGGCTCTGGTCACTTGATCATTTTGTACCTGGGATTGCCTCTTACAGGCTGTTATTATTAAAGCAAAATGGCTTTTCCTCTCCTGCAGTTCTACCACTTTTATGGAGAGCTGATTCATATGCTAATGAAGGAGCTCTTTTACTTCATGCCATCACACCGTAACACTGGAGCCTGACCTATGGTGCACCTATAGCATGTCCTCTTCAGTCCAGTATAGCAAAAAAATGCGTTACAAACACCCACTTGTGTGTTCAAATAGCAGGTTATGTGCTGGCTATTTAGCAATCCTTACTATTATCCCCGGAGGCTTCGTTTCTTGAATGTTGCTTAAATCGTTAGGAAATACAGTCTTGGTCCCATCTCCAACAGGAATTATTCAAGGTCAAGCTGCCAGTTCTGCCCAGAGCTGTCAGGGTGTTCCTGAGGTTGTTGTCCCAGGAAAGAGAAGAGGTTTGGAGTTCGGTGCGGCAGGTAAGAAGTGATAGTCCCCCTCCACAGGGTGCTCTGCTCGAACTGGCACTGGCATTTCTCTGTCCTTGACTCGGGCTTCTGCCACAAGTCGGTCTGATGGTAACCTCAGGAGATCCAGTTCTTACAAGAAGTACTGGTCCAAAAAGTGATGCTTATCATCTGCTGTGCTCCTAACCCCCAAAACTTCAGGCAGTCTATGGAAGACGAGAAAGGAGAATGCCACGAAGGTGGGAGCAGCATATGGAAAGGATTGTGGAGCCCCTGTTTTCTGCGCATCCTTAGAAACATGATTCTCCTTACAAGCATGCTGGTTTTGTCCAGACTTTGTACACCTAATGGTCTGGATTTCAGGAACGTGCTTCAGAGTTTCCTCCTCTTCTTGGCTGTAGGGATTGAACCTGGAGTCTTTATTTACATGAGCAGTTCAAATGAAGTCAATAAAAATATTTTGTGTAATGTACACCACACGTAACTGGCATTTCAAAAAGCCAGGTAACTGAATTATAAATTATATTTATTTAATATACTCATTTTTATAATTTCAAAATGTATTTAATTGTTTTTCAGACTGGTTGTGAGAGCTCTAGGAAAGGAAAAACACTTGAGCAAACACTTCAGGACTATATATTAGTCTGTACTCTTAAATAAACAGCAATAGCTAAGTGAGTTAATGATGAATAATTTAAGCCAATCGAGCTGCTGAGATGGGGCAATAGTTGCAGAATCAGGCCCTTTTAATATGTCTTTCTTCAGGAAAATAAACTCAGTCCCTGGATAATCAAATCACAAAAGGGGCAGGTGACAACCTTTGTTCCATTTGAATGGCAGAACTAAATTTAACTGAATTTGCCATATTTTTTTTTTTGACTGACAAAGATTGCAAATGTCAGTTCATGGCTCTGAAGGGTCTACAAATGCACAAGCTGAAAACTGGCATTTTGCAGTGCCAGTGTTTAATCCCTGCCACTGTACAATACAGCAAGGTGCCGAACTCCCATTAATTATTGCTGTTTATTTAAAGGTACAGATTAACGTACAGACTTGAATTGTTTGCTTGAAAGTGTTGGGGTTTTTTTTTTTTCTCCCTCACAGGGCTTTAGTAACTATTTAGTAAAACAATAAAAATCAATTTGGATATGGCAAAAAGAGAATAATAAACAAGTGCCATTTAAAATGCAATTATTGGACCACTTAAAAGAGATGTAATTGCATGTGGCACAAAAAGAAAAAAATGTTTTATTCTTTTCTACCCTCATGTTATTTATTATGATGGAAGTAGCTGATGAATCAGAATACAGAAGCAGATTCCAACCAGTGTGCTTTTGTGTAAGGTGAAAATATTCCAAGACCTGCAAATAACCTGATGTCTTATTGATGCTTTGTTGTTTAAAAACGTGAGAAGGAAAAAGATACGGAAAAAAAGGAACTTTAAAGATTTTCGGACAAAACAATGTCGGAAGAAAGCTTTACTAAAGCATTTTCATTTCCATCAAAACGGTAATGTAAATCTGATTGATGGAGTTATGCTGATGCGATGTTGACAGGATCAGAATGAGCCCCAACGCCTGGAATGAGACCTCCTTCAGGCATTTACTTTGGTTTTTTGCTTTCAACTTCTGACCTGATCCTTGCTTGTGCAGAAAATAGAAAATGCTCAATTTAAATCAATATATATACTCACACTAACTTGCATTAGTGAGATTGACATCTTTACATCCAGCTTTGAAACCTAAATATCTTCTGTTCTTCAGTCCTACTCTGATGTCAGTCATGCCTCACCATTTACAAAAGGTTATTAAGGTAGTGAGGCTTGATTAAACTGTGTGTCCTCTGGGGAAAAAAGTACTCGTTTGACATAGACATGGCTTCATTCTTTAAATTACAGATAGGCAGGCAGACAGATGACTAATTTCTGTTTAAAATCATTGTGCTGTTATGATCGCTGCTTCTTATTTGTAACACTTTTGCTTTTCTTAACATTCTGGTTAGAGCAAGGGATCTAAGGTTTCGAGGTTTTATCTTTTGGGGGTGGTGTGTTTTCCAATATGATGGTAGAAATATTGCAGTAGCTAAAATCTTTCATGGAGCAGATTATGCCCATCTATTTACCGTCCACATGCACTGAAGGGAAGAGCGCAGATTCCTGAACCGCATCCCTTTTCCGTGCCCCAGTAGCGGGGCTGTGATTCTCAAAGAATCTTTGTTCTTCAGGGCTCCAGAGCTGAAAAGGAGAAGGTGTGTGTCTTCCTCCTACGGGCAGCAGTACCCCGACTTTGTACATGCCATCATGTTCTGGGCAAGTACTTTGATGTAATTTCGGCTTTCTGGAGGCTAATTCCTCTCAGAGCTCCTCTTATGTGGAAGCCAGAATTCTGCAGAGTGCCCATGCAGAGCTGAGCCTGAAAGAAAGGATTAATCCAAATGAAATTACTCTCATTAAAACAATGGGCGAAAATTACAGGTCTGTTTGGTATGCATTCAGGGAATAGGAAATGTCACCAAATATCTTCATATGCATTTATGTTCGGTTCAGTATAATAAAAATATTTAGATTCTGCACATGAGAAAAAAAAAATCTAAGAGACCCTAAAGCCACAATTTGACTTCTCCACAGATTTTCACTGTTCCATTCAGTGATTTATTGGCCAGGTTCCTGAATAGGCAGAAGGTACTCAAAGTCTTAAAGTAAAGAATGTGTTATCATGTGTGGGGTAATTTATAATGTAAGCAAAATAAAAACATACAGATAATGGGGCCATACTTTCTCTTCATGGGAACTTACTGGGCATTCATAGCCAGAAAATAGTTAGGGGAAGGATAAGACAGAGAGTTTCATTGGCTTTCCTTTTTTACTACTAATAAATCACTGCTTTCTGCCTCCCATGTTGACAAGCAGCAGATGTTTCAACACAAACTCCATCAAAGTTAGTCATTTTGTCCTCTTCCTTATCAATGTTTCTGTCACTCTAAGGACAACATGCCTCAGGAAATAAGTAAGCACCTATCTATAGGGGCATCACTCAGTCATGCTTAGACAATTATCACAGCAAAACACACCTCAGACTGATCAATAATTGCTTTCCTTGTCAAATTTCTGGATGTCACAAGCAACACCAAAGAGAGGGATCAGACCAGAGCAAAGCCTTGTCTAGACAGGTAGATTAGATTGCTTTTCGTCCTAACAGAGGCAGGAGGATGCCGCAGTGGTCCACAGCAAAGCCTAACAGGGCACTCGTCTCCCTCTGCCCAACAACTGGGCTTGGGCAGACTTAGGTTGTGTGAGCAAGGAAAATCCTCTCTCCCAGGGAGGACACCTTCGAATCAGAAAAAAAGAAAAAAAAAAAAAAAAAGCAATATTAGGAATGTCTTGGAAGCATCATAGTTTTTTCCTGGCAAAGTTTGTTCTGACATATGCCAGAAAGTTGTTATTTTCAGATGTATTTACAAGGATCAGTGCTTAGATTCCCTTTCATATCTCTGTCTTTCCCCTTTATCTTTCTAAAGCTTGGATAGACTGAAGGCCTTCTGGCTGATTAGCTTCTATCTGTGCTTGCAAACCTCAGGCCTGCGATGAGGAGATGGTACTTTTTCCAGGATATGACATTTCGGAAAACCGTAACTCAAATTAATTCAGAATCTTATTTAGACATTCTTTTTTCTGTATAGTATGTATCTATGTAACTATTTGTCACCGAAGACAGTAAATTAGCGCAATAAGAGCAGAAACTTGCAGATTTTCTTGGACTGAAAGCTGAGATGAAATGCATGTGATGCTAGGAGAGGACACATGAAGGTGTAATACAAAAATGATAAGTTTATCTCCTTTCTGTAACTGGGAGGTCTTTTACTTTCAGGCATTACGAAGTATGTCAGTCACTGTAAAACCAGATCCACCCTGCCTATGCTATTATCATACCAGTGAGGAGTAGTAATTACAAAGCCTTTTTTTCCCACTCCTGCACTGCTGTCAATCCCCCAAAACACCTGCGCAATTTAGTAAACTTCATATGCTGAACACCAGTCATTTCAAAGGTGAACTTCAGCTATTGCTTGGCTTACATTGCTGTTCAGCTGATTCTTGATTGAGAAATGCAGGGAATCTTGTGGAAGAGGATTTTTTTTCTTACAACGTGAGTGCCAGAGGACTTTTAGGATATACGATGAGAGCAGCCAGTTGTATTCAGCACAGTAATATGCTGTTGGTTACTGACAGAAATAAGAATTTTTTTAATCCAGAAACTATGAAATTCTTATTAACATGATTACATTTAAATGAATGAAGAGACTGTCTCTGCTAGCCCTAGAGATACGTATTTTTTACAGATGGTGTAGCAGGAATCTTTCTCTGTGCACATACCTATGCTATTACAAGAGAACCAGTGGAGTTGTAAGCCTTGAATTTTCTTCCCCATGAAGTATTTGGCCTTGAATCTAAGTTTTAGAACAGGGGTGAAAATCTCCATTCCCTTGATAAAAGTGTTTGTTGTCCCAGTTTGGACTGCGATGGGGCAGTGCCCAATACTTTCTCTATGGAGCAACTGCCTAGGTGTTCCTCAGCTAGCCCTATGAGTCACTTGGAAGCATTTAAGCTAAAATGTCATAATGTAAAAGCCAAAGCTTTTGCCAGTTTGGCATTCTTTGGAAGTGACACATCTATGGCTGAAGAGTAATCTCTCTATTGTTTTTTTTATTACTAAATGGGTGTAAGCTTCCAATCAGGCTGCAGAAGTTGAACCTAACTGGTTCTCTTTCAGAAGTTCATGTTTCCATTTTCATAAAAATGGGTGGGAAAGGAAAATTGTTCTTGAATCTGAAATGTGCTCCGCCTGAACATGAGCTTTAAGACACTAGTAACTCGTTTCAAGATCAGGACTTGCATGTCTTGGTAATATTAAGAGGAAGTAATGTTGAAAACCCAGATCATCGCCACAAAATACAGACATGAGGCCCATTTTCATAATTCTTTCCTTAATTGTATGAAGTTAGCATTACAAATGATTATGTCAGTGTTCCCACATAGCCTAAGGCAGCTCTGATTTAAAGTATACTGTCACAAATCCTGGTCTCATTCACGCTGTTATTGCTTGTTCTGATGTGAAGTAGATCTTCTGTAAGACTGTAAGGCCACTGAGAAGATACGTGGTTAAAAAAACAAAGCTTCAAAAAACAGATCTAAAAAGATCTCCGTTGTCTGAAGTTATGGACAGAATATAGGCATCCACCTTGGAATGCAGTCCTGAAAGCCTGAACTTAAATGCCGTCAAACTGGAGGAAGTTCCTCCACAACTTGCTTCAATTTATGTAGTTGATACTTCTGAGATGCTGAACTTTTATAGCTGCTCAAAAACATCTTAGCCGTGGTCTGTCTGAGCAGCATGTATCTCAAGCCCTACCAGGATCTACAAAGGAGATGCTTTTCCTCATCTCACTGAATAAAACAATGTATGCCTACAAAATCAAGATTTGTGTAAAACACAGTGCATATTGTTTTGCCTTATTTTTAAACACAACCATGAAATTTATGTTTGAATGGTTTTAATATTCCTTTAGCCCAGAAGGCATTCATTCATTTTTTTGTCTTTATAGACTCAAAATCACAACTCTCTAATTTCGGGAAGAACATCTTAACTGTATCTCCTGCTGACGCTGCTTACATTGATATTAGGGTTAAAGTCCTACCGGGACAGGTTGTGTGCATGCTTACATTCCCTACTCCATGAACTGTGTACATCCCTTACATGAAACAGGCATTGAAGAAAACCCTGCATGGTGCCAGTAAGCCTGACCCTCCACAAATAACCAACGAGTTTCAGGTTAAGACACTCTGCTAATGGGAGAGTCCTGAGTCCTGAGGGGGGAGAGTCCTGAGTCCTGAGTTTCCTGAGGGGAAAAACCTCTCCGCTCTCCCACTTCCTTGGAGAACTGTCAAATTTCCAGCCTGTCATTCAAGTGCTCTTGGTGGTTCATTGACCACTTCTTAGAGGTCTATAACAAGTGATTCAAAAGCATTTCTATTAACAGTTACTTTCCTAACAGTTAGTTTCCTAAACGGGGCTCTCTTGTTCTTTAAGAGAACTTGTAGGAAGGTGCAAAAGGAAAAGTTGTTCAAAATGTTGCTGCAACATGTACGGCTACGTGTTTTACAGCTGCTTGTGGATAAATTGCCATGCTAGTCGCAGTTCCTTCTTCTCTGACTGGTTTAAAGGCAAGAGTGGCCTCTCATTCATTTCTGAAAGAAAGCATTCTGGAATTTTTCACTCTTCACATGTGTTCTAGAGGCAACCAAGGTGTTTCTGTGGGGGACAGACAGCTTGAGCATGGACATTTCAACAACTACATGGCTTCCTGGAGCTCAACCTAACCTAATTAACTAGCTCAAGTGCCATAAAAATTACCCAGACACTTTCCAAAATTTTATCTACTGTGAACTGTGTTATACAGAGGCACAAGGGGAATTTCTGGTTTTTGATTGTTTTTGGCTTTTTTTTTTTTTTTTTTTTTTTTATCAGAGAAATGTCAGAGAATGTCTTCATTACCCTGAATTTAAAAAATCAGAATTAGGGAGTAATTAATCCTTCTCAAAGACATTTACATCTCAATAGCAGTAACTGATCTAATGAACTCATATTTACTGTGCTACAGTGAATATAGATCATGGAACAAAGAATAGTTGGAAAAAAAGATTAATATTTATACAGTGTCATTTTTAAACAAAGCTATCCAGAATAATTAAGAGTGTGTGTGTATGTAAGAAGGAGTTTCAGTAATTAGGAAGCATTCCTATGGTATATTTTATAGCTTAGGATGCAAAGAAAACTATTTAAGTTGTATTTTAAAGAGTGGTCCTTTCCGTTGAAAGAAAAGTACGAGATTTTTGTTCAGTTTTATAGATAAATATAGAAGCTCTTCTCCTTATTTTCACCGAAACTGCTGAAATCTTGGCCACTGACGTCAAGAGAGCAGGCTTAGGCTCAAACAATACTTGTCAAATGTATTTCGTTCAATTTACAGCTATTTCTTATAAACGCTGGCAGATCTTCTAAATGCAGTAAACAGTGTCATCTAGAGGATATTTTTAAGTACTGCATGTCGTCGTCAAAACAACATTTCTACAGATTTTGACAAGCAAAGTGAAAGCACGAAGCTAGGCAGTTGCCATAGTAATTACCCTTAAAAATAAAATAATAATAAACAAAGTATTATTGAATACATTGTCCTTTCGGGACAACAGAAAGCCTAATACACTGTCACAACAAAATACTGGATGCCTTAAGGCTGTTAATTTAATCATAGGCATTTAAAGAAATTAAGCGAACATCCACTATTACTGTGAATCTTTGGCTTAGTTCAATTAAGGTGACAAAATATTATGTAAAATTACCATAATAGAAAATAAGGGGATAACTTGTAATATCATGTATTTTTGACCAGTGCAGATTTAAATAATTGCCTTTAGTTATTTGTGCTTGATACAATGTAATTCAAATTGAACTAAGAAATTTATAAAAAAAAGTATTTTAGAAACCTAACTAAACCCACCAAATAGTAATTGTTAACTCATCAAACAAAAGTATGGCACCTATGGTAGGAAACATTCTCTTTGAAAGGACTTGAAAGAGAGACACGATTTGAATGTCATCTTACATTGACAACTTGACATTACTAAGAGGTTTCTATTTCCAACCTTAGATGCAGCAAGTGGCAACAATTAACGAAACCTCATTCCATCAACAGGTGATGAGTTACACAAGTCCTCCTCCCCCTTTTTTTATAATTCAGTTCTGCCATTTTCTGCGCTATTTTTTTTTAATAAAAAAAAATAAAACAAAAAACAAACAAGCAACCAAAAATCGTCCATGTAAATAACAAATTGCTAGGAAAAGCGTTATTGTCTGCTTTAACTAAAGTTGCATTTTTTTCTGTCTAGACCACAAACATCTTCACATCCTGCAACTCTCTGCCGTCCTGGCTTTGTTAAAGAAGGACTTATAAATTTCATATGTTATCCTACTCCTGCTTGTCACAGTTTCGTACTATTTTGCAAGAGTTTAAATATCTAAGGCTGTGTCTAATTTCAGTCATGGGTCAGGCAAGAGTGCAATCCGTATAGAACTTGAGTGCATTGGGTCCATTAGGATGTAACTTAATATCTGTTTTACAAATGAGCTGCATTAAAAACATACCATTGTTTAATGAGGCTATAATGTTAATTAAATGAATTAAAAACTGTAATACGAAATAAAATCAAACAAGACAGTTACATGATACAGGAATTTAATTATAACAAAGTTTCAGTAAAGTTGTCAAGATAACTAGTTGCAGATAAAATCTTCAACAGGATAATACTGTCTAAAAAGCAATTTTTCTTTTATAGTTCTGTTATAATTAAAATGACCGTCCATTTTGAAGGTTGACATCACTTGCGTTCAACAATAAGCTTACATTTATATGAGAACATAGTATGGGAGTAATGACAGCATTAGAATGGTGACTGAGGTAATTAAAAACGTTACTGCATCCAGAGCATTATTGCCTGACAAGAGAAGTTCCAATCGCTTGCAGGAATGGAGCCGAAGGAAAGAGGACGTCTATCAGATAATGCTTTTCCTATTCTAGTGACTCTCTTATGAAGTTTGGTCTCAAGGATGATAGGACCGTGATCTTCTTTGTGATCAAGTAATAGTAGTAACAGTAATTAAAATAATAAAAATTGCTGTTTCAAACCTGTTTGCATCATCAAAAGACCTCACTTTCTCAGGTAAGGAAGAGACCACAGAGATGACAGTTATGAGGGACAAGGGTGGAAGGGATGGGGGAAGCATCCAGAGCTTCTTCCTGAAGCGACAGCAGCCACAGCCCCACAGGGACATGTGCTTTGTCAGGCAGAACTCTGCTGGATTTGGATGTTTGCCTGGTAAATGCGTTTATAAGGAAAAAACAAATGCGTTCCCGCAGTTGCACAGAACTTTTCTTATTTCATCCACTCTGTTTTCAGATGGAGGAGCACTGTGAGACCTACTGCTGTTGCCTGTGCAGAACTGGAGAGGCAGCATTCGCAGTACGGGGTAGGTTTCTGCACATTAGTACTTCTAACATGATCACTAATGTTTCTACATCTCCGGAGAGTTTTGGTGTAGGAAGACGGTTGCTCTAGCAGGGTATCTGGAGGTAAAGTGTGAACTCTAATGAAAGAAGTGCAAAAAGCAAACAGCTGGGCTTCCTATCTCGAGATAGCTGGGGAAATGGAAATGGTCCGTAGGAGCATCAAATAGGAAAATGCGATCCCTCGCAGGAGATTTTTTTTTTTTTTTTTTGGTAGCAAAGTAATGCTTTATGCAATTTAGCTGTAGAGATGATAGACGTTGAGGAAGCACTAGGTAGCAAAAGATGTGGGAGTATTCTGACAAGAAAGGACTGTAGTCAGGAAGGCCAAGAACGAAGCAGAAACAAAGGCAGCACCAAGAGAGAGCATATAAATTAAGAAACAAAAAAAAAAAAAAAGAGAGCAGCATCTATGTAAGCTCGGTATCATTAAAACAAGCTTTTTGAATGGTGGTTATACAACCATACTTTCAAGCTTAAGTGTTCGATATGAATATTTACATTTAATCCATGCTTATATTTGATAGTATCACAGTGAATTTGTATAGCTGTCAAGTTGAAAGCAGCCTAATGCCTTGAGCTCTGGTGTGCTTAGAGGACAAGCGTTAAAGGCACTGCCAGTGTCTCAGACCATCCCCACCAAATAGTTTCAGTGCTTGCGAAAATGGTTTCTGTGCTCAGTGGGAAAGATCACGCAAACACAATTGCCCCAAGTGTAAAACCTCAAAGTAACATTCTTGATGTAGCTACTTCCCAAAATGTAACTTTTTGCCCAAAATTACTTTTGTTAGGTCATAACAAATAAATAGTTGTGTCAAGATGGGTAGGGATGTTCACGAATTACCTGTGCATCACCGTGCCTAAGTGTCCTATAATCATCTGCAGTGCTGCCCTGTTATATGCAATGTTGGGAGGTTGTTTCTGTTATTTTTCTGGAGCGCAGCCAGGCATTTCCGTTTCCACAAGTAGAGATCACTGGTAAAAATACCGTAGCCTTTCATGAATTCATTTTTGGGAGGGACACGGTGCAATTTAAAAACTGTAGGAAGGAACAACCCTGACAAATCACATTTTTCTCTGCTACACTTCAACAACAAACACTTCTCGCTCCTGTTTTTACTTGCTCAGTAATAGTTAATTACATGCCGTATTGAAAATCCTCCATTTCACCGACAAACAGGTGAGAAACAGCAGGAGTTTATGAAGCAAATACCTGCCCTTACATACCATTTTATGGAACTGGGAAGCTCTCTTGCAGACAGCAATAAAGATGAGGGTAAAGAAGATAGTGAGAACGAGCTTTAGCTGATGGTGTCAGAGGATTGCTGCTGGAACCATCTATTAAATGTGGATTCCTGGTATTGGACTAGATAATCACACTGAATTGATAGGATAGCACAGCTAGCAATGGCAGGAGTATGTTTGCTGAAAATTTATGTCAAGGTTGCCTTGGAGCTGCCGGTATCATACCAATATAAAATTTCTTTGTCTGTAGAGATGCATTTTGTCATAAACATCTGGAAACTCACCATTCCTGACTGCTACTGGTCAGTTGTAAACCCATTTGAAACTGCTGCTGTGTCAAACCTAACACTGGCATCAACAAAAATGCAGGTCTTGATAGAAGAGCAAGGCAAGAAGACATGTTATTATTGGAGGAGCTGAAAAGCTTCATATTCTCAAATGGCAGCTTCAGAAGCAGCTTGTTCCTTTCTTTTTTTCCTTTTTTTTTTTTTTTTTTTAAGGAGAATGCCAGAAAGTTTGCTTTTTTGTTTTTAGCTTTTCGCAGGGTATTCTGTATTGGGAACACTGCACAACCACACATCTATGATCATAAGAGCGCTTGCGTTTCTGCTGTTTGGGTTGGCAATTTTAGAGCATTCACGTCCATTAATAATCAAACATTTTAGGTATGGAGATGCGCATTCAGAGCTCCAGGCTTATGCTTGCTTTTCAATGATACAAGGAGCTCTGATGTCTGTGTCTTCTATCTTTAGTTAGGCAAGAGTCAGAGAAGCCGAGGCTGTGTCAACAGTTGGTCAAAGATTGCGTACTCCAGCATGTTTTCATGTCCCCACCTCTGGTCACCTAGTTAAGAGACCTTGCTGGAGTGCTCTGTGGCTCTCATCTAGCCTGTGTGCTCAGATTTCTTTTCCGAAGAGACCAAAGTGCAGAGGAAGGGAAAAAAAAGTGGAAAAGTTCATAATTTTCTGCAGTGGAGTTGAGCCTGCAGCAGAGGCATGCATCCCGAGAGTAATGGTCATCTGGAGTGGAAATACTCTGGATTTGTATTCCCACATTCCAGTGGGATTCTGCTACTGAACATCACATTCAAAGTTATTTAATAAATGTCATGATCTTCTGCACGGGCTATCTGAAATCTGAAGTCTTTAAATAGCTGTGTGCATATTATTTGCAGAAAGGGGCCCTTGCGGAACTTCCCTCCGTGTTCATACGGTAAGAAAGCAAACGACAAAAAGAACTCCAAGAGAGAACAAAAGGACAAAACCAAAGCAAACTCAAAAAAATGTTGCTTAGCAATGCATCCTGTATCACTCCAGGGGGATGGTCTTTGCCACAGATATTTACATGTTATGAGCAGAGTTTATTGAAAAGCAGAGAAACATTTGCGCAAAGCTAAAAACATAAATAAATGGTATATTGCAGTTTTTTTTCAGTGCTGCAAAGATCAAACTAGAAGAAAAGACACAAGCAAAAAATACATGTATACCTGTATTTTTAAAAGCAGCTAATATGGAAAAAGGTTTGGGTTTTTTTTTTTTTTTTTTGGTTTTGGTTTATTTTTTTAATTTCCCTTACTTGTCCTTTCTCTTCCTACCCTGTTTTTGCCGTTTGGTTCAACGCACTGAGTGACAGTTCTGTTAGGGTTTATTTTTATATTCGTAACTTTGCATCTATGAAAGCTTCAGAATGGTGAAAGAAGGAATCCTGTAAATTTAAAAAATTGAATGTTAGAAGAGTGGCAGACTAGAAAAATTACAGGCCTTAATATTTCTTTCAGAGCTTTCATGACTGCTTAAGGAACTGAGGGTCTGGAAGAATGGAAAAGGTGGAAAAAATCCTTCAATGTTGCTCATATTATCGTATTAAATTGCAAGGAGCAAGAAAATAAACAGAAGGTAAGTTGAGGACATTTCAACATTTACATTAATTACTGTCTCCAAATCTTTTGAGGATTATAATTGAAAAAATCTGTAGAAAACAAAAAAAAATCTATAATGATTGTCTTCGTTCTTCCAGTTGTTTGGTTTTTGTTTTATTTTTTAGAAAGCCTAGCCTATTTAGACATCTTCCTTTCCGTTTATGGTCCATTTCTTTGCCGGCAGAATTCTACACACCTCATTCCAAATTGGTGACAGTGTACTTTCTATCCTTTGCCTTCTGGTGCAGCACATTCCAGTGATAAAAAGCCTTATCGTAGGAATATGCTCACTGAGTACATGAAGCCCAGGCATCATACGTATTAGTTTTCCTCATAGATTGACTGGTGCCATGCTTTAGGTTACAGGTTTCATAGCTTCCAGTGCGGTACATTTCCTTGCGCAGCATCGTACGCTGTCTGAGGTGTGTTTCACAGCTTTTTGTAATGCCATTTTATCTCAGCATTTTATCAGGTATAATGCAGAGCATTTTTAACAGCAAACCCTTGCTAGGAACATTTTACAGCATAAGCTTGCATATGTATGAAAATATATAAAGCTGGCATGGCACGGACGAGGCAGGAGGTAGAGAATATTTTTAACCTCTAACATCCTCAATGCTTGGTGCAAAACTCTATTTATTTTATAGTGGAATTTATACACGTCTTTCAAGGATAAAAAAAAAAAAATTGAATTTAAGGCACAGAAAGTGTCATATTTTGGCTCTAATATTGCGAGTCAGAGACACCTTGCTGTTTGTGCCAGTATAGATAACTATGTTCTTTTATCACCTTAGAAGGAATCCTTCTGAGTAATAAAAATCCTCAGTACCTTCCTGATCTGTTCTTCTTAAACAAGCAAGTTCTCTGCTTCCCGGCTACGTGAGTGAATGACATTTTACGATGTAAGAAATGTAGGAGAAATACACATAGGATTAGTTGCTTGTCCTCCAATAATCTCTTAAATTCTTTTAGCCTTTTCTACCGCTCACCACCCTGTCACCGTGACACGTTAAACAGCCTGAGTTATTTGTTTGTTCACAGTTTCCGTGCAGAGTGTGTTTTGTTGAAATGCTGCGGCCGGACAGCAAGGTCAAAAGCTGCTGCTTTGTTTTGTCCTGGATTTTGCACCCTCTAAAGGGAGAGGGAGATGTGTTGGGTTTTTTTTTTTTTCTTTTTTTTTTTTTTTTCTCTGGGAGCTAGCTTAGAGGCTTTGCTGGAAAACCTTTGGCAAGCGGAGGGAGGAGCGGGCAGGCAGCCTGCAGCCGGCGTTGGAGCCGGCGAGAAAGCAGAGGGCACAGACGCAGAGGTGACGGAAAGGAAACTTTGTGAGACAGTCGGGGGGAGTCTGCCGCAATCCACGGTGAAAACTGCTGGATGGAGAGCAAGGTCAGAAGGAAGGACGGATACAGTGGAGAGGGGAGAGATCTGTTTTCAAATGGTTTCAGCTGTTTCCCCCACAAAATCTTATTTTTCTCTATTGTAATAGTTACCTTGTCCTACCCCGTGACCTAATGAACGGTTATTTTTAACACTATTAAGCCCTATTTTGTGGTTTGACGTGAGGAATAATGTCAATACACCTACCTCATGGGTCTGGCTGACTCAGTGTCACGTCACACTGACCAGCAATTTGCACAACGAACAGCCTCTCAGCTACAGGACAAGAGGGAAAACTTACTGCATTGCCAGCCTACGTCCAGGAGAACCGAGGTGGAAAAAGACTTGGAGTCGGTACGGTTTCCCAAAACAGGGAAGGGGATATGAAGGTAACATTTCTGAACTGGATGTAGGGGAGAGTATTTCTTCTCCAGTGCCAAGTCAGCTGCTGCTGGGAGCTTATTAACTTCTGTGTATGACCATTGAGGAATGAATTCCTATCAGTTTACAAGGCATACAAAATGTTATAAGGCAGAAGATGGAAAAAGACATGACAGGACAAACTGAGAGCCGTCTGAAGGGCACATCTTTTTATTAAGCCTGCTGAACATCGCCTCTTGTAATAGCAGGCTGCAGAACTTTTCAGGTTTGGTAAATGACTCAGTGTTTCCCCCATTACAGGAAATATACAGCATCTGTTTAAGACTGGGCCTTAGACTTTAAGAACCTTACCCCCCCCCCATTCCTTGGTTTCCCACAGATGCATGCTCTCAAGAACAAACACCTTTACTAATTATATACTAATAGCCTGACATTGACGTAAATTTTATCCAACCGTTCCTAATTGCTGTTGGAAAGGTAGAAACGTGAATGAAAGTGCAAATACCCTTGTAAAAGCAAAAGGAAGTCAGCCTGCTGCTGATCACAAAAATGAGGCTGAGAGGAAAAAAAAAATACTGCTTTTCAGTAACTTTGCCCCTCCCAAAGTTAAGTTAGTCAGTTAGATAATGACTATGGTAACGTTGTTCTAATTTGAATGTGATTTTTGTAAATGTTGGGCAAAACCACATGGGGAATAACTGAACAAAAGACAAAAGAGAACTATGTCCAGGGTGATACAGCCTTCTGAAAAGTCCGCAATAGATGGATAAAATAATCTATTCCATTGCAATTCTGGCCTGAGATTAAGTATCTCTGCATCATTTTACGGTGTATGTCTAATCATGGTGTCTTCTCTCCTGACTTCCACATTATTTTTTTCCTACAACCCCCTCTTTACCACTCTTTTTGCAGAGGTGTGTGGGTTTCTAAGGGACTCCTCAAGGAAACAAGTCAGATGACTACTCAAAGCATGAAGGATTTCTTCCGCTCGAGTATCATAGGCGGTGGTCTCAAAAGGACTTTTCTGCTGCCTGCCAGAGGCCTGAATAGACCCTTGCCATGATCTTGGGGGTTGCAGAGGAGAACGGGTAGGTGGCAGGCGCAGCTTCTGGAATGGTAAGCAAAGTGCTGTCAACAGGCTTCAGCTAGCACTGCTCAGCTGTCGTAATCACCTTCCACGCTGCCACCTGCATGGGTTTTTCCCTCCACTGAGTATACAAAAAAATAGTAGTTTCTTGTAGCCAAGTTTGGGACCTGGAATTCGAGAGGGAACATACTGCAAAATCTTACAGCCCACGGGCTTCCAGGGAAGGAGTTAGGCAGAAGGTCCATAGGTTGACCAGACTGTAAACTGAACTGATGTGCAAGTACACACTTTGGTGACTCGTGTGCATCCCATTTGTCATAACTTAAGTTCTTTTTTGCATAGCTTTATTTTTTTTAACGTATACTTATCTCAGATGATTTTTTTTTTTTTTGATATAAATTGTTATACGCTTCCCTTTTTTGTACTTTAAAAAGACAACCTTTTGGAAATATTTTGTTGATAGATTAAAAATAAATAACTTTTCACAAAGTATTATTACATGAAACTTAAGTAAAATAGTGAAAGTTTGGTTTGATAAAAATGAAGATAAAAACAAGAGAAAGAAGATCTTTTCTTCAGTATTAAAAAAACAAGATAGCTTATGTGATTGTTTCTCAGTGTTTTGGAGAAGTCTCTCACCTCTGTCAACTGAGCCATGGTGATGCTTTCACAGATAACATGAAAACGTGTTATCACTGAGTAATTTCTGACCTTATTCAAAGGTATCTCTTTCTTTACTTTAGTCATCAAAAAGCTCTGTGCACTGTTGTGCAACACCCTTGGTGCCGACAATACTTTGTTGCTGGTGAACTGGATCTTCAGCACGACGGTAGGTAGCGACTGATCAATAGCAACCGAAGGTGACACGTTTCCAGAAGACGCTGGCTGTGAGCTTCTGAACTCTCTGGAGAACGCAGAGTTTGGCATGAGAGACACCCAGAATCTTAAACAGCCTTTTTTATCCCCTGATTCTGTAGTTATTACTGATCTATGCAGCTCTGAAAGCACTCTTTTTTTCCACCAAGCAGTGCTTGCTTTATGAACGTCAAAGTAGCACTTTAAAAGGTGAATATGATCCAAGCAGCAATCACATTCTCCTCCACACTTCCTGGCTCTTGTTGCCAAAACTATTGTTTCTATCATTAGCTTTATTAGCAGTCTAACTTAATTAGCTAAATGACATTGTTTAGTAGCAAGTTCTCCAGTACATCCCCGCTAACCATTGCATATTTAATGTGGATTTTATTCGTGTAGATAGGCTGGCAGGTGGGCAAAGAAGAGATGGACAGAAAAGGAAGTCCAGTAGAGGGGCCCTTTCTACCCAAAATGTTTAACCAATGAGGATGCGAAATGAAAGGGCAGGACTGTTTCCTATGGTGGATTTCATTTTAGTCTTGATTCTTGAGGAACAGGAGCTATTTTCTGTTGAGAAAAACGTGCTAAGATGGCAGACAGGCAACAGGTGATGCACTGAGTGAAACCTGATTTCCTGCTGCTCTTGCCCAGGCACAGAGGGAGCGTCTGCCAGCTGCCTCTTTCCTTTCCCTTACTTATTCCATTGAAGAGCAACTCCCAGTTATTATCCAGACAGTTGTAGGAGCAGCTTCTATCACATGCTCCCCCTGGAAATCTTTTTTCATAGGGGAAATAAGAAGAACAAGGCTCCAGAGACAGAGTTAATGACATTCTCCTAAGGATAGCACAGCATGCACAGTACCACTTAGTATGAGACTGCCCAACATATGACAGTGGTTGACCACTACAGGATTTTATTGTATTTAGTGCCAGTGCCGTTGCAGTGGCATCCAGTGCTTGATAGCTATCAAAGGGCTGTTTATGTACTTTCCTACACTACTTTGATGGATACTGTGCCATGGCTTTCATTTCCCTGCACTGCTTTTTAATATGGCTTGTAATCCTGAGAGAGAGACTCAGATCAGCTTTATGTAAAAGCATCTTCAAGTTCCTTCAGTGTGTATTTGACTGTTGCTTCGTTAGGCAGAGGGTAACTCTCCTAGATTTTTCTACCTGGATGTGCCTCAAAAAACAGAATAATGACCCTTTTATAGTTTCCTCAGAAAGAAATCTAACCCCCTTGGTGCCGAAAGATAAAGGGAATTTTTCAAAGTCCTGTTAAGCATAAACTGTGCGCAGATCATCCCTGGCATATTTGTAGGGGTGTGACCAGATGTACATATCCCACTGCAGAACCAGCTGTTTATCTACTAGATTATATAGTATAATATATTCTGATTGAAAACAGATTCACATTTGTAGAGGAAATGGAAGAGAAACGGTCAATTTCAGAAAAGAAAGTAGGAGCAAATAGACCTGTTCATGGACCACCAGGAATTGTCGCATAGGTCACAGCCCACTTTCTCATGGTTGTGGTATCCATAGAAAAGAAGTCGGAAGCCACAGCTCAGATGAATTGTTTTAGATATCTGTGGGTTGTGGCCTGCTCATCCTGTGAAAGGACTTGCTATTTCATTGAATCAAACTTTCTGCAGGCATATAGGAGTTCAATTTGCAACATCCAGTCGAGGCCTCTCACACGCCAAACACCCGGCCAACGTGCTAAAACAATCAGCCGAAGGACCAGCAGCATCTAAAACTAAAATGCAAGACAGGGACTGAGCAGGAAAGGCTGAAGATACTTCTAAAGACCCTTTGTTGGGACTCTGCTGGACTCAGATGAGACTGTTTTAATAGGAAACCCTTAACCGTCAGATCTCAAATGTTCTAATGCTTTGTCTCCACGCTTTGTCTTCATACCTCATAAATAGTTGAAGAATTCTTCAATTTTGCAGCTGTTATTGTAATTAGCAAGCTAAATGACTTCTGCTTTTAAAACCGTGGATCACACTTAACTGCTTAATGTTACTGCTGTAAACATGTGCTTTATTGACATCTTAAACCCTTTCATTGTGAGAATGCCTTTCCTTTCCTTGCATATACCTCTGTTAATAGCAGTCCTGTGTCCCTAGCCGAGTAAGTGGCTCATGAAGCAGTTCTCAACCTGGCTGAAACAGTTAGTGATCACTGGGTTTGTGAGTCATTTTTCTCATATGTTTTTTCATGTGTTAAGGGCCTAATTTAGCCTTCCTCTGTTCTAAAACTGTGGCCGTAGTTCACCCTGAAACTTCCCAACGTGTTTTGCTGTGTTCAGGGGAGTTAAAAAAAAACAAAACCAAAAAGCAGTTGCAGACAATTTATCTCGTCTCAGAGATTCTTTTCCACTACTAAAGCTGAACAGTTATGTAAATTTATTTTTTTAAAAAGAGGAAATCTGCTGCATTTCACCTATGGGTGACTGAATTTCATTAGTATCTGAACTCATTCCTTTGTTTATAAAGGAGTTTGGTTTCTTTGATATGAATGAAACACAGATAAAAGTTGTTGTTGTTGTTACCAAATCAAATACATTCTTGGTGAAACTCCACTGTTTTTATAATATTTCAATAGGGTGAATTTAATCTAATACTTTGAAAACCGTAATTACCTAGAGAAGGGTTGGAAATAAAATGTTTTAATATTTAATACTGTGTATTGGTCACTGATAGAGAGGAAGCATATTCTGCACAGCTATAACATTTCTCTTACCTCTCCGTGTGGATGTGTAAGCCATCAGGAATGGATACCTTAAATCTGCATCTCTATGTACCTAACTGCAATTATAGTATAGTAATGAGCTGAAATTCAGATGCTGTGCTGGATATAAATGCAGTGCAATTTCTTTCTTTCCCAGGTCACCAGGGAGATTGATAGGGATCCAGAGAAGAATTTAAGTACTGCAATACCTGACTTCTCAGAGCTCCGCAGTCAAACTATATTTCGTCCTTTTTCAATGCATGGGGAAAGTGAAGTGTCACAGAAACTTGCAAGCTGAACAGGGATTCACATGAAATAGTCAAGCTCTTTGAAAATACTGAGCATAGAGAAGGGTAGGACCTCAGCCCCTTCCTCAAGAAAACATAATTATTTCTCTGACACGAGAATTCTCTTATATAAGAGCCTGAGACACCTCTTTTACACACTGCTACCCAAAACCTGAAAAATAAAAACTGAACAACGAGAAAGCCTACAGGAAAGCCCCAGCCGCTCTCAATATAGTAATAGAGTACTTCTCTCAAAGGAGGCTGAGGTTAAAGGTGAGGATTCAGTTCTCAGAGTCTCTGTCCTAGGAGACTACTAAGGTACCGGATAAAAGCGTTTCGTGTGATGCTGTTCAAACATGTAAGCGAGTTGACCATACTGGAAGTCCCTGGTGAAACCAGCCATTTAACAGCCTTACCAGGGCACAGGCACAAAGCAGTGTGGTAGTATCAGGACCTCTATTATGGAGATCATTGGACGGGGAATAAAGGGTCTTCAGTTGCCTATAGATGCCAGGTGCCAGTCCAGCAAGGCTTCTGAGCAACACAGTAAAGCCTCAGTGTCGATGCTTGGTGTGCAGGTTTTGCAGATGTAGCCTCGTATGACAGTAACACAGTCACAGTACTTTCAGCACCAAAATATGTTTATGGCAGATCACTAGCATATCGTCTAAATTTGTTGTGAATTCTTCAGCACTGCAGGCTACATTTTTTCTTAAAGTTTGCAGATTCTACAAGCCTCCAGTGTAAGCTGTTGTCCTGTCATTATCGTTACACATCAGGGTATGGACAGCCTCAGTTTAAGACTTCTTGTTTACTAAAAAGATGAAAAGGTGCTTGTCATAACCGTAAGTAGCTGACTGTGATCCAAGCAGCATTGACAATAACAATTTCTTATTCTCTTCCTATTTTATCTGCATTTAAGAAGGCTGAAGAAGAAATTTAAAGAGTGTACGAGGCTCTCAGAAGTCCATGTAGCTTGTTGAAAGACCATGAGGAGGTACGTAGCAATATTTAGGAAATGACTAATACCTTCTGGCACAAATCTTTCCCTTTTGGTAAAATCCTTTTCTGTTTCCCTATTGGATTCCATGAGCTGTCAGAAACATGAATTATAAATATATAAATATTTTAGAATAAAAGGCATATTCTTAGTAAGGCTTATGCTGCTCTTGGATCCATCTGTTTTCTCAAAGAGATTTAGTTTCTTTCTTCACCTGAAAAATGTCAGAATGAACAACAACAAAAAGTGATAACAAGAAAGAATCAAATACATAGCAAAATGTGAGCAAGACAGAATTGCAATGCCTCCACAGAGACAAGAATTTCAATTAATTTTTGAAGCGTTTGGGGATCCCTGTAAAATTCTGCAATTTGTGAAATAAAGAATTATCACTGCTTTAAGTTGCAACATCATTTCTAAATGCCTAAAGAGACAAACAATATCGAAATTTCATTAAGGAATGAAACTGTTTAAATGTTCAATCTGGACAAGTTTTCCCAACTCATTCCTTTATTGATCAAGTTCTGTATGGAGGAAAGGTCAGTGCTGAAGGTGTCAAAGAACCTACATTTATGCAGATATTGTATTTATTACTACACAAATATTCAGACATTTAAATGTCAAAGAACTATAGGAAACCACGTACCAAATTCGTGTGTCACAAAATGGTGCTGTTGAGCTCAGTGAAACTTCCAGGTGTAAATAGTGTCAGAATTTCATTCCATACCTTTGTCTTTAGATGTCACCAGCGGGGAAATTGATTTCTTCTTTACTTTTTGGGGGACCCTTCCAGCAGCTAGACAGAGCTACTAGACAGGTCAACAAGAAGCTGCAAATGGGATTTTTCTGTAGCTTTGGTGTTACTGAAAATGGGACATAACTGCCAAAACTATTGCTTGTGTTGTAGAGCAAATTCTCTCCTGATGTAAAATGACACTTTTCCATTGACTCCAATGACGTTACACCCAGTTTATGCCAGGAGAATATGTAGCTCTTTATCCATTTATCTGTAAGCTGGTTGTTGTGACTTAATTTCAAATGAATTACGTTACTGTTCTCAGTCTGTGCCCTTGCAGCACTTTATTACTTAGAAGGCTAGTTCAGCAGAAATAAATAAATATGTGATTTGCAGTCTCAGCAAATGTCCTAGCCAGGAACAATGGCCTCTCTGCAGTGTTCCAGACTAATTGCCCCCAGTTTTCTGCTCTAACCTTCATACCCAATTCATTCCCTTCTTGCACTGTTCTCCTTACTCTTTTTGCACCCAGTCCTCACATTCAGATTTTCTCCAGTGTCAGCAAGTCTTTAACCACCAGCTCTTACGTATTTAAATTCCTTTAGAGAATAACTTCCTCTACAGTGATCATAAGAAATGTGTATTACCTTTAAGAAAGTACATTATTTAAGAAAAGAATATACTTTAAATCTTTCCTTCTTAAGCTCTCGCCCCAAATTTTTGTGTTTGATGGTATACCCTAGTATTTATGGTAACAAATACTGTCATTATAATTGTGTCCTGTGCTTACTAGTACATCATCATCCAATGTTTTCCTAATTTCACAGTCAAAACCTGCCATCAAATGTTATAAGCCATTTAACTGACATTCATACAAGTAGGAAGATTTTTAAGCTTTTTTTAAGGCTGATTGGCAGCAACTTTCTGTTCGAAATCTGAATGCAGTAGCAATAAGTTAATGATAAGCACTAATAAAATCGTGTTTGAGGTCACTGCTTAGATACTAAGGACCTTTTGATGATTAGAGAACGTGTTTGAAAGTTGTTCTGGGCACCTACTTAACAGCCTGTGACTTTGGAAGGCATTAATCCAGAACACTGCCTTCATTTTCTCATTAAGTCTTCTCCATTATAGGAGGTTGTTTGTGAGGCCTGTTGGAATCAGTGGTGCACGGGAAGGATGAAATTAAAGAAACCGGTCTGAGTGAAATAAGTAGTTCCCAGCTACTTACTTTGGGAGACACCTGCTGAATTTAGCAGAATTGGTTTACACAGTCCAGCTGCATTTCTGCTGAGTAGTTCAGCCAGGTGTAGAGCCTGATCCTATGACCTTTGTGTGCTTATCCAGTATGAAACACCATGGATCATTCCGTTGAATACAGTGTGTAGGTAAAAAGAAAGATTCGTGAAAGCCATGGTATCTGTAAAATGGAAATGTTATGTTGTTGAATTCTTTTGTTAAGTCCGGTGTAAGAAAAAAGCACGTTTTACATAGAAGTGCATGTTTCCAGTTAGGTAAATATTCCTCACTGGACTTGTCTCTATCTGTGCTACGTTGAAAGTTAAATGCTAAGCTATCTAACTTTGATACATTTTCCAAATATATCCTTTATCCTTCTTTCCCTTGAGGCTTCTCCATCTTACTCTGTTCAGGTTCTGCACCAGTGTGGACTGCAGGAATTCTGTGCTCAGTTCCTACCTTTTGGATCATATCTCTGTCTTTCTTACTGCACCATTAAAATAACTATGCTGTATCCAACTTGTGCCTTATCTCACCTGGTGTTCTCCTTCTAGCGTCCCCTGTGGACACTTAAAAAGCACTATTATGAAACAAGATTATCACTACAGAAAATTTTACTCCTAATCTCATTTAGTTAGCATTGATATAGCTTCTAATAAACTCCAGAGTAAAAAAAATAGGATTTTGCATCATCTCTTTCATAGTTCCAGTGTCCCTGTGGTGTTGCCAACCACGGAATCATATTATAATGCTGTCTTTCTTTTAGTCTAAATATTCAAGGGTTTGATAGATTTTTAAATATTATCATATGAGGAGTTTTTTGTTTGGTTTTATTGTTAAAACAACCTTTCAGACTGCTTTGGTTTCATTTGAACTTTGTATGGAGGTGTGATGTTTATATTTTAAGCTAGTATTACCGAAACAAACCAACCACAAAACCCTGGCAAAAAGCTTTAAATCATTTCATGCCCAATTTAGCAAGTTAGAGCAATAGAAATTCAAGATAGGACAAAATAAATTTCCCTACTTTACAAGCAATTTCCATATTTTAAGAACAACTTCAATTACAATTTTTAAATATATGTTTAATTAATATAGGATAGTTCTCGCGAATTAGTTGAGGAAGAAATTGTTATTCCTCTTATATTCCATGCAGTTTCTTCCAAACCTACCATTTATCTCCACCTAACCCTGACTAGTTCCAGACGTGCGTTCAGTGTAGGTCAGGTTCTACATTGGCTTTAAGCCTATGCCTCTTTATTGAAAGTCTTCCTACATATCGGGAGGGTGTTGGCTTTAATCCTTCCTATGGGTACGATACCAGTATCAGAAGGGTAAATTTATTACTTTAAAAGTGCAGGTAAATTTAGTCTATCAATTTTATTATTTTTTTTAAGTCTGAACTCCTAAAAAGATTCTTAGCATTAAATATGAAATATGTGGCTGCTTTGGAACAGATACTTTCCTTCTGCGTTTTATCAGAAAATCCTCTTTGTTTACAGTTTTCCTGAGTTTTCTTGAGTGTCCAATTAAACTGAATATATATTTAGCCTAGTACATGTTAATAAATTCACCAAATTTTTGTGCCGTTGCCCTGTTTTGAACAGAGTTCAATTTGGCCCCTGTTACATTCTTATGAGCTTTCCGTACAAAGTAGCCTAATGTTTTTTCTCCTAGGGTAAGATTAATCTTCCCTAGTTTAGGCATAAAAAAACCCTAAATCTCTCTGTCTAACTCACCCTATTCTTTCTTTATAGTCAACAAAGAGAAATGGGCACCTCAAGGGAATGATTCATCTCAACCTATGATCGGTATCTAGGATAGGTCAGATGGATTGCCCTTTGGAGGTGCCAATTTCTTTCCAGTGACTATCAGGGGAACCTAGGGTGACTGGCTCAGTCTTATATCTGTACCTTTTAGGTGTCTGAAGTTAAGTGACGTAACCTGTTCTTCCTTATCGTAACATTTTCTGAGGATATGAATAATTAATTCCCTTCAGAAAATATTACCTTCAAGACAATAGTGTTTTGACTGAGACCCAAAATGTTAAAGACAATTCAGTGTACATATATTTGGAATATTATATGCTGCTTTGGCAGAATCTTGGGAGATTTGATGAAGCAAGCAGAGGGATCACTGGTGCTCACAAGAGTGTTACCTGTACTTTTGGACACATGTAACCAGGATTTTACACAGAAAAATAAAGATTTAAAATGTATTAGTGGAACTAATCTCACTTAACTTTAGAAATCTACAGTGAAGACATCTACATGTGATGTAGCCTCTGTAGGCTCCTTTTCTAATCATGGGACAGAAATAAGACCTTTCAAGGTGCAATACTTCTATTTTAGACAATTACTTTAAAATGAGATAAATGATAGTCTGAAAGTTTCTGTTTTTCCCCACTGATTTTAAAGAAAGACTAGTGAGTGTGATTAACTCAGCTGCAGATATCAAATGTATTTCTCTTTTATTCATGGATGGATCAGGTGAAAATAGTATCAAATGGCTCCAAGTGGCCAAAAAGTTGTGCTGTAAATGTAGTCTCAAAACTGTTTGGTGACCCTCAGCTCTTTAGCGTTGCATAATGCTAATGTGTTGCTGTGACATCATTTAACAGCTGTGACATCGTACAAATATTTATGGCTCAAATGTGACATTGATTGATGATAAAGTCAATTTCAGCGGTGTAGAGACAATTATTCCACGAACTGTTACCTATGATATCATTTATTTTAAAAAAGAGCTTAGAACTAATTTACAATGATGGTATAAAATTAACAACAAGTTGCTGAGAATGTTTTGTTCACATCTCAAGATTTTGAATATAGCTACACATCGTCATGAATACTTTTATTTATAAACTGATTTTTACATTTTTTACAGTTTGCAGTCTGGAAATACTACATTTTGCAGACTGGAAATACTTTCTCTATGAAAGCTTTATTTTTTCAGTGCTGTATGCTTCTCCTTATTCTGCCTGGGTTGTTGTATTACTTCTTCCTAAATGTTATACTTCTTCTTCCTTCCTAAATTTGAGGAACGTATTGCTTTTATTGTTCTAAAATCCTTCATCAGCCTGAAATGGATGAGAACGTTGGCACAGTATTAATTTTTGTTGTTTACATGGAGTTCATGTAGATATATAAATATAATTATGAAAAAATGTTTGTTTTTTTTTTTATCTCTCACAAGGATTTTGCTTTGTAAGCATATAATTAATTTTACCTTCCATTTCCAGATATCTTTCCTTTTACTTCTGTATACGTTTCCAACAACCAATTGCCCAGTCTCTTCTGGTCACCTTATAGTCATCTTCTTCACAATGGCTATATTCCTACACTTTTTTAGACATCAAAAATTTAATCATGACTGTCTTTATATGTATGCGAAGAAAACTCAGCCAGGACAGAAAAACATTATGAGAAAAATAAATAATAAATAAAGCAGTGATTTTATTCCTCTTTTTTTTTTTTTGTACGCTGGGATTTATATATCTTTTTGTGTGTTTGAGTATTAATTTATGAATATGATATTATTTTTGGTTTGCTAAGCTGACGAGTGCCAAGCAGCCTTGCCTTTAATACCCTACACATTGTGGCATGTAGTGACACAATAAATAACAATAAAGTGACACTAAGAGAGAATATGGTCTGGGATCACTTGTGGGGTCCGATGTCATTCACTAAATGAAAGCGAGCAAGAGTCTGTTCGAGAGGGTGACATACGACAGCCCAACCTTTCTCCACTTTACTAATTTCTAGGAAAAAAAATGCCGAGAGACAAGAAAAGACTTTCAATGATACAAAATGGCACGGAGAGGATTATATCAAATGCTGAGTGATTTTCATTTTTACTTTCTCGTTATTAATTATATCGCTCCACTGGTGCTTTACAGGCAAGTTACAAAAAATTACCTGACCAGTGATCTGTGGATAATACAAACAAATCTTTTCCTATTTTTGCTAGGAAGAGCATTAGGCCACTGCATAGAATGAGACTGAAGGATGGGAGAGCCATTTTTTATCAGTTTGGATTTATTATTTTTTGTATGCCTGGAGATTAAGAAACTACTGACGTGGTGCAAATCAGGAAGAGCGAGCACCAAAAAACCCCACATCTTATGTAGAAATGTGTCCCAAAAGCACACAATTCATCACTTGTTTACTCTGATTTGATGCCTTAATTTTGAGTTGTAAAGTTTCATAGGTGTCCACACAGGTAGAGAAGTGGCCCTTGGGGAGTGCGGTGAGCAGCACTCACCCGTGCTCCATCAGTGACCTGAACTGGTGGCAGATGGGCACCTTGGGCGAGCCTGGCCCCGCAGCCATGCTCACAGCACTCCTGAAGCACACCCAGGGTACAGGGTGGACACTTCCCCTGAAATGCAGGGCCAGAGGAAAGGTGCCCCTTCGGCAGTACTCAGACAGGTAGCTCCCAGTTCAAACAACTTGCAGGTTAGGGAGGAAATGTGAAACCTAGTGCCAGGGTTTTTTTTTCCTCTGCTTAGTATTTAAACCCATACCTTCCTCCCGAGAGACTTTCCAATTTTCAGGTGAGGGAAAACCCGTGACAGCTTGACTTGTCGTGGATGTTCCCCACCGCTGTGCCTGCACCAATATGCAAAAAGATGTGTGAGATTCCTGGGACCAGGCAGAGACAATTTAGAAAACTGGGCTTTGCAGATGAGTGGATAGTGATAAAAAGAGACTTGCACTTGAATCATTGTGCCCTGAACAGTTTATATATTTTTACACTGCATGGTAATTGGATTAGAAAATCAGAAGCCTACTGACAATGACCAGAACCCAATAGCGGCCTTCCAGTACCTAAAGGGGGCCTACAGGAAGGATGGGGAGGGACTCGTTATCAGGGAGTGTAATGACAGGACACGGGGTAACGGTTTCAAACTGAAAGAGGGTAGATTTAGACTGGATATCAGGAAGAAATTCTTTATGCTAAGGGTGGTGAGGCACTGGAACAGGTTGCCCAGGGAAGCTGTCAATGCCCCATCCCTGGAAGTGTTCAAGGCCAGGCTGGATGGGGCTTTGAGCAGCCTGGTCTAGTGGGAGGTGTCCCTGCCCATGGCAGGAGGGTTGGAACTAGATGATCCTTAAGGTCCCTTCCAACCCAAACCATTCTGTGATTCTGTGAATTTCCTCCACATCCAAACAGTGTGCTCTCAAAACCAGACTGCCGAGTTATCCTTCTCTCCCGTTCTCCACCTGCCACCACAAGTCTTGTATTTCTTTTCATATAGTCATCTACCTACACATGAAAGCCAAATGTTGCACTCACCTAGACTAAAAGGAGGATGTGAATTTCCCTGGGGTGAGCTGCAGACTCAACACAGGCCCCCCCACCATTTGGGCGAGCGCACTTAGACACTTGGTGTAGTGGATACAGTCAGAGAGCACCGCTGACAAGTACCCTTTAATGAATATAAGCCTGCTCAATTAAACCTCCAGACTAGAATGGGCCTAGCCTCTGATCCTAGGTTGATAGAGGCTTCTTGTCTCTGAGAAGGGAGGTCTGCTTCCAGAAATATGTATGGAGTGTTTTCTATTGACTAGCTTTACGCAGTTCCTTAACAAATGCAAAACGGTTTTGTAGATCATCTTTCTCGGCCCGTTTCTAGTCATTGCAAAACAGTGTCTGAGGATGTTTAAGTCAGGATCTGCGAGCTACTCTGTTAGGGCCAGGTGACTGTGTCTGGGATGAGGTGAGAGAGGTCAGGTCATCGTGTTGTATAGGCACTAACCAGCACTGCACTGGTAAGTGCTTTAGATTCCTCTAAGCAACCGTCATCTTCTTTCTGTCTTTGCATCACAGAACTGAAGGATACAAGTACAATTCCCTTGAAGTGGGTAAACAAATCATACTGTGATTCATGCTAATCGTAACTATTTTGTGTATATATATATTTGTGTATATGTATGTTTCATAGAGCTATCACCATAAATGCAGTGATTCCTGAATCTCCCCATTCTGATTTCAGTACAGTTCTTGTACTCAGTATAATCTGCCTTCACCATCCATAAATGAGTTAAAGGAAAATAAAAGTCTTTTTTACTTTATCAGCTTGGTAATAATACAGGGTTTAATTGACCTCTCTGCTGTAGAATTTCTAATTCTGAAATAAAAAGTGAAAAGTCAGGGATCTTAAATTTTGTGTTAATAGATCTTAATGAATCACCCTGAAATAGCTGGCTCAAACAAGTCAGAACACTGTCAGCCAGCTCAGTTTGCCAAGAATCCGTTTCTTTTCTAAGAGATAGATGAGGTTTCTCAGTGTGGAGAATGCAGAGTGCTGGTGTTATGCCCTTTTATTTTAGAGTTGATTTATTCCAGTTGTGATGAAAGGTCACAAATTTCAGTGTTCCTTTCTTTGCTTCCTTCAATTCTTACAAATGAAACTCTCTAGAGTAGGGCTAATAAGACATCTGAGAGTACACTTTGTGTCAGTCAGTTCTTCTACCATTATCTTTGTGATTCAAATGACCATTATTAAGATATATTTTAATTTTTGGCATTTGTAATATCTATACTGTAAAGTCCAATCTAGTGTCTAGTGAATTAATATAAAACTTCTGGATCACTACAGTGGGTTCTGAATCAATCCTTGTATTACTTACCATCTTTAATCTTCTTCAACATACCCCTTGTATGTCATGCCAACACCTTGGCATGACAATGAATTCCTAGGGAAAAAGTATACTAGTTCAGTAAGTGTCTATCTGCCAACTAAGTGACATTGGCTAATATGACACTGTATTCTGCAAATGACAGTTGGTTTAATTCTGGAGCAAAATTAAATTAAAATGCTTGTTGTTGATCATTAAAACCTTCAATGACTTGTGTTTGGATGACAGGGAGAACTTCTTTGAAATACTGAATCCAGTTGTGTTCGTTATCCTAAAGAATGGAATTATAGATGATGATAATGAAGCTGATAGGAGGTAGGTTATAAAACCAGTTTCAGAGCTATCCAAAGGAGATCAAAAGGATCACGTAAAATTATTCTACATTATATTATATTATTCTATATTATATTCTTATTTAACTTAATAGTAATGAGCAGAGGAAAGCACTGGGGGATGGAAAACCCAGAAGAGTCTTACTGGATTTTATTAGGGGTTGTCAGGGTTTCAAAAAGACTGTTTATTATAATGTAAAATTCTGGACTGAGGCTTAGTGTGAGACCAAACGTGAAAAATAATAGGATAAAAAATTATGGGACAAAAGAAGATGCTGTAGGAAACAAAATAAGGTGGAAAATTTCCACTTCCATCTTAAACAAATGTTTCAGAAAGGATTATCTAAAGAACAGAATCCCATGATATGGCATTGTCTTTGGCATACCTAGATTCATTCTTATCTCTGCTTCTAAATATTCTGAGGTGACTTATTTCCTGAGCTTTTGTTCTGAGGTCTGTAGAACAGGGATAATGGAAATTGCAGTTGCAATATTTTTAAGCATTGTATGGTCAAGAAATGAGAAGAACACCATAAAAAGTTAGCAGCCACAGAGGTGAAAATGCTGTTTTTGCTGCATAGGTTGCAGGTCCAGTGAATAGTAAGTGAGATAATCAAATGGCAGTGATAGTACTTCAGAGAACAATAGGTCAAATTAACGCAAAAAAATCCATTCATAGGCCACTACTTAAAATTTTAAATATTTGAACTAATAGTCAGTCCTACTATGCTGCTCTGAAGAAAAAAAACACCAAAGAGACCCAGGCCTGGGAGAGTCTCCAGGAGCTGACTGAGCCATCCTGTTGCTTCAGAGTCAGCTCAGCCTCTGTAATTTCTGACAGCTGCTTAAATCTTCAAGGCCTCCAATAATGGAGACTTTACAGTCTTCCCAGAAAAACTATTGCATGGTTTGCTATGTTTATCATTAGAAATACATTCTAATGCCTCACCTCAACATTTCTTTCTTCAATTAAAGATGATTCTTCATGTTTGGTTCACTAACTCTACTTAATTCAATTATTGCTCAGTTCTACTTAACTTCTGACTTGAAGGCTGCCATGTTCCTCCTCAGTTTTTTTCTTCTTTAGGCTAAACAAATGCATTTCTGTCATAGATTATACCTTTTGGGCATTTGATCATTCTTATTTTTCTCTTTCAGACTACCACTGATTACTCCACCTTTTTGAGGTATGGCATTGAAATTTTATTGTTTCTAGCCAAGACCTTGCCAGGGCTGTATTTATCCATGTTTCTGTTCAATGTCAAAGTAGTTCTTGTTGCTAGACTGAAGAAAAGAAAAATAATAGTACATATACTAAGATCACCATTGCTAAAACTTGTGTAACTCTTGCTAAAAAGAGTTTTTCTCTTTCTGCACTCTTTCTAATAATGCTGTAGAGTACATATAGTTTTATAAATTTCTTCATGGTTTTTGGTATTCATAGTTCATTCATGCATTTCCTGAAATAAGACCCAAATTCTAACATTGAGCCTTTTCCTATTAGAACAAGGAAAGCCTTACAGCCACTTTTGTTCACAGTATGTAGAAATCCAGAATCTGTTTCATGTAAGTGAAGTCAAAATCCAGCAATTTAAACTGTAACTGTGCCTTTACTATGATATTTGTAGCTTTTTATTATTTTTAATAGAATTCTTTTTGCTAGAATTTGGCTTCAAAATGTAAGTTATTTAACAGATATAATTAGGTTGCTAAGCATTAACAGTTAATTATCATATTAATAAACAGTTATTACTCTTGTTCTATACTGATCCATGCCAAAGCAGTGTTATTATGCATGCATTGCTCTTAGGCAGCATAATTGTCCTTAAAGGAAATCATTACAATTTAAATGAAATTGGGAGCTACTGGTTAGGGAAGGCTGTAGGGCATGCACAATACATACTAAGCAAGGAACTGTAATTTCCCCAAATCACATCTTTTCAGTAATTTCACATCACAGGGCTATCTCTGTTTAGTTAAGAGGAAAACAGTTTAGTTTTGCCTTGCAATTTTACAAGGACATTATTTAACCAAGGACAAGCCAGTCCCCAAAATGGAAGGCAATGCAGAGTCACTACATCGTATTATGTAATATGGGTTAGTAAACTATGACCATAATTTAAAATTTGCTTTATTTCAGACTATAATCTAAGGAATGGATTTGCTGTGGCACTGACGCATGCTGCCCAAGCAATGTGAATCATAGACTGAAGGCTGCAAGTACCCTGAATGACATCCAGTGTAAAATATATTTCTGTATAGATATAACTGCGTCTCTTTTTGCTGATTAGATTTTTGCTTGCTTTTGCATGCTCTTTCTCTGTGTTTAACAGATACACTAAAGACTTGTTCTTCTCTATGACATCTTTTTGTTATACAAAGGTTAATTATTTGACTTAATCTCTTTGTCATCTGTTAAAATACAAGGAGTTTGAACATTCATTCCTGGAATCTTCTTAGACTGATAACTAATTAATGTTTTACACTGCCATAAACATTTCCTTAGTTTAAGTGAATGACTCACATTTACAAAAAGGTTATATTATGTGTGGGTGCTAAGGAATTTTCAGATGAATTAGCCAATAGCTCAAGATTAACTTTATTAATAAGCATTATTTGACAAACGTGACACTTGGCAAATTATATGGCTCATAAGATACTGCAACAGAAAACAATATATAGCCTCTTTTCCTCTTTTCAACAGCAAAACATATTAAAACTTTTTTTTTTAGTGTGCCAAAATAGTTAAGAAAATTCCTCCAACACATACTAGCAACATCTGCCTTGCATTTGTTTTTTTCATATTGTTTGAAACTTTCTTCTTTCATATATGCTAGGCTAAAGTAAGAGTGACTCATCAATATATGGCTGAATTGTGTAAATGAAAAAAACAGAACAGTGATAAACATCAAGCCCAAAACAGAATAGATACAGCAAAAATCTATCTGGGCCTCTTTTTCCATACTGAAAAATCAATCAAACAAACAAACAAAAAAAAACCAAAAAAAAAGAACCCAACCCACATTAATTACACATGATTTGTAATAACGCTAAAGTCATAGTGGAGTTCAGAGGAGTGATATTTTTATGTCTACCATCTGGAACTACGACAAGAATATAAGATAAACTACACATAAATTGAAACCAAGTGTCTTTGACAAAAAACACATTGTCCTGTCTTTAATGCAAGGTTTTAAGGGTAAGATTCTTCTTTCCTTGTCCCCAGTGTTAACCTGGAATACTGTTTTGAGTCCTTGACATAAACCAGAATAGAATATGACCTCCTTGCTGCAGAGGCAGCTACTATCTGCATCACCAGAATAAGCTTGTGTGACTTTTTAAAGCCGTACTTACATTGCTTTGAAAAACATTAAAAGTAACTTTTTTTATATTGAGAGCTGCTATGAGTGGCATTCATTATTTCTAGATTTATTGGCATTTGAAGCCTATGATTTACTGCTAGTATCTGAATTTGTGACCTTACACGCTGTTCTTGTCATTTCTGGTTTTTACCTTGTGCAATTGGACTGCCTATAAAGGAAGGTCATCAAGGCTGTCAGTGAGGGGTTATGGCATTACCATAGTTGGCATGAGCTGGGGAGCAAGAACTTCTGATTAGATGTGTGCCACTGCCAAAAATGCCAGCTGAACAGAGTTCAGATTACTGCTCTGAAACAGATAATAGGCTCCTGACTGTAGAGTTGTGATTACTGTTGCACTCATATTGTGCTACTAAAATGTTTTAGTGTTAGGGACTTACAGAGAACGTGTGCAGTTCACAGCACAGGTTCTAAGTCATTTTTGCTACAGAGTCAGGCCACCACATTCACATTTAATTACAAAAATCAAGGCTTGGAAATGAATTCCAGAATTGTTGCTTGCATTAAACTTGAAGATAAATCAAAGAGCTGGGCAATAGAATCTATTCATGTAACTGATACCACTAGAGCTACTTGATGGGATTTGATCCAAAGCTTTATCCCAGAAGGAATAAGAAATGTTCACCTCAGTATTTAGGAGCATGTATGGCTCGTGTGTCTATTTACAATCTCCCACTGGATATTATAGTAATGGCTTTAGACCTGAGTAAGATGGCCATATTATAAGGCAATATTCAGATAAGTTGCGAGTGCTTCATTTGAAGCCAGAAAACTCTATAGGCAACCTTGCCAAATAGAGAGCTATAATCATTTTGCTTGATCCTCTGGAACTGCATGTGTCAGAAGGACAAGATGTAGTCTTGTCCAAAATGCAGATTATCAATACTAGAAAATAAACTGTGGGAGATACAAGGAAGGATAGTTGATGGATAATGGTTGAATAGCACCAACTCTTCACAATCATGAGACAGTATCTCTTGGCACAACATCCTGAGGAGGGAACTTTCACAAATAACATTGTTCTATTATTTGCCAGTCCATTATGGATCAACCTTCCCCTCCCATTATCTTAACTTCTAGCTTAATTTTTGCGTTCCAGAATTATTACTGAAGAATCGGGAATTATTACTTATCAAACATAGGCAGTTAATATAATTTTCCCCCAAGTTCCAGGTGAGAGCTTGACCTAGTGTTTCTATTTGATTTACAGTAAAGCTAAGTAAATAATCCAAGCAGAACTATTTTACAAGCAACAGACCCTAACAATAGGTAGTGTCAGTAAAAGGGAAGTATTTGTATTGAACAGCCTATACTTGTTTTCTTTGGGGGAACATTGCAGTGCTTCTTATTTCCTGTAATAGTTCAGCACAGTAATAGTAACTGGGACAGTATTACCAGCCTTGCATAAAAGTAGCTGCATGAAGATTGTAATAGTCATTATCCTTGGTTTTGGTATTACTAACATGGTTTTTTCTTCTCTACAAAAATATGAGTCAAAGGATCACGTCAGTAATGACTGTTACTGGACCTCAGTGCTCCCTGATGTTAGCCAATAGTTCCCAAAGAAACTTAGTGTTAATATAGTTATTAACTGGCTTTAGTGAATCTTGGAGTGTAAGTTCAGAGTAAGCTGTACTGGTCAGAAATCTGTGCAGATATATTTCTTTTAGCCCCAAGAGTTACTGAAGAGAGATAATACTAGCAATAAAACTATTTAACATTTCATCAAATAAATGCTGTGTGACACTACAGACAAATCACTATCTGTGACATTTTTGAAGAGGTATAAGGTAGTAGTATGGGTATTAACTCTGAACCCTAATAATGACTGACTGCAAATATAAAAGATTTTGTTCCTTTAAATTTTATCAGGAACACTTCATTACTTTGGGAAGTACAGATTCTTAGTACTAAGTCTTAAAACTCTTAACTTTTTTCTGCATTTACATTATTTTCTTATAAGACATCGAAATGATATTGATAATATTTCTTTAATACTAATTGAGTGGTTAAAAGCTTTTATTTTGCAGGGGAATACTTTTTTTTGCATATAAGATTTATTTCTTACAGTAGTTTGTAGTTTATGCTGCAACAAAATTTTCATATAAAGCCTGATTTTTCCATGTCTTGAAGTTTAAAATCATAAAATCTATTCTTCTCTTTTTTGTAGTTGGATTTCTATCATATCTGAAATAAGCTGAATAGTGGGTTCCTGTTTCAATCCTAAACATCAAAACACCTAGTACACTTCTAAAAAAAGTCTTTCAATTTTTCTTTCTAAGAGGTGAGAAAGCAGGAAAAGAGGAGAGAAAAAAACTTTGTATACCAATGTAGTTGAGACCCATTCACAGTATCAGAGAGCAGCTGATTGAAATCTAGTTTCAAACTCCACTAGGGCTTAATTGTGAGAGACAGAATGATGCACCTGCTGAGGGCAAGGCTGAATTTTGGGTGGCTTACTCCTGTTACCTGGTAGCAACAGTCCTCAGATAAAAACTTACTTCCAAGGAGGATTTTCTGTGGAGAACTGATTATATAAAATAATCAGTTGTATTGTAGAACTCATTATATACAATACAGCGACACATTAATTGTCATAATTAAAATACATGACACTCTGAATGAAAAGAGTGGAACATTTTGAATTTGGAAATTGCATGCACTAGTTTAGTTAATAATTACCAGTGTCTTTGTTAGCCAATGAATACCGTATGCTTTGTAACTCCTATATAGCTCCTAGTGTCTTACCAGGCTTGGAGGATGCAAGGTGACATACTGGTAAAAGCATAGGCCATGAAAGCGATGGAGAAAAAGCAAGGAGAATGCAGCAAAGGGAAGGAGACAGGGTTAAGAAAACAAGTGGAACGGTGGGGCAGTGGGAAACTAAGAAGAGAACCTGAGAAACAAGAAAGTGAAGAGGTATTCCAACACATCTGTGCTATAAGAAATGCAAGGCAAAACCTTCAAAGTGAAATTTTACATTTTAGAAGCATCCTATCCCTTCCCTTCCCTTCCCTTCCCTTCCCTTCCCTTCCCTTCCCTTCCCTTCCCTTCCCTTCCCTTCTTAGGTTATCAACTTTTCAGAGCAGCTGGAGGAAATCAGCCCTCTGTATGCTTGAATGACTCTCTGGGCAATACAAATGAGTCATCAATGAGTTTAGTGTGCAGCAGCAGAAAGATGATACCGGAACAAAATGTTCCAGTGCGTATTTGTGTAGTGTCTAGCATAACAGGCCTCTGCTCCTGACTGCGTCCTCTGGGTATTCCAGTGATGTAAATATTAACTAATAATAATAAAAGGACAAGCACTTTATTTGCATCCATGTTGCCATCTGTTGTGTAGACTGAATCAATATCAAGTACATGTTTAGATTAGTTTGCTTTTCTCTAAGCAGTACTCTTCATTTGCTGCAAAGAACCTGACAGTTTTAAAAGCCTTCCGTAAATTATCAGAAGTAACATATGGGTACAGTTGCTGATTTGGCTACAGTTAAAAATATATGTAATGATAGTCTTGGTCTTCATAGACATTCTTTGAAAAGAAGGTGCCCGGCTACTTACACAGCAGATAGAAGTATTTTTCTTTGATGATGTACCGTAACTAATGTAAATTTTGCTTCTCTTTCACAATATATTAATAAAGTGCAGGGCCCAATAATTACTCGTATGTTTGAAAGGACAGAGGAGACCACCAAGCTGGGTGTGGCTATTGACTAGGCCACTACCCATCTCAAGAAACTGTGCGATGTTTCTTTAGTCCAGAAAGGTATATTGACAATCTACTCTATGCACCATGAGACACAAAACCCCCCCAACAAAACTTTTGAGCTGGTGTAAGATCTACAGTATATAAAACCAAAACCTGCTATGTGCAATTAAAGGAAAGAAGAAAAGATCAAAAAGGTCTGTGTCTTAAGTCTCTGCACCTTTCAGGAAATTCTTAAGTAAATGCCCAGTTTATTTTGTGAATTGGACCACACCTCTTGCTTCAGGGGAAGGCAGAGAAAACACTTGTTGTCACTGACAGCCCAAAATAACGGAAATTTGTGTGCAAATATAGTGAGTGTTTTAACCTGAGCATATGGCAAAGACATCAATGAAATTATGAATAGGAGCATCAGCACATTATTTATATTTTTTCTTTACACACAAACACACAAGTAAACAAGAATTCTGCTAAGTGATAAATGAATAAATAAGGTGGAATTTTGCCTGAAGTAAACAAAGACACAAAATAAAACATTGGCAAACAAAAAAAGACATCACAAATAAGCTGTGATTTTATATTTGACAGTTGTAGCTTACTTTTAACTATTCATGGTAATACTTCAAAGAGCACTAGCAGACACAGTGCCAATGTTTAAAAACCATAGTGACCTACAAAACTATAGGTCTGCTGGCCTGACATTTATCCTGAGAAAACTAATTGCTCAACTTCTAATATGAGATGCAAATATTTAAAAAAAAAAAAAAAACAAAAACAAAAACAAACAAACCAAAAACAACAAACCAAAGCAAACCAAAACCACCACCCAACTTAAATGGAGTTGTATCATTAACACCAATCAACATAGATTTAAGGCTAATAGAGTCTGCCAAGCTAGCCTGTTACCTGCGTTTGGGGATTTTGGATATTCAGTTGATAAAGGTAAGAGTGTTGTTTAGGTTTTTTGTGAAGTGCTTGTCTTTTAGTTGGGGGTCTTTTAGTTAAGAGACTGGAAAGGGTAGTTGTACTGGGTTTGGCTGCAATGGAGTTAATTTATTCATAGCAGCCCATATGGTGCTGTTTTGGATTTGTGACCAAAACAGTGTTGATAACACAGGGATGTTTTAGCTATTGCTGAGCAGTGCATACACAGTATCAAAGCCTTTTCTGTTTCTCACACTGCCCTGCCAGTAAATGGGCTGGGGATGTACAAAAAGTTGGGAGAGGACACAACTGGAACAGCTGACACCAGCTGACCAAAGGGATACTCCATACCATATGACATTGTGTTCAGGAGTAAAAGCTGGGGAAAGGAGGAGGAAGGAGGGGACATTCAGAATTATGGTGTTTTGTCTTCCCAAGTAGGGATTATGCATGATGGAGCCCTGCTTGCCTGAGAATGGCTGAACACCTGTCTGCTGGTGGGAAGTAGTGAATGAATTCCTTATTTTGCTTTGCTTGTGTGTGCAGTTTTGCTTCACTTATTAAACCATCTTTACCTCAACCCATGAGTTTTCTTGGTTTTACCCTTCCAATTCTCTTCTCCATCCCACTGGGTGGGAGTGAGTGAGCACCTGTGTGGGGCTTAGCTGGGGTTAAATCACAACATATAACATATATGATATACATTAAATGCAACAAAAATGTGGTAGGACTTAGTGAGTTTAAGTAATGATTTTAACTGATGAATCACCATCATCAAAACATCATCAAAACTAATGTTACTAGTACTTATCAACCAATGGTTGTGTTTTAGACCACTTGAAATAGTTTTCTCCAAGGCAGTGTCTGGGGATGGCGAGAGAGATGGGTCTCTTTCAAGGGCCCATTTTAAAAAAGGTTATGTGAATTAGACTTAACCTGGTACTGCTGCTGTCGTCATTCTTCTAAGAGTATCATCAGCTGGATTTTCACTCTCAAATACTTGTGTTTGTCCTCACGTTACACTCAGGGCATTCACCACATACTACAAAATGTTTCATGGTATAAAATCACCCTTCTCATTGGCTGCAAAATGGTCCTTGCATTACTTCAGATACTTGACCTGATTTTTTTTACTCGAAGTAGTAGTGGTAGTTATGCCTTGGGGTTAGACAGATGCCACAGACTGTGAATGTAGCCAATCTGCTGTACAAAGGTCTAGATTTAAACAATCTTGGCATTAGTCAGCCCCATAAAACTTGGCTTGGGGAACAGAGATCTGCCCTTGTCTACCTCATGTGTAGATATGGTCTTGGATTTTTGCACCCACCTATTTCACATTACTATTACAATATCGAATAAAACATGACTGATAAAGACTGGAAAATATTAAATAATGGAAAGACAGACATGTTGCTAGAAAGTTATATGGGTGCTTCTAAACTAGAAACAAGCAAACAGACTTGTGTTTTAGTGTGTCCGAATGTGTGGTCACACACTGAATAAACTGGAAGATAAGAAATTATGTTCCAGGGCTGCGTGAGTAGGAAAAATAAATTCAGTTATCAGAGGGTTCATAGTCTGTATGTCAACTGCCATTAAGACACTTGAACTGGAAGAACTGATCTGAGTATTGCATGTACAAGCAGGATAATACTGAGTTAGTATTGGGACTGCACTCTACATTCAGCAACGGTGGAGTAGAGAGTACAGTGCAGTCCCTTCCTACTGTCCACATTTCAGAGGACAGATGATCTCTGTGACCATTTCTTGCTTTATAAAATAAGATGTTCTAAAATATTGTGAAAGTAAAAAGATCTTAGTGACATTCTGTAAGTGAAATCACTGTGGCACCTGGTTGTTAAAAAGCTAGAAATGGGTGGAAATGGCTGAATTTTGTGTGCAAACTGTTATTAATGGTATAGCAAAAATTAGACACATTAGAAGGGTTTCTATTGGTACGTATATTTTATTCCTGAATGGTAAATTGCTTTTGAGTCATAAGTCTAAATTAATCTGTTATATATTTCCCCTCCTACATGGTCAGAAATTTTTCCAAAATCATTGGCCAAGTAGATGCTTTCTAAGACAGCTTCTCATTACTTTCTCATCTAAGATAGATCCACGTAAGGCCAGGGCAGATTTATTGTACTGTAGGGGATGAAATAAGTGAATTAATAGACATTCCACACCATTAATTTCTGTGGGGAAAGACCAAAAATTATTCATAAGGTCATCTAAATTAGAGGCCTTCCCATTAAACTCACTTGGAATCTTTTTTACTTGCTTTCATTCTGCTGATGTATAAAGGACTGTAAATTGGTGCAATCATTATGCCAGGAGGCAAGATGAAGGTGTAAGCACTAAAAGTAAGTTGGGAGCCTATTTGACCTGTATTGTCTTCAGGATCCCTGGTGTGCAAACTCATGCAAATCAGCTTTCTTCTGTCCACTTTAAAGGAAATTCATAACTGTGTATCCGTACACAAAATGCTCATATGTAAAATAAACTGGGTTTGTTGGCACAAGGCTTAAACTGGCATCACTTTCCAATATATCACATAAAAGTCATTTCATAGGTTCATGCCTTCTAAGGCCAGAAGGGATCATCTTAATCATCTTGACAGACTTAACATAGGCCATGGGACTCTTTGAACTAATTTTTGATTCAGCTGTAATAGATATAACTGAAGGAATAAAGTGACAATCATTGTTATGACTTTCAGACCCTTGCACATTTTCACAATGAAAATGTGAAGTCCAAAATTAAACTGTCTATCAATAAAACTTTCTTTTCTTAGCTAGCTTTCCTGAATTTGCAAGTGTCTGTAAACTATGTGCTGAAAAGTACATAACTGGAACATCGATTTTAAGAGAAAAATATACAATTATATTTTAAAATTTCCACTGAGAAAACATCAAACATAAAACCTGGGAAAAAATAATTATTAAAGAAGTACTAATTTCCACAGTACCAGTAGAACCTAAGGACAAGTCAGTAATACTAGATGTAAGAGAATTTGATGTATGTTCGCACGTCTTGACCTATAATTACCAAATGCAGCCTCTTGAATTTCTCTGGTGAAAGATGTAAACATCTATTCCTATGCTGGAGCAATTTTTCTTTTTTTCAGTTTATGGCCAAAATAATTCTGGGATGAATTAAAGGAGGAAAGCTAGCTCAATAATAAAAGGGTATACTTTGCTTTCTACTGTTCTTTTGCACTGGTATGTGTATGAATCTTACCCACTCACTACATGTATGATTGTGTTTAGTTGGAACACAGAATCATAGAATCATAGAATCATAGAATGTGTTGGGTTGGAAGGGACTTTTAAAGGTAAGCTAATCCAGCCCCCCTGCAGTAATAACATAATTCATTCATAATATCATTCATTCATAACATAATTCATTACATTAATTTTTTTGCCAGAATTACAAGTGTTCTGGGAACTCTGTTTCTTTAAACTCAGACAAAAGGCAGAAGAGCTGGGTTCACGTTCACATCTCCAGCCAGAGCAGTTAGCACTGAAAAACATGACCTATAATCCAGACTTTGGAATGGGGGATTTTATGTTTGCTTGTTGTCAAGGTGGCCTATTCTGATGCTACATCTTGACAGCAATTGTTTAAGATGGACAAGGGGCACAGAGCATCTGTTGTTTATAAAACACAGTAACTGCGACAGAGAATGACTTCGGGGACAGCATGAGAAGCAGAGTAATATCCCCTCACTGCAGAGATAGTGGAAGACGGGACCTTGCTTCAGAATAGGTATTCAACAGGATAATACTGAGGATACTTAGGGAAAAGAATACAGAATATGGCTATGAATCAGGCAAAACACAGACCCAAAATAAATGCAACACCATGCTGCCAGCAGGCAAAAAGACTTGCAGTGTTTGCCTAGTAAATAAGAATACATTATGAAAAAGATGTGTTCTAGAGAAAGTTCACACTTTTGTTTCTCATTGTAGCTACTACAGGGTGTGGTTAGATATATGATAAGAAAAAAAAAAAGAGATGGTCTATCTGCTCAAACTATTTGTCTGTATTTCCCACTTGATTAGTATAGGTGTTGATGACTATAATTTGAGTAAATCTCAAATAAACAAAATGTTTAGTGAAACAAGGGTAAATACGGCATACTGCAGACTTGACTTTCTGCTTTGATTTCAGTCCTGCCTCATCACTCTAGACCTGTCCAGAAATTGCTGGTGTCTGTCTGACCTGGCTTGCTGTCTCCAGACATGATCTTGAACTTGGCTTGACGATGATTTCCCAACTTGACCATGGAGGTTCCCCATCACTACAGATTTGTCTAGGGATCTGAACTCTTGGCTGATCATGGTTATCACCAGCAGACCTGTTCTGCTGGTCTAAAACCAGGCATTTCCAACTTTGCAGAGTGTGGGTATGATAAGAACGAAAAGATTTTGGGAATTCTACTGTGGTGATAGCTTGCCTGTAAATCTCTCAAGAAAAGATATTGAAGTGACAAAGATAAAATAAAAGGCATGAAAGGAAAGGGGAACCAAGTCTCAGCAACTTAAAAGTTGTGAATGTACCTACAAAAAGGAAACTGAGCCACAGTTAGAGCCTTTGTCAGTGTATCAGGTGGCAGCAGCAGCAGCCTTTTTTCTGCACAATGGCTGTCAATGAATGACCTGTCACAACCCCTCACCCTTATACTAAACTTATGTCTATCAGTTGCAGAAATCCATACCGAGCTTTACAGTGAATTGGGGGAAAATAAACTTTGTGTCCTCTTTACAGAGGATATTAAAGAAAAATAATGCCACAGTCAACAGCATTACAAAAGGAGGGGTCATGCATGAGCTGGTTTCCCTTTATGGTTGAGCACAGTAGTAACAGCTGGAGGACTTCAACCTTCTGTATGCTTGAATGAGTCCATGTGCAATACAAATAAGTGATCAATGGGTTCAGCATGCTGCAAAAGAGTATTAGGATTGAAAAGCTGTAGGTACTAGTAAACACTGTGACATCTCAATAGTCTTCTATGGAAAGCCTTGTTACCATATTGCAAGGAGCGCAGAACAGGTAAACGGCTTTAATACCTGTTTTCATCATTCCTGCTGAACTAGCTTTTAGAGAAAGAATACGCAACATGTAGTAAAGCTCTTTGAAATGAGATGGGGGAGAGCTTATGAGAGCTCTGCCAAAGGGCTGTCACAATTGCTAGTAAAAAAAAAAGGCCAGATTACACCTCTCAAACTGCTGTTCCAAAGACTCCTGGCCAAGGGGTGAGGCTGACCTCTATGCTGCTACAGACAGCTTTTGGCAGAGAAGGTTGCTCAGCATATATCTAAGTGCTTTAGAGAAAGAGAGGGAAAATAAAGAGACATCAGAACTTACCCCAAAACGTTAAAGACTAGCCAGAAAAAAAATGGTTTAAGAGAGAAATTAATATCACACCTGTTTCTTTTAATATTGGCAGGATTTTTCTTTGGGGCTTTTTTGGGGGGATGGGGGGAAAATTGGGTTAACCTTTTTTGTTGGCTTGGTTTCCCATTCTAGAAGACTACCTTAGCAAACAGAATATAGCTATTAAATGTATTCTAGTTGTACTCACAATTTTTGCAGGCATTTTAGTGAAAACTTGCTGCTAGAAATATGTTTACTGCTCACATAGCAAATATTTGAGAGAGTAAATTATGAATTTTTAATCTAAGATATTTCCACCAGGTACCTGACTTCATTTGCATTTATCCATTCATTGAACAAAATTTATATGTCAAGAAAAACAATAGTGCATTTGAATAAACAGTTCAAATGAGCAATTTAAAATCCATCGTATTGAGAGAAAATACGTAGTGAATAGTTGCAGGTAATGAATATAGTTGAGAAAATATTAAGCTACTTGTGGGCACTTGACACAAGGAAAAGAGGCTAAAAGTTATTAAATTATTCACTGTGAATCCTTTGCTTTTCCACACTCTTATTTTGATCTGATCATATAATGCCAACAGAGGCTACAGTGCCAGAGGAGTGTCTCATCCTTAAAAAATAAGGGGTTTTATTATTACTATCTCATTTTAGTGGTAGGCATTAAAGTAGCAGGAATGTCTATGGACAAACAGGAATTTTGTACTGCTCAGGCACTGTCAGTAAGAAGAGGCTATCTCTATTTAGCATTAATATGTAGAGACTGTACTTCATGAAAAGGAAGAGCAAAAGATTTTTTCAATTGTGAAAGTCATCTTTCAACTAAATGCTTAATGGATGGATGGAGATAGAAGGTTTGAATATATGGTGGCAAGATGGAGAGAGAAAATATAGTTACTATGTCATGAAACTTTATAAGGTAAAAAGAAAAAAGAAAAAAAATCCAGAAAGCTCTTGGACATTGGTATAAAATGTTATAAGTGATAATAATCACTATTTCCTTGAATTCCTATTACCCTCTAAAGCTTGGTACCTGCTCTGGTGGGATTAAACTTTGCCTCATATCATCATGGAAGAGAAATCACTTAATATTAAGTAAGACTGAATTCAAAAGAAAAGGATGCATGTTGAAAGGATAATTAGCTATTACCTATCCCATGTACATTTTCCCCAGATACACAGGGGAATATGTACTCCTAAACTTCTCTTAGCTTGAATATGTTTCCTCACTGCCCGCTGTGAGTACATCGCTGGTGTTAATCAGTTTCAGTTCCAAGTTCCCTCCGGTGTGCAGGTCCCCTGCCGCTCCAGATTGCATGAATGGTAATTCATGCTGAAGCTCACAACGCATCAAGCAGCTAACCTCCAAATATGTCCAGAAAAAAAAATTTAAGAAGTGTGGTAGACGAGAGTGAAGCAGGTTGTTTCCTTCCTTCAATATCATCCCGACCTCATACATGCCCTAGCTACGCACCCCTGGGCATCCAATACATGGCCTCACTTTCATGCTATAATCACTTTGGTGAGCTGCAGCAGAGCCCTCACATTATTCACTTTGTCCTGGAGAGAAAGAAAAAAAAGAAAGAAAAAAGATCATTACACCTTACCTACACGAGTCTCGGAAAAGATCCAGCACTGATTTCTATGTGTTGTGGATATAGCCAGACTGCTTTAGTGAACTGGTGCTCAGCAGTGTGGACCACTATTCTCTACCTCTTGGTCTGTAGGCAGGGAGCAGTCCCGGGGGTGGGTGCCTTTAGCAATGTAGATACAACCTCCTGCGTTCTTTCTGGGCACAGGTCTCCCTCTGTCTGTTTTTGCTTCTCATAAGCAGGATGCAACACTGCTTGGTGTCATTGCTCCTGCTCAGCCTCTACTGTCATCAAACGTAACGGTACATTCTGGGTTTACAGTCAATCTTCAGAGGCACATATAAAGATGTCAAGCTCTGCTAATGGAAGACCAGATCACGTAATACAATAAATACCTGCACGCACTCCTCTGTCTCAATTTTATCATGACTCGTGAGCATCCCTAATTTCTGGGAAAAAGCCTGTAAAAGAGCCAAAGACCCTTCTTTATTTTTCTTCTGGCATACGATATTTCCTACAGGCCATGAAATATCTTCACATTTCTGCAGTCGACTCTCTGCTTTCTTTCTCTCTCTCCAGTCATGCAAGACTATATGTGAACTGACTAACCCAGGAGAGATTCTCAAGTACATAATGGGAAGAGATCTACATGCCCTTGTATCACTGATGCATCGGTTGCTGTGGATGAAAGTTAAGTTGATGGCTAGAGAAAGCTCCTGTGCTCTTCATCAGGTCCCCTCCTATGTATAACTGGTGGACAAGGACTATGAGGTTTATTATGGAGCTCACCCATCCTCGAGAGAAGAGTCTCAGCAAACCTTTCTGTTTTAATTGTCAACCGACTTTTTCAGATAATTCTCAGACAAGTTACCAAAGCCTTTACAGGGTAATCTGTTACCAAGTAATGATATCTTTGACACGCAAACTTAAAAGAAAAATATTCTGGGTTGCACGCATCTCTTTGTTGAACATTATCCCATTTAAGTCATCAAAGTTTAATGACTCTTGTTGTCTGCTCTGTGATAAAAGCAAGAATTTCTCATAACACCACCTGTGGGATTTAGCTCAACGCTGAGCTGGAAGTCAGCAGAAAAGACATGCAAGGCCCAGGTTCAAAGTGATGTTTGCAACCTGACACTCAGTACTGGCGCTATGTACTAGCACTGAATATGAAACATAGCCCACAAACTGTAAATAGACCGACTTCTTAACATCCTCACATATTCACTGGTAAAGCTATTTAATATGCATGTAATGCTTTATGTTGGAGCACATATGCTTTTATTTTGAAAATCAGCTGTATAAAATTAACATTTAAAGCTCAGGAATGGGTCAGTCACTTCTGAACATTTTGAATTCTCTGAACACTTGTAGATGTTTTTTTTTTCTTTATGATTCTTATTAAAAAGTCTGTAACTAGCTATTATGTTCTAATATTTGAAGTTTAGGGTTCAATCTGTCACCTGTTGAAGTAAGCAAGAATGTCTAGGGTAACAACAGGTATCTCATTAAGGAGATTAAATGAAAAATTAGAAATAACCTTTAAAGGAAGAAATACCAGTTTAACATCTTTCTTTCCCTCTGCTCCTCATGTCTATAATTCATGCTAATTTCCTTAAGGTACCAGTCAGTATTTCACAAGAAGTGTCTTGACAGAGAGAAAGGTATCATGCATCAGGTAGCCTTTTTACTCTTGCTGTGGCACTTCCTTTTTACCCACTCTCTACTATATATGGCTCAGTTATCATTTCTGAGACTAAACTGTATCAGGAGATGGAAAACTAGAAACAACTTTCATCTGTAGTATCTATAAGACATAATGTCTTCTGAAAAACTGCAAGTGGAAGTATGTGCTACTGAGCTTTGGCCTGTATTAAAAGAGTATGACGAGTGTCCTCTCAGGACCTTAGTCTGGCAGTCACTGGAATAAACGGGAATGTTATTTTTCATCTAACCAGGTTCATGTTCAGTCCTCAGCATTGAAATGTAGAGCAGCACTGTTCTGTGTCTGACTGCAAAAAGGCTTTTTAATCGGCACCGGTAGCCAGCTATCTCCTTGTCCTTCTTCAGACATGGAATTTCACATTCCTCAGTATCAGTGCCAGATTCTCTCCTTAGATTCTGCTCTAGTTCAAGCACTTCATCAAAGCTTCAACCCTTTGAATTTACAGTTTTCTTCAGAAGCATAGTGCAGGTGCAATGATAGGACTGAAAACTTGGACAAAGCTATTATCTGGGTATTACAGATGAAATGTATAACCTTTAGGACTGACCTTACATGTTATCATCTGGAGGTCAAGTAGTAGGGTCATAGGATGGAAAAAGACCTGGAAATAAATCCAGTTCAAACCCTATGAACTGTAGGTTAGTGTCCCATACAGGGTCTACAGAACATCTACTTTATGTGACCTTGTATATCACAGACCACATAGAGCTTTCTAGCATCCTGTTACAAAGTGAACATTTACAGTAAAAGATCAAAACTCTCCACCATACAGTACTTTAGAAAGAAAGAAGAATCTCTATCCGTGTCCAGGATTCCTGCAGTCAGAAGAAATTTGAAAGGTAGAATTTTCACCATGGGCTTTTACCCACATATAGCCCACTTGTAGTACTTCCATTACACAAACTCCTCAGCTTATACTTCTCTTAAAGTGGCTTATTATTTGCATGCTATACAAGGAAAGTACTTCCCTTGGATAGGGAAAGAAGTCCCCTTCATAGGAAAAATTGCTTAATGCCTCCCAGATGTGCAAGAAAAGGGAAAAATGATAGCTCATTTGAGGCAGGGTTTATGGCTACAGCTTAGTGAGATTATTAGTTCTCTGAATGAAGAGTTGTCTGCCCTGTGTTTCTTCATTTTCATTTAATGTACAGACAAAAAACCCCCATAGACTAAAATGAAATGTATTAGTCTGCTCATGCCAAATAGCAAAAGGAGAGAGATTTAGTAATCTTTTTAATGTCTATCAAATATATGTTATTTTAAAGAATCCCTGTTTCTTGGGCTGTCTTTACTGTTCTCATATCTGATACTCAGTGCCAGTTGATTTGTTTCTGGGAGGGGATTTTAAAGGAAAAATAAAGGTATTTTTCTGTGTCAGCTTAACAAATAAGATCTGTATGCTGTGAATAGTAATCATTAAAAGGATCTGTCATTAAAAATTGACCTGAGATGGGTTTTCCTTGTTAGTGTCTTGATAGGAGATAGTAATTAGAATATTGTTTGAAGAAAGATGAGTGATACTATGGAACGAAATATGCCATATTGATTTAGGAAACCATTGAAGAACACTGAGGGTTTTTTTCCTATTTTTCACACTTGCATGGAGGGCATCTCCTTAGCTGAAAATGTGATTGCCATCAGCTGATTACCAAGGAAGCTTACATATCACTTATTGGTGTTTAAATGACTAAGCTACTAGAGTTGAATGGTTTATTGAATTAGAAGGGCAATTGTAAACATGACTTCAAATCTCTGCACAAAGTTCTTTAATGGTACAAGGAACTTGTGGACTAAATCAGCTGGTTAGTACTGATTGGTCCAGTAGTCCATTAAGTGTATGCAACTGTAACTATATTCAAATATTGATATGGCTTAATTTGAACTTGAAGAGGAAGAGTAGGTTAGTAAAATTTGTCCAAAGCACCTCAGACTTTCCAAAAATCTGCAATCACAGGAGCCTCTCTAGACCTCAGGATTCGTATCTTCACAAGAAAAATAACATCTTCAATTATTTTTAGGACTCCTTCCATATGATGCATAAAACAATATCAGTTCTGGTTAGAACACAAATGTAAATACAAGGGAGAACTGCAAAATTATTTGTGTAGAACTGGATGCATGCGTTCGAGCTATTAGATTGTTCACGGCTTTTTCAAATGTTAGAATCCTCATTAAAGTATCCTTGACTTAATTCTGTTTAAAAAAAAGAAAGTTGCAATTGACACTCTAATGCTGCCTTACTTAATCTTCATGTATAATTTATTCATCATACACTGCCATTGCTGAATCATTGTAAGAGGAGCATCTAACTGTAGTTAGATCACTATGTATTTCCAAGAAAATGTATTACTCTAGAGAGAAGAAAATATTTTTAGCTTTCTTATCTTAATTTTTTTTCCAGTGATCTCTTTTTATCTCTCTTCATCTTTTAAGCTCTCATTCAGAAAAAGCTTGACAATTGCTACGTTTAAGCATATACTTAGAACATGGTTAATTATTTTGCTAAATAGTGATATTTTCTCAATTTAAGGCCTCAGAGAACTGTCTATGCTTGGTCTCCTTGGTGTAAGTCACTCATCATACCTTTATCATTTCTGTGTGACAGTACAACTGTACTGAAACTGCAGCGTAGGTTGGCAGACCTGTACTAACTGTTCCCCAGGTAACATAATTAAAAAAAAAAGTCACACGACTGGCAAACCCACCCATTATGTTTCTGTCTGTGAGTGTGGGTGGGTGGCAATACTCTTACCTAATTTGTCACCAAGAAAGATGTGTATTTAGTTTAAGCTGGACAACTGGGTGGAATTCAGTTCCCAAAACATTTTATCTAGCGACATTTTAAACACCTTGTGTCACTTTCAGCAACATCTCCAAAGAGGCCTCCAAAGGGGTCTCATTTTGTCATGTTCACCAACACCATCTTGATGTCTCAGGTATCCTAGAACACTTCAAACAGATCATAATGCATATTTTGAGGCAACTGACTCTTTGACTCTTCAATAGGGATGAATTACCTTCTGGAGGAGTTCTCTTTATTCATGGAATAAATAGAGTTTGGGACAACTACTTTTGGCATGGTGACTAAATTTTAGGTGACTGAAGTCAGGTGAAATAATTTCTTTTTCATGCTTCAATACTAACTAGATTAATAATCAGTCTCTGTTCTGTGACATAATATGTTCTATGAATAATACTGAAAAGTATGTGAAATGCAGTACATTAAAACCTACAATAAGGTATATAAAATATAAATATGAAGAATAGTGTGGATAATACTATAAGTTTTGATCTGTATGCAAGTTGGACGGTGATTTTGGTCTTCAACTTGTAATGGCTATGTTTTGTTGCCCGGTTTACAGGCTTATAATATAGCACTTTCTCTAAATCTGTGTTTCTTAGCTTCCTCAAAGTGTGAAAAATGAAAGCATGAGATTTACATTAGAACATATATCAATTACCTGTGATTGATAGTAAAGATAAGCCTATGTAATTTTGTATATATGTGTGTTCTAAGAACTTTACAGAGAATACTTCATAGGCTAGGGAAAAAGGGATAGAACAGCAAAAAAGTATGATTTCTTTTTGCTTAAATTTGTAATATTTTTCCAGTGCTTTATGGTACCTAGATTTTAACATTATGGTTTTGCAGTTTTGTTTTATTACTTAGTAGATGATCCTGACTTAAAAGTCTAGGTCAATACATCGTATTTGAACTATACCTGAAAGCTACATGATGGTGATCAAGAGTAGGAGAAAGAAATAAGTGAGGTGTTGGTACTTTACATAAGAATGTTAAAGTTTTATTAATCTTCCTTTAGAATACTACGATGTCCTGGCTCTCAAATTTCTTATTTCTTGCAGAATGCTCTGAATAAAGTTTTTTTCTACACTAATGGAGAGACATATCTGAAAATTAGTGTCAATGATTTTTAAGGGACTTTGTTTATTTTTAGTAGGAGAAAACTTAATCTAATATGTCTATTTATATCTAATTCTGTCTTTTAAAGTATTCTCAGGCAGGAAGATGCTCCAAAGGCCTGCTTCTGCTGAGTACCTGCTAAACAAAAGCTCTGACAGCAGCCCTGCTCCTGAGAACCTTTTAAGCTCTACTTCTTCCCTGCCCCTGGTAGTTCTGTCTAGTCCTGTAAAGCTCATAAACTCCTCACTCCTCAGTGAAGACAGGAGAATAAACCACATTTGCCGTTTCTATAACATGCTGTTTTGGGGATATGCTGTTCTGAAATACATTAGGATAATGTAACAAATGCAAATTACCACTGATTTTACAGCCTCTCAAATCTCACAAATGCCTTGTCCAATTACCCTCAAACTTTCTAGGGAGAAAAAAAAAAAAATCACCTTCTTTCAGAACACCACACAAGAGAAATTTCTAATAGAACAGTCTGATGTTAAAATTAGATGGAAAGGCCTAATTGAGCTTATAATGGAAGGTACTTACAACCTTAGCCATGGAATGACTACCACAGCTCCATAATACCGTCTATTTCAGAAAATCAGAAAGCTTTAGACAGACTGCCTGACAGAGTATTCAGAAATGGAGGGCAAAAATACTAGCCAACATAGGTCTGCGTTTATCACTATGCTGATATTGCCACTTATTGTATATCAAGAAAAAAAAACACTATTATGTTGACTAACTAAACAATGCCCACATTTGTGTTGAGAATCTATGAAAAGCCAAGTACTTCGCGGACTGTGTTTACTAAAGCCAGCTGAGTTATTCTGTGTTTTCGGTTATATAACACATGACAAAATATGATAAGAATCTGTCCTTAATCCACCTATTAAAACAGTTATTTTTCAGCTTTCAGCTAAAGGCACAACCACTTTTCTTAGCTGGACCAGCTCCATATTTATACACATGCACGCATATTTGTTTTGTAACACATCTGAATGTCTTGACAAAAACTTTGCCTGTGGGAGTAAATCACTTCCCTCCTATACCTTTATATCTGAAGTTTGGCCTTGGGAGACCATTTTTACGCAGGTAATCAGACCTGCATTAATTTCACTTAAATTTAGACACCTAACCTAAGTCGCTAAATTACAGCCAGAAGTGCCATAGGTGATTCAGATCTCCACTGACTGTGTGAGGAGCTGACGGGAGCAGTGCTTGATTTGGTACCTAAAACTAGCTGGGATAAATGGTATTCACTGTGCCTAGTTCTGCCAAGTCAGGTGAGGCGTTAATAGGAAGAAAGCAGAGTGTTGACTCCACTCCTCAATGCAGTGGCCAAGACAGCTCCGTCTCGTGCAAGGAATTGCCATTTTCTGTTGGATTAAGCCAACAGAAATTTAATATCCTGTTGAATGAGCTGAGGAGCATGGGTGTGTATATCAAAGCGTCTCTTTCTCACAATGTCCTCCAGAATTACTGACCTATGGACACACTGCTCCCTTCTCAGTTTTAAACTTAATCTTTAACATGTTTTTAGTGCAATTTTTTTTTCCTTTTGTGTTGTTGGGGTTTTTTGGTTTGGTTTTGGTTTGGTTTGGTTTGGTTTGGTTTTCCCCCTAATTTTAAAGGCAAACAGAACTGAGGAAAGATGCAGCCTGTGGAAGTCTAGTAACTTCTGGATTGCATGTGGTGGAGGACATGGGTTTAACAGTTTAAATATCTACACAGTGGTGACTGTGATGGTCTCTCTGTTGTAGCTGAACATTTCTAGTGGGTTCAGTGTACTGCTTGTAGCTTGTGAGCAATTGAACAAATGAGACTCTAAGTTATCTAGTTAGTCAGTTTTATTCAGGCACTGCACTGTTTCTATAATAGAGTAGTACACAGATTTCATGCTCCTTGGATTTCATTAATTTCCTGGTTTATATTTCAGTACTTGATTTTTTTTTAGGCGAAATCCAAATCAGCTATAGGTAAATAGAGAATGTTTTTCACGGTAATAGCAACCAACAGTGGGTCAAGAGTAAGATGAATTGTGCCTTGAAGAATGCCTGTTTCTGTCATTGACTGTAAAGGGTGACAAATCTGTTCAGCTAAGATATAGCTATCTATACTGTAGAGCTATAAAACTGATTGAGGTGGGATCATGTCCTTACTGAGAAACAACTTTTGGTTCAGAAGTCGTGTGAGATGTTTTGTTCTCCCCTCTGTTTCCTTGTGGGTGAGATGTGTGTGCTTTTGTGTCAGACAGAGGCTGAATACCACTTTTGACACAAGTTCGGCCGTTCTGAAAGGCTGGTTTTCTATGAGGCCTGAATTTGCGCTGAGGTATTGAGTGCTACTTTGCTGACCCCCAGTTATGAACTAACCCAATTACTTTGTCTCCTTCAGCAGGACCACATTTTTTTTGTGTGTGTATAACAACAGAGAGAGTGTCAGTGATGCACATCTGTTAGAGTTCAGATGGTGAAAATCCTTTTTTCCTGTTTGCAGCCTGTGTCTGTGCACCGGGTGTGGGTGCCCAGGTGCTGGCAGGGGAGAGCTGCAGGGATAACCTCTGTGAAAAAGAAATGCTGTGTGGCAGTGAGGAGTGAGGAAAAATATGAGAGAAACAGCCCTGCAGACACCAAGGTGAGAGAAGAAAGAGAGGAAGAGATGCTCCAGGAGCAGAGACTTCCCCGCAGCCCCTGGAGAAGACCACACCAGAGCAGGTGTATCCACACATCAGCAACAAAGGAGTGAAGCTGAGCCTTGAAAAAAGGGGAAAGTGTTGCTTTAATTTTTTTTTCTTTGTTTCTCACCATCCAGCTCCATTTTAATTGGCAATAAATTAAATTAATTTTCCCCAAGTCAAGTCTGTTTTGCCTGTGGCGGTAATTGGTAAGGGATTTCCCTGTCTTTGTCTCTACTCCTGAGATTTTCTCCCCTTCATCTTATTTTCTCCCCTTCAATGGCATCAATACATCAACTTTCTGTCTGTGAAGTTGCAGTTCCTTCTGATTGTCTTCAATGCCAAGAGGGATCCCTCTATTAAAATATACGGTAGATTCCCAGTTAGTGTAAGTCAGTATAGATCTTTGTCATGGAAATAATTTTTGAGGTAATTTCTGTCCATCTGAAGCTGTATTGAATTTGAGGTAGTGACAAAGACAGATGTGCAAAATATGTTTTCTCTTAAATATAACATTTTTTTTTTTTTAATGGATATCTTTTCTTGTAAGGATATGAAGCATGACTCTATTGTGGTTAATGGAAACAAAAAGAATGAACTGCCTGTTAAAATTTGAGATAATTTTAATAATAAGTGGTACTTCAACTTGTCAGAAAATAGAAAAAAGTCCAGAAATTTTAAGAAGTAGCTTTCATTGGTATTGTTTGGACAGAAATTTTGGAGTCTCTTCAGCTGGAAGTACTGCATTTATTTTTGTTATGCTGATTACACTGTAGATCTCTCCATGCCATGGCACTCTCAGCGTGGGTCTGTTCTCAGCCTCGTTGTTCTGCTCTTAGGTAATTCATTCCTTCTTTAATTTTGCTGACTCCCACCTCTGAACCCACCAGACTAATTTATCTCTGGATATGGCACTGCATGTTTTGTTATGACAAAAAAGAATTACTGATGGTCACAGCTAGTAGATTTCTGTTCGAAGAAGATTGAGAAACTAATTCAAACCAAGAAAGCAGCAAATAATGCTTTGAAATGTAATGAAGGCTATGGACCTGTACTAAATAAACAACAGTACACACATTACTAATGTCTTTTCCATTTAGAATTTAACATAAAAGAGTTAAAATTAACACCATTTTATGCAGTGCCCAATAGAGCTTTAATGTGTTTTTTGCATATAAAAAATGTCTGTGCCTAGAGACATTTTAAGACATCTTTATTTCTCCCTAGAACTCTCATATATTTTATTTCAGTTGTATTCTATACTACATACACCCCTGTCCACAAGTGGTACCTTTGAGAATGTCAGGCCTTGGCTATGTGAATAATCTATGTGAGAATCATATTTTGTTCCTGAGGCTTACAATTTACAACCCCTAAATATCGGAATGGGTTGCAAAAATGTTGAATTCTTGATTATTTGTATCATGATTGTGGTGCTTTTAATTAAATATAATTATTAATGTCTAATCTGTATGATACGTACCTATATGATACATTTACATGACTACATGATCATTTAAGCTGCAATATAGGAAGTATTCACACCCAGGATGTCACTGAATTGTGGATTAGCTACTAGTGTCCTGAATAAGGAAGGATGTAAGAATGGATTTTGTCAGTATCTGTAGCATGCACCCTCCACCTTCTGCCTCCTTCAGCAAGGCTTAACTAGAATGACTCACAGAATAGCTCAATAACCTATTCAGATAATTTACCTACACCCTGACACACTTATGTAAGACATGGGATTGTCAGTAATTTACCTGCCATGGTAATTAGTTTTCTGTACTAGCTATAAATATGGCTCATTGTATATTCACTCATTGTCTGTTTAACTCTTCCACAGTCAGCTATTTTTATGGTCTGACCCCTGAAGTTAGCAATACTGCTGATCTTAAACATCTGTCTTAATAGATGCCTATTTCTCTCTATCAACAAAACACCTGGTTATAATGTTAAAAATATAATTTTTATTTGTGTTCCCCTCTCAGTGGCTTAAAATTTGAGACTTTCAGGTTGTAGTAGGATGCAGTACTTTTTAATGATGTGTTTAAAAGAATAAAAAGAGACAATATACTTGATAGCAAAAGAGCTGTGATAATATTTTTCTCTTCTTCATCTGTTTTTCACAGACAGTCCTGTAAGTTACTGAAGAAACCTGCCCAGGAATTTGAACTCTGAACACACACTCTGTGTTTGTTGCCTGCAATCACCTGTTCTCTGTGTGAGTAGGTGTTTATACACACACATGTATGTATCAGACCAAGAACGAATGGACTAAGGAGCTCTTATAATTTTAATAACGAGGACAAAATCAATCGCAGAAATTTTAGTATCGGAAAGAAAAGTGGTTCCTGCTACCCCTCTCATATCAGTGAAGAACCTTTGCAATATGCTGAAGATGACAGTTTAGTTTCCAAAATTTGGACCCCTGTTCACTGCAATTCTTTAATAATTTATACTCAGTATGCATTTAGTCACAGACAGGAGAAATAAAACAGCTTTTAGAAAGTCTTGGATACATTACCACAATAATTGTATCAGCAAGGACTTTGGAGCACAGACAAAATACATGAAACAGAGGAACATTCACTATTCACTCAAGAAGCACAAGGGAAAAGATCAATATTTGCTCAGTAAGGAAGGTCAAAATAGGGAGAAAGTAGAGGGAATTTACTGTCAAGACCGGGGTGCAGAAAATGGAAATTGTTTTTCTTAAGTACAGCATCTCTAAAAAATCTAGATTCGTTTACAGATGCATTTTGCAGAATGCTGGTAGTTAATAAACAGATGGCTACATAAGAGATTTCGGCTGGAGAATACCCATCAAGGGACAGAAGAGTGGAGATACGACCTTGCATTTTGAGGCAGGAGAGGGAGAAAAAAACCAGTGTGCATCCGTGCTAAGTACCTAGCTGGAAGCCTGCAAAGCCAACTTTTGTCAGTGAGCTTTGGAGAAGCAGGAGGTGGGCCAAGTAGTTACCTGGTGACTAAACACAGAAGTTACCTTAATATCAACCCAAAAATTCTGGGTTAAATATATTTTTTACCATTTTTTTTAAACACAGAGGTCTTTGCTTCATTAGTACAGCAAGCTGGGTTGTTATATTTCACAGCTGTGCTGAGATTGACAGTAATATTGCAGCAAAATGAATATAGGTTTGTATTTGGGAAGGCAGATACTTAAATCTCTGTAGTTAGACTTCAGTAAGGAAAGTAGTTAGTGGTAGCTGTTTGCAACAGTGCTGTGCCAAGGGTTGTGCCTTTCTGAACCAAAAGGGCCAGATGCAATCACTTTTATTACTTTTGAAATGCTAATTAAAGAGTCTATCAACATCTTGAAATACTGTTGCAGTAATTATGTCATATTATGAAGATGGCATGAGAAAAGATTTTTTAATCAATATAAGTAGTAGTAATAAAGACTGGACAATATCTTCCTTATAGAATAAAACTGTATATCATATTAGAAAGTAATATACCGTATAGGACATCCTTCTCCTATATTCTAACACCAAAGAGGAAGTTTTATTCTCCACTCACTGTTTCAGAAATCCTTGCAGTTTTGTCTGATGAGAACATAGAAGCATGGCCGTTTAAAAGTTAAATATGGTAACACTTGGTCAGATACAGAAAGAAATAGGGCCAATTTCTCTTCAATAACAATAGTTTTCACACTTTCCAAACCTTTCCCTGGGGAACTTCAGAGAAAATCAGATGTGCACCGTAATCACGTAGAAATTTACAGTATTAAGGCTTCAGTGTTTGTCATCTTTCTGAGGGCACACTGAAAAATTTATGACAAGTTTTTTCCAATTTAATAGTTGCAAGAAAAAAGCAGAATTTTGTAGTGATGGTTTAGGTACTGATGATAAAAAAAAAAAAAAAGGCTGATTTAGGCTATTAAAGCAGGAGTGTTCACCATCTGGAAGAGCTATATACTATATAACATCTGTTGATTTCACTCTCCAGAACATCACTAAAATACTTACAATTAAGAAAAGCAGTGACTATGTATAAACATAGTTAACCATTACTGGAAGAAACACCCTATAACAGATGTAATTTTGATACCATGTAATTCAACAATGCTTCATGCAATATTAATGGCCCTTCATAACGTATTCTAATTTTAAAATTCATTACTAAATTATTCAGCAGTCTATAAAACAGATGTATGGCACTGCAGCACCCAAGTTGCTGTATCCATTATAAAATATTTTTATAATCTGCATGTAATTTTTCCTTTAAGTCTCATACAGAATCAACGGATTTTTCCAGGTGCTATGACTCACCTTCAGTTTCCTCACTCCCCTGAAATGTTTCACTTGTGTTCCCTTATTATCTGTTTCGACATTAAATGTCAAGCTTTTATGGTTAGTTTAATTGGTACTGTTGCTCAGAGCTTGATAGGCATATATTTTAGGAAAACAGAACACAGAGAAAATGTTTTATTTTTCTTGCAATATCTATTTGCATTTGCTGGAGGTTATAAGTAATTTCTTTGTCTGAGCATACTTGGTCTTTTACTCAGAAAAGGTATGCACTAGGAACAAACCTTACACTTTTGAAAGATTAATTCGGATTCCTCCTATAGGTGACAATACACCCGTGGATGCTCTTTGCACCTTCATCTCCCGTGTTCTGGAGGTAATTCTATGATCTGGGTTATAACCATGTATGACAGTTTTGGTAGTGGTAGAGGAGGAGAGGTGATTTTTTTTTTTTTCCTCTGTTGTGTTTGAATTGATGACAGGATGACATGACAGAAAGTTTGTTTGAGCTGTTTGCCTTATTACATGGAATAGCAAAAAGTAGAGAGAGAGAGAGATTTGCCTGATTATAGTAGCTGAAACATGAAAGCTGGTGAGGTAAAACAGACAAAGCATAAGGGCAACAGGCTGTGCAAAGTACAACATGGTATATAGGCAAAGAAGGGAAAAGAGAGTTGATTTTAAAATGCAACATCCATATCACTTACTTCAAAGTCCAAGCTATGTACCACATCCAATTCCCCCCAAAAAGTGCATGAAAGTATACACAGATGGGTCCGAACAAAATCACGTTGCAATTTTACTCAGATTGTTCAGTAAACATGTTTTAACATGCATTTTTGGACTATTCTGTCTCAGGGTCTGGGGAAGAGCAAGATCAGAGTCACTAAGTATGCCTAGTTCAGTCACAACAGTGATTCAAATCAATTTGTTGTTGATGTACCTGACTTAGGTTTGATCTCCAGATCAACTACTAAGGTCGAAATCTTACTGAGCTGGTATTGTGTAGTCTCTAAATGGATCAAGGAAGCAAGATGCTCTGCAACAGTGAGCCAGTTGTGGATATCATTAGTAGAGATAGTTTCAAGTTAGATGCTTTGAACCTAGTCTATTTTAAACTACTGTGAGGGCTCTATAGACATAATCCTTTTTTAATTGTGTTGGAATGTTTTTATATGACCATGTAAAGGTTGTCATTGTTATTCTCTAGAATAGAAGCAAGACAAGTGCAGGAAGGAGGCCAGCTAGAGCGCACTGTGTTATACAGAACCTGTGCACTAAGTATGCCACAGCAAAGATCTGACCCACTTGGCAGTCTACACCTAGAGTAGAAATATGCCTGATGCAGGATTCAACCTGCATGTCAGAGAATCATCAACTCTATGTCTAAATCTCAGTGAATCACCCTACTTCCCCCTATAGTCACGAGGCAGAAATGGGAACCCTCAGGAGGCTTTTTTTCTGATTCATCTTAGATGCTTATCATTGGGTGGGATGAATTCCCTTTTGGAGCTGTTTTCAAAGGAACCTAGGATGACTAGCACAGACATAGACTGAAGATGCCTAAATTAGTGCAAATAAATTCTATTCCTGTTGCAAACCCCTCTCCACCCCTCCTCATAATCAGAATTATCCAAATATTTAAACTTCCTCCATGAAATCTATATGGAGCTTGGCATATTTCTATCATTTAGCCTTTAATTTTGAAACGTCTTGAGAAATGTTGCCTTCCTTTTCTAAATTGTTATTATTCTTACAGGAACTTGATGATTCCTGTGGGTGGTATGACATTACAAATAACAATATCAAAAACCTTAATTTTTTTTTCCATCTAGTACATTAAGAGTGAGACAGATTCCTCTGGAAAAGAAAACCTGTCCAGAAGGTTGCAGGGTGAGAACAATATAACATAATAGCTGCAGAATCTGCCTTGTTGTTTTTTGGGTTTTGGTTTTTTTTTTGTTTTTTTTTTCTTGAATAGGCAATATAGGGAAAATCGCTCAGCTATAGAGTTAACTAGGAGTAATCCCAAATGGCAGGAAGAAGGGCACTTCATAGTCACGTAATCAACTGAAACAGCATTTAGAAAGAACAGACAGCTGGCCCAGTCCAAACATCAGCAGTCAAGTGGGAGAGTTTGTCATTCTGTAAATGGCAAAATAACAAACACCTGACCTGAAGATAATAGGTTAATTGCTTTAATATTACATTTTGCATTGATGTTTGTTTTAATGTTGTGATGGATGAAAAGAGGTCATTTTTTTTAAAATGCAGGCCTTCCAGAACTGCAAATGTCTACCCAGTGGCCTGATGCAAAACGTCTCTTAGGTGATAAAATGAGTTGCATGCAAATGACAAGTAGGCTTGATGTGCCCTGAAAACATTCAGCTTGGAATGACCTGTGATCATAAATTACTGGCATGCTGCATCAGATCCTAGACTTGTAATTTCATCAAGATCAACAAGATGCAATCTTGAAAACTGTTTGCATGATGTGAGGACGAATTGATGCCCTTGTCCTTCCAGACTATTGGATCTGATGCTCAGGAGTCTGACTACTTTGTGTCTCTAAGTAGCAGTATAGGGCCATTGTAAATAATTAAGTAGAAATTTGTTACCCTTTTGTCAAATGTATTTCTGATGTTACTCTTCCTTCGCCTCCATTAAGAAATCTCTTGATTAAATTTTAAAGTCTTAAACAATTTGAAGGGCTGAGAGCACAGGACACAAACCATAGTCTGAATGTTTTGCACAGGAAAGTCATATTCTCTCTGGGAGAAAAGAAAATAATGTCAAGTATTTAATATGCAATCCCGTGATTCTCTTTCAAGACATGATGCTACAGATTTGATTACCAACTCGGTGGCTGGTACTTGTAGGTAATTTATTTTCTCATCTATTTGCTTTTAGAGATTCAGAATTTCTCTCTCAATATATTTACAAATGTTTCCATATGAATGAACGTATAGCTGAAAACTTTATCCCATGTAGTTACATAAAGAGGATACATATAGACTAGTTTGTACAAATGTGGACTTTTCAGAATAAATGGTGCTGTTCATAATGATGATCAAAGGGCTGGAGCACCTCTTCTATGAAGCCAGGCTGAGAGAGTTGGGGTTGTTCAGCCTGGAGAAGAGAAGTCTCTGGGGAGACCTTATAGCAGCCTTCCAGTACCTGAAGGAGGCCTATGAAAAAGCTGGAGAGGGGCTGTTTGCAAGAGCGTGTAGCGATAGGACAAGGGGCAATGGTTTTAAACTAGAGCAGGGTAGGTTTAGATTAGACATTGGGAAGAAGTTCTTTACAATGAGGGTGGTGAGACACTGGGACAGGTTGCCCAGAGAGGTGGTGGAGGCCCCATCCCTGGAGACATTCAAGGCCAGGCTTGATGAGGCTCTGAACAACCTGATCTAGTGGGAGATGTCCCTGCTTACTGCAGGGGGGGTTGAACTAGATGGCCTTTAAAGGTCCCTTCCAACTCAACACATTCTATGATTCTATGATAACTTAAAAGCCCCAATTCTACCACTAAATCTGTTCTAAGTTTTCTGAAGTGTATAAAAGAGTTTAAGAAAGAGACATGATATTTTTATGAATAAAAGGGAGCTGAAAAATGAATTACCCTTACCTTGATTTCTGTATGTGGAGACATGATTAGTGAACATTCTTTTTACTATATACCTCTTTAAAAGTGTATATACATTTATAAAACACATTCATTATCATGCATGTCTTGAAGTATAGTATTTAACATATAATATTTGTAGTGACAAAAGCCATTTACTGTGCGTTGAACAAACAACACAATCTATACTCTATACTAAGGAAGAAAAAAACATCACTGGGGAGCATATATTCCCACAGCAGAGAGCTTAATTCTGGAACAGAGGACATATCATTAATGTTGACCTATTAATGCTTGCAAAAATACCGCTGTGCAAGCCTAACTGCTCTCATACAAATACATCAATCATTAAGTGTTTTATTTTTATTCTGATTTCCTTAGCATTTGTACATTCGGTTACAAAGACCCTCCATCCCTTAAAGCTATATATAATTTTTCACCTCACTCCAGTGAAGCAGTAGAAAATAAAAGCGTCTTAGTACAGTATAACATTTAAAAAACCCTCCCATGAGTGACAGCTCCTCAGTCATCATAGCACATTTGTGCTCCCTAACTAGAATGCTGTGAAAAATGACAGCTCCCTGTTAGTTTTATTTACTCCCCCAGTAATATCTGGACACCCATTTAGAAGATTATAGTCATTAATGTGTATTGCAGACAGTGTATGAACTCCTTAGACTTTATATTTGAAATATACATGCACTAATTATTTGCTTACAGAAGATGATGACTCATCCATTTTTCACATCAGACAGATCTAATTAAATTTCATAGAATCATAGAATCATTTTCCCAATTACATGCTCTCATTTCAAAATTTTATAATATCGGGTTAGATACTTCCCCCAGTTAAACTTTTTAAAACAAACTCTCTGTAAAACAAATCTCTGCTTCTCCTCTGCCAACATTCCATTATCCCCCAAGCTTGATCCACACTGTCCCTCCAGCTGAGAAGTGCATATAGTTTCTTCTGAAATAAAGATACGCTGTTTCTAAGAAAACCTACATATGTACCACTAGGTATATCTACATCTTCTTCTAACTAAATGAGCTGACTCCACAGACAGCATTTTCAATGTCTGTCAGAGAGCAAGAAAGGCTCAAATACTGAACTTCAAAAACATGTTCAGCAACTCTTAGTGGCTGCAAGCTGTATAATGAGTACCACAGAGAACATTATAAACTCCAAGCTGAGGGAAGTTACAGGCACGATGGACTACATTACATTGTCCAATGCATGGTAGACATAATAGCACAGCAACAGAAAAACATCTTGTATATACTTGTCAGAGTTGTAGTCCAGCAGCCGACTGTCTTTTTTAGTTCCTCCACTGGGAAGTCTGCAAATCTTTTGAGTTGCTAATGCCAAAAATTACAGTTTTTAAAAAATAATTCTAACAAATTTTATGATATCTGAGGTCCAGTCTCTGCTCTGGGCAATGCTGATCTAAATTTGGTGAGCTCGGTTGAAGTCACTGATTATTTTTGTCAGAAGAGCAGCACTGGCCCTGTGTTATGCACTATTTCACTGGTTGCCAACTACACTTAAAAACTCAAGGGAGAGATGCCTCTTGAACAGGTGATGATACAGGAAAATGAATTATTTTTGAGCACTTGATATGCTCTTTGTTTAGAATCTTTAACTCACTTACAGTAATTTATATTGTAATGTTGAACGTACAAATAAACATTTCCCAGAAGAATTTTTAAAATAATCTTTTTGATCCACTTTCATAAAATTTTAATGTACTGATCTTCAAGTTGCTTTGTGATTTCAGCATTGGAATAGTCTATAAGTACCCACAAAAAATTATAAGCAGATACCGTAATCCCAGTACAGCTCCATGAATTGTAAGACTAAGTTTGCCTGTTTGTGGCCACAGAAGATCTATAATACTGTCACATAACTGGGGTGTGGCTGAGCCAAACCCCAAATCAAGTAATTGCTTTCTGCCCCCTGAAGTTCATCTGCTAATTTTGACCAAATAAAATATTCGTCTTCGTTTTCTGTCCAGACAGCTGTTTTGCTGAATGCTTTCAAGTACATCCCCGGATCCTTTTCAGAGGTTGCTTATTTTGATTTGTTTATGTAAGTGTTGTTCTACCATGGCTAATTATTTCCTACTTAACATTGCTTCTGACTTTGATTGAGCCACTGCAGTTATTCACCTATTCACTTACTTATAAAGGAAAGCCCTTAGTATTTTCCAGTTATTAGCATGCTGTTGTATGTGAACTACTTAAGGACAAGAAGGAAACCTTGATGTCATAGGCACTGATTACTGGCAAATTGTGACATAACTTATAACTAGTCTGCCTCTGTTGCCTAGTAACTCATATAGAATTTTTTTTTTGGTCAGAATATGTTGTCCAGTGCTCATTTAAAAAAGAAAGGGCAAAATAAACCAGCTCTGAGAACATGATTTTTTGGTGTATACTGTTGTGGAATATATAGTCACAGGACTATATACGTGTACATACGCAAAACATATAGTCACAGGCATGCTGGCCCATGACTGTGCCACCAGTTCTTGGTGACTTCTCTTACCTCCATTGGTGGAACTATTCATTGAGAGTGATACTGAGAGTGGTTTTCCCAGCAGCACAACTTCAGCTGATACTGCGCTGTGAAAGCTTTTTCGCTTGCACCCAGTCCTTATTTCAGGGGTAGTTTCTCACACTGTGGTATATGGATTCTCTGTTTATCAGGCATTCATTCCCATGGCATTTCTTGATATGAGTAGGTAACAGATACATGTAGTTTACTCTGCCTGGCTGGCCAGAACACTTGCAAATGCATTATCATAAATCTCTGCATGTATATGTAAATAATATGTTAAAAGCGAGGGGAAGAAAAATTCTACTGAAGAGACTTAGCTCTTTTAGACTCTGAGGACAGCTTGGTCTCAGTGCAATTTTGCACTGCTTAGATCACTCTGGTGCATATTTTTTTTTTCTATTTATAATTACACCTTTGTGAAAACCTTGCTGTTTATCAAAATATTGTAAAAAAAAAAAAAATTAAATTCTTGACTTGGTTTAATCTCGGAATCAGACCATTAGTTTACATAGCCTATTTTGGAGCCCTGTTTCTCATCTAAATGGAAGAGCTTTTTTGCCTTTAAAAAGGCAAAACCAGAAAAAAAAATGTTTTGAACGGTAGAAGGAAATAAGATTGTCATGTTATTTCGTAGATGATTTAACAGTTGAGCCTCTGTTATTTGCATATCAAAATGAGACATAAAAGCAGCTTGAAAACAACAACTGCAAAGCAGTAACAGGAAGCTACCTACCAAAACTCATATATAGGGCTGGGATAGACTGGTCTATTTTATATATTCGTGTTATTCTTGAAAACACAGAGAAAAAAAATCGTGTATGGAAACATCTGACATTACAGCCATTGTAACTGCAATTGCTCGTTACTGAAATTCTTTTTGCATGAATTTTTCGGCTTTTGAGTTTTAGTCCTTCTAGAGTTTCCTGTGCTCTCCCCTGCAATCCTTTTTTTTTTTTTTTTTTTTCTTTTTTTTTTCTTTTCACTTGCCTTTTTAACTCAGTTGAAACTTGCTCCTCCTTCTCATAGGGGAATAACTGTCCCTTCCTGGGTGTTGTTTGGAAATGTAGCTCTTTTGACAAATATAAAAGCAACATTAGGTTGAACATTTTATTTTTAAACCAAAACAACATATGCAGCTGACTCTAATTTTCTATCATTAAAGAAGAATCAAGTAAGTGGAACAAAGAACTCTGTATACCAATAACAAAATTTCGCTTTCACCTAGACATGTAGTCACATGGACCAGCTGGTATAAATTGACATTGCCTTTAATAGAGCTATACCAGGTGACACCAGCTCAGCGTCTGGCATCTATTTAGAGGATAAAATATAAAATCCATTTGCGGTTTTGATATACGTCTATACTTTCAATGAAAAGAGTGCTGGAATATCAATCTGCATGTTTTTAGTTAACAGATTAAAACTAATCTGAGAAGCACTGGTGATTACATACATATTCGGATTTTAACAGGTCCGTGGTTTTTTTTTTTTTTTTCAGAACTGTGAGTAATTACATGCCTGACTGGGTGAAATGGGATGAAATAAATCAATAATTTATTATGAGAATTTACTCATCGATTTAGTGTGCAAATCATCAGTAATCATATGCACTGTGCCAAAGAGCGAGTCGAGCTGAGCTCATTAAAAAGTCTTATATAAAACTCGACTCCTTAGGAGAGTTCGGTCACAAGATTGACAATACTTAAGATTCTTATAGCCCTTCATTTATCTCAGCCTTAGTAAGAGATTGTCCTTTTTACTATGAAGTCAGAGCACTATTATCCATCCATTTTCTCAGAGACGCACTTCTCTGTTCCATTCTCACACTTTCAAACTCTGCTCTTCACTTTTTCTTTGTTAGAATTTTAAAGTCTTTTAATTGACGAGAAGAGTAATTGACATTCTTTTAATTCGCAAGAAAAGCGGTGAGGGTTTGGGGTTGTGTCAATGCATAATTCCCATTTGTGTTTTTGTGAATACCCGGTTGTGTTTTACACCTCATTTTCAAGGTAACATTAAGTGCAGTTTAGAGCATTCATTTTAAAGCAGGAGGTTGACGCATAGTGAAGAGACTATAGCTGGGAAGCTTTGATAGAGCAATCAAGAGCCATCAACACTTAATGGCTCTACACCAGTGGATCAATGGGCTCGCTAGCAGCAGGGCCATTGACTTTGAACAACTCTCTGCCCAGAAGCTGAAAGAGTGCGTGTTCATGTCAGAGCTGGAAAATTTGCGGCATAAGCAGAGGGGGTTGAAATGAGTCACAGGCTATTTTAAAAGGGGAAAGTTCTCTGTACAAACGGGGAATTTTCTTCTTCAGTGGCCAGGCGAACAGTTCAACAAGGCCAGAGAGTTGTTTATCTCGAAGACACAGCCTAAATCCTGAATCCACTCTGTTGCTAAAGGAACAGGAATGGTAAATGCTTTCTGGGATGTTTCGTTTTGGGTAGATTTGTGCTTTACTTTTACATATGAAAGTCTAGCTGACAAATTAAAATCTAACTGACAGGTTGCCCAGGGAAGTTGTCAATGCCCCATCCCTGGAAGTGTTCAAGACCAGGCTGGATGGGGCTTTGAGCAGCCTGGTCTAGTGGGAGGTGTCCCTGCCCATGGCAGGGGGGTTGGAACTAGATGATCTTTAAGGTCCGTTCCAACCTGAACCATTCTATGATTCTATGAAATTGCATATCTGAGCCAGTGGTTCTTCCTTTTCCTGTGCATTGTCCCTGAATGTTGCCATCGTGAAATTCGACTATGCTGCAGAACACAGAAATTTTCGTCAAAAATTTGCAAGTCAAATTTTTGCAGAGAGCTGTGTCTCAAGGAGGCCAATGCACAGGCTTTGCAGTGTTAGCAGCAGCACCATATGATGTTCCATTACATTAAGAGGATCTAACTTGATTTTGAACTAAAGAAGTTTGTCCAAGAAAGTTTTATGGAATGTATAATCAGCCATTAACTATGATTAGGAGATGTAGAAACGTATGGGATCCAGTTATTCAATCCAGACCTGACATAAAGCACAAGTAAGTGGTATTGACAAATCTGTGTATCAGTAGAAGGGTTTTTGTTTGTTTACCTGAAGAAAAAAGGAAAAAAAAAAAAAAGAAAAAAAAAAAGGTTGTACATAGGTGCATGCATTTTCTCGTGGCTAGCAAAATTCAGTGGTGTGACAGTTGCTTAGGTAACTGAATGTTTTATTTAAGAGCTGAAGAAATATGTGGTAAATGGACTTTGAGGATGAAATTCACTACTTTGTGCAAAATGGATGAGAAATTGGATGTATGCAGGGAGGTAATGGATAAAAGGTACACTAGATTCACAGACAGAACAACATGCTCGAGAAAAAAAGGTGGATAATGGAATGTGGTCATTACAATGGGAATGTTTCAGGGGATAGATATGTTTTCAACAGTGGTATTCAAAGGCTATATCGTAGAGAAGTACAGAGATTGACATTTTGTTTTAAAAAAGAAGCATTTATATAATACAGACAAACCCTACAGCTTGTGGGTACTGATATCACATCAACACATCACAAGCTTTTTATTTAATTGAGTGTGATTTAGCAAAAAGCATTTAGAACACAGTCTGCTCCATCACATCAAATCAATTTAAATTAACAGACCAATGTTTCAGCTGTAAACTGATGCTAATCAAGGACAAGATGCTAGAAGTTACTAAGCACCTCTTGTGAGCTTTAAAGAACTGTGATTTCTGTTTACTACAGTGGGAACAGAGAACCATAATCCACATCTTTCACAAAAAATTGGGGTCTTTGTAGGATTTTTTTCAGGTCATATGCAGTTACTGTCACTGTTTGGTCTTGATTTGCCACAACTATATGTAAAAGTTTAACCATCTCTTAGATAACGATCTGAATAGGTGATATTAAGCATACGATGAAATCAAGCATGCTCTTAAATAGATGGTGATTTTTGGTGTTATCATCTGAATATGCCAGTAACATTATTAAAGGAAATCTTTATTTTTCTTTCTTTAAGATTGAGACAATTAAAAATAGCTCCAGCAGAAGCAGTTATTAATGAAATCCTTTTATAGTATTTCATTCTCTAATGCTACTTGAATAATTAAACAATAACAACAAGAAGAAAATTCCCAAATGACGACTTAATCTCATTTTCTTTCTTTCCTTTTTTTTTTTTCCCCCCTCCAACTAAAATCCAGAGGGACAAGCGGTTTGTTGGGTCAGCTTTAACAAATGGATGTGCAGTCCCTGTTACCAGGGCTACAAATTATGGCCATCTTTTCTCAAAATCATAGAAACAAGACTACAACAAACATAAATTACCTATAATTTTCTTATTCCAATAATTCAAATTCACATTTCCATTGCTGGGGATGAGTAAAGGAAAGTATGATTCATATTGCAGTGAAAAGCTATTAAGGTCTAAGATTACTTAGGCTCTGAGTGAAAGGTGCCTGTTACTGTAAATGTGGAAAGCTAAAATAAAATCTTCGGTTAGATTAGGAGAGGTATTTAAGACCTTTGCACTTATTTGGCTGGAAATGTGTGTGTGTCTTTGAAATTTTACTATCCCCCCAAATTTCCTAGTTTATTATTAGTTTATTGAAAACAATCTCATTCTCAACCAGGTCTAAGTACTATGGGTCCCCCGCAAAAAGAAGAAGAAAAAAAAAAGCATGAGAAAAGTCTAAATAAATCTTCTCCAGCCCTCCACTGACTTCCTAGCCGTGAGCTAGAAATTACCTTACACATCAGCCAAGCTGTTCACAGATGAGCGTCTCCTACTTTAAGGGTGTGTATTCATTCCACAGTGCTCTGAGAGCTAGACCTTTCTGTCGTGGTGCACCTTGAAGCAGAAGGAAGCATTGTAGAAAAGACATACTGTCTGCAGCAGTTACACAGCTCTGCGCTTGGGTGCATGATGTGTCTGTAGCCAGTGCTGTAAAAACCTTGGATTCTATCCTCATCACTTCGATATTTTAGAAAATAGAAATCTGTTTGTCTTCAGAGGTTCGCTGTATTCACTGCAAGGTATTCGCTGCCACGCTGCATCCCTCTATGTCTTCTCATGTGGGTATTTGGTATGAAGGCTGTTGCCCTTTCTAATGAGGCAATGAAGGCTTATGGCATTTGTATAGCATTATTCATTTTGATAGCTTGAATAAAGGAAGAATTAATCTTTAAAATCTGCACATCTACATCTGAAATATCAGTGGACTATAAGCAAAGAAATTTACAGTTTGAGTCCTTACGCAGAAATCACATCACTTTTGGTCATATGAATCACACCTTAAAATTTTCAGTTTTCTTTCTGTTGACTACAGAAGGAGTCTGGAGTAGCCAATTCAAACCAAGTATTGAAGTTGTAGGTGACAGAATCAGTTGAGAAGACATCCCAGTGTGTGATGGCACCTGCCACTGAATCAGTGGTCTTGGATTGGGCCCAGAATCAAGACTGGTTCCTTTCATTATCCTATCTAATAATTTTCAAAAAGATCTGGCTCAAATATTTTAAATTGAAGTCTTAAGTTTAAATGCATTTATAAATATAAAATATTTCATAATGGCTTATCACTAGCCATAAAGGAGTAAAACCAATGATTTCAGAGTAGATTGTATGTTAATGTAAATGTTTATACTTTAAGAATATTTATTGGTATGTACATTAATAAATACGTAAAATAATAACATCAAAGTAAAAAATCAAATTACTTGAAACACTATTTTGATGATCTGTAGTGAATGTATTTGGACTCTTTTGGCAGTCAATTTCAGAAGTTTATATTTATATTTAAATTCAGAATTACCTCTTTTATCTTCAGTGAAATATTAGAATACACTAAGAAGGAAACAAACAAACAAATTGTCTTCTAAACAGTTCTAACTACTACTTTTCCAGTAGTATTCTACTGTTTCTTTATCAAACAGTTCATATTACTTATTTAAAATGCATTTAAATAGAATTATTGGGGTTTGTTTGTTTTGGGTTTTTTTTTTTGAAACTAAAACCCACCAATTGATCAATAAATATGAAAATTTGTGACTTTTATTCTCAAGAATGAAGCAGTGTTTGTGACACTAAGCATTAAACATTAGGACACTAAATAAAAGGTAGATACGTATTTCAGTGGTGGTTGTAATTTTGTGTGTTCATCACATATCCCTTACACATGTTCACAGCAAGCAAGACCAAGAGAATATTTGTAGCTGCATGTCCTCAGCCTGATTTGAAATTTATTAACGTTTATTAATGCATTCAGAAAAGTCCTAACTGCTTTTCCAGCAGGCCAGGGTGTATACGAATAGTAAACATGGAGATTTAATTTCATGAATAAGTTCCCACAATTCTTTATTTGCCAAAAAAGGGCTTTTAATTAAAGAATTTTCCATCATAAGTAAATTAAAAATAAAAGGTGTCACGAGATCAATCCTTTCAGCTCCTGAACGCCAATGAAAAAAAATGCAATAAGCTAAAGTGTAAGGATTCTGGTATGCAAGGTGAAATCCAGCTTCATAATAATCGATGGAAAGCTTTGTTATTGATTCCCACACAGCCCAGATTTTCCCTGACACCATTTGCTAAGTACCTGTGCTAATAGGCTTTTACATGGGGGGGAGGGGGGCGGGATGTGTCCTGTCATCAGCAGAGTAAGCAAAGCTGCACTCCCGTCACCGAAGGGAGCACAGGTGAGTGGGAAGTAGCCTGAAGTACAGTCAAAGCAGCACAAGGCCCAGACACAAGCGCTTTATGTGCACCTACCGAAGGCACTAAGACGCAGCAAAACAATGTTTAGATTTTCATTTTCTTCCACTGCCAAAATCGCTATGCAACGATGCTTTCTGTGTGCTTTCAAGCTCACGAGCAGGAGCAATCACCCAGTTATTGCCATGCTGCAACGGACGTGCTCCCAACGAAACCGAGCCTCTCTGAAACCGCTGCTGAAAGCTGCGTACCTTGTGTCGGCCTCGGCTTTTGAAACACTCAGCTTCTCTCTTCGCGTACGCTTTTTGTGGCATGTACTATAAAGCAGTATCTTGAACAGTCTTACTTGTGGCTTTGTTATTATTCCCTTGCAACCCGGGGCAGAGCACTTTAAAATCTTTTGTTTTCTTAGCCTGCGTCACACACTTAGAGAAGGAATGCAAGCACAACTAGCTCCAGCTTCAATTGTGCTTAGCCTACATTTCAAATTACCACACCTATGCTCGGTTTTCTTTAAAGCAGCTTATGTTCTCCTCTTCGGGAAATAAAAGGTTTTCTATGATGGGAGCAGGGACAAGACATTGTTAATTACTCATTTTCATTTTCAGTAAATTTTGGTTCACTCAGGGCAAGGCCAACTCTTGTTTACAAAAGAAATAGATACTTATTTTTAGATTCAATTAACCGTAGTATAGAGACCTTTTAAAAGTCCCATTTCAGGTATGAACAAAACTTTTAGACTGTCTTACAGAGATGTGGGAAACTTGAGTTACAAATAAAACTTCATGTATTTCACCAAAGCCTTCAGGATCAAAGTTTGTGTCTAGTTTGGAAAGCATGTCTACAAATATATAAATTTAGTCAAAGTCTTTGGGTATTCTCAAGGTGCTGACAGGTTTCCGTTCCCAATTTAATCTTTTTGATGATACAGGAATCACTTTATCTGTTTTGTTTTTCACTATATTATGCTGACTGAATTCATGTGGAGGTAGTAGTGCAATGTGAGGCATGCCCTAAAGTTCTTCCCTAGCTATCTAGCTGGACCTGGTCAACGCTACTTTGTTCCCTCTGTGTGCCTGAGCCTCCTCCAACGTAATCTACAGAACAAGAGAGAAGAATGAAGAAGAGAGGGATTTGTAAAATCTTGACCACCTCTAGGTATGTGCAAGGTGGGATTGGTTCAGAGGGGTTCTCCCAAGTCCCTCACTTAAGACAGCGATTAACACTGTTTCAATAAACTAATAAACTTGATATGCTGGTAGAGAGGTTTGGCAGAGAATGACAGTTCTATGCCATATTTTAAAAAATGTGTAAAAACTTTCGTTGAAACGTCATTTAATATTATTTTTCTAAATACTCTTGTAGTTGAACAGAAATAATTAAGTAACTGCAATAACTGATCTAACTTGGCAACTTCAGAAATCTGCATCCAACCTGGACCATTGATGTGAGCATTGTCTGGTTACTAAATTACACCATCATTGTTGCATCGCTGTTCTGCTCCTCAGTTTTTCAGGGAGACACTTACAAAACGCTATGATAGTTTTTCTGTTTAGTCAAATGGAGTGACACACAATCATCTGGTGTGTGTCACCACTTGGTGATGGCAGGCCCTAAAATTTGCTAAGTACAAGCAAATGTAGTAGCAGTTACATTCTATATACAAACACAGGCTGGGGGGAGAATGCATTGAGAGCAGCCCTGAGGAGAAGGACTTGGGAATGTTGATTGATGAGAAGCTCAACATGACCCAGTAATGTGCGCTCAAAGACCAGAAAGCCGGCTGCATCAAAAGAAGCGTGGCCAGCATGTTGAGGGAGGTGATTCTGCCCCTCTGCTCTGGTGAGACCTCACCTGAAGTGCTGTGTCCAGCTTTGGAGTCCTCAGCACAGGAAGGACATGGGCCTGTTGAAATGGGTCTAGGAGAGGGCTACGAAGATGATCAGAGGGATGGAGTACCTCTCCTATGAGGACAGGCTGAGCAAGTTGGGGCTGTTCAGCCTGGGGGAGAGAAGACTCCGGGGAGACCTTATAGTGGTCTTTCAGTACTTAAAGGTGGCCTACAGGAAAGATGGGGAGGGACTCCTTATCAGGGAGTATAGGGATAGGACAAGGGGTAACGGTTTTAAACTGTAGATTTAGATTAGATATTAGGAAGAAATTCTTTACTGTGAAGGTGGTGAGGTACTGGAACAGGTTTCCCAGAGAAGTTGTGGATGCCTCATCCCAGGAGATGTTCAAGGCCAGGCTGGATGGGGCTTTGAGTAACCTGGTCTAGTGGGAGGTGTCCCTGCCCATGACAGGGGTGTTTGGAACTATGTGATCTTTAAGGTCCCTTCCAACTCTAACTATTCTATGATTCTGTAATTCTATGATTCCAGCCACAGTGATATTTTCCCAATGACTCAAAACAACTTCAGGAACACTAAACATACAAGAACTATGTCTTCAATCCAGGTTCTTACTTTTACAAGAAATATCCTGAAACATGATACAAAACTATCAGATTTAGTTTAGGGAGAAGGATGTCTAAGGCATCAGAGAACCCCATGAAGTCCAATACACACAAGAGAGATTTTTCTCTTCCTGTAACAGTTTGGAGTAACTATTTACAAATCATCCAATTTCTGGTTTCTTCTTTAATACTAAAACTGAAATTATTTATAAAGTAAAACCCTTACATATATATGTATTTAAACTTTCAAATAAGTTCTGTTAGAGTTCAAAGATTTGTGGAAAGAAAAGCATTATTTTCAAGTAAATATTTAATTTATTGAATAACTAATAATCAGCTTTATAGCACTTGTACAAATTTTAAACAATTGAAGAAGCTGAAGGGCATCAAAGGTATTTCAGAGTATCACTTTAGATAATAACATTCTGAACTCACACATTGCCAGCTAATGTATGTTGATAAGAACTTTTAAAATCTGTACTTTTCCCCTACCTCTTTACAGAGTATCTGGGAAAAAAAAGGTGCTGTCTGGAGGTTATGAAATTGACTTCTGTCAGTAAGGTGGCCATTTTTGTCTCCAGAGATTTCTCATGCTGAAAAAGTATAAAAGAAAGACAAAAAGCTGAAGTTAATATGGGCAAAATTCCAGGGTATTCATGAAAACAGCATCCTAATCAATCTGCAAGTGAAATACCAGGCAATTAACGCTGCAAGCCTGTTTAATTAGGGTGAATCATGTAAAAGGAAATGTTGAATAGTTCTATTTGCACAATCATTGTATTTATCCTTTTGCTAGAGCTATAATTCAAAGTTTGTACACATAAGTACTAATATTGTCTCATTTTCCATGAAGATTATAAATTGTTCAGCTAGTTAAATTCTCAGTGACAATATGGGGAGGCTTTGTTAGTTAATAACACTCTAGATGCAAGACTAATGGTAAGAAATCATTATATACATTATGGAACATACACAAAACTTACGCAAATAGATAATACCTAGGATGTCCTAATGTGAAAAAGTCATTGGAAAAGTTTTTTATTAGATAATCACACCCCAAGCATTTGTTAACTGAAATCTTACAGATTCATAGTCTACTTTCTTGTTCAAATAAAATGCTACCAGTAGTTGCTTGTTAGAAAATGCAAAATCCATACACATTTCACTCAATACATATTTAATAAAGTGTTTGTTTTGTAAAATATATCTATACATAATATACAGATTCTTTATATAAAAACACACTTTCTCCAGAGGCTGTGATACTTTACCTGGTACAACTTTGCCAGTGTATTCAGAGCTCATCAACAACTGACATGTAAAAGTCTCCTGGAGTCACCTAATTTTTAACCATTCTACTGTTCCTCTCATGAAGGTGAGCAAATATTGACTGACCATTTTCATAATCGGTGTTGACCAGCTGTATACTTGCTACCTGAGGGCAATATACATAACATTTTGCACATATGAAGGTAAAGTAGCGAGAGACGTATGGTTTTAGCTTTGGTTTGTATGCCTGTTTTAAAAAGTTCTATAAAAAAGTATACAATGGATTGAAAAAGAGCGTTTGGAAGGCAAATAAGCAAATATAGCGTTTCACTGTGTACTGCTGCATGCTAACTGCAGCCATCTTTCCAGGGCAAGCAGTGAACAGAGTCGTGGCAGACTCACACAGAGTTTGGACTTTGCAGACAGGGACAAGGACTTTTCCTCTGCTGAAGAGCTGTGTCATCTACCATAAAGAAAAGCGTGCTGGTGTGAGATGTTCTCATTAGCCTGCTCTGCTTAGCAGGTGTGCTGCTGCCAGCTGTGCCAGCTGCAGCTTAGTGGTGGCCCTCAGAGTCAAGCCAAGGTACAGTCAAGGTGCAGCACAGCGGCAATCAGACCTTTTGTGATAGGAACACGGTCTTTCAGATAACCACCCATAAGGTTTACCGTATGTAAACATTTTGAATGTTTCTACTGCTATGCAGCACCCAAAAATAACAAAAAGTAGCTGGAAACAGGGATTCAATAGGAAGTTGTAAATAGTCTTAAAATACTAGGAAAATTATGCTGGATAATTAGCAACAAAAGACAACATAGCATCACTAGCTGTCAAAGAGTAGAAATTATACTTCAGAAGTTTTTTTATGTGAAAAAAAGTGTAGCTGAAGAAATGAAACTGCAGATGATCTAAAATCACATTTGCAAGAACGAGAAAGTGAATCTTCTTAGCGGCTTATTGCTATATACGTTGTTCCATCAGTCACTTTACATTATTCCTCATGTCAAGGTGTTAGTGTCAAAAATTGCCTTTTACTCATGCATCCTTTTAGTAGGTAAGAAAGCTGATTAACTTATTTAGGAGGTAATTACCTAGACAAGAATTAAGTTAGACTGTCCCTAGATCTTTCACATAAGCTCAAAGGGAAAGAAAAATAATGAACAGCTGCTGTAGTTCTGCTGCTTTTGAGCAATGGTTCAGTTCAGGATAAGACCCTTATGCCTTCATGAGCAAAATGTTTTATCAAATTATCTGATTACCAAAAATGGTGGTTCCCTGCACTTGGTTTACCTTGACATAAAGCAATAAATTAAAACTGATATATCTGTTCCAATTTTAGTTTGTGTAGATAAAATCTCAGCTGTTTGCCTCTTTAACAGCAAAATTTCTCGATTCTTCTGTTAAAATCAAACATTTCTTTACAAACAATACACAATCTGAATATCAACATGCAACTTCCATGACAATATTCTTAAAGCAACAGGTATAAGACTTGTGCAGTGCCTAAATCTGTGCTATTTTGCACATAGAATTCAAGATTCACTGGGTAAGAAAGAGAGGGGCAAGTATAGGATTGTTTCTGTCTGTTATATGTGTTAAAATATAGAAACAGCCTTGTGAATGGGAAACAGAAGCCCTCTCCTAGGTGAATCATAGAATCATAGGGTTCCCTAAGTACCAGACTATACAATTTTCTCAGATATGTTTTATGTTTTCTCAAACATAAAATATCATAAAATATCAGTATATTATCAACATTTGGTTGCTAACATATCAGTTTTTCAGCTGTTGCTGAGCAGCTCTTCCATAGCATCCACGCCTTCTCTATTTCTCTCTCCCCCTCTCCTCTCCTCTCCTCTCCTCTCCTCTCCTCTCCTCTCCTCTCCTCTCCTCTCCTCTCCTCTCCTCTCCTCTCCTCTCCTCTCCTCTCCTCTCCTCTCCTCTCCTCTCCTCTCCTCTCCTCTCCTCTCCTCTCCTCTCCTCTCCTCTCCTCTCCTCTCCTCTCCTCTCCTCTCCTCTCCTCTCCTCTCCTCTCCTCTCCTCTCCTCTCCTCTCCTCTCCTCTCCTCTCTCCTCTCCTCTCTCCTCTCCTCTCTCCTCTCCTCTCCTCTCCTCTCCTCTCCTCTCCTCTCCTCTCCTCTCCTCTCCTCTCCTCTCCTCTCCTCTCTCGTCTCCTCTCCTCTCCTCTCCTCTCCTCTCCTCTCCTCTCCTCTCCTCTCCTCTCCTCTCCTCTCCTCTCCTCTCCTCTCCTCCTCCCCTCCCTATTTCTTTCCTTTTTCTTTTTTTTCTTTCCTTTTTTTTTTTTTTTTTTTTTTTTTTTTCTTTTTCCACCCTATTTCCTCCCCCTCCTTATTAAAGGGGCTTGATTCTGGAACGTTTCTCACTTTTATCATTCTGGTTCTCTCCCCCACCCCACTGAGGGGTGATTCAGTGAATAACTAGGTGGGGGCTTAGTTGCTGGCCAGGGTCAACTGACCGCATTTACTTACTGGTTTAGATCATATTGCCAAGCACAGAATAAATGGGGAATGTAAAGTAGTAAATCTTAGTGGGCCATATCCCAAGGAATGAGTACTGACGTACTTAAGGCTTGTGTTTCTGAATCAGCTGAATTTCTGCATTTTCTGTGAGATAAGAAACTCAGCTAGAAACTTAGATACAGAAGATGCTGGAAGGCTGCAGGTTGTGAAGTTCAGCCGTATTTGGGTTTTCGCAGCAGACAGGGATTTTGGGAACCGGTGCACTGATGACTAGATGAAATCAGTGCTCTCAGTATCTAAATCCGGAGGGTACAAGGTACTCATTGCACAATGGCTAAAATGAGAGACAGCCAGATACAGAAGGTATATTGATTTCCTTAGGCAAGATTGTAGCTCCTATGGAACTTATTAGGATGTGTCTTGTTTACTTTGTCTCTGCTGATTCTGTATTGAATAATCAGAGTAAAGAATCAAACTGACTTCAATGAGACTTGGACCAGGTCCTGAAAGGCTGAATAAGGAAGTTCCTTTTACTGAAATTACACAATGAATCCTTCCTCCTGAATTAATTAGTTACTCTTTACACCACACCTTCTTCTCTAACAAAGATTGTCCTTGGTACATGGTTAAAACAAAGGGAAAACAACAAACAAGCAACGTCTTCATTCTTGGCATTGAAAGATGCTGTTTTGTAAAGGTAAAAATAGCACAGAAGAGGACAGTACTGCCTTTCTTAATATTTACATTTATGTTTTCAAAAATACATAAATAAAATTCAGTTCAGTTTACTGGTATCTTTCTTAATGCAACGTAATCCACATTTTATATGAAATGGTATATTTATTCAGACCTATTGTTGCCAAATTTTGTATAGGGAATAGAAACTCAACATTAAGTTTTTGCTCCGCTTAAATCTTATTGCCAGAATTTTGGGGATATAGCTTTATGTTATCAGCTGTCTTTGCTAATACCTTCGTTGGGGGGCATAGTGAAGAAGCAACCAATTAAAACAATGTTCAGCCTTCACCATGGTATATTCTCTTTTCTTGCAGTGATACAGTCACCTGCATGTAATTCTTTCATGATAGAATGAAGGCTGCCATGGATAGTCCTGTTGCAATCTGTCTCACATATTGGTTTCTCCAGCAGAAACTGATGTAAATATAAATGGTTAATTTAGTTTTCAAGGATATGAAATTAATTATGAGGTCTGCCTCAATTATTAGGACACAAGTTTTGGATGTGGAAAATTCATATGCCACCAGGCTTTTTTATGTAATTGAGGCTATGACGAGCAGACCAATCCCAAGAAACACTCAGGTACGTAACTCCCATTAAAATCAGTAGAAATCATGTGCCTAGATGATAGCAATGATATAGATCCCAGTCTCCATAGTTTAGATATTATATATGTTGAGTGATAGAATGACTGAGAGAACATTTCTTTACCCGGCAGAGGCACTCCTAAATACCTTGCACTCGCTAATTGTTTATATTTAACTTACTGTTCAGTCTTGGGTAGGTAAATAACAGACACCACACTAAATTCACTGCTTTATCAAGAAATCTGTTAAATAATTGAGACACTTCACAGAATGTACAATGCTTTTTAACACAGCACTAACAATTATGCATTTTTAGCAGAAGGAAAAACACTATGAGGCGTAATCCATGATAAAGCACAATAAATTTGTTTTTCATCCCTTGTCAGGACTGACAGTTAAGCTTTTTAAGATAAAAGTCTAAACATTGTTGAGGGATTCCTTATTTGAATGGTCCTTATTAATGGCCCTCTTAGGACCCCATTAAACTAGTTATCAATCAGAATGGTATCAATTATGGACAATGTCTGTATGAGAACAAGATAGGTCTTGTAAGACAAGTTGAACTTATCCCTGGTACGCACTCTCCTCATCACTACCTGGAGCTGCTTAAGCCTTTTTACCCTTGGAGATATCAAAATTCACTTTTCCAACTTAAAAGGTGCAAAAGTTCATGAGAACATTGGATCTTTCTGCCTTCGTTATAAATACCACAGAGACTTCTAGAAACCTCTGCTAAAGGTATGAAGCATTCCTTATTTCATTAGAAAGTTACCTATGTTACTAGACACTAAAACTACAACATACTGCTCACATACTCTTTTTGTGTTTATAGTCAACCCAATGAATATCACACATTGTGTAAGGCTCAGAGTGCATTCAAGTTCAGTCGGAGCCATATGTAGTGATCAATATTTACTGAACTCTCAGGGTTCGTAACAAATATTTTGCTGCATGCATAACCGGCTAGGCTGTTCTCAGTCCTTCCCCAAGATAAAGGTTTACAATCTTTTCTACAAAAAATGCCATGCTTTATACCTTGTTGGAAGTTACTGTCACCTCCGCACATCATCCAGTTAACTATTTTTTTGGTCTCTAATACACTTCATCCCAAAAAAGATTATTCTAGGCAACTTAAACACCAGAAGCTATTTTATCTGCTGACTAATTAAGAAAATTTATAAAAATTTAGTAGGCATACAGACCAAACTCCTCTCAGCTGAATGCTCATATCAGTGGCATTTCCTCTTCTGAATTCTGTATTAGTTCTGAACAGTGGTCTACCCTACTTCTGGGTTTAAATCAGAAACAGGCTGGAATTTCAGTTTTAGGGGTGCCTAACAACTGGAGAGGTTTGCATGATCAGATATACACTCTGGTATTTAGTTTTTCTTATTTTCTGGCTCAACCAGACTCATGAAACATCATTCGGATTGCCTTATTAACTCTAATACTTCCTTGGAGACATGTCCCTTCTGCAAGGAACGTGATTCTGGAATATATGTGTTTAAAATATAAGCTTTACAGTACCAAATATGAAAATCAATCATTTGTTTTATCTGAATAGATGCATTTTTAGCCCAACAACATCCTTTTCCCCCCTGATTTATAAAAGCTTTTCTTACTTTTATCTTCCTCATACATCTTCCTCATATACACATTTAGTGGTAATAAGCACACCATGGGAAGTTTTGAATTTTACATTTCACCTTTCATTACTTGTATTTTAGTGTTATTTCTGCTTCTTCTATAACAGTAGACTGTATACCTTTGTCCCATCTTAAAAAAATGTTATGGTTGCTTTAGTGTGATAGTTTACATATATTCAATTTTCCACTTCACCAAACAATTCATCTGTGCTAGGGGTGGTGCAGTTGTCCCTTTTTCTTCATAGTGCTCACTGTAGCTGTTTGCAAACAAACAAAAAAACAAAAAATGAACACCTTTTTTTTTTATTTGTTTAATGCACATTGTCTTAACCTGTACTTATCTTGATAAAATTGATGTACCGTTGATGTTCCTGAGCTCTGAACTGTTCGTTCATTTGATATTGTGTACCTTTTCTTGGATTAAATTAGAATTTTCAGTCTTGTCTGAGTATTTCTGTACTTTTTATACATGTATTTATTGATTAGAATTTACTTTACTTTATGAATTTCTAGCTACTTTGTTAAGCGTTGATTTTAATTCAGGAATCTCTCAGACCCTTTTGTAGTTTTTGGTCAATTCTTATCACTTATCAGAGATAAATGACTTCTACAATACTCTTCAGAATTATGACATTCAAAAATTTTGTTATAGTTGTGGGTTTTTTTTATTATTTCACTGTTTGAAACCCTGTCTCCCACATGCTTAATTATATGCAGAATGCCAGAGTTCGGAAATTTCTTGCTTATTAAAGTAGCCCTTGTCTGACTTAATGGGAAAAAATGCAAGAAATGCAATGGGACCTGTGATGGTATGACATGAGGTTGCTTCCTTTGTGTTCTTCTGCACTGGTGCTTGTCGCTTAGAGACCCTGGGTGAAGCACTGGGTATCATCTTCTGCATTTTCAGTTTTTTTCAGCACAGATACAGTTTTTACCCACTCATTTCTGTACTTCAGGCTACTTTCAAGTTGGTAATTTTTTGGGAACTTTCATCTCCAATTTTTACCCCCCATCCCCTACCAAAAATATTTAAAGAAACAGTTTTCAATGCTACAGAAGTGATTAGTAGCTCTTAGAATTTATAATCTAGATTTAAACAAGACAGGGAATTATGATAAAGAAACTCCAAGCACACCCCATTAGCCCATTCACTGAAAGACATGCTTCTTTTCGTATTCAAGATAAGGGTAGTTATAAACAACGCTGAATGTATGTATGTTTCACCAAAAGTAGCACTGAACTACATATTCCTTTTTAATTAAGGGCAAAGTAACAGCGCTAAAACTACCTTCAGATATTATGCTATCTAAATAGTTGGTAGCACAAGCAGGAATGACGAAATATCAGCTGAAATGGGATCAAAGCCTTCCTTGTTACTCAACTCATACTTGTACACACAGATAAGCGCACATAACTAAGTCTGCAGTCATAGCTTCTAGTTCATGGGGCCCCGTAATAATAAATGTAAAAGCGAGTTAGTCAGCTATTCATAGATTACTCTATATTTAAATGCTAGCAATAGAATAGTTTTTCCTCTTTCCTGCCTCCTATGCTCATGTCATTTTCATAGCGAATCACTTTTCAGGCCAAATTGTAAAACAATTCTTGCCTCCAGCTGTCACAGGAAAGGTAAAGTCCATCCTTTGATGGATTCTTATTGCTTATTAAATATTTAATAAGCTCTGAGACTAGTTCAAGGCTGTATTTCACTATTCCCAAGTAATTTTGGTGCTGCTTGTCAAGGAAATAATACAAGTTGAATGAAGAGCACACATTACTAGTTAGCAGTTTGCATACATGTCAGTAAAAATAACTTCAAGATGTACAATCAGGGTTTTTTTTTTCTGTTTTAGCTTACACTAAGTTGCATTTTTAAGTATTACCCCGAGGGGAAAAAATAAATGTGCTGAAAACAGATGCAGGAAACAAAAAATGAAAAATATCCAACCACTGTGCTGAAAAATTGAATTTAAAAGGACTTTTTTATCTTTTTTTTTTTTATTTTCTGTGACTGGCACAAGTTTTAGCATATTAAGAGCAGTAAATAAGGTCACTAGGCTCAACAAGCAACCTCCTGTTGTTTCCCTTATCTTCAGTTTCTCGCTTTTCCTCTCTTTTCTGTCATCTCTGTGTCTAATAAGCATTGACTTTCTTATTTCAGAGGCTCTATAATATTCTTAACCCAGGATTGTAATCTTGGTGATTTTCTTTATCACCATGGCAAAGTGATAAAAAAAAAATAAATCTCTGAAAGTGCATCCATTTTTGAAAGCATAGTGTAGAGCTGTTGAAATAGTATTGCTGGTGATTTGGAGACTATGAAGGATTATTTGGTTTTGTCTTGACAACAGTTACGCCTTTACAGTGCCACTCTGGTGCTCAATATCATTGTCTAACTACAGCAGGTAGTGTGACCAGCTTCATTAATTCAGCGGGAAAGATCATAGTTAGCCAATAACTACTTTTGTCTCTCGAAGAGTAGTCACAATCGATAAAAGGATGTTAGCATAAAAGTGGTATAAAACAAGTATTGAATAAAACACACCATATTTGTTTCTCACCTGCTGAATTTGAGGTTTTCTAAATAAAATTGGCATTTTAAAATTCACACCTATTTAAATATTGGCAATTAAAGTGGTATTAAAGCTAACTAAGAAAGTGGAAGCATAACAAGGGTAATAAATCTTAGAAACTCTAAGTAAATACATTTATCATAGGATATTTACACTTCTGAGGAACTAAATAAAATCATTAAATATATGATTGTTATCAGGAAATAGAATATAGCATTCAGTTTTGAGAGGTTTATTTGACAATTATATGGGATATCATTGACATAAGTTCTTTTAATTCTCTATTAACAGGTTAAGATTTCTAGTTAAAAAATATTGAGCTACCAGAGTCATCTAGACATAAAAAACCTTGAAATTGGAAGTGTCAATATGTTATTTAATCACTGTCAAAACAATTCAATATTTGTCTTTTAGACAAAGTACAGTACTATTTTTGTGGACAAGTACATCCTTACTCAATGTGAAATTGGATCAGAAATTCCTGTATTGCAAATCTGTAGCATTGTGACCCAGTAAATACATTATTGCTATTGTCTGTGACAGGCTGCAGACCTGGAATTGAAAAGGGAATAGAGACAGAGGGTGATCACAGAGGCCTGGAAAATACAGGCACAAGGTGAAAGCAGACTCCAACATCTTTAAACCACTCAACAGTGTTCAGCTACTGGTCTTCAAAGCAATGCAACATTAGGAGCTGGAAAAAAACAGTTATAGGGGTGACAAAAAAAAGACCGAGCAAGTAGCCATTATATCACACATAAATCATATATCACACATAAATCACACCATATACAGTAAATTCAGATATATGGTGGACTTGCAGGTGAAAGAGGGATGTAGAATGTGATAATATATGTATAAAAATGACCCCAAGCAGATCCTAGAGTGAGGAGGAAGTAACCATTAACACTAGCAATACATTTCTTCCATCAAAGGACTCAATATACTGATGACTTGCCACTCCAAACCCCCAGGACCTGAAGTCATTGACCATAAGATGCAGAGGAGCAGTAGAAGGTTGAGCATAATGCCAGAGAAAAGAGTAGACACTACAGAGTTTGTGTATACATCATTCTGCCCAGATATGTTTTGACCTAGAGATGTTAAAATCAATGTAACTGGAGTAATAGTTCTTTGATTACACTAAGACTTTAATGACTCTAACAATAAATTCTCAGCTTTGCATATATGATGTACTCCTTTTGCCCATAACAAGATTTTGTGTGGAACTGGTGGGAATTCAAGTATTCTGTAACCTGAATGCAACAAATTGGTTAGAGATGCATGTAACCAGAATTAAGACTTGTTCTTTTTTATACTTATGTGTACTTAAAAAATATTCAAGCTTGGATATTTTCTTTTTCAAATAGTTGTTATAGAATCATAGAATCATGGAATGGTTTGAATTGGAAGGGACCTTAAAGATCACATAGTTCCAATTCCCCTGCCATAGGCAGGGGCACCTCCCACTAGACCAGGCTGCTCAAAGCCCCATCCTGCCTGATCTTGAACGCTTCCAGGGATGGAGCATCCAAATCTTCCCTGGGCAACCTGTTCCAGTGCCTCACCACCCTCACAGTAAAGAATTTCTTCCTAATATCCAACCTAAATCTACCCTCTTCCAGTTTAACACCCTTACCCCTTGTCCTATCCCTATACTCCCTGATAGAGTCCCTCCCCATCTTTCCTGTAGGCCCCCTTTAAATACTGAAAGGCTGCTATAAGGTCTCCCCAGAGCCTTCTCTTCTCCAGGCTGAACAGCCCCAACTCTCTCAGCCTGTTCTCATAGGAGAGGTGCTCCAGCCCTCTGATCATCTGCATGGCCTCTTATCATAATTACTTTTTAAAAGGAAAAGCATTCCAATCTTGTGCTTCTCTTCTCAAAGCTATTTCTTATGTCATTTTGCTCTCAGCTTCATAAATTTCACTAAACTGAGACCAATTTTGAAAATGGACTCTGTTCTCCGCAGGTACACTTGGCACTCAGTGAGTCTGCCATCCCACTATATATCTGTAATTAGGCTGAGTATGAAAAACAAAATAACTTTGCCTCTACATTTTCCCTCACCATCCATGACTCTGTGGGTTTGCATGTAGCAGACCTGAAACAGACTTCAGTGAATGGTGTTTGTCCTGTGCTATCCATCGTTAGCCTCGAGATCTTATGATTTGTATGAAGTGAAATTACAAAAAGCATAAAAAAGGAAGATTCAGTGTAATGTACTGTTAATTAACTATTTGACCACTGGTTTGTCAGCGCAAAATAGCTTTCTTACACCATGGTCATAGTGGCATAACTGCATCTCCTAAGTCAATGGACAAAACTATTTCTTTGAAGCCTTCCACGTATCTTCATTTTAATGCATGAGTTCTATGTATATATTCAGGAAACCATAGAAGTATGTGGCTGCAACAGGGCGTATCTGATTTGTTCATGTACTGCTTCTTCAAAAAGCATGGGGCAAGCCCACATAAAGTGACAGTCCTGCACTCTGGGTCAGGTGGAGGCATCTGGAGACCATGGTGCTTTCTGCCTGTTCCTTTTCTACCCAAGCATTCTCCCACTAGGGCGAGGTGCCTACAGCTCAGGACAGGGTGACAGAGGCCAAAAAGCAGACCAAATAATGGCTGCTGAGCTAAGAATCTGCAATTCTAAATAATAGATATCTCAAAAAAGCAGGGAACAGATGCATAACTGCCCCTCAAAAGGAGGGAAAGAGAGATTATTCCTAGGGATTTAGAGGAGATGACACAGCTTGCTGTAACTCGGGGAGCCCCTGAGTGGTTTCTAGACAGAGGACAGGTGTAGTGCAGAGGCTTAGATTGCTGGACAAATTTCTGAATTTTTTTTGTGCTTTGGCTTGAAATTTTAGTTGTCCCTCACTCATTGCTGATTCTTATTGGATGAAAATGCATTCTGCTGTTTATGTCTGTACTTCAGAACTCTTTTTTGCTGTTCCTGAATAAATGTTAATCTTAACTTGTTAGTGCTCATTGGATTGACTTTGGCAAATACATCGGGGGAAGGAATCCAATGAATATCCAAATGAAGGCTGCAAGATAGTTTTTTCATATAAATGCTGTGCAGGATCAAAATAGATTATAATATATCACCTGATAATTCTAATTTTTTGATTGTGGTATTATCTTTTGTTATGTGAGGCACTACAAGGTTTGAGATGTTGTAAGTTATTACGGTTAGGAGGAAAACATGTTGAAAAAATCCAACATCTTCTTCAGGTAATGTCTGTATTTCCAAAAACCCACATAAAATTTTGACTTGCTGAATAGTATGAGAAATTAAATTACAAGAGAGAACTTCCTGACTTACTGAAACTTGTTTCCTTCACTCATTATGCCCCAAAGTCTTCATAGTCCGTCCTCAGCATTACATGTAATTTGGTTGTTAGATTACCTCTTTCCTTATCCTCCCTCCATTTTTGTCTATTTTCGTCTGTTTTTGTCCTCAATTCTTTCTGTCCTCTGCAATTTTAACATTATATCCCAGAGGTCTTCTGTCCAGAAAGATCAAGTGGCTAAGTGAATACAATTGTTTTGTTTCAATTTGGAGGCTTCCCTAATAAGTTGGGAAGCCTAATAATGGCTGCTTTTGATAAAAGATGCAGTTTATCTTGTTGGGTTGGACAGGTTTAATCAAACCTCTAAAAACGTTCTCCCTGTACCTTTTGTGAAGAAGATCCGTCTCCAGTTACTACATATGTAAAAATATAACACTATTCTGTAGCCTGTGTTATTAAGCATTCTGCAGTTTCATCTTTTTTTTTTTTTTTTTTTTTAAACAGAATGGGCAATGTCAGCCATGGTATGGATGATTAAAATGCCTCAGGCTTCTGTGCAATAACATAAGTGTAGACTCTGGGCCTAAGTGAGCTAATTTTCATTTTCTGTATACTGCTGTTCCTTTAGTTTTAAGAGCATTGAGGATGTTGATCATGTGGAAACTCTGAGGTGAAAGCATCTGCCCTGTGATTAAAAGAAATCCAAAAGAATATAATCTAAAACAATTTCTAAGAAAACCTACCTAAAGCAATTAACCTCGGTAGAATTGGGGATACTTCTTCAAGAGAAATTGTAATATATCCTTTGCATGAAGTGCAAGTATTGCAAGGCAGAGAGAAATTTACCTAGAAACATTTAAGAAAAGCAGTGGGACAGAGCAGTTTTGGCTGATAATTAATTAAAAGGAGCCCATACAATAAGAATAAAGAAAAAGTAAACTCAATTCATAAGTATGATCTGTTTTCACAGGCAAGGAATGATGAGCAACCAGCAATACTGAAAATCAATAGACTAAAAAGCAATGAAGAGAATAATTTTCACTGTGTACAGAGGAAATATTAGTTAGTGAATAAAACTCACTATGAAATGATGTCATTTGTGTTAAGAAAAGGACTACATGAATAATCATGCATAATAGGTAGGATGAATATGTAAGATAGGTAAGACTGAGAGGCAATCTCACCAACTTGGGTGTCAAGAGGATGGGGCCAGACTCTTTTCAGTGGTGCGCAGTGACAGGACAAGAGGTAACAGGCACAAGCTGGAACACAGGAATTTTCATCTCAACATGAGGAAAACCTTTTTTACTTTGAGGGTGACAGAGCACTGGAACAGGCTGCCCAGAGAGATTGTGGAGTTTCCTCCTCTGGAGATATTCAAAACCTGCCTGGATGTGTTCCTGTCCAATCTGCTGTAGGTGAACCTGCTTTGGCAGAGGGGTTGGACTAAATGATCTCCAAATGTCCCTTCCAACCCTTACCATTCTCTGATTCTGTGAAAATGTAAAAAATGTGTAAATAATCGCACTTTAGTGAATGAACAAAATAGTAAGCATCTGGAGATAAGGTGAACCATTTATGGTGTTCAAGAAGAGGAACTGAGTGTTCTCTGACAAGAAAAATTCAGAAGAGAAAGGGAACACTTAACTGTGCCAAATTTGCGTTAATTCATACAGAAATAAGAGCTCTGCTGCTCAGATTTTTCAACAGGAAGACTGATTCTTTCACAATTTGGTCCCCCTTTCCTACTCCAAATTCTAGTCCATGAAGTGTCTGAGAATTCTAAACATTCAGCAATGTCAGCCATATCTATCATACACACACAATTCGGTTTTACTCCACACTCACTCAATTATACAGATGGTCTGTGCACACAAAAAAAGGTAAAACTTCACAAATATGTTGGATTACTATGCCTACACAGAAAAGATGCTCTGCAGAGGTGATGAAAGTGTGCACTGAGTGCAGGTTCCCAGGCGCTGGCAGCGGGGGTTGCAGGGCGGCTTCCCTGAGGAGAGGCCGGGGTTGCCCTGAGCCGGACACAGCCGGTTCCAGCCGGCTCCAGCCGACCCACCGCAGGGCACGGCTGGGCCCCGCAGCCACAGGTGGTGACGTCTCAGGGAAAACATACTTAAGAAAGGGTAAAATGGCACACAGGCAGTGAGAAGCGAGGAAAAAAAGTGTGTGAAACAGCCCTGTGACACCAAAATGAGAGACAAAGGAGGGGGAGGTGGTACTCCAGGCATCAGAGCAGAGATTCCCCTGAAACCCATGGTGAAGACCATGGTGACACAGGTTGTCCTCCTGCAGTCCCTGGAGGACCACATTGGAGCAGATATCCACCTACAGCCCATGGAAGACCCCACACCAGAGTAGGTGGATGTGCCCTTGAAGGAAGTTGCCTCTTGTGGAGAGCCCACAGCAGGGCAGGCTCCTGGCAGGAACTGTAGCCCGTGGAGAGAAATCCACACTGGAGCAGATTTTCTGGCAGAAACCTGGGCCCTTGGGGGACCCATGTTAGAGCAGTTTGTTCCTGAAGGACTACAGCCCATGGAACGACCCATGCTGGAGCAATTCTTGAAGAACCGCAGCCCGTGGAAAGGAGAAGTTTGTGGAGGGACCCTACGCTGGAACAGGGGAACAGCGTGAAGAGGAAAAAGTGGCAGAGACAAAGTGTTATGAACTGACCACAACCCCGATTTCCAATCCTCTGGCACCATTCCAGATGGGGGCAGAAGAGTTAGGAAGGAAGGAGTGAAGTTGAGCCTTGGAAGCAAGTAGGCTGGGGACAGGTGTTGTTTTACTTTTTTTTGGTCTTCGTTTCTCACCACCCAACTCTATTTTAGTTGGCAATACATTTAAATTAATTTTCCCCAAGTCAAGTCTATTTTGCCCATGATGGTAATCGGTAAGTGATCTCCCTGTCTTTACCTTGACCCACAAGCTTCCTCATATCAGTTTTTCCCTCTGCCCTGTTAGGGAGGAGGGAGTAAGAGAGCAGCTGGGTGGGCATCTGGTAGCCAGCCAAGGTCTACCCACCACAACATGTATATGATTTTCAGGGTGCATAAGGGTCGCTGTGAATGAACTGTCTGTAGGCAGCAGATTGCACACCATCTTGGCTGGGCAAGCGGCACTGTGCGTGAGCTACATAGCATGCATGGACATATTTTTTTCTGAAAAATTGGCAGACACCTATAAAGATTTGTAGTCAAACTTTATTCCTGTGTTTATTATTTAGTTGGGCTGGAAAATTTAAATAAAGTTAACATGCTTTCTTAAAAACAAAAACAAAAACAAAAAAAACCCAAAACATATGAAGCTCTCTGAAAGTATTAAACACAATTTTGATTGATTTAGTTAATTCCAGGAGAGTAATGGAGGAAAGTGCTGCTACGGGAAGGAAGAAGTTTTCAAGAGTTATGTGGCAAAACAAAAATTACAAAAATTCAGATACTTTAAAAATGTCTGTCTACTTAAAATCAAGAACATAAAAATTCTCATTCTCCCTTCTTATCTCTCCCCAAATCTTTGATCTGGATAAAACTCAAAACGGCAGCATCATGGAGTCAGTACATGGTGTAGTCCTAAGGGAGCTGTGAAGATAGAGGTAGATAGATATCTATCCCAGCCAAAACCAGTAAAAAATATAAGTCAGCTTCCCAACTACTCTGTCTACTACTACAACTGTAGTTCACTACTGTAGTGCACATTGGCTAATTTTGATTCCATCTTCCAAGCAGAAAATAGCTTTTGCCTAAGCTGTGGACATGCTTTCCTGTAAAGCCTTGAGGCCCTGTCACAAACCCAAACATCTTTAGATTATGTTTTTTCCCCCCCAGAATGATAACCTAAAAATATTTCATTTCTGAAATGTTGAAACATATGTGACATATGTCTCATATATATTTACATGTGTATACTTGTGAGAGATATTGTAAAATTTTAAGCTCAAGTTGCTATGTTAACCTCTTTGATTAGTGCTTAAGTACCTAAATATTAAACTGGAACTATTTTTTTTCCTAAGAATTAGGAACCCACAGATGAAATCAAGGAAAGGTGAAAGAGCTAAAACCTCTTTAAAATTGGTCTACTTTTATTTACATTTCTACATTTGGATTTATGAACTTAATTTGCATTGAAGCAATGCACTTAAATGAATGTGAAAAACTCAGAAGTGTTTTACTTCTGTAGAACAAATATAAGCACTTTTAAAGTGTTATAGACTTTGATATTATTTTATTGGTATATTTTTTTCTGTGCCATAAGCTTACAGACTTTATTCACTGAAGGATATTCACCCAGGAGAGGTGATTCAGTGACATAACGTATCCTTGTCTCCCTCCTTGCGCCATGGCAGAGCATATGGGACAGCACGAGTGGCCATGTCAATGATACAGGTGATGAGAAACTGAGCAGGAAAGCAAATGGTTTAAGCGCATAGGGAGGTAACAGCTTTTCACAGTGACAATCTGGCATCCAGTCATAAACTGAGGATGCCCAACGTTCCTGCTAGCACCCCTGAGTGCAGCAGCGGGCCTGTGACACTCAAATTACTCCCGAGAAAAGGCAGCTCTGCTTCTTGAGGGGGATGTACCCCATCTTCCCTCACACTACCACCCCCGTGGAAAGCTGCCATCTACCTCTCCATTTACCCTGTGTCATCCTTGCATTTAGGGGCAGTTAGTTAGGTGTTGTTACTTACCTCATACATTCTGCAGATCTTAACACTTTCAGATGTGAACACTGACCCACATAAACCCACCAGTAACTTATTTTTTTCCACCACATAATCACTAGTCTACTTTTTAACTAGTTCTTTATCCTTTTCTGTGTCTTAATCTGGATCTCTGAAGCTTGTAGTTTTAAGCTGAGGCCTGTCATGTAAAACTTGATCAAAGGCTTGCTACAAATCCAAATAAAATATATTATGTGCACAGTCATTATCAACCTTGTCTGTAAAATGAAGATATAGGTACAAAAATCTTAGGCTGTAGCAATGTATTTGCAAGCATTACAATATGATCTGCTACAGAGGGCTATTCTTTTGATGTTTCATTTGTAGTGTATATTGTTCCATGAATAAGGTAATCCTTAATAATTTTACTCTGCAATATACAGAAAGAATCACAGAGTAAGTAAAGCATAATGTAAAAAAACTGCAGTTTCCCTTTAAAAACAGTAGTGGTTTTGGTTTGGGATTTTTTTTTTGTTGTTTTGGGGGTTTTTGTTTGTTTGTTTGATCCTGTATATTTGAGATAAAGATTTTTTTTTTTTTTAATTTGTTGCCAAATACTGCAATCATAACTCTTACGTGGACTTGCATGTGTTTGAAATTGTCTTGTCACCAAGGATTTTGGTTAGAGGACAATAACATATTGTTCTGTGAATCAGGAGGCTTGTGTTCTTACTAGTGAGAGAGAGTACGTGGGTACCCAAGTCAGTTGGAGTCTTTGCGTGAATTCTAAATTATCTACGCATTTTTAAAATGTGCCCATCATGTCAAAGAGACATGAAAAGAGTCGCAGAACAGCACAAGGAGAAACTCAGTTCCTTGCTGTTGTTTTTAAACTTCTTATTGCTGCTGACCTCCTTGGTCCATTGTTCTGCAAAACGGCTCAAAGCAGAGCTTTTTGTCAGTGACTGAAAAGGGGCATTGATTTTGGCAGTTGCTATTCAACACGGCGGGGACAAGTGTACTATTTGAGGTGGTACTAGCAAGGAAATTACCATTAGTGTATCCCAGTTCCTGTTACAGACTCAACTTCAGAGTCATTCAGTTCCTTTGAAGTGGAGTCCTTTGGGAAACGTTTTATGTCCCTTCATTCCTCTTTGGATAGCATTATACCATTTCAGAACTGGTAGGCTGGATCTCTGCACTGAGTCCCATGTTTTCTGATGATACTAACATGACAGGCATAGCAGAGTTTGTCATCTGTGAGCTTCTTCACGCTTATGTCAGTAGTTGATTGTGAAAGGTTAAAACTCTGTCCTGCAAAATGAAATCTAATTTACTGGTTCACCCAAGGTTCATGGAATATAGAAGAAAGGAAAAAGAAGAAGAAAAAAAGCTTAATATCTAAAAATACTAGCTACAATTTTTCCCTAGCTTCAACTTTTCCCATAATTTCTAAACTTTCCTTGTACCATAACCCACAACTATCTAGAAATAAGATTGCTTTCTCGGTGCTCTGTGAGTCTCTTTCCCAACATGTGCTACAACTTACTGACCTTCTTATTGAGTTAGCTGCTTCAAACCTCTAGAAGCTTGGTTCATAGTTAGGAAGAACACCTTTGGCTACTTTGCAAGACCTTTCCCCATCTAAAATTACTCATTATTACTCCCATAATAACCCTCACTCCCTTTTCTTCTTCGTATTCTCTATGGTAGCACCTTATCCTGTCATACTTACATTCTATTCAGTTTCTTTCTAATAGCCAAATTTGATTTAATTCAGTATATGCAGGCAGATAAGATGAAGTTCTTGTTTTTATCAGGATTAATGCAAACAATTTACTGAGTTTTCATATAGTGTGAGCTGATGCACCATGCAGAAAGAAACTTGGAACTTCATTGTCTCCAGAGCGTAAGAGAACACATGGTGTAAAAATAATTTTAAAATTAAGTTTTTAGGAAAACCTATGATAATTGGAAAGGAAGGGATGGGAAAGAGGGAAAACAGTTGTTAAATACTACACAATGTCACAACAACAGGATGGGTAGCTAGTGAAGGATAACATATTGTTAAGGTCTTTCTCTTCTGAATCTTGAGGTAATGCAATACAGTAACATTGCAGATACTGAAATTCTTTTCTTGCAGGAAAAAGTGAAAAACTAAAAGGTTTCATTATTGCACTGGAGCAGATAATTAGGAAATTATAGCTCTTACGAGTTGATGAAGTAAGTACCAGAACTCTGAAGTATACCTGCCTGTCAACCCTTAGCTTAAAACTTCAACTAGATTTTTGAAGCATTGCTTCTACTTTTTACCTTTTCACATTTCATTCTCTCTCCACTTCATATTTAGTTGTTGATTAGGGATGTTTTCTGTTACTAAGGAGGTATGAATAAAATTTAGAGTTCATGAAAAGGGTAACTGGGGAGTAATGTAGTCAGAAGTCAGGGTCAGGATAGTGAAAAATGATACTAGTAAGTGTAGTGAGATTTATGAATGAAAGCATCCTACCACATGGTTTTGCTTCCCCCAAGGATATACTTATCTTGAAGAAATGTGATTAAAAGAAATTGGTAAGATTCTAAAGAAAAGCCTATACCATATGTGTTCTCCTTTGTATCATCAATTAGTGCCATGAAGAATCTGTGGTCTTACCATCAAGAATGGATAGAATTATACCATGGACTTGCTTTGAAGTCATAAGTGCTGACAAGCTTCCTGATAGTAACACCAGGGCTCAGTTTCAATGATGATAAATATCTTTTATTTGGGAACTGGGAAACACTGTTGTGCCTCTAAATTTTGTTTGACTACTTCTACAGAGTGTCCATAAAGTTGAAGTTTTGATTAGTTATATGGACTTAATTCCATATTGCCTTTTTCTGTACAGGAGTATTTCTTAAAGTACACATCAACACATAATAGTATGCCATCCCGGGGAACAGGGTGGAGTGGCTCCAAGAACAAACCACACCATTCCATAACGTAAAATTTAAAATTTATTTACTAAGTGGGATAGACATAGTGGGTATATAGTAATTTCTATTCTAAAGTTTCTGGGACAAGCATACATTATGTACAAATGTACTCATGCCAGACAAGGCTGCTGTTCCTTTGGTCCAGTTGTGTCTGAGACCATAAAAGTGGGAAACCAGCACACTCACTCTGACCTTCCGATGGGGCTAGGTGCTACCTGACAGCCTGACCCCTACGTGCAGCTGTTCCCACTCTAGTTTAGCCTTCTGCATGGTGTTGAACATCCATGGATGAGTTCTCCTTCAAGCACTTAATGATATAACTACTTATGGTTTTGGATGAGCCCCCAATGCTCTCTCACGTAGCCTCAGGGCCAATCTCCTTGACTTCCTCCATATCTGAAGGCAATAAAGCAATTGCTACATGGGTGACTGTCACACTGTGGCCTCTCCTCAAATTTATTGCAAGGAAGTAATGTTAACTGTTCATCTGTGCTTCTGAGTGTCTTTCCTGTGCAGACCTAAACCATTAGACCAAAGCCAATGTAGTCCAGGCAAGTGCTTTCAGATAGGCCTGCTCATGACAACTATCACTGCTTCTTTGTTCTCCTCAGTGGATGCCAGAGAAATCATAAGAGCTGTGAATCTGTGAATCATCTGCCAATTTACAGTGCTTGACTTCTGGACTCTTGTCTTACAGAAGTATCGCAGGCAACATCTCTTATAACTTTCTGAAGATAGCTATCTCTCCAGAGATAAAGTGCAGGACAAATCTTAGGATGTACAGAAATGAGATATTTCTAAATATTATTGTAATGAATGTAATAATTTATATGTATCTAATTTTCAGATCCTGTACTTAAAATTCCTGAACTTCAAAAGAAGTTTTTTGTGATGGGATTTGAGAGATCAGGCTCAAAAACTTCTAAACTTGGAGTTCCAGATGATGGGCCTGTATAAGGCATTGCAGAATCAGGATTATATCACTTCTCCTGTGCAGGGAGACCACACAACAAAGTGTCATCTTTTACATACTGTGTAAGAACTTGCAATGGACGTTACTAGACTGAACAGAGATGGACCAGGTGAAGATAGGAATGAACTGGCTTTAGATCTAGTGCTAATAAAAGGTGATTTATGATTACTTGGTCATTTTCATTTTTTTAAGATTTCCTCTAAAGGAATGGATCTGTTGTTATAGCATAATATGAACATTCTTACTCATGTTATCAAACTTTTTTTCCCTGTTAGTTTTCCCTATTTTAGTTTCTTTACAACTAATTTTCAAATTGTAAGGCATATTAAAAAAAAAAAGGTGTTTAATCTTAGTAGTAACTTAACCTAAATGAGTTCAAAATTCCTTCGGGAATATAAAACAGTTCATCAGGTCTACTTTTTTTTTTTTTTTTTCCAGGGAAGAACCTTGCTGATTTATTTATAATATTCAAAACCAATTAAGATGTCCTCTAATTATAGGAATACGTAATCTTCTCTAAGGCAATATAAAAATAATTAAAATAAAAGCAGAGAAACTGAGTATAAGGAATAACTATACTAATTGTAAGACATTATTAGAAAAAACTTCTGGAAAATTTACCCACAGTTTTGATAATTTCCTCTGGTTACTAAAATTATCTGTATTTTCTAGTTGAAACTATATAGGAAAAGTATAAAAAAAGTATATGCTTTTAAACTTTTCCCAAATAGTACTAACTAGGGAATTTGTGAGAGAAAAAACTTCATACTTGCTGGTTTATATTTATATAAACTCCATAAGAAGTATCACTTACATTGTAGCTACACTACAGCATAATTTAAAACTGTTGTGTAAGAACCTAGTTATTCAAATGAAAAATTAGTGGTTACACTCTGCTTTTGTAATGTCTACAATGTAATTATCCTTACTGGTTTATGAAAGTCTGGAAATATTTTCATGTGTTCCTTTGGAATCACTTTATTAATTAAAAAAATTAGGTCAGCTCCACTGACCTAATTAACTCTAATAAAACCAACTAGGTCACAATTAAGATTCTCCTTTCACATAGGTATTTTCTGTCTCTTTAGCATCATTTGTAATTTAAGCCTGGAGTGTTTGGACAATTATTTCATGCTCTTTGTATTTTACTCTCTCTGTCATCTGATCTGCTTTTTTAAAACGAGTCCCACAGCCAAGAAAAGCCAGGGACAAACTACTTGAAATGCCAAATCTAGTGTCTGCATTATTCATGCCATTTTGGTGTCTACGAAAATATAAGGCAGAACAAAATCTGTGCTGAAGAATGAGAAGAGTCTTAGAATCCCCTCTGTATTGTCACTGCATCTTCCAGGGAACCAGAAACGTTACTGGTTTACGTGGGCTGAGCTTCAAGAATTTGTCAGTTGTCAGGTTAGGAAGTGTTGATTACACATGTGTTACTGGGTTAGGTTTGTTGCACTGAAGAACCATGTTAAAATGCCACTGTCTGCACTACAGAAAACAAATAGCAAGTTACTTCATAATTAAATTAAAGAAATATCTTTATCCAAGCATAAAGAGTTTCAGAGCAAGACCGGGTTCATATTTTGTTTTAGGCTTATACTTACAAGAAGCTAGTTGGAACAGGATGCTGAGGTGTATAAATAGCACAAAGTATTTACTCTAAGGTACTTTTCTTGGTTTCTGCTGTAGTTGGATAACAGTGAAACATAGGCTACCTAGATGATGCGTTATCCAACTTAAGAACCTGTTTTAAGAGGGGATAAGTTAACTTTCTTTACATGTTTATCTCTGCTTCCCCTAAGAGACTAAAATAGCTTAGATGAGAAGTCTAATCTTTCAGATAGTTACAGTAAATTGAAGGCTATAGTAAGTTAATCATTACAGTAAATTAATCATGCTTGTTACAGTCTGACCATAGGCCAGGTTCTCTAATAATTCCTTGTCCAGAAGAAATCTATGATAAATAAAGGGAGTAACACAACAGAAGACCTGAATAACCCCTGAAGAGAGTGCCCCATGGGAAAACAGGCAATCCAGAAAGACTTAGTTAGGAAGTGTCTTAGTTGCAGGGCAAAAAAGAGAAAATCCTCTAGCTTCCAGAACTCATAAATATGTCAAAAATGTTTCTGTCAAGTAGTTAGATGATTCAGTTAATTAAAAATAGTAAAATAGTGTCCCTCTAGGGATTATATCTGGTGTAAAAGTGAAAGTACCAGCTGAAAGATGATCTAGTGCCCTCATAGCATTTTACATAGGCCCTAAGTGTTGCTGTTTCCAAAAGTTTTACTAGAAGAAAATGAAAAGTTATGGGAACCGATTCCACTCAAAAGCCAATGTCACAAAACTCCTCGCTTGGCCAAAGATGGCTGCAGCACTGAGGCAGCTGTGATCACCTTTTTATATAATGCACATTGTAAACTGCTTTCCTCTTCTAGGATTCACAAAGAGAATCGTGGTATAAACACAAGATTTATAGATTTTTACTGCAGAAAGAGATATTCTAATCAAGTTCAAGCTAATGCATGACTTAACAGTTCTAATTCACCAAATAGTAAATAACTATAAACACAATCGCAAAAAAACAAACCAAACCAAACCAAACCAAACCAAACCAAACCAAACCAAAACAAAACAGGAACTTTCCTTTTTAGAAATCCAATAAAATATCAACAATCAATAATTTCATAATGAACTGTAGCTCTCTGGAGAGTACCTTACACAGTTCCTTCACCTTCTTTTTTTGCCTAATAAAGGATAGGTAGAGAATGGTCACTGTCATTTAGATGGAAATTTCTATTCTGTATGTGCAATGCCATCCTGTGACTGCTTATCCTTCCTCCTATTTACCTGTCAGGACATTACAATTCAGACTACAGCAAGTTGCAAGTGATTGTCCATAAATCATAATAAAATATGTCACATAATATCCAGGTTTTAGTGTAATACCTGAGTTATCTGGTTAGACAATCTGGACATTTAAATTGTATGTGATTTTCCATTATCTAAGAAACAACCTAGTTCTCCAGACAGCAACCGGCATACTCTTGCAAACACAAAAAGCATTAGGGAAAAAACTTTTAGTCTTGTAAAATTCTTCATTTCCTCATGAGAAATGGAAGCAGAGTATTTTCTGAGTATAATGTTTTCCAACGGGCAGAAAAGTAGCAAAAAGAGTGTAATGATCTTAAGTTATGTTGAAATGACACAAGTTTTATCAACTATAGATATCTATATATCTCTGTTTCCAAAAAATGTATTCTTGTTGCTATGGAAATTTAATGACTCTTTAGTTCAACACTTCTTCATGTGACCGTAACTCTGTAAAATGTGGACTTGTTATGCTGGTGCAAGTCTAACATGATTTTACTCGATGTACCTAATATAACAACTTTAGCAGAGGGATTAGCAGATGAAGGAAAGCAAAACATCAAGAGATGTTACAGAGCTTAAATGAATTTCAGTCACCGAACAGAACTTTGACATTTTGCATTCCCTGCTTCTAGTATATTTTCCTTTGTTTTCTTTATCATGGAAGAAACTGCTGCTTTCTTATACAACATAATGAAAATGAAATTTCTATTTTACTTGGAGAAAGACAAAAGATTTTTATCTCTAAAACCAGCCATTACAGTTACAGTGCTACTGGATTTTAGGTTTCTTTTTTATTTAACCAAACTGTTATGTATTAGGTCAGCATTCATGCACAAACCACTTAAGAAATATAAAGAATTTGGAAAAGTCTAGGTTACTTGGGGCTTCTTCTGGGGAGAGAGAATACAATAACCAATTGCTCATCCCAGGGGAAAAGCACAGCTTGGAAATTTGATAAGTCTATAAATATTCCTGAAATTTTGCTTTTAATGAGATGGATACACTCGCAAGCCTTTATATGCTAAAAACTCAAAGATTCTGTGTGGTTAACTTGTACAGAAAAACTGCAGAGATGAGTAATTGCATATCCAGATGACTAAGAAGTATCTTAATTAAGCCTTAAGGAGCTGGATGTTTCCAGAATTTGCCGGCTATGTTGATAAAAATTGAATTTGAAACATGCGCATCGTTGTGCGTGGGAACACTAGCTGTAGAATAGAAATTATGACATCTGTGGCAACATTTTGTCAATATGATATACATTTAAAATGTAAGGTTGGTCTCTGCTCAAGAAGTGTGGTTTACCCAGTATGAATGGGGAACCATAATTTGTGTACCTCAAGTTGTGTACATGGCTTTTTAGCATGGCAGATAGTATCACTGGAGATCAAAGAGAAAATTCACTGAAACACTGATAAGAAGTATCAGTCCTTTAGAAAGATCCTGTTGTGTCAGATCAACAGGATAATTAATTATTGAATTGAAAATATTCTGCTGTTCCTTCTGTTTCTTCTGATGTGCAAGGTCTTAGCAGTAAACTCCTTTTTCCCAGTAGGAGTGACGAACCGAGTAGCTGAATATTGCAATTAGATGCCTTATTGTAGTGTGCCTAAGGAATTAAATCTCATTAGAATATTTTATCTGACTTTTTCTATAGCCGTAAATTTAACTATGCTAGACACTACTCTGAGTTAGTGACCTGAGTAAGAACATTTGGGACTGTTGATTAACTGTGGAAATTTTTTGTTTGTTTGGTTTTTTTGTTAATTTCAGACTGAATAAGACTACCTAGCATACCATTCTGTTTCTAAAGTAGATGTCATTACTTTCAGCCCTGTACATGTCAAAAGAAACACTTGTACTTCTTCATTTTGTATTAAAGAGTTACTGTTCCTCAGGTGGGAGTCTTTATCTGACTATACATAGACTGAGCCAGTGAAGAAAACTATGTCTGACATAGTGAGTGTACGCTCCCTTCACAAACAGTGAAGAAAAGTAAGCACTTGTAGGACATGGGTATAGCATCCTGAAGTATACAATCAGCAGAGATCAGATTGACTGTTTACTAGAAGGTCTTATCTCTCTTAATTGACTATAAACAAGCGACATTTTGCAGTCATTTTAAATAACCAGAGTATGATATGTAAACTTACTAAGGATGTTCAAGGGAGAAGAGGAACAAAAATGTACTATGCTAGGCAACAGAATGATTTTCTTCTTAAAAGAAAATACAGATTCTAATGGTTTGGCATTTATTTTCTTTAAAAGACATGGCTGGTCGCTAAGAAGCTACAAACCTGGAATAATATCTATGGCATAGCAACACGTTTCCATACATACAGTGGTTCTCAAAGTTTTGAAATTGAAATCCACCTTTGCAGGGTCATGTGTCTTTGTGTGCCACCTTTTGCATATAAATCCAAACTAAACAGTATTTCCTTCAAAAACTTACTTTTTATTAACCAATCGCTTCAATTTAAAATGAATGATTTTATTTCCAGGAAGGATCTTGTATTCACTTTCCTGCTTATATATATATATATAAAACTTTATATACATAAAACTCAGTACCTACCTCCATTTTACTGTTTCTCAGCTGAGGTGGCAGCAGATTGGGGCCTGCAGGTTAGCAAATGAAGAAGACATTGCAATTGCGTAATGATGTAAAGTAAGAACCATAAGAACCATTGTATGGTTGAGAACCATATGACGGTTAAATTAAGGATCATGCAGTTTCATACTTCCTCTCCGTTGATAGCAAATAATAGATGCTTTAGAGAAGAGTGTTGGAACACAAAGCTGTAGTGTAGGAAGCACAAAATATCACTTCCATTAACAAAGCTTCCTATTCATGCATGTTTTTCTTTTTTGAACTTACATGATGACTTTTGTATTTCATATAAGTTTTTGCCATCTGCTACATTCTATAAAAATCGGTTCCCCAGTTTAACATTGCAGGGTGTGATAAGAATGCCCCCCTTCTTCCCTGTTTTGAAAACTTGTCTGCAAGTATTCATGTTAAAGTAGTGCCTGCTAACTGCCTTTAATTGCTGGCATTTATGCCTGGTCTGGGGACTGAACACTGCACTGCTCCTCTGTTTGAAGCTGTTGAAGTAAATAAAAAGTAGTAGCTCCACAAAATATCCTTATTGTAATTTCAGGTGTTTCTCCATACAAAGAAAATATTACAACAGACATTGGAAAGTGGGTGTATTTCCTTAAGATTCCCATGAAAATATATGAGGTTTTACTTTTTTTAAGACCATTTTATTTTTTTAATTTTATAATTAAAGAGGACTTAATAAAATTGTTTTTAGGACAGATAATAGAAAATTTTATGGGTGTTTGATGAAAGAAAATGTAGAAAGAAAGACTGACGAAACAAAATGCAGGAAGTTTAGTACTTTTCTATGAGAAATATATTTAGAAATCACAGCCACAGTAGTCGGAAATCACCAATGTAAATACGTGGAAGTAAATAAGACTGTTCAAGCTCATGTAAGGAATTTTTAATGTACACAGTATATAAAGAATACAGCTCACTTATACCATCACTAATAATTTTTTGACAAAAAAATAAATGGTTGTTGGAAGAGTAATGTAAAAAGATGTATAATTTAATAGTTTTGATCTTCAGTGGCACAGAAGGAGAAAACATATTGGGTTGGCGCATTGTCACTTTGAAGCATTGGCAAAAAGCTTTGCTCTAGCAATTGCTTTTAATAAATTACTGGCATTATTATAGTGAAGTGAAAACAATGTTCATGCTTTTACCCCTGTTCATCCACCTTACAATACCGAAGCTGTAATTTTTTTCTGCTTCTGTTGGGGTAGTTTTCCTTATAGAGGAACTCTAAATCTTTGCTGTCCCATAAATATGTGAATATAAACAGTGATTTATTCAATTTAGCTCCTGTTTTGGTGGAGGAGGTTTATGGTGCTGAGAAAACTCATTAATCTAATTCACAGCTCATAGTATAAACATAACCTTTACAATATATAACAGCAGAAATTATGCGTGGTTATGATTTACTGTTTCTGTTTTGGAAGGAGAAAGAAGTGCAAACTTGTTTTGCCACTTCCAGTTTTAATATGCATTGATTAAGCTGAAGAATTAATACAAAACTGCTATAAATAACAACCTATGTGTATTTACTTTTTGATGAAAGTTTCTTTTTTAATACAAAGTATTAAAATTCAGAAGCTGTGAGAACAGTGTGCTGTGAGTCAGACAAGCCACTTTAAAAAGCGTAAAACAGAATTGCTATTAACCTGATCATTTATTACGACAGTAAATCTACTTAAAAGGTAGATTTCTGAAGTCTCTTGAACATCGACATAACACAGAAAAGTAAGAGATTAAGTAACTGCATTGTAGTAATGTTAAATTGCTCTTTAGGTCTTACATACTTAAGTATGCATATTTTATTAGAATTCATATTCTCACTGAAGTGGAAAACCTCAATTTTGAATCAAGAGTGGCTGTTAATATAATAATTGTAATATATTCATATCATGTAATGCTATTATGAGTTTACCTATGCTTCTGCTGAATGTTAAGAGAAACTTGTGATACTTGAAAAATAGACATATTTTTTGTTAAATGATCGAAAGAACTATCAAATTTTGGTGTTTCTGTTTCAGTCACTGTGCAGAAAATCTTGAATATCTAAAGAGATAAAACGTGTAATTATGACATTTCAATATTTCTTATATGCATTCTGGGATGTTATGAATATGTTTCTTATACGTCAACTTTCTATAATTTTGTCCAGAGTATTTTGCAAAATATATATAAGTGATGTCATTGCAATGTTGCATGGTTAAATATATTTAGTTGAAGACTTTTGAATATGTTACAGTTTATATATAGGAAAGTTAAAAACATGTTATCAAGAACCCTTGACCAATCAAATCATAGTTCTTTTATAGAGCCGAGTTCTTTGTATAAGACACTATTTTAAAAGAGAATTCATGAAAGTGAACCTTACATAATATATATGTTTTTAAAATAATACTGATAAACATATATTATTACTAATAAAAATCCTAATGTATTTTACTATTCTGGAATTATGAGAAAGTTAAGAATCATATCAGTCATAAGCTATGTTGTAAAATGTGACTTTTCGCTCCTATTGTGAATGAAACTTCAATTTAAATTCATTAAAATTATGATAAAAATTCCTATTGGAAGATTTTATTACTAAAAACATTTAGATCGTAAACACTATAGTTCCTTCAAACTATAGTAAAGTATTGCTGACGCAAAACTATTTTACAAAGACTGTTGATTATTTTTAGTTCATCTTTCATCTGTGCCATACCACCATTGGTGGTCTCCTTGTGACCAAAATTTACTTCTATAGGTCATATCTTGTTTGCATTTATAAGATATATGGAGGAAAAATGGCATCTCTTTACGTACTTCACAGTTTTTCCTGATTCCTTTGTTTTGTATGATGACAGTTTGTCTACATACAAGAAACTAATTTTCAAGTTTCTACTAATGTAATACATAACCCAGCAATGTAGCTGTAATATGCTAGTTGAATTTAAAATATGTATATTAATTTACAAAATTAGCTGGTGTTAATTACTCAACTTTCCTTCCAAGCTGTGAAAGGAGGAAACAAATGAGAGCAATCTCTTCAACAGTTGTTAAGAAGAAAATATAACAGTGTCTCTAATGACATAGGAAGAACATAGATATTCTTTAAGAATGAATTACTAAAAAACGGGAAACAAAAATCAAGAGCTAGAAAATGTTTTTATAAATTATTTTGTTACTTACACATTTAAAATACTATTTTTTTCACCCTCTCACACATTGATGTCTTTATGTGTGCTCAGCAACATATTATTCCAAAAGTTAAACACAAGATGTTTGGATGACTATGGGTGAAGTTTCTATGCAATGTGAGGACATATCAGTTCTTGCCAAGAATTTTAAGTAATGGGATGATTTAACCTGAAATTTAGTAGAATTTGACAGGTAATTTCCCTAGAATCTGTTTCAATTTTCAATATTAAAGCTGAGCAGTGGAATGCATAAACTGTTTCCCTTGTATTACTTTTTTTTTTTTTACAATACATTTAACTGTCATGAAGAGATGATTAAATATTAAAGGAAACCTTTTAGAATACAGTGACAGATGTTTTCAGGTAGAAAATACTGTAGAATCTATTTATTGGGCTAACAATTTTCCATTTCTTCAAGCAATGGCTGAAGAGCCCATTACCGATTCTGGATAAAAATATATTAAGTTTTGATGGACTCAAGTAATAGAGAGCAGTTGACCATATTGTAGAAGCATGAATCATAACAGTGAAATGCTTGGCAATGTATTTTGAAGATTTAAAACATAAGGACCATATACTGACCCGAAATTGTATAATCAATAATAATATATGAACAATGATGTAGTAATATTGAGAGTTCTACTACGGAATTACAATACCCTAAGTGAAGCAGTCTAGCTAATAAGAAAATGTTTTGAACACTAAATCTACTGAGTGAACAATCAAAACTTAACACTAGCACATTTCAGAGAAGGGTTTTATATAAAGCAAGCCAGTCTAAATCTAAAAACTGAAGGATGTATTTAAAAATTGTATTGTCCATAAATCCATAAATAAACCCCTATAACGTTATGTGAATCCGCAAGTACAGTTACGTAATATCTGAAAATCAAAAGAAGACAATTGACTTACAGCTTTGGTAAATCAGGCTTAATCATTCAAACCTGAAGATAAATTATTATGACCAGATGGAAGACATTCGTATGACAGGGTTATTTCCTGTCTAGACTAAATTTAATCATAGCAAGAGAGATTTCATGTAATCCTACTCAGATCTATTCCCATGCTTCACTAATTCATTAGTGTAAATACTCAAGATGAAGAAAATATAGAACATATATTCCAATATTACATTTCAATATTAGATGTATCAATGTCTCTCATATATACTGTCTTTCACAGTATCCTTCTGGACAAAATGTCCAGCATAAAGCTAGACAAGCTCATGCTACATTGGGTGAGCAATTGTCTCATGGGTTCAGCTCAAAAAGTAAATGGGGTTACATCAGGCTGGTAGCTAGTCACCTGTGGGGTTCCCCACAGCTCAATTTTAGGGCCAGTGCTCTTTAATATTTTTTTGAATGATCTGGATGCAGGAATCAAATGTATATTAAGTATGTTTGCTGATTATACTAAACTAGGAGGAGCTGTGGACTCCCTTGAGGGTAGTGAGACTTTACAGAGAAATCTGGATAGACTAGAGAACTGGGCAATCACCAACTGTATGAAATTTAACAAGAGCAAATGCCAGATTCCCCACCTGGGATGAGGTAATCCTAGTTATATGTACAAACTGGGAGACGAGAGGCTGGAGAGCAGCTCTGCAGAAACAGATCTGGGGGTCTGGGTTGATGACGAGTTGAATATGAGCCAGCAGTGTGCCCTGGCAACAAAAAGGACCAGCCGTGTCCTGGGGTGCATCAAGCACAGCATGGCTTGCTACTTGAGGAAGGTGATTGTCCCACTCTACACTGCACCAGTGCTGCCCCACCTCGAATACTGTGTGCAGTTTAGGGTGCATCAAAATAAGGACATCAGACTATTTGAGTGTGTCCAGAGGAGGGTGACCAAGATGATGAAATGTCTCGAGAGAGAGAGACTTACGAGGAGTGGCTAAGGTCACTTGTCTTGTTCAGCTTGGAGAAGAGAAGGCTGATGGATGACCACATCGCAGTCTACACCTTTGTAAAGGCAGGCAGCAGAGGGAGAGGTGTTGATCGCCTGTCTCTGATGACCATTGATAGGACATGAGGAAGTGGAATGAACCTGCATCAGGGGAAGTTTGCGTTGGACATTAGGAAAAGGTTCTCCACCAAGAAGGTGGTTGGTCACTGGAACAGCCTCCCCTGGGAAGCGGTCAAGGCACCAAGCCTGTTAGGAGTTCAAGAAACATCTAGACAATGCTCTTAGTCATGTGGTTTAGTTTTAGGTAATCCTGTGAGGACCGATCCCTATGAGTCCCTTCCAACTGGAGGTACTCTATGAATCTATAATGTCACAGGTATATTATCCTACTGGTTACAAAAATAATTTGACTGATAAAAAATAAAAATATACTAATGTGTATGCTCTACTAATGTGTATTTGTAATTGTGCTTTCTGGTGCCTTTTGAAAAGAATATCTGATTTTAATATAGTATGGTTTGTTTTTTTTTGTTTTTGTTTTTTGGTTTGGTTTTGTTTTTGCTTTTTTTTTTTCCCAATTGTCTTCCTAAATTAGATAAAATAGCAGATTACTATATGAAAAGCTTCACAGAAGTAGGTGGGACAGTTTGTGAAGACAGATATTATATAGTAAATGAATGTCTGAAATCAGTCTACTGGTTAATTTTCTTATACAAATGTCTAATGGGATAAGAATGTAAGGAATAAAATGAAGAACAAATTGGTAAGAAATAAAAATACAATTGTATTCATCTTTTTAGAGGGACCACATTTTGAAAACTTTTCTCTGTGCACAAACCCCATTATTAACTTCTCCACAGGAGATAATTTATTCTCTCATTCCCTTTTTGTTAAGTCCAGATACCTCTTTCCAGAGAACAGTTGAAAAAGGTTTTTTTCTAGGTTATGTCCCTATAAGTAAACAAGAGTACAGTGAACACTCATTCCATCTAAAGTACGCTGATTTACTCAACTCTTTAGCAACTTACTGATCGTCACATAGAATCTGTCCTTAGAAACATTTTCTACTGAAAGCAACATGGGTGTGTGACTTAACGCTATATCCATCCTTTACAAAAATTAAAACACTTGACAGTAATTTTTGATGGACTCAAAAAGTTCTATCAAAGAAACATATCACCAGCATGCTTTTTTGAATCGTGATATTCATATATCCTAAGAAAGGCATACTGTGGGCTTAATTGAACAGCATCTAAGAGCAATTCTGAGGGATCACCAACTGTGTCTTCACAACTCATTCTAGGTGGGAACATCATGTAGGAGTATAGATTCATCTTTTAAAGGTGCCTAAGTTGCTTCACTAAATAAAGACCTTAGATCTCTCTAGCTCTAAATATTCCACTAGAAATGGATACACTTGAGGCATTATAGCACTTATTTTAGGCCAACATGGACTGGCATTAGGACATTCATATTATTTAATTCAGCATCTCATTGAAAGGTTGAGATAAGAATCAATATTGGGTCTGTATGGCCCTATTTCTGTCCTTTCAATATCTGAAGGCCACTTTTCATGCATTTTTCTTCTAGAGACTAATTCTTATATCATCTTTCAACAATTTGCCTGGTGTGAGATTCATTTCATGTACTCCTAGACAGTTAACAATTACTTTAAGCTAGTTGTATAATCCTTGCCAAGAAGAAGGGTAAATAAGTCCAAAGGAGCATTCATCCTAACTGAGGAAAGATGTATAAGACAAAGCAGATGACTACTCTTGTTTCCACATCTCTGGTGTACAACTGTGACCTCAAGTTATATGCCTGATGTTGTTTCAGTGATCCAGCCTCTGTATGCTTCAAATTAAGTGCTTCAAACCTCCTGAGCTCCTTCATTACTTCCTCATGCTCTTTCAGATCTTTCCCAACCCACATTACTCTGGTTATATTCTCTTACATTTTTCCAAGGAAATTTGATAGGAAGGAACATAAAGTTAGGAACAGAAAACACCTCCTTAGTTATTTCTACTTTTTGTTAAAGCAACTGAGAATTACATGCAAGCTGTCAGATTCCCCTCTTTTCATGAATCAGAGATTCACCAGTATTTCACGCTAAACTGCATTCTTCCTTCTCCCTTTTGCCAACAAATCCTTAACTGCAATGGAAGATTCTGCTAAGGATACATTCTGCTTTGAGATAGGCTCCTCTTCCCATGCCATGTACTCACACTAAGAAGGTACAAATGCATCAGATGACACTTTACTATACCTTGGAGAATCACTATGGAAGGAACGTGGGTTTTTTTCCCCCCATTAGCAATAGACCAGTAGTTAATGCTCCACTGACTCTCAGTCACTCTTCCACAAGATGTGAATGACCTTCCATGAACGGGTCAGTCATTTTAGATAGAATACAATACAAGAGGATATGCTTGTGAAGTCGCTATTTCCACGTTGGCTGAAAGAGTTCACAATTTGTCTATTTCTACACAATACAAACATAATAAACCTCACAATGTGAACACAATAAGCCTATTTGTTATACTGTGGAAAGGATAATCCTGTGGAAAGCATAATCCCACGTAAAGATTCTCCTACTGGAAGTAGGAATCTTCATCTTTCCACCATGAGTCCAAAAGCAGATGCAGCCTTGATCTAGATAATGGCTGATACAGCAATAGGAACTACATCTCACGATGCACCACCTCTGCTTCTCATAATTTGGTAGGGGTGGTAATGATGACGCATACAAACTTAAGTTGTCTCCATTCCTTTAAATTCTTGGATGCAAAGCACTCCTTTTCATACTGGAGAAGTGCTGGCTGCTTGTTAAGAACCTGCTAGTGCCATAGGAACTTAAGAGTTTCCGGACTACACAGCTATGTGTCTAGAGTATAAGAATAACTTTGCAGCTTGACTCCTGCTGCTGTTTCTTGATTAAGGTAAGAGTGTACCAGTGTCTTTTTTTGTTGGAGACCAAGAAGCTGTAATGGACAGTAGTCTATCTATCTCCAGGATCCCTGCTGTCACCCTTGAGGAGAAAGTTGGGATTCAGCAATAAACTCCCAGTCTTCTCGAATTAATTTTGTACTTCAGAAGAAAAGTTGGTAGTATTACTGGGACATACGTAACTAGTTGTTTACTCTTGACATTGTAGTCCTACATATTGTTAATGGTAGCAAGCTGTGCATTGCATGTCAGGATATTTCTTCACCTGCCTACCTTGTTCCCTCTCTCATCCATTATCTTTGTTTCTCCTCTTTTCACCCTTGGATAGCTGATCTCCACAAAGAAAGAAGCCCATATATCTCATTATTTCACATTTTCCTTCTCACAGATGGTAACCCCACCTGCAGATCTGCCCTTTTCATGCCATTACTAACTTCATGCCCTGTTTAAACTGTTATGTTTGCAACCAGGTCACCTGCTGAGGGAATGGCTACTTCTGACAAGACCCGATCTCCTATTGAGCAAATGAGCTACAGACACAGAGGCACAATTATTATTAAGTGTTAGCATAATTGTAATTATAAGTAGAGTGTTTCATTATAATACAGCTGTTGAGGCTTTAATGCATCCCTGTAATGCGCTTTATTAATAAGCTGTATAGAACTGCTGACTTTACAATTTTCTGGATTGCATTTATGATAACAAAAGAGGTTATGAAAATGAATTCACTACGGGAGTCCTGCTGTGTTAGTTACTATGATTCACAAGTTTATTATGGTAATAAAGCAACATGAGACAATAATGTTGGGAACTGAAATACACTAATGATGTTTCATATTGTTCCAAAAACATTATGCAGAAGTGGTAAAAAGTGTTATGACTTGCAGACAGTCAAATGTAGCAGATGTCACACTACCGAACAAAAGCGAGAGAGACAATACTGTTAGCCCCTGCACCATTTGCTGCTTCCTCTCAAGTCTTCCTTAAGTGAAGAGAATGTTTAAGTTGGTTGTTTGATTGGCAGAAAAAGATTATTTTTATTAATTCTTAACAATTTCTAAATTAATATTTGAGCGAGGAACTGTGTGGTCTTATCTTCACTAGGTGTTTTCTATATAAATTTATAGACACTTTGTAAACAGACTTCTGAAGCAAAGGACAAGTTTTTGAAGGCAATGTTCCTACTGTTGTTAGCTATTTTCAAGCTAACTGTTGGCCAGTTAAAATTGCTCAGGATAAACCTAACTCCAGAACAAGACAGATCAGAATGAGATTTATGACACCTCTCACAATTTTTAAATAATGGCAGAGTCCACTGTCCCTGATAAACCTTTTTATGTGACATTATCACATACTCTGTTTGAGTCACTCTTAGCAGGGTTCCACCAAGACTCACTCCAGCTGAGTTAGGATTACTCAGAAATGAGTGGCACTCTTTAGACATTATTTTTTATTAATCTGGATATAATTGCATTGCAAACAAGAGACTGTCAAGGAAATCACTGTGCCCTGATTATCCATGCTGCTTAATAGTTAACTGCATCTGTGACTTTTGCTTTCAGGCTTTTCAACTAATTTACTCAAAGATAAATCTTCTCTAAAGGGCATCATTCTTAAGGACTGTGGACACAAATTAGTATGTGACAGCATGCGTACTGAGTTTTGGTCTCTGGTGCTCTTTTGTTCAGCAGCGTAGAACTATGCACATATACCCACATGTGTTTATATAGATACAGAATCTTCACATAAAAAAAATACAGTTTTTACATTAAGAGATTACATATGTTAATTTTAGTGCTATAGACCTGTATACAGTGTACAGAGGAATAGTAGTAAATTACTCTTGCAGCAAAGCTGTGCTGTGACTCTCATAAAGTATGTCACATTAGTGAAGACTGGATAGTACAATATGCATTAAATGTACTGCATCATGATAAGAATGATCACAATCATGGAAAAATTCTCATTTAAAATGAGATTAATGAAAGGTGAAGTTATAAAAATATGATTTCTATCTCTGAACACTAGAACAGTGAAGACATTTAATGCAATTAAAGATAGCATATTCAAAAATGATGAAAATAAATACTTTTTCATAAACTGTATGGAACTCATTGCTATAGGAAATTTGCAAGGTCAAGAAAATTAAAGAAATGGAGTATTTACCTGCAGATAGTGGTAGACATAGGATCTGGCCTCCCTAAAAGCCACTTAAAATACGAGGAGAAACCTAGTCCACATATCTTAGGGAACTGTTTAACACAGTGAGTACTTTAATTCATTAGCCATCTATTTGAGTATCTAGTTTTCATTATTCTGAAAATGCCCTATGTAATTAATTTTGTTTGCGAACACATGCTTGAGATGTGTTTTCTGCTGAGATTGGAAATTTTCATCCAATTGTAAAATTTAATTTCAAACTACGATTAGATGTCCCTTAAAAGGAAAAAAGAAAGGGGGGGGGGGGGAGGGGGGTTCTAAGAGGAAATTTGAGACCATCAGTCTTTTTTTTGCACTCAGATGCATGTACTCAGGCTCTCTCCTCTGGTTGGTCGTATAGTGCTTGCATGCTGGGCTTCACAGTGTCCTGAAGTTAACTAGAGAGAAGGGGAGCAATACACAGTGTAATTGCAGTTGCAACCCCCCTTTGCCTTTATGGAAATGACTAAGTCCCCTCAGAGCAACCTCTCTGAGTGAATGCTCAAACTAGTAGATTATTAGGCAAAAAGTGCTTTTCTCCACTCTTTTAGTGAAGAGGGTTAGATGGACTGAGTTACAAGAAGCTTGAGAGTAATTTCCTATGTTTTCCTTCTAGTAGAAAGAACTAGATACTTGACCTAATGAAGCGAGTTCCTTTTTGAAATGAATTTGCAGTTTCCTTATACATTCAATGAAAAAAAAGGCATGCACCTTATTTGGATGGACTGTATGTCTTCCTGCTTGTCTTTAAAGGAGTCCCTCCGTTGACTCAACACAGAACTTTATGTTAGATATACCCCATGGGCCTCTATGAGGCCAAATAACTAAAATTTTGGTGAGGTAGTTGTTAAAATATGTGTCTAAACTAGGATGCCATGGAAGAATATTCTTTAATTGTCACTCTGTTTTAAGATGCAATGGGCCATGCCTCACAATGACGATCAGTTAAAAAACTGGTGTGACTCAAGGTACCCCACCATTCTTAAGACACTTCACTTTTCAGTGATTATTGAGAAATGCACAGTACCAAAAAAAAATGATGACATGAGAACTGCAAAAGAAGACTGCAGTCATGAAATATTTCACTAGACTTAAAAGTATTTGGAAATACGGAAGATTTAAACTTCACTTGAAATGTGTAATAAATGTTTGACCGAAGAAAAGATGACATTTAGAGGCAGTCTGATTTCTAAAGCAGCTATTTCTGAAGCATTACCTGATTTTAATACTGCTTAGTTAATTCAAGCAGAGGAGGCTAACTATATAACTATTAGAGAAATGAGAAGTACAGCACTTTATATAAAATAGATGGAAAGATGCTTTTAATAGAGTTTATTAAAATAAAAGCAGTGAGAAATTTGTAATGCATCTATGGATGAGATTTCATCTTGCAATTTGGCGGAGTAATTGGAATCCCCTATTATGAAACAGAAATAAAAATAATAAAAAAAATCACTAAAAAACATTAAAAAAATCTAGGTGAAAACAAACAGGAGATAAAAAAATAAACAGAATTTGTTAAGCAAAGGAAATTACCCAAATGAGACTGAATGCGATGGAGAACGGATAGGATTCTTGAACTTTTGGAGAATATACTACACAGAATGATGCTGAAACAGAAAGATATGGGAAAATCAAAGCTGCAGTCCATCCAAAACTCTGCAGGACAGAGGACCAAGCCAATACCTAACATTTGGGAAAAGCAGAGGAACTGATCGTGACTATAAGAGATTATAAGAACAAAAAGTGCGTTATTGACAAAGTGTATAAAGTACTACTTGTTCAGAAGAATTATCCAGAAGGAATATGATGAAGGAATGGCTGAAAAGCACATGGCAACTGTACTAATTTAAATTGATTCAAAAGACACTGTGGTGCCAGAAATAACGTCATTAGTGCTGTGAAAGAGATGCATATGTAACAAAGAGGAGGCCTGACAATTATTTGTATCTTAAGGTGATTATTTTGTCCAAAAACCTAAGTATGTCAGATAAATCTGTAAGGAGATATATAGAAGAAGTTGTGATTTTTAATTTCTGCAAGCAACTATGCCAAATAATTAAGTTCTATATGGTCACTCGCTTGACTTCAACATAAGAAAACCAAAACCAAGCACCACTGCATATGCAGTGCAGATTAAGATTCTGGGAAAGTTTGCCATACACTGAAGTACAGTTTAAAGAGGACATTTTGTTTTAATCTAGATATCAGAGAGAAAAAGTATAATTACTTCATACACTTTATTGTTATTGAACCATAGGAAAAATGCAAAATCATGGAGAAATGAAGAAGAAAACAAGGTACTTACATTGACAGATAAACTCAAAGAAGAAAATGCCTAGAAAATGAACTTTTCATTTAGCTACAAAGAGAAACATTTTTTGAGAGATGGCTGATGCTGGTATTTTCTAACTTGACTCAGCATCCAGCTCTTGGCATATGGCCTTAGAAAACTAGAGCTCATGTTTATGCACAGTGTATAGTTTCTTGAAAAATACCATTTCCTCTGACTGCTGCACGATATTCAGCACTTGTTGCACATCACCAGGAAACACAATGGATTTATTTTATTGCATAGAGACAGGTAATTTCTGCACAAATGGTGTTCTGGTCTGAGAAGTGACAGTAAAAGAGTGTGGCTGGAAACTCCAGGCAGTCCTGGAGAAAGCCATAGCTTCTGGGCTATAGCTAAACCAAAAAAGAAAATTAAGTTCTTTTTATTGAAAATACACCTGGGAAGAAATTAAGGTGTAAGGGAAGTTGACAGTAAAACTGTTTTGATCCCCAGCATGCCTACCATAGCAGAGAAGAAAGGATACTTCATGGTAAAAATAAATGCTGGAATTCTATGGCTATATGAGTAATGCCAGAGCACTACTGTGCAACATCGTCCAATAAAGCTGAGATACAAATCCTAACAAAGAATTAAAAGAATTGATTTCTAAATTATGTTTTTAAATGTTTTTATAGTATTGCATAGCATTACATAATTGTTCAAAACTTAGTGAACCTTAACCCTTTAGAACAGTTGCGATAAGCAGAGAACTAAGGATACCTGTCCGCTGTAATACAGAAAATGTATCTTTGCAGGCTCCACGGTGGTAGAGTAGCTGCCTGGGAGTTTTTTACAATACACCTGACTTTCTGCTCTGACTGCATTGCAGCCATACCTTAGCTTATTCATAGTAACACATGAATGTTAAAAAACAATGTTTCATCATAGGTGGTCCTAAATGTCGTGGATTATTTAAACAACGGTGTTCTATTGTGTTCAAACAAAGAAAATAAATCTGTTCTCAGCGTTAGGTATAGAAAGCTTCACTTTAATTCTAGAGGGAAATTGTGAGCTAAAACTGACCGTAAGCTGCTTACTGCCAATTTCTAGGATTCATTCCTGAATTTCAAATCTTCCACTATAAACATATAGGTTTCCACTCTAAACGTACAGATTGGATAGATTCTGGACTTCCAGTTCCAACTTCTAGAGCAGCATTTGACTATTTTTGAAAAAACAGTGACCACCTAGCCATTATGAAACATCTAGAAAACACCTTGTACAGAGATTTCATTATTTTTCATGACTTTTGGCCACAGGCACATAAAAATCCAGTTAGGTTCCACTTCAAACATTAATTTTTAATCTTTATTTTAACTCAGTTTTCAGGTAAATAGTTACATCTTTTTCATTGTTTTCCAGACTACCTGTATATGTCTTACTGCCTGAAAAAATGGAAGACATTCATTAGGCAGAAATCATCACCTATACAAATACACCCCAAATAAAATCTAGAGGTTTCTGAAAAAAAAAAAGAGGTTTTTCTGATGTATCTCATGTTGCAGTAAAGTCAATAATGTCCTGCTACTCAAGAACTTGGAGAGAGCTAAATAAATGTAAGACTAAGATGAAATTGCTGCCTAACTATGAGAATTCTTTGCATCTTACAGATTCAAACACAAGAGGTAATAAGGCTGAGTTAAACAGCACTGGATGTGTGGTAAACCCCAGTGCAAGATACTGCTGCTCAATATTTCGCTCTCAGTATGCTCTAGCACTTGAGGTCCTATGATTCTGCTTTATCAAAAATTGCTGCGAAGATTGTAGTTTTGCTAATTCGCCCCCGTACTTGTGTATCACGCTGACCTCTGAAAAAAGAGGCACTATTGTTTTCTTTCTGTGACCAGTATGAGCAAATCCCCAAGCCTCTTCTGCTTATGCAAATAAAATACTAACGAAGTGCTAGGGAGTGATCTTGGGATTCAGCTGATTTGAAGCATCTGGAAAACTTTGATGTACTCAGATTTCTGAGAATCACATTCATTGGCTTTGTTTCGTTACACAAACATCTTTTGGACCACCAGCCAGGCCTTATAGACACACGATTGCTTAGTCACTCTCATCTAAGAAACAATACGGTTTAGAAAGGACAGTGATACAGTAGCTGGAACCCTTGATCCTCAAAACTGGAGCTTCAATTGATTATGACCTATATGATATGTATATTCACTGGGTTTAATTTATGGTTTTGGTTTTTTTTTTTTTTTTTTTTTTTTTTTTTTTTTTTTTCAGTTGGCTGAGTAGGTGTGAAGAGAGAATAAGCAGCTGTCTCGTTTTTTTCTCTCTTTCTGTCAAAAGACTTCTTCCTAGGATGTATCTGTTAGCTATCTGTCCTGGTTTCAGCTGGGACACAGTTAAATTTCTTTTTAGTGGCTGCTGTGTTTCAGATTTGATATGAAAGGAATGACAATAATCCACATTTTTTAGTTGTTGCCAGGTGTTGTTTATATTTTTCAAGGACGTTTTTCAGCTTCCCATAGAAGCTGAGAAAGAACCTAGACAGAATGATGGAATGGCCAATGGAATATTCGGTACCATAGACGTCATGCTCAGTATATAAAAGGGGTTAGATGGGGGGGCAGGTGCTCACAACCACTGCTTGGGAAGGTACCAATTCACCAAGTGGTGACAGTGACTTGTTTCATTATTACTATTATTACTATTTTCATTTTCTCTTACTGTTCTATTAAGCTGTCTTTATGTCAACCCATTCCCTTTCCTCTCCTTTTCTCACTCTTCTCCTTGCACTTCTGGGGAAAAGCGGAGAACTGCACGAGCGGCTGTGTAGTCCTAGCTGCCAGCTAGGGTTAAACCACAACACTGTCTCAAAGAATTTCAGGAGAGGCAGGAGTTCATGATTACAACTTTACTATTCAGTTGCAGAGGGCTCGCAGCACTTGTTTATAAAACATTGGTGTATACAGGAAATAAGACACACAATGCTCTTTAGTGTATCATCCTCTCTTTGCCTTCATGTCTTCTAAAGCAGTCCTCTATTATGTCTAATTTAGAATGTAATAGACCTATCTTTTACAATGTATTTGCATATAAATGGTAATATGGATATATAATTTTTTTTTCAAGAATCAAGGAGAATCGGTCTTAGATCATTAATCAAAAATAACAATACACATGTACCTTTATTTATGCTATTAAATATTCATTGGATTGTAACAGTTTATTGCTATTACTTAGCAAAATTAGATTCGAATGGGTGGCCAAGAGGTCACTGTCTTCAAAACCCATAATAATCTTTTCAGACATCTATTCCCATAGGACTACTTAAACTGAACTTTAGTTTATTATTGTGATAAGATAATTTAGTTCTAGAGAGCTAACCATTGGAAAGGCCTGTACTAACCTCTTGGCACTTCTAAAGACCATGAGCTAAGAATATTCTACAGCAGAGTACCGATGAATTCTCCCCCGTGTCCCATTTTTGTTTCATTTAGCATAAAATTTGTAAAACTGTTGAATATCTGGCTCTGCGACAAAATCTTTTTCAGCCTTCTGCTATTTACTTTGTACCTTTTTATCTGCCTGCAAAAAATCCCCAAACTCTTGATTTTATCCTGCTTTAAGTTCTATATTTCAATTCTAATGTCTTCGTTATTAGTTCAAGGACAGGTACATTGCAGCTTTCATTTTGGTCGAGGCCTTGAGCTACATAAAAAGAAGGTTGAAAAACTTCTATTTTCTGTCTCTCCACCAATGCAATGAATAACCTATGTGTGTCCTAAATGGCACCTGTCTTTTTTTTAAAGTTGAACTAACACAACTGCAAAAGCTATCCTAATGATTCTATGATTCTATTCTATATTATTCTAACCTCATGGGAAGAATACAAAAAAAATCAGAGCATTGTGAATTTGTGAGTGACTGCTCTATTGGCCCATAACATATTCCCTAACAATAACCAGGCCAAGTGTCATACAAAGAAGGCTCAAGCTTTTCTGACTCCTACCTGCCTTTTTCACTCTTTAACCACCTCTGAGACTTAGAGCTCACTTTGGAGGAGAGTGCTTGACTGTTGGAAGTATCCTCCTCATGTATCAGAAGCTATTCAAGACCTGGATGTTGAATATTCTGAGATCATCTCAAGCTGCCTCAATTGGTCTCAAGAGGGCTGTTACTGTTAAAGATATCAGTGTCATAATGCCAGACTTGATCTAGGGAGGCACAGTGAGGTCAGAACACCAGAGCAAAGGCATGAGTCATTACTGAAATGAACCCTACATGACTGCTATGGTTTTAATGTCCCTTTTTTTTTTGCTGGCGTATAGTGATTATCAACATTGCAAAATCCCACTTACATAAAAATTACTATTTAATAAGCAGTGCAGCTGCTAATTTTTAAAGAAGTGATGTTTAGCAGTACTACATTAGATTATGAGGACGTTCTTGCAGCACACTTGAGAACATAATAGACATAAAATTGTAAAGGGTGGTAAATGAGGTTATGTAGACATTGTATTGAGTACTGGAAATGAGATAATCAGTCTTAACTTGTTCTATAGTCTATGCTATGTAGGTGATTTTGGCATACATTTCTTGTGTCTAAATCTTTCAATAATATGTATTTTCTCCTTCACTCCCAAGCAGTCGAAATCTTTATGAATATTATGTTACATGGGCACTTGTATCTAGAAAAACATTCACAGTTCTGTATATTTCTGTGAGTGAAAACAAGAGACGTCATCTACATGTTGTATTTTGAGGAGGCGTGTGATTGTCCTCGGCTCCCAGGAAAGCAGATTCTTCAGCCTCCAAAAGAGTTATGAATTTTCCAACCAATTAGCCAAAGTAACTGAAGCTCCTTAAGACCTACCAGATTTCTGATTCTAATTCAGTCACTGACTTTGTGTGACTGAATTAGAATGTGTGTGACTTTGTGTATCAGTTAACTCATAATTTTTAGCAGGTATCTTAAATGTAGTCTTGAATTCCAAGGTCTTAAATATCCAAGGATAAGACATGAAGACACAGGGTTAAGAAATGACAGTGTCCATATAGTTTCTTTCCCAGTTTTGCTCCAGGGCATTGGTCCATTGACTATGCAAATTACACTCATGCTGGTTTGCTCCTGGGCTTTCTCTGTTCTGAGAGAGTCAACTAGCTGTCTCTGGAGTAAAAGTTGGGCACGGTTGAAATTATAGCTTTCAATAGTGATAGCTCCTCATAGACATCCCCTGTGTATAGATAGATATCAGATATACTGTGTATGTACTGTGTTGCTTTTGGCCTGGGCAAACCTCTACAACTATTCCAGGAAGCCACAAAAATGCTGTAGACATATCCACTAGCTCTTCAATCTTCATCTGGTAACTGGGATGAAAACAAGATGCTTTAGCCTATCTTTGTGCTTTCAGGTACAGTAAAAAGAGCAAATTAAATGTTTGTATTGTTAATTTTATATTGCTCTGTCTGAGATGAGATGTGATGGACTGGAAAAATAGTGAAATGCGTACTGTTGAAACCAAGACGATGGTGGAACAAGTGTTTTGACTGTGTGAGCAGCCTTTTAAATAGGGTGTACTCTAGCAGGCACTTTAGATACTGCAGTGAAAAATCTTATTATAACTTTACAGCACTTGAAAGATGAAGCCTGATCCATATAAAATAAAGACACGAATAGGTATAAATAGCACTTTGGAAATTGAAGAAAATTGGAAGATGACAAACTTTATTTGTATTTGGTGGGGGTTTTCTTTTTTCCTATTTCTACAACAGACTTATTTGTAAGACAAAATAGCTGGAGAGATAAATTTTATACTGAAGAATTTTTTCAAGAACAGTTAATCTGTATTAATGTGACCCCATGCTGCTATCATGGCCAGTGAGACCTATGATGACATGCTGAGTAAATGCTATTTGTAAAACTTACAACTACCTGGGGGCAGCATTAATTATAGCAAGCAGTTTAACTCCAGAAAAGATAACAATCAATTGGTGAAGCTTGAATGAAAGCCACATGGCTACTCTTCAATTCATATTAAAAAAACAGGATTTGTCTTCCTGGAACTGGCTAGTAACTGTATGCTTTTGAAAGACAGGACTCTTTCTCTATTTCTAAAATACTAAGCAATGTCCTGAATCATTTATGAAGTGTTGTGAATAGAAAGAATCTCTACCCTTGTAATTCCCAGCCTGAGGGATGAGATATAGCCTTTGTAATGTATCTAACTACAATTCATATTCAACTGTACTGCAACTGTTATTGTAGTTATACTTCAATAATGCACTAATCAACTGTTTGACTGATTTAGAGTAAGCAAAGGAGTGGAAGATAAGAGAGGAGATTAATTTTATTGCATTTGAGTGAAGTCTGTGTGGATGTGTTGAAAGACTAAGGCAGGACACATCACTTGAAAGGATCCAAAAAAATTTGGGGATGATGGCTACAAGGATGGTGGATGCTCTCTCTAAAGGTGTGCAGAGTTTTTATTAAGAGTTAAATCTTCAGTTATCGTAGAGCTAAATCAATATAAATAGTTATAATTATACAAAATAACTGTACACCAAAGAGCAAGGATATTTTGAAATATAGACAACTGCATCACTTCTTCCACATGTTTTGTAAGCTGGTAGGACTCTCATGGCTATATTGATATGGGAACTGGTGCAGACTTGCCAACACATGACGCTCATTAAGGGCAGTTTTTTGGACTGAATGAAGAGTATTCAAGTGAGGGGTCAAAGTGTAGGTGTAATATAAACATATTTTTTCAGGTGAAAAGAAACATTCTATTTATTGCTGGCTCAGGTATTTATATCTGACCTCTAGCATGCCTTTTCATTGTAGGTCTCGTCTAGAGTTGAAATTACCATTTATATAATTTTGAGCTGTGGAATACCAAAATCTCTTTTAAAGGAGCAGCCAAGCATACGTTGTCTTCTAGCTGATTTAGGATTGGAGAGCTTCAAACAAAAGAATTTAAAGTATACTATACCATGACTTAGCATTTAATAAATATTACACAAATATAACTTTGCAATTTAGGAAACAAGTCAAGAAGAGCAGAAAAAAATCTATGCAAGATATACTCTTACGAGATACATTTTATTTTTTTTTAAATGACTGTCCTAATTCTAACCTTACATTGGTTTTAAATTGCTCTGAATGTAATGACCTCAGTCAAGTTATTTTTAATTTACACAGGTATAATTGGGATTTGAGTAAGACCCAGATGTGCACCTGTGATTGCTGCTGCACTTGGCAGTTGGTTTTTGTTATTTCTCGGCCAAATTAAAGCAATGAAGCCATCTGATTTCTGAGCATGTGAAATAGATCTTTTGTGTTAATGCTTCTTCCAGCAGCTGCAGCAATACAGTATGACCTGCCCTAATTGAGCAGATAAGAATTTTCCTGAAATCTTGCACTTTCTTTATGTTGTAATTGTTAGTTCTGGAATAAACTCTTTCTTCAGTTTGGCGCTCTGTTGCAGTCAGGATCAAGGAGTTAGAGTTTAATTATCTTGTACTCCCTTATACAAAGATCACAAAAATATGAAAAATGGAGACAAATAACAGTTCACTATTATTTTGTGCTACTCTGTGCATTTGTTTACTGCTAAGAACATGCCATTTCAAGCAGAGATTCATTCCTGTGAAAATGGCTTTCTGTTAGTTTGGTAACAATTTCAGAATTTTTGAAATAGGTCTGAAAATAGCATAAAATATCACCCAGTTTTCCATCTCAGTACCCATAAATAACCTCATCTAACTCTATGGAGAGTGAAAGTATCTGGAAGCTATCAGCTGATAACGAAAAGATACTACACACAAACTCTGGTTTAGATGGTGATTATAAATATTATCCAAAATGCTGGCCCTTGATGGGTTAAAGTCCAATCATTGTGTGAAAACAGACATTGGCACCTCTAAACAGAGGTTTTGATAAAGGCGGAAAGAGAATTCTTCAAACCCTTCAAAATGGTTTTACTTCTAAGTGTGAAAAGCCTCATATCATTCTGGTTCAGAAACAGGTATCTAGGATGTGCAATCTCACCAATAGATGGCAAATCCAAACTTCTCTTCCATTTATAGTTTCTTCAAAGATAATCTGCTTTCAGACTGTCTGTGTCTTCCTTGATGTTAACTGATTAGAGGTATGGGTAGACTGTATGTTCTAGGCATTTGTAAAATATCATCATGATTACTAGATATTGATACAAAATTATGAAACAAAGGATACGCAGAACTGTTTGCCATTCCTAAGAATGTAAAAATGTTATTGTTTACTGTAAGCCATGACTTCATTTTGCTATGTCCTCCATTTTTTTTATCAGTGCTGTCATTGCACAACATTGGTAAGGAATGACATCACAGCTCTCAAATATCTTTCATGAAGTTCCTGTTGAATGAAGGCATTAAGCTTCATAGGGATAACTTAGCACATATGACACTTAAATGAGTATTCTAACATATTACCTCCTTTCTGTAGAGGTGTTACTGTGATTATTTCAAGTATGAGACAAAGCACAATTTGTCTTCCTGGTTGAAATGAAACATTCCTTCACAAATACCTGTTTCCAACAGAACTGGACTTTTCTTCAATTAGTCCAGACTGAATAGTCTCTGATAACCCTACTGTGAAATTAAAGAAGGAGCGGACAGATATTCAGCTTGATTTTGAATCTCATCCTTTCTAGCTGTAAAGAAATCCAAACAGCATGCCATTTATCATATCCTAAATTAAACAGCTGGAGAGCTGCTATAATTTTTCAGTGGACTGTGCGTTGTCATTTGCAAGGTTATTCAGAAATCCTTCGGTAAATGAACCACATATGTCTATGCTGCAACTCTGTTTCCCTACAAAAGCTCTCATTGTCCAAATGCTATTTCCTAGTTGTTTTACCATTTATATATTTTACAAGTCAGACAAAACTGTCACTCTGAAATAATTGATCACTATTACTATTGCTTTCCTGTTGTTCAATATTTGTCTATTTGAGGGTCAAATCCATCACAGTTTGTACTTATTTTTGCTTAATTTTATGGACAACACTTCATGGACATCTTACCATTTAAACTCAGTCTAAGATGATATTTCTCTGTTAATTTTGTTAATTCAGCAATGTGTTCAGAAATTGTTTCATTTTCTTTCTACATCTGTTTACAAACCCAGAAGCACTGTACACATACCAGTGGCTTTAAAGATGGATAATTTTGCAGGATTTTCAATAAAACTCAAAGTTTTCTTGTGAATTCAATAAAATGGAATGTGCCTATGCAACAAGTAATAAGTTAGTATCAAATACAGGAAAACCACTATTTTTTTACTCCCCTCCCCTCCCATAATTTCCTTATATTGGAATGAGTTATTAAATGAACTTATTTATCAGATATTTATAGATATCTGATAAATTACTCTCAGGAAGGTAAGAGTTTTGGGTTTGTTGGGGCTTTTTAAATTTTTCTGAGTCCCAGCAAACGTAATTTCTTCCCAGGTTTCTTATCTTTGCCTATCTGTTCTGCATTCAGTTCTATTCTTGAATTAGAATTCCAGCCTTATTGTTATGTTTGTGCCTTTTCTCCTTTACACGGTGACAAATGTGAAAAATACACACTGGGGCCTGAATAGTTACGTACAAATATATGAGGATTAATAGTAGCTCTAAATGGTTTTTAACATTTTTAAGCTCACAGATATGATAGAAATATTGGAATTAATGCATCCTTGTTCTCTTACATTACTGATAGAAAACTTACTTTTCCAGTATCAATGTCTCCCTGCATTTATCTGGAGATCAGTCAGGAGCACAAGGGAAAACCTAAAACATAATTGAAAACAGTGTTTGATACCACATTCCTACATAATTCTCTTTTACTAATTGATCTTGAAGACCTTTTCTAAGAAGATTAAAATCAGTAACTATTTGTAATCACTTAGAGGAAAAGCAGATGAGTAATAGTTCGCATGGACATGGTGCAAACAGGCAAAATGAGACTTGGTCTCATTTTCTGCAACAACAGGTTGATATTCCTTGTGGGCAGGAAATCCAGAACCCTCAATAGACATGGTGTTACTCTTTTCCTTCCAGTATTCTCAGAAGCAAAGGAGGAAAGTAATGTCTTCTAAGCCATGTCTTCTGTCTCAAGTCTAGATGAAATATTTTACGTGTGTGAAGATTGTTGGCCAAATGCTATCAGGGAATACATTTTAATGGTTCATTGTCAAAATATGGGAATGTACTAGGAGGTCTGTGATTGTTACACGGGTTCAAAATATGAAAGAAAAGTCCATGGTAGAAAATTCTATTGTGTGATATTGGATAGTAAGACAACATCTCTCACCCAGGAAGTTCCTGACCTACCAGTTGTTTGAATCTGGGAGACTATTCTGGGGAAGTAGAATTGTATACTTGCCCTTAATTTTGTTCTCTTTGCAAGAATCTGTTATTGTTATTCCTGGAAACTACAGGCTGGTCAGCTTTACCTCAGTGCCTGGGAAGGTGATGAAGCAGGTAATCCTGGAAACAGTTTCCAGGCACACTAAGGGCAAGAGTCCTTAATGTGGACTCAGCGGTGCAGAGTCCGGTTGGAGGCCTGTAACTAGCGGTGTTCCCCAGAGGTCAGTACTGGGTCCAGTCTTGTTCAACGTATTCATCAATGACCTGGATGAGGGGACAAAGTGCACCCTCGGCAAGTTTGCTGATGATACAAAACTGGGAGGAGTGCCTGACACACCAGAAGGCTGTGCTGCCATTCAGCAAGACTTAGACAGGCTAGAAAGTTGGGCGGTGAGAAACCTAATGAAGTTCAACAAAGGCAAGCGTACGGTCCTGCACCTAGGAAGGAATAACACCATACACCGGTACAGGTTAGGGGCTGATCTGCTGGAAAGCAGCTCTGCACAGAGGGACCTGGGAGTCCTGGTGGACAACATGTTGACTATGAGACAGAAATGTGGCCTTGCAGCCAAGAAGGCCAATGGTCTCCTGGGGTGCATTAAAAAGAGCATGGCCAGCAGGTCGAGGGAGGTCATCCTCCCCCTCTACTCTGCCCTGGTGAGGCCGCATCTGGAGTTCTGTGTCCAGATCTGGGCCCCCAGTTCAAGAAGGGCAGGGAACTACTGGAGGGAGTCCAGCGGAGGGCTACAAAGATGATCAAGGGACTGGAGCACCTCTCTTATGAGGAAGGGCTGGGAGAGCTGGGTCTGTTTAGTCTGGAGAAGAGAAGACTGAGAGAGGATCTCATCACTGCTTATAAATCTGTAAAGGGTGGGTGTCAAGAAGATGGAACCAGACTCTTCTCACTGGTGTCTGGTGGCAGGACAAGGGGCAATGAGCACAAGCTGGAACACAGGAAGCTCCACCTCAATAGGCAGAAAAAACTTCTTTAGTTTGAGGGTGACAGAGCACTGGAACAGGCTACCCAGAGGGGCTGTGGTGTCTCCTCCTCTGGAGATATTCCAAACCCACCTGGATGTGTTCCTGTCCAGCCTGCTCTAGGTGAACCTGCTTTGGCAGAGGTTTGGACTAGATGATTGTCCTGGTTTGGGGTGAAGCAGAGCCAATTTTCTGTTCAGTGAGAGAGGCTTTTGCTTAAACTTGTTGCTGTGGCAGCCAGGGTCAGCTGACTTGGTTGTTTACCCTGTGGAAGGTTTACACCTGTGGACAGATAAGGTGACCCAAACTGACCAATACGGTATTCCATCCCATTTGCCATGCTCAGTATAAAAGTTGAGGGATCAAAGGGGTCAAGTTGGCTCCTCTCCAAGGCCTCTTCTTCTGTGGATCTTCTCCAATGGGCTCTTCTTCAATGGACTGTTTCTTCAATGACTGATGTCTGAGGAGGACCCCGTCAGCTCATCTGCTTTCGATCTCGGTCAGTGTGTTCCAGTTCCCATTTGTCATTGAATCCAGTATGGAACTTTCCCAGTGCCTGCCAGTGACATCTCCCTAGGAACTTGATCCATTTTTGTATATATTTATTTATATTGTATCTATTTCATTATATCCTTTTTTATTTTATTATTATTTTTTCATTAGTTTAGTTTTTGTTCTAAACTTATAACTCTTTTTGTCTCTCTTCTTCCTCTCCTTGGAGTGAGAGGTGGGGGGGGAGCATCTGTGGTTTTGTCAATGGCCAACCCAGCCCAAACTACGACAATGATCTCTGAAGGTCCTTTCCAACTCCTACAGTTCTGTGATTCTGTGAGAATAAGCAGGAGTCTTCAGCATGGTTTCACAAAGGCGAAGTCATGCTTTACCAACTTGATCAGCTTCTGTGATTAAATGACTGGCTTTGTATATGAAGGCAGAGTAGCAGTTAGTGTCTACCTTTAGTGCAGTAAGGCCTTTGACATTGTCTTCCACAAGATCCTCATAGAGAAGCTTTTAAAGTATGGGCTGAATGAGTGGATTGTCAGGTGGATTGAAAACTGGCTGAATGGATTGGACCCAGAGGGTAGTGACCAGTGGAACAAAGTCTAGTTGGAGGCCAGTACTAGCTGTGTACCCCAGGGGTCAACACTAGGTCTAGTCTTGTTTAACATATCAATTAATGATCTGGGTGATGGGGCAGAGTGTACCATTAGCAAGTTTGCTGATGACATGAAACTGGGAAGAGTGACTGGTATGCCAGAGGGTCGTGCTGCTATCCAGAGGGATCTCAACAGGATGGAAAATGGGCTGATGGGAACGTCATGAAGTTCAACAAGTGTAAAGTCCTACATATGAAGAGAAACAATCCCATTCACCAACACATGCTGGGGGCACCCAGCTGGAAAACAGAAAACAGGTCCCTGGAAAACAGAAAACAGGTCCCTGGAAAACAGGTCCTTTGCAGAAAAGGACCTGGGGTCCTGGTGGACACCAAGTTGAACCTGAACCAGCAGTGTGCCCTTGTCACAAATAAAGATAATAGTGTCCTGGGCTGCAATAGGCAAAGTATTTCCAGCAGCTTGAGGGAGGTGATCCTTCCCCTCTGCTGAGTGCTGGTGAGGCCACATCTAAAGTACTGTGTCCAGTTTTAGGCTCCCTAGTACAACAGGGACATGGACATAATGGAGAGAATCCAACAAAGGGCCACAAAGATGATTAAGGAATAGATCACCTCTCATGTGAGGAAAGGCTGAAAGAGCTGGGACTGCTTAACCAAGAAAAGAGAAGGCTCACGGGAAATCTTATTGATATACATAAATATCTGAAGGGAATGGGCAAAGATGACAGAGCCAGGCCCTCTTCAGTGATGCCCAGTGACAGGACCAGAGGTAATGGGCACAAAATGAAACACAGGAGGTTCCCTCTGAATGTTGGGAAACACTTTTTGGCTGTGAGAGTGACTGAGCACTGGCACAGGTTGCCCAGAGAGGTTGGGAATTTCCCTCTTTGGAGATAGTCAAAACTTTCCTGGTCATAGTATTGGGCAGCCTGCTCCAGGTGTCACTACTTGAGCAGGGCGTTGGGCAAGGTGACCTCCAGAGGTCCCGTCCAACCTCAACCATTCTGTGAGTTAACTGAAGGTTAATGTAGCTGTTCTTATGATGAATTCTGCAGGGTGCCTCCTGGGTCTGGTACAATGTATTAATTTTGTTAATGACTTCAGTGGCAGAATAGATCATATATATGTGTGTGTGTGTGTGTGTGTGTGTGTATACACACATATATATATGTATATCTCTATGTCCTAACTCTGCAGATTTAATTTTGGGAAAATCTTGGTGATTTAGTCTGAAAAGCATAGAATGGTATTTGATAGAAAAAATTCCTACGTATTGCAACAAAACATAATGGGGTGATTGTGGATCACAAACTGAACGCACGTGGAAAAAAATCATGCTGTTGCAAAAACTGCTCCTATGTGATCTATGAATAGCATAATCTCTAAGATATATGAAATAACTGGCTAACATGCTCATGACTGGCAAGTTTTCAACTTGGTATTTTGTCTCATTTAAGTTACCATATGTCTAGAAAGTTATGCACCAGTTGGAGACAATCTAGAAAAGAGTAGAAGAAAAAATGCCTAACAATTCATTACGCTAAATAAAAATCAGCAGAACAGAAAAGTAATTGTGGACTTCCTAAAAACTTTCAAAGATACAAACCAAGAAGTTTCAGAAATGTATTTAACTAAAACAAAAATTACTTGCATTACATAATGAGAGAGCAGTATATTGCAGCATTTTTAATTTTACTTTTATAAATACACAAAAAAAATCAGCAGTTAGCTGGAATTACTGGAAAGGAGGCCAAAGAGTCTGACAAGAAGAGAGTGAACACCTGAAAAATGAGGGCACAGGGTCCATGGGATACAGCATGTGTTTTCAGTGCAGTTTGGATGCAGCTGAAAACTCCTGTTTTGTAGTCAGATGTAACTGTCAGCTGTATATGTATCCTAGAAAAGCTTAGCTCTTTATGTCAGTGTAAGCTAGTGTCAACGTTTAGTGTGCCGATGAGAAGTATATCAATATATGAAATCCAGATTCCATTAAAGTCATCCAAATCTGTGCTCTTCTGAAGCATGTTCAACTTGAGTAGAGTTGGATTTAATTACAGACATTTAATGAGAACCTAGAAAAAATTTAATATAGCTTTATTAGTCTTTGGTAGTTGAAGCCTTGAAAGAATATAAATATTCAGGATTTCAAGAATAGTTTACAACAGGCAGGAGCAAAATCTTTCGTATATATTAGTTCACATGTAATGTAAAAGATCCACACATCCAAACACAAATATCTGGTGTTAAATAATGTAATAACTATAACAAATATAATTAATGTAATGAAATACAATACAATGCAACACAATATAATACAATATATAAAACTCAAATATTCATTTGTTTTTCAATCATCCTCAAACATTTGTCGAAAGATACAATAATAATCAAAGAAAATATGACCAGTCAAACCATCAGCATTCTAGTGTTCAAAGAATAAATCTTTTACACATGTAATAGAGTCTTTGTGGGGTATTACAATATTTAAAGCTGGAAAGCATTACTTTATATTCTGTATTTTTTTCAGTAAACTCCTTGGGGAAATACTTAGATTTGCTTGTACTTACTTCAGTTATACCATTAATAACTTTGGTTTATGTGCCCCCTTTGATCACAGATTCAAGTCCTGTCAGGGCTGACTCATATCGCTGATGAACTGAGGATAAACAGCTTGCAATTCAGTTTTCGTAGGAGATAATGGAAGTCCTGTTCACCTTGCCTTGACACTCAAGATTCTGTGACAGCTGAATTAAAGTTTAAAGTTTGCATAACTATAATTCTGAAGCCTAGAAAATCGTGGACTTACCTTTATGTGATAGTGATACTAGAGCAATTTTCTGGCTTGTTTATCATCTCTTCCCTTCTATTGCTCAGTCTTTCTCAGGAGTCTGCTTCCAACTCATCTCTACTGTATTACTTTGGGGACAAACCAAACAACCCCACAAATTTATTAATTTCATTTCATGCCGATCTAGTGGCTAGAGGATGACTATTTATCCTGGAAGTGTCTGTACGCTACCAGTATCTCTCTCAGATCATCCTCTTTAAGGTGGAAACTTTCAACTTCAGCATGGTAGCCTTTCAGTTATGAAGTCCATATATTCTGAGTATTTCTTTCTTATTTGGGAATTACATGTCTCATTCTTAAAGTTTTCTCTGTTTTAGGCAATAACACTGAACATGAAAAATCTTGTAATTATAGGTGTAGTATAGGAGAGATATTTCATGGCTGCTGTGGCAGAAAAGTTGGAAAGATAAACACTATGTTTCAGAGGTTTGATTTAGTCTGAAAAATTTGGAAATTAGTCGTTATATAGATGCCTTAGATACAAGTCCTTTTCCTGTCTTACCAAAGGAACTTCTCAGAAGTCTTTCAGAGTTTCTTTCTCATTTATATTCTGTTGCACCCCCTTATTTACAGTTCCATTATTTTAATTCACCTTTCAAACAGAAATTCAATTGCAAATATATATTCCAGATGCATCTTGTTGACCTTTCCAAGGCTCATGAATAGTTGGTGCTGTCAGTCAGTTACGCTTTGATGGTAAAGCCAGCCAATCAGTCCAAGAAAATGATACCAGGACAGGGGATATCAAACATTACGGGGCAGGGTCATGCAAAATTTTCCTAGAGAGGTTTTGAGTCCCACTATTAGAAATGGGAATTTCAGTACAGAAATCATGCTTCTGTCAAAATGCAATATGTCCAATTTTTGTTCATTCTTCTTCAATAAGTGGTTTGTAGAGGCCTAGTTACAAATAACCGGTACAGTAATTAGTTCTGAAATGCAAACTTTTTCTTTAGCCACCTACCTCAGTACCAGATGACCTCAGTACCAGATTGACACTTTATAAAACTCATATTCTTGGAAACATTGAGCTAAAGAAAATAATAGTTGAGGGTTTGTTTTTTTTTTTTTCCCTAGCATGACAGGTTATGTTTGAACAAGTGTTTGATACAATGAGTTCTCTTCTGATGTCTAAACCTATCAAAATAAATTAATGAAGAGGTTTCTGAGCTTGCAAAGACTATTCTTTAAGGAACTACACAAGGTGTAGACAAGATTTATTGAAACTTTGGTCGGAATGACAGCTCAACATCCACTTCGAAGTAAGTTCAATTAAATTAGCATTCCATCACAGGATATTAGATTCATGGTGCACAGAGAAATTATAGGCTGATATTTGCATATATTGAAATCCACAAGGGGAACGAAGCATAAAGAAAGAGGAGTAAGCAGCAGTAATAATCAAATTAATTTGTTGTTATAACTATGTAGCAAATATAAGGCAAGCTAAAATAATTTTTATAAGTAGTTCCAGTGAAAACTATATCAACTCATTACTGAAAGATCAAAAATTGCCTTGCTATACTATACTCTCTCCCCTGCTCTAGGTTTTCTTAGGCTATTAATTTTGTGGTAAAAATGAGAAAAAAAAACCAAAAACACACAACCAACCAAAAATCCAACAACAAAAAAAAAACAACGGGAGATGCAGCAATATGAAGCTTTCAAGAAAAACAAGGCACTTCTTACGACTTTCATTTATGTTTTTAGTGAAGAGGAATGAAGCTAAAAAATGTTTAATGTATTGCATAATAATTTCAAAGTCTTAAGATGGGATTCGTCTCACTAAGTATAGAGTTTGGATGTGTCTATCTGAGCTTTTCATGCAGGTCTTACTTCATAGTCAATAAAATCTGGTTGATATAGTCAGTGGAGTCTAGGGCATGATTCACCTCATTGTAAGGCAGCATTAAAATTGTTCAGAACAGCTGCTTCAGAAAAAGTGTTCCTTTCTTCTTATGCACGGTTAAGAAACATTATGCGACTAAATTGGTTTGGTGACATTTATAAGATATGTTTTATGGGATGGTACTTGGACGTCTGGGTTTATCCCATATTACTATTGCTTCTTTCCTTTTTTTGTGCCTCCATGTTCTTATTTGTGAAAAAGTATTTCTCATACTGACATTTATTAAACTCTCTAGGACAGATGGATGCAGAGCGCTCTGTAGGCTGATCTGCTGGAAGGCAGCTCTGCACAGAGGGACCTGGGAGTCCTGGTGGACAGCAAGTTGACCATGAGACAGCAATGTGCCCTTGCGGCCAAGAATGCCAATGGTCTCCTTGGGGTGCATTAAAAAGAGCATGGCCAGCAGGTCGAGGGAGGTCATCCTCCCCCTCTACTCTGCCCTGGTGAGGCCGCATCTGGAGTTCTGTGTCCAGATCTGGGCCCCCAGTTCAAGAAGGGCAGGGAACTACTGGAGGGAGTCCAGCGGAGGGCTACAAAGATGATCAAGGGACTGGAGCACCTCTCTTATGAGGAAGGGCTGGGAGAGCTGGGTCTGTTTAGCCTGGAGAAGAGAAGACTGAGAGAGGATCTCATCACTGCTTATAAATCTGTAAAGGGTGGGTGTCAAGAGGATGGAACCAGACTCTTCTCACTGGTGTCTGGTGACAGGACAAGGGGCAATGAGCACAAGCTGGAACACAGGAAGCTCCACCTCAATAGGCAGAAAAAACTTCTTTAGTTTGAGGGTGACAGAGCACTGGAACAGGCTGCCCAGAGAGGTGGTTGAGTCTCCTTCTCTAGTGATATTCCAAACCCACCTGGATGTGTTCCTGTCCAGCCTGCTCTAGGTGAACCTGCTTTGGCAGAGGGGTTGGACTAGATGATCTCCAAATGTCCCTTCCAACCCCTACCATTCTGTGATTCTGAGATTTTGTAATAGTTATTTCATGGATTACTGACTTTTTATTGATGAAAGTGACATCTGGTTTTAAAAGAAAACATTAGATCTAAGATTATAAGATATGATATTAAAAGATTACAGAAAACTGAAGTAATCAACAGACATATTTTCCCACAAATAAGAAATGGAAATTCTAATTCCAGCTCTTCAGTTTCCTCCTCCAAATCTGATATTCACTACCCTCCTACCTTTTTTTTCACCTTCTCTGCCTGTATCTCTATAAACCATGCTCACTCCAAACATAAAGTTTTAATGTCTGAAGAAATTTTATCTTGTGAAGAATATAATTTATCATTTAACTCAAAATTCTTATAAAGTGGTGCATTGTGTTTGTGGCAAGATCTTGGTAGCCAGAGTGGGTGCAGTGTGGTTTCTGAGAGAAGAGGCCATGTGCTGTCCTGTGCTGGACACAGATGGTTCCATCTGGTTCCACAACAGACCCACTGAGGATGTAGTGGAGTCCATCAGCCTCGTTGGCGGCATCTCTGAAGCAGTTGGAGAAGTTTATAGTGCTTCTTTAAAAACATATTTAAGAGAGATGCCAAGGGAGAGGAACAAGAGGCCAGAGCAGTAGGTGGTGCTCCATGGCAGAGCAGGCTCAGTCCCAAAGTGACTGCAGCATTTGGGTAACTCACGCTGGAGCAGCAAAAATGAGGAGGTGATTGGTGACAGCCAACATGGCTTCACCAAAATCAAATCATGCCTGACAAATTTGGTGGCCTTCTATGATGTTGCCACAGCATTGGTAGATAAGGGGTGAGCAACCAATGTCATCTACCTGGACTTATGTAAAGCATTCGACACTGTCCCGCATGACATCCTGGTCTCTAAATTGGAAAAGCATGGATTTGATGGATGGACCACTCGGTGGATAAGGAACTGGCTAGATGGCCGCACTCAAAGGGTTGCAGTCAATGGCTCAATGTCCACATGGAAACTGGTGGTGAGTGGCGTTCCTCAGGGGTCAGTCCTGGGACCAGTGCTGTTTAACATCTTTGTTGGTGACATGGACAGTGAGATTGAGTGCACTGTCAGCAGTTTGCCGACGACACCAAGCTGTATGGCACGGTCAACACGCTGGAGGGAAGGGATGCCATCCAGAGCGACCTTGACAGGCTGGAGAGGTGGGCCCGTGGGAACCTCATGAAGTTCAACCGGGCCAAGTGCAAGGTCCTGCACCTGGGTCATGGCAATCCCAGGCACAAATACAGGTTGGGCGGAGAATGGCTTGAGAGCATCCCTGAGGAGAAGAACTTCGGGGTGCTGGTGGACGAGAAGCTCAACATAAGCAGGCAATGAGCGCTTGCAGCCTAGAAAGCCAACTGCATCCTGGGCTGCATTAAAAGAAGCGTGGCCAGCAGGTCAAGGGAGGTGATCCTGCCCCTCTACTCTGCTCTGGTGAGACCCCACCTGGAGTACTGCATCCAGCTCTGGAGTCCTCACCACAAGAAGGACATGGACCTGTTGGAGCAGGTCCAGTGGAGGGCCACGAAGATGATCAGAGGGCTGGAGCACCTATGCTATGAGGACAGGCTGAGAGAGTTGGCGTTGTTCAGCCTGGAGAAGAAAAGGTTCCAAGGAGACCTTATAGCAGCCTTCCAGTACCTAAAGGGGCCCTACAGGAAGGATGGGGAGGGACTCTTTATCAGGGAGTGTTATGACAGGACACGGGGTAATGGCCTCGAGTTGAGAGAGGGTAGATTTAAATTGGATATCAGGAAGAAATTCTTTACTGTAAGGGTAGTGAGGCACTGGAAAAGGTTGCCTAGGGAAATTGTCAATGCCCCACCCCTTAAAGTGTTCAAGGTCAGACTGGATGAGGCTTTGAGCAGCCTGGTCTAGTGGAGGTGTCCCTGCCCATGGCAGGTGCGTTGGAACTAGATGATCTTTAAGGTCCCTTCCAACCCAGACCATTTTGTGATTCTGTGATTCTGTGAAAATGAGTAAGAAGGAAGGAGCAAGGGAAGAAAAGAGGAAGCAACAAGGAGCAGCAGAAGAAAACTGCTGTGCCCTGACCTCAACCTTCTGCGCTGCCTGTCTCCTCACCTAAGGTACAGAGTGTAATAACAAAGAGAGTAGCGGCTGGGAAGGGGAGATGAGGATGTTCAGAATGAAGTTAAGTCTAGGAAAGGGAGGAAAGGTGTTTTCTCTCTTTAAATGTTTGTCTTTGTTTCTGCATATGTGAAGTAGTAAGTAAATGTTTTAAATGAAGTTGAATTCCCCAAGTCAAATCCATTTGTGCCCATGAAAGTAACTAGAGAATGAGTTTCTTGCCTTTATTTTGACCCATGAGTTCTCTTTCTCTTTCTTTTCATATTTTCTCCCCTGTCCTGCTGGGCATGGTGGGAGCCAGAGAGAAAGAGAATGAGTGTCTGTGTGGGTGCTTGGCTGCTAACCATGGCCAATCCACTACAAGAGCACACTTTAATTAATCAAAATATGAGAATCATTCACATCATTTGGAAATATAGCTGTCAGAAATAGCTAGCCTTGCAAGTGAAGAATGCCTGGGCTGAAATAGTTATAGATATTCTTACAGTCACAAAATGACCTAATCAGATTGAAAACTAATTACAAATCAGAATACATTGTCAAGAGAGAGAATATAAAATATGAAGATTCTTGTTGTTTTCTTTCTTTGCCAGAATAGGCCCCAGAGCTTGCATTTTAGATAGCAGATCATCTGCTTGGTCAATCACACACAGCAAATAGACAATTTGCGTCTATTTGTGTTAATTGACAACTATCAAAATATATCCTTTAATATTTTTAAATAACTGTTCTCTGTAAATACAGAGGCTTGTTTTGCACTGACCTAAGCACCCTAGCAACCACCTTGGCTTATTATTTTTGTTTCTTGCTCTCTCTGTTACTACGAGAACAGATTGGTTCATGAGTAAAATCAATTCCTTTGTCACACTGTAGCTATTGGCATCCAGACCAGCAGTCTACCTCATCAATGTGTATGTACTATAAGAAAGAAGATGACTGAGCATCCTAAATTGTAGCAACAGATAGTATTTGTGCCTGTGATCATTAAGTATGCTAATATGAGGTTGCTGAAAGCAATTACCACACAACTTGTATTGCATTTGCATGGCAAGGTTTTATTAGCAGGGTGTGTGTGTAGAGGGGTGGTTTGTGTGAGAAACTTCTAGAAGCTTCCCCCATGTCCAATAGAGCCAATGCCAGTCAGCTCCAAGATGGACCATCTGCTGGCCGAAGCTGAGCTCATCAGTTATAGTGGTAGCATCTCTGGGATAACATATTTAAGAAAGGGGAAAAGTTACTGCAAAACACAGCAACTGCAGCCTAAGAGAGAAATGAGAACATATGAGAGAAACAGCTCTTCAGATGCCAAGGTCAGTGAAGAAGGAGGGGGAGGAGATGTTCCAGGAGGAGATGCTCCAGGCACCAGAGCAGAAGCTCCCTTGCAGCCTGTGGTGAAGACCATGGTAAGGCAGGCCGTCCCTCTGCAGCCCATGGAGGTTAATGGTGAAGCAAATATCGACCTGAAGCCTGTGGAGGACCCCATGCCAGAGCAGGTGGATATGCCCGAAGAAGGCTGTGGCCCTGTGGAAAGGTGTGCTGAAGCAGGCTCATGGCAGCACCTGTGGATCCATGGAGCGAGGAGCCCATGCTGAAGCAGGTTTGCTTGCAGGGCTTGTGACCCTGTGGGGGACCCATGCTGGAACAGTCTGTTCCTGAAGGACTGCATCCCATGGAAGAGACCCACGCTGAAGCAGTTCATGAAGAACTGCAGCCCATGGGAAGGACTCACGTTGGAGAAGTTTGTGGAGGACTGTCTCCCATGGAAGGGACCCCACGCTGGAGGAGGGGAAGAGTGTGAGGAGTCCTCCCCCTGAGGAGGAAGGAGTGGCAGAAGAAATGTGTGATGAACTGACTCAAACCCCCATTCCTCATCCCCCTGCACCTCTCAGTGGGAGGAGGTAAAGAATTCAGTGGTGAAGTTGAGCCTGAGAAGAATGGAGGGGTGGGGGGAAGGATTTTTAAGTTTTTTTTTTTATTTCTCATTACCCTACTTTGACTTTTGGTTAGTAATAAATTAAACTAATTTCCCCAAGTTGTGTCTGTTTTGCCAGTGATGGTACTTGGTGGTAAATCTCCCTGTCTTTATCTCTACCCAGAAGCCTTTTATTATATTTTCTCTCCCCTGCCCAGCTGAGGAGGGGGAGTGATAAAGCAGCTTGGTGGGCACCTGGCATCCAGCCAGGGTCAACCCACCACATGTGGTTTAGCCACTGCAGTCTAGTCTTAAAGTTATGATTGGGTTCACAGAAAATGACTAGGTGGATTCTTTAAAAATGTTTCAACTGCCCTAGATAATTATACTGCTTTACTTTAGTAGACATATTGGGGTTTTTTGTTTGTTGTTTTTTTTTTTTTTCCTATGGTTGCAAAGGACCTTTGAGATCATCCAGTCCAACCGTACACACACACACACAAAAAAAAACAAAACAAAACAAAAAACAAAACCCCAAACCCTACAATCTCTGTCACTAGAGCATGCCCTGAAGTGCCAAATCTACACATTTCTTAAATACCTCTAGGGATGGTGACTCAACCACCTCCCTGGGCAGGCTGTTCCAGTGCCTGACCACTCTGTCAGGAAAGTAATTCTTCCTAATATCTAATCTAAACCTCCCCTGCCGCAACTTCAGACCACTTCCTCTGGTCCTGTCATTATTCACCTGGGAGAAGAGGCCAACACCCACCTCTCTACAACCTCCTTTCAGGTAGTTGTAGAGGACAATGAGGTCTCCCCTCAGCCTCCTCTTCTCCAAACTAAACATGCCCAGTTCCCTCAGCCTCTCCTCATATGCCTTGGTCTCCAGACCCCTCACCAGCTTGGTAGCTCTCCTCTGGACACGCTCCAGAGCTTCAATGTCCCTCTTGTCCAGAGGAGCCCAGAACTGAACACAGTACTCGAGGTGAGGCCTCACCAGTGCCGAGTACAGAGGCACGATCACTTCCCTACTCCTGCTGGCCACGCTATTCCTGATACAAACCAGAATGCTGTTGGCCTTCTTGGCCACCTGGGCACACTGCTGGCTCATGTTAAGCTGGCCGTCCACCAGCACCCCCAGGTCCTTTTCTGCTGGGCAGCTCTCCAGCCACCGGAACATATTATGGGGTTGTTGTGACCGAAATGCAGGACCCGGCACTTGGCCTTATTAAACCTCATACAATTGGCCTTGGCCCATCGATCCAGCCTGTCCAGGTCCCTCTGTAGAGCCTTCCTACCCTCAAGCAGATCAACACTCCCACCTAGTTTGGTGTCGTCTGCAACCTTACTGAGGGTGCACTCAATCCCCTCATCCAGATCGTTGATAAAGATATTAAACACAACTGGCCCCAAAACTGAGCCCTGAGGGACACCACTGGTGACCGGCCGCCAAGAGGATTTCACCCCATTAATCACAACTCTCTGGGCATGGCCATCCAGCCAGTTTTTTACCCAGCAGAGTACACTTGTCTATGCCATGATTCACCAGCTTCTCCAGGGGAATGCTGTGGGGGATGGTGTCAAAGGCCTTACCAAAGTCCAGATAGACAACATCCACAGCCTTCCCCCCATCCAGAAGGCAGGTCACATGGTCATAGAAAGAGATCAGTTTGGTTAAGCAGGACCCTCCTTTCCTAAACCCATGCTGGCTGGCCCTGATCCCTTGGCTGCCCTGCACTTGCCGTGAGAGCTCACTCAAGATGACCCTCTCCTTGATCTTTCCTGGTACCGAGGTCAGGCTGACAGGCCTGTAGTTCCCCGGACCCTCCTTCCGACCCTTCTTGAAGATGGGCATTACAGTAGCCACCCTCCAGTCATCTGGAGGGCGTATATTGTTCTATACCTTATTATTAAATAAAATTAAAAAAAAAAAATCTGTCTTGCTGAACTAGAAATTGATAGAGTTCTTCTTAAAATATCAAAAAAAAAAATTATCATAGGTAGCCAACCTACTTTGACACTGATAAAGAAAACTGTCTTACTGAAGATCTCTGTCATCGTGTTAGAGGAACTTTCATTGAAACTGCTGCCTAAATCAATTGCCAGATCTGAGAATGTGACAATGAAGTGCTATAATTAGACCTATAAATATGTAGGAAGTTTAGCATCTCTGTTTCTTGGCTGTAATAGAAGTTTGTGACTACAGTGCTTTAAAAAATTACTTTTTTTTTTTCAAATGAGTAAAAAATGGGATTCTAGTTAGAGGGTTACAATACATTGGTTGTTTTTTTTTTTTTTTAATATTACAATTTCTTGGTTCTGCTACTAACAATATGTATAGTAGAAAAGTGTTTTCCATTGTTGACATTGGTTTGTATGTTTTCCTTTTGCTATTGTACCTTTTCAAAACTTGGAATAATGGAGAAGAAAGAGAAAAAAGTAGTAGCCATCATTGGAAAAGGCAGAAAATGGCTTGATTTTTACTGTATTTTTCCGATGCCATTGAATGGCCTAAAATGTAAAAAAAAGGGAGAAAGGACGAAAGCATTTAGCATTTTCATGAGAAGCTAAACTACTGCATTAAAGCTTTTTATTATTATATGGTTTTTCATAAATGATTGTTTTTATATACATTGTAAATTGAATCAGATTATTGATCAGTGCTAATATTAACAAATTCTAGTCTACGCTAAAAGTAATTCTTTCCTAAAGAAAATAAAAGTATGCACTAGTAATATTTGTGCAGTAATATCAAATAAATTACTTTCAGCTCGCTCATATATATTTTGCAAGCAATATTCGCAGTTTCAACTCTGTAAATTTCACTGAAGCCAAAGCTCACCAACTCCATCCCCACTCCCCCAGTCCCCCACTCCCCCAATATTTTCATGACTAGAAACTAGCAATGCATTAGAAAAAGATGTCTTGGTCAATGGCAGAGCCAACTACCTTGTCCTTTGGAAAGAAGATTGGAAGCCAAGGCAAGGTAAGAAAAAGATGCCTGTAACTTTTGTAGAGGCTTTGGATAAATTTGTTTATTCTTGAGTCAGAATTGCTGTCTGTATTGCTGAGCAAATGTGCTCTGTCATGCACCTGCTTTTTCAGTCATTCAGGCTGGAACACATCATAGTTCTTTCTTTGTGTGCCCAAGTTTCCTTCCAAAGGCAACCTTAGTGTACAGAGACAGAATGCATACCCAGGTGTCTGGCATGCATCTCAAGTGCTTCTAGATCATGTACTTATAGATCCAGGATTGCAGAGCACACCTGCCCTGTGTTGTTGATGTGGTCACTATTTATTCATTTAAAGCAGTTTGGATCAGGTTAATTTTTAACTCTCATTTAATTTTTACCCTTGAATAGCTTTATCATGAATTTCAGAAGCAGTGGGTAATGAAGAACATTGCTTGATTGCTTTTTCATTGCTAAGTAGCTTAATGATACTTCCCTTCTCCTGTCTTTCCTCTCTGTTCAGGCACTATACAAGATTCTGCAGATTCCTGAAGCACCAAGAAAATACATCAATCTCTAAAAAAGATTTAGAAAAAAAAAAGGTAAGCAAAAATAGGAATAAAATTGCAAGTGACTCAGGAGGAAAAAAAAAAAAAGGAAAAAACAAAACGCGACCCCCCCCCCCTAAAATCTCCATCATATTCTACTTACCGCACATGGATATGGGACCAGAGCAACACTTTCCGTGTATTCATATTCTGTGATTTGTTAATAGAGACTACTCTATGGTTGGTCATGTATATTTCATATGCACTCAACTAACAGTATGATTATACCTTAATCTTTTCTTTGGTGACTGTTTTCATTAAAAAGAAAAATGAGGGGAAATAATGATTTTTGGGTTCTTTGTGTTTGCTTATAATGCTGGTTTGCATGTCATGAAATTACTAGGTAAGATTTATATGAAAGAAGTTTTAGATTTGTCTCTGTATTACACAGTAAACATGCCAGTGAAAATCGAGAAGGAATAAGAGATCAGTCTAGTTAATGTGACAGAAGCTAGACATGATCCAAGGTGTGGGAAAAGCAAGGACCTAGCAAGCAGAAGAAAACAAAGGGAACAAAAAGGTAAATTTTGAGTGGATCCCAAATTGTTACTGAACGCATGACTGAGATCCGGCATCATAACTTAGATATCAGCATTGGTCTGTTTAGACCAATAGACAGATTAAAGGCAGCTGGCAAAGGCATAACGTGCCAGCTTTAATAGTGGCACAGGAATAGTGGCAATGAACTAGGGAAATGACTTTAGATGATCACCAATAATTTTAATTGATGAAGAAAACTCATCCAGTGGAAAAACCTAATTGGCAAACTAGTGAGTAAAAGTGATTTAATGTGTTCTATGGATCAGAAAATAAGACCTGGCATGGAGTATTGGCTATTAGTGCAGCTGTTGTGAAGATGGTCTGCATTGGAAAATTGAACTGAAAAAAAGCCACTAGTGAGCAGAAGCTTTGGGAAAAATACTGGCATTTAGCAGTATTTTCTGCAAGAAGTTTAGAATTTTTGTTCTCTTGAAGTTACCACTAATTACATGGCAAATTATCATAAAGGCACTGTAAGAGTCAAAAAGGACATGCAGCGATCTGTGAGGATTCAAAGATACCCAGATATTTTTCATTGTTTGACAGCTTTTAGGGAGGCTGGTGAATTCACTGGGAACATTTGAGTAGCATTTTATTAGTGAAATGTGTTCTTATTTCTTCTTTTCCCTCTTGAGAGGTAAACTCTGATCACAATCATTTAAAACATTAGGCTACCCAAGACAGATCATAAACTGTGAACTGTTGTCAAAGAGTTGGAACTTAGTATTTTTGTTGCTATGACCTAGCTATCTGCTAACAATGTTGGAGGTAGCTTAAAAAGAAGCTTCATGTCTTTCAGCTATGATGATCACTTTATATTTTATGACTGAATTGATAAATCAGATGTGCTGTTTTGTGCAAAACTAGCCATGCTTAGCTGGCAACTGAAACAATAAACTGAGACTGTGCATGTATGCAGAATGTCACCACACTGTTTAATGTGTCAAGTTCTACACTGGGCAGAGCACTTGGATGAAAGGGAAATGGATGGGTAATGACTAGCTTGGCATTTTAGCTGAGATTTAGAGAGCCCAGAACAAGAATGAGTTTATAAATGCCAAAATCACTTACAGTGTAAGGACAAATGTACAAGTTCAAGTAAAATATTTTTCCTCCTACTGCTGACTACGTGCTATAAACCTTTCCCCTCACTAGGACTGATGAAAAAATATAGTGTTTAATGAGACATATTATTCTAAAGAATTATCTAGCATGTGTTTTGTGCAGAAAGAAGTAGTTAAGGCCTGCATATTTTGAAACAGCTTACTGAATTTCAATTTAGCCATTCTAACATTTAATTGGGATGTTGAATATGTTTATTGACTTTAAGTACTTCACAGTTACTCAAAGTGATATATCTGATGGATGACAAAAACCAGTTTCTGCCATCTTATATAAAATAGCATTTTATTTTAAGTCTAGTTCTACTAAAATCAGAAAGACATCCTGTGGAATAAGTGGCTGCCAATGGTAAATAAGGGTGGCAGGAGCTAACTCAATGTCTTTTTATTTGTTTATAACATCTGGTTAGAGAGGGTACAGACATTTATTACTAGCTTTATATTCATCTGATCTGCTGTACCTGCGGCATCAGGTAAGCCAAGTCAACGTTTGGCTTTAAAATCCTCTGTTAAAGCTGGCTTGATTTGATTTAATCTTGATTTATTTGAAAGATCATTGATTTTTCTTTACTATGGAACTTTTTCTTTGTTTCCAAACTCTGCAGCGCTTTGAACTGGGTTTGTTGTTAAAAAGCCCTTTTGTAAAATAAAGTTGTGGTTAAAAAAAACACTGCATGGAGGTTACCTGAAGACTTCACAACGTGACATTTTCTCTGTAAAAGTACTGTGTGAGAAGTAAACAGCAATACAAGAAGAAAAATGTCCTTTTAAAAAGCACAAGCCTGCTACACAAGATAAGCAGAGGGGAAAATGAATGTTATAAACCCTGAAAATTACTGCTTATTTCAGAAAAGTTTATATGTCAGAGAGGAAAAAAAGTAGATTAAAAGAACAGAGTAATTTGTGTACACAAAGCTGTAGCTCTTTCCCCAATTAAAAGGAAAAGTAATTCAAATTTTATCACTTAACTTATGTTCCTTTACAAAGAGGAACATTCTGGTATTGCTGTTCAGGCTACTAAGTGTTACGTATTGTCAGCTCATGTGGGATGTTACTTTGGTACATCGCAGATTTGTTGGGATCATCAGCTAATCAGTAGGTAATGCTGAGTAAATAGGTTTCATTTAGATTACCAGAATGAATTCCGTAAAAAGTAGGAATATCAGTAGAATTTTGACTGGAGCAAAAATATAGCTGTGAGTGCCCAGAGGAGGGGATTTAGAGGATAAGAAAGTTTGTCCAACTGCCTTTTGTATTCAGTCCTTAACATCTCTCATGTCAGGGACGAGGGTTTTCAGTGGTATGGGCACTTGTCTGCTAAGGATTGGAAAGCAATCCCAAACCCATTTCAAACAGTGTCAGACATCAATGAATCAATTTTTCCGGTCCTTCCTGAAACAAACCTCCTTAGGCTTCTTCCGAAGTTTTTGCAGTGAATGGCTGTGGAATTTCATCTCATAGACTTAAGTACTGGTTTGATCTCATAGACTTAAGTACTGGTTAACTCAATCAGTTGTTTTGTTTTCTTTTGATTTTGTTTTTCATTAAATAGTCTCCTGTTTTCATGGGATATGATTAATGCTGAACCATGATTCTACTAGATGTATCCAGTCTCTGTACACACGTATATATAATTTCAAAAGCACACAAACTGAAAACTTCTGATTTTATGGGTCCAGACAAAGGAAATTATGGAGCTGCACTTTCACCTTCACAGACAGTCTGTGAGTGCAAACAGAAGAGGCATTGAGAAAAATGAAATCTCGTAAATCTTGAATTCTTCACTGAAGAGTGACTGCTTCTAAAATCTTGTCCTGAGGTTCTTCTCCCGGCTTGTCCTTGAGTTCTCCTCCCTGCCATCAGAGAGAGAGGCTGCTGCTCTCTATCCTCAGTACAGAGGGGAGAGACACCTATGTAGCCATTCTATTGCCTCATCTTCAGTTAGGTACTAAAATATGAGGAATAATTTGGGAGTGCCAGTTCTTCTGTGTTGACTCTTCAGACTACAACCAGTTAGGTTATGTGTTTATCCTTAAGGAAGTTAAAATTCTGTTGTATGGATTCTACTACTAATCAAATACACGTGTCAAAGAATAAGCATTATGAAGCTCTCCTTGTATTTTACATTTCATTTAAAAGATGAAATATTTTAAGAGGATTTTTTTTATTTTTTTATTTTGCAGTACCTGAACATTTTCCTCAGGCAGATGACTGTGAGCCTAGACTAAGATAAAATAAAGCACACAGAGCTGTAGTGCACCTATGGTAGAAGTGTTGGACCTGGCTGAAAAATAAACTTCTTCCACAAAAAAGAAGGATAAAACACGCAGATAAACCCAACAACGGGTCTGATTAACAAGAAGTATGATAGGCAGCTGTGGGAATTAAAGGTCATCCCTAAACATGAAGCACATTTACCCTTTTAGCTACAGTACTGTGGTCTTGTTCAGGCAACAAACCCTTGAGATTTCACTGTTACCTGTCTATGTTGAGTTACGTTGCTAATTTGAATGCCTAGTGATTAGGCTGTGTTATGATATCAATTGAAAGGTCAATGAATTCAGGAAATTACTTTCTTATAGCTTATATGACAGTCTTTTTGTGATTTTCAACAAAAATTGAATAGTTGATAACTTTCCATATTACATAAGACAACAGTCAGGGAATACAATGATAACATTCACGGAGAGATATGATGTACTTGCTATGGATTTTAAAACGTAAGATTAATGAATGAAAAAAACCTCAATCAAGACTCCCTTGTAGAAAACATTAGCTCTATTTCATATACTGAATAAGGCAAATACAAAAAAATATAATATAAAATATGATTTAAAAGCTCTGTGGTTCATAAGGTTTTTTTCTTGACGTTTTAAAAAGTAATAGAGGGTAAAATATGTATGCAAACAGATATGGAGAAATGTATTAAAACAATGTTTACAAATATTTGTTTAAATTCCAGATGGGTGTTTGCTTTAACTGTTTTTAAACTGTTTTTATTTGCAAACTGTAAATATTACAAGAACAAGTTTTTACTTGTAAGGGTGCTTGGGGGAATACCATTTTTTCTGTAGATACTTACTCATATGAGAAGAAAGGCGTTCACATATGGACATACGTATTTGTTATTTACTGTTTGCTGTTCTCTACTGTTCTCTTTACAGTCAACTATACCAGGAACAGAAACCATACCATGTGATGATGATGACTAATCACGTACAGCAAATTTTGAGCAGCTATGTGAAACAATCCACAGGCTTAAATTGTTCACATTTATTGTCCATTGAACAATAAAAAATAACAAATCTATAGAAATCTAAATAATGAAAAATCTATTAGTAATCAATGGCAAAAGTGGGCTATTTTTTCTTGGTGTTTTATCAATTTTAAGAGGAATTTTTGCAAAACTATTTGTTTCTTTCATATACCCTTTTTATGACTTGGTCCTCTTAAAGCACTGACTTTGTCAACACTGAAAAACTGTGAAATTGTGAGTTCACATCATGTATTGGATGAAGGTCTAGTGAGAAATCAATTTTATATAGACAGTGAACAATCTGTGATTTACTATTCTAGTTCCCTTTTGGAGGTTAAAACATATTTACATGTGAACAGGTCCACTCTTAAGTTACAGTTCTTTTCTCAAAATTCCCATATAAAACAATTTGTGTCACTGAAGAACTTGAACTTACAAGAAGCTAAAGTTTCAAGATCAGATCTAACTAAGCATTTAAAGCATGTCCTTAATTTAAACATGAATAGTCACTGATTATTACGTTGCTGTAAGGAGCTGTGAAACCTTTCTATTTCTCCCCTCCCTCCGCCCCCGCCCGGAATACAATTTCAAACCTGTCACAGCTTTTGTATGCAAAATTAAGTTTGTGATTCTGCTTTTTGACCACTGTTGTCAGTATAGCCCTGCGTAATGTCTTCTGTTGTAGTTTTCTTTATAATCTCTATGTTATTGCACAGAAATTAAGCTAATAAAGCCTTTGTTTGTTGTTTTGTTTTGTTTTGTTTTTCTGGTGTTTTTATTCTCCATGCAATATCCATCCATCAGAAAGTGAACAGAAACATAAAAATGAATGTCCCTCCCAGAAAGGCCAAACAAACATACTCTGAAAACAAGGAAGCATTAAAAAATAAATTGTATGAAATTGTGAACAAATTGAATTAAATTTTTTTATTGATTTGGTTTGTCTCAATTGTAAGCCTCTTATTTTCTTTGATCTGATCCATCCCATTATCTACTAAAATATTGAGTGAAATCTATTCAAATCTGCAGTGTTTCATAGGCCCTTCAAAGTTGAAAGTATTTGACAAGGCTGACTGTGTCATCCAATATATTTCACCTTCTAGTTGTTAAAATCCAATAGCAAAGCCACCAAGAACTAGAGAGAGGGAGAAACACTCAAGAGAATATTGATTTTAAAATATTTTGTCAACAAATAGATCTTGAAAACTGAAATATAAAATGTACCTCTCGATAGCAGGAACGAGATGTGAATGAGGCATATATAGAATCATAGAATCATAGAATTATAGAATTGTTAGGGTTGGAAGAGACCTTAAAGATCATCTAGTTCCAGCATCTCACACTAGATCAGGTTGCTCAGAGCCCCGTCCAGCTTGGCCTTAAAAACTTCCAGGGATGGGGCTTCCACCACCTCTCCGGGCAACCTGTTTCAGATTCTCACCACCGTCATGGTGAAGAACTTCTTCCTAACGCCCAATCTGAATCGTCCCATCTCTAGTTTTAATCCATTCCCTCTAGTCCTACCATTGCCCAACATCCTAAAAAGTCCCTCACCAGCTTTCTTGTAGGCCTCCTTAAGATACTGGTAGGCCACTATATGGTCTCCTCGGAGCCTTCTTTTCTCCAGGCTGAACAACCCCAACTTTCTGTCTGTCCTCATAGGAGAGGTGCTCCAGCCCTCTGATCATCCTCGTGGCCCTTCTCTGGACACATTCCAGCATGTCCGTATCTTTCTTGTAGTAGGGGCTCCAGAATTGGATGCAGTACTCCAGGTGGGGTCTCATGAGAGTGGAGTAGAGGGGGAGAATCACCTCCCTCGACTTGCTGGCCACGATTCTCCTGATGTAGCCCAGGATACGATTGGCTTTCTGGGCTGCAAGTGCACACTGATGGCTTATGTTGAGCCTCTTGTCTACCAGCACCCCCAAGTCCTTTTCTTCAGGGCTGCTCTCAAGCCAGTCACTGCCCGGCCTATATCGGTGCTTGGGATTGCCCCGACCAAGATGGAGGACCTTGCACTTGGTCTTGTTGAACTTCATGAGGTTGGCATGGGCCCAGCTCTCCAGCCTGTCAAGGTCCCTCTGGATGCCATCCTTTCCCTCCAGCATGTCAGCTGCCCCACACTGCTTCGTGTCATCGGCAAACTTGCTGAGGGTGCACTCTATGCCACTGTCCATGTCGCTGATGAAGATGTTAAACAAGACCAGTCCTGGTCCCAGTACTGATCCTTGAGGGACTCCACTTGTCACTGGCCTCCACTTGGACATGGACCCATTGAGAGCCACTCTTTGGGTGCAGCCATCAAGCCAGTTCTTTATCCACTGAATTGTCAGTCCATCAAAGCCATATTTTATCAGCTTGGAGACCAGGGTGTCATGTGGGACAGTGTCAAAGGCTTTGCTCAGGTCCAGGTAAATGACGTCAGTTGCTCTCCCCTTGTCTATTGATGTTGTGACCTTCTCATAGAAGGCCACCAGGTTCGTCAGGCACGATTTGTCCTTGGTGAAGCTGTATTTATTGTACCCAATCACCTGTTGTTATTCTTCTGCCTCAGCAGTGCCTCCAGGAGGATCTGGAGGCAGATATAATATCCATCTGCTCCAGGATATGTAGTAGAGTAAATGAACACTCCAACACAAAGATCTGTTTTTAAGTATTTCTGTCTCATTATCAGCTCCCAGTGTAGACTTTAATTTCTCAGTATGCTAATGAAGTTATTTGAGGAGAAGAGAGGATTTTGCAAAGAGGGTGTACACATTCATGCCACAGCATATGTATCCAAGAGCTAATCTAAGTCATACACTTCTAGATAAAAATATAATGCTAGAAGAACTAGCATTCTGACTACTATGCAATAAACATTTCTAAACTGCTTTGGCTTACGTTAGTAATAATCTATATTCATTATAATAATCCCCTAAAAATTCCCATCACTTGAAAGTGTGAAATACCTGTGACCTATGTTTACAAAGTCAAAATCAACTTGGTTTACGGTGGTAATTCATTTCAGTTGAAATTTATGCCAGGTAAACTACCTGTTGAAGAGTGCAATTTGAATTGCAGAGAAGTGCTGCAACAGCACAACTTTTTTCTATACGAAGACACATTGCTAGCACCCAATATGTTCTTCCCTCCACCCATTGAAGGTTACCAGACCTCTGCATTGCCAACACTAAACATAAGAATCAGTAGAAAAGGAATAAATGATATACCTGTGCCAAAACATATGCGTCATTTTTGAAAAGCCAGTCCAGAAGTTTTCAAAAACTTTGGAAGAAGGGAGGAAGGATTCAAACACAGATAATCATGTACCTAGCAGTTAAACTGAGCATTCATTTATGATTCTTTTGCAAGGTGAAAGGATGAGAGCATTTTAAGAAGAAATATTTATTGTGTACTTGTCTATAAATGTGACTAACGAAGCAAAGTACTGAATTCTGCAGTTCTGCAAGGTAGAGAACATAAAAGCAAAGTGGTTTCCCTGAACTTTCCTATTATTGTCTGGATGTTTTGAGTGATCTTGCAACTAAAATCATCCTACTTGTTTCCAATACATGACAATCATGAGATACAGAAAGCACATTTTTTTCTAAACTGGGCAATACAAATTCTCCATCAGCTCTCAAGAAGATAAAAAACAGACAGAGAGATGCCTGTCTGCTTCAGAGAAATTATGATCAACAAATACACACAAATCTGTTTGACCTGCACTGAGCCTCATCAAACAAATTAATGATCCATCTGTCAGCCTTCTTTGACCCTTGTTTTCAGCATTGCTTTCATGGAGTACCTGTATTTTCTACAGGCAGAATTTTTCACCCTTAGACTTCCCAGCTGTATACTGACGTGTTTGCAGAGGTCTTGGCAGAACATTTGGGGTGCTAAAATGTGACAAAATAAAAATGATGAAATGATGAGAGATGAAATGATACTGCTGTTTGTCCAGGATATGGAACAGTCCAGCTTTAGCAACACAGAATTTTGAAAAATCCAGCTGTTTTATCATGCATTAGTTTGTAATATCTTGTGAATTTGTCATGATGGCATTTAAATTTATAAATAGGTCTTAATCTGACATTTGTTTTACCACAAACCATTCCTATATAACCCCCGAACCTGAACGCACAAGTCTGGTTATAGGTTTTAGTATCTGGAATCCTTCATAATTATTGTTAGAATAGTACCCTGCAGGGCTCTTATGAAAAAGTTAAGCACTTCAGTACAAGTTACACCCTCAGTCTTGACTTCCAGACAAGTATTTTGAAACTAAGTTAGTTAATTTTTAGTTTTGTTTCTTTTTTTTTAACTGCTGCTTTCCTTAGTCAATGTTTTTTTGGTGATTAAATATTGAAATTAGTTAATGGCTTTCACTTTGATAAATTATCTCGTTATGAGTATATAAATGCATCATCTGGCATAGGCAAAAACTGATGGTAAACAATATGAATACTCAAAAAGTATTTGCATTGTGAAATCAAGTGTTTAGAAAATAATTTCTACTTTGGTAAAGGCAACACTGCAGAGACAGAGCAAAATCTGTAAGAAAAAACTGTTCTGAGGAATCACCTCTGAATACTGGCATTTCTTTCACAATTGTTCATAGTGTATTATGTTCTAAAACTGAAAACACTAATATTTCTTGTAATGTCCTGTCACAGGTGAAAAAACAGCTTAAAATGTGGATGCTAACATGGCAGATAATTGGGTGTATGTGTGTCTGAAAATTTTGATAAATCTTGGACTGAACAACTCCAGTTGACAGCAACATAAGACAGAACTATGAGTCAGGAGACTGATCATGTATTGCACTTCTGCACACTGACTAGATTTAGGAAGAAAGAAGTTGAAGGAAACATCTGGGGAGTGGGGGAAGATGCCAGAGATCAGAGAGCTGTGTGGAGGCAAATGCTGGGGGATGACCAGGGACTTTGGGCAGTAATACACAAGGCTGGTGACTGTGAGCAGCAGTCACAGCAAGAACCGACATGACCTTCTGCCCAGTTGTCCTGGACCAGCAGTAACCTGGGATGTTAAGACCTAGTGAACATATCGCTGAAGGGGAGTGAGTTAGTGTGTGAGTGAGTAAAAGTGAAGTAAAAGCTCTAATCTGCTTCGTTCTTAAATAAAACCTGGGACCTATATTTTTGGTGAGTTGACACTTTGTCTGTCCTCAGCTGTGACAGATAGTTAGCCTGTAATTCATCTTACCTAACTAGACATCTAACTCATAGTTATTTTCAACAGGTGAGATTGCTGTGCCCAAATTTCCCCATTTCTCCCTATTGACTATTCAAAACAAGTTCAGATGGAAGACAGACTCGTTACACCCTTGGTGATACCATTGCTCATTCAAATATATGAAATTGCTGAACTTTCTAGTATTGAAAATGATCACAGGCTGAAAGATGAGGCATGTGTCTCTTGGTGAAATTTATTAATTTTCAGCTGTAAAGAAAAAAAAGCAGTTTTCAGATACTTAATGGAGATAAGAGTTTTCTGAAAAATCAGTACCTACCAGAAATGTGAAAAAAGACATTTATTCTAATTTGAAATATGGTCATATATATAATGTCATAGAATCATAGATTCATAGACTAGTTTGGGTTGAAAGGGACCTTTAAAGGTCAGCTATTCAACCACCCTGCAATGAGCAGGGACAACTTCAACAAGTTCAGGTTACTCAAAGCCCCATCCAGCCTGGCCTTGAATGTTTCCAGGGATGGGGCATCTACCACCTCTCTGGGCAACGTGTGCCAGTGTTTCACCACCCTTGTTGTAAAACATTTCTTATATCTAGTCTAAATCTACACTCTTTTAGGTTAAAACTATTACCCTTTGTCCTATTGCAACAGCCCCTGCTAAAAAGTTTGTCCCCATCTTTCTTATAAGCTCCCTTTAAGTATCAAAAAGCCACAGTAAGGTCTCCCTAGAACTGTCTCTTCTCCAGGCTGAACAACCCCAACTCTCTCAGCCTGTCCTCAGCCTGAAAAGTTCAACTCCATCTGCACCTTGGCATTCCTGACCCCATCCTTACACAACCGGACAGCGTCCCTATACTCTTCCCAGGATACCTGTCCCTGCTTCCACTGCCTGTGCATCTCTTTCTCACCTTTTAGTTTGACCAGCAGGTCTCAACTCAGCCATGCTGTTCTTTTGCCTTCCTTTCCTGATTTCTTACACCTGGGGATCAAGAGCTGTATGGAAAGTGTCCTTAAAGATCTGCCAGCTCTGTTGCTGAGGGCAGTTTCCCAGGGAGTCCTACTGACTAATTCCTTGAAGAGCTGGAATTTTGTTTTTCTAAAATTCATGGTCCTGACTTTACTCTTCCCCTGACCCATATCCCTCAGGACTGCCAACTCCACTAGTGTATGATCACTGCAGCCCAGGTTGCCTCCAATCTTGACATCACCAACTAGCTCACTTGCATTGGTGAGCAACAGGTCCAGTATTGCATTCGGTCTGGTAGGCCTATCTATTACCTCGTTTAAGAAGTTAACCTCAATGCATTCCAGGAGTCTCCTGGATTGCCTACAGCTTGCCGTGCTACTTTTCCAGCAGATGTTGGGGTGGTTGAAGTCCCCCAGCAGGATGAGAACCTGCAAGTGCAATGCCTGCTGTGGCTGGAGTAAGAAGGCTTCATCAATAGGCTCCCCTTGATCAGGTTTCCTGTAGTAGACACCAACAACAAGGTTCCTTTTGTTACCTCGGTCTCTAATTCTTACCTGTAAGCTTTCAACCTGTTCATGGTTATCCTTCAGAAACAGCTCTTCACACTCTACCCATTTCTTGATGTAGAGGACAACACCTCCACCCCTCCTTCCTTGCCTGTCCCTTCTGAACAGCCTGTAGCCTGTTTGTATCAGTAATGGCAACTAGATCATAGCTTTCTAGCAGCACCGTGACTTCCAGCTCCTGCTGTTCATTGCTCATGTTGTGTGCATTGGTGTAGAGGCACTTCAGCTGGGCTATCTACTATGTCACCTTCTTAGAGGAACACCCCTTAACTCCTTTGAGATATCTCACTGATGTTTCCCTGTTGGCTTCTCTCTGTAAGACTTCAAGTCTGCAGTGCTGCAGTGCGAACAGCACGTCTCAGAGCAACAGGTTGAAGGCCCTTGCTAGTACCCTGTCCCTCTAACTTTGGCATGTTGTCCCACAGCTCATCACCAGCAAGCCTGATATTGTACCCCTCCCCCTTCAAGCCTAGTTTAAAGCTCTGTCAATGAGCCCCACTAGCTTGTGAGCAAAGACCCTCTTCCCCCTTTCAGAAAGGTGGATCCCATCTGACACCAGCAAGCCGGGTGCTGTGTAAGCCATCCCATTATTGAAAAACCCCAAATCGTAGCGATGACACCATCTGCAGAGTTGTGTATTAATAGACTAGGACCATCTGTTTATTCCAGTGTCACTGTCCACAACTGGAAGGAGAGAGGAAAAAAAAAAAACCCTGTGCTCCAGATTCCCTTACCAACCATCCCAAGAACCTGAAATCTCTTTTGATCGTTCTTGGACTACGTGTTGCAGCTTCATTGCCACCCACATGGAAGAGCAGTAATGGATAATAGTCCAAGGGCCGTACCAGGCTAGGCAGTTTCCTAGGGATGTTCTTAACCTGGGCCGCAGGGAGGCAGCAGAATTCCCTAAGAGGAGGGTCTGGCTGGAATACTGGACCCTCTGTTCCCCTCAGAAGGGAGTCACCTATAACTAGAACCTGTCTTTTCTTCCTTGTGGAGGTGGTTGTGATACGGGGAATAGGCCTTTCTGACCTTGGCAACACCCCTGGTGAAGATGGAGCGTCATCCACATCATCCAGTGACTGGCTTTCCACATCCAGAGCCTTATACCTGTTGCACAGAGGCACTTGGAAAGGCAGGATGGGCAAGGAGGGGGTTTGCCTGCTGCCCCAAGTTGGGACTTGCCTCCATTCACTCCTCACCTTTAAGCTAGTGCCCTGAGCCTGGCGGGGATCCCAGTGGACAACAAATTGACCACGATCCAGCAATGTATATAGGATAACATTTTACTCATTCAGAAGAACTAACTGCCGCATGAAGAGTCACCTCTCATTTGTAAGAGGGGGGAAATAATGCTTCTTGGATCTGGTCTGAAAATGCTCTTGAAATTAATAGTTTTTTGTTTTTTTTTTTTTTTTTTTCCCCATTTATTTTGGGTTAATACTAGACTTCTAAGCTGTACAGATTTTAATTCAGTGTCCTCTTTGGTTCAGGAAATATTTTTATCATGGAGCATGTAAACGAGAATTCAGACTTGATTTAGTGTTTCAAAGAAGTCCTGATTGGCTCTCAAGGCTCACAGCTTTAACATTTCTCCTGTCTTGTTTCGTTCCAGTCAGTTTTGCAGGTTAGTTAACATTAAAATTGCTCAATGCTAGAATGTTCTTGGAAAACTCAACGAGAAAAACAAGCTAACTCATTGACAAGAAATGGTGCTGTTGACTCAGTAAGTGGCACTTGAATCACTGGGTGAGCACTAACTCAGAAACCAGGTTTTTGAAAGGAACTCATACATAATACGACATTTCTTTGGAGATTTTTGCCCTTTATTACAATGAAACAAGACCGTAATCATTGATAATGTCATAAATTCATAAAAAAGGGTGAATTAAGGGCTTGATATTAATTAAATGAGAAGTTTCAGAGGACTACCCTTTAAATACTGAATAAGTGAGGGTAAATTATATGCAGTATTGCTTTACTCCTACACTAATCCCATTTGACCAATTGTGCTCAGAGCCTAGAATCCCTCTATGATTTTATCACAAAGCCAGTTATATTCTAAAGGAACTAGGACACCAACATAATTAGGACCCAAAGTGACTTGCCTACCTTTCTCTGAAATGAATTTGGTCCCAATTACCTTACTTATGGTGACACTGTACACCATGGAAGTCCCTAATCCTGACCTCAAGTAGAGTGCAATTAAATGTAATTTGATATGGTTTAATGCCATATTTCAGTAAAGTCATACATATAGTATGCATGGCATACCTGTTTCTTACAGTTCTACTTGTGACTATTTTGGCCATTTTTTACCGTCTTCATCTTTAGAAAGGTGAAAACATTTTCTCATTTATAATGTGGCATATTTTGGGGGTCAGTCGTGAATACAAATATTCCGTGTGTTCTTTCTTCATCTATGGATGAAATGGTCTCCAGGGCATCATAAATCATATAAAAAGCAGTCAGAGATTTTAATTAGCTTATTTTTTTTAAAAAGAAAAATGAAAGTTACGTACAACTACATGTAGCTTGATAATTGAAAACTGTATATGCTAAGGATTAATACTGGCATAGTAAGACTTCTATTTACTGAATGGGTGTGGCCAGCTCCATGTTATTGTGAGTGCAGTGTAATAACAGAATGTGTTTGTTGCATCTGGATGGTCTAGATGGTAGATCTTAAATTTGGAGGACAGTGCAAAGATTTTTCTTAAATGAATCAAAGGTGTTTGATTTCTTGGTTTTAAATAACTAGATCTGTCAGGCATCAGCTCCATTAGCTTGTAGAACCTTTTAAACAGATCACAAATACCTTTGACATATCTTCATATTATCACTACTGTAAAGAGGAAGTCCCTTCTAAAGCCAATAACATAAATATGCCATAATTCCTGTGTTCCAGTATGATCCTTACAACTTTTCTGCATGTCAAGAGTCCTGCCTGGCTGCTAGTTGACATTGAAAGGATCCACTTTTTCCTGAATTCTAATTTTCTCACCAGTTGCTGCAGGTTCCATAGAGGCCCAGTATGGCCCTTTGTATACAGTGGAGCAATTTGCAAGGAAACATGGTATTTGTTTCACAAATCCTGCTATATGTATAGGTGTGAAACATGTTACATATAGTATTATTCAGAAATCGTAGATTATGCTTACTTATTGAAGAAAATTACAAGAGAAAAAAAAGAAGCAGAAATTTGTAGTTAGTTATGCTGATATAGATGGTTTGTTTTTCTCCAAGCTAGAGTTTCCCTCTCCTAACTTTAGACAGAAGTTGTCTTAATGTGCTAAGATAGGTGTTGATTATTCTAATGCTCTACCACTGTTTTCATATTCCTTAAGTTTCCTACTGTCCGATTATAAAGGATTCCTTCCTGTTTCTTGTAACTGAGTTCTCAGGAATCACCCAGTATAGTTATGAAATGTCCTTCCTACTTTCTCTTTTCATGAACATACATATATATATACTATGCTTGATTCTTTTCCGATTTGAGACAGTTTTTCTCTGTTATTTTGAAAAACACTGTATAATGGGAAGTATTAAATTTGTATTCTTGTTAGAGTCATTGCTATGCTTTTCCTGTAAGTATGATGTAAATAGAAGCCAGATTCCAGAGATTTTGAAACTAAGAATGGAGTCTTTAACTTGAATAACATCCCCACAATCTCGTTCTATGCCAAATGCGAGCTTTATGGAAGATCCATTGGGGGAGTATATTACAATGGCACATCCCTTTCAAATAATTTGTAATTGATGATCATCCTATGTCCCCAGACACACAATCTGATCAGACTCACTAATAGACTTCTAGTGTATAAATCAGCTGGTTCTAATAGATCAATGGAATATAAATAAATACAGTAATAGTGACAGTTGTTAATATCAGCAGTAATCTAAGGCTATTCAAATATACTTACTTAATGTCAAATTTAATTTAAATCGTTATCTGCACTAAGCAGTAACAAGTAGCATGGAGATATACAAACCATACTGTCTTTGGTTATCACTTTCTTACAAAAGAAACTATAATTTACAGTTTGCCCTTATTTCGTAAATAGAAGCACTCTCATTATTCTCCAATTTCCATTAATAAACATGAAAAAAAAACCCCACCAAACAAAAATCTGGTTTGCTTATGAAAAAAAAAATAAAAATTGTATGTATCGCTTTGCCCCAGAACAGTTTTAACAGCTTCTGTTAGATATTGCTGACAGATATTGACCAGAACATATACCTGGTATGCAAGGGTCATAATCTCTCTCTGTATCACTCCAGTTTTAGGCCAGCATTTGTCTATTCATTTAGATGAGAACTCTATTAAGTTGTCTAAATTCATGTAGATCCATGGCAGATCGAACAAAAGTGTTTTCGTCAAAAAGGCAGGCAAACAGGGTCATGTGATAACAGCTTCAGAGCCTTCAGCTATAGTTTATTGCAAAGTGTTTTCTTCTGGGGTAACTTTGGCTCCTTCCAGACTGCAAGTACTTTCCTCAAAGAGACTGATTACAGGCTGACACCCTGTCAGTGGAGACTACAGAACATATGAGCTCATACAGAGAGATTATATGGACAGCTGAGTAGGTAACTAGCATATTGAGTAAAGGAGGTACGTAGTCTTTCGGAATGGGACACAGAATCAGTCTTCACACATTTACCTCCTTTCCTGTCTTCTAACTCATGAAAAATCATTCCCTTGTTTGAAACAGTCATCTCTCCCATAATTCAAAAGTGTGTTCAATACTAACAGGGCAATCGAGTCTATATAAATTCTGTGAGTTAAATTATTCCTATCAAGCTTGTAGATGCCTAATACGTAGTTTGGTGTAATATAAAACACAAAACTTTTCAAATGAATAAGATACTTCTTTTCAAGAGACAAAAATTACTGATCAACTCAGAATGAGCATCACATATTGTAAGATTGATCAAAGAGACAGCAGCAAGTATAATATCCGCTCTTTAAAAGATTAAACTCTTTCATGCAAAAATATTTTAATTAGAAAGTTTCTGGTTTTGCTTTGTAAAATATCACTGCATAATTTGAATATTTACAAAATAAATTAAGAGTGTGATTTGGAAGCAAAATAAAAAAATAAAAATTCCACAAAAATAACTTGAAAGAAAAGCCTTAGGTTTAGGATTTTATCAAATAAAATAAGCAGGAACAATGTCAGAAGCTAGGGAATATCTAATACAACTCACTATGAAGAACAGAAGGGAAACAAATAGGAACCCAAAGTGGAATGCACACCAGCTAACTTTAGACATTTGTGTTGCAATATCTGCATTTGCATTACTCATCTTGACTTCTTTTGTAGTCAATAGTAAAAAATAGGTAATCCAGGATGCCATTAATCTCAACCCAACACACCTGTTTAATGATTCAGTCATAGAAGTTGGCTAGATATCTCAAGGAACATGTGATATAATTCACTCAAGTAAGGCAAACATCTTGTTCTATTCACTGTGTAGAAAACCAATTGGAAATGCTCAAAATCTATATCCACATGAGCGAAGATTCAGTCTACTTAAATCAGGCATCCAGTGATCTCGACTGATAGAATAGGAAGCCAAAACAAAGTGACAAAACCAATATAACCTGACATCAGGTTTGCATAGCCTTATTCTGAAGTCTGGTACAAAACAGAGCAAGTTGATTTTCAAAAAAATGATAGTGGGAATATGTGATACCTTTGCAGTTAAAAATAGGTTTCTATGTGTAGGGGCAGGATTCAGTTCCACAAAAAAATGACTCACAGCTAAGAGAATCCAAATCTACATGGAACTGCAAGGAGATGCTCCGCTGTAGCTTCAGTTGCAGCAGTTGCCTGTAGGCATAGCTCAGTTAATCTAAAACAGCACTAGACGTCTTTATTTGGGCAGTTCTACTGTCTGTGTGAGTGACCCCCATGGGTAAAAAACCTGAAGGTTTTAGTTGCCTACTACATGACACTGCATCTAGTGTCATTTTAGGCACCGCTGAACTTCCTATTTAGCCTACAGATGCTGATATGAAAAAATTAAGATTTTCTGTAAGTTCCTTGTGATATCTACCAGCACAAGACGAATGTGTTGCATGGCATCGGATGCTCATATTTGTCAACTGAATCCCACTACAGATGTTTAAGTTCCCATTGGCAGGACTGTAAATGTAGGGCTCAATTCATTAGTCCATACATAGTTTTCTAGGGCCAATGGACATGTTCTTAGGTGTCTTACCTTGCCTCTATCTACTGGTCTAGAAGGGTATTGGTATTTTGCAAGCTTTACCTCATATCTACCAGAAACTTGTGTGGCTGCCTTGGACTTCCTGAGGATTACTAAAGTGCTCTGAGTCAGTACCCAGAGCAGCTGAGTGTGAGCAGCTGAATCAAGCTCTGAGGAGCTGCATTAATGATAAGGAAAGCTTGGATCCATACTTAGATGTAGGGATCTCAGGCACAGAATCCTGCCTGAGAATTATGACTCAACTGTCCACACACAGGCATCTAGTTCCTCTTGAAAGGACCTTGAATGCCTGAAACATCTGTATGTAGCTAACAGATACAGCAGAATATTTATGAGAGATTCAAGATTTACTGGTGTGGCAGATGGAAGGCAGGCAGGATTTCAGAGGAAATCTCAAACAGAAGAAAATCCTGTATCTTAGCCACCATATTAATCCTGAGAGATCTACCATGAATCTATTTTTCCATATTTCTATCAGGTTTTATTTTTTTGTAACATATTTAAAGTTGCTAAAACCACTAAAAATAACTGTGAAACAAAATATTGCTGAGTACAGACAGTGATGGAAAGCTCTGTTGCACTGGAAGTGGGAGAAAGATTGTGCAAGCTCCCTTTAGACCACTTCTGTGAGCGGATCTCTCGTAGAGGAGACCATATGCCTAACATTGACACATTTCCTTAAATCAAAGAAAAATATGGTCAGGTCTTAATTTAATGGAAGACATTTAGGATTTTGCCACTGACTTCATCAGGGCCAGGAATCATCCCAGAGTAATTAAAATATTGATATATATTTTCCTCTTCTCTCATTGATAAGCCACTTCTGTACAGAAATTCTAAATGAAAAATAGAAAAAGAGAAAAAAGAAAAAAATAAGAAAAACAGTGGTACTTCAGCATTTTGTGGTCGAACTCTGTGGTTTCTACAAAACAATGCTTTTAAGATTTTTAGTTGTATCATTGAAATGAGCTGAATTAACAATGAACTGAAATGCCTCAAGAATCAACATTTTTTTTTTTTTAAATGAATTGCTGTAGTCTCTCTCTTTATTGTCTGTCAAGAGAATCCTCAAAAGGCAAACAATTCTGAATACTAAACAAGCGGCTAAAATTAAAAGTGTCACTAGAGTGATCTTCTGCACTACTGCTGATGCTGATGTTCATGGGCTTGTGCATTCATATGAGTATTTCCTTGCGATGAATGGGCACGCATAATAGAAAAATTAGGAAAAGGATGTTCTTTTTACCTTGACCTGAGTGCCTATCTAAGCTAGTGCGTGACTCATATGGTCTGGTGGTTCAAGACCTTGTACAGCTACTACAATACAAAGAATCATTAATATTTTTTTTGGCTATGTTTTTATCTTAGTGCCATTTATAGTTGACCTGTTTGAAGGGTAAAGACTTTAACTCACAAAATCCCCAAAGATTTTATGTTCTTCATTTGGCATAATCTGATGCAAGGGGAAGGGTGAGAGAAGGGACAAAGTGGGGAATATGGGACCATGGAATTTTTTATAATAAAAGATGCACGATAAACATGATGTATGCTATAGGTACATATATACTTTTTATATCTTTTTTCACTTCTTGCTTTATATTCATTTACTGGCTGCATAGATGGTGTCTAGATTGAGGTTTGAAGGGCAGGAGAAGCTGAATAAAAAAGAAACAGAGATTGGAAGAAGATTTTAATTTTTGAGGCTGAACAAGAAAAGCTGGAGATGGACTAGTTGGAGAAAGAGAAAAGGGATGCATGACAGTTTGCATATTCAATGAACACAGTTTACAAGACATTTGCAGAAGTGGAGGTGAGGAAGAGGAGATTGACTGGGCTCAGTTCAGTTGCCTACAGAGGCCACTGGTATTGGAGAGTCTGCAGAGGCCAGGAGCCTGGTTGCCAGCAGTTGCTGCAGAAGGGCACGGGTCTCCTGTAGGTCCCGTGACACAGAGAGGCCAGGCCCATGTGGTTTCCCTATACCTCTGGGTGTCTCAAATTATGGTTGGATACTGTGCTTATGCAACTTTGACAGAAAGAAGACAGGATGACATTTTTTTAAACCTATGAAAATAGCTACATTCTAGACATCTACATCTGTGCTAGTTACTTTAAATACTTTTTATAATTGATGGAGATAAAAAGCACTTCTAGATGTGAAGAATCATTTCCAGTGACAGAGCTCTGAAAGAGGTCAGATGACTAGGTCTTATATATGACTATTTCTCTCTATTGTCTGTAAAACAAGCATAGGCTGAGAGGTAGGCATCAACACTTAGAAAGTCAGGATTCTTCTGAAGCACCAGGTTCAGGGCGGAGTGTCAGGTATTGCTAGGTCTGGGAGCAAGGGATTGACATATCCGTTTAAGGGTCTAAAGAGAGGCAATTGACATGATGAATTAATTTTGACAGCAGAGCTGGAAAAGATAGGTTTTGAAGAGGCAACGAAGAAGGAAATGTTGATAAGGAAGCCAGAGGCCGACATCTCAGTCCCATGAGTTAAGAACTTTTGCCACTCATAAACAAAGCTTTATTCTCGGACTGAGAACAAAAGAGTTCTCATACTTTCTCTGCCACTAGTTTAGTAGTTGGCAATGTCTGTTTTAGGTACTACTGCCTCAGTTTCCTCAGATCAGAGCAGGAAATTATAATGCTTTAAATAATTTTACAACATATTAATGTGAAATATTACAGAAAAGCTTCTAAGTCTACAGACTGCTTTTTGTTGCATATTTTTCAGTTAAATTCTGGAAGAGGCCAGTCTGAACAGTACATATAAAATCACAGAAAATGACTATTTGAATTACTAAGAGAAGTAACAAGTAATAATAATAATAATAAAAAAAGTTACAGTAACTGACTAAGCCTGTTTTAAAATTATTTAAAATCCAGTTTGAGGAAATAATCACACATACACAGCCTGCTGTTGTGGCTTTTTAATCCAGTAGGTGTACAATCGAAATCCTTACATTACTATGGGAGAACTATTTTAAGTAATTAGGGCAAAGCCTGTCTAAGATGTGCTAGACATTAAACAGCCAGGATAAAGAATTAAACTGTGATCAAAATAGGATGTTATAAACTTTGCAAAGTACAAGATGATTTTAAGTGGTGAACTACATTAGTTTTGAGCAGTTTTACATTATGATTTATATGATTTTCTCTAGCATTAATACATCAGCATTTGTATCCAACAGTGTCTACTTTTTCCATTACCCCATTGGCTCTATCAGACATGGAGGAAGTGTCTAGCAGCTTCTTGCAGAAGCCACCTCTGTAGCCCCCCTGCTACCAAAACCTTGCCATGCAAACCAAATACAGACCTTTAAGATCATCGAGTCCAACTGTAAACCTAACACTGCCAAGTCCACCACTAAACCACGTCCCTAAGTGCCACATCTACATGTCTTTTAAATACTCCAGGGATGGTGACTCAACCACTTCCCTGGGCAGTCTGTTACAATGCTTGATAACCCTTCCATTGAAGAAATATTTCCTAATATCCAGTCTAAACCTCCCCTGGAGCCACTTGAACACCATCAGCAATAGCCCTCTGCACTAACTGTGGAAGCGGCTTTGAATCTTGGTTTGCTTTTCAGATCCACCTAGAATCTAAATTTTCCTGCAGGTTATTGACAAGATTTTGAGCTGATACCTTCACTGTGTACATCTAAATGTTTCAAGGGTTGAATCCCATTTTTAAGCAGCTTTTCCTTGTACTGGGAGACTGGATTAAGTTCCCAAATTGTAGATTGTAGATGTTGATTGCAGATAATTAAATTTAATTGTCTCAGTGTGTAACTCTACATCTATCTAGATGTTTATGTTACCATTACAGTCAATGAAGATCTAGTAACAACTAGTGAAGGGAGTTTAGAGACCAATTCAGTTCACTGGAGAACATACAGTTGTCTTTGTTCATCTGAAGTTTTCTAGTCTCCATTAATTAAAACCCACCCAAATGCCTAAACTTTGGTATGTAAATTTAACTGCACAAGATCTTCCTTTGCGGTACTCAGAAGTAGCAGTTTCTTTCATTTGTCTATGTGGAAAAGTATCAGGTATTTTCTGCAGGAAAAAATGTTTGTGAAAGGTGGTTGCCTGAATTAGGCAGATTTCACTCTTGTTACTGCAGCACTGTGGGACAGCTTGCTTACATAAAAACATATCGTGGGAGTACTAGAGATGGATGAAAAGTGCTATTGTCATGGCAAAAACTAACTGTTGCACATATTACAGGTAATTACGTTTAATAGATCTGAAGTGACAGTTATCATGTAGTTAGAAGTTGGTAGAAGAAGAAAACTTGTTTTCCAACAACAGAGGAGACTATGGAATGCTACTCTGATTTAGAATTGCTGATTCTTTGCTTTTGAGACCCTGGATCCCATTAAGACTGCATGCAGACAGCACATTGTGAAAAGCAGAACTTAGGTAATTCACTCCAAAGGCAAAGTTCAAGAGGAAAAGAGTACTGGTACCATCTATAGTTAGATTAAGTTGCTGGATTGATTTTGAGTTTTTTGAGTAATGCAGTAGCAAACTGACCCCATCCTGATGAAGTATTCAGAGAACACGTACAGAGACCTCAGCAGTTATAAGGGTATATGAGTGAAAAGGTGCAATTTAGGGAGAAACAGAACAGAAACAGATATAAAAGAGTTTAATGACAGTATAGAGGTCAGTAGGCAGAGGACAATGGTTACCTAGCACTAGAAAGGAATATGCAAGCTTCTCTGATACCACTGGACCAGATATTTGGGCCCAGCTCTTTGTATGAGGAGTTGTTCGGGTATTCAAGGACAGTGTATGTAGACATCTTTGAGGGTTTGACCTTCCCTACTAGGAAAATTTCACAGTGACAGAAGTTTGAGTTTGTTAATGTAAAAATTCTCAGTACTGTTATTGAATAGATAGTCTTCAGTTTTCATAAAAGTACTTACAGTTTGGCGTCAGAAATACTTTCTTAATAGGGCTTTTGAAGGAATTCTTCAAAGCATAGTTTTAAATGCTGTTAGCGTAGGTATATGACTTACTACAACTTTCTGATTCTTATGTACATTTTGTTTCAAAGCAAATTTAAACTGTGTGAAATACTCAAAGTGAAACTTGTCCAATCATTTTTAAGAGTGAGAACGCTTACTGGTAAGTTCTAGGTGCTGACAATCAGTTTCACAAACAGTTATTCTGAAGAACATTTTATAAGTGATCAACAAAATTGTGTGTAATATACAAAAAAAATTTCAGCATTTAAGTCTTAAAAAGTCAGAAAGACCAATCATTTTCACATAAATATTTTTCATACATTATTTCCTGATGGCTTATCATGAATAGTAATTAATTTCATAAAAATTTTCATTGCTTTCTCTGAACTTAGAGGATGTGATGTACTTGTCATGACATTGCTGTGAGACATTGCAGCTCATGAACAGGTCAAACTTTTTGATAATCTCTCTCTATTTTACAGATTATTTAGTCTCTATTGATTATTAAGGTAGAGACAAATTAGTAGATGCTAATAAGTGAATAATATAGAAAGGTTTGTATGAACACAAATGCTTTTGGGCTTTCAAGTGTATGTTTCATTAACTGAAAAGTAGAAAATTTAAAGTTAAAAACCGAAAAATATCATTGAAAAATGAACATTTGTCCTGTAGAACTCACTGCCAAGATATCAAAAGAGTCTGATGAAGCACAGTAGATTTCAGTCTTCTGTTTAATTTTTTTGTTTTGTTGGCATCTTGAACAGAATCTGTATGACTAGTTATGACAGATGTACTCGACCCCTTAACCAAACCAGCAGTAGTTTAGTTCAGGTTCCAAAGGAGGTAAAGGCCTGAGCCATAAACAGGCCAAGAACTCCTCTAGTTTCAATCAGTTCTCTGAAAGCCCACAAAGGAGCAGAGTGACATAGTAAGGATCAATGCATATGAGCTTGGAACAGTAATCATGAGATTAATACATGAATAGCGCTTGGCTTTTCCAAAACCCATTTGTCAAAGAACAATGAAAGTTGTGGGTACAAGGACTCCCATGCATACCTAATTACATGTAATTTGATTATGAGCCAACCATTTTATTCCATAAATACGACAGCCTAAGTGAGCCTTCTTCTTGACCTCTCCTGGGTAAGCAGCCTGGCTCCATGGTGCTGGTCGCCCCTTGAGCTGGAACACCTCTCAAGGTTTCTCCTTGAGGCAGAGAGACCTTTTACCAACAGAAGATCTTTGGTAAGCGACTGGTATCACGTATGACCTTGTAGTATGGTATCTTTTATTTGTGCCTTCGTAACTTCCATTTTGTCTTGGTAACTTTGAATCATTGTTCAAATGATTGTGCCGTACAGTAATAGAGTGAACCTTGCCATTGAACTTTAAGTTGCACTTTTACAACATCGTATTAAAACCACTTTTGCTAATACCTTTGACAGTGGTTCTTTAAGTGATCTGAATCACCTATTCGCAACACTAGTTTTATTTACTTTATGCTGAACTTTCTACAATTATGTTCAGAGAGTATAAAAGCAAGCCTTTCTTTCAGGAATGCAGGGAGGTTGTATTTGAAGTACCACTTTCAAGGCACTGAGACAGTTCACTCTTATGGAAGGGTTAAAGCAAAGCACAGGGTTACATTCTATTTGCAACAATATTCCATAGTGATAATAATAATACATGCACATACATATACGCACACATACAGAGTGTAATGTCTCCTCAAATTGAACTGTAGCTGACTACATAAAAAGGAATTTTATGTAATGAGGATAATTACATACAATGAGGATATATCACCAAGGCCAAGAGCTTAGCAAGATTCAGAAAGCAATTTGTCACTAATGAGAACATCTATAGGATTAAAAGTAAAACCTAGTAATTTAGACAGAATGCAAACTTGTTTGCCTCCTGTCTGTTGTAAGAGAGCTAAGAAGAGACATCACTAGGAACAAAGAATTGAAGAATTCTCTACTTCATTGCTCAAGCATTTGCATAAGGAAGTAATGGGCACTGGAGATGTCCATACTAGAAGGGATGCCGAGCAAGCGGAAATTAAAATATTCTGCTGTGTTATTCTGCTGCGCTCCTTGTCATCCCTGGAAACATTTAAGGTCAGGTTGGATGGGGTTCTGAGCAACCTGATCTAGTTGAAGTTGTCCCTGCTCATTGCAAGAGAGATTGGACTAGGTGACCTTTAAAGGTTCCTTCCAACCCAAACTATTCTATGATTCTATGATCTGTTAATAGTTTAGGCGTGTTGTAATCTCTTGAGACTCAAATATACCCTAAAATGAAGAAAATATGAATGACACTTTCTGTGTTACTATTTCCATTTGTTTGATATTGGAGAGCAGAGGCTTCCTTTCTCAGAGAAGCTCCATCAACCCCTGCCTGATAACAAGTCTACAACGTGAATAAATAAAATAGAGTTTGAAGGATAGTGTCATATTAGTAGCTTTGGTTCATGCAAGCACAAATAGAGCTTCACAGCATTATAGAGACAAAGAAAGAAAAATCCCTGCCACCCCAGCAGATCTAACACCTAAAGTCTGTCTTTACAGACCCTGTCACAAACTAAAATGACAATGGGTATATTAACTTCGTACAACAAGATGGTGACTTTAGGAATTTGAATCTGATGCCTTATTGTCCTGCAGCATGAGTCATACGCATTGTTGGTTTATTTATAACAATCATTTTGTGCAGTAATGTAAATAATTGTGAAATAATAGAGAGGGAGTGAAGACAGTGACCACAGTGAACACCGCTTTGCCACACTTTAGTAAGAACGCAGCTCCAGGGGGCCTTCAGAAGCTAACAGCTCATATATCAGTGACTGTTGACAAAGCACGACAGAGTATTAGTCCATAAACTACTTTTTCAAACACTGTGAAACTCATTCTTACTGCATAAATGAAAAAAAAAAGTGACAACAGAGGTGTAAGTATTTCACAGTTTGATGGAGAAGGAAAAATAAAAAACAACTCTTAAAATTCTGAAGTCCTCTGAAAAAGAAGAAATATGAAAGAATTAAAAATCAGAGACATTGTCTAAAGCAAAGACCAATACAATAATAGTGGAAGAGCAGTAAGAGTAGCAGGACCTTCTGCTCTGATAAAAAAAATTCTTTTAATAGTTGGCCTTGCATCTTCCAATGCTACATTTTCCTGAGGTAGGGAAACACCAGGGCAGTGGAGAGACCTGACAGGAGCCGGCAGCTCTCACAGGAGATGCTGATGAGGCCTGGGCATTGCCAGAGCAAATGTGACACCGGCCCTCCACCTCTATAAAAAGCAGCCTGGGGAGCACAGGAAGGGTGCCTCTTTGAAGGAGGGGCATTCCATCAGCCAGGCGGGACACTTGAAGGACATGTAAGCCTGCAACCAGGCATCTGCATAGGTCAAGGGCACTCATCCTACCTGGTCCTCAAGGCAGAATCGTAGGCATTTGTCAGAGAAATGAGACTGCAGCTTTGGCTTGGACATCTGCACCATCTACCCCAGAGGTGGCCAACACCTCCACCCAGATGGAGCTGCTGAAGCGAGAGGCCGCAGTGCAGGCCTCAGAATGCAGGAAGTGCCTCGACATTTCTCCTGGGGCAGGGGTAGGGAGCAGACCTGCCTGCAAAAGGGGTGCCTAGGTGGAAGACATCCTGCAGCAGGTGGCTGAGCTGCAGAAGGCAGTGAGGAGGCTGCGTAGCATCAGGGAAACTGGGAAGGAGTTAAATAGCTCGTTCCAAGTGCAATCTGCAGTGGATCCACAGCCCACAGCCAAACAACCCAAAACTCCCCCACAAGCACACAGAGAATGGGGGCCAATAATGCAGAAGAATGGAAGCTTGCACTGGCAAGGTCCAGCAGGAGGAAGAGACTTCCCCTGAAGCCTCTTGAGGTGCCCTTGCAGAACTGCTTCGTGGCTCTGTAGACTTAAGAGGAAAGACCAGTCACATCAGGAAAGACGCTGGAACTGAGTAGTGCAGCCTGATCTGCTCCCTGTAAAATAACCAGTGCAACTAAGAAAACACGATAGGTGACAGTAGCAGGCACAGAGGTTCGGAGGCACCTATCTGCCAACTTAATACACTCTCTAGAGAGGTGTGCTGGTTACTAGGGGCTCGTATCAAGGATGTCACCAAGAGACTACCAAGCCTCATAAAGTCCATTGACTTTTATCTGCTGCTGCTGTTTCATGTGGTATTGCCAGGAGCAGTCTAAGGAGTATCAAGAAGGATTACAGACTCTTGGGAGAAGTGGTAAAGGACTCTGGAGTGCAGGTAGTTTTTTCATTAATCCTCCCGGTCAAGGAGTTTGAAAAGGCCAGTCGAATCTGTCAAGTCAACAAATAGTTACGGGATTGGTGCCACAGCCAGGGGCTCGGCTACTTAGACCACAGGACTCGCTTTGAGAAACGAGGTCTGCTGGGGGATGATGGAGTCCAGCTGTCAGAGAAGGGGAGAGCATCTTCAGTCATAGCCTTGCCAAGCTCATGAAGAGGGCATTAAACCAAAGTTGCCAGGGAAGGGGAACCTTAATCCACTCCAATCCTACCAGTTTGATGCCAGTGCCAGCAATAGATGCCCAGAACATGGAGAAGGATCACAGGTCAGCAGCCTGAGTGCCTGGAGTGCAGCACAAAGGAATTCCAGCCACTCCAGCCAGTAAGTCAACTTTATTGGGAGCCCAACTTAAATGCCTCTGTGAAAACACATGTAGCATGGGGAATAAAGAGATGAGTTGAAGACGTGCACATGCCTGCAGGGCTATGATTTCATTGGCATCATGGAGACATGGTGGGATGGGTCCTGTGCCCGGAGTGTTGGAATAGAAGCACATACGCTCTTCATGAAGGACAGGCAGTGGAAATGAGGAGGGGGTGTCACCCTCTATGTCAAGGACCAGCTGGAGTGCATGAAGCTCCACCTGGGGCTGGATAAGGAGCCGAAAGAAAGTCTCTGGGTCAGGATTAAAGGGAGGGCAGGGACAGGTGATGTTACAGTAGGTGTCTGCTACAGGTCACTGAACCAGCAAGACCGAGCGGATAAGGCCCTCTACAGACAGATTCGAGCAGCCTCATGTTCACAAGCAATCCAGGAGGTTCCTGGAATGCATTGATGATAACGGAATCACGGAATTTTCAGTTGGAAGGGACCTCTAGAGATCATCTAGTCCAACTCCCCTGCTAAAGCAGGATTGCCTAGAGCACATTACTGAGGACTACATCCAAGCAGGTCTTGAAAGTCTCCAGAGAAGGGGACTCTGCAACCTCCCTGGGCAGCCTGTTCCATTGCTCTGTCATCCTCACCATAAAGAAGTTTTTTCTCATATTTGATCGGAACTTCCTATGTTCCAGCTTGTGCCCGTTACCCCTCGTCCTGTTACTGGGAACCACTGAAAAGAGTCTGGCTCCATCCTCCTTAAAACCACCCTTTAGATACTTGTAAATGTTAATAAGGTCTCCCCTCAGCCTTCTTTTCTCCAGGCTAAAGAGTCCCAGCTCTCTCAGCCTTTCCTCATAAGGGAGGTGCTCCAATCCCTCAGTCATCTTTGTTGCCCCTCGCTGGACTCTCTCCGGTAGTGCCCTGTCTCTCTTGAACTGGGGAGCCCAGAACTGGACACAGTATTCCAGTTGTGACCTCACCAGTGCAGAGTAGAGGGGGAGAATGACCTCCCTTGACCTGCTGGCCACACTCTTCCCTATGCAGCCCAGAATTCTGTTGGCCTTCTTGGTGAAAAGGGCACACTGCTTGCTCATGGATAGTTTCCTGTCTACCAAGACCCCCAGATCCTTTTCTTCAGAGGTGCTTTCCAGCAGGTCCACCCCTAACCTATATTAGTGCCTGACATTCTTCCTCCCCAGGTGCAGGACCCTACACTTGTCCTTGTTGAACCTCATTAGGTTCTTCTCTGCCCAGCTCTCCAGCCTGCCTAGGTCACGCTGGATGGCAGCAGAGCCCTCTGGGGTGTCAGCCACCTCACCCAGTTTGGTATCATCAGTGAACTTGCTGAGGATACACTCTGTCCCCTCGTCCAGGTCGTTGATGAATACATTAAACAATACTGGTCCAAGTATTGATCCCTGGGGGACACCACTGGTTACAGGCCTCCTACTTGACCCTGCTCCATTAATCACAACCCTCTGAGTCCTGTCACACAGCCAGCTCTCAATCCACCTCACTGTCCCCTCGTCTAGTTCACACTTTCTCAGTTTCCTAAGGAGGATGTTATGAGACACAGTGTCAAAAGCCTTGCTGAAGTCATAGCAGTCTGGTGAAGTTCCCACTGACTGGAAAAGGGGAAACATAACCCCATTTTTAAAAATGGCAAAAAAGGAAGACCTGGGGAACTACAGGCTGGTCAGTCTCACCTCTGTGCCTGGCAAGATCATGGAGCAGATCCTCCTGGAAACTCTGCTAAGGCACGTGGAAAATAAGAAGGTGATTGGTGACAGTCAACATGGTTTCACTAAAGGCAAATTGTGCCTGACAAATTTGGTGGTCCTCTACAACGGGTTTACAGCATTGGTGGATAAGGGAAGAGCAATTGACATCATTCACCTGGCCTTGTACAAAGCATTTGACACTGTCCCGCATGACATCCTTGTCTCTAAATTGGAGAGACACGGATTTGGTGGATGGAGCACTCGGTGGACAAGGAATTGGCTGGATAGCTGCTCTCAAAGAGTTGTGGTCAATGTCTCAATGTCAAAGTGGAAACCAGTGACGAGTGGAGTTCCTCAGGGTTTGGTACTGGGACTGGTTCAGTTTAACACCTTTGTCGATGACATGAACAGTGGGACTGAGTGCACCCTAAGCAAGTTTGCCAATGACGCCAAGCTGAGTGGTGCAGTTGACACGCTGGAGGGAAGGGATGTCATCCAGAGGGACCTTGACAGGCTGGAGAGTAGGGCCCGTGCAAACCTCAAGAAGTTCAACAGGGCCAAGTGCAAGGTCCTGAATGTGGGTCACGGCAATCCCAAGCACAAATACAGGTTGGGCAGAGAATGGATTGAGAACAGCCCTAAGGAGAAGGACTTGGGAGTGTTGGTGGATGAGCTCAACATGAGCCGGCAATCACAGAATCACAGAATCACACACAGAATCACAGAATGGTTCAGGTTGGAAGGGACCTCAAAGATCATCTAGTTCGAACTCCCCTACCATGGGCAGGGAGACCTCCCACTAGACCAGCCTGCTCAAAGCCTCATCCAGCCTGGCCTTGAACACTTCCAGGGATGGGGCATTGACAACTTCCCTAGGCAACCTGTTCCAGTGCCTCACCACCCTTACCATAAAGAATTTCTTCCTGATATCCAATCTAAATCTACCTTCTTTCAGTTTGAAACCGTTACCCCGTGTCCTATCATTACACTCCCTGATAAAGAGTCCCTCCCCACCCTTCCTGTAGGCCCCCTTTAGGTACTGGAAGGCTGCTATAAGGTGTCCTCACAGCCTTCTCTTCTCCAGGCTGAACAACCCCAACTCTCTCAGCCTGTCAATGCGTGCTTGCAGCCCAGAAATACAACCACATGCTGGGCTGCATCAAAAGAAGTGTGGCCAGTAGGTCGAGGGAGGTTATTCTGCTGCTCTACTCTGCTCTGGAATACTGTGTCCAGCTTTGGGGCCCCCAAAATAAGAAGGACATGGACCTGTTGGAGCGAGTCCAGAGGGCAGAGAGATGACCAGAGGGCTGGAAGACCTCTGCTATGAAGACAGGCTGACAAAGTTGGGGTTGTTCAGCCTGGAGAGGAGAAGACTCCGGGGAGACCTTATAGAAGCCTTTCAGTACTTAAAAGGGCCCTACAGGAAAGATGGGGAGGACTCTTTATCAGGGAGTATAGGGACAGGACAAGGTGTAACGGTTTTAAAGTGAAAGAGGGTAGATTTAGATTAGGTATTAGGAAGAAATTTTTTACTGTGAGTGTGGGGAGACACTGGAACAGTTTCCCAGCATAGCTGTGGATGCCTGCTCCCTGTAGATGTTGAAGGCCAGGCTGGATGGGGCTTTGAGTAACTTGATGTGGTGGAAGTTGTCCCTACCCATGTCAGGTGAGGTTGGAACTAGAAGATCTTTAAGGTCCCTTTCAACCCAAACCATTGTGTGATTCTATGATTTTCCAAGGCTACAAATTCCAGTTTTCATGCTGGCTCAATGTTTGCTTTTTATCGGGAAAATAAGGTTCTGAGCTATGTGAGGAGAGACAACTGGAGACATAATGGCTCAAGGTATTGGAAGGTGGTATGTAGAACATTCCAACTTTCTGATATCTGCTTAAGGGAGTGGATATTGACTGCAAATCTTTGTCACTGGATGCTATTTCCTTCCTTTATGTGAAATGAAATGGTGGCACTGTTTCAATGTCAAATTCCTCTTTGTAGAAGTTCACATCACAAAGAACTCATACACTTGGTTTTGGCAGTGCTCTCAGAGGAGACAAAGATTCATTAAGCACGGTTCTCTCTTCTGTAAATGTGTTTCCTTTAGGCAGTGATAAGACATATGATCAATGTGGAAATTGCAATGCCATTGCTACTGTTTTGTCTTTGTGATGTAGTGAAGATACAGACTCAGTGGAGGTTTAACTTGTACCTGAGGGCAGATAGAAACCCTCTGAGGAGAGGTTCTCTTTACACGCCCATCAGCTCAACAATTGCTAAGAAATTATATGATTCATTCAGTTTCTCCTTTTGAGAGATATATTCTGGAAGTATTAATGCTTGTTAGGGTCTTGTTATGCTGAAGTGCTCATTGTGTTTAATGAAGTACTAGGCGCAGAAGGATTTGGAGACAAATTCTGAAGGTACTTCAAATTCTATAAGCTGTAGAAGTGCTTAGCAATATTATGCATCCTGCCACATAGGAAATATTTGCTATCTATCTGGCAGAAAATGGAAGGAACAGAAATACCTAATGTTGCTAGTTAAATCTAAAGGTAAATAACAATTATTGCTAATTTATCCTAAACTGTGGTCCAATAGTGCTTCCAAGGTCAATGATTACACTTTTCAGCCTGTTCTTTTGCTAACCCAAATTTTTTTGAGGTCACGTTCTGTTTTCTCAGCATTTTTTCAAAAGCCCCTATACGGATATTGTTTCAGCCGCAATAGCAATTGAACTTGGGGGATCTCCAGAGTTGAAGTTGTATATAATTGCCTCTTATAAATTTGAACAGAGACATACTAGTCCTGGATCCAATGTTCACTTAGAGATCGTATTCTAAGGTAATGCTTTGTGTCTATGATACTGTATTTCTTAGGTATCAGGGCCTGGACTAGCTATTAAATCACAGAATGGCTGAGGTAGGAAGGCACCTCTGGAGATCATCTAATCCAACCTAGTCTAACTATAGTCAGAGCAGGGTCAGCTAAATTAGGTTGCTCAGGGCAGTGTCCAGTTGTTTTTTTTAATATCTCTGGAGTCAGAGCCTTGATAGGCTCTCTGTGCAATCTGCTGTAATGCTTGATCAATCCTGTAGTAAAACATTTTTTTCTGATGTTTAAGTGGAATTTTCTATATTTCAATACGTGCATATTGCCTCTTTTCCTGTCACTGGATATTACCACGAAGGGTCTGGACTGGTCTTCTTTATTCTCTGCTATTGGTTATTTGTGTACATGGATAAGATGCCCACTAAGCCTTCTCTTCTTCAGGTTGAAAAATCGCGTCTCTCTCAGATGATCCTCCTATGTCAGATGTTCCATTCCATTAATAATCTTTGTGGCCCTTTCATGGATTTCTGTCAGCATGTCCATATCCCTCTAGTACTGGCGAGCCTAGAACTGGACACAGTACTCCATGTGCCTCACCAGGACAGAGTAGAAAGGAAGGATCATCTCCCTCAGTCTGGTGGTGACGCTCTTCCTAATGCAGCTGAAGATGCTGTTGGCTTTCTTTGCTGCAAGGGCACATTACCTATTTGTGGTGAATGTGGTGTCCTCCAGGACACCCACACCCAGGTCCTTTTCTGGAAAGCAGCTTTCCACCTTTTTGTCCCCCAGCACGTACTGGTGGATAGGGTTATGCTTCCCCAGGGGAAGGACTTGTTTGCCTTTGTTGAACTTCATGAGATCCCTCTCAACCCAATTCTCCAGTCTGTCCAGGGCCCTCTGAACAGCAGCACAACCATCTGGTGTATTAACCACTCCTTCCAGTTTTGTATTGTCTGCAAACTTGTGAAAGGTGCGCTCTGTCTCATCATCCACATTATTAAAAAAGTTGTTAAACAATATTGCCTCTGTATTGACCCCTGGCATACACCACTAGTGACTGACTTCCATCTGGACTTCATGCCTCTGATCACAACCCTTTGAACCCAGCAGTTCTGACAGTTTTCAATCCACTCACTTTCTGTGTATCTAGCCCATACTTCATCAGCTTGTCTATTAACATATTATGGGAGAGGGTCGAGAGCCCTACAACAGTCAACATAAAAAACACACAGTGCTCTCCCTTCATCCATCAAACCATTCATTAGAAGGCTATGAGATTGGTCAGACATGATTTTGACTTTGTGAATCCATGCTGACTACTCCCAACCATCTTCTTAACCTTCATGTATCTAAAAACAGTTTCCAGGACTATTTGCTCTATCTCCTTCTCAGGGAACAATGTGAGGCTGACTGTCCTGTAGTTCCCTAGATCTTCACTCTTGCCTTTCTTGAAGATAGATGTAACATTTGCTTTTTTCCAGTCCTCAGGAACCTCTCCCAGTTGCTATAACCTTTTACAGATAATCAAGAGTGACCTTGCAATGACATCAGGCAGCTCCCTCAGCATTCATGGGTGCAGCCCATCAGGTCCCATTGACTTGTGCATGTTCTTGGTTTTTTGTGGTTTTTTTTTTTTTTTTTAAATGTTCCCTAACCTCATCCCCTGAGGGTGTTTCTTGCTCCAGACTTTCATACAGGTCTCATGGAAATGAGAATCATGAAGTCTGATCTTACCAGAAAAGACTGAGGTAAAGAGAGAGTGAATATGTAGGTTTTTTCTTTATGCTTTATGACAAAGTTCCTTACCCGATTCAGGTGTGGGATCGCATTTTTCCTAGTCTTTCTTTTGCTACTAATACACCTGTAGAAGACCTTCTTGTTTCTCTTCACATCCTTCACCAGATTCAACTTCAGATGGGTTATGGCTTTCCCAGCTTCAGCCCTCCATACTTGGACAGTGCCTCTATATTCCCCCTGGTGTACCTGTCCCTGCTTCCACCTCTTGCATTGTTCCTTTTTATATTTGGGTTTAATCAGGAGCTCACTGTTCATCCGTGCAGGCTCCTGCACCTTTGCATGACTCCCTGTTCATTGAGATGGAGTATTCTTGATCTCGAAGTACATAATCCTTGAAAATTAATCAGTTGTCCTGGATCTCTCTTCTCTGCAAGTCTGTTTCCAATGGGATTCTTCCAAGCTGATTCTTGCCCAGGCCAAATACTGCCCTCCTAAACTTCAGGTCTGTGATCTTTCTATTTTCTCTACTCCCTCCTCATCCGATCTTGAATTCTTCCATCTCACAATGGTTGTCATCTGAAGCTACCCAATGCTATGGGGCCAGGCAGGTTCTTTTAAGGATCCTAGATAGAATGAGAACTGTCTACAGGGTTGTAGTTATAATTAGAGCTTTATTGTTATATAAGGATTTTAGCAATCAGCATAGCTTATCATTGTGCAGAACTTCTAGCAATTAGCATAGCTTTGCTAGTACAGAAAATTTCAGTTACCTAAACTTTTCAGTCACCTGGACCCTCTACAGACTGGGTCAACTTCTTAACAGTCAGTGTGCAGTAGAATAATTGTAATCTAGATTCTGACTTTAAGAAGTACAAGAGTCACTCAATCCTTGGAGGAAGAAGAACAGCAAAGGTGGTGTAAAGTTACTCTAGTCAACAGTGAGTGTTGTCCCCCTTATACCTCCATCACAGTGCAGGCATCCCCTTTACCACACTTGGAAACATGAAGTCCTGAGCAGCCTGGCTACTATTGCATCAGCTTCAAAAGCCTTTTGGAAAGTGGATGTATTTATATCTCGCAGTCTGGGAGTTAGGTCTTTACCATTTCCATATGTTAGTGGATTCTGAAGAGGCTGCCAGACAAACAAAAAACAGGAATTTTGACTGCAAGAGAGACCAAGCTACAATGGTAATGGTTGCATAATGATCTTTATCTCTTCCTGTCCGTTGCTATGTCTGGTCCTGCCTACCTGTTACTCTCAGTTTGACCTAATGGCGCTGCTCCCAGGATACATTAGGCCTTAGCATGGGCTGTGTGTTTGTCAAATCTGAGCAAGAGTTGAGTGGACAGGAGGCATCCCTGACCACCAGGGGATCACAGGTTTTGCCATTCAGAATATCTCATGTGCTGTCACGCTTCCCTGTTCCATAATGAATGTCATAATTTCCTGGCAACACTGTGTACCTGGTGTCAAGAGCAGGTGCTACTGGTCAGGTCGCTGCAGCCTAAGCTGCTTTCAGATTCCTAATGAGTGCTTCCTTGTTTGTATAAGGTCCAGCAGACTGTGCCTCTCCTTATTAACCTGTGCTAGGAACTTACCATCAAGGCTGTCCAGAAACCTTCTGGTGCTTGTGCTCTCCTCTGCTGCCCCTGTTGACCTATCTTCTTGGTGTTTCTTCAAGTCTCTGCTTACTCGGTTGTATGTCAGGAGTCCTCTGACTTCTTTGTCTTTGTGATTCTTCACATTTGTAAAGGTTTGTGTACCACTGAAAAATCAATGTTCCATAGATACTTAATAAACTTGTGGTGTTTCCTTGAGCTTTCCCCTCTTGTGAGACTCTGTTGCCTTCTTTTTCAACTGCTACTCCTTGATGACAGAGTTGCTCAGGCAGCATACAACTAGTTCTGGCTTTTGTGCGCTAGTCCTGTCTTTCTAATGGTTCCAGTCTCTCTTTTATGTCCCGAAGACAGGATGAAGTATACATTCCACTTGAGAGGGTTCTAGGCCAGTGAAGAAGGGATTGAAGAGAATACAGTTTTTCTGCCTGTAAGATTCATCACAAATGCCTTTATACTGGTGCATCCTTCTAGCTTTCTGCATATTGTATTAAATAAATAATGCAATGTGTCCTAAAATGCTTGTCTGATCTGTGTCTTGCAAGAACTGTACTGCTTCGAAAAACTAGGTGGGGGATAAGAAATCAGGCAGTGCAAACTGTAATGAACATGTTATTAAAGAACCCGTTCATAAAACAGGTTAATCAATGTTAAACACTTATTTTGGCCTCAGCTTAGTCCATTTTTTCAGTAACAAATCATTAGATGATATCTTTCCCTGTCAAACCACTTAAGACTTGTTTTGCTGAAAATGGTGGTGTTTGTAAATAGCACAGTCCAAATTACTTATTTTAATTAAAGGTTCTTGTTTAAATGTCACACTTATACATATATATTTTAAATACACGTGTTAGAGACATGACATTTGAAAAGCTCTAATTATGTACTAGTATTCACATCAAAAAATGATAAATCACTAAATTGTTTGTCTTAGCATCAGTTAAAATTAACAACCTTAATTTTTCTCCATAGCAAAAATGGTGATATGTCTTAAATTCATATATTATTCTTATCAGCTATTCAATTATTTTAGAAGAAACTTAATACATAACTGCATAACCTGGTAAAACAGTATACATACCTTTCTCGGAACCTCCACTATGTAATACCGTAAACTTAATAACAGAATGAATCCATGAAGTAAGTTATGTCTAAATATTACTATTAAAGAAACATTAAGGAAATTGTCCAGAAACTTCATTTGTTAGCAGCTTCCAGAAAATCCAAAACATTTCAGAGGTCAACTAAAAAAGCTAAAACATACTTCTTTTCTTCCTCTCCTCTGCATGTTAGATGACTTATGTTTCCTCCTTTTGGACTTAAAAGCTTATTGGTCACTTAATTTTCTCCTGCGTATGTCAAAAATTGCTGTGTGAACAGCCAAGGATCTATGTCTTAGCCTGCACCTCATTTTTTTTTTTAAGCTAGGCAAAGTATATGGACATAAAAGGAGGACCTGAATGCATAGATAACATGGCAGCATGCCTAATAAATCTTAATAGGATTGAGTCTTTCATGAAAGGCAGCTGTAGATGCAATATGTAAGAAATGTATAATAAATACTCACAGGAAGATCTTTTTGAGTTTCAAAAAATTATCCTGCCAGTGGGCCTGAAGGCTGAACTGGAATTGGATTGTCCCTGCCTCCAGATCTTCCAGTTATTCAAGCCATCGTCTCATTCAGCAGTGTAATCAGTCTACTCTGCTTGGAAAGGGCAAGTATGCATTGCAGGCACTGTATGCATTTTATATTATACACTCACTAGATGAAAACCAGGACTAAAACTGATTCACAGGTCTACAATTCAGGTCTTAGGCAACAGAACATTTCTTAAGTGAAAAAGTGATAAAATTATAAATATATTTTATAAAAGATAAATAACTTAATTCCCTAATACCTTTGTACCATTGAAAAAAAAAACCCTACTCTAGGATTATTGCATATTTTAGAAAAATGTGGTTAATAAGTTCCATTCTGCATAATCATTTTCATTTGTTCTTGCATAATTGTCCAGAAAGATGGGCAAAAAGCCCTTTCATAGTACCCTGTCATTCTGAAGAGAGGTGTGCGCAAATTTGAAAGGGTGGGGGGGAAGGACTTTTCTTATGCCGGGAAATCGTTCTTAGGACTTAAAATGGGCTTTAGAAATGTCATTTTCAGAACATGACTAGAAGTGAGACTGCAGTGCCAGATATCACTAAGCATAAAACCATATTATGTAACTTTTATAGCTCTCTTTTGTGCAATGGCTTTCTATGCTGATTAGCTGAAAAATTCTACAGTTGTCATTTTGCAGCCCAGAGTACAATGTGATGCTATTTAATAAGATGTGTAACCTTCCCGCCTGCCTATTCTTGTCAGCACTGTTAAATGGGGTGTACATACATCATCATGACTGTGGCAATGTTTTTTGTTGATCTAGTTATGCTTTCCAAAATACTTCATTGCAAGACATGTTGACATTATTAAAGAACAAAAAAAATCCAAAGGAGAGAGGAGGGAAATGTACTTAACATTAATTTCGTAACCTCTCTTTCCATAACTTTACAGTGCATTTACTGAGTCAGGAGGAGGAAGGATAGCTTTCAAAACTTCCTGGGAATTAAAATCAGAGAATCCAGTCACCAACTACAGCATTCTCCAATTAAATTTCAGGGAAAAAGTCCTCATGTTATGTCTTCTACTCACTGCTCTATTGATCACTTGTAAAAACAAACATTTGCCATGAAGACATAACTGCCAATTTAGACTAACTAAGACAAATGAGATAATGAGGCCAGTGGCAGCTTTGAGTTGACAGACCCAGCTGAGTGCCCATCTCCAAGTAAAAAGCTTTCTTTTCCTGCCAGAAGGTCTATATGCTAATACTAACTAATTTGCCAACCTTGGCCCTACAGTGTTTGACAATAGGAGAGCATACCATTTTGTTACAGATGTGCCGTTAATTTGGATGTAAACTAAAGCTGGAACCAGTAAAGTATGCAATCTTCTAACCGAAGAGGCGGTCACTAAAAACATAAAACCTTGTCTGGTAAAAATAGATGCAAAAATACTTACGTGTGAAGGACAGATTATTTAAATGCAAATGGTGATGAACGAATTACAAAGTCTATAGCAAATAAGGGAAGAAGTAAAGCCACTATAGTTTGCAGCTTCTTATATCACTTTGACTTAATGTACTTACGTTAGCATTAAAAGAAGAAACAAAGAATTTGCCCAAATTCCAGACCCAACACAAAAGACCACTTTTGACCTGATATTAATTTGAAGAGCTGTACACAGAGGAAATTTTCCAGAGCATTTTGAAAAACTTTGTTTAATTAATTTCTGTCACTGTTATTTTTGAGGGAGTTTTTTTCCTAAAGGAAACTTTCCCTCTTCTTCCCCCAAGCTTCATAAAGAAAATAAGTGAGAGTGAGGGAGTTAGGAATATTGTTAGGAATATGGTTTTGTTTTCCTATAATTTTTTTAATGTGCAAAACTACATTTATAAGTTCATTCCAGATACACGGTTTCAATATGGATGAGAAATGTATTTTGTAGATATTTGGTAGCAAAATAACAATAAAACAAAACACCACATGAATGTATATGTTTTTATTCTTTGGGGCTGTGAGAAGAATCTGTGAATTTAAAGGCGTATCAGCAACATTTTTTTCTCCCCTATATAGTACAACATGGCTGATATGTAACATTACTGATAATGTTACATACAAAGCTATATATTGTCCCTAACACAATGGAGCTGCTGGTGATTTCAATGGTAGTTGTATACATTGACCAAGGACATTATATGGCCTTACACTAGGACACCTCATAGAAAAAATATTGTTTATAATATTGTTCATCCTAAAAATTATCCACACTCAGATAATTATAAGAGCTAGAAATATAATGCCATTTTCCTCCTATTTCTAATGTGGCCATTATAAAACTCTCTTAATGTGGATCAGTAGAATTAATCATTATCTATAACTAATGCACTTGAAACATATATATGGGTTTATGCTGGTTTGCTAAATGATCCATGAATAAAATATAGGCTTTCTTTTATGAAAAACAAATAAGCATTATATCAGGTAATTATATATCTGACCAGCTACTTAAAGAGAACTTTAATTTTTTTAAAGTTTTATAGTTTTGCTTAATCTTCTATAGTTTTGCCCCAATGTACTGTATTTCAAAAGCTATGTAAACTAAATAATGAAATAAAATATTGAAGCAGGCCCCAACAAATAAAAAGAAGAGTGTATTCTAAAATAACCAAATTTGCTAATGCAATGTGGTTTCTGAAGTATTTTCTAGAACGTTAACTTCTGATCTTACAATAATTTAATATCATATAGTGAGAATAAGTATCCCTTACTCAGATTTCTAAGACAGATTAATGCAATATTCTTCTGTAAACCTTTCAATACTCCTGACCTCTCCCTTGACAGAGGGAACTCAGCTGTCTACTGTGGGAGAACTAGCTTACGAGGTGCCCACAATTTATATGCACATTTGATTCCAAGCCTAGTCATTATGGGAATAATTATGAACTCTACTGATTTCTCTTTTCTCATTGTTGTTGTTTTTATGCAAATTGCTAAATCTTTATGGTTTTAAACAATTGCAATTCTATCTTGTAATCGTTAAGTGCATGCTGTTATCATTATAGCTCACATCATCACTATTACTGTCAACTACTGGGTATTGAATACTGGGAGAAACATATCAATCAGAAGATCTCCAACTACCTTTTAATGACAATGTTACGGTGTGAAGGACTGAATAGAAAAGGCTTATCAAGTTGCATTTCATATTGCATGGTGATTTATCTCAGGAGCTTGTGAGCAGGTTTCATCTGGCATAGTTGTTACCTAGTAACTGTCAAGGAAGATGTATATATGTATATAAAATCTTGCTAAAGCCAGCAGACAGATCACTCAAGATGTGTATATAATAAGTTTTTATGTATCAAATATGAAAAAAAATAAGAAAACTTTAAGTAAAGAATCACCCAAAAACTTACAGCTTTTGAAATGAAATGGCGCAATGATTCTTGTAGTGATCAGAAAAGAACACATCACAAGCTAAATAATACAACCAGTTTGAAACAGATGACCATTGACGTCATGTTGTGTTCTTTGGCTTAAGTAGAGAGGAACAGACTGTTCAAGAATGAATACACACTACACTATACAATCATATGGACAGTTTAATGTTTTGTAATTCAGTATGATGATTTGGAAGACGCTATACCCCAACTTTGAAAAGCTAGGTGGGATTCGATCAGTTTAACAATGTGGTTTATATTTTCTGATCTCCTAACTTCTAAACCTTTTGTCTGTTTTACATGTTTCTTGCAATATTTTTGATCATTCATTTTCCCAGTATTACTGATAAAAAGCAGGCTAGCACTGGGAAAAGGACAGATTATTACAGGATTCCAGTAGAAACAGATAATTTTCTATTTAGTTATGTTTTAAGGTCTATCAGTCAGGGAATTTTAATATGTTTAAAACACAGTACATGAACTGTGTGTATGTTTTTAATTGTAATAGCATGATCACTCATGTTGAGCATCATCATAGTTCAAGTAAATTATATCAACATATTAGATCTCAGTTTACTCATAATCACATAAAAAAGAGATCAGGCTTATTTGGCATTTCTGATTTTTTTTTAGTAGTCTGTTGATGGCCATTAATTATAGCAATCATAGTTAAGTCTTTAATGAAGAACTAGTCTGCTGGTTTTGTTTTATGGTCTACTTGTGGACAATGCAGTGTTATTTCAAGTTTTTCTGTTTCTTGCAGGAAAAACAAAACTGGAATAAAAAGCCTCAAAATGCTGACACATTTCTAACTTAATATACTTTTTAAAGTACCTAAAACTTTGGATTCCCCTAAATGAAAACTGACAACAAGAGCCTCTGATATTTTCAAACAGCCAAATAATTCTTTGTGACAGATATCTGTCTTTCCTCTGTTCTTGAAAGAAGTACGGTGGAGAGAAGACAGAAAGCATCTTTTACCTTCCCTGTAGCAGTGCTATTTTGTACAGGCAAGGATCTGAGGAGATAATAGTCACGAAATCCTAAGATATTTTTTTCTCCATGAAAGCAGAGATTAGCATTCAGTTTGGACTAATTTGTTTATAGGCTGCTTTTTCTAGTAAAGAGTAGTAGATATATAAGGTTTAGAAACTATTTAACTAAATCAAGATTAACTAATCTGGGTGATTAGTTGGGAAACAGCTGGTTATGTTAAGTTTCTACACATGGATGAATAATCACTTGACTGTAAATTCATCTTCAACTCAGAATGAACTTGAAGAAACAAAATAGATATTGGGTGGAAGTGATAAGCAAAAGGAGCAGAAGAGCTCCCTTAAGAAAGACAAGTATAAACTCGTGATATATGACCTGGAAAATGAAGGTGGGAAAGAAGCTTAAAATGCCATGGTTCCTTTGGAATGAGTAATATTTTATTAAAAATAAAAACAATGAAAAATACATTTGGAGAGACTTTGAACTAAGATAGAGAGGAGAGCAGTGGCTGTTTGTAGAGTGAATGACAACATGTTATTTTGCTAATGGGAGAAAATAAAACAATCTCTATTTAGAGTGCGATATGTCAAAAATTATTTTATGAACCTTCTATACAGATAATGTCATTAGTGCAAATGAGCTGAGCTCTCTTCATCATTTGTGAAGAGAAACAGAAATCTCCAAGGGTCAGTTCAGAGGAGTTATTTTATATGCCTATTTTAAAATTAAATGTGTTACTGCCTCTAACTGCACCTTTCTCTTCCTTAACCATAACTGAAATCTAGACAATGAGTTCAGATGTAGACGCCAAATGGGGATATCATTTAAAGCCTAGCTGTCTGAAGACAAGATGTACCCTCTTCCATTTCGTATTACTCATTTGGAGTATTAGAAATGATACAGGTCTGCTCCTGGAATCAGCAAAATTATTGGAAAGGAGAAGCTAATTCCAATTAGAAGCCTCATTCACTTTTGACAACATGCTTCGCTGATTCCACATACTCACGTGGAGAACTGAGCAAAAATGTCAGAATCAAAAGAAATAAAATTAAATCTACAGTTTCCAATTTTTTTTTTTATTATTTTTTTTTTTTTTTTACTTTATTAGAAAAACATAGCATAAAATCCTTGTGAAATGGAAGAGGTTGGATGTATACATACCTGTGAACGTTTGGGTCATATGTGAGGACAGTACCACTGCCAGTTTTTTAGACTGATTACTCCTACCTTTGCAAGCCACTGTTCTCAGCTGCTTATAGCTCTACCAAATTTCTGCTATTCAGTTGGACTTTTTCAAACCAAGTGTAAGACTAGGTGATATTAGTAGCCCCAGAAGAAGGGCACCTCTGATGATTTGCCAGAAAACATCTGTGGAAGAATCCACAGGGGTGATCACCACCTACACGTTGCTGTTAGGGTTTGATTTAAGCTCCTGCTGCTCTCATGATTGCCACTATTATTGTTTGATGGCTTCTGACCAGGCGATACCACCATGCCAGACGTAGTCTTGTGTTCCCTCTGCCTTACTGGCTGACCAAGTCTGCAAAAACTCAGTCTCCAGCTAGTGATGCAGTGATGTTAACCAACTGACCTGAAAAAATCATAGCCTTTTTCTTATTTTGGCATTGTGCCTTCATACTTGTAACAAAAAACATGTCAAGTGATGTAGAAGTGACAGCCTTTGCACTTCTCTTATTTTTTAATTTTCTTGAATGGAGGGGTGCCTTTACTCAGTGCTCTACTTCCTAAGCAATTAACTGCAGCAATCGGTAGATACTGAGCTTGAATAAAGGTGTGTAGAAATGGGCAAAAAGAAATTATCTGAGACTTATGTCTACAAAACATTTTCTTCAACACCTAAGACAAACTTATATTAAAAAACTCTGTTGTTCTGAAGTTGTTTTTATCAGGAGTTATATATTTAATCTTGAAAAATCATTCTTCAACCATTTTTTTCTTTGTATTTCAAAATGAAAAGAGGTATGCCATCTCACGCAGCACTATGAGTTTCCATGCTGGGGTGAAGGTATAGACAGGCTAATGCTCTATCATTCATAATTTTTCCAGCCTGCCTTTAATAACATCACAGTTGTAACTTTACAGTTGCCTTAGTTGAAAACTGTTGCAGTCTAGAATATACTAATCACATATATTGATTATGGTTACTTCCTTTTCAATTAATTACAGTTGTGACCTTCATAAATGAATACATAAAATTTAAAAGGAATTATTGGTTTCTTTGACAAGATCTAAGCAATTTCATAGTCAGATTATGATATGTCCTTATTTCCCTTGGCCAATAAGTTATGTTTAAAAATCTTCATTTTGAGATATGTTTTTCTTACATAAAGGAAGAGTTCAGGACCATGTGTAAAATAAGCATTTGACATACACACTTTTAGTAATGCGTAGTGACACAGCAGTGTCACTGCTGTTCCTGCTGATGAAGACTGACCTTATTTTGCTCATGTTCATGCATTTGCTTGTACTTGGACAATTTCATGGAACTATGAAAAAGCAGAATTTCAACACTCATAATACTAAACAATTTAGAAAAGAACAACTGCAGAATAACAAGGCTTTAATTCTTCAAGGCCTTGACTCATGAGATTTGGCTTTTCATATATTTCTGCTTAAAATGTAGAAAAACTGTTTTCATTGGTAGTTATGAAACAGACATGGCTTTGCTATGAAGAAGCATATTTAGGTTTTTTTGACCCATTCTTAGTGAAATAGGGATAATAACATTTCCTTTTTATGTTTGGGTTGGTTTTTTTTTTTTTTTTAAATTATTATTGATAGTATTAGTTACTCAATAATCCACTCAGAGCAAAGATAGTCTTTCAGAATTGTTTAGTACAATTTTGCATCTATCAAATTATGTTGTCATTACTGTAGTGATGTGATAAATATAGTAGTCACACCAAATAGTCTGTGTACTTTCCACAGAGCATCAGTGTTTCACTGTTTGTAGTGTTATTTAGTATCGTGTTAGTTTATATTTAGTATCATGCATACCTCCTTGATTTTTCTTTTGGAAATCGGATCTAACGGAGAAAGCAACTACCTTTTGGAATTCTACACATTCTAGAGTGTGGTGATTCTTTCTTCCTCACCCCAGTATACAAGCATGCAATTCACAGTAATTGTATGGGTTAGTGGTTTCTCTCTCTGTTACGAATCTCTTGATGCAGTTCTTCGTTCAAATTGAGTTCTGTCTGTAAAAAATACCAATTCAAGGTATTCAAAATATCTGTTCAAAACACCAGGGCAAATAATTGTAATCTGTACCCCTGTTTCCAAATCTTTTGGAATTGTACTGAGCAATTATTCAGCATTCTGTCACCAATCCAGACTTCTTCATATAACATTGTAACAGTGGCTGAAAACAGTGAGAACGGAAAGCTTAAAAAAGAATTTATTTTCAACAATATTCAACGAAAATACAATCTGATCCTTTTTTGGCCTCTAAAAACCAATACTTTCTCCCAAAGATAGGGCATCTCTGACTCCCACATGATGTGTAATTTCTGTTTGTGTATCAATGTATTATATACTCTGCACAGAGGCAATAGTTAGCTACTCCAGTCGATGAAGACTGATTGTTCTAAACTGTTTACACACAGATCAGTTTCAGATTTTACTTTATTAAAACCTAGTTTGTGTATGAATTTATATAACAGCACATAAAGTAGAATTCATGTAATGTAATATAAGCATATATTCTTAAGGTAGTTTAAATATCTACATTCTCTCTATAGTCCCTAAAGAGACCTAGGCATATCTGAACGTTGACTTTGACAAAATGATCTATTGGTGAGGTGAAATGCTATCTAGCTGTTTGTCTCCATTGACCGTAGAGGTAGCAGGAGATCCGGTCTTGATTAGGTAAAAGTAGTTTTTGTGACAAGTAATCTGTCAGGGAAAGGAAGTGGACCCAGAGGTGCACTGTGAATTCTTCAAACTCATGGTAAATATGCACATTGAAAACCAAAAACCAGTCTCAGAATCATGCTAGGGAAATGAGAGAGAGGGCCCATATCTATATGAAACAATTTGGCTCCCAGCAAAAAAGTTATTGTTTCTCATCAGCTGCTAAACTTTGATCTGCATTTTAGGGAAATAATTCAACACTAGGAAATAAGATTTCCGTTACCCAGCACACTAAGCAGGGAAACACACGAATAGTAAACAGCAGAGGGAAGTCGGGCATCTCCTTCACAGCCAAAAATTCACTGGTTATTTAAGATGGCGATTAATAGGGTGAAAAATTCTCCTTTCAGGCTGACAGACTTTCTCTGTGTGGAGAACTGGATCTTTTCCTCCTCTGCCTCTTTTGAAAAATGTCTGGAAGTGTCAGTGTTGTCCACCTTTCATATGATAGCCCAGAGCACACATTCAAGATGTAACAGACCTCATTTCTATGGCTTCCTCAGCCTGAGGCAGTTCAAACCTGCATTTCCCAGGAGAGTGACTTAACCAGTGGAAAGGGGGGGAGCTTTCTCTCCAGCTCTTCTGACAGAGCTTTGACTCTGCAGCTAAGAATTTAAGATTTATGGGATGAGAGAGAATAAGCATAAGAAGTTCCCTGCTTCTTAACCCAATGGGACCATTAATCTGAGAAAGTGTTTGAGTTTTTTTGGTCTTTTTTTTTGCGTTTTACTCATATATTATGAAATGGAAAATACATAAGCGGTTGTAGGACCAGAAATCAGATTTAAGGACTTTCATGCTCCCAAATTATTAGCCCAATTATAAAGCTACTAAGTGATGCCCTCTTCTGTCTTTCCTATGTCCCTAGAAGTCTTTCATATTTTTTGATGTTGTTCCACACATGAAAAGCAAATGTGGAGAACATACCTTCCTCCTTTCCCAGGCTGTTGGGTAGGTTCTTCTCTTGGGAGAGAAGAAATTAAGATTTGAATCCAGTGGAAGTATTCAGAGACTAAGAAGACACAGAACCTAGTATTTTACCATCTTCAACGTGAGCACAAAGATAACGACATCCTTATCACTACCCCTGTGTATTACCAGGTGTTATTCCACCAGAGATTCTACACAAAATTTGATATGACTGTTGCTCTGAGCTTAAGTAACTCTTACAGAGTGGGCTAGCTGTGGTCAAAAAGTGGTTCAAAAGCTTCTCGAGACATAGATACAAACCCAACTACTTTGTGTGAAGTAGTCATAAACAGAACGCAGTCTTGACAATTCTAGTCATGACCAGGTACAGAACTCTGTGCAGGTAGCACATTTTCTAATATACCTACAGAATTAAGCAGGGTTTTAACTCACCTTGAACTTGAACTCTGAATTGTTCTTCTGGGCTCAGGTACTTATCAGGTCCACCTTCAATGCCAATATTTTAAGAAGAAAATAATAGCTTAAAGTCAGACAAAAAATGTAAAAAAAATCATAATTTTTGGAGATATCTGAAATATTTTTTTAGTGTCGGATATTTCTTGTATACGTGTATACCATTGCACTATATTGCAGTTTATTTTTGTTAAAGAAGCTAACATATCTATCACTCTATTGTTTTTTGGCTTCTGCATTAGTATCTTTGTTTATATCAGGATATATAGGTATATTAGTGTTCCGTCAGTAATAGGTCTATGAAAGTAAGATGTGTCTTGACAAAACAGAAGAAAGGAATACTATTACAATATGACCATTATAAGCTAAATGAAACTATTTATTTGACTGCATACTAAATGCATAATTTTATTTTTTAGTTTATTCCAATAATTTTTCTTACAAATTGAAATATGGTTCACAATGACACAATTCCAATTAATTGATATTTATCAGATTTGATATTAAAGTAATTGGCCAAATTAAAACTTTGCTTCCCTATCCTGTAGAGTTTTTTAACAAAAAAATGAAACAAAGAATCTTAACATGTTAGATTTCATAGCCATACACAGTCATCACTTGTAATCACATGTACTATTCAATTTATTAACACTATACTTAAGATTACTTGTTCTCCTCATTATATTAATGATTCCACTATAAAAAGTGTAAAGCTCTGAGACACAGGCAGCAGTCCCATTTGCTCCAATAGAACTTAGATTTTTTTGAACCAAGGCCATTAGGATGACGATGTTAGTTCAGATGTGTTTCTTGAAACAGCTCATTTCCTCTTTAATTTTTTAATTTTTAATGTATCTGTAGCAAGCTTATTTGATACACTTTCAGGCCTTTTGAAGCCTATTTCTTCTGTACTTAAAAGAATAATGTCTACTTATATTTGAGAAAACATTTTAAGATTTGGATTCAGAGAGACATCCCTATACTGCAGTTGTGCTTAAGAATCTGATTTTTGAAGTTAGACTGAAACCTTGGCTGCTTTCTGTGCTGGGGACCCCAGGAATAGACCATGTAAAGCCAAGGATTGACTGGGTGGTAAAGGAAGGAGAGTTACTCAGTTAGAGCCTCCCACTGTTTACCACATTTTTGGCCCTCAGATGTCGATTACAGAAAAATGTCAATTATTAATTGAGAAAGAAGGTTGCACATTTACTGTTTCTTTAAAATTACATCCATGGTTCTAAAAATGTGCTTTCAGAAAGTTGTAACAGAGCCAAGCAGCCTGAAACCAAGGATGTACTAATCAAGGCATACAATAGAAATGTTAATCAGATACATTAGGGAGAAGGAAAAAGAAAAAAAACCTCCCCCCAACAGGAGGTAGGAAAATCCCATTTACAGAAAACACAGAAGGACCTTTTGGAAGGATGAGATAAGTAAATACAGCAGAAAGAATATGGTAGGAAAGTCTGGAGGTTTGCTTTGTGTTCTTCCTGTCTGTGACACTGGAGAGTAGAAGAAGATGTCAACATACCTCAGGAAACAGCTCAGGAAACAGCTCAGGAGGTTTTTTTTGCTCTATCAAGGGCTAATTTCTGAAAAGGAAGAGACTGACTTTTAGGGACTGCAACTTTTGAAGCAGTATTCAGTTTTCTTTAATATATATATATATATATATATATATATATAGTCTATTGAGGGAGTAATAACTGAAGCATGTGTAAATACCAAAGATTAGGAGTGAAGAACGTTTTTGGACTGTACCTTGTTCATGTACACAAACCACCACCAACAAATTGCTAAAAGGAGAAAAGTTTGGGGTTTTGAGAACTAATCAAAAAGAAAGGCTGCATATTCAATTAATCTGTAGGTCATATTTGCAATTGATTAGAATAAAAATTATGGTGAGATGTTGAAGTGATGTGGAAAGAAGGTACACTAGTAACCTGAGGCAGATTTACTAGAAAATCAAGCAGCACTAGAAGCTCAGCTAATGAGCTAATAAAAAAAAATATAAAAAATCCTATTAAAGGACTGAAGAAATCCTAGAAATCCATACATTACCTAGACTTTGAGAAACATGATGGGTAAAGAGTATCAGTGCAGTCAAAAATACTGCCTAGACCATGAGACAACTGAGTTTATAGATGTTCATCTGAAATGTGTAAAATATTTTGCCAGATTATAGCAATTATTACAAACTCATATTTAATCTGAAGAAAACCAATTTAGTCCTTTTCAGTTTGCCATTAGCTAACCTAAACTGCATCAGTGCGGTATGGAGTATCAAGAAGAAATACTACAAAAAAACTCACTTATATGTTAATAAGCCTCTGTGTTGAGCATTCATTAGGAACGATTGTGACCATAATAGTCACCTGCCATGGTCTCACACAAAGGTGATACTGGAATCAAATTAAACACTGCTTTCCCAACTTCACCATCTGCGGTATCATTTTCAGTCGTCATGTAGTGCTTAAAGTGCATCACTTAAATCTTGTAAGGAGGCTGTGTATTTGTTACAGTAAAGTTGTATAAAATACTACTAGTTCATCTGCAGAAGTCTCTATCAGAGGCAAAAGCTGTAGCCAACAATGTGTTAATTAAAAGCAACGCGTAAGAAAGGTGAATAAAAAAATTACAGTGAGGGGAAAAGAAGGTAAAGTGAGCTCCCACAGTATCAGGCATCCATCTATGGGAAGGTAATGCTCTAAAGGAGAAAGCAAGCAAAACTTCTGCACTGTTTCTGACAGGAATCCCTCAGACTTGATAATCATCCAGATTAACGATGTGTATCTTTTGTGCTTTTAATGGCAGAGCGATCACTTTGTCCATACTTCTGAGAAGTCTTTGTCTCTTTGTTTCAGCTATCATATACTCTTGAAGAGGGATGTGACATGTCAATAGGAGATCTGAAAAGCAAGTACTCAAATTTTGGGGGGTTAAGAGAACTGTGGAGTCTGCCTTCCAAGAAGGTGCACTATGTGGTGAAACCCTGCCCAGAATGTGAAACTGTAAGCTAAAAGAAAATGTTGGTGCCTCTTGCATAGGTGCTGGCAGAAAAGCAGCTGAGTTATTAAAATCACACAGCTCTCATACCTTGATCCATAGCCAGAGGCACAGCCCTGTGGGATAAACCAGTGCAGAACAAATGTTATCTTAGATCTCCATGTCCCAAGTGATACAGTGGGCAACGTGAACTGCAGAAAATCTAATTGAGCTTTATATAAAAGTCATACTGTATGAAGACCTATTTTAATCTTATGGTTAAAACCACTCATAGTTTATTACTACAGATATGAAAATAAGAGAGAGTATTTTCTATCAATGAGAATATTTGAGTCACTTAGTTCATTACAGTTGCTCTATTTGGCCTGCATTATCAATAACTTTTAATTATATGCTCTCATACAAGTACTTGAACTTCTCTAGAAGAGCATAATGTCTGGTTTCTTTAATCAATTGAACATTTACATTTTATATATTGACATATCTTTTATTCATACTCCTACCAAAAGCAAAAGTATCCTATGGCAGTCTAACAGTTAAACAACCCATGTGGTGAAAAAAGATAAGGACAAAAATACATAAATGAAATATCAACATCGCCTTTTTAAATTATATTTCTTTAGAGATTATATTACAAGCAGGTTCTGGACTTGTCCTTACCTACACACAAAGATAACATGAAAATAAGTGTACAAGCTTTACACAAAATTAAAAATGAATATTTTAAGACAGCTTATATCGTGCACATTTTGTGATTGGCTGTTCATATTCTAAAAGCATAAATTAATTTCAGTAAATATCTTCGCTAAAGCACTCTAAACTGCCAGCTCGTAGTGATCCAAGTTATTTCCTCTAAATAATTTATCTCCACATAAAGCTAACATAAAATTTGGTCTAGCAATTAGCATGACAGGGTTGTTGTCGTCAGATATTCCTACTATAGTCTGAGACTGATATACTCGCTGAGGATGTGGTGAACTGTTTAACAAGTCTATCTGCCACTGACAGAAGTCTGCTTCAGTACCATTCTGTGAATTATATAGGTCAATGACTTGTACAGCTTGGTTAATACCTCAAGAACTGTCTTTATGTACTTGCTTAAATAAGAGATGGAAGTATGCTTAAGCTGAGTTTGCATCCCCTTTGTGCTAGATGTCTGTAAATATTTCATTGAATAAGCTTATTGGCAGGATGTTCATGAAAGCAAGATTTAAGCCTGCATTAAGGAATATGAATATTGAACCTTAAAATATGAGTATTTGCCCCATACATTCAATTCTCAGAATTATCTAATTAGGACAGATGTCATCTGACTAGAGCAGACATAAAAATGAGCAAATTACTTCATGAGAAAATTCTAATTTTTATTCTTTTCAAAATTTCTATGTGTTTAGCAATTGTTCAACACTCTCCATTGAGTCAGAAAAAGCAAGAAAACCCAATAACAATAAAAAAAAACACAGTTAAAAAATTAGCGAACATGTTAAGGACTTCATTTTGATAATTTGAATATGATATAATTTATCCTTTAATTTTAAATGCTTGAAGTCAAAAAGCAGGAATTTTCTGCTAACTCCTACATATCAGGAAACTGAATCAACAAAAAAATATCCAGTCTTTATTATGAAGCACAGAGTAAGCATGATATTTCCATGAAAACAAGACACAGACTCCTGAGGCAAAAGAAAAGTTTGAAGTTACTCTTGCAAGTAAATGTATCACATAACAAAATAAAACCACTATATTCTTTGGGTATTGTTTATGCTATCAATAGTGAAAAATTAATTTTATTTTTTGTGTATGCAGTTACATGGCTCAATTATAACTGCATATTATTAATATCTTGGTATATGTTGTAATTAGATAACATTAAAACATTAATTGTAATTAGATAACATTAAAATTAGATAACATTTTAAGATCAGAAGAGACAAGTGCAGCATGTTAGTAAGAATACTTACATGCCATTGAACTACTGCAGACTGACTTCTACAGACAGGTGATCCTTTTAAAGATCTAGCAGTTAACATCTCCATGAACATTCACATCATTTGCAGGTATACTTCAGAGTCTGTATCTATGTTAGTGAAAACAGAGCAAAGCCATGTGCCCAGAGCACTAGTATGTGCTAATCTATACAGTTTTGCCCTTTGATTCACAATACACAGGGATGATTTGGGGAACAACACGTGCCAGGGACCTTACCCAGTAGCATTATCAAATGCAAAGGGAAACATAATGACCAAGGATGAGGCAAAGGCTGAGGTACTTAATGCCTTCTTTGCCTCAGTCTTTAATAGTAAGAACAGTTGTTCTCAGGGTACCCAGCCCTCTGAGCTTGATGACAGGGAACTTGTTGCAAGCTGCAACATGACTTAGACACACACAAGTCTACGGGGCTGGATGGGACCCACCCAAGGGTACTGCGGGAGCTGGCGGGACTGCACACCAAGCCACTTTCCAACATTTATCATCAGTCCTGGCTAGCTGGGGAGGTCCCAGTTGACTGGAGGTTAGCAACTGTGACACCCACCTACAAGACGGGCCATAAGAAGGGTCTAGGGAACTACAGGCCTGTCAGTCTGACCTCAGCGCTGGGAAGGTTATGGAGCAGATTATCTTGAATGCCATCACATGGTGCATACAGGACAACCAGTTGATTGTCCCAGTCAGCATGGGTTCATGAAAAGTAGGTCCTGCTCGACTAACCTGATCTCCTTCTATGACAAGGTAAACTGCTTAGAGGAGGAGGAAAAGGCTGTGAATGCTGTCTACCTAGACTTTAGTAAAACCTTTGTCACCGTTTCCCACAACATTCTCCTGAAGAAACTGCTCATGGCTTGTATGGGCGTATGGTTCACTGAGTTGAAAACTGGCTAGAGTTGCGGTGGATGGATTTAAATCCAGTTGGTGGCCAGTCACAAGTGGTGTTCACCGGGGCTCGGTATTTAGGCCAGTTCTCTTTAATATCTTTATCAATGATCTGGATGAGGGGATCAAGTGCACCCTCAGTAAGTTTGCAGATGACACCAAGTTGGGTGGGAGTGTTGATCTGCTGGAGCATAGGAAGGCTCTACAGAGGGATCTGGACAGGCTGGATCGGTGGGCCAAGGCCAGTGGTATGAGGTTCAACAAGGCCAAGTGCCGGGTCCTGCACTTGGGTCACAACAACCCCAAGCAGCGGTACAGGCCTGGGGAGGAGTGGCTGGAGAGCTGCCTGGCAGAAAAGGACCTGGGGGTATTGGTCAAAAGATGGCTGAATATGAGCCAACAGTGTGCCCAGGTAGCCAAGAAGGCCAATAGCATCCTGGCTTGTATCAGGAATAGCGTGGCCAGCAGGAGTAGGGAAGTGATCATGCCTCTGTACTCGGCACTGGTGAGACCCTCTACCTCGAGTACTGTGTTCAGTTCTGGGCCCCTCACTACAAGAAAGACGTTGAGGTGCTGGAGTGTGTCCAGAGAAGGGCAACGAAGCTGGTGAGGGGTCTAGAGAACAAGTCTTATGAGGGGTGGCTGAGGGAACTGATGTTGTTTAGCCTGGAGAAAAGGAGGCTGAGGGGAGACCTTATTGCTCTCTACAACTACCTGAAAGGAGGTTGTAACAAGGTGGTGGTCAGTCTCATCTCCGAAGTAACAGGCAACAGGAGAAAAGGAAATGGCCTCAAGTTGCACCAGGGGAGGTTTAGACTAAATATTAGGAAAAATTTCTTCACTGAAATGGTTATCACGCATTGGAACAGGCTGCCCAGGGAAGTGTTTGAGTCACCATCCCTGGAGGTATGTAAAAGACATGTAGATGTAGTGGTGAGGGATATGGTTTAGTGGTAACTTGGCAGTGTTAGGTTAATGGTTGGACTTGATGGTCTTAAAGATCTCTTCCAAGCAAAATGATTCTATGATTATCAGTAAGGCCATCCTTCTCAGGGAGAGGAAGACACTTTAATCATATGGAAAATAGCTGTGGTCCTCCTTCAAGGGTCAGAGAATGGCCTATGGCCTTTCCTATTTATTTGTATAGACATTACTAAAAACTAATATTTGTCAGCACCCTGGGGAAAACCTGATGTTATAGTTTTATTACAAAAAGTAACAGAATCTTAATTTTCTAAATGTTTAATAACATACAAAAAGAAAAAAGAAACAAAAAAAAGAAGAAAAAAAAGGTCTTAGAGACTTGCTTTGTTAACATAGTAGTAGAATATTTTGGATTTACCATTCCTGTAAATGTCAGTAGTATGTGCTCATCAGCTGTCTATAGTGTACTGAAAGTAAAGAAAGTCCATGAAGGACATGATTTTTGACAAAAAAAAAGGTGACTGCAATAAGTAACTTCGTTATTTTACTTCTTATTTTTTTCTAACAAATGCATTTTTCTCTTCTTGCTTAGTGGTAGAACTGGTAGTCTGTCTATTTTGACAAGAATTATGTTATAGGAAGACATTTACAACCTGAGATAAGAAAATCTCTGAATTAAAAATAATTAAAATCTAACTCAGAAGAAATACAGAAAAGGATGTCTTTTAGGAAAAGATCATCTTTTAACCTTCTAGGGCTTAATCTTCAATCTGAAATACCAAATTAGCAAAACCAGATTAAATATATACATATTTATATTTTGTTATAATTTTAAGCATAAGAAACGATGCTTATGGGTGTTTATGTGTGGCTACTTGTATTTTGTAAATTTACAAGCTGCGTGCATATAAGAATTTCACAGCCTACTAGAAGAATGCTAAATGCAGCCACAGAAAGAAGAATGTAATTAAGAGATGCCTATACTGTGCCTTAACAGCTGGCTCTGCATATTTCTGCTGATTACAGCAGGGGATTTCCAGGAGGAACGCTGTGCAGAATGGATTTGAAAATTTTTGTTTGAAGACAACACATTGCCACTGTGACTCAGACTACTTTTATTACCATGTCTGGAACTTGTCATTAGAGCTTTGATTAAGTTCCCATTTCTAGGAGAATAAGACGACTGCAGCATGACAGTAATTGAAGATTTCTAGAATCATTAGCTTTTTTTTCACTTCAGTTAGTGAGGTTGCATACCAAGCGATGAAGTACAGAATACATTGACTGCATTTGTTAGTGATCTTTTCCTGACAAAAAAAAAAAACCCTCTTGGTATGTAACTTCGCTAACCAAAGAGACAACATGCAGCCCATTTTTTAGATCTGTTGACAAACTTTCATACTCCTATTTGTAAGCTTGATTTTTTTTCTGCAGTCATCTTAAGCGATAATAAATGGATCTTTTTCTTGCAAGATTTTTCTTCTTACTTTTCGAAGAAATATAGTGAAAGGAGGATATTTAAAAATTTCAAGAAAGATGGTGTCTATTCTGATCTCTAGTATATTAAACTTAAACTAATTTTAATCCCTTGGATTCAGTATAATTCTTTATGATTTATTTTTCTGAAAAAAGAGATCTAAATCTGAGTTGAAACTTCAAACAGTTCTAACTCAAGAAAGCCTATTGATCAAAAGATTACAGTTATTCCCTAAAGATAATTATGGTTTTCAGTCAGGTCATGACATGTCATAAAACAACGTCCAGGGAGATATTACCCTTTATACAAATTACCCTTTTCTTCCTTCCAAAGGGATCATTGATGACATTTAACAGTTGCAAGTGAATTTGATATTGTTCTGCAGGAAAATATATGAAAGTTGGTAACATTTTGCTTGTAAATGGAAAAGGATGAAAAAGAAGAATGATACATGGCAAGCCTAACGCAACATGGGCATAGAGTTATGTCATCTTTTAAATGAGATCTATTCAGATTTAAATATTTGCGACAGATCATAAATGTTTTTGTAGTTAATTTAGTTAACAGAATTTCCTAGGGCCAAATATTTAACTAGCCTTGTGTTTGTAGAATGTTCTTTCCTGTATAAAGTAAACATGCAATCATACAAACATTCTTCATATGGCCATAGGTACTTGGTAGCTGTTGAAAATTAAGTCCATATTTAAATTCCATTCTTAGTATTACATGTTGCGGTGATCCCAGTCACATCAGTGACACTACGAAGAACTGCCTGCAAGCATCTGAAGTAAGGACTACTCTAAAAAACCAGGGGAACTTCATTTACTTCATTGGATCTGCATCCATACCAGGATTTTTGATACATCTAACCTCAATATAGCGACTTCTTATCTGCAACTTTACTGCATGAATTATTTCGAAAGAATCACTACTATTTATTACACATCTTGATATTCCAAGATGAAAGATGGTATAAAAATGAAGATGATGACGATGATGATGATGATAATAATAATAATATTAATAATGATGATGAAGTAATTTAAGAACATAGAGTCTTTCATGCTTTAACTGACTCACATGTAAATTCCACATTCTTGTCATTTAGCAATTATGCTATAAAAATTAAAGAATTGGAACTAGTTTTTTTCATTAGCATAACATAAGTGTTTTGATATGAATATTTTGCCAATACAATTAAGTTTAATACAAGAAATTAGAAACTAGAAGTTCTTAAGCCATTTTGTCTATGCTTTGTGGCGTTTGAAAGAGCTTGCCTGACACATACTGGTTTCACATTACCATTATATGAGTTTAAAGAAAGATCATGATTAGTTTTGGACTATTACTGTTCTAGTTTTCAAAATCTTTTGGGAAGTGGATGGTCATATCTCTTAAGGAGTCACAAAAAGGCAAATAATGAAAATTAAATGCAATATAGATACTAACTAACCCAAAAGCACGCTGAAAAGCTCCTAGTAGAACTCATTAGGTGCCCCATGTTGTATGTTTCTGAATAGTCTTGTGAAGGGTGAATAGCTCAGTGCTGTCGCAGTGTCTAAATGTAAAGAGGATCTTGGAGTTGGTATTTCAATCGTCTAGATCTCTTGAAGATCTAATGGGTAGGCTCTGACTATTCTGAATAGACAATGACAGGTGTGTATAACAGAACAACAGCACAAAATTTCAATGAAAAAATAATTATTGACTACCTTATTATATACTAATCCAGCTATCTGGGAGAGAACTTTAGGGGTTCATCTACCTCTTCCATGTCCTAGGACCTTTTTGTGGTTATCAAATGACAGAGAAAGGACACATGATTAAATAGGTCACTGACTAATGATATAGGAAATTTAATTTCCTGTTGAATATATGTGTTTAGCATTTTAGCCAATGACAATCTGAGGAAGGTACATAATAATTCTGAGAGACAAAAATCCACACCTCTCTTGCTGAACATCTCTTGACTCTTTCCATTGGTTTGGAAATTCTTTATTCACCATAAATAAAATTATGATTCCATATTTACTGTAAAAGAAATGTAGGCACCTTAGGACACCTGCAGAACTCCCTGTTTGAGTATGCCCCCAATGAACATTATCTGAACAAAAGGACTCTAAATTGCAGACTATGGAACAGAACAAAACATTTTTGCTGCCTACCTAGCTTCTCTCTACCTCAAAACTGCACAGGCAAAGCCTATAATAAACACCAAAACCCAAACTAATAAAAACAAAACAAAACAAACAAACAACAAAACCAACCTAATAAAAAAAAATCCACAAAACAAAAACCCAGTGATGAAAATATACTTCAGTACTATGAAGAGGAGAAAAGATAAACTCCCAAATGGATGATTAATCTCACCAGAAACCCATGACTCCATGACTAGAAGCTGGGAAAATACACGTCCAATATAGACATACAGTTAAGAGCCTTTATCAATTAAAAACAAACTGCAAAAGGAAACATTGAGTATTTTATTCCTTTTAGTCTTTATTTCAGAATCAAGCAACATTTTGAAATTTATCCTTTAACAAAGTTATATGACCGGTTTATTTAATAAATCATATTTATGATTAGCTGTTTCTGTAATGTCTCTAAAATATACACATACATAAGCCTTGCCAACTGTAAGAAACTGCCAAAGTGCTCAAGAAAAGAATTTCTGACTGTGCATAGTTTAACATCACATCTTGACCCACTTCTTAGTGATTACTATTCCCCCATTTCTTAGTGATTACTATATGGAAACTACTGAAAAGATTTTCCTTAGAGGTTGGATACAGAATTTTTTTTTATTTTCTTTGAAGGAATTTCTCATTCTGTGGGAATGGACGTATCTCTTTCCTAGCAGGGTTAAAATAATCTTTGCACTCTTCAGAACATAACCTCCTTTATATTGTCCTTAAAGATGATAATGTGCACACTGCATAGTTTTAAATAGGGGAAAACAATTTAAGCATTTTCAGCTCAGATGTGAATGTCATCATTTTGACCTTTTAAGTATTACTGGCACTTCAAGTAAAACTGAACTTCAAAGCTCAGCTGTGCACCTCAAACACATCAACCCCTACAAGCAGGTAAAATCCAAGATGTGCAACAACCATCCACCACACATGTGCCCAGGTTTCCATAAACTGAAGCTCATGGACCAGACAGCTCGCAAAAGATGACCTAAACATAGTGCCCTTTTCAATTGTCCTCAGGCATGTACTTGCTACATAGCAGTAACAGTTTTGTCATTTATACTGATATAAAAACCGTTAAAAATTGTTAACAAGTTATCAATCATCCATGTTGTCAAAACCAAGATGTTTGTAGTACAAGACTGTATTTCACTAATTGACCTGAATCTAACTAGATTTCTATCATAAGCATTTATAGCAAAACACAGGTCTTAAAATGTTCAGGTGACCTGGACCTTTAGAGGGCCTATTTGTCTTGGTCAGCTGCAAAAGGATGCCAGACTGCCAGTTCACATACAAGTGTCAACAATACTAGACATCTAAAGTTAAGCCCTCCCCAGCTGAAGAGGAGATCGTAAGGTATTTCAGAAGCTGAAAAATAGATCTTACAGAGAGATTTGAGGATCTTATTTATCTTATCAAAAAAAGGTCAGTCGGCAACTTAATGTGCATTTCCAAGTCACCTAGAGATAGGATTTATAATATTAAAAATTACCTTAAAATACAAAAGCAGACAAAGCAGCTTTCTTAGTTGGAGGCTGAATGCATACTGCAATTACTTTTTCCATTTTTTTTTTTTTTTTTTTTTAAATAAGAGCAATTTTCAACATAACAGGTTACCTGAGACTGGGGTCCATTCTCTCCATCCTTGAAGACTTAATTGAATGTAAAAAAACACAACATGGTACAGAGAATGAGAATCTCTGTAAATTGTGTCACATGTACGGCCAGTTGACGATAGAACTCCATTTTAACTTTAAAATCTATTAATATGTAATTAGCACTTGTTATTATACAACTGCTGTTGGGGAATAATCCCTTAGAATATACTTTTTTCTGTACTTGGATCCTTCAAGTAGTCCATATACTTTTTGTGCTTTCTAAACTGGTGGGTTTTCAAGCCTTAAAAATGATCTTCTGTTTTAAAATTTTGTTTTAAAGCTATCTTAAAAGCTTTTCATTTTATTGTGTTTTACTGCTATTACTAAAAATCAAAACTTTTTAATGGTATTGTATATGCTATTGACAAGACAATTTTATCTGAAGAATTTGCTTAGCCTCTTTGTATTAGCCACTCATGACATAAAAGATGACAGATGTTACACAGATGTGGAGAAATAAGAGCTCATTAATAATAAAGACAATAAGTTTCATAATTGCATAAACTATTTAGATAAGTATCACACAAGGAATTTGTTCTACCACATAGGGCTGTAGAAAAACATGACATTAAAAACTAATTTTTTTCGTCTGCTATGTTCTGCATATGCAAATTCTAATCACAGACCTCTTTGTATGTGTGCATTTATTTTTTCTGTTTATTTTCTTTTAACAGAAGTCCCTGAAACCTCTGGCTACTTTGATTATGCGATTTTGACAAGCAGCTTTTGTTTGCTCCCCCTCCAGGCCCATAATCTCTGCTGTGATATGCCACTACTACTTGTGTCAATCATGCTGTTAGAGAAGAGCAGAGACTGATAGTTAAAATGTCTAATCAACTTAAAAACATATGTTATTACACCATAACACTAAAACCCACATAATTTTTGTAGAAGTATAGTTGTGTTTAAGACCAACATGTGCATTCTAATGAAACTGTATACATAATGGAGATTTATAAAAATTACATATATTCTGAAGATTTTCACAGAAGTTCTGTCTATTCCTTTTTTGATAAGTTTTGACATTATAATGTGGCAAATTTTCTAAAGACCAAAAGCTTTGGTAATGTGTGGTGGAGGGAAAGGAAGAGAGAGGAAAAGTAATATTCTGGGAAAGACAAATAGGGGAGGATGCAGGAGGTTGTTCTCACACAGAAAGTGCAACCATGGATTGTTTTATATTATGCTGCAGAAATGAAGTCCCATTAGGATTAGAAATTTTCAATTAGGAAAGACATGTATCCGTCTCTTTTTGGAACTGGCAAACTTATATAGGTGCTTACAAACTCCTAATATTGGGACTAAAAATGCGTATTACATTGATTTGCTGTAAAGCACTGTAAGGTAACACTAAACTTTTGAGTGGTCTCTGCAGTATATTTTCTTGTTTTGGGCGAATAGAATGCATAGAGCTGCTGTTGTAGTACATCACTAGAATTGGTTTCCTGGGATTAACATAGTGCTATTCTGTGAATCCTCCTTTCCCTTTTACTGCTTCTGTATGCCTGTTTGTTTATAGAAAATCCTATCAATCACCTGGGTTCATTAAAAGTCTGCCTAAACAGCACAGTTCTGTATAATTTTCTTTACCATTATTTTTAAAACTGTGCATGGGAAACCAGAGTCTATGCAATTTTTTATTCAGTATAACTCTCCTTTGAGAGGTAGACTAGATTTACATCAAGGCTGATTAGGCCAAGATATGATCAAGCTGCTAAAAAAAGTATGCAAAAACATCTAACTTTTCATTAAAAGAGATTGTTTTGATACAGAAAAGTTGTTTGGTCTGGGACAGCAAAGAAAATGTTTTGCAAATGCTGTCCCAGAATAATGATATTCAGGCACTACCTAAAAAGCCATTTCAATATAAAGGTTTGGAAACACTCTAGAGAAACCTACTTCTGTAGATACAGATTTTAAAACAGCTTTGAAGCTTTTTTGCAGCAAATCCACGTCTACTGGAGGGAACGCTTGCCTTTCTCTCACCTGCCTTTTTTTCTTATGACCCTCATCCAAGTGATATTAGAAATGTATATATCTGAATGCAGCTCCTATCTGCAGCATTACCTTTAGTGACTTGCACTAAAAGTTACACGGTGGAAGGAATTCAACTAATGTAAAAGAGCTTTTAAACATTCAATAGCTCCCCCCCGACACACACACATATAAACAGTAAAGCTGTTGTCCTTCTGACTTTGTTGGGGAAATATTCCAAGTCCTTTTAAATGTGTGTGAGAAGCTGTGAGTTCAGTGGATCCAACCAAAAAAAATTATTAAAGGGTACCAAAATAACATCTTGAGTGTTTCATAGAATCATAGAGTGGGGTGGGTTCTTGGAATACTCTTTCTGAAAGCTTTTTAATTTTCACAGCTAGTTATGAGTTAGCTGTGTTTACCCTGATATCGTAATTACTTGTTTTTCACATATCTTCCATTTCTTGCTGTCTTTCCCACTTTACTTTTATAGCTTTGTTGTCTGGATCTAGATGTAATTATGTTCTCCTACATATTGTAAAAAGAGAGGCACTAAAGAGAAACAATATGCATTTCCTCTGCATTGTGCAAATATTTAATTCCTTTGACATAATTAAGCCTCAATAATTTCATCTCCATGGACAAAATTCAGAGGTTTCCCTCCTCAGAAAAAAAATTATTTGAAATAACCTTTCTAGTAGCAATGAGAACTAGAAAAGGTTAAACTACATGAATTGACCTCTCAGGATCAATATGAGGATATGAGATGCGTACCCATAAATCTTCTTTTCCTCTGAGAATTAGTGGAGGAAAAATGTCTATCAGTAACATAATATGAATAGAAATGTGTTTTATTCAACTCAATATATTTTAGTTTGTTTATTATTTTTATGTGTTTAATAAAACCTGCAATTTTTAGAAGTTAGTATGTCAAGCTTGTAGTATATTGGGGTGTTTTGGTTCATCTCCATCTAACCTGTAGGTGGCATCACTACTACATTTACAAACAGAAGTATCCAAAAGAGGGGTAATACCTACTGAAAAGGTGAAGTTTCTTAGAACACTTCAATACTGATCATAATGGATGAAATACATTAGAAACTGTGATTTCCCTTAGTATTTCAGTGGCTTTTAGGTCATTCTGTGCACATTTTGTGAACCATATACTGAGACATCTTTTGGAGTAATTTCATTAGAGGAGGGACATCATGTTAGATAAATCACATAATGCTTAGTTTTCTTGACTCTTGAGTATGCTGCCCCAGTTTCTTTGTCTTTCTTACCATTCATTACTCATATTGAGGTAGCATCTCTGAGGTATAGGTGCCCTTTTATGTGTTGTACAAGAATATGAAAGAGTTTCCTGCTGTCTTGCTTTTATTCTTTAGGAAGTACTGGAGACTAAGGAAGCAAATGATGAAGGGTTTTTACCCTTTCTGCCTGTTTTCAGTGTGATCACAGCTCAGGGTTATGCTCTCTTTGTGCCTCAGTTTCCGATGCCCACAAGTATTTCAAGGTGAAATAATAAAAAATTGGCCAGTACTTTGCACCTGAAGCTTGCTTTCCTGGCTTCATAATCAAACTGGAATTGCAGAAAAATACATACTGGATTTTACAGCCTGAGGTCATAATTATGGTTATTGTCATGCGACAGTGTCAGAACACACTGTCAATAGTGTTGAGTGGAACTGTGGTCAGAACAGAAGAGTTATTAGCAACTCTACCAGAATCCTAGCAAAATACATGGTTCCTGTCACCCATGTCAGCTAATATATAGTTTAGGGCAGAATTTGTGATCAACAGCTTTCGAACATTTTCCTTAATTACTGCATTAATCTGCTTACCTTGCATGCAAGAATAGCAGCTAAAAGGGCCTGAGATAATAAAACCTATTTGAGATTTCATCAGTAACTCCTCCATGATTTGTTGAGTCTATATCAATCAAATATATATAAATTCCAGGGAAATTTATTAAAATTTTAAATAGCTCAGTGATATTCTTTCTTGCTGCTGTGAGTAATAATACTGTCCATATTGGGTCAAACATCCAGTCAACACACTGTTGCAGATATAACTGAAATTTCTTTGTCATTTTGGAAAGAGTTTTATTTGACTTTGGATAAGGAGAAAATAGATGCAGGAAAAAATGGAAAAACAGGAACAGTATTTGATATTGTATTTGCATTTGATGCACAGGATGCAAAAAATGTATGAATTATTGCAACTCTCTTCTCCCCTCCCCTCCCCTCCCCTCCCCTCCCCTCCCCTCCCCTCCCCTCTCCTCTCCTCTCCTCTCCTCTCCTCTCCTCTCCTCTCCTCTCCTCTCCTCTCCTCTCCTCCCCTCCCCTCCCCTCCCCTCCCCTCCCCTCTTATTTTTTATCTCATGTTATTTTTTTCCCTCTTCTTTCTCTCTCTCTCTCTCTCTTTTTTTTTTTTTCCCCCCCTCTCCTCTTTCATTCTGCAAACTCATTCCTTCTTTGGCATTTGTTGAGCATAAGTGTTACCAGTGAACTGAAAGGACTAACTAGTCAATCTGAGCTTCACTTCCCATTTTACTGATTGTAAAGAAAAGTTCAAATGACTGTTCAGCTGCCAAGAAAAAAAGAAATCTTTTTTGTTGACTATAATTTGCTAACATAATAATTTATAAATAATCTGAGTTTGCAAATCCTCGACAAATATTAGATGCTAGTGAAGGTGAGAGGAATTTAATGTGAAAATACACTGCATTTGTAATTGGAGAAAATATCCCTTTGAAATGAGGCTAAGTGAAAGATTGCAAACTGACATGACTGCAGTTTCTAGTGGTTCAATGTTCTGCAAGAGGACATGCACTTAAATTAGGACACAACTTTATTTACTCATCTGGGAGCCATTTGGCAAAAAAGTATTTTGCAGGTCATTATTTGTTGCTTCCTTCTTTCTACCTAGTGAATGGCTTTTATTGCTTTCTGTGACCCATCGCAGCAGGTACCTAGCTTTGTTTGGACCTCATTGCCTTTTCTTCCTGCCAGGGTTAAAAGTTCAGTGAAGCAGGTAGTCACTTTGCTGTACTAAACATTAATACTAAGTTGCCAGATTCTCTGGTGTGAAAACAATGTTTCTTTCCTCATAGACCACACACTTAGAAAGAGCGTGTCATCTGCCCTGAGTTGGCACTAGTGACTAGCTTGGACGATTTCCTTTCTATTGGTTGGTTCCTACATTAAAAAATAGTTATCTTCCTAAAAGAGTTTGAAAGCAGTGTCCATAGTCCCTAAAATTTGATGTATACAATAGTTTTGATGAGCAGCTAACTATCTTTATTGCAGAGAGTCAGGGTTGTTCAGCCTGGAGAGGAGAAGGCTCTGGGGAGATCTTATTGTGGCCTTTCAATATACAAAGGGGTTTATAAGACAGATGGAAAAGGACGTTTTACCAGGGCATTTAGTAATAGAATGAGAGGCAACAGTTTTAAACCAAAAGACATTAGGTTTAGATTGGACATAAGGAAGAAACCTTTTATGAGGAGCATGGTAAGACACTGGAACAGGTTGCCCAGAGAGGTGGTAGATGCCCCATCACTGGAAGTGTTCAAGGTCAGGTAGGACGGGGCTTTGAGCACCCTGATGTAGTTTAAGATGTCCCTGCCCAAGCAGGGTGGTTGGACCAGATGGTCTTCTAAGGTTCCTTCCAACCCAAACCATTCTGCAATTCTATGACACTGTGATTCTATCACAAATCTTTTGGTTTGCCACTGCCTTCAATCATGGCCAGTTCTGCTTCTGCCTAATTTCAACCAGTTTACAGTTTTCTTCAGTGACCTAAAACTTAGGTATTAATAATTGAATTTCTTCTTTTATGAAACACCAGATAGTAATTTTTCTTTCTTTCTTGTCAGGCCAACCCATATTTAACCTGATACTAAGCAACAGTACTGGGCCTGGTACACAATTTTCATTCAAACGGACTCACCAGCAAGAGCCTTATCTGTGTCTCACATGTGTTGAAATGACCGCGACTGATAACTTGTAAGCCCTCAATCTAACTAGGTTTTTTACTCTCAGTCTTTCCTATTAATTTAATTCAGGTACCCACAGATTTACTTATCCCATGGGTTTGCACAGCTAGAAAGGAAAGGGCCTTGTAGTTTTCCTGAAGGCAATTCCACTTTATGTGTCTTACTCTACTCTTTTAAGAAGTGCCTACATTAAAATACCAGTGACCATCTTGAGATGAATAAGCAATGTCTGAACTGCTTCTCTCATGAGTGAAGTAACATTATTTAAATCTGAATGGAATTTACTGAAAGAACACGTATTTATACTAAGGAAACAAATTTATTTCCCCAAAATAATTACCTATTACTGTCTATATGTTTGGGGAAAATTAGTCTGAGAAAAAAATGTGGTTTTGGATCAAATCAGACATTCTTGAAAATAACATCAGTATAATCTAAGTGAGTTATCCACAGACCAGTTTAAATTGTAAGGGCTTTTAAGCTTCTGAGCTGCAGGTTTTGCTTTATGGCAAGTTATTATACAGTAAGTGCACAAGAGACAACATGATATGATTTCAAACACTAATCTTGGCAGATCCTCAGCATTCAGGTTACTCGTTCTGAATGCAATAGAACATGTATTTTCCTATGCAATGCTTTTGTTGGTGAATTGTCTTTCATTTTATTGAAAATACACATATACATACAGTCAAGTACAGGTTTGAAAATGAACACATGCAAAAAATGGACTGCTGCACCAATTGGATCACAGGGTAAGCTAATAAATAATAATAAAAAATGTTCTTTCAGAAGAATGACAATAGCAGCCTTATAAGACATAGCACGCCTAACTTATTTTATTCCACAAAAAAAATGAAATGTTTTAAACATTCAATTAGTTCTAACCATATGTCGTTACGTCAGAATACATCAGACATACAAATGTGATACACACGTAGGTGAACTACGGTGCGTATTACAGCAATGTAGACATAACAATAAGGGTTGTATCATTGGCTATTGTATTGGGGATTATAAAACTGCTCATTCTATTAAAATTTACACAGCCAGACATACCTTCAAGAACATACCAGGGCAGGTCCTTTAAAATTAGTCATTTTAGGATGATGTTTAATTATTACATATCTGAAATTAATGATGAAATAGCTCAGCCCTCAGAACAGGTAGCAAATCAGTTTTTACTTTTTTTTTTTTTTACTTAAATACTTATTTTCATCTGCACATGTTATTGGAGATTTTAAAAAAACAAGATGTAAAAGCTATAGACTAATCTTTGTTAAAGTAAATGGTGCTAAATAGTTGCTTATATCTTTAAATATTTCATACTGATAAGACATAATTGTTTTTAAACACAGAAAGTTTAAGTAATGTCAGTAGTTTGAAATGTTTTTATTAACCCCCCACCACCTATATTGACATGTTAAAATAATCTTATTCATCCAAAAATAGTTAACAGCAAATCCATCAAAAGGAGCAGTATAGCTGTATTTCTATTGTAGCCATATTTGAAGAGGCAACAGTGTGTGTTACCACGAGCCCAAAGTTAATTCATTCTATAGAGCGTACATATCAAATAAATAACAATTCATCCAGATTGTAAGGTGGTTCAATTACCAGTATGCAAAACATTTATAGTTTTTAAATACCATGTCAACACTGGGCAGTTTGCACAAAGGAAGTCACAAATCTTGTTATTAAAAGAATTTCCTAAACCCACTTGTAGTAGTCTAAATGGAAATAACAAATTTAATTTAACTAAATGAAAATAACAAAGTTTGATACTATTTTGTAAAATTCTTCTGTAATGAATTGAGACCTCAAGTGCTGAACTGTGCCTCTTGAGCCACATCACTAAAAATGGGATGATGGCCCAGTTAGATAGCTTTCTTTTAATTATTTTCAAAATGTTATAAGAACCTTGAAGACAATTAGAAATGTCTAACACGATTCCACAAATCTTCTGCCTCACAGCACATTCTTTTCTGAAAATAGCTTAAGATGATGACGATTACGGTGCCCCATGTACAGATAGCACATTTTCTACCCTACAATTCTCTGAGTATTTGTAGTGGAATAATAGTGGAATAATAAACACTGTCTGTATCCACCTCTTAGCTGTTGGCTTATAGTGTGGAGCCACTCAAATTATTTTAGCGTCCAATCATGAAACATTGCTGTATTATATTTCATATTTTAGAGCTATTCAAATCTCTCTTAATTTCATCTTGATTTTTAATTATAACAAGCTAGTTTTCCATGCGTTACCATAGAATCATAGAATGGAAGGGTCTTTAAAGATCAACTAGTTCCAACCATCCTGCCATGGGCAGGAACACTTGCCACTACAATGAGTTACTCAAAGCCCCATCCAGCCTGGCCTTCAACACCTGCAGGGAGTGTGCATCCACTGCTTCTCTGGGCAACCTCTTCCAGTGCCTCACCACCCTCACAGTAAGGAATTTCTTCCTAATAGCTAATCTAAATCTACCTTCTTTCAGTTTAAACCATTACCCCTCATCCTGTCCCTACACTCCCTGATTAAGAGTCCCCCTCCATCTTTCCTGTAGGCCACCTTTAAGGACTGGAAGGCTGCTATAAGATCTCCCCTGAACCTTCTCCTCTCCAGGCTGAAAAAACCCAACTCTCTCAGCTTGTCCTCATAGCAGAGGTGCTCCAGCCCTCTGGTCATTTTTGTTGCCCTTGCTCTAAGAGGTTTTATGTCTTTCCTGTCCTCCAGAGCTGTATGCTGTCCTCCAGGTGGGGTCTCACCAGGGCAGAGTAGAGGGGCAGAATCACCTCCCTCAACCTGCTGGCCATGCTTCTTTTGATGCAGCCCAGCATGGGGTTGTCTTTCTGGGCTGCATGTACACATTGCCGGCTCATGTTGAGCTTCTTATCAACCAACACCCCCAAGTTCTTTTCCTCAAGTCTGCCCTCAATCCATTCTCTGCCCAGCTGTCTTTGTGCTTGGAGTTGCTCCAACCCACATGCATGACCTTGTACTTGGCCCTGTTGAACTTCTTGAGGTTTGCACGGGCCCACCTCTCTCCAGCCTGTCAAGGTCCCTCTGGATGGCATCCCTTCCCTACAGCGTGTCAACTGCACCACTCAGCTTGGTGTCATTGGCAAACTTGCTTAGGGTGCACTCAGTCCCACTGTTCATGTCATCGACAAAGGTGTTAAACTGAACCAGTCCCAGTACCAAACCCTGAGGAACTCCACTCGTCACTGGTTTCCACTTTGACATTGAGACATTGACCACAACTCTTTGAGAGCAGCTATCCAGCCAATTCCTTGTCCACCGAGTGCTCCATCCACCAAATCCGTGTCTCTCCAATTTAGAGACAAGGATGTCATGCGGGACAGTGTCAAATGCTTTGTACAAGGCCAGGTGAATGATGTCAATTGCTCTTCCCTTATCCACCAATGCTGTAAACCCGTCGTAGAGGACCACCAAATTTGTCAGGCACAATTTGCCTTTAGTGAAGCCATGTTGACTGTCACCAATCACCTTCTTATTTTCCACGTGCCTTAGCAGAGTTTCCAGGAGGATCTGCTCCATGATCTTGCCAGGCACAGAGGTGAGACTGACCGGCCTGTAGTTCCCCAGGTCTTCCTTTTTTGCCATTTTTAAAAATGGGGTTACGTTTCCCCTTTTCCAATCAGTGGGAACTTCACCAGACTGCTACGACTTCTCAAATATGATAGATAGTGGCTTAGCAACTTCATCCGCCAGTTCCCTCAGGATCTCTGGAAGCATCTCATCAGGTCCCATGAGTTTGTGTATCTTCAGGTTCCTCACATGGTCTAGAACCCGATCTTCTCCTGCAGTGGGTGGTTCTTCTCCCAGTCCCTGCTTTTGCCTTCTGCAACTTGGACCATGTGGCTAGAGTGCTTGCTGGTGAAGTCTGAAGCAAAAAAGTCATTGATTACCTCAGCCTTCTCCATATCCTGGGTAACCAGGCCTCCCTTCGGGAGAGGGCCCACATTTTCCCTAGTCTTGCTTTTATCCCTGATGTAGCTGTAGAAGCTTTTCTTGCTGCCCTTGATGTCCCTGGCCAGATTTAACTCTATCTGGGCTTTAACTTTCCTAACCTGATCCCTGGCTGGGCAGACAGTTTCTCTGTATTCCTTCCAGGCTACCTGTCCTTGCTTCCACCTTCTATAGGCTCTGTTTTGTGTTTGCTCCTTGTTCATCCATGCAGGCCTCCTGGTGCTTTTGTCTGAATTCCTCTTTGTTGGAATGAATTGCTCCTAAGCTTGGAGAAGGTGATCCGTGAATATTAACCAGCTTTCTTGGTCCCATCTTCCCTTCAGGTCTTTGTCCCATGGTACTCTGCCAAGCAGATCCCTGAAGAGGCCAAAGTCTGCTCTCCTGAAGGCCACGGTAGCGAGATTACTGTGCACCCTCCTTGCTGCCCTAAGGATCTTGAACTCCAACATTTCACAGTCACTGCAGTCAAGGCTGCTCTTGAGCTTCACATTCCCCATCAGCCCCTCCTTGTTGGTAAGAACAAGGTCCAGCATAGCACCTCTCCTCATTGGCTCTTCTGTCACTTGAAGAAGGAAGTTATCATTAATGAATTCCAGGAACCTCCTGGATTGTTTTGCCCTGCTGTGTTTTCCCTCCAACAGATATCAAGGTAGTTGAAGTTCCCCATGAAAACCAGGGCTTGTGAATGTGAGGCTGCTCGAATCTGTCTATAGAGGGCCTCATCTGCTCTGTCTTGCTGGTTGGGTGGCCTGTAGCAGACGCCCACTCTAACATCACCTGTCCCTGCCCTCCCTTTAGTTCTGACCCAGAGGCTCTCTTTCGATTCCTTATGCATCCCTGCATCCCTGCATCCATGCATGGAGCTCCATGCACTCCAGCTGGACCTTGACATAGAGGGTGACAACCCTTCCTCATCTCCCCTGCCTGTCCTTCATGAAGAGTCTGTGTTCTTCCATTCCAACACTCCATTCATAGGACCCATCCCACCTTGTTATGTGGGATTTCCTACACATCTCCGTGACACCAATAAGATCATAGCACTACAGGTGCACACACATCTCTAACTAATCTTTTTGTTCTCTATGCTACGTGCATTTGCATAGAGGCATTTAAGTTGGGCTCCCAATGCAGCTGACTTACTGGCTGGAGTGGCTGGAATTCCTTTGTGCTGCACTCCAGGCACTCTGCTGCTGACCTTTGATCCTTCTCCATGTTCTGGGCATCTATTGCTGGCACTGGCATCAAACTGGTAGGATTGGAGTGGATTAAGGTTCCCCTTCCCTGGCAACTTTGGTTTAATGCCCTCTTCATGAGCTTGGCAAGGCTATGACTGAAGATGCTCTCCCCTTCTCTGACAGATGCACCCCCTCCACTCCCAGTAGACCTCATCTCTCAAAGTGAGTCCCACAGTCTAAGTAGCTGAACCCCTGGGTGTTTTCTGTAGCAGTTTCTAATTTCTTCATCTTCAGAAAAAATATCCAGTTTCAGTTTCATCATTTAAATATGGTGATATATAGTACTTATTGCAGCAATTTCTTCTCCATCTCACAAAGAAGCAAGACCAATAAAGAGATAGGATAGAGGCAAGAAAATGGGATAAATGACTTGACAGGTGAGGACATATTTGAAGGATTTGGTACTTTCCTTGCTTACTTTACTTTCTAGAACATGATCAAATTAGTTCTGTAAAAAAATAGGAAAACTCATTTTTTGAAGGCATTAATGGAATTTTAGAGGCAGAGTGTGCCCAAAGAAGCAATATCTTCCATTAGACCTTTATTAACTGAAAAAATAGACAAGCTTTGGGTTCCAAATTACTTCATCTGCCAGAGCAATGTAGGTCCTGTAGAAAAAACAAACAAACCAACCAAACCCAGCCACCTTTTTTAAACAAGAAAGCTAAGCCAGCTCTACTGTATTACCTATTCATAAGTTAACAAAGGCTGTAACACTAATCTTGTGAATGTTACAGGATCCCTGCCTTTGTATTGCTGCCTCTAGATCAGAGAAATGTCCTTCTTCAGAATCAGAATAATACAAAAGAATGAAATAGGGTGCTTGTGCACTCATAGAGAGCAATCTGTAGCCAAGTTTTAGCCATCTGAAGTGGCTAAAATATGGCTGAACTTCTTTCAGATCGGGCAGAGGCAAAGCAAATGTCAAGACAAGAAGCGTGTACAGAGCACTTGAGGAGGAGGGGTTAAAACAAGGGCTAAGATGAAGATGGAGCTTTTTTTTTATTTTTAAAGTAATGCTGAGGTGTTAGAGTATGATCAAAAAAGGATGTAAAGGTGAAGAACATTGGAGGTTTACTGATTAGATGGAAGAAATTGCATGGTCAAAGCAACAATAGAAAACTTATAGCACCATAAGATTTAATGTTTCTGAAAGCTCAATAAAAGGAGACCAACATTTCTCAAGGACAAATAGGCAGTATTCCAGGTACATGTAAACCACAAAGGCAAACTTCTCTTTTCCAGAGAAAAAATCTGAAGGTCTCTCTTCTGAGTGTGATGTTCTGGAGAAAGTCCCAAAGTAAATTAAAGAACAGATTTTTTTTCCTTACAGTTTTTCCTTAAAACTTATAAATTGAATACTTTTAAGTCTCTGCCAGTCCTAGACATTTTTCTGGAATATCAACATCTATTGCTGCCAGAATATTTAAAAATGTAACTTAGATAAAATGGAAAATATAACTAGATGATATATATCACAGTTCTTCCAAGGTCACATTAGTAGTAAAGATCTTCAGGGAAATTTCTGAACTCACTCTGCGGAAACTTTAGACAGGAGCATAAGGATTCAAATAGTAACTTCTGAGAAGGCCACTGTGACATGAAAATAGGAACAGGTTCTCATTCTTGGTTTTTCTCAAACAGAACTTTTGGCTTTCAGCAGAAAGCCTAATGTTTTAGGAGAATCAAGCCTTTTACAGCTCCTACTGATGGTCCCTTTGAAATTACGAAATTATGCAAATCCCATTTGCATCTTCTTTTTTAAGAACGTCTGGGCGTGTTCATCATATTTCTTCAGGCTTTACGCATTTTGCTGAATGCTTGACTTCAAAAGCATGTATCTAGATATGGACTAAGTAAGAGCTGTGGGATCTGGCATATAATGAAATCTTGATGATGCATTTAAAGGGAAGAACATATAAAATACTTTTTTACTTGAATTTCTGTCTACAGATAAAATTATGAAAATTTCAGATATGTTTAATTTGGGTAACACTCTCTGAACATCCCTTTGACAGATTATAACCCAAGGACAAAAGTAAGTAGGTAGGAAATGATGAACAAGCTTTTCCGTTCTGATAGTGCCCATGTTTGCTGTTATAGAAAACACCAAATCTCAACCATCTAAGTAATTAAGTCAGTCTTTTTTTCTTACTCCTTACTAGTTCTGCCATTCTTCTGCAGTAGGTCGAGGAATATAAAGCTTACAGGTCTATACATCAGCCGGTTATCCTTTTTGAGATAGCAGATTGAAACAAGCTAAGGATGATTCATTGGCCTCTTTTAAATGCCTAAGGGGAGATGATTTGGCTCTGTAGATACTGATCATTCTCCACAGACTATGAAAAAGCCTGGAGTGATTAGCTCAAACGTACACGGCTGGTCAGATGACTAGAAACCAGGGCAGATTAATCCTGGATTTATTCGCTGGCAGCTGCCAGAAGTCTTAACATCTATATAGCTCAGTGAATAATTTCAGATAGCGAATGCATTCAATTAACTTCATCTGTGTCTCATTTCTAATCATAAGAGTCCTTTATGTTCTACTGTTTCAAAAAAAGGAGCAATTTATAAAGTATTCCTTAGTCTGTATATATGCAATATAACTTTCCAGTGTATATAGCTGAGATGTACAGGTTAATTTTCACTGGATGTTAAGGTCACAGAGTATTTTTTTTCCTTTCCTGACAGGATATGCATAAGTGTTAAAGTCATTTTGTGGTACTGATTTACTAATTTCCTCCTGAATTCAGGGTTTGTTTTGTTTTGTTTTGTTTTGTTTTGATTTGTTTTGATTTTTCCCCCATTCACTTTCCGGATGTAAAGTAATTCCGCAGAATACCCTTCAGAGATAAACAAGAATAAACAAAGCTCAGCTGAAACACATTCGGAGTCTTTAACTGTTTCTAGGTGTATGGAGTATTCTGTCATTTGCACTAGAAAGGAGGAAGGGAGACATTCCATTTCAAAGAATTTGACCATTGTGATTATTCTTACCATTATTTAATCCCCACACCCCGCCTCCACAGTTCTTGTTTATTCATGCTTCTCTATGTTTTATTCACTTTTGTTGCCTGTAGAAATATTGGAGAAACTCCTCCCAATAATTCCATAGGTTGGTTGAGCTCATTTTCGCAAAAATGAGTCTTTCACACCTGTTCAGAATTTGGCCACTTGCCATATAATTTAATAGAACAATTTGGACTGATGTCAGTTTTAGATCTTGCCCCAGATACTTTCTTGTACATAATTTTTTAGTAGATAAATCATTTTCACTGGACTAATAAAATATATTTAGGAATATTATTAAGTAAATGAACTAATGCTGCACAACCTAAAGTAAGAGATCAAATAAATGGCACTATTTAGCTTGGCAAAATATGTATCAATCACAAAATCAAATTAGATATTGGGAATATTTTATGTACGTATAACCATTTATGTTATATTACATTAGTTCCATTCATTTTTGAAGGAAAATACACAATGCCCGAAATTCTTTGTCTAGAATTTATCACAAGAATCTATTTCACTGCTTTTATTTGCTAATGAAATATTAGTATTGAACTCTTGTGTATTTTAAGTGACTTATGTGGTTATTGTTGTCAGCCTCATTTTTATTCCTGAGGGCTGATGCTGTGATATTGTGTTCCCTATTTCCTCTGGTGTTTTGATAAATGTTACAGGAGTACTGAAGAAAGAAAGCGCAATTATTGCTCAGGAAGAAAAAGTGACAATGTAGACGGTCAATATACTTATACTGCACTGTAAGTCAGCAGTATTTGTGGGTCAAAGATCAACTCAGTGACATACCTGTACAGAATTGCTTGAAAGCAATTGCTTGAGAATAACACAAATGTGGGGCTTGAAAGAACATGAGGAACCACTCACTATTCAGTCCAATTCTGTATTGAAATAGGACCAGGTGCGCTGATGTTGTCTCTGACAAGAGACTTTCTAGCTTGTTCTGAAAAGCCTCCAATGAAAGGGATTCTACAATGTCCCTAAGAACATTGTTCCAGTGCTTTACAATACCCATATGGCATTAAAAATCATATTAGAAAAATGTCATCATTGAAAAAAGATATGGAACATGAAAGCTCTTTCAAGGGGCAAAGTAGCTTTGCCCAGTGGATACTCAATAGTTTAAGCCATAAAGTGAAAAGAAAACAAACAAACAAACAAGCAACAGCCTACCACCCTTATTGAAATTAAATATAAAAAGAAGTGTACAACAAAATGTAACTCTGCAGGAGATGACTTGGCAAGGAAGACAAGATAAATATATGCAATTGTACTTTATTTTACCAGAAATAGTGAAGTCAAGTTCTTAGGACCAATTTTTCATCTGAAATATCATCCTTACAACTGCAGAATGCCCCTTAAAAGCAGAGGCACTGATTCAGTGTTGAATCAGAGGGGAAAATATTGCCTACTAAATCACTAGTACTATTTCTTGTACCGTCCTGTTTTTTCTTGGAAGCTTTCCATTTGAGCTGACCTCAACCCTTCTAAGCAACTAAGGACAGTCAGGATCACAGTAAAAGCCAACGACAGTAGAGGCTTTGTAAATATAAATTCACAGAAATTGCAGTAATTAACTGCAATTAACTATTTGTTAATGATTACCAATATTGTATTCTGTTAACAACAAAAATGTTTGGAGATGATTGTGTTATGTCATTCACTTGCTGCTGGAATTCTAAATCAATGTAGTACAACTTTCCTTCTTACATCTTTTTTAGATAGCTATGATACACATCAATGACAACAATGACAGACGACTTACTAGCTGGCCTGGAGATTTTGGAACAGATCCAGAAAGACTATGGTGGTGTCTAAAATAAACGAGGCTGAAATTTTGTTGTCCAGATTTAAGGAGGTCATCCAAACTAAGTTATAGTGTCTTCAGAAAATTTTAAATGTTTGGAAAAATGCCCTGAGTTTGAAGATATAAAGTAGATCTCCCCATTGCTTTCATGCCTCTTGTATTTGGGACTGTAAGTGCTCCCAAATTCAACAAAGGGTGTTGAAGGCCATATAATTAGAATATTTCCTGAAAAGTGGGAGCTTGGGGTTGGGGTCAAATTCTATCAAGTTCAAGATTTGTATCTGAATTAGAATTTAGATTAGTTATTTTCTTGTTGTGAAATCTGATTACTCTTCATAAGCAGATGGATGTCAATTCTCATTTCTTTCATTGCTTTGATGTTTTCTCTCCAGTTAGATTCTACTTATATTGAAAGTAAGTGCTGATACTGAGGAAGACTATAAATTTCTTGTAAAAATTCTGTTACAGTGTGCGCTTTGAAAGAACATAAATATCCGGAGCATTCTTCACTTTCCTTGACATTACACAGTTCTTATGTCTTTTCAACAGACACAGAAGTGTAAATAAACATATTGTAAATTTGAATGCGCTTTGGCTTGAAATGTTGTTATATGTAAACACAAATTTCTGATCTATCACATTTTTGGTTTATATATTTGACATCCCCTGTCACTATGAAACTGATCTACTGATGTAATAATAAAGTATGGACAAAATTTACTCTACAGTGTTAAGGGAGATTAAAATTCCCTTTTGAATCAACACAAAGACAGTTTTCAGGTTCACAATATTTAGACAAGAATACCAATATTTAGACAAGAATACCAATATTTTTTTGACTACTGTTATGTAGAGCAGAGGCTACAGAGGTTGAAACACATACAACAAAAATTGAGTCATATTTTCTAGCTTAAAGATTAGCACCCACACTGAAGCTTTTCAATACTGTCCTTACAACACTAGTAGGATTGCTGGACACCCACAAAGCTGTTTGGTTTAGATCTCAAATGCTAAATCTCTATTTTTTTTCTTTTTTTTTTTTTTCTTTTTGAGCAGAGTAGGCCCCAGTTCTGCCCTTCCCTTCAATTCTTTTACTGTTATCCCTTCATGTGTGGAAGTCTGCTGGCTGAGATGCTTCAGGACTCCAAACCTCAGTTGCCATAGATACGCCCATGGCTTAACCACATGTATTCTTTCCCACAGTTTCCATTTCTGAGTGCTCTGTTTTATAATTTGCCTGTTCAGGACCTCGTGGAATAAGACAGAATCTACTCTGCTAGAGCTGATGACCTAGTCACACTTTGTTTAATAGGAATAGAGGAATCCAGTGTTATGAAAGTGTGCTGCGTTGACTGACTGCCATAGCTTTTCTAATGTCAGTAATTTTCTCTGAGGAATCCTGGCACACTTATTTTTTTTTTTTTTGTTTATTCTAGAGAGATGGAACTGGTTTTCTAGATCAACACATAAGATCAAAGCAAATTTTACAGTATGGCCATGTACTTTTCTAACATTTTCCTCAGGTTTACAACTTTCTCCTGATACAACTATTCTGTTTACTGGTGCTGAGTCCTCTAAGAATGAACTGTACTTACCAAAGTGTGATAATATGGTTATGATGTTTATGTTTCCCCCTTTTTCACATATAGCAGCTGTGTTTCTAAAAAGTCTTCACAAGATCTGTCCTATGACGTATGACAATTCTCCTCTACTTTTCATCTTACATGACTATGAATATAGTTTTGGCAGCTTTAAACTCAATGAATGCTATTTCATATTTATTATGCATTGATAGTAGAGTTGATATTGGAAAAGACTCAACAGAATGAATTTTCTCTCTGGATATCCTGCTAGAAATGAAGATAATTTCAAAGAAATGAAAAAAGATGCAATTTTCCTTCAATGTCCCAACTTTTATATCAATAACATTATGTCTTTTGTTATTGGACTCTCACAGTCAGTCCTTGAAAAAAATAAATTATTCAGTCCATAGTATCCTCTCTTTATTGTTGAGATATTCTAATTTCAGTTTCCATTTTTCTCCTGTCAATTTAGATCTATTTTTTTGAAAACCAAATCATAATCTGGTTTATACTGCTTATCTTATTTTTACCTGTACTAGTGATATTGTAAGGAATTTCTACTAATTTCCTTCAATAATTTTATCTGGACTTCAAATTCTGGATCACTTGGATTATTCCTTCTGAGGATGAAAAATTATTCATTGCTATGTAAATTCAGGTGCATGGGATTTGTGCCTTCTATATGCCTTTGAAGATGCACAACCTTAGAAAGCCTGGAGGAAAGCAGACCAACTCAGTGAGGTTTCAGGGTTCTTTTTATTTTGTTTACTTCATTAAGACAGGACGAGTGAGGTTTAAAGTCTCTAGAGGCCAGTGTTTAGTTTCAGACTAGTACCACTTAGCTATTTCCCACTAGGAAAAATGTAGTATAGTCAGGTATATGTGCCCACACCATTTTGTCCTCTCATTTTGTATCTTTCCCCTCCCATAAACACTTGTACTTTCATTAATCTTCAGTGGGTTTCCCCCTTCTGTTCTCTGATCCATCCATGCCATGTTCATCGTGCCAGAAAAAGAAAGGGGGGACGGGGTTTGCCATGAAAAGGAAGTGGCGCACTTCTCAGCAAGAGTTATAAGATTGTATAAAATGTCATCTTGCTATAATTTGAGTCTGTATTGACAGCTGTGATCCACCTAGATCAAACTGGTTTCATTCAGGATTGGAATGTCTTTGGTAATTGGCTTCTGATTTAGGACCTTCTCCACCTGAAAGATGGGAATATTTCATCACTCATCCTCCTTTCTCTTTATTAGGTGTTTCAGAAGACAGGTATTAGCCAGAAAGTGTATCTACAGAGTGTTTTACTCGTTTCATCTTTTTGATTCCTCCAAGCGTATATGGTTAGAAAAGTACTGTGGCAGTCAACACGATCCTGACCATACTTGTCACTTTTCATCACAGAATTTATCAGGACTATAAATTCAGTTCTCTACATGAGAGCTTTCATTGTCAGGGACAGGTTTTACGAAAGTTTTAGTACTTCAGTGGGTGTGCTGTCTAGGGCTCTAAAGTGTAGGAGAACTGACAATTTTTGAATGTGATTCATCCGATAAAATATGGATGTCTAATCTAGGATGAAATCAACTGCTCTCTAAAAGTCGTTCCTTCTCTTCCCATTGACTATAAAAACAACTGAAGGTGATGAGTTCAGATGTAGATATCTGTCTTGTAAACATCCACATTCAGCCAAATGAATTCACAGTAGTGAAGACTGTTTACTTTCTCAAAAGTGATTTAATTTTTGCACTGCCAAATGCTGTTTGACTCCTGCAGGTATGTGAAATCAGTAGGCATTGCCAGTTTGGAGTGCTACAGCTCTTGGATTATTTCTTTATTAATATAATTCATAAATTATAACCGAAATTCCAGGAGTAAAGATAGGAAACCCATGTCTGTCTGTGCCAAATTGTGAGGAATGGAAGCAGTCACCTTCCTGCTCTATGTCTTTCCATCTCCATGAATCTTGCATTTATTTCAGCACTGACTCATGCCTTCCTGACTGCAATATAGTCCCCCTTCAATGTGATGGCCAGAGAACTTTAAAAGAGCAGCAAGCTTAAAACAAACAAAAAGAAGTACTTTTTCACTCAAATCATAATTAAGCTGTCAGATTTATTACCAAAGAGTGCTATGGAGGCCAAAAATATAAATGGGTTCAAATTCATAATTTTTTAATAAATATTTAAAGTGGTTCAGACACATTCACAGGAGAAAAGTTCATTAAAGCCTATTAAACATAACGATGTGGACATTATGTTGATGATGTGGACAAGTTGCGGCTCAGAAATACCAGAGCTGTAGTTAGTTAAAAGCTGGGAGAACTGTCAATTAAACTTGCTTTCTTTTTTTTTTTTTTTGTTCTGGCCATTTTTTCTAGCTAATTTCACAGAAGAGCGTTGAAGCTTAGCATATTGTCAACTCAAAGCCTTCCCCAAATGAGGATAACATGGAAGTGAGATCCATGCAAATCCAGGTGTAATAAATAGGAAAAAAAGAAAAAGAAAAGAGATCAAGATGAGGTCAGAGGTTCAAAAACCATCAGGGACTTGAAGAAGAACACTCTGATAGTTCAATGTTATTGAAAGGCATTTAAAGGACAATGCAATCATCAGGCACAGTCAACACAGGTTCACAGAGTCTAACTAGTCTGATATCCTTCTATGATGAGATCAGCTGCCTAGTGGATGACAGGACTGGAAGGTGGTAGAAGTAGTTTTTCTGGATTTTATTAAGACCTTTGATACTGTCCCTCACAGTAGCCTTCTGGACAAGTTGTCTAACTGTGGGATGACCAGGTACACAGTGTGCTGGGTGAAGAACTGTGTGAATGGCAGGGCTCAAAGGGTTGTAGTGAACAGGTCTACAACTGGCTGGAGACCAGTGGTGTTCCTCAGGGCTCAATTCTAGTGCCAGTTCTGTTCAATATATTTATCAATGATCTAGATGCAGGAGTTGAATGCACCATTAACAAGTTTGCTGATGAAACCAAACTGGGAGGTGCTGTTGACTCCCTTGAGGGGCAAGAGGCCTTGCAGAGAGATATGGATACATTGGAGCAGTGGACAATCATCAATGGTATTAAATATAACAAGAACAAATGCTGGAATCTGCATCTGGCATGGAGTAACACTGGACACAAGTATAAATTGGGAAAGTGGCTGGAGAGCAAACCTGCAGAAAGGGATCTGGGGGTGCTGGTTAATGGCAGGCTCAATGTAAGTCAGCAGTGTGCCCTGGCAGCCAAGAGGGCAAACCGCTTCCTGGGGTCCATTAAACACAACATAACCAGCCAGTTAAAAGGTGATTATCCCACTGTATTTAGCATTGGTGTGGCCTCACCTTGAGTGCTTTGTGCAGTTCTGGGCCCCACAATTTAAGAAGGATGTTGAGGTACTTGTATGTGTCCAGAGGAGGGCAACAAAGCTCAAAAGGGCTGGAAGGCATGTCCAATGATGAGCAGCTAAGGACTTTGGGTTTGTTTAGTTTGGAGAAAAGGAGGCTGAGGAGCGACCTCATTGCTCTCTGCAGCTTCCTGAGGAGGGGAGTGGAGAGAGGGGTGCTGATCTCTTCTCCGGGGTGTCCAGGGACTGGAGCAGGCAGAATGGCCCAACATATTTCAGGCTAGGTTACTTGTATGTATGTAAGTTTCTGCAGGACCTGAAGGTTGTGACCTGACTGCTACAGTAAAACAGTCTCTTCGTCTTCCAGTCAGTAACCAACATCATCTGCAAACTAATATTCTGAAGATTTACAGATATTTTACTCTAGAGTTTGAGTTGCCTTAGGAGATGCTTTCATGACCTGTCCTTAAGTTTAGTACATCTGGCTGGAAGAGAAGGATGAGTGACAGAAAACAGGATACCAAAGGTGGTGAGTCTGTACCATAAAGACGTGGTACATTGGGCAAAACATAGAGAATAGGGATCTAACTTGTCACTTGTTTACAGATGTTAAACTAAGGATCTAGACAACAGAATTAGTAGAAGCTTAAAATGGGAAGGAAGATTCTGAAAAAAAATAGATAGAGGTGCCCATCAGCTGGGTGGGATATGAAAAGAAAATGGTTGAGTAGTAGAAGCAGACTTCCAGAGGACCTCTTGTCTAATGTAAGGGAAAGACAATGAAATTTTATGTTGTCATAGTTCTGACATTCCAAACTGAATTTTGTGACCTAATCCTAAAGCTAAAATGATTAGGTTGGTCTGAGTGGTCTGCTTGTACAATATATTTTGTCTGTCTTAACTTCCTGCTCTCTAATTTTTGCTGACTGTTGCCATGACAAAGATAAAAATTGGCAAAGCTGGAAAGTGTATATTAACATAATTTATGTGGTGCTGTTAAAATTTCTTATAGATGCTTTCCACCTTTACAGAAAAGCATAGCAGTGCTATTGGCAAGAGGCTTTGCACTTTTTATGTCATGTGAAAAATGTTCCCCTTTCTAAGTATTGGAGGGTTTAATATCGTGAGTGTTGCCAAATGTTACTGGAGAGGGAAGTAGAGAAAACATAATTTTCCACAAGGGTAATGAGACCTGATTAACAAAGTTGCAAAGCTACAACTAGCAAGCCAAAAGAAAAAATTCTAGAGAAATTGATTTAATGCCGGTGTTCCTACCTGCTGTTGACTGGGTGAGACTATGGTCTTGCCATTGACTTGTGTGCCGTAATTTAATTATTGTAGTTCATTCTTTCTGGATAGCGCCATCCTTGGAGCAACATACTAATACATCATTGTCTGTTGATGATCACTAATGATGAATCACACTAATATATCATTAGCTCTGTCACACAGGTGGCTTTGCAGATTAATTTCATCAGAGCAACGACCTGTGATGATGATGAATTACTCAAAAGTTAATTTTGATAAGAATGTGTCTTACATCATTTTACATTCAAATGTTATTTAATTTATCTAAAGCTTAATTAGTATACCTTCAAATAGTATAACTGACTGACCAAAGCAAGTGTGTTCCTGGAAAATCTGGACAAATACATAATACATTGTGGCTACGGTTAAGAGAAGCTGTGAAGAAACGCAAGGTTTCTTACAAGTATTGCATCATTGAAGAAAAAAACTTAGAACTCTGCAAAAATAGTGCAAAAATATTAAGTCAAACAAAAGACAAAAACCTGTAGTATACATATAAAAAATTGCAGTAAAATAGAATATTTACCATTAAAATTTCCTTTAAATTTTGTAACCTAAAATAGCTGTGATTGCTTGAGGAATTTCAAAAAAGTAGAGAAAACTACTTGGTTTTTAAAATCTTTTCCTCATTTTTCCTATATATCTTATGGAAGAATTCATGGGTTCATTTTCTATTAGCTTCTTTTTCCATGCATCCATCCTTTGATCTTCATCAAGGGGGACTCATTAACTTTCATCTCCCAGGTAAAAATACATCTTTTCCACATAGGTGTTAGTTTTTCTGAACTCCATTATCATGGTACAAAGCATCCATGGTACCTCTACATTGTAAATGTGTGCAGTTCTGGTCATCCTCTCTTTAAAGAGAAAACTAGAAAAAGGATGAGAAAAAAAAAGGAGAACTTTTTGATAACTTCTGTATGGGGAGAATCTTAAGAGACTGGGATTTAGACAGTATTTATGAAGAAATAGACATCTAGAAAAGAAGGAATGTTTGAAAAGCTGAACCAGAAATAAAATTGTCTACCATTTTTTCCCAAAGAAGAAAAGACATGAAATAAAATTCTCAAGTATTACATTTAAAGCAAAGAGAAAGAAGTATACTTTTCCTTATAGCACAGTTGAGTCATGGAACTGAACACCATAGAATGTCATGGAAACACAAAGCATAAATGGGTTCACAAAAGTCTTAAACTAATTGAAACTGAATTCAACTTTTGGCCCAGGAAGTGTCTAATATATGTTTTTTTGGAAATAAAAAAAAAAAAAAGAATTTATTCTATCCATAATTAACTTTTGCTCTTAAGCATCTGCTACATTAATGTTGCTCAACAGAGGTTACTAGAATTTTGATCAGACCTATTAGTGACATTCTTAAATAGCAGAAGATTTCTAAATGATCAGCCTTTGCCTTATACTGGCACTTCAGGAATCAGGCAACAAGTGCCTGGGAACAAGTCTGACAACAATTAGATTCTTTTTTACCTAGTCGCATCAATAGCTATCAGGACATAAATTGTCAGAAGTTATCTCAGCTTTTGTCTATGCTTTGTCATTAATTCTCCATTATTTCATCGCCCTGATTTCTGTGGTGAATTATGGTATGCTTGCTGTAGTAACCACTTACATTTCTTTCATGATCACCCAAAAACTGAATTCAGTCTTATGAGAGCTATTGAAAATAGATTGAATAATTTCGTTTAGTTTGAGAAAGCAAGAACCTCTTATGTGGGTTAATGATTCCTCCGTAACAAAAAGGTCTTTTTGAGGATTTTTTGTTTTAGGTAAATAAGTCTCAGTAGGTTTTACAATTCATTAAGTATGTATGTATTCAACAGAAATCAGAGACGATATACAAAATTTGATTTTCTCTAAAAGCTTCATACAGAAGAAAGAAGTTCTATTACAGTAAAAGAAAATGACTGAAAAAATGACATCATGGGCTTCCTTTTCTCATCTTTCAGTGGCTGAAGATTCAACTTAGTCACTTCTCAAACAAGAAACCGTCTTTTCTTATACTGCCAGCTCTCATGATCTGACACAGAATGTACTTTCTTCCACAGAGAAGGTCAAAGTGGCAATAGTACAACCCCATGTTCAGATTATGACCTGAGTGACATGAATTCAGGTACTCTCATTGTTCCAGCATCTTTCCTGAAGTGTCTGTTTGGTCCTAAAAACGATAAAGGTCACTTCCCTCCCCTCCCCTCTTCCATCTTCCTTATGAAACTCAGTATCTAGGCTGAGTCACATGAGTTTACATGAGTTTACAAATGAATACATGGAAGAAACACCTCTTTGAAATGACGGTGTCATTTAGAGTCACACTTTTTCAGGGAGAATCAAACCTGAAAAAAAGCAATACTGCAGAAGGAGCTGCATAGTTGGGGAACTAAAGATTTAATGATTTGCTTTTGCTTTTAGGGTGGGTTTTTTTTGTGTTTTGGTTTGGTTTGGGTTGGGGTTGACAGACAATTTAATGCAGTTATTCTGTTATCTTGCACTGCTATGTATAAGAATATGTTAGTGGGTGAAATTTTCTGTATGCAAATCATATTATCTTTCAGTAGTGGGATATGTAATCATTCTCTGCTACAGTGTTATTTGAGTATTACTTTAGATTCATTAATTTCAATATTAAGGAATAAGATCATGGTTCTATCTCAGAGAAGACATTTATTTCCAAATGTAATATCTGTGAGAGAATGAACTGGGTAACAAAATACCTATGATATTTAAACATCCAAATTAGTCTTTCTGTAAAAGTTCCAGTCCTTTCGCAAAGTCAGAGTTTGAAACAGCTCATATATAGTCCAGAAATAATTTAAAAGTTTTAATACATGATAATTTATGCCAATAATGATAATATCAAACAAGAAAAAAAAAAACTTGAATTGTGATAACTGATAGTAAAAATTAAAAAAAATCTGGTGGTTTTTTTTTTTTTTGACATCAACTGACACGTAATTGAAGAAAAATAAACAGAATTCACATCTAGTGCATCAAAGTGCACTGATAAAGAAGCTGTAGCAGCAGAGGAAGAAACACACATCACTGGCCTCATCTCCCCTGTATGTCCTGAAGTTTAACCTAACTGTGCCTAACTAGTTTAACCTAATTACATATGTTTATTCCTCAATGATTGACAAGTATTTATTCCAGGAAGCCATTACTCCTGCCTTAAGACAAGTAGGATAAGTGATTCTTTGAAGACTAGAATATCCATTAATATGGAAAGAACTAGGCTGCTAGTCTAGACAAGCAAATTACTTTTTTCATAGTCAAAATTAGGAAAAACAGATCATGCTGCTGGGCTGGTAATCTGTTCCACGCTGTTGATACCAAACTCTAGGGGTCTAAAGACAGGTATCTATGTAGGACCTAAATGACAAAACCCAGGAGATCTTGTCAATATAGGAAATGTAGCTGAGAGAGAAGACATCTGACTAAACACAAATATCTCTTTTTAGAGTGAACTGAGTAGCTCTTCAGAATTCCAGTAGGTTCATTGATCAGAGGCTCCCTTTCAAGCCCAAAAATGGGAGCTTAAAGCTCTAGGTTACATGCAAACACCTGTACATAGATATCTATTTTAAGCTGTCTGCAATCTGAGTTAAATCTTATTCATGGGACCTATTCAGTTGCTGAAATGGAAGTATCTACTGCCATTGGAAACATTATAAGATGTCCAGTACATCCACATAGAATCATAGAATGTGTTGGGTTGCAAGGGACCTTTAAAGGTCACCTAGTCCAACCCCCCTGCAATAAGCAGGGCCATCTTTAACTAGATCAGATTGGTATATCATATACAGATCAGGACCTAAAGGAGGTCCTTGCTCTTCTGGAGCAACATCTGGATGTTAAGTGAAAATGACAGATCATTTAATCTCAAAAGAAACAGTAGAAATGAGGAGGAGGATGAAACTATTATCACCTGTTCCTTTTTTTCCAATGTGAGATATCTTAGGGACCAAGATGTTTCCATCAAGTCTAACTAAAGCATGCTAACTTTGACTGTAAAGTAAACTGCAGACTGACATCTGAAAAATATGAGAACAAACAATTTTAATCATGTATTTGCCCCCTCCTTATTCAAATACACCTCTCTCTCCTGCTATGTGCATTCTGAGTTAGAAATATAAATATAAAATGAACTGCATGAAAATGAAATTCAGTTCTTGCTGGAGATTTGATAGTATAAAAAAGTAGAAAATTCTGATATTAAATTAAGCCTTGCTGAGTCTTGAGAACAACTTTCCAAATATTTTCAACTGGAATGCATTGGTATGATTGTAGGAAAAGACTTCCTGACTGGAGATCAGTAACCAGCTCTAGTATATGACTTAAGCTAAACTAAATAAAATCAAAAGCGTTATTGGAGCAATTTGGAATAATCTCAAGGAACACTACCAATGAGAGAAAACTGCAGATGTATTAAAAAAAACCCCAAACAACCATGTACTGTACATGCATCAAAGTTCCTCCTTTGTCAGAGAACTGAATTTTTTGGAATAAAAGCAAAATTAGCTTCCCTGTCCCTTTCTTCCCTTCATTTTGTAAAAGGTTTCATGTTTTTATCTCTAATGACTGCATAAGATTAGAAAAAGCTTTCATGCCTGACAGCAAATTTTACTGAGACTCAGCAAACACTTTTTGGGTTACTCTTTTCCATCCTGTAGCATATTCTCAGAGAGAATTCTGATGAAATCTAATATCCCGTTTGACATCGGAAACAAACAATGGTTGAAAATATATTTATAAAAGAGTTACCACTACAATATACCTCAAAGTCAATAAAAGGCACAAAATAAGATTAGGAATTTGCCTGCTTGCTTTATCAGAAAGATCAAAATTTATTTAAACCTCTTTACAACGTAGATGGTTCTCCTTTCAGAAAGACTTGAGAGCTTACAGGGAAGAAAAAAGTCTGGGACTCTCAGTGAATTTGATCAAAAAGAGTTCTGTCTACCATCCACAACTGATAAATAACTTATATTCCAGGTAATTCTTAGAGGATTCATTTTTCATTAGAGCCACCACTGATGGTCCCATCCTTCCTTCTGACTTCCTTGCACCTTGGCTCCAAAGAATTCTGTGTTCTTTTTGAGTTAAGAAGGGTTTCCATAGCATTGACACACCCAAAATGAAAGCACATTTTTTTTTGCAATCTGTAATAAAGGTCTAAAATATACTTCTCTGATTTCCCGTATCTGGCATTTGATGCTCTGAGTTCCCAAACAAACAACTCAGAACTATCATAAGCAATATGCAAAAATAGGAGGTTAAAGCTCTTTTGCTGGGTATTGAAAAGGTACCTCAAAAGTGTCTGATAGAAGCAGTTTAATTCTGAATATTTTGATATGTCACAGTAGTATATGAGCATCATAACCTAGTCTACTTCGGCTTTAATAATGCTGAAAGGAATGAAATCATCTTTGTAGGAGGCCATTAGCAGAATTCTGCCAAATTTTAGACATCTGCAGTGCAGACACTTATATCTGAACAAGGGGTCTAGAATTCCCTTAAAGGCAGACACTTACAGTGCAGAGTAAATTTCATCCCAACATACTCTCAAAAACTGATTAAATAAAAAAAACTTATGCTTTGTTTTTTCAATTGACTGTCTAGTGGCATACTAATGTACATATCTAAGTCTGAGCGTGCTGATACAGTTTGCTCACAGTACTTTCCCATCCCACGCAAGGCACATTACTTCAATTTTTTGTTTAGAAAATGGAAATTCTTCTAGGTATGACCAACTCTGAATATGGTATTCACATCTTGGTGTTGTTCTGATTATAGAATATAGCTCTGAATAGACTTCTATCCTAATTAAATGGTGGGAATAGAAGTCCTTGAGGAACATCATACCACAGAAGACTCCATAGAGTTAAAGTGCCTAAATTAAACAACATTTTCATTAAATCTTAATGAGAAGAATTGTCTCATTTGTGTATGTAAAACTTAGAGTAACTGTTTAAGTCACTTGAAACAAATAATCCTTTAACACATAAATGTTGTTTATTGTAGGGGGCTAATTGCTTGAAGTAGTCCAACATGAAATATTTGTCAGTTGGAGAATTTTGCTTATGCTGGAGCTAGGCTCTGTGGGATCCTACTGTAATTGTGACAATGTTGATTTTTTTCTAATATTGATTAAAAGGATGTTTAAGGATATTTTCAGCAAAAGGTAATGAAAAGAGCACAGGCATTAGATTCTTCATAAATCAAGATTAATCATGTAATGCATTTCAATTAAAAATGCAACAAATTTTCAGAGTTTTAAACTGTGCAGGATGGGTTTTTAAGGCTTTTGTTTGTTTCTTTCTTTTTTAATTAATTGAGAATGGGACAGTTTTCTTCTTCTGAATATATTTGCAATGTGATTGCATTTTTTTCCCCCCAATGCTTACTAAATTGATCAGTGGAAATGCCACAGAGTTGTATTTTAATTTTCCTGTCTGATTATTTGTTTTAATGACAAAACATTACTCAGATAAAATTAGAAGTACTAGGTGTTACTGAAATGACTGTGGTCTTATATTTTTGGAGATACCTGACACTTAGCTTTTATAGCTGGTATGACTGCATCACTAATGCACACAGGAATAATTGTTAACTGTCAAGAACACAATGTATTTCTAATCATATTCCATCAATGACATGTGTTTTACATTGTTAAATCATTTTGGCTGAAAAACAGAGTCTCAGAATGGAATATAAAAAGCCCGTTCTTTCAGTTTCTTTGCATTATTCATAAATGCAGTTCCTTGTCAGCACTTAGTGTGTAATCAAAACATAAATGATGTACGAGTATTTTGTGTTCAAACTGCATGTAGGATGTTCCTAAGTTACACAATACATTGCATTGTGTTTTTTATAGTCAGTATAAAATTTTAACTATGTATGTCATAAACTCTGTAAAAACAGGACTGTCTACTGTTTCCTTTTTGTTCTCTGATTCAAAAGGATGAGTTGAAATTAAAGAAAGAAACCCACAAAAAAAAACCCACAAAAAATCAACAAGCTGTTTTTATCCTTTAGCATTGTATCTCATTCACACTTATTATGCTGTTGCATGGTATAACTTGATATCATTTTCAAACTAACTCTCTCGAGCACTGTTTTGAGTGTTTCAGAGATAAAAACCACCATGAATAAATACAAAAATGCCGTGACAGACTCTTTTTGTGCAGTGAAGAAAAGGATTATGAAACACAACTTCTGCATTCCAACAGCTTGGGGTCTCTGATAATGAATTGAAAGCTGAAGAAAAAAGCAGTCTAGATTCTGGACAAATCACGAAGTACCAAAGATAAAACAAAATTTAACATACTGTATTTCTACAAAAAGAAAAAAGAATAAAAAAGGGGATGCAATGATTTACAATTGAAAATGTGGGAAGATAAATTAAAAGTACTTTTGGTGTCTCCTTTGATGGACAGATTACAGAAATATATTCCTCCTGTTATATTAGGTGGCTTTCTTATATACCTACCAGGTTTTCAGCAGTAACATGTAACTGACACCTTGCTTACAGTATTTTCTTTAATTTTGTTTGGGGACATTTGAGTGCAATAAGATAAAATGCAACTAGGAAACGTAGAAACAGCTTCAACTTTAACTGAAGCTATAGCGGAATACTGTTCTCTGGAAGAAATTTGCTCCTACGCATAAATAAAACAGAATGCATAAATTTTGCTGAATATTTCGCTTCATTCGGTTATAAGGATTAATTGGAATACTGTTTTTTTGATGGTTTTTTGCACTGGAATAAATATCATGCTTTTCTGCACCTTTCTCAGGCAAAAAAAAAAAAAAAAAAAAATCTGCTTTCAGTTGTAAAGTTTCATAACTCGTAATGTTCCACAGTTCAAAATATATTCAACTTAAATGTCAGTTAAATGTAGTCTTGTTTCTTTCCCTCACTTACATTGAAACATTTTGCCAAAATATCAGCTAATAAGCTTTTGGTGAAAAATAGAATTTATTTTGCAGGATAGATATTCAAATTTAAATCAGTTCGTTATTCCAAGCAATTGGAATTCCAAGTAATATCCTGCAATTCAATATTCAAAGTATTGTGAAGGGTAACACAGTAGGGTAGCATCTTTCCAAAACCACAAGTTTTTGATAATAATCAAACACATATATGCATATGAAATGTATACTTGGCTTTGTTAGTATTTTTTTCTTTAGTATTAATTTTTCCTTTTTATTTTAGCCCACATGGGATTAGATACTGTACAAACACAGAATTAAAGGATGCTTCATCATTTAACAAGTTCTTCATCAAAATCCAAGACAAATTTTATCACTTGATTGCACATCGAAAGGTTAATTTGAGGTACTGTATTAAGTCAGCGTGTGGTATCATCAAAACAGCAGCTTAACTGTTGTTGAGACTTTTTACAGCAGATCAAGGAATAACAAAGAGATACTTTTCAGAAGTACTCTCAAATATGAAAGAATGTTTCTTTAAAAATGTAATAGTAAGCAGTTGAGGCTGACCGGTTGGAGGCTGTAGCACGGTAATAACAATGAATAAGAACAAATACAGAGGATAAGCTAAGACACTGAGAGGCTAAGCACCTTGATTTAAGGTAGAGGAGGAATACAGAGTGTCAAAAGGCTGAGTGATACAGCCAAGGATATGGACTATGAATGAAGTTTTTCATAGTGTTCTGATTTGCAGTGGACAAGACAAGAAAAAAGATTTTCTACTAGTCAATAATCAATACAACAGTCTGTTTAAATGTTTTGCTTGCAGGAAAAGTCTTATTTAAGAAACATTATACAATCTAGAATTGAGACCTCATACTTTCATAAAAACATAGAACCATAGAATGGTTTGTGTTGAAAGGGACTTTTGAAAATCATCTAGTCTAAACTCCCTGCCAGGGGGTTAGACTTTCAGTTTAAAACCATTGCCCCTTGTCCTATCACTACAGGCCTTGGTAGAAAGTTTCTCTCCATCTTTCTTATAAGCCCTGTTAAGTATTGAAAGGCCACAATAAGGTCTCCCCAGCACCTTCTCATATCCAAGCTGAAAACCCCTAACTCAGCCTTTCTTCGTAGGAGAGGTGTTCCAGCCCTCATTTTTGTGGCCCTCATCTGAACCCGCTCTAACAGGTCCATGTCTTTCCTGTGTTGGGGAACCCAAAGCTGAATCCAGTACTCCAGGTGGAGTCTCATCAGAGCATAGTAGAGGGGGAGAATCACCTCCCTTGACCATGCTTCTGTTTATGCAGCCCAGGATAGCAGTGGCTTTCTGGGCTGCATACGCACATTGCCAGTTCATGTCAAATTTTTTATCCATTACTATCCCCAAGTCCTTCTCCTCAGGGCTGCTCTCAGTCCCTTCATACCCAGCCTGTATTAATACGAGGGATTGCTTCAACCCTGGTGCAGTACCTTGTACTTGGACTTATTGAACTTCATGAGGTTTGCACGGGCCCACCTCTCCAACCTGTCAAGGTCCCTCTGGATGGGATCCTTTCCCTCCAGCGAATCAACTGCACCACTCAGCTTGATGTCATCTGCAAACCTGTTGAGGGTGCACTCAATCCCACTATGTCATTGATGAAGATATTAAACAGTATTGATCCCAGTCCAGATGCTTGAAGGACACCACTCGTTACTGGTTTCCTCTTGGACATTGAGCAACAGCCATCCAGCCAGTTCCTTATCCGTCTAATAGTCCTTCTGTCGAACCCATGTCTCTCCAACGTAGCAGCAAGAATATTGCAGTGGACTGCATCAAAGGCCTTACAGAAGTCTAGGTAGATGACATCCTTAGCTCTTCCCTTGTCCACTGATGCAGTGGCCATTGTAGAAGGCCACTAGGTTAGTGAGGCATGATTTGCACTTGGTGAAGCCATGTTTTTTCTCTGCCTCCCTGTCTTCCATATGTTTTGGTATGTCTTCCAGGAGGATCTGCTCCATGATCTTATCGGGCATGGAGGTCAGGTGAGTGCTGAAAGGCTGAAAGCCTTACTTCATGGAGATGAGATGAGTGTTGGAGTAGTTTATGAAAGTGGTCCATCTACTATAATAGCAAAAGGCTATTTGGCATCAGGGTCACCACCACGTTTTAGAGAAAAGAAGCCAGATCTACTTCGTCACGTGCCTGTCTTCAGAGAAAGGCTAGACAGACTGGCTCCAAAGAAGACATAGGTGCCTAGCTGCTACCATTTCTCTGCTTAGCCAGTGAAGAATGATAGTCATCTAACATAGTAACTCCGAGTAATGAGAACTTGTGATTGATTTTCTAAGATCTTGTATTAGGAGACTTCAATCATTGCTAGATGCCCAACATCTGTGCTTAACTAAGGTGTCCAGATTGTGGATTTCAGCCAGAATTCCAAACACAGTCAATATACCTAATGGAGCCACTTTTCAATACCCCATAATGAGCTTCACAATGCTCTCTACAAACCCCTGGAGTATCTGAGCCATTCATGAAAATCTGGGAAATATGACACAGGAACCATGGAAAAGCCACATCTCTCATCTCTCTGTGCTAGCACATGGAAGTCAGGCAAGATATGCTGGGGCATCTCGAATGTTATTCGACACATATGTCTTTATAAATGAACTGAGTACTACTTATTTTAAAAGAAGCTTTAGCCACCCTATAGCCACACTGGTCATATGCACTTGTTCTTTTTTTTTGTTTTGAATTTCCTCCATCTGCCATTGCTTGACCCTGTATAATACCAGATATGTTAGTGGGCTGAACCTCCACAGAATACTGACTGCAATATTCTGGGGGATCTTGTGTCTCTGTGATCTCTCCACATGTTTTCTATTCAACAGAAATGTAGCAGTACAACTTCCCTGGAATCCTTCTTTAAAGTGGAAGTCAGACTATGATTTTGCCATCTCTGTATGCACTCCGTGGTATATAACCACATATATATTTACAAACTTACATATACATGTGCTGAAGCTGGCTAAAATCTGCAATTTTCAGAAAACAAATATCACCAATTTTATTTTTTTTATTGAATTGTGAAAAATATTTGAAAAATCTTGCCTGGGTTATGAGTATTCAGTCACAAAAATTATGTGTTAAACCTTCTGTACTATTAATGACTAATTGCTAAAGGCAGAATAGGAAATTTAAACAGACTACAGGGTCAATGTTTTTTCAAGTGAAACAGATGAGACCTAGATTTTCCATCTAATAAACTTAACTTAAAAACCTGGAGTAAAATACAGCCTGGAACAAACAGTTCCTGTCTAAAGAAAATAACCTTCAAATTGTATTTAAAAGTGGATCTAAAATGGGTAAGTTATTTAAAATGAGAAAATGCTGGATCTAAAACTTATTGCAAAGAGTTTTAAATGGAAATAAAATACCAATATATTTAATTGTATGCAATTAAAATATATTTCAGCCCCCAAGCAACATTTGCATTGAAAGACTACTTACGGAGAAATAAAAAGTAATAATGAATTCTAAAGACTCCAGTAGCATCATTTAAAAACAATGTAGTGAATTTATTAAATTTGACATGGAAGATTAATATAATTAAATAGGAAAATGCTTATTTTGATTTGAGACCTTCTTTCAGAAGCTGTGTATCACTGGTATAGTGCAGTTTTCTCTTTAACATGTTTACAGGAAAAGTACCAACACATTTAATGGCAATTGCACCAGTTTCCCTTAAACAGTGTCAACAAAGAAATATTCAGTGTTAGTTAATGGAAGTAGGCTAAATGATATTGTTCCCACTCTATTTGTTGGAAATGCATTAAGGAATGGCAAAGAAAGATGTACAATATGTACAATAGGTAGAAACATATTCAAAATAGCTCTGGCCGCAGGGGTACCCATTTTAAGTATCTAAATGAAATATACTAGTGTAGTGCATAATTCAGAATTTGTCTCCTATGTAGAACAGAGGAAGAATTTTGAAATCACAATGAAACATAGAACTGTAGAGCAGACTAGGTTGGAAGGGACCTCAAAAGGTTGTCTGGTCCAACCTTTCGTGGGAAAGAGAGTCTCAATGAGGTTATCTAGTACCCTGTCCAATCGCTTCTTGAAAACCTCCAGTGGTAGGCACTCTACTATGTCCCTAGGAAAACTGTTCCAGTGATTGATTATTCTTACTGTAAAAAAATTTCTGTCTTAAATTGAGATAAAACTTCTCCTGATGTGTTGCCCCTTGTTTCTCCATGTGGCTTCTTGTAAAGAGAGCACCTCCGTCTTCTTTGTAGCTGCCCTTTAAGTACTGGAATACTGTGATAAGGTCCCCTCCAGCCTTTTGTTCTCCAGGGAGAACAAAACTCCTTCAGTCTTTCCTCATAGGGCAGGTTCTCCAGCTCTTTGATTATTTTTGTAGCCCTGCTTTGGAGCCTTTCCAGTGTGTCTGTGTCTTTTTTGAACTGTGAGGACCAGAACTGGACAGAGTAATCCAGGTGTGGCCTGACAAGTGCTGAGTAAAGTGGGATGATCACAACTCTATCTCTGCTAGTGAATCTGAGAAATTCTTCAGAATGCAAGAATACTGAGAAGAGATTAGGAGACAAAGCTTTTGTGCATCTGTCTGATATGTTAAGTGTGGAAAGGAAGAATATAAAAACCAAGAAACCTGGAAATTTAGAGATTTTATTTTAATAGAACTGTAGGATTTACCTCCTGATTTACTAATATGGAGAATCAATGCTATTCTTGTGTATTGAAATATTCAACCTTGCTTGCTATGCAAAAAGTTACCAGTGTTACAGTGCACCCTGAAGCAATTTCTTTACATCTGTGCAGTGACATAAAATAAAAATGAAACGTTACATAGTTCAGCAGGATATGCTGTAATTCTCTTGCTGTGTTTTAGAAACAATGCAAATAAATGTTCATGGCAGAAAATTGTTAACTAGTCATTGTTTGAACTGTATGTCTGTTCCTTAGAATGATTTGTATTTAGTAGAATCAAATAAAACTTTCTCAGTTCAGTGGTGTGCCATCTTGTATTTAATATTTAATGATATCAGTAAACAAATGCTTATATTTATAGTTCACATTATACATAATATGTATCTTTGTAGATTTACACAGACAGACATAGGTACCTGAGACTTCTGAAGTCTTCTCTAGCAAATATTTTTTTTTTTTAACTTGTGCACTTGGGATCTTCCAGAAAAAAAAAAAAAAATAGCTCAAAATTAATTAAATTAATTAAACCACCCTAAATATTTTTTTTTCATATTTTTTTATAGCGGATTACTTAAGCCAGTTCATAAATTTTGATAAATTCAATTTCTTTTGATATGAACTTATTCTGGTTTGTTTAAGTAATCCACTTTAATTTCACAGTCTTAGTTAGCTTGAATTTATTTTCCTGAGTCTCCCTATTTAGCCACATCCAAGGGCAACACCTAGAGTAAACTGAGTAAGTCTTTATAGTATGGATGGGGATCATAGAACCATAGAATTGCCTAGGTTGGAAGGGACCTTTCAGATCATCTAGTCCAACCATCAGCCTAACTCTGACAAAAAAACATCAGTAAACTATGTCTCTAAACACTATATCTACTCATCTTTTAAATACCTCCAGGGATGGTGCCTCAACCACTTCCTTGGACAGCTTGTTCTAATACTAGTTATAGATAACTGTGCTAGCTTTAGTCCAGTGAACACAAGAAGTGCTCAGCTATATTTTCTCCTGCAAAATATGACTAAAGTTGATCAAAGTGTACAGTCCACTAAAATTTTCGTTACAATAGACTCATTTACTAAGAAATTCATAGTTAATACTATGCTATTATTGTAAAATGAGCATTAAGTTCAGTCTTATTAAAATTGTACACAAGAAATGTATTATATATTCTAAATTTATTTAATATTTGAAGGTGACTGGTCAAAATACTTTAAACTTTCAGGTGCTTAAAATAGTACTTAACATTTATACAGATCTCACATACATTTAGCCATAGTAGTCATATTGTGAAAATTTCAAATTTCGCCTCTCACTAAATCCTACTACAATTTAATCAAAGGTTAAACAAAAGAACCTCAGAAAATGCTTATTTAACAAGAAAAAAATCTGGTTTTCCCCAATTACTTTAGTAAATCCAATTAACCACTGATGTTTTTTGCATGTTTTTCATTCATGTACAGTACTGAGACTGATTATTGTTTACAAATATTCCCTAGAGAGGATGCTGTTCTGAAAATAGGTAAAGGAAGTTAAGATGCTTCTGGTAAATAATCTGTGACCATCTGTCCAGACAGTTTTTGTAGTTTTCCAGTTTCTGCAACCTGATTTAATCCTATTTTTTCAATAATTATTCCTTTATCAAAATCCTCACGCTATTTAATGTCCCAAGATTTCTTTATTGGTCTGGTTGCTAGGTGGTAAACCTACTTTGTTCAAGAGGATTTTGCATTCTGACCGTCTTGCCTTTACAATGAGTGCTTTAAATTTTCTTGATTTTCAGCATCATTTAGCTGCCATTGATTATTGTGTCTGACCCCTAGCTACTGGTCCAGAAGGTGCAGGTCTCCTATAACCCGTGTGTCAGATTTTCAGTGTCGTGGATGCCTTGGAAGTTCAGAGAATTTCATAAGGCGGTAGATGAATATGCTTGAGTAGCTAAATATTTCCCCTGGAAAATAAGATTATTCCACCAATTCAGACACAAATTTCAGAAAGAGACAGAAATCGTATATGCTCATTTATGCTCATATGAGCTCAGAACCTGTATATTCTCATTTCTCTTTGTTGAATACAATGGGAGATTAGGGTGTCTACCTGAGATTCAGACATCTAACTTCAGGAACTTAAGATTTTGTATAAGAATTCTATTTCCACCTTCAAAATGAATGCTGAACTAATTTAGCTAAATTACAATTACAATTAGCTAAACTAAAATTACAATCCAAATAGACATTGAAATATACCAAGATATTCAGAAAGCCAGAACACTATTCACAAGCTGACATAGTTATTAACCCCAATTTGTCACGCTACTCACATTGTTTATAATGCTTTACATTGTTATAATGTTTTAGTGTTCTTCAGTACTGTGACAAAAACCTGCAGAGGAAAAAAAAAACAGACCCCCCCAAAATGAATAAAGAAAGACTCCAGGGAGAGCTGGCATGGTACAGAATAATCATCACAAGGTCTTTTTTGACTCTTCCTAGTCTTTTCTTCTTTGTGTCAACCTAAAAATTATTTACAGTGGCATCATATTGTACATTTTGGATAGGAGTTATGTTCAGGTATGTGACATGTTGCAATCAGATTCTTGAAGCTGGTTTTGCTACCTCTACATGTGTTTGTGCAAAACAAGAACTTTCCATGATGAAACAGAGATTTCTGAGGCACCACTGTTTCCTCAAGAAGCTGACGAATTGACAAGAGCATGTTATGTGCCATTTATTTATTTTATGGTCTACAGGGAGGTCCTTTGAAACCATTCTCGTCACAATGCAGTAGACAAATCTTTAGACTTCACTGTGTCATACCCCAGGAAAAAAGAGAAAGAAAGGTGGATGGAAGTAATTTTTTCATATTACGGCCATTCTGATAACAGAAAAGTTGGGACTTAGGTATCTGGAGCTTTTGTCTCCACCCAATAACAATAATGTATTATTGACTTCAGCTGATCATTTTTAGTTTTAGCTTTTTTGTTTGCTTATTTTTTCAATATAGAAGATATAAATGCCTACTTCAGCAAATTTGTTTCAACTTTTACATTTCTTCCACTTTTTCCAGTCAGTTATGACCATGACCAGCCTATATCCCATTTGTTTTAACTGACTTTAATTTTTCTGATAACGGTGGTTTGTCTGGATTCAAGATGATATAAGATTACAACCACTTTTGCTTTTCTGAGATCAGCTTTGGTTTAATTAGGATTCTACTAGATAAACTAATGTAGTTCTGACTTCATTTTTTGCATGTCACTGATTAGACATTGTGGCCTTTCAATATACAAAAGAGTCATATAAGAAAGATGGAGAGAGACTTTTTACAAGAGCCTGTAGTGATAGGATGATGGGGCAATGGTTCTAAACTGAAAGAGAGTAGATTTAAATTAGATATAAGAAGAAATTCTTTACTTTGAGGGTGGTGGGGCAGTGGAGCAGGTTGCCCAGAGAAGTTCTGGATGCCCCATCATTAGAAGTGTTCAAGATCAGGTTGGATGGGGTTTTGGACAACTGAATCTAGGAAGGATATCCCTGCCCATGTCAGGAGGGGTTTCACTAGGTGATCTTTAAAGGTCCCTTACAACCAGAACTATTCTATGTGATTCTATATCGTAAATATCTCCTGCCTTAAACATTTCAGAAAGCAATGTCACTCTGATTGTCTCATCCATGTTTTAATCTGTGCATGTTTATATGTGGAAGTACTTATGTTAATACAGTTTGATGGACTCAGTGATGAAGTCCTAGTAGCTCTGTTTACTCATTTGGATCGAGATTTTAGTTTGCATTTTTAACATTCTTGTAAGACATTTAACTTTGATAATTGTATATACGTGAGCAGAACAAGTTGCTCAGTGATATTTTAAACCAGACGACCAAATTCCTCTTCTCATTGGGGAAGGCAAGGAGGGGAGAATTGCCCTGTATGTGAGCGAGTAGCAGAAATGCATGGAGCTCTGCCTAGGAACAGGAGATGAGCCAGCTGGGAGCTTGTTGGTGAGGATGAGAGGGCAGTCTAATGTTGTTGTGGGTGTCTGCTATAGACCATCTGACCACGAAGAAGAGGTTTCTGGTATATACTGATGACAACTGCCTGACACTGGTGGTCAAAGAGATGATGAGGGAAGACATTCTGCTAGACCTCAACTTTACTGACAAGGAAGCACTGGTCAGAGATGAGAAAGTTGGACACAGCCTTGACTGTAGTTACCCTGAGGTGGTGTTCATAGTCCTGACAGGAGGGAACAAGGCAAACAGCAGCATCTCAGTCCTGGATGACACGAGAGCTGAATTCTTCCTGTTCAGCGATCTGTTTGAAAGAATCCCAAGGGATATGGTCATGGAAAAATGAGGACAGATGGTTGGTTTTCATGGATCAAGAACAATCCATCCTGATGAGAAGGAACTCAAGCAAAGACAGCAGGATATCTGGATGGTTGAACAAGGAGATTCTGATTAAGCTTAAACATAGAAAGGAAAGATACAAGAAATAAATACAGGAACAGGTGACCAGGGAGAAAAATATAGACACTACCTGAGCATGGAGGAATGCTAGGGAAACACAAAAAATACCCTTTTTTTTTTTCTGTAACGATGGTGAAACACTGTAACAGGTGCTCAGAGAGGTTGTGGAGTCACCATCCTTGGAGACATTCAAAACCTGACTGGACATGGCCCTGGGCAACTCCTCTAGCTGACCCTGCTAGATCTCGAGCAATAACTTCCAGCCTTCACCGTTCTGTGATTCTGTGACTGTATTATTATAGATGGATTTAGCTTTTCTTGACCCACGTGGACTTAGACTCTTCATGCAGAAATGCTAGAAAAATGCAACCAATAAGCCACAACTCTCATTTTGTAGTCACATTTTTTAACTGTATATTGTTATACTTCCACTCTTCTCTGAAAATATATATTAGTATTTTATTCAGAATTAAGTTAATATAGAAAAATGAGAGAGGAATGAAAATAAAACGTGAATATGAGCTATCAGTTTTCCTGCTGGAAAACACAGAATAAGGTCAGCAAAACTGCCAAGGTCTGGTAAGCAGCTGAATTATTAACAATGACAAATTGCCAACCATATTGCATTTTATTGGATATGTGACACCCTGTAGGAAACTGCTGCTCCACCACATGCAGAATGGAACTGATATAATTGTATTGTTCCCTCTTGTGTTGAAAACCCCATCTATTCATCTTCACCTGAATTTCACCCACCAAGTAGCAGTTTTAACTTCTTTTATTCCTGACTCTGAAGTCCTCACAGTTTCAAACCATTTTGCCACTTTTAGAAATATGTGTCCAAGTTACTGGAATCCTTGGGCAAAATTCTGCATTTCCAGTTCAAATATGATTCTAAATTCAGACTGTCTAAGTAAATTCATTGAGGCAGAGGCAGAACTATGGATATTTTGTCAAAACAAAAAAGGCCAAATGCAATGAGGAAAGGTTGCAGTTTGATCCTGCTTTCCAAAATCAGTCAGGAAGACATCCTCTGGCATGGCACACATTGTGTGCTTTAAATAGAGGAATTACAAATCTGAGAACCGAGATGTGCTCTTGGTGGTCTAAGTACAAATGGTGCTCATGGGGAGGTATGCAGGTAGTCTAGATGTTATTTTGTACAGATCTGGCGTGTGCTGAAGATATCTCCTCTCATACAAACGTCAGAAAAGTCATGGGATTTGATGAGTTGGTATGCCTCCAGTCTTCTGTACCCTTTTGAACTAACATTGTGCTTGACTCTTGTCTGGTTGTTATTTAAAACTTATTTATCCAGGATATCTGGGTATAGCTTTATTTAGTAATGTGCTCATTTACTTTAATGATGAATCTGTGCAGATTGAGTATATATATATGTTTGCTTTATTTTTTCAAAGCAACAGAGTTCCAAATGCTGGTCTGATGAAATTTATTATAAATCTGGAACTTTTTTGTTCCTATGATATACATCTTGCATGTTTCTAGGTCTATAAGAATAAAGACTTTATAACGAGCAACAAAAAAACCCCACATATTTTTCCAGTTTTAACATTGAATACCTAAGCCATTGAGCAAATGTATTGATTTCTTCAGAGCTTTCTTTTTATTTTATCTTCTTCTATGTTCAGCCCTGATTCTTGTCAATTTATGATCAAAAATAAGCATGTTGAAAAAATAAAAAAAGCAAAATAATGTTAAATGTATTTTTAGTTAAGTTATTCCACATAACTCAAAGCTTAAAGTGATCTGAAGAGGAGACTAGTATATACTCTGTAAAACTAGTCATAATAAATACTTTGCAAAATATTTCTATGAATAGATGTTACTGGCACTAACAGGAAATCTGATTAAAACATATAATTGATATCAGAGTCTGGGATTTCAGTTTTAACTGTTTTTTTTTTTTCTTTTTCTCCCTGCCCCCTACCCCCGCCCCATAAGTTTGATGGATTTAGTAAACATCTTGTAGATATATATATCTCACTATAAGAATAATTAAAATAACATCAGTGTTGAAAAGTTATTTTCATACAATTTTTTATTTAATATCTGTCTGGGTTTTTTTAATAGAGCTATCCCATGATTATTAAAACTGTAACACCTTCTTTCAAGTTCAAACCTCTAAATACGGATTGTATTTTGGAAATGGAATTGCAGACCTATGAAACATTTTATTTATAAAACTGCTGACGGAAACATAACTGTGGCAGTCTGCCTGTAAACCTTTATTATATTATGATATACTGTACTTATGTTAACCTGAAAATGGCGAGAACTGATTTTTTTTCCTTGCAAAGGAATGAAGCTCTGATTTCCCCCTTCCCCCCCACCCTGATTTGTTTCTATTAGGTCATGTTTATTAGGCCAGGTCATATTTCTTGAGAAAAATCCAGTAACATTAGCTTCCTTGGAATAAGTGGTATTAGATTAGTAATGCTAAAAAAACCTAAACAAACAAACAAACAAACAAAAAAAAACCAAAAAACCCAGCTTATTGATTAATATACTGACACACTCATTTTAGCTGGACATGTAAATTTCCATGGATGCCATAAGAGCTAGGCTTTTTCTGCAGAATGTTATTGGGGTTTAAGAAATTTTAGGTGGGGAACCTAGTAATATTTGGGGTGGAGGCAGAAGACAGAGAGACAGACAGAGAGAGAGCGGGAAGAAGAAGAAGAGGAGGAGGAGAGGGGACACTGGAGATTAGACAGTAATATTCCTGAGCCTTCATCAGCTGCAGGTATGTTTAAGGCTCTGCCTCTGTCACTGGTCATTACTGGCACCTTGGGAATTTGGACATACTTTTAGGACTCCTCGTTGTCTGAGGTTCTGAAAATTCCACTTAGCATGTAAATACACTTAAATAAAAATGAAATAAACATTTATTAAAAAGTATTCCTGGGTGAAAAACAAAGTAGGCATCCCTTAACTTTACTTTTACTTTTATTGCAATTTTATGAAATTGTTAGAGAAACAATCCTTATTAAAAAAAAAAATAAAAAAAACCCAAAACAAAACAACAAACCAAACCTGGAAAGTTCATTATCTGCAAGTGCACTTTAGTACTTGTTGTTAAGAAGCCTTTCCATTTCTCTTTCTGAGTTATACCACATTTCATTTGTTTGCTTTGCTTTTCTCAAGCAAAGGATTGGAAATGGCATATTGCATAAAAATATATTTAAACACAACAAATGCGATAATGAATACCCAGTCTGTAGGAATTATTGAAGAAATGGTTTTCTGTAGAAAAAAAAATCTGTTTGAGGTGAATTCTGGTGCCACCAGCTTTATTAATTTCCAGTTTATGATATTCGCATTGACTATAAAATGATTCTGTAGACAATAATAGTTAACTATGCCTTAAATTAATTGGATGGGTTTGGGGAAAAAAATTCTAAAATCTAAATTAAACTTATTTCAAGCTAAATTATTAATATACGTTTATTTGATATTCGTGTCTCCTTTCCTTTTTGGTTCTTAAAAATACTGCTGTCTGGCAATACTACTGTACTTTTTTCCTTCTCATTCTCCTTTTCCTTGTCCTTCCTCTTCTCCTTTCTCTTCCCCTTCTATTTTCCTTTTCCCTTTCTCCTTTCCCCTTCTCCCTATTCCTTTCCTTTTTTGTTTTCATTTCCCCTTTGCATTTTTCCTTCCTTCCTTCCTTCCTTCCTTCCTTCCTTCCTTCCTTCCTTCCTTCCTTCCTTCCTTCCTTCCTTCCTTCCTTCCTTCCTTCCTTCCTTCCTTCCTTCCTTCCTTCCTTCCTTCCTTCCTTCCTTCCTTCCTTCCTTCCTTCCTTCCTTCCTTCGTCCCACTCTCCCTCCCTCTTTCTGTCCTATATATTTGGCAGATACACACCCATTTTTGTTTGTTGAGGGTTACTCCATGAAAATGTGAACAGTATTATTTGTTGTTTATGTCTTAGTTGCTAAATAAAAAGGAACCAGGTATCTATTACAGTTTTGTCTATGCTGCCTTCAGGGAGGGACCCTGCTGTGAACTCTGCACTACACTGTGACTTGGCAGTGTCTTGCAGACAGCTAGTTAGAGTGAACCAAATTAGGCGGATAGAACAAGTAAGCAATTAACTTAGAATTAGAATCTTCATGGTTGGAAGGGACCTTTGAGATCATCCAGTCCAACCACACACACACAAAAAAAACCCCCTACAATCTCTGTCACTAGAGCATTCCCTGAAGCACCAAATCTACACGTTTCTTAAATACATCTAGCAATGGTGACTCAACCACCTCCCTGGGCAGCCTGTTCCAGTGCCTGACCACTCTGTCAGGAAAGTAATTCTTCCTAATATCTAATCTAAACCTCCCCTGCCGCAACTTCAGACCATTTCCTCTGGTCCTGTCATTATTCACCTGGGAGAAGAGGCCAACACCCACCTCTCTACAACCTCCTTTCAGGTAGTTGTAGAGGGTAATGAGGTCTCCCCTCAGCCTCCTCTTCTCCAAACTAAACATGCCCAGTTCCCTGAGCCTCTCCTCATATGGCTTGGTCTCCAGACCCCTCCCCAGCTTGGTAGCTCTCCTCTGGACACGCTCCAGCACTTCAATGTCCCTCTTGTCCAGAGGAGCCCAGAACTGAACACAGTACTCGAGGTGAGGCCTCAGCAGTGCCGAGTACAGAGGCACGATCACTTCCCTACTCCTGCTGGCCACGCTATTCCTGATACAAGCCAGGATGCTGTTGGCCTTCTTGGCCACCTGGGCACACTGCTGGCTCATGTTAAGCTGGCCGTCCACCAGCACCCCCAGGTCCTTTTCTGCCAGGCAGCTCTCCAGCCACTCTTCCCCAAGCCTGTAGCGTTGCTTGGGGTTGTTGTGACCGAAATGCAGGACCTGGCACTTGGCCTTATTAAGCCTCATACAATTGGCCTTGGCCCATCGATCCAGCCTGTCCAGGTCCCTCTGTAGAGCCTTCCTACCCTCAAGCAGCTCAACACTCCCACCTAGTTTGGTGTCATCTGCAAACTTACTGAGGGTGCACTCTATCCCCCCATCCAGACCGTTGATAAAGATATTAAACACAACTGGCCCCAAAACTGAGTCCCGAGGGACACCACTGGTGACCGGCCACCAAGAGGATTTCACCCCATTAATCACAACTCTCTGGGCACGGCCATCCAGCCAGTTTTTTACACAGCAGAGTACACTTGTCTATGCCATGATTCACCAGCTTCTCCAGGGGAATGCTGTGGGGGATGGTGTCAAAGGCCTTACCAAAGTCCAGATAGACAACATCCACAGCCTTCCCCCCATCCAGAAGGCAGGTCACATGGTCATAGAAAGAGATCAGTTTGGTTAAGCAGGACCCCCCTTTCCTAAACCCATGCTGGCTGGCCCTGATCCCTTGGCTGCCCTGTGCTTGCCGTGAGAGCTCACTCAAGATGATCCTCTCCATGATCTTTCCTGGTACCGAGATCAGGCTGACAGGCCTATAGTTCCCTGGATCCAACCTTTATTGTAGATGGGCATCACATTAGCCACCCTCCAGTCATCTGGTACCTCCCCTGTTGACCAGGATTGTTGATAAATGATGGAGAGAGGCTTGGTGACCTCTCCCTCCAGCTGCCTGAGTACTCTTGAGTGAATCCCATCTGGCCCCATAGACTTATGTGCATCTAGGTGCAGAAGCAGATCACTGACTACTTCCTCCTGGATTATGGTTGGGTTGTTCTGCTCTCCATCCTTATCTTCCAGCTCCAGAGGCTGAACACCCTGGGGATAGCTGGTTTGACAATTGAAGATGGAGGCAAAGAAGGCATTAAGTATCTCAGCCTTCTCCTTGTCCTTGGTTACAACTTTCCCCCCCGCATCCAGTAAGGGATGGAGATTCTCCCTGTCTCTCTTTTTATTGGTGTATGTATAAAAAAATTTTTTGTTGTCCTTTATGCTGTTCTTTATGTTGAATGAATCCTTTATGTTGAATGTCCTTTATGTTGAACTTCATAGAATCATAGAATCATAGGGTTGGAAGGCACCTCTGGAGATCATCTAGTCCAACCCCCCTGCCACAGCAGGGTCACCTAGAGCAGGTTACACAGGAACACATCCAGGTGGGTTTTGAATGTCTCCAGAGATGGAGACTCCACCACCTCTCTGGGCAGCCTGTTCCAGTGCTCTGCCACCCTCAGGGTAAAGGAGTTCCTCCTCATGTTTAGGTGGAACTTCCTATGCTCAAGTTTGTGCCCATTACTTCTTGTCCTGTCCCCGGGCACCACTGAAAAGAGCCTGGCCCCATCTTCCTGACACCCACCCTTTAAGTATTTATAAGTGTTGATAAGGTCACTTATCAACCTCAGCCGTCTTTTTTCCAGACTGAAGAGACCCAAGTCCCTCAACCTTTCTTCATAAGAGAGGTGTTCCAGACCGCTAATCATCTTTGTAGCTCTCTGCTGCACCCTTTCCAGCAGTTCCCTGTCCCTCTTGAACCTGGGAGCCCCACTTATATGAATTAATTGGGGATCTAATGCTTGATCTCACTCCCTGACCTTGTTTTACCTACAGATAGATGTACCCTGTACTACACTAAATTAAACTCTGAAGGTCTCTCATAGATGTGTAATAATGTGCTTGGTTTACTCTTGTTTAACCAAAACACCTATTAATGTCTAATATTATTTCTCCAAATTGAATATAGTCTCAAAATGACTGAACAATTTGATTGTATAATAAATATGAAACTATATCTTAAATGACGTGTGGTGTGTTCTCTCTCCTTGTCCTTTCATTGTGTAAATTGGGGATTAAGTCAGCCTTTAGGGAGAAGAGGAATGGTCAAGTCTGATATGGGAGATCTACAATCTTGAGGGATAAACCTGGAACGAGTGGCCAAGTTCTCCAGTTTCGGCGGTGTCATGAAGTCCTCTGCAACCACTGGACATGTGTTTAGAAAATCAGTTTCTGCCTTTATACCAGATGATAAATGTATGTTGCACACTATCCACTTCTAACCCAGAGAAATCCAAAGAGTTACATAGAAGTTTCCCTGCCTTTGTGCTGCAAAATTAAAAAAAAAAAAAAAAAAAAAATGTTTTTAACTGCATTTTCTTTTTCAAGAAGGTATGCTTAGCTCACCCTTTTAGTTTCACAAGGTGGGGTGAATGTAACTTGCAGGCAAACTAAGAATGGCTAGTAAGAATTAAATGGAAAGATCTTAAATGGAAAGAATCCATTCATGCAAATGCAGATCTAGGATATTTTTCTTTCAGATTTTCTTTATGGCAAAGATCTACAGCTATTTTTGGTCCTGTATGTAATTAATTATTCTCCCACGGGAAAGTCTTCGTAAAACCTCTGAAACATTATTTCATAAACCATAAAATATTTCCATTGTTATCTACAGTGAGCCATTTACTAATGTGGACTGGATACAGTATTTGCTTATAATATTATTTTAATAGTGTCACTTCATTGAGTGCAAGGTGTCACTATGGCATAACATTGTTTTAACACAGTGGGAATTTAAGCCATTTCTGAGCTTCTGAAATTGAATGATTGGATTAGGTTTTTGCAATTTAAAATCAAATTTTCTTTGTAACAGCAGTTCCATTATTTCCTAAAGGCCTATTGTTTTGGTAAACTCTCTTTTTGTGTGAACTGGATGTAACATTCAATGTCTTTCCAGATGTGAACTGATGTGGAGCTTATATTATGTAGCACGTCCTCACTGATATCTTGGGGAAGTAAGAGTTCAGTTCAGCTCATGATATCTCCTGACATCCACAGTATCATGCCACCCTGGCCACAGCAAGGGCCAGAGTACAGTCCAAATAAATTTCCTTTCTGTAGCTTGTGTTAAGCATGGAAAATTAAATACATGGGTTCCACCTGGGCTGACTGTAGTTATCTTTTAATACTCAGTATATTTTTCAGTGATGATGCAGAGACATCTTTTTGATTGTCAGCAGTGACAAGCAGGAGAAACTTGCCTGGTTTTACCACATACGTCTACTTTAATTCTTTGGCAAAGAAGTGTTTCTTATGTGCCATTCTGCCTTCTTCAGTAGTGTTCCACGAAGTGGAGATCCAGTGCTTTGTATTAGTGAAGATACATGTTGACAAACTGGGATTTGCTGGGGAAAATTATTAGGAGCATATGAAATTTTACATAGATTTTACATATATATTGATAACTTTATATATATATAAAACAAACTTTTATATATGTAGTTTTATAAGTGTATCTATATCCTATAATTATATATGCATATATATGTATATATACCTGTATGTATATCCCTCTTGATAGAAATGTACTGCCTCTTGCTTGTATTTGCCCCAGATGCAGACAGCAAACATGACTTGACATGCATATAAGGCATAGCAAATTTCAAGATACACTAAGGATGCAGATTTTTAGAGCACTTAGTTACTTTTTAAACCGCAAGCCCTCCTTACTCATAACTATAAAGAAACTGGTGCTCTGCTATAATATCCCATTGGTTGGTATAATCCCTGATTTTAGAATTTTTCTACTCTGTCTGCTGGCTCTAAGCAAACTGAAGGATGCTGAGTTGTGTTTCTGATTTTAGTCTTACTCTGGAATTGAATTTGCTCTTCATCCTGAGTTGTATTAGTGCACTGCAAACCACATTTATTTCCAGCAAAGATGTGCAAGGCAAGGAATGTGTGTGTGGTGGGTAGCTGGGGGTGGGTAAAGAAATGGAGAAAATTATTCCTATAATGGTTTCTGAATGTCAGGATGCTTCTGCAAATATAGTTATATTTCAGTTTCTGCTGAAGTCCACTAGTAAGGAATTTACTTGAAACATTTTTGTCCAATGCTTGCCACATTACTATAACGTAAAATTGAGCATGGGTCTTTTAAAAATTGTGGGGTTAACTGAATTTCTAGCAGTAGAAAAGAAAGTAGAGTGCTTACTACAAAACTGCTCAGCCACCACCATCTGTCAAGCCTGAATCTTTGGTAATATTTTCAAGCTCAAAACTTTCTGTTGTGTGTCTAGACACCTCATGTTTCGGTGCCACTGCAGAGCAGTACACATGGCTGTTGTGGTTTAACCAGGCAGGCAGCTAAACAACACAGCTCACTCTCCCTGAGTGGCATGGGGGAGAGAATCATAAAAAAGGTAAAACTCATGGGTTGAGATAAAGGCAGTTTAATAGGACATAAAAGGAAGGAAAAAAAAATAATGATAAAAGAATATACAAAGCAAGTGATGCACAATGCAATTGCTCACTACCCACTGACCGATGCTCAGCCAGTCCCCAAGCAACAGCCGCCACCCCCCGGGCCAAATCCTCCCAGTTTTATGGTTCAGCATGATGTCATATTGTATGGAATATCCCTTTGGCCAGTTGGAGTCAGCTGTCCTCACTGTGGCCCTTCTCATCTTCTTGTGCACCCCCAGCCTCCTCGCTGGCAGGGCAGTATGAGAAGATGAAAATTCCTTGGCTTAGTATAAGCACTGCTCAGCAACAACTAAAACATCACTGTGTTATTGACATTTTTCTCATCCTAAATGCAAAATACAACACTATACTAGCTACTAGGAAGAAAATTAACTCTATACCAGCTGAAACCAGGACAATGGCACAGCACTGAGTGTTCGCTGCATTATCTATTGAATGATATGCTAGATTTAGTCTGTCCCTCTTACTAACATCATCCCTCTGCTCAATAAAAAAAGTTAAATTCTTGTGTTCTTCGAAAGTGAAGACTGGTTTGGTTTTCCTCTCATGGATAGCTTTCCTGAAACACATTTGCCTTCTAAACTCCCAATCTCTTGTAATTTTTTTTTTTTTTACGTTAATATTTAAGCCCTTATGGTATTTACCCTGTAAAAGGACAAGATAAAGTTTCTTATATTTGTCAGGATTACAAAGTGAAATCAAATATACTGTTTGAAGTCAGTGAGGTTTTTTTGCCACTAGGTTTTCTCCCTCAAAATTTTACTTCTGGCCAAAACCAGAAATCATTAGGTTGACAATTCAAGCTCTTAGCAGAACAGCTGCCAAGAAAGAACATAAGAAAAAAAGAACTATTAAATCCTTACATCATTTTTTTTTTCTGGACAAAAAAAAAAAAAAAAAGCTAAACACTGAAGTTTTCTGTTCATCTATTGTCCCTGCTTAAATTCTTTGCTTTATTGTTCATAAAACAACTCTCTCAAATTCCATTTGAAAAACAACGTGAAACAATTTGTTTCAATATATGCCTTGAAAATGTAGGACACCTCATTGCAATAATACTTAACCTCAGTTTTACTGTTTTCACACTTTGTCTCAAATTATTTCTTTTCAAGAAAGATTTGTTTCGTAATGAAACAAACTTCAGTTTTCACTTCTTTCTACTGGAGAGCTGCTTTTCATAAAAGTTGCTTTGAATCAATGAAAAGTAGTAAATATCAGATAAGGGGAAATGCATCCGAACAGTCAAGCCTAATTTTTTTTCAATCTTTCTATTAGTTATTCTTTCTGGAAAATGGAAACCAAGGAAGCTTTTTTTATCAAGCAGATGTAGGTACTTGATTAGCTCATAATCTAAGGCTTTCCTTTTCCATGAAACTCTAATCAAACAAGCTTTTAAAACGTATTCTTGGAGTCACGTGCATGAAGTTAATTTTAAGTCCAAACAGGTAAATACATTTGCATTTTATTTTCACCATGTTGTTTATAATAGGTGCACCATCTGCCTAACATTTCTACTTCAGACCCTCTGACATTATGAAATATATAAGAGGTCATTTCCTATTGCCTTGGACAATATTTTATCTTCCAAAAACAACCACTGAAGAGGTAAGTGTGCATTTCAAGGCGATTCCCTGCCTCTCAGAGGTCAGCATGGTTCAGTGGCATTAGACTTCACTGTTTCTGAAGTGCTTTGAAATACCTCAAGAAAGAAGTAGAAAATATCACTCTTAGTTTTTTTTTTTATTGTTGTGTTTTGTTTTGTTTTATTTTATTTTCTGAACTGAAATCGTTGGAAAAGAAAGGGAGTCTTCTTTGCTGTCTTTCTGAGACATTTAGCTGTTGCCTTACTAGCACAATATGAACCACAGTCCAGTCACATATATATTTTGAAAACACAGACATATATATGTATATATATATATATATAGACAAAAAGATGTATAAACTGGGTTAGAAAGACTAATCAAAACCATAAGATTTTACTGAAGAACAAATAGTGTAGGATTTACATTTTCTGATGGAACTGCTATTATAGATGTTTGGACAAAACTTTATATGAAGCATTTCTGACTGTCACACTGGATTTGACCCAGATTCAAACTATTTTAATTCGTTCATGATTAAAACTCCAGTCTCTTGAAAAGAATGTGCCTGCACACCTTCACTAGTCAAACCTTTGTTAATGTCTATGAATTTTAGTTAATTCATTGTGCATAATAGCAGAGATTTTAGTTTTCAGATCTTATATAATTCAGGAAATAGAACTAGAAAATAAGGCAACAAATCTTAGTTTCCTATATTTTGTATTCTTTCATTAACTGCATTTGCGTATACCTAAAATAGCTGGAAGTTTACTACACTGAATTCAATGTCCTAATTAATTTTTAAAAATTAATACAAAAAACCTTAGCTTTTATAATGTCAAACATTTTAAAAATTGTACTTCAGCCTTTCATTTGTTTTGTCAATACAAATGTAAACAAACAAACTTACCAAGTATGACATATGAACACTATATCTAATGATATATCCGTATTGGACAACTATTCCTCTTATCCATAGACAAGTCAAGCAACTCCAATACGGACAATAAACCATATATTACTTCTTTTCTGTTTTTTCTCTTGCTAAATGATAAGCAGTGCTATGTCAGAATGAATGAGATATGACACTAAGGTGTTTGGGTTTTTTACATCAATTCTAAAGGCAAATTAACAGAACGTATAATTTTCTCTAAAATGAAGTTTAAATTCTGTGTCTGCTCCTCACTCATTCATTTCTTTTCTTAGGAAGTTTAGGAAATTAGATTGGAACGTCCCCATTTGAAATAATTTAACAGTTCTGACTTACATCATCCATCTTCTTTCTTTGCTTCCTTTTGTAATAAAATTTACTTGTCTTATGCTTATTAATTTTATATGTGGGCATAACCAAGATAGGTGGATGAAACTTGACACCTACATGAACTCTCCTGTATTTTGAACGGTGATGCAACTGAAGACATCAACAAGAAATATCTATTCTTTTTGTTAGCCTCTGGCAGATTTAATAAATATCCTCTTTACCTGAACCAAGATGGCCTTTTTTTCCCATCATTTAGGGAATTAACTACCAATGATCACCCCAGGACTCTAAGTCATTAAAGGGGACAGGTACCATGAATTGCCTGATTAAGTTATTTATCCATATATATTATCCAATGTGGATTTATCATTAAAGATCATATAAAGATCATAAAGATTTGGGTAATAATGCAGCTCACAAGCTGTCTGTTGACCAGAAGATGGGCTAATAAGTGTGGAAGTAAATCAGTATACTATTCCAAAAATCAAATTCCATGTCATGATTTGAGGACTTTTTGGTTTCAGACAAATGCAGTAAGAAATCATATAGAGCTCAGCAACTAAAGCATTAATTTTTATTCACAGTTTCTGGGAATTTTTTAACTGTGTTGAATTTAAATCCTCAGTGAATTATCTAAGACAATTAGGACATCACAGCTTTTTCAGTCTGACTGTTATTAACAAATGAAGGCTGCAACAGGTTTATGTAAAATTAGAACTTGCTAAGATTTATTATAGTCTTCAGCATTCATAAAACCCTTCCTGTTTAGCCCTCCAACACCATGCTGTATCCTGGCAAGAAACCAGCAAGTTATCATAGCTGCCCGATATTAATTAATAATTTAGCCTTTACAGATGTCCTGGCCTTTATCCTAGAAGTGCTTTTTGTGATCCCTGGCAGTTTATTAGCAGATGCACTGCACGCAATTAGAAGATGTCATCTTCATATGGTTTTGCTGCCCGTTCATGTATTTAATAAAGCATTTTCATTGCTTGCATTTGGCTTATCTTGGAACAGGTACAAAAATACTTGCACCTAAAGTAAGATAGAAATGCCTCACAATGGCTCTATTGTCATAGGAAATATATGTAGTGAAATAACTACATACTTTATTTACAGGAAATACTAAACATGGAGGAACAGATTTTATCTTGATTTGATTTCTCTAGCACAGGACTTAGAGTCAAAAGAGGATGTGTGTGACAGTCTGGTCATTTATCGCTTTGAATAAAACAATTTTAAAATTGTTTTGTTAAGATAGCTTCAATAGTTTAGGTTTTCGTAAACACTGATGTTCTGGGTATTTTTTCCTCTCTTTTATTTCTTTTTGTGTGTCTAATATTTGAATGATGAGAGACCAAGCCATAACACAGTGAATAAGCAGAGATGTATTTGGTATATGTGAAGAGCTCACAGAAATATTTGAGGAGTGCTAGAACAAATGTTTAGGCTCATGTTTTGAAAATTCTTCAACTGTTTAAATTAGATCGAATGTTATTTTTCCTACAGAGGCTATTTCTCTGCCATGTTTGGATAGACATTTTGGGTACAAGATAAGTGACATGAGTTGCAGTATACTGTACACAGAAAAAGCACATTTGTAGTTTTTGATGTAAAAGTTAATGATTTCCTGCTACGTAATATGTATTACAATGCACAGTAATGATTTGTAACCGTTATTCTAAAACCACTTTCCAAGTGTGAAAATATGACACTCTTTATACTTACATGTAAAATATAACAATTAACACTTTATAAAGTAAATGTAAATTCAGTTTTAACATAAAATATACCCCCAATACCTGTCAAAGTAACAGCTTTTAAATAAAAACAACAAAAAAATTCCTCATACTCTTACAATCTTACCTAATGAATGCAGAGAAAAATGCAGTCAAGATGTACTGAATGATGAATATGGAAGATGACAGTGAATATTTGCTATAAAGTACTTGGCCAATATAAATAATAAATAAATAAATTCTAAAAGCAATATATTCTTGGTCTGCAGAGGTCGTTTTATGGAAAGAAAACTGAACTTCCTAAACATTTGCTGAATACCTAGCTCAGGCAGTCACAAAATCCACAAAGATTTTCTTAGATTTGCATATTAGAATGCTTTACAATTTAAGAACTGCAAACTCTTACTAAAGCAAGCCTAGGTTTAACTTTTATAGAGCATATGAAAATTATAGGTTAATGTATGCCAGTGACCTCACAGCGAACACTGAGTAAGCAGAGAGCGGTAGCCTGGAAATATGAAAGGAATTAATTTTAGTGGCAATTAAACTTCAGGATGAGTATAAGCTTCACGAAGACAATAAATAAGTTGCTATTTGTATATTTAAGACAGGAAAAATGATGAACTATGTAATTTCTTAGTATTCTTTTTGGCTTAACAGTGCCGGCTACATCAAACTATTTATGCTACATGAAAAATGTAAGCATAAGCTCTTTCATCTGAAGTCTGATAGTGGAGAAACTTACTTGGTTGGTATGTACTCCTTTTGGATTAAATCAAGGGAAGGAACTTTCCACACCTGCTTGTAGACGAGTGCTTTGTCTGTCGCTTTTCACCTCTGTTACTATGGGACCATTTGAGGGAATCTGTCATGCAGCTTCAGGAATTTCTACAGTTCTACTTGTACAGTATGCAGTATGGCCTGAACTTTACCTAATTCTAATCCAGTACCATTAACTTTTTGCAGAAGTAATGTTTAACAGATGCCTTTGCAGTACACATTAGAATCACATTTGTGTCCTTTTTATTTTTTAAAGTAACACAAGTCTCTGCAGTTGTTGCAATATTCTATGTTAGCAAAATACAATTAAATATAAATAATGTCCTTTCATGATTCACTAATTAAGAAAAGACACTGGGCGGAAATATATAGAATTAGCCACCAGTATTTTGAATATTTTGATTACAGTATATTTGTCTCCACCAAGAAAATTGTCACTGTCACATCATGGTTTACTTACTCCTGTTCTTTCTTCTATGATGAATGACATCTGTTCTTGACAGACAGAGTATACAGAAATAAAAGACTATATGTTTAGATTACTGAACTTTTTGCAGGATGTAGAAAATCAATCAAACAAAAAATACCAAATCCTTCTCCATTATTCTTTGGTTTGAAGACTAACAAACAATCCGTTCAAGCACACAAAAAGGTGAATCCATCCCCTGGTTGTAGCAACCTAAAAATTAGGTATCTAATGTAATCCATTTATAGGATTGTATGTAAACAAAAAATTCAATGAGAATGACTCAGAGTTAAATGTAGCTGTTGGTTTTTTCTTGAGTATTAAAAATATTGCATATAATGAAAAACATGCAAAGAGGAAACAGAAGTGACAGTGACAAACTGGAGGAAATCCAGCTGTAAATCAGCAAGTACATTGTAAGAAACGTACACAACAGTACTGTCACATTTGTTGATGGCTCTTTCCTACCTATAAGCACCAGTTTTTCCACACAGTTGACAGACAAAACATAAAATTTCAAACATGAGTTCGCTAACTAATTTTTCAGAATGATCCTTGAATAACGAGTCCAGCATAGAAATGAAGTAGTAATTGGAAAGAAATAATTCTGTAACGCTTCAGTTCCTTTATTCAAAATCAAGGAATGGAAAAACACGACAAACAGAAAAATCTTCTGTTTGTTACTTCAGAATAATCTTTGCTTGGATTAATTAAATTTCTGTGTTGAATATGTAGCTAAGAAAATTTTACTTGGTAATTCAGGAGAGAATTGTTTCTCTGTGTGTGTGTATGTATATAAGTATATAAAAACTACAGTGAAAATTGCAGAAGAAAAATGTCTATCACACCTCTGTTTATCTCAAAAAAACTCTTCACAGAATCAGTGGAAAGGACCTTTAGAAATTATTACTAGTAGAATATAGAATAACTTATTCTATAAAATTCATCCAGTTAATCTGCTTGTCTGTCCATTATAGCCTGATAACTAGAATCATAGGATAAGGTGAAACGTGTAATCCCTTTTTTTCCAGTATATTGTTTAGTGCACTGTTTAAATCTATTTTCATGTATGCCTTTAGGAATACAGGTATATGTGTGAAAATACAATTTATCACAGACAGCTTACTGTATGGCATTTGCTTATTTTCTACCACCTAAACCTCACATAGCTGAATTTCCATTTGGGGAGTTCTTGTTCATCCATTCAGGATCTCCAAAATCACAATAATCAGGGGCACTAATTGGATTTATCATTGGTTTCAGGAATACGGAAAGAGTTATAAACCTCCTTCTGATAAACTGTGTTACTTAACATGATCACTGGCAGTTATTTGCCTGTAGCTGTATCTACACAGGAATTTTTCAGGCTGCATGGTATGGTTTTGGATAATAAAATCTGTTTCATGCTGTTTCAAGCAGCAGGTTGAGAAAGGCTTGCTGAAATTTGCTTAAAGACTTCAAATAAAAAAAATGGGGAAAATTTGGACAATCATAATTCCACTTTATGCAGAAGATAGCCAAAATATGGAATCATATCACACGAACAAACTCTGCCACATCCTTTTAAATTGTCATATTGGAAGATAGTGTTTACGTCACACGAAGAAAGGAGTTCTAATACAGTTGAAAGAAATTTATCCAAACCAATGAAGAAAGCCCAAAACAAATCTGTAAAAGGACAAATCTTAGATGATATGTTCCTGTAAAATTATGTATTCATAATCACATAAAAGCTAATAACCAAAATTAAAGTTGTGAAGGAGTTGCGGATTGTCATCCTTGACAGCAATGGATTTTTCAGTGATGCATGTGTAGAATATACCTTTATGTATATTGGCACATGCTCTGGTCAACTTTAGCAAGGAAGGAAACATAAGTAATTGTCTCCTTTGTAAAGAATGACAGCTACAGCCCATCTTTCAATCTCCAAATACAGAAAAAACGATTACAGTAAGATTAGCAGGAACTATAATGACAAAAGAATATGATTCACTTCTATTAAGTTGCCCAGAGGTTAGCTGGATCACCAATGCTAGAATAACATAACCAAAAGAGAAAAAAAAAAAAAAAAAAGACATTCAACTTACTGTCATGAAGGAAACTGAGAATTATTTAATAAGTCATTCATTGTGTAGAGACTACTGTATAACTCAAACTGTAAGGCCACAGGGGCAAGCCTACTAATTAGCTATCAGTTTTCCTGCAATACTTTAAGTGAAAGTTATCCTTTCCTTCAGTTTTCATCAGGAGCAGACATGAGCTAGAGATGTTTTATTTTGGTGAAGGCAAGATGCTCAACATCCTGTCAGGAAGCCTGTTTTATTCTTGATTGCTGCAATGAGCTATATTACTGAGGAAATGTTCTGTCCTTACACATTTGTAGATAGATGGCTTTAGATAACAACAAGCTATCTGAATGAAAGGGAAACAGAATTGTACTTTCTGTGTAATAGGTAGTGAGATTCTAATTCGCTTAGTAAACAGTTCAGAAAGATGTCTGTCTACCGAGATAAAGACTCGTCTGGCCTCTTAGGAATAAGAGAAATTTCAAGTTGTGTGGATTAATTACCAGGAAAACACTTACTCCTTTGGCTGATGAAAAATGAAGATGAGAGAAAGAAGAAACCTGAAAAAAAACCCAAGAACCTAATTTATATTCATTATGCTTAAGTGACTTGAAGTTTAGAAGAGGTATTCGAATGTTTCTGCTCAGCTGTATTGGCTGGATTTCAGAAAACACCAAATAAATTTGAGCATATGCTGTCCGGATTTTGATTTGCCTTTTTTTTTTTTTTTTTTAAAGGGAGGTAAAAGTCATTAGTTTTCCTGCTGCCGATGTCTTAGATGTGTGAAACCCACAGCTCTTTCCTTCCAAAATACATTGCTTCTCCTGTGACTTAAAGGAGTACATTTTGTTCATTTTCATAGTGTAGACAACTCACTGAATCAGTATGGGTGAAACTCAAGTCAAAGTTAAAATACATTACACATCTAAGGTAAAGGGCCAATTAAGTTACCCACATGTAAGTTCCTAGCAGCATTTGAGATGCCTAAGGGTAGCAGAGACATCCCTGCGGAACAAGCAGGTGTGATACACAGCTGGATGGTATTAGCTCATATTATGCATGGGCAAGTGAGCTAAAACCATAGATATCTGAACTCCTTTTACAGTGAGTGTCTGCTGAAGGCTCAAAAGAGTTGCCTTGTGTTGTCTGAGGTATTCTAGGGTATTGTGTCTGACCTTCAGATGCTGCTTTGGAAGACCATAGACCTCCTAATGGGTTTAATTAGAAAAGAAAGCAGCACAATAGGGGTTATGTTAACATATGATCAACTTGCTTTATAACGATGTAATTAAGTGAAGAATTTCACATGGTGCCTATGGCTTTCTGGAGCAGTGACTGAAGGTCACTCACTGTAAAAGAAGTTCACAATCAATGTGCTTATCTTAAAGATTATGTAGGAATCATGCTTGCTTTTTATGTTATACACATAAATGCTTATACGTATGCATGACAGTTACAGACAATCATATGAAAGAGCTAGAAAATGCCTCTTCAAGTAATTAATACCTCCCCAGGAAAACAAAACCAGAAATACAGTAGCTCTCATAAATTTAGAAAACTTTTAGTCTTTTCTACAATAAACTGTTCCTAAGACATTGACTTTGGAAATAAAAACTTACACCAATACTGTAATCAGAAAATTAAAGCCTGAAGCATGATAAGGAAACTTAATCAATGTTTCTTATTTCTTTTTGCTATGTGTTAATATTGCCTTCTATTTTCTACTAAGTGTGTGAAGTTATTAGTACTTTACTAATAGAGTTCATTGACTAAATCTAACAAGCCTCTAAAATATTTCATGATTAAGTTAGTAAAGAATTACAGTTAGCTAAAATGTCATAGGTTAACTCCCCGGTAATCAATTAACATTAGCGGAAGGTATACAAATATATTCTAGGATATTTTATAAACAGCCTGCAACTAAGTCCCTGTTTTCTGGAAGGGTTGCTGAGAAGTAAGAGGTTAACAAGGGATTTGAGGAATGATTTTACTGATTTGACTATTTAGATGATCTTGGAGAGTATTTTCACTTTAACAGAAGGCTGAATGGACTTCAGATTTTTTTTTTCTATGTGATGCGATAGGGTGCATATTGAGTGAGAAAGATTTTCTCCATCCTCTGTATTTCTAACCTTAAAAAATACTCTAATGCACACTGAATAGAGTTTATTCTCTGGGGACATACCTGCCCACATCTTGTTAAAATATACTGAATGTATTTGTAAAAAAATGTCAAGACTCCATTAGCTTAAACTGATACGGTGAATGGTATTAATGACCATTTTAGGCCATCAATTAGTCTTACATTTTTACAGGACCTTCCCCTTTCCCCACTCCCAAAGCACACATCCCTGCCCCTACCTCATGATAAAGAAAAGGACACTGGGCTACATCTTTCAGGTCTGTAGTTCATTCTACACTTCTCACAAAGAGAAATATATCAAATTAACTGAAAACTATGCACTGTTAGCGTCCAGTGGTATGTTAGGTATAAGAAACCTTATTAATTAACCCAAAAGTTTAAAGCCAGAAACAAACATACAAAAAAAAAAAAAAATCATACAGTAAAATGCCATTAGAGGTGAATAAACAACTAACTAATTGTACATAAATTGTAATGAACTATAGTACAGTTATTTGTTTCAATTGTACTTTTGCTATATTCAAAATAGCTTGGAAATATGGTTTCTTGAGGGAATGACAAGAATTAATAAATGGAATTGTTTTTCAGAGGGAGCCTGTATTCAGGTCTGACATTTCATTAGAGAGCTGACGAAAAAAGAAATGGACAGATGCATGGACTAAAGTATATGGCAACAATGACAGAAAACTGAAGATAGATGTCCATTAGACTATTTAAAACTTCAAAGCAGACACACATTTATTTATGGTCCAGTTTACATATGCTGAAAAACTTAAGGGGTTTCACACCAGTGTAGAAAGAGAAACTAAAATTGATTGCTCCTTGCAGAATGAGTTAGAGGAGAAAGTTATCATATCTTTATTTTATACATCATAGTGATACTGAGGAGGAGAAGAAGTATAGCAAGGAGGTTGCCTATTTTCTCTGAATGCATTTAGAGGCAGTGATGAATGAACAGTGTATCCGGTGTTTCTGTTTGGATGGAAAAATCATCTTAGATCATTGTTATTTACTGAGTGGACACCTGGAGAATAGGTCAAAGCAAAGTCATCCACTAACTCTCCTACTGGAAGTGCAGGACGTCATTTCTACTTCCATATATAGCTTTGATCCTTGGCTCAAACACTCTTGTGAAATGAATCAAAGCTTTATTTTTTAAATGTCACTAAAAAATGCTGTTCCCCCAAGACAATCTTCTTTCTTTCCATTCCAGCACAAGGTGGTAGATTCAAAAAAGATCTACTATTCAAAGATACCCAACCTCAAAACAGACTCCTATCTTTCCTGTTAGCCAGCTAATACACCCAATGTGGACAGCATCCTTAATTTTGCTGCTCAAGGTAGCAGCACATTCCCAGCTGCAACTGCCATTATGCTGTGTTCATGTGGCACAGTAAAATGCCCTTGTAAGGATTTTCTAAATAATAGAGAAGCAGTGTGAAGTGCAACGTTTTCAATTCAAAGGCAGCATCACAGAAAGGTGCACTGGTTGTGATGAAGAAGCAAGTAGCTGACATAAACTTCTTTAACATACAGAACATTACATTTTTTTTTTTTTTCATTAAGAACATTGAAAAGCAGTGTCTCATGCTGAAAAAGGATGCTTTCATTAAACACAATTGCCACAGTAAAGGTAAAAAAAAAACAAAACCCCAAACCTAATTGTAATATTATCAGTATGATCAATACTGTCAAGAAGCTAGCTCAATGACTTGGTCATTCCTGTTCTTCCCATGCATCCCAAACCAACGCATGTGTGAAGTTTGTGATAAAGGTTTTTCATCTGGGCTGTTACATGCAATTCTCACATATTCAGGTCTCTGAAAGGAAAATTAAAACCATGTTCAGGGCTTCTGTAGATTTTATTCATCTACCTATTATCTGTAGAGTCTGTTCTATCAAGTAGTATTTACTAGATACAGACACTTGTGGGAAAAACATATTCCTGTTGTAAGGAGCGAAATCTTCTGAGAGGATTTATTTCTTTATCAGTTGTGGGAGAAGAGGAATGGTGAGGGAGAGGAGCTACTGCAGGTAACATACAGGGGTAAGGGACCATGCAGAGGTACTGCCTAGTTCTGGTCGGTTGCCTGCTGTAGTTCCTACTCAGTAAAGTGCACGTTTCTGGTTTGATATATTCCGACTTGCTTTTGGCTAGCACAGTAGGATGTGCAGCCTTCCAGCTGAGAATTGCAGCAGAATGACCATAGCAACCAATGCAAGATGCTGACAGCAGATGTTGTGTCTAGGCCTCCATGAACTGGCAGTCCTCTGCAAGTGGGACCTGTGAGAGTTCAGCCTGTTTTTACACCATTTTGTCCTTTCTTCCTGTTGATTTGTCACCGATGGGTGTTTACTTCCATATCCTTTGTTAGGTTTTCCTTCACAATCAGTCCTAAATCTTTGCAGCAGCTTTCCATGAAAATATAAAAAGCAATAATAACAGCAGTGAAAATCAGGTTGGATGTCCCATAGTGAATGAACTGTGAGCATAGACACTGCTTCAAACACTGACATTGACTGCTTAAAGAAAAAAAAAAAATCAACAATAATATAGTCAGAATAAAACCAAGCAAACAATGTCAGTCACAGACTTTTTTTTCCTTGGAGAGAAAATCTATACAATCTTAGGAGACTGCAACCAAATAATGATCAAATCAAAAAGCAAAAGCAACACTATAGTAAACCTGGGCAGTAGAGACTACATAAATGAGTCTATCAGAGAGTTCTCCGACATGATTCACCACAAGGAACTTATGGAACCCTCAAATATTTCTTCATCTTGGAACTCAAACATAAAATTGAATTCCTTCTCTGAAAACTTCTGGAAAAAATAACACAAGTACGTCTCATATGTTTCCCATGAGTCACAAAAGGAGGAAACTTAGAAAGTATTGTTACAAATAGTCATGATATTCTAACCCTTCAGGATTTACAAAAAAATAGATTTCTCTCAGGTAGGTATATTTCCTAACTACACAACATGTAGCTATAAACCAACAACTTGGTCACAGAAGGTGTTATCAGCCTATACACCAACATCCCATCCCAGAGTGGTATTGTGATTTACCTTAAATGCTAGTAACAGCAAAGCCAAGTCTTAGAATCCATGATCGAACATACTGCCTTGCTTATGTGAAATACTTCATGTACTGTACCTCATTCCTTCACAGAAATGAAATATATGGCTCCAGCTAAAAATCAACTTTACCCTATAATGAACACAAAAAACATAAAAGATTGAAAATCCTGCTTACCACAGGGTTTGGTTTTTTTTTTGTTTGGTTTTTTTTTGTTTGTTTGTTGTTTTTTTTTTTTTTTTTTTTTTTTTGTTTCCTGAACGACCACATTCTTTGTGTAGATCTACAGGTCTTCTTAAGGTCTTCTTAATTTGAGTACAAAACATACTCAAATTATGAAACTGGGAACTAGAAAGTGTAATTCTACCAGAATATAAGAATCTTGGACTCTGGAGAGACACTGTTTTTATATCATATTGCATTTTTCCAGTGACTTTCTGCACACTTCTTATGATTCACAAGTTATTATTACATCTTTCATAGCTGTTTACCATCCATTTTCTTGTTAGCTATCTTTCTGTACTGCAGGTAGCAAAAGTCTTTTACAAGTATTTACTGTATTCAAGTCAGCTGAAATTACTTGCAACTCATTTTTCAATTTTACCTACACATTCTTTTCATATTTGGGGTTCAGAGGTTATGGAAAACCTCATCTGGTCAGAATGAGCACTTCAAGATTTGTTTTTATCTTGGATATGGAAATTTACATTACTTGCATTCTTACTGACTGATCAGCACTTGCTGTCATATTCCTCAACACCTTTTTTGAAAAATAAGGGAGAGTATTTGATGCTGCTGACATGTTTAGATTAGCTCCTTTCCCAACATTTTTATGTGTTGCTGTCTTAGTTTTCTCTTTTCTTACTCTTTTTTATTTATGTGGTTGAAGACCCTTTATTACTTGTTTTAATTTTATTGCCAAGTTTCAGCTCAACTAGGCTTTTGTCCATTCTCGTTTTATTTTGGCCCTTTTTGACCTCTGAGGCATAGCTCTCCTTGCTGATCAATCCCTTTTTCTATTTCTTTTAGGTTCTTTATTTACTCTTAATATCCTATGTGAGCTGTTTCTTCCTCCAGAGAGGTCTGTAGTCCTTTTCTGCTAAGATTTTTTCTCCTCTTGCTTGCAATGCAAGCTTCAAATAGTGTTTGCCCTTTTGACTTAAAATAATTCCATGCTTCCACTGTCTTCAATTTCTTAAGCTCTTTGGTTCAGTCAACCCTAGTAGCTAATTTCTTGGTTTCTCAAAGTTTGCTCTACTAAAAACTTGGACTTTAGCTATGTATTCATTTTTGTTTGTCTTGCAATGTAAAATGAACTGAATCAGCTCACGATTACTCGATCTAAGCATATTTTTTACAATTAGCTCCTGTACTGTTCCTCGCTGCTGCTTACTTAAAGTAACTCTAGAGTAGCACCAACACATTTTTACTTCATAGACTATTTTGTATACACACTTGTCAACGTGTGCATTCAAGATTATTTAAGACCTACTGATGTCTATTGGGAATTTTTTTTCAGAAAATTAAAGCTTCCCATAATCATGTACTTCCTCTTCTTGCTTCTTAATTTCACACTCTTACAGAGTTCACTTCTGTGAACTCTGAATATCTAAATCTCGATATTGTGGACTAGAGAAAGTTCCCATTAGTATAGTTCCTAAATATACTTTTCCACAGTGATTTCTGCCTCAAGAGATTCTGTTCCTTAACTATGGAAAAAAATAGTTATGAAGAGTCAATCACTATGTTAGTTTTTTTTATTTTTCTTTTCCCTCTCCATTTTTTCCCTTTTTTTTTCCTGTCCTGCAATGGAAATTCTTATTCCTTTAATTTATTGTCAAACCTAATTTTGTTATACAGTTAGATATTTTAGTTGTTTGGGTTCAGTTTTAACATAGTTCTCAATCAGAACTACTGCAATCCATTTTTTCTGAACTACCATGCCTAATACTTACCTCCTGGTTTTATTTTTGTTCTGCTTGTTTTTTTTTTTTTTTTTTTTTTTAAATACCCCTAAATTTTTATTTCTGCCCATTCTAATATATCTGTTTTCCATTTTTCCATGTATATGAGAATTTGCAGGACTTCACTGACTGCTTACTAGGCTAAAATTCCATTTTTGATCAAGTCCACATGAACCTTAAATTGTTATTTGTTGAGTTATGTAAGCAGAGTCTGTTATTTGAGAAGAGTAATCTCTCTATGTCTGAGTATTTAACACCCTCAAATGCTCTTGCTTGTACCAGTCCCCAAGGTACATGTCAATCCTCAAAGATTTTACCACATTTTTCTCTTCTCTTGCAGAAATAATGTAATTTTCTGAAATTCCATTTCCCTGCAAGTCTTCTTTTTATATCCTAGGCATAATCAGTCTCAGTTCACATCAGTGAGAATTTGATGATATCATTTATTCTTCTGATATGAAGAATAATATATATCTTCTTCCTTAACACAAAAAGCAACAATCTGGTTCTTGCATTCTTTTTCAAAGGCAAATCCAGATTGTGTGGTTCTTTGCAAATTAGGCAGTCCAGAGGAGATCACAAAGAATGAATGTTACTGCTAGCATTTCTGTGCTTTAATATTTCAGAGAAGTCATTTTAGAGACACCATTTTGATGTTATGTTTAAATTGACCGATGAGGCCAGGTCTGTCATTTTTGGATATCAGGTTACAAATATATTTCATAAAAGCATAATGCCTTCTAAAATTACTAAACCAAAAATAGCCTAAGATTTTGAAGTACTGCAGCCTGTGTAAAGATGTCTATATTATCCTGAAGAAATTAACAAAATGATAAAATGTTATGTTTTATGAATTTTTTACTAAGTCATATCTGTGCTTCTGTCTCAGAACTGAGAGAGCTCTATAAATCTAATAGAACATGGAGTTCAGAATTAAACATTGTCATTAGTTGGCCATTTTACATAAAGTTGAGTAATGCACAAAACCCTCACAGTTCTCCCAAAATCAATAATTTAGAGATAACTTGGAATTTTAAATGTTCATGTTCCCTTGATATAAGCACTCCCGTGGAATCAAATTTAGTTAAAATGTATATTGTCAAGATATGCAAATGTAATCTGTGTATGTAAATGCAAAAGTGATGACAGGGAAGATACTGATATGGAGCATGGCTGCTTTTGGTTGAAACCTGTTCTAAAGCCCTATTAATTTCAAGTACAGCAGATACCTCTATATGTTATTTGTTACAACTTTCATGATATTATCTGAACATGCCTGACACATTTGAATATTTGGGTATGTTCATGCTAGCTAATATTCTAATCATTAATGGAAAGGCACACAGGAAGTGGAAAGAAAAACTCCATCGACTTTCTGCCTTCAAAAGTTTTAATTGTTTGTTTAAAACTATTTTCTCAAAGGAGAGTCAAGTCTCAGGAAAATAATTCCCCAGATTTCATCACTTTTTAATCAGATAAGGTATGTATTTGATTTTCTGCTATGATGCTCTCAGTTTTTGAATCTCTGAAAGAGTTACTGATTGTGAGAATTTTATAAAACATTTTAGTTTATTAGACCATAAAATTCAGTGCACAGAACATTTTATCAGGTAAATTTATATAAATGTCTTGGATATGTTAGACCAAGTGTAAATACAACATTGAGCCATCTGTACAGATGTTGACAAAGCCTTTGTAATCACTATATATTTTTCTATTGATTAAAAACTAACCAACCAACCTAACAAACCCAACAAGTCTTTTGTTTCCTTTTATGGACATATTCACAGCTGTCTATGTCCTAGGTCATAATCATCCAGAGTTCTGTTTCACATTGAAGTTTTGGTAGTATTTTTTAAATACAGATTGACTTTGGTACCTTGTCCAGACAGACCACATCAGATAGCATTCCCATGTTTACTGTTTGTGGCCTTGGAGAAATGAGACTGAAACTAGCTTTTGTCGCAAACTGATATTTAAATGTTTATACAGAAGGAAAAAAATCCAATAAGAGAAAGTGAGATGTAACAGAGTAAGAAGCAGAATGCCATGTGAACACACAGAATAAACAGTCCCCAAGAATTTACAGTGTGGACTATATACAAACACAGAAAAATATAACATTGTTATTCTGCTTTGCAGTTGAGGTTGTGAAACACCGAGAAATTAAAGGTTGAATACGTCAAAGATTTTAGATGCTGTACTGTCTACTGATTTTCAGAAGAGTCCACTTAACTCATGTCTGCTCCATGAATCTTGATCAGAAAGAATAAGATGAAATGATGGCTGAGCTGCTGAGACCTGTAACGGTGAAAGAAATTCTGGACATATTTAGAAACAAAACTTAGATATTCGGGGAATATTTGTGGCTAACTTATTAAAGTTTCTAAAGATTTTTATTTATTTGTTTAATTTCCACAACAAAATGACTATATTCCTTTGTGGATTTCAATCTAAGAACCTTTTCCAAGGTCAGACAGGATGTTTGTGGCAAGATTGACAAAAAGCCGGGAATCCCTTGGGTCCAAGATCAATGCAATGAACACAGTATTGCCTTCTCTCTCTAGAAGTCAAACTCAGTAGATACTGTGACTTGCAAGCTGCCTTAATTGCTACAATTGCTTACATAAACATTAGAGTGTGGAGAGCATTCTGATTATTGCGTGCAACATCTGCAGTTAATTTTGATATTCATTTACAGGTCATCACATTGTGTAAGATTTGCTGATGCTAAATATCTTCCCTATATCTCTGCTGAAACAAATACACCAGTGAAAATCCAGCCTTCACTATTTATGCTTGAATGATGTTAGAAGCTTTACAAAGTCATTAATGTCTACCTGACATTACCTGCTAAATATTCATAAATGCCAACAAATACCTTTCTTCTTCTGATTATGTCTTGGAATACCGCCTATTTCACTGGTTTGAGTGAAATAAATCAATATAATACTTCTGATTTTATACAGTATGATTTGGGATAATTTTATAAGTGAAAATTAAACAATGAAGTATAAAAACATCTAATAAGACATTTTTCAGTTTTAAATTTCCTGCAGTGTTATTAAAGATGTACGCTATTTTAATGATTAAGTTCTGAAGAACGGAAGCATTTCAGTTGGATGCAGTATCTCCTTTTCAACCCAATTCCCCTTTTCTTTAAGTCCCTCCTACTCCAAAATGTTCAGATATCATTTTACGAAGGCCTTTTTGATGTTAACTTAATCCATTTTATAGCAGCCTGGTGGTATGAATGTCCATGTTGTTCTGGTTATTTTATTAAAAAAACCCAAACATATTTGCCTGAAAAGTCATGGCTAGTAAATAGCAAAGCAGGACTTTCTCACATCTAGAACAGAACTGATAATCAAGCATTCAGAGTAAAGGGTTTTTTTTAAGATATAATGTTTAGGAAATACATTGTTTTGATATGCGATGATGCAAGTTATGTAAATGCATATGAATAGAATCATAAATCTGTCACTTTTACATGATAGAATATTTTAGATCTTCAAACTATCAAACCTGATATGCTTATAGGATCCTTACAGTGCTTCAACCTGAGGGAACCACAGGAAAAACCCCTAATCTTGACCAATTGCCAAGTGCCGAGAGCCTCTACTGGTACATCTAAGAAATTAAGAGATTGGATGTTCCTAGTGGTTGAAACTAGTCTTTCTGAGTTTTGTATATTTGGCCTCACATACCAGTCCAGATCCCAGTATGAAGCTTAGTCAGAGGCTGATAGTCTTTTCCCTTCCTTTCCCTAATAGATTTTTTTCACCCAGAATTATTTTTTTTATTTGGAAATAGAAGAAAGGTCTCTGACCACAAAGTTACATAGATCATACGGGTTGCGGGGAAATCTCTTCATTCTCTCCCCAAAACTCTTCAGATATGTCCTACCAGAGAAATTTTTGAAGACCCAGTCCTAGCTGTATTTATTAATGGAAATTCTGTGTCTTAGTGAAGGTTGTGAATGATATGATGCAACATATCTGGAAATTTTTCACTTGAAATCTGAGAGCCTTATCCAAAGGAATTTCAGATAGCTGCTAAGCCACACTAAAATACAGGCCAGCAGTTTCTACATACACAATCTGGTAGTTTTTTCTCATATTCTTTTCAGTTTTGAACACTGACAGGACATTCCTTTGTGGATTAGTTAGCAACCTTTTTAGGAGACCATTTTGGCACAAATTAAGTGTATGTTTTTACTTGAAACAAATAGAACTATTTATTTACTCATTCAATCGGAGATTCTGCACTAAGCTCAAACAGATCGGCAGTTTCTAGGACATTTCTTGGTTTATGACATCAGATGTAGTTGACAACTTCTCACTGATCACTTAGTGCAAATGGCATTCTGCCACAACTAGTAAACCTAGATAAAGATTTCTAACTCTAGGGTGCTCTGGGGATAAAATGAGGCTTTTAAAGCTGTAAGCAATTAGCTGAAATGTTTATAAAAGAAAGAAAAGTAAGTGTGCTGAACTTTTTTTAACTGAAGTATTTACATTTTCTGACTGACAAAGCTCTTTAATACAGTTTTTGTGTGGGTGTACCAGCTGTTCTATATGTAAAATTACACTAAGACATTTCTGTGACTGTTAACCATTACAGAAATGCTTCCTTGAGAGGAACTGTGCCTTATCGTATAAAGTCTGTCATCAGAAAGCTTTTGGGAGATTTTTTTTGGTTCGTTGGTTGGTTGGTTTTGGGTTTTTAGTTTTTTGTTTGTTTTGTTGTTTTTTTTTTTTTTTTTTTTTTTTTTTTTTTTTGGTTGTTTTTTTTTTTTTAATGCATAGTGTAGTTTTCACACTCACTCCAGGTACCTCATTTACACGTGTAAGTTGGAAAGCAATCTGCTCCTGAGAATTCAGATCTCTTAAACTCACTTCTGCCCACTTAAGTCAGATACTTGATATGAATCAGCCATTAACTACAAATGGCTGTGAGAACTAAGTGGATAGGTGGAAGTATCTCAGCTTTATGTAAATCTTAATGTACTATATATATGTATGCCATAAGTTCATTAGCATTTATAAGTAATCAAAGCATCATAATAAGGAAAATTGTAATTGTGAAATATAAGATGCACAAAAAAATAGTGGTCTTGAGGAGACACATAAGGACAGAATAGATGTAGTAACTTCTGGAATTTGTGTAAAAGGCCTGAAAGACTGAGTATATACTGCCTAATCACCTAGTCTCTGAGGCTGTATCAATTCCTTTTAATGACAGAGGGCCAGGGAGCAGTCCTGTTCAAGAGGCCACAAAAGCACAAACTTACTGGGGACAGCCAATTGAGGCAGTCCAAAAAAGAGCCAAGGAGACAGCTAACAATTAAGCATTTTGGGTGATAATGCCTTGATCAAGTTCATTTCTGGTGTCACAAACATTTTTTCATTTATATGGATAGCTTCAAAAGGAGAGATGGAAATAATAAACAAAAGGAGAGACAGATACTGCAAGTCTCTCCTGAGCCTTCTCTTCTCAAGTGTGGGCCTATTTAACCTAGAAGAGAAAGTTCAGTGAAGACCTTATTGCTGTCTACAACTACATGGTCAAAGGATTCTGAGAAGACAGAGTTGTACTTTTCTTGGAGGTGCACAACATTAGGACTAGAGGCAACAAACCCAAGCTGAAACATGGGACATTTCCATTAGATATAAGGAAAATTTTATTGCCAAAAAGGTAGGACAGCAACAACACAGACAGACTATGGGACTGCCATCTTTGGAGGTGTTCAAGACTTGACTGGACACAGCCCTGGGCAATCAGATCTGATTAGTCTTGTTTAAAGCAAAGAGGATCAGAATTATATCTTCTTTGGAGTAGGGGGCCTCTTGAAGTGGCTTCCAACCTATTTTTTTCTAAAGAAAATATTTCAGACTTCCCTTTCAACCTAACATTTCCTAAAAAAATGTTTCAGACTAATGATAAACTTTGTGGCCAGTACATCTACCAGAGAGTTTGAAATCCTCTTTTAAAGAATGTAATACATATTTTCATTATCCATTTTCAACAGGAAACTCAATATTACCTCCAAGAAATCCATAAATACTAGTACAACAAATTAGTTATGATATATTCCTATTCTTTTTGGAGGAAAACTTTTTGACCAGCTCTTTCAAGGTGTGTGCCCTAGCATAATTTCTTTGAGAATTTATCTGATATAACAACAAAAAATAGTGTAGGAAGAGTGGCTGTACAATTTGTTATAGCAGTCAGGCACTCCTAGGTGTTCCTTAGCACATTTCAATTGCACTGTGATGCCAAATGCTGCATTCTTTTGACCTCCAGAATAATGTGCTTAGATGTGATATAAATATTAATAGCTCCTTTAGTTCCCTATATAATTACTTGAATCCTGAATGGATACACGGTAAAGGACTGAAAGGATTGCCAATAAAAATGGTGGGGAACAATAAAAACATAGTACAAAGAATTTTAGGTAATTCTAAAACAAGTTTATTGTGAACAGATAAACTATAATCTCAGAGATTTTAGCAATGGAGTCTCAGGTATTCATCATCCTATAATATCTGCAGAAGCATTGGATTCATCCAAAATGCTTAGAAGGCTGATGATGTTGTACAACACATTTTAATGGTGGGTAAAAGGAAGACTAAAATTAATGCATTTTTATTTAGGTTAAAAGCCTCACTGACACAGCTAACAGTGAGATTTCTCTTTCCCCAGGTTCTCTGAAGATGAGGGCTGCTTATCAGCCAAAGGGCTTGGCTTCTTCTGTGCTAAAAGGAGAAAGGGAAGAATGGTATCTCGCAGCTCCCTGAATTCCCAGCTGAAGGCTGGTTTCCACACAGAGGAGTATTGTGGTTGAATGGCCTCTTCTTCCCTGGGCTCCTGACCTCCTTTCTTTAGTAATGTTTAAATCAGGAGTCTTGTTTTCCTGAAGGAAAAGGAGCAACCGTGACAACCGAAGGTTGACCTGGGAACTGCTATCCTAGAAGGATGAAGCGTGTTATATAAGCATCATTTTCCACTATTTGCTGTATGCAGTTGGTGATAAAGGAAGAAGAACCTATTCTGGGTTTTTATACTGCTCTGAATCAGCTCATTTCATGTTATTACTCATGATTCATCTGCATGTAAGTAACACAAGGATCTTTTCCTTACTGCTTGCTAAATACAAAATTCTAATACTTGTCACATTTTTTAAAAATTTTTAAATTTGTACTATAAATTTCAATACATATATGCCATATGGAATAAAGCTGTTTGATAACATTCCTATATCTCTTGAAAGCTGTTTCCCTTTCAACTCCAAACCTTCATCGTAAAAAAGATCCGGATAAAATGTGCCTTTTCCTATTTAAACTAACATACTTAATAGCTGAAGTCAGCAGGTTGAATATATATCTCTAACTATTTTGAAAAGGCTTTTTTGAATATCCTTTTTGTCATCCATTTGACAATGACAGGTTAAAAAAAAAAGGCTAAAATTTGGCAGGGAACTTTATTATTTATTTGCAAAAAAAAAAAAGAAAAAAGCTATATGTATAGATAACAGTGAAAAAAGTGGTATTTAACTTGGCAAAAATTAATTCAGTTCTCTGGAGTAACACCTGCATTGTTAGGACTCATACAGTAAATCAATGACAAAGAATTTAGATCACTAATGACTGAAACAGACCTGTCCTCCTTCTAGTGTTTAAATGTACTGAAATATTGCCATGCTTATATTAAGGACACTCTAAGGCTTATATTGGTGATACTCTACATATTTCAGATTACATTTATTAATTTATGCCTAATACGTTCCTGAGGAAAAAGAGAGTGGTTCTGATATTAGTCTGAGGACCGAAATGTGAGACTTCCATAGAGCTTTTCCCAAATTTAGCCATTTTTTTTTCCTACACTCAAGTTCTGGATATTCTGGATATTACGAAATCTAGTGTATTCTGTTACAATTACTTCAATGGAGCACAAGGCACTGCGTAGTCCCTCGGGGTTTTTTTTGCCTAACTTTTCATTTCAGAATAAAAGTGAAAGGAAAGCCAGAAATACTTTCACAGTTGAAACATCATGACTCAGCTCTCACTACTCCCTCCGCAGTGCATCATTTCCAAAACAGCTCGGAGAGTAGGGAGCCATGCCCCCTGTTAGAGACCAGAATGAGCAGAACAAGTGGAACAGGTGATGTTAGAGCCAATGCAAACAGAACTTGATAACCTGAGAAGTCAGCAGCTATGCTGACAGTTACATTGCTCCTGATAAATTAAGGGGGCTTCAAATATAACCATGCTTCAAAGCCAAGCGGCACGAACTGACTCACATTCATACTGCTTAAGGGCTGCCCCCTCCCTCTCTTGAAAGCAGATTAATAATTGAGCAGAGTGCTCAAAGTGGGAACGTGTCCAGCATCTGAGCTCACCTCCTGCCTTCCTGTCACAGTAGTGTAGATATTCGCACTGAATCTGGAGCCAGAGTCAAAATTGTAAGGAAAGGCCAAAGGTCCACATCCTGGCTGGAATCTGAGACAAGGATCTGAAAAAAAGATAGAACTAGTTGGAGCAAGTTGCAATCCAGACCACTCAGGGCTTGTATACTCTCCAGAAAGGGATGTACCTTTATCAGCATTGGTCAGACAGATCATCTTTGGAAGTTATTGTACAACTCACTGGCTGAAACACAGGACCTTCCTTGTGCAATCTGTTTCTACAGTTTTTAGTAGGGTAACATACATGCAGGAGTCCCACTACGTGAAAATGCTCAGCTTTGTGTAAAATCAACATAAGCTCATTTACACTGAAAGATTTCCACACCTAGAAAAGAGGAGGGAAATTAAAAGGAAGTAATCTTAATGTTGAGTGTGTCTCGAGTTTCTTGTTACTTTAAGTGGAAACTGGATACCAAAGTTGGAACAGAAAAACTAAATGTTTCTGAGGATCTGGTGTTGACTTTTTTAAATAGATGAATAAAGATCTGCACTGAATATCTCCAAGATCTTCCCAATTTTCTGGATCTGATATATAATGTCTTATAATAAGTTTAATTTCATTTCTGGTGAGTCCACTAAAACTTCTAGTATTGCAGTGTCTTACTGGAAGTTTGGGCCTCAAATTCATTATCAAGGAGAGTGATAACAAAAGTACTAGAGGTCAGGAGTGGTTTAGCATCATTTTGAGGAGACATGACAAAGATGCTTAAGAACAAAGGAGAACATACAATCTAACAAAATTCTAAAATTATAACTGCAACTAAAATTATAACTATAAATTATATAAAATTATAATAGAAATTATTCCAAAAAACACCCCCCACCACCCCCACCCCCCACTCCCCATTTTTCCTTGTTGCTGAAATGTATTTAAGTCCTGATATAACAGGCGTAACAATTTTTGTCTCATCTAATTCTTCCAAGAAATGAAACAACTCTGAGCACAGCAACCCCCACCCCCCCCACCCCCTCAGATTCTTCAATTTAATCTGTTAAAGCATGAGGTTATTTACCTCTCTAATGCACTTTGTGGTGAGGTTGTGCCAGCTGGTTCCTTGTTTGGAGTGTCAGTTTGACTTAGTAGTTCATCTTAATCTCTCTGAATAAAAGGGGTTTGCTTCATATCCTATTAGCTGATAGCCATGATGATATTGCAGACTGCTCGTAATGAGGGTTCAGCGGTTGGACGTCATGAAGGTACTATCTTTAGAGTGAGATCTTACACCACATTTTCATTTGCAAGTTTCTGATTATTTTTTTTTTCAGGCACATGTTAAAAATCCCATAGCACTTTGGGATTTGGCCAGCTTTCCTTATCTAAATTAATACCATCACAGACTTAATTAACACCAATATAAATATGCACAGCTGTTTGTATGATAGATCTGAATGCAAAATGCTGTGTTTGCATAAGCTGTTACATTACAGGCATACAATTTATTGCTTTCTTAAGGGGGATGAAGGTTACATAAAAATAAGCAAATATAAAATGAAATTAAACATCAGATACTTATTTTTACCTGCATTATTATAACGGTTCTATCATCTGTATTAGTGAGAGGCTTTTGCAAGTACAGAAGAAAATGATGCACCATTTTTATTAATTGCATACACATGGAAGAAATTTTTTGCTGTTATTTAAAATATGGCTTGAAGATTACACCTAGGGAAAAAATCTCTTTCTTCTAGTAAAAAATGGTTGTTTGGAGAATGCCTTTTTTGGGAAAGATATTTCTAGATATTTCCTGTATTTTAAAAAATAAATGACCTCTTAAAGGAAAAAAACAAGTAGAAAAATCGAACAACAAAACCCATACAAGAATAATCACTCTCTGAACTATCCCTAGGATGTTAAACAAAAAATAACGATGTTAAACAAAAAATAACGATGTTAAAGTAACTTTCCCATTTTCTCAAGTTTAAAAGGTGCTAACTTTCTGGTCCCATCACTATAAATTGTTTTCTGATTTTTTTCAAATTAAGTCACCCTAAAGCCTTCCAAAACTACGTGAACTTAAATATAAACTGAGGTATTATTCAATGAGAGAAAAGATTGCAAATACATTGTTGGGGGTGGCGATTCTGGGAAGAATTCTGGGATTCTGGGAATCCTTCCAAACTCAACCTAGAACTTTTCAATATGTTCCTTAATTAACAAAAGAATTTTTCTTTAGTTAGTGTTAGTGATGGTGATTGCCATTAAAATAATCACTGAGTCATGTAAATATAAATAGTGGTCCTTTAACTGGGAAAAATAAAGGTAAATATTAATTTTGTTCATGTGAAGTAATGTGGCTTTGAGACAAAGTATTACTCTTGCTATTTTAAGGAACTTTTGTTAGTCATAGAAAAAAACTACTGAATTTATTAACTTCAAGTCTTTGTCAATCAGAAAATCAGGAAAAAATAAAACTTTGGGACAACAAGAATAGAAGGACATTAGGGAATAAGGAAGGAACAGCAAACAACTCTTGTAATTTAAAAGTAATAGGGAAAAAGGTGATTTCAATCTGTAATGGCATTTGCTAGAAAGCGTACCAGATGAAAAACAGAATTAGAAGTATTAAATAAAACAAACTAACAAAAGAGCAATCTTGAGATGGAAAACCCGAACTCTCAGAAGTTAAAACTGCCTGCTAAATCATAGTTTTATCCCTTTTGAGCGTAATACAGTAGTTACAATCATTCTATTAAATTATTTTTATTGTAGACACTTCATACAGTGAATGGGTAGTAGTTTTAAAATGCAGAGCAATTCAGTACTTTTTCTCTTCATAGTTAAATGCCTTAGTCATATATTTACAGCACAATATTCAAACTTCCTTTTAAAGATTGACTTGGTATAGAATCATAGAATTATAGGATAGCTTGGGTTGGATGATTCATTCTCAAAAACATTGAATCATAGTATCATGGAATAATTTGTCTTGGAAGGGACTTTTAAAGGTCATCTAGTCCAAGCCCCCTGCAATGAGCAGGGATATCTTCAACTAGATCACGTTGCTCAGAGCTCTGTTCCAGTTTCCAGTGAGGAGGCATCTACCACCTCTTTGGGCGACCTGTTCCAGTGTCTCACCATCCTCACAGTAAAGAATTTCTTCCTAATATCTAAACCAAATCTACCCTATTTCAGTTTAAAACCGTTACCTCTCATCCTGTCATTACACTCCCTGATAAAGAGTCCCTCACCATCTTTCCTGTAAGTCTGTTTTAGGTAGTGGAAGGCCAAAGGTCTCCCTGGTGCCTTCTCTTCTCCAGGCTGAACAACCCCAACTCTCTCAGCCTGTCCTCATAGGAGAGCTGCTCCAGCCCTCTGATCATCCTTGTGGCCCTCATCTGGACCTGCTCCAACAGGTCCATGTCTTTCCTGTGCTGAGGAGTTCTGAGCTGGATGCTGTATGCCAGGTGAGGTCTCACCAGAGCGGAGTAGAGGGGCAGAATCGCCTCCTTCAATCTGCTGGCCACGCTTCAGTTATTATCTTCATGGGCTTTACTATAAGGCTTACGCCTCTAGAATCTGAATGATTCAAGAATTAATTCATCTTCATACAGTCCATCATGAGGGAGAGATTGTCTTAGATGAGGAACTTAAATGAAGACTGAAAAGATACACTGATATTTGAGGGTCCAGCTTGATTCATGTGAGTCTTGATTTTTAAGGGAAATCAGCTTCCTACAGGATTTTATGTTCACAGCACAGATCCATTGGCTTTAATTGCAGCTGTGAGTACTATTAGTGAAAATGAGACTCCAGGGTGTCAGTGTGTGCAACAATAATAGTAAAAAAAAAACAAAAAAACCCCCAAACATGAAACTTGCTTTAAAGGCATAGCAAGTTGGTGACAGGATAAGTAAATAATCCAGTTCTTTGCCACACTAATCAAACACCTTTGATTAGTGTATCAAATATCTACAGAATCTTCTTTTTTTTCTCCCCCTGAAAATTTTTTCTTATACAACTTAACATACCTTCAGCTAAGCTGGTGGAACGTTGGGGGATTCTTTCACTACTTCATTACACTGACTGTAACACAAACGTATTCTGTACATTGAACAGAATAAAGTTCCTATCAAAAGCATAATTAAACTCATATTGGTATGAATCCCAAATCATGCTCTTTATGGACAACCTTATATTCTTTTCTTAATTTGTATCTGCCATCTGATTGCTTGATTTTTGGCCATTAATAATCTTTGAACATAAATTTTTGATGTGTAACACCCTTCTTTATTAAAAGGTTAATCAAAATCAATGCTTTAAGTCGTGTACTTTGTTATCGCTACCAAAATCTCTCATCCTCCGCCACTTGAGCTGATAGAAAAGCTAAGAACATAAAGAGTGCTCTCTTGACCAACACTCACAAGGGAAGGCACCAGCAGTAGGTTTCACAGGTATTTGCTGTTATTTGCATCCCCCTCAAACATTGGAAGGAATTACGTTTTGTCAACACAGATTCTGTTCCCCCATTTTCTTCAGGTATGCCTGTCTGAAGTGCCTGTTTCTCTACACTGTATCTTTATCATCTGAATTTTCATTCCAGCCTCATCCTTCTAATGTGGACAGTCCAACCACCCCCCCACCCCCACCCCCACCCCCCCATATGTTTATTCCAGTGTCTCTCGACTGTAGCTACTACTGCCATTTTTCAGTAACCCCTATTTATTCTGATATTTGCCCAGAAGTCCCTATTTGATTTTGTTTATTCAAGGGGTTCTTACTCTGAGTATCTTGTTCTTCATATAATCTGTCTCTCCAACCTTCCTCCATTTGCTGTCTTTTCTGACTTCCAATCCCTTTACTCCTTGGGCTTCTCATTCACCCAGTCACCAAAAGGATTCTTCTTAGTTACGTTTTCACCATCTCCCTTTTGTAGATTCCTGTTTAAGCCTTTTAAACGCAGGTCCTCCTAAGGGTTGTTGATTTTCTTCTTTTTCCTTTTTCTTCTTTTTTCCTTCTTTTTCTTTGCATTTATTTAACAGTGTGTCTTTACTCCTTTATTCTTTTTTGGTTACTCCAGCTTTCTTTCCCAGGACCCGGTCTCTGTTTCTATCCCTATTTCAGGCAATGTGGTTCCCATACTTCTTTGCCTCTTTGCCTTGTGGTCTGCAAGTGTTATTCTGATGTCCTGCCCCTGAGTCAGAAAACTTCCTCTTCTGTGCTGATTGGATCTTTTTCCAAGATAAGATGCTGATCTGAGTGGAACAGGAATGACAGAGTTGAAGTATTTATGTTCTTTTCCACAGAATACAGTGATAACTTTGTTCCTAATTCATAAAGGGTACCTCTTTTGAAGTAATCAATGAAAGTATGGAAATGCTATTAATTTTCCTTGTTATTATAATGCAGATTTTGGAATAAAAGGATAAGCCTTGTAAGTTTAAAAGATCTCTAGCAGTTTTACTCAATGCTTTAATTAATAACAATCTAAGGCTATCTCACTGATCACAAAAGAGAAATGCACAGATCAAAACCAACCTGAAAATGCAGGTTTTATTGTGACTTTCTGATATTGTAGTGGATATATATTAGATACATGAGAGAGGCAAAACTTATTTGGTCAAGAGAGGGACCCTTCTGCATTACATCATATTAATTTACTCAATTAATATGAACAGTCACACTTTCACAACGATGACAGTATGAAAGGGACAACCAGAAATTGTACTATGTGCAACACTAACAGAAAGAGAAAAAATGTATTATTAGTTCTTGTCCTACAGATTTTCTTTTCAGTCCCACAGCTACATATCTTTGATTATAAAAAATAAGTTGATATGGCTAGCATCAGCTTGAAAGATCTTCTAGGAGACAGATTCACAGACTCTGCTTTCATTCGTTTATTTTTCCTCATTGCACGTGCTTGATATATTTCTCATAGAGAAACCCATATTAACAGTCAGCATATTTTTTTTTTTTCTGTAGACAACATACACAGTAGCATATACATAGTTATGAGAGTCATCTCAATTTCAGCCACCTAAATGTTAGGGGCCAGTTTAGCCAGGTGTCTAATGTATTTGTTAATGATTTTGTTGCTGAGGAAGAAAGATAAATACCTCCAGAAAAATTTTCATCTCAACTACATCAGATGACCTACCTTAGGAGATAGTTATTTCTCTCTCCACTGATATGGAGAGAAATAACTGCCTCCAAAGATAGGACATCTGGCATAGTTGGGATGAAAATTCATAGCTTGGGACAAAATTCATAGTGGAGATGAAAGTTCTCCATTGATATGGAAAGAGTCTAGATGTTTAGTTCAACTGTACAAATGAACATGGATGAAACTGCATACTTTCTAACCTAGTAAATGACTAATAATGAGGAGATGGCTATGTCCTTTGTGCTCTAGTCAGAAACACCAGCATCGGTTATAAATTAGGTTGTGGTATAGATATCTATCTACTGTAGTTAAAAAAAAGACAGCATATTGTTATCAAAGAGTAAGAATTTTCAGTTCAAACATCTGTCTAAACTCTAAGAACTTGCATATGAACTCCTGGCTCTTAGTAAAACAGCTGTTTGGAGTTTCACTGGTGACTTCAGAGAAGCTAGATTTCACAGATAGAAGTTTTATATCCCACAGAAACTGTGTTCCCTCTAGCCAAGGTTTCACAGAAAGAATGTGTGAATTATTTCCTGTCTCTCTGTCTTTGCTAAGTATGATTGGATTTTTTGGTGTGGATTTTTTTTTTTCTATTTATATTGGAAAGAATTATTGCCAGTAACCAGTACCTGAGGTGCAGTTTTAAAAGTGGTTCAGCAGCACATTTAGTATCAGTTGTGGTGTTGACGTATCTAGAATCCCTTAGAGTTAACAGCAGCTGTTAATTATATCACTTTCAGTAGCTAAACTCTAGTAGCTGTTACTTTTTGAGTAAACAAACTTCAATCAACTATAAGGATTTCAGGCCTCATTAAGGACCTGAAAAAAAAAAAAAAAAAACAACCAAAAAACCCAGAGAGTTGACTGTTTTGAAAGGCACATTGACTTTGTAAATCTTTTAGCTATAAGACACATAAATCTTTAAACTGTAAGGCATCAATGTAATTAACTGGTGTTTTAAAGATATATACATTGAAATGCATATGAAGCAAAGTAAAATGTTAATTTTCAGAGAAAAAACGTATCTGCTGAAGCTTGCCACAAACTGGTATCTGAGTAAGAGTTATCATTTTTGCTAATATTGCAGTTTTTATTGCAGATAATGTTTTACCAATATTGATAAATCAATTATTTTAATCTGTAATTGTAATCCATAATTTTAGAAGAGATATATGAGCTTTGAAGTGGGCTTGGATTAAATTTTCAGGTGGTTTGAGAAAGGTATGACTTATATTTGGTTTTAAACACTGAATCTGTTGAAAGTTCAGAAGTTGAGTCTGGAAATCTAACTTGAAATCTAACAGTAAAAATGAAAACAAAAGGCAAAAACAAGGAAGCTATAAGCAGTTTTGCCTATAATTTTTCGAATTGCAGTAATTTTGCATATGACATATGCTTACTTAAAAAAAAAATGCGCTGAGAATTTTTCACTTAATACATCCGATGTGGTTATAATTCATAGCAAAACCTTCTATTGTCCAGGACCTATTAAAATGGCAAACACTCAAGGTTTTTGAACAGGTTGTTTACCAAAGTAGCCAAGAGCACCCATCCTGTGGGAAAGGCAAGATACCTATATTATTCACCAACACAATGAAAAGTCATTCTACTGAGCAGTACCTGAATAAGAGAATTGAACAAAGTCAAAATGATCAGTGGATATTAAAATCATGTAACTAACTCTGTATCAGCCTTGGCAATGTCTTAGTCTTGGTACCATTAGGAAAAGGAAACAATTTCTTCCCTTAAAAATATGTAAATGGAGGTAATATGGAATAATAATATTTTAATTTGTTCTTAATCTGCAAGGCATTTCATATTGATGATAAACGATATTTCCTTTGAGAAGCTAAACTGGATAGTCTAGTAAAAATATTATTTTTGTTTTGATACCTATATAAGTATGTGCATTCTCTCATCTGCAGAGCTTATGTCACTTACTCATAAAGAAATTACACCTTATATTTGAATATCAGGTATATTTTTCTAAGCATCTGGAACTAGAATTGCAAAGGTCATTAAACATATCCATATAATTAATAGTGGTATACTTGTATGATATTTTTCAAGCAGTGGTGTCCAAGTGTAGAAATTAGTTGTTTATTACTATGTATTAACTATGTATTAGTTGATTTGAAATACATACTGTTGTTTATGATAAGCATATAACAAAAAAAAAAAAAAATCCAAATGGCACTTAGAACTCTGAAGAAAGATGTTCAAGATTAATTCAATCTCCTTAAATGTGCAGACTGCATCTTTAACTGATGATTTTATGTTATTATCTTTGCATAGCCCCCTCACTCTGTCAGTGCACAGTGAGCCGGAATAAAACCAAATTGGAGCTGGAGTAAATTTCAGATATTTGTAGCTGTGAACCTGTGTGAATAGAAAACATTTCTTCATATGACTCTAGACAAATTGCTAAATGCTCTCAAAGTGAAAACCAAAGTTATTGGACCTAACGGCAATATCTATAGTAACAGGCAAAATGCGGCAGGAGATAGGCACAGCTAATGGTATGAAATTATCTGTTTTGGTTCATATTTGGTATTATCCCTAGAATGGCTACAGGAAGTGCCTGCCTATTCCTGTCCACTGTCTGAAGAATAGCACGGCTCATGGACTATTTCAGGGGACTTTAGGGATAAAGTACTCTTTTGAAGGAAATAGAGAATTTTATCCATGTGAACACAAACAGTGTTACACCACTGGCCTTGAGGGCCAATGAGCAAGACTTTGTCATTGTATTTACTAGCCTATATGTGAGTTAAGAGTGGTCTTGAAGTGAATGCACTCATTTTTTTCCTTCTAGAGAAGACATGAAAAAATGCAGAAGAACTTTCAATTTCTAAATCTAGGGTTTAAGAAAACACAAAATAATAAACAACACTTGGTAAACTTTGTAGAAAGAGAAAATTCAGACCTGCTAGATGTTGTAATTGAAACAAGTTCAAAAGAAAATGCTCATTTTATCTGAAGTATCTTTGAGAATTATTTACTTCAAGCTACTCTTCGCTTATTTTAGAGATTGAAAGGCACTCTGAAGAGTTTGCAGCAATGCAGGAAGCCATTTAGAATTGCTAGACTATTTCCACTACATTTGAAGCTTGTCTGTGCATCTGCTCTCTGGTCTTCTCAATAACTTTCCAGGTTAAACTTCTACAAATGCCTTTTTTGCTGTATCACTCAGGTTTTATTCCTCTAGCTCCTTCAGCATTTTCTCACACACTGAGCACAGCAAGCTGCTTTCAAATATCCATCTCCTCAACTCTTCAGAGAGTCCCACCTACCCAAAAGTGCAGTGGCCGTGGAAAGGCAAGCAGTCAGGTTTCTTCCCTCACAAGTTCTGAAGAAAGCATAAAGTACTAGTGGGTACAGTAGATGGTAAAAACCAGAAAATAGATGATACTACCACAATGCTATTAAAAAACTTGATTTCTTTCCCCCCAAACCTCAGTACAGCATCAGAACCTTTAGAAAAACTATTATCAAAGGCTAACTTTACAATTCTTATTTCTTGCCATGGAGATCATTTGAAGTATAAAAACAGATTTAAAGCATATCCAGATTATTAGGACCGCATGCACTTTCAGGATCAACTGAGGGAGTCAGGCTTGTTCAGCCTAGACAAGAGGTGGCTCAACGGGACCTAATAGCAGCCTTACAATACTCAAGAGTAGGTTACTGAGCAGATGAAGCCAGAGTCTTTACAGAGGTGCACAGCAGGACAAAAAAGGAAAAATGGTCATTTCAGATAGGTGAGGTTCTGAATAGGTATAAGGAAAAAAAGATCACTATGAGGATAATTAAGCATAGAAACAGGTTGCCCAGAAAGGTTGTGAATTCACTGCCCTTTGAGTTTTTCAAGACTTGACAGTACAAGGGCCCTAAAAAACCTGGTCTGAATTCAGCATTGACCCTCCTCTAAGCAGGAATAAGAAATGGATGACTAGCTAAGATTCCTTCCAGACTGAGTGATTCTTTGATTATTTATATGGATAAACAAAAGAATGAAGCTTTAAGGATGTTTGACACTCCCAAATTTACAATCTTTTCCAGGACAAAGAAGCACAAAAATTAGACTACAGAGATCCGTTTTTTTCACTGTCTGGTCCTTTCTAAAAGGCAACCCTGAAATACTGACATAAACTGATAACATTCCATATGGAAGTAATTTTGCTTTCTTGATATACTTTCTTATTTTAAAAGCCTATCCCTGATGATTTGAAATCAGGACTGAAGAGCATATGACTTTGGATATAAAGAAGGTGTAGGAATTTCATTTAATCAATCATGCAAAAAGGTATCTGGAGCTTGTTCAAAGCAGAAGAAACAACAGCAAAAAACCAAACCGGTACTTATCTCTGAACCGAAGTGGATGAACAACTACCTCAAGAAAAGGAAATCAGGTTTATAAAAGAGTGGTGCGAAGGAGCATCTTCTAACTATATTTGCCGACTAAAATGTCAAAGGGATAATCTGTTTAGGGGAAGCCTGGAATCTGAGACAGCAAAGAAGGGTTAAGGAAGTGCTATCTAATGAAAAAATTAGCACATACTTGGAGTTATCCTAAACAATGTTGCTTTTTTTCTGAGTTTCAAGAAATAGCATGAAACTCCAAGGTCTTCACAACACGTCACTTTGTATTCCTGTTATGAATAGTGACAGAATCACAGGCCGGATGAGGTTAGCAGGGACTTCTGGAGATTATCTAATCCATCTGCCTTTCTCATGGCAGGGTCACCTACAGCAGGTTGCTCAGGGACATGTCCAGTTGAGTTTTGACTGTCTCCAGGGATATAACCTCCACAGTCTTCCCAGGAAACCTATTCCATTGTTTGACCACATCATTGCAAAAAGTTTTCCCTTATGATTAAATGGAATTTCTCGTGTTTCAATTTGTGTCTCTTGCCTCTTGTCTTGTCTCTGGGCATCACTGAGAAGAGTTTGTCTCCATCTTCTTTACTTTCCCCCATCAGGTATTTATGCACATGGATAAGATTCCCTTAAACTCTCTTTTCTCCAGGCTGGCAAGTGACAACTCTCTCTGCCTCTCTCTGAATGTCAGATGTTCCACATTCCCTTAGTCATTTTAATGTCCCTAAAACCTTGCTGTATATAAATTTCCTGACAAACGAAATACCCTTGCCTTGCTTACAGCAACAAAATGTATCAGGCTTAATAAATTGTCATTCCTCTAAAATTAGTTCTTTTCAAGTCTGAAATGTCACAGTGACTTTAATTGGATAGTGGTTGTTGCTGTTCCAGGAACCCTCCTTCCTTCTCTCCCACACTGCAAATATTGTTCTGAATCTGCAAAACCTACAGGAAAATTATCCAAAGTTCTTTCTTCCACTACTGAGTCTAATATCCCCCAAAAAAGTGCTGAAGACTTCTGACTGATGAAAGCATAAAAGGTTTAGATATATTTTTCTTACATATATTAGCTTTCATAGATTGATTTACCATTAGAAACGTAATTAGGAAGCACTGACAATTTTCTGAACTTTTGGTCCATATTACGCTCTCAGAGAGCAAAACTATATAAAAACATCAGGGATTTCACTCTAATGTTGTTGCTTGGAGCCTATATGTTTCCACACAGGATTATTTGATTTTTGGTACATATACCCCTGGATATTTCAGTGCAGAAGAGGTAAAATGCACATATTTATGTTACCCCACCTTCCTGTGGGCATTTTTTTTCCGTTTTTTTTCCAGAGAAGTGGGAGCCAAACTAGGGGCTTTCTTTAAGTGGGGATGTGTGGTCTGACCAAAAAGTTCCTTCAACTAATTTTTTTTCTAAGATTTGATTAAATATGGTTGCTGATAGTACAGACAAACTAAGTTCGTATTGCCTTCATTACTCCTTCATACCACTAGTGACATATCTGCTAAAAATATATGAAGAATACAGTTAAGAAAGGACTTGTAATCATCTTTTAAGTACATTTTTGTTCTAGATAATAAAATGACACATACTGAACTGGTCTTTATAAATTCATAGCACCAACCTGTCTTTCTAAAGTAAAAACTGGGCACATTGACATTATTTTTCTTTAGAATTCTGGTTTAGGGCTTAGTGTCCATTTTTATAGACCAATAATCAGTCTCTGCCCCAAAGAGCTAACACATTAAGATTATGATAGGTGCAAGAATAATCAGGTATTATAATAGTGGATATGTTTCAATATCAGAATAGAATGATCAGTTTCTAATACTATTACGTAACATTAACAAGAAAATATTCTCTCTATTCCAATTAAAGAAAAATACTACCACTAAATGTATGTTGCACTTATTCATAAGATATTAAACAGAAGTCACCAGATGGTGCTGTAACACCTAATTTTATGAAGTCCTTTGTCTGAACAAACAACAGGCTCTCTCCTCAGCCAGAGGAAAACCTACATTCTTTCTAGTTCAATGATGCACTTCATTTTAGGGAGAGCTCTTGCAAGCAACTAAAATATGTTCTTTCTAGCTTGGTTTCGTTCACCAATCATTTTGGTTGAGATAAGTAAATTTCATGTGTTTGGGCTGAGAATCCTAGAACAGATGAATTTTCTGCATGCAATGTGTCTCTGTGAGAAGAAAAGTAGGTGGTGTAAAACTAACACCTTAGGAACATAAGGTAAACTGCTAATTTCGTTCTCAAGATTGGCTATCCCTTTGCAGAAGACTAACAGTTTGCCCATGATATACATATATACATATATATATATATGTATATACACACACACACATAAAAAAGAGTCTTCTTTCATCCCCGTTTAGTTATACAGCAAAGAAAACTTCCTATTTGGAGCACTTCAACATCAGTCTTGGACAGTTGCAAAAGGAACACTGAAGCACAGAATCACAGAATCAGAGAATGGTAAGAGTTGGAAGGGACCTTCAGAGATCTAGTCCAACCGCCCTGCCAAAGCAGGTTCACTTACAGCTGGTTGCACAGGAATGTATCCAGGGGGTTTTGAATATCTCCAGAGAAGGAGAATTCACAGCCTCTCTGGGCAGCCTGTTCCAGTGCTCTGTCATGCTCAAAGTCAAGAAGTTTTTCCTTATGTTCAGATGGAATTTCCTGTGTTCCAGTTTGTGTCTGTTGCCTCTTGTCCTGTTGCTGGGCACCATGGAAAACAGTCTGACCCCATCCTCTTGGCACCTGCCCTTTGGATATATATAAGCATTGATGAAACCCATGATGAATTACACAGGCTTCTGAATTTATGGCATCTGGTGCTTCAAATATTTTAATCATGGATTCAAACATAACACAAAGCTGTCTATCCATTTTCCATCTAAGGTATTCTCAGTTCAGATGCCTATTGTCCAGTACCAGTGATATGCTTGGGGTTGCTTCAACCAGAAAAAAAAAATTTCTTCTTTCACTCCATGATTTTTAAAAGGATTACAGGATTTTAAGTAAGAGGAAATGGTAAAAAGCTTGACATATGATCCAGTCATTGACCTTTAAACTCTGTAAACATATACATCTTCCTTGTAAACACAGACAGGGATTATTTCTACATCTCAGGTGAAAATTCCAGTAGTGATTCCTCCCACAGTTCTTCAGTAACCAAAATGCACTGAAAAGGAGTAAGAAAAGGAACTATATCGTTCATCTGAAACCAAAAGGAGAACTGGAACTTTATTCTTCAGTTGTAATTATATTTCCTCGATCACTTTTGATTCCTTCACCTTTTCCACTTTGTACTTGCTTACTCACCTCTTCATCTTGTATTTTTACTGCCAGATCAGAGAGGAGTGCTTATTTCTTGTTTCACTACACAAGAGGCAATGAAAAGCCTCCTTCTATCATCTGGAAGGCAGCTTTTTTTTTTTTTTTTACATATGCCAGAAAGTGAACATGGTGTATTCTCCCTAAAACTTGCAACAAGGTCTTCTGGCTTCTGATGCGTGATAAGAATAGACTGTGCAATAAATATTAAGGCCAGCATGGAAAAGCATAGGAGAACACATGCAGCAGCTCTTATTACAGTAAGCCTTTAAATAAATAGTGTATGTGACACTGTTGTTTATAATAAATCATGTTCTGATTCTTTTTTAAAGCTTTTTAGGATTAATTAGCTGATCAAATGCTGCCTTAGAATTCCCAGTTTGTCGTCCAATTTGTTTTCAGATCGGAGGACTACACTATTGAGTTAAGATTCTGTGAATCTTTGCATACAACAACTTGCAAAATATGTAGGATAAGAAGTAAAAACATTGATAAGAGCAAAAAAAAAAAAATTAATAGAGGTCTCTTCAATTCTCTTCAAACTAAAATAACACCTTTTACTACATTTGCCTCAGTTAACCTGACAAAGATTGACTAATACAAAGTGATTTTAAGTTAAGCTAGGGTATCGAAGCTAGGCCTTAAACAACCTTATTGATTAATTCTTAAATTAATGAAATATGCACAAAGAGTAGAACAGTAGGAACCCTACATTCAGTTTTATAAATGGAAGTTCTGATGCCATCTAAAATTATCTGCACAGCTCCAGAATTTCACAGAAGCTTTTTTTGCAATGTTAACTATTGTCCCAGTTTGAGGTAAAACAGAATCAATTTTCTGCTCAGTAATTTTACTTTTTAGTTAGGCCTCTTCTAACTCTCTGAAACTCTCCGAAATTAACAACATATTGTGCATAAACTGTTTGTACTCAGAGTGGTCAGAGATCAAGGAACGGTACGCGGAGAGGCTCTTGCTTATTCTTGTTGCTCTAACAACCAAGACTAGCTCACTTTGTTGTGTGTCATTTTGGAGGGTCAGAAGTGGAAGACTGTAGAGGGGTTGCACCTGTGGGGAGGAGTGGACAGGACAGGTGACTTAAAACTGACCAACAGGATATTCCATCCCATCTGCATCATGCGCAGTATAAAAGTTGAGGGATCAAGGGGGTCAGCTGTCTTTCTTCAATGGCCGGTGTCCAAGGAAGACTCTGTCTGTTCATCTGCCTTTGATCCCAATCCACACATTCCTGAATCCAGATTCAGAATTCAGTTCCGGCTCATCGCTGAGTCCAGACTGTGACTTCACCAGTGCCTGCCAGTGATGTGATCGTCATCCTGGGAGCTTGATACAGTTTTGTATATATTTTATATATTTCATTATTTTATTTTTATCACTTTATTAATATTTTCATTAAAATAGTTTAGTTCCTTCTAAACTCATAAATCTCTTCATCTCTCTCCCTCCTTTCCTTGGAGAGAGACGTGGGAGAGAACATCTGTCATTAGTCTCATTGACTAGCCCGGCCCAAGCCATGACAACTATGTTGAAACAAGTAAGCTTTGGTTTATCATTGTAATTTTTCCAAGCAGTAATTTTTACATCCTATTAAACAGCTATCTCCATTAATGAGCTCTAAGAAGGATCAGAAATATTTCTCTATGGTTATTGTTTTAGTGCTAGATTGTTGTATTTATGTCACAAGCACAGATGCTTTTTGTTAATCAGCAGTAAGGTTTAGTTCCATTAGAACTTTCACACCTGCTTCTCATGAGGCGTAGATGAAATAGCCATCTGTGTAAATCTAAAAACTTTTCAGAGAGAGACCAAATTGCTAATTTATACATTTACAGTCATCTATTTTTTATCCCTTGGCTAATCCGCTCAGACCTATGTGTCAGTATATCAGTGCATTTACATTTTTACCATTTAGGAAATAAAATATTTTAGACACCATTTGTTCTGAACAGAGTTCTGTACGCTGGAGTTCAGTCATCCATTTTCTAGCATTATATCAACATTATACAATAAATCTCATAAGGTCAGAAAATACTTGGAGATTTTTGTCTTATTTTTTTTACATTTTCAATCTAAAATTTTCAACGTGACATTAATACATATTATCTTTTGATATATGATGATGATACTATTTTGTAGTGTGATTGCACAATAATTTTATATGTGTATTGGTCTATCAATCAAACCAAGAAGGTGATGCAATCTAGAAAAACTCTGAAGAGTAAAACTTGAAGAAAAATATAGCATCAGTGTTCCACACCTGTTCCACAAACTCAGATCTTATTCTTACAGTTAGCAAATAAGTAAGTAAAAAAGGTTGTAGGAAATTTAATGCTTAACATTTAAAAAATCCAGTGATATGTTTCTCTATAAGAAATTGTAAATGATCTTGAAAAGATTTGCCTGCACGTGAAAATACGATGTTGTATTAATCTCCTAAATACTATATTGCATCAATCTCCTAAAACCAATTATACTTGAGAGGATTATTTCTAACAGTTACATTTGGGAACACTATCTGTCAGGAACCCTAGAATTAGTCAAAATATACAGCCACAATCTTTCAAAGTACAGAAGATACAGAAGAAACAATCATCAAACCTTATCTATCACCTCATTGTCTCCATCAGTGTTTTTAAAGTTAGTTCCTCATATTTTCATTCAACACCAGAAGACCTGAATTGGTGGATGTCAAATCATTTGGAATTAGTTGTTTAGGATGGGATTCACCTCAGAACATGTCCTAGTGAGTCTAAGTCTAGGCTCCCTCTTCACTTAAAGCACACAGTCAGACAAAATCATTGCCTAAAGCAAGATGGTTATTTTGCACTGTTTGCAGGAGGCAAGACTTCTCCCATCAAGGCCATATTTAGAGGCAAGTTGTGTGCGACATATTTCTTTATTCCCTCATTCTACCTCCCTCTTTGGATGGAGGTAGCTAAATTTAATTTTTATTGTCACTGTGAGCTGAGAAAAGCAATGATGAACTTGGCACTAAGGAGCTGCAAAGACACTACAATACCACACATGCAAATATTCAGAATTAATCAGGTAACTTAAATGCAGAAGTATGACTTGTCATGCTGAATTACTACAAATGAAGCATGATTGATTGATTATACCCTGTCATAAGTTTTCCTCAGAGCAAAGGAATACATTGAGATAAATACACAGTAATAATACACTTAAGAAAATGTAATATCAATAGGATGTAAAAAACTGGTGAGTTCTGGTTAAGAAATTGATAGCACTGCAGGCCTCAGAGATGCATGATGTTGTACAAAATGATTTCTTTATATAAATAGGCGGCTCATACAACAGAGAAAGTATATACAGTCTTAGTAACATTTAACCATGAAATAAATTTTATGATTATCATCTTAAAATTTTGAAAGAGTAAAAAAATTAAAAATAAGCCAAAATACCCCCACTAAAACTTATAACCTGGGATACTTTAATGCCCTTTTATATCTGCCAGAAAAAGGTGACAAAGTCAAAATTTATGGTGTATTGACTGAGGTACAATAGATCTCTGTCAATAAGTTAATGAATAATTTAAACATTACAGCATGAAACAGTCTATGAAGTGCAAGAATGTATACTGGAGTCTCCAACTGACTCTCTGAATGATTCCCAATTAGAGTCAGTACAGTTTTCCAGAGAAGACATAACACTGGAGGCCCAACTACAAAGAATTTGACTGCAGTCATAAGAAAAATGACCAAATCAGTTCCATTTTCAATCATTTTCCTTGTCTTTCTCAAAATCATTTACAGATTGTCATTACTATTTGGGTAATGTGTTAGCAGCTCAAGGTGGGAGTCATTTCACCTCCCCAAGACACTTAACTTACATCTGAAGTTTTTTGACTATTAATGCATTTATATAATTATGAGACTGAAAGAGGAATTCAGGCAGTAAAACCTCAGTCCCTTCTCCAGGCTCAAGTTCTGTGTATGCTAATTATGCAGATTTAGATACATAAGGATCCTCCCTGTTGTTTTAAATATCCATCTCATACATGGGCAAGATTCACCTCCTTGACTAAGTGTGTCTAATATCCTTCCAGGCATAATTCATTTATTTCATGGCAGCTCCCTGTAATTTCTAGAAAGCTCTTAAATTTAAATTGGCTGCAGACAGTAACTGTCTTTCTCAAGCAGCTCAGGTCTGAAAGATGATGAACAAGCATGTGAGCCATGTGGGGTTGCTGTTTCCATTCCATGCCAAAGAACCTGTGTCTGCCTTAAGAGTACCTGCATCAGGACCAGTATTGGGATGTGGTGATCACTGTTTTGCTTGCATAACCATCACACTATCTCATGTGGTATTGTGGCAAATAAGGAGTGATCTCTCACCTTCAGCAGAGGATCTGGACGAGTAGCAGTGGTTGTAGGCTGGATGGCTATCATGGTTTTGGTCTGGAAAATAATAGACGAGGCCTTCATTTTCAACAAAGCCTTTATGGAAGTATTCTTCTTTACGGTCTACCATCGGTTCTGGGACTTCATAATTCATGTTTGCATGTGGTTATCATAAGAAGTTTGCATGTGGATATGTGGAGGGGAAAGGCGGCCCAGCCTTTCATTCTTGAGTTAGCAGTCTAAAATGTTTTTGCTGGGAAATATAAAGGTTTTGAATAAAACTTGTATCACAAATAGGAGACTGCTATATATTTTGGAGTAATTATAATTTGCCCACTTAGCTTAGAGAGCCTGAGTAAATCAGTCTTAATTAAAGTTGTGATTTATCCCACTTAAATGTAACTATGAAATTAAGATTCTAGTCTAAACTAACCAGCTAAGACCATTGATGGAAGGAGAAAGGCGCTTTAAGCTTCTCCAATGAAAATGTCTAAATATGGACAGATGCTAATACCTTCCTACTTGCCCCCAACAGCTCAGTATCTGGTAGGGTTGTTTGTTAATTTAGCAGGAGTGGAGCTTCCCGCAGAAGACATTAATGGCACTCCCCTCTCCTCAGTAGCTATACAGGGGAACGAGACACTTAAGAATGACTGATTTACCAGGCTTCAGTGTTGAAGCAATACCACCAGAAGCACAGTATAATTAAATCCCAGTGAGTAAAGTTAGGACTTGGAATTGGGAGAACCAAAACATCATTTTCAGCATCTTCCATATGTTATGTATTTGACCTAGAACAAACTATTTAGGGTTATCTCTGTTTTCTGACATCCCACCCCAAGGAACAAGTCTTGTGTAAGCTCACTAGTCACCACTACTCTAAGGACTGTTTTGCCATCCCCACTTCACAAGTTTTTTGTGTACTTTTGCTGTATTAATTCGGTTGCAGCTTTCTATGTTGAATCCTATTATCCTGTTTTGATTTTCTCAACCCTAGTTGTCACTAGGAAGCATGCAATAACTAATGAAAAACCAAATACATTAAATACATTAAATTTAAGAAAGATGAAGTCATTATATTGTATTAAATACCATCATGCAAGTAATTAATTTTGCCTGGTTATTCTTACACTGAAGACAGTAACTTTTGTTTTATTGAAGTTTATACTCAGTAAGAACATCGCATTAGGATAACAGCACTGCAGTAGGATTCATTGTGAGGATGCTGCATGAGCTGGTGGCTGCCTGGGGGCTGAGAGCTGGGGCACTTGCCAGTATCTGGCAGACAGGGCCCATCCCATTCCCCAGCAGCTGGGGCGCACTGGGGAAGCCCCAGCCCGGGGAATCAGGCACCTCACTGGGGACAGGCCAAGGCAAGTGGGGCCCATGGCCGGGCAGGGCAGGCTGTGGGGAATTGGAGGCCGGCCATGCTGCTGTGTCAATTAGGGCAGTGGCTGATGGCCCTGGGGTGCTGACATGGGGTCCTGGGCCATGGGAAGGTTGGGGGGAGCCCCAAAGAGTCTGGGCAGGGACAGTCAGGATCATTATCATCCTCAGGGCCCTAACAGTGATATTCATTCTGGAGACACCTAACTTTTTATCTACATGTAGGGGTCTACACACCTGACAGATCTGAAAGCTTCCTGTATAGTAACTGACTATCTGGTTAAAACAGCCAACAGCAGTTATTTAGTCTACTCTAAAGCAAAAAAAAAATGGCATAAAGGCTTAAGCTAAAGAATTACATTGGTGTTCATGTCATTTGAAACTCTCTGAGACACTGTTTCTGGTCCATCGCTGCCATTCCAGGGTAGGAGAGGTCTCCTCTAAGTTCTTGTATCATATCTGCCCTACCCATTCAGATCTCTTGAAATTTCTGGGCACCACATGTGACAACTGAAGCCTACCCTTACAGAAAAGAACCAAATCCCTACAGACTTTGCTGTCTATATTGGCTAGATCTTCCTTGACTACATATAAAAATGTAGTTTACGTGTCAGCACCTGGACACTGATTCAATTGCCTAAACACAGGTGTTTAGTGCCGTTTGAAATGATCTATGGTATCTGAGACTTCTATATGGGTTTGGTGGCTATAACACAGAGAGACCAATGTTTTTCTGCAGTGGAACCAAAAGCCAAACAATTTGTACCATTGCATTTCAAATGGTTATTTTCTTTAACCACTACTGAAGCCTTAATAAAGTTATAGATATTGTTGTAATTACACCCATTAAAATATTTTGCTTATTTGAATCAGGGCAGCATTACTGAGCTGTTAAAATTCCCAGATCTTTTGCTGTAACTGCCTTAAAATCTGCTGTTTCCTAGTGTGTATTTGTAGAGATGATTATTTTTACCTAATTGTAGGACTTTGGACACAGTCTTAAAAGGTATCATCTTATTTTATCATGCTGCTTTTCAAATTTGTTAGGGTCATTTTCACCTCTAATCTTGCCTTCCTATTGCATTGTCCAAATAATTATTAAAAAGTAACATTGGCTGATGAGTAGAGCCCTGAAAAAACTGGTATGATACATCCTAGTTATTTGGCAAAGCTTATTAATAATAACACATAAAAAAGCCTTTGTCAAATCAAGATATGGGAAATCTACAGACTGTCCTCTATCTACAAGGTTTGTTACCTTGTCATAGAAAAAAAAAGAAAAAAAAAATTGCTTGACAGGAGTTGTTCTTAACATGTTGCTGTTATTTACCTTCTTGTTATCTTCTGTGTAGTTGCACGCATTTTATTTGATTATTTGTTCTGGTACAATTGTGGAAAATAAAGTTGACTAGCTGGTCAATATTTATTCCCTTCTCACCTGTTTCCCCACTCCTTTCCATTTCAAAGATAGGCACCTTGTCCTTTTGTTTTGTTTCGTTTCCTTAGTCTGTAGGACCTCATCCATCTTTCATGAGTTCTCAAAGATAAATGCTAACAGTGTATCTCTGAAGCAGACATTCAGCAAATGCCCTTAAGTGTTATGATTCATAGTGTTGCAGTGCCTAAGACTTAGAAACCTTGTTCCAAGAATGAAATTTGAAGTAATGAATAGCTGAGAAAACACTCATTGTTTTATGGAAAAATATGAAAATCAATGAAATTATAGTGATACAGCACTATAGTAGTGACAGAGGCCAAAAATTTCATATCGGTTCCCTTTAATGAGATAAATTTACTTATTTTTGAAACTACTCATACTCCTTAGACTGAACGTTTATCAGCCATTACAGTGGTTATGGAGAGAGCTATCTTTATGCTTGAACACCTATTTGTGTCTGTTTCTGTGGTTAATTCCTGTTTTTTTAATACTTATAACCTACGACTCTAGCTCCTAGCTCTCTTTCAGCTCTTCCCTTTAACTCCTGATCAGTTTTTAATTCTCTGTTCTTGATATTGGCTCCTGACCTTGGACTTACCTTTTCATACATTTCCAGAGCCTGTGTTCTTCTCTGAGTTTTTTCCCCTGTTTCTCAATATTGTGTTGGACTTCTTATAGCTCCAGAGCTACTAAATATCTATACAATTTTCTGAGGGCTATGAGCACTACTAAATCCTGCTTTTTATTAATAGCCACATCAAAAAAGGTCTACACAATCTTAATTATTGGGATTTCATTTCCATGTTCAGGTGTCACTGAACAGCAATAACTACTAGATTCTCATGTACTATTTTTGTGTGCAACTTTTCATAATATACCACTAAACTTCTTTAGATCATGACTTTCATAAAATGTCTTCCATATATTTCTGTTATTTTTTAGTACTTTATTTTCTGTTCAACAGTACAGAAAACATCTGTAAGTTCATTAAATCTTTATCTGTGAAAAGAAAGATGTGTAACAGGAATAACTCTTTTCTGTGGATACAGAACAACTTGAATTTAATTTAATTCTAGTCAATGACTAGCAGTGGGATTTATTTTTGTGTTGAGGTTTCATTTCTGTATTGCAAGCAACAGAATTTCAGTACAGCTTCCAGGTGGCAGTGACGATAACTTATAAAGTTCCTGTTATACCCATTGGGTATTTAAAGTTTGATTCATCCTAACAATAGGTATCCAGTGCCATGTGAGACAGCCTAGTGTTTCTGCGACATCCATATGTGACTGGTAGAAGCTGCATAGGACCTAGGGGAGATTTGTGTCACACTGGACAGAAAACTGAAAACCCAATTGGGTGTGTCTAGACACGATAATCAAGTGAAGCAAACCCTTAGTTCACATGAGAATGCTGATCTTTATATTCCTAAAAGGCACCTACACCCTGATACTACCAAGATCTGAGTAGAGGTATATGTGTTCCTTCTCCTAATCCTCAGCTAACACCACCTTCCTCTGATAAAGCCTACATGACAGAAATAGAGAACCTCAGACAGGGGAATGTTTTCTGATGCTGCTTCTTATTGCTTCCACCACCTTGGGCTAGATTAGAAGCTTTTTGATTAATACAAAGACTCCCAGAACAGCTTTCAATTACCAAAACATAAGTTGTGTCCTTTTGTATGCTCTGGGATAACTTACCTTCCCTGTGGTGGTGTTCCAGAATGTTTTGGGTTTCCCATAAGGCCTACATCATGTCTGCTGGACAGTATTTTTGAACATCCAGGCCATACCAAATAAATGTAGGTGCCCATAATTAGACAACTGGATTGAAAATTAGTGAGACTCACATTCACTTAGCAATCCCCAAATTTCAGAATGAGTGTTCAGAAGTCGAATTTGTATTTACAGGCAACAGCTGCAATGCAGCTTGGGAACTATAAGTTAAACTGGCATAGTGAGAAGGTAGTTGAATTAAACCTCTCAAAGTAGATGGAATAAGGAAATCTGACCTGTTATCCCAAATCAAATCAGTGCACCAATAAATTTAGTAGTTTTCAATACATGAGACTTCAAAACCAGCTGAAAATATTCCTGTTACCCTTACAGTTGGATAATTGTGCTGCACTATATGGAAAAAGAAAAAACATCTTCCTTGGGCATCACAATCAGCTGTTTAGTTTAGAGAGGTGTGAAAACATCCCTTATTTTTTAACTTGCTTCAGTATATTTTTTGGTTCATGTCAGTTATAAAATCATTCACTGTTTTTTTTTTGCAGACTGGGATTCTGTAGTAAGTTGTATTACTTTCATAACAGTTTTAAGTAGCTCTTATGGAATGCTTCACATTACTATTTTCACCTCTGGTTTACAGGTAAAGAAAGTGAAATGTAGATGTTTTCCAAACTCAGGCAACAAAGAATGGAATTCTAGAAATAAAATTTGGGCATTCTGAACATTTTTCCAACATAAATTCTTACTGTTACTATCATATTCTTACAATGCTTCCACATTTATCTACCAAATTTTCTCTTTTTAAAAGGCAGAAAAATGAAAGGAATTAAGAGTTGCTAATATTTATTTTAAAATGTAAAATCTCAGTATTTAAAATTTTAAAACTCTCTAATTTTTCCTATGAAACTACAACATTACATTTTGATTTAAACTTATTGCTGTTTAATTTAATGGCAGTATCATAAGCCATCATGGGTTTTTTTTCCAAAATTATATGACAGTGATGCAACCCAAATTACACATAAAAAAAAATAGTGTCTAATTCTGTATTGAAATAAATGAACAGATACGGAAATGCATCTGTTGATCTGCCTAAAAATCCTCATCCAAATTATGCAGTATAACTAAGATTCGGTTTTTTAATGATTGGTTTAACACTTATATATTCTGTCTGTGTAGTAATCTTATCCTGGTTTATAACAACAGTCTCGTGGTACTGCTCCATTTTCTGTGTTAAAAAGTTGACTGTAGTTAGACCTCTAGCAAAAAATAAGAGACCAAATTGCCTGTTTTCTCTGTTGGAGAATTTTGGGGTCACTTGGAGAAAGGTGATCCAGACACAGGTGTTATTAGAAAACATAAATTTATTGTCTACAATTCTTCTGTGAAATATTTCCTCAAATACCAAATCCATCATTTAGATTCATAAATTGAAATTTCCAAAGGTTAGACTAATCTAATATTGTTACCATTGGGATTAGAAGTTATTTTGATTGAGAGGAACAGAGGACAGGGGGTAAGTTTTAGACATCTGTTCAAATTCAGAATAAACTATAGCAAGAAGTGTTGCTCAGAGCTACTTTTTGATGTAGCTGGTTTTGTGCAAACAGAAGAATAAATAATTATGCCCAGTATCGTGGCTTAATATATTTTGAAGGACTTAGAGAAAAAAAGTCTCATGTAAAGAAAGCAGAGAGCACAAAAGATGTTAAATATTGAATAGAAATAAAGAAGCAAACATCCTGAAACTTTCAAATACAGATCAAAAGAAAGCTAAAGACTTACTTGCAAGAATGGGATGAGTACTAAATCATTAACTGAAAAAAATAATTTTGGCCTGTAGACATATTCTATTTCCTTTCATTTCTTTCATCATTGTGAAGGTTGGTATTTCATGATCAAATTTTATGCAACTCAGTATGTGTTCATAGCAATGCACATACAGCTTTCCTTACATTCTTAAACTTGTTCCATTCTAATCTCTGGATACATCATCTTTTGCAATTTCTAAAAGATTAACTTTTTCAGTAACTCAAAATTGCTTACAGAACTAATGCTATGTCTGGCAACGTACTTAATGTACTTCATTTGTTGAATGCAAAATCAACTATTCATGTGACCTTCAGGATTTAGTCAGTTTTCAACGCGGTGGCTGACAGTAAGAAAGACTTCTATCTAAAAAAAGAGCCTTTAGACAATTTGGTGTTGGGTAAATCGCAAGTGATTCCTATAGGCGTATCTGAAAATATTCCTGAAAAGTCCTCCGTTAAATGTAGAGCTATTTAATTAAAACTTCTAAAGGCTTTATTGACAAGCATTTCTACACTTATTAATAACCCAAAAATCAGTTTTCTGTTTAAAGTTAGAAGTGGCTTGTTGGAAAACAAATGAATATGTATAACTAAATCTTTTCTCTTCAAAGTTTGGTCAGAGACAGGAAAGGGAAAAAAAAAATCAAAGCAATATTAATTTAGAAGACATTAAAGGCCTTCAAAATTATTTGCATGGTTCACGGACAACAGACTTTACTTTTGTATAGGCTTACAGCTTTAGTGTTATCAGTGAAAGTCATTAGTGTTTAATAGCATTGTACTACTAGATACAAAATGACTTTAAAGGACTTAGATCAGCTTCTACAATTCCAAAATTGTCATAACAAATGAAACTGTTAAACTAAAGCTAACATTTCAACAGTTGAGACAAAACCTTTAGGGTAAACTTAAGATCTTTGTTAAAATTGCACAGCTACTCTTTGTGGTGCATATACTCTGTGAATAAACAATAGCATTGCAGATCTGGTTTTGCATAAAACTGTAAAGAAGAGCTAACAAGATTTTGCCAAGTTTTTCAGTTAGAAAAAGATGACACTTTTTTATCATTTGCAATGATATAAAAAGTATTTCTCTGTTATAAGTTTGTTTTAGAAACTGAAATAAAATGTTAGTGATCCAGAATATTTTGAACTTTAATTCAAAATTTGATGTTATAAATACATTTTGAATGTTTTTCTATAATAGTTAATGATTTGTTGGTAGTGATTATAGTGCAGTAGCTTCATACTTTGTTGGGTCATAGGAGCTGAAATAGTCTATACATGTATAATTTTGTGTTTAAGTGATCAAAGGCAACTTCCAGTCAGATCATATTGAGACACGGTATTTTATTTTCTAGATCAAACTATGCCTGTACTTGTAATAAGAATATTTATTTTGGCTTCAAATGAGAATTAAATCAAATGGCATTTTGTTGAAGTTACCTGCAAAATTGGCATCCCTGTGTTTTGATCATCTATTCAACAAAAACTTAACAGTATACACACATACGAAAACAACAGGTATCCTTCATGAACAGCCTTTCGGTTGATTACATTAAAGTAATAGTATCTTTTTTCTAATATTTTAGTGGCCAAAATGTTTCTGGTAGCAGAACAATCTATAGAGAAAGGATGACATAGAGGATCATAGAATGGTTCTGGTTTGATATATTCCGACTTGCTTTTGGCTAGCACAGTAGGATGTGCAGCCTTCCAGCTGAAAATTGCAGCAGAATGACCATAGCAACCAATGCAAGATGCTGACAGCAAATGTTGAGTCTACGTCTCCATGAACTGGCAGTCCTCTGCAAGTGGGACCTGTGAGAGTTCAGCCTGTTTTTACACCATTTTGTCCTTTCTTCCTGTTGATTTGTCACCGATGGGTATTTACTTCCATATCCTTTGTTGGGTTTTCCTTCCAATCAGTCCTAAATCTTTGCAGCAGCTTTCCATGAAAATATAAAAAGCAATAATAACAGCAGTGAAAATCAGGTTGGATGTCCCATAGTGAATGAACTGTGAGCATAGACACTGCTTCAAACACTGACATTGACTGCTTAAAGAAAAAAAAAAAATCAACAATAATATAGTCAGAATAAAACCAAGCAAACAATGTCAGTCACAGACTTTTTTTTCCTTGGAGAGAAAATCTATACAATCTTAGGAGACTGCAACCAAATAATCACAGAATTACAGAATCACAGAATGATTCGGGTTGGAAGGAACCTTAAAGATCATCTAGTTCCAACCCCCCTGCAATGGGCAGGGACACCTCCCACTAGACCAGGCTGCTCAAAGCCTCATCCAACCTGGCCTTGAACACTTCCAGGGATGGGGCATCCACAGCCTCCCTGGGCAACCTGTTCCAGTGTTTAACCACCCTTACTGTAAAGAATTTCTTCCTGATTTCCAATCCAAATCCACCCTCTCGCAGTTTGAAACCGTTACCCCTTGTCCTATCATTACACTCCCTGATAAAGAGTCCCTCCCCATCTTTCCTTTTAAGTACTGAAAGGCTGCTATAAGGTCTCCCTGGAGCCTTCTCTTCTCCAGGCTGAACAACACCAACTCTCTCAGCCTGTCCTCACAGGAGAGGTGCTCCAGCTCTCTCCTCATCTTTGTGGCCCTCTGCTGGACCTGTTCCAACAGGTCCATGTCTTTCCTGTGCTGAGGACTCCAGAGCTGGACGTAACACTCCAGATGGGATCTCACCAGAGCGGAGTAGAGGGGTAGAATCACCTCCCTTGACCTATGACTAAAATGGTCTAGGAAGTATTCTCCAAACTTGAGAAAAAACAGCACATCATGTGTCTGTGTGTTCAACTAAGGTCTCTTATTCACCTACCTGGCCGCACAGCTGGGCACAAGTATGGACTCTGATTGTTGGGAATAATCCATGGGCTATGCCAGCTTCTGAATTGTCCTCAGCCGTTCATCTAGACTGGTGAATTAACTGAATGGTAATGTGCACAACTGCAAGACTAAGAGAAATCAGTGGTTGAAAAGAAACATTGTACTAGTATCTGCTTCTGAGAGGGATATATAGACATATATTTTACAATCTAAGATATTATAACACACTGTGAACTGTAGGAAATGGGCATCTGTTTTGGTTTTGTTTCTTTTTTTAATCTTTCCAAGATCAGCATAATTTCAATAAGTGGAGCCATTTTCATTGCTAATTCTTTATACGCTATCTTAAACAAAATGGATTGGAATGTTATGTGGGGCTGTAGCATCAGAGAATCTCCATACCTGTAATACTCAGGATTATTCATACAACCTAATTAGTTCTCTAAATTTCATCTTCAAGAATTATTTACAGTAAAACAGAGTGGGCAAAAGAAGTTAACAAAAAAGTTATTTTTTCTATGACTTTAAATTCATCCACATTGAACAAGATGACAGGTAAGAATATCCAATTCAGAGTTAACCGGACAGCCAGATACAGTCAGTATTTCAACATTTGCCCATTTAATATCTAGATACTGAATTGTCCAAGAATGTGACTGCCATCTTAATTATCTGTTGCTTCCCTCTGGCAGTATTGTTAATATATTTTGGGTCGTTATGAGATTAAATGCTCCGAAGTGATAAAAGAAACTGGCTTGTGTGGCATTTACAATGATGTACCCTAAACTTTTAATTGCTTGAGACTCTGTGTTCCTACCTTTCATTTGCTTTATGCTCTGTACTCTGCCCTTGATACTTTTAATAAACTGAATAGTATACCCATTTTTGCTCTAAACAAAAAAAGTGAAAAATCAATGGGGTAAGAACATAGTCCTTATAATAAATAAACAGAATTATAAACAAACAAATCAATAAGAGGGAGAGAAACTTTCTTGTGGGATAAAGCTGGACTCTTTTAGATTATTTTGGTGGAATATCTGCAATTGGTCGTACCAGTGACAAGGTGGAAAGATATTAAATGCACATTGCTGGAGCCAGTAACACATTCTCGTTGTTCCAGCCTACTTCTCTTGAGAAATAAAATATTGAGGATGTTTGTGAAAGGGGAACAAGTTTTTGTGTGATTCACAGAACTGCTTTTTGGTTGCTGATGAAGAATCTTTTTGTTGTCTGAAGAGCAGTGGATTTCAATTAACTCTACATTACCAGTACTAGGTCTCCTACCAGTATGTACACGGGATAACTTGCAGCATCACTGTCTGATTTCAGGAAGCCCTACTGCACTGAGGTAGTGATAACAAAGGGCAGGGACTTCTCAGGTGTGCGTAAATACTGGGTAGATAGCTCTCTCTACCTAGGTTTAGGCCCAAGAATGCAGAGAGAGAAAATAACTGTAACAATTCTGAACAAGGCTCAGTTTTAAGAGTGATGGTGACTCTCCTTAGCTATGAATTTCTTAACTCTAAAGCTGAAGAGTTGTGCTTGTTCTCCATCAGGGCTCATGAATCTTGCATTCTTGACTACCCAGTGACAGAGCTTCAGCATGAGGTGAAAAGGGTATCCCCATTTTCTTTTCTCCATCTTATTTCCTTCCCTCCTCCCTTATGCTTTTGTGGTGATCAGGGCACACTCCTGGGAAAAAAGTGATTTTAGTTTGAAATACTTTAAATTAAGGATACTGAACTCAAATCTCCCAAGTGATTTCTTTAACCAAGAGTCTGTCATACAAAACATGAGCAATGCCTCCCCTCGTCACCTTTCTCTGACAGCTGTGTTTTAAAGGCAAAGCAGTTGAAACTGTGTTTTATAAGTGCCCCAGTGAGTGTCAGGCAGAAAATACAAGTTTCAGACCTTCAGTCCTACTGGACTGGTCTTCTTAGGTAACTTATGAATTCCATCAACAGTTAGTTGAGGGCTGTGCATCCTCAAGAGGAGACAAGAACAGTTCTAGGCACACGCAAAAATGGAATTTCAGGTAATTGGGAATGTTTTAGCTCGAACATAGTTAGGCTAGGAAATTTAGCTGTTTGCTGAGTATGGGTGTTTTAAATGGTAATTAATTCATGAGGTGTGTAAACTCTACCTCCATTTTTTTAGAGGACCCTACATTCTTTTCATTGTATGCATTTTATTCTAGTTTATGCTATAGTACCAGAATTACTTCCAGCAATGGCCACGTTTAATCTTTTTTTCTGAAATGTTAACTTCCTTTTTATTTATTGGGAATAGTATGCTACTTTTTCCGTTATTTCTGATATCAATTTTATCCCTTTTTCTGAATCACAGTAGATAAGTGGAAAAATTAGAGAATTAGACTATAGATAGCTTGTCTTGTAAATTAGGCCTAACTCGCCACTTTTCTTGTTTGTCAAGAAATGAAATAACAAAAATGACTGCTAGTATGGCTATAGACCATACCATTTGAGAACCTTATTCTAACAGCCGTTTGAGGACAATTTTACTCATGATAAAATGTGGGAGGCAGTAGGTTCAGTTTCTTTCCCCAGTTGTTAGTGTAATTGGGGAAAACTTGACTCAAGAAGATGTATGAAGTAGAGCTACTAAGATCACGGATTGGTTAAACCTGATTTTTAGAATCTAGTGTTCTGAAAGTTGAGTAGGAAAAAGCCCATATAACTTCAGCCCACCAAAAAAGCAGGAGACTAGTCTAAGTCATTCATTTAGATTCCATGTCACTGTAATAAAGAATTACCTTTTCATGTTGCTGACTGCAAGTGGTTTTTTTTTTTCAGTTTGGTATTTTTTCCTGCTGTTGACTACCAAGGCATTTTAGACATTGGTGTTAGGCTGAATGTCTAACTTCAGATAAGTCAATTTAGGTGAGACAAATCTCAGGTTGGTTGACCGAATGGGTAAGAAAAGCTTAGCAGTATGTGGCTAGAGGTCATTTACAAGATGTCCTGTTACAATTTTGTGGTTGTGAGTCACAAAATATTATTACATTGATTGATCTACCTGACACAGCTGTTGTGAAAATGAGTTACTCTTTGTATAGAGAGAAATAAATCCAAAAGATACACTTCTGCCTCCTCTAGTCCAATACACTTCTGCTTGAATATAGTGGGAGATACAACAGCATGAAATGTGCAGAACTGAACTGTATCTAATATTTCTCTTCAATTTATATTATAAATAAATAAAAAAGAAACTTGAAAAGTTTTAGTAGAGGAAATTTTTTCTCCTCCTATCTGGTTTCAACTGTAGCAAAACCAACCAGAACAACGACAGAAGTAAACCTCCAGCTTCCTTTGCCTTTCCTTCTCCAAACAAGAACCATTTTTATTGCCTATAAATAAACTTCCAGTACCTGAAAGATAATTGCTTCTTTTCCTGTGTTTATATCTGCTTCATTTGCTGAATGCAGGATTTCACAAGGTTTGATGATTACAAAATATGCTAACTCATTTTTTACCCATTGAAATGGGCAAAACTGGAACTATGAACTCAAGCTAATCAGAAACTTACACTGTTTTAGTGATTTCAGGTTGTAGCTCGGTAGAGCAAAATACTCTACACATGAAATTATCTGATTTATTTTGCTAAAAACTAACTAACAATGGGATTTATCACAGCTAACTCAGGTTATCTAAAAATTAAGATGGATTCAGCTCTAGATTAAGACACTAAAATTTCGGTATCTACATGTGAGCGAGGTGTATAAACTCCTATTGGAGTTGATGAATATCTGAATATCAGTAGAGCTTCTAAAAAGGTATATGCTCTTGCTTATCTTCCCTGGCTCTTGATCTAGAAGATTGCACACCTCCCATCACATCAGTCCCATGGGGATATCTTTGACACCTTAAGGCATCTCAAATTACACTAGACAGTTATGATAAAGCAATAGAATTGAGTCAGTAATCAATGGAGTCTGAAGTGTTTTTAAACCTCCTAGTGTGTCATCTTTCTATGATTCAAAGCCTAGTTTTAATACCATACGTTGGCATAATCTTGGCCTATGCATCTGAGCAAATTGCCAAGTAATGGAAAAGAGTTGTGATGAAACTACGTAGACTAGAGCCATGAAAGATAAAAAAGGTGAAACTGCAGACAAGGTAAAAGAGAAAGGTTCAAGGATTTCACAGGAATAACAAGTGAGAAAAAACTTAAAGGGGAAAAATAATAATAACAAAAAAAAAAAAGTAGCTTTTTAGTCCTAGTAATCTATTGTTTAATATTAAACAAAAAATGTTTCATACTTTTAAGTTTTATAATAATTATATGTGTGACCTGCATCCATGGGTAGAACTTCTACAGTCATTTGCTATTAGTGTTCAGTTTCTCCTGCTGCCTAGTGTCTTAATTTTCTGCTCCAAATACTTAAGTGCCCCAATAAAAGAGCAATACATTTTTCTATCAAGGTTTTAAACTACAGAAAAGAATTAAAAAAACAAAAAACAAAAAACAAAAAAAACCCCACAAAGTTACAATTGTAAAATATGGACTGACATCCTGCCCCCACCACTAGAAAGAAGGATGCTTGTGGTAGTTATTATTAAATCCATTGCAACAAATTTCTGATGTAAAACTGAAGCAAGCCTGGGTTCTGAAATCTTTCAAAATAGTCTTGCACTGGTGTATTCAGAACACCTTGTTTCCAATGAGCAGACAAGAGTTTTCTCAAGGTATATACAGGGGAACAAAGAGACAGTGGAGTGATGGTAAAATAAAATATGTTAAACCATTTGCAGATGAAGAGGAAAGAAGAGGTTATCTGGGCTTGAACTCCCTAATCCATTTGTACTATGAAACTAAAGCATCTGTACTTAATTTTACCACACTTGAAGATAGTCAGAAAAGGAATTAGAAGAAATCTTTTTAACTGGAGGGATACAGAGAGAAATTGACATCAGGAATTCAACCCAAAGAGTGTGTCAGATTACCTAAAAAATATTCTACCCTCTTTCAAGGCCTATCCTAAATAATTTGCGAACAGAGATGACATTTAAAAGCAGAAGGGAAGGTGGGCAGGAAGATCAGAGCAGAAAAGATGAATTTCTTGTGCTGCAATATAACACCATCATTTTTCTTAATTATTCTTGACATTTCACCTATTATTCTGTGATCTCCCTCAGAGCATAGAGGGGGAAAAATGCCAGTTGCTTTTCAGAATAAAAAGTGAAGAGGTACTTGCTGTTGGCTTTTATGGCTGGAGTCTGCCCTTTGATACACAGAATCATAGCACCACCTATCTGGTAGAATTAGTTATTATGTTTGTAGATTTGCAGCCCAGGGCAAATTATGCAAAATGTTGTGGGTGCTGTGTATTTGTGTGGAATAAAGGCGCTACAGTAAAATTAATTATATATTAAAAGAGGAATACTGAACATATGGTGAAGAAAAGTAATACTAAAGTGTTGAATTAAACCTCTAAGAACTTTTATTGAAATTTGTAGGTCAAAATAAATAGTATGCGTCTGTACAGGGCATTAAAATTCAATATATTCTCTAAAACCCAGGACCAGAGTTATAGAGTAGTATCTATCTATCATAATGAATGAAACACTAATTTCCTCAGCTCCTCTGGGGTGTTGCTGTAAAACAAGGATTAAGAATTGTTCATCAGAACCAACTGGAAAAAGACGTAGAGGTTATGCTAAGAAACCTACAGTTTTCATAGAAATATAGAAAAAAAAAGCAGAAAACTCAATTGAAGTGGTATAAAATTTTATCTTCTTAATAAGGACACCTTCATTTCACTGTCTTTTTTTTTTATTTAATTTCTATACTTCAGTGAATCATGAAGTATTAGTAAGAAATAAATTGCTAGCTCACAAAATTACACCAATCAAGACAATCACTATTCTTAAAAAAAATAAAAAATCCTACTTAATAAGGATTATACAATTAAAAGTATATGCTTGGGAATTAATAAACAGAAGTCACAGAAAATAATTTCACAAGGCAAAGCACATAACTGCTAGAAGGCCACCATCCATATCAGAATGTATTTATCTGTCTATTTATTTATGTATTTATGTATTTAACAGAATACTGACCTCTTAATGGAAGTACAGGCTCAAAATGAAAATCTATTTTATTCACATGAAACTTCTTGAAAGTTTGATACAGTTTGAGGGTAAGCAGCTCTTCCTTAAATCTTTCCCATCTCTAATGAGATTCATGGATGTAAGATAATGAAACTACATTAACTGAAATCTGTAGAATCTGGGTCCCCTAATCTCTAGTAAAATTCATACTGGGGAAGAAAATACTCTGTGTCAATCCACTATGAATGGCCAATTCGCTAGTACCTATTTGGTTCCCGTTCTCACAAATTCTGCCCTCCTGTCCAATAGTAGGAATTCTCCTGATCTTCAGCAGTCCTACCAACCAGTGCTAAAGAAGAAGAAAATCACAGTCATCACTGCCTGCTGGATATTAATATATTTCACAAGCTATACTGGCAAAGCACTAAGCAAAAGACTTCCAGTCTATAACCCTCCCACAGTTGTGAAGGGACACAGGGAATGATAAACGTGAGCTCATTTCTCACAAAAGGAGAAACTAAGCCCTGAAGAGCAGTCAGGACTATAACATCACCCACTGCTGCGTGCCTTCATCTTCTTTTCCAGGAGGGTGTTGTTACTTATTGTCACACTTACGCAGACCTTTGTACTTTAAGTAGGGCTATACTTAGGGCATGTGCAGTGTTAACAGTGTGTTTAAGCTGGGGTATGAGTAAGAAGAGTCTTGTAAAGAGGGTCTGTCACAGCGCCAACCACCAACATGCTGTACACACCTTGTAGCGTCAAAGAGCCTGGGATGCCCTGGATGAATGTTAAGTGCCTGATTTGAGCATGCAACTGAGGATACAACACAATAAGTGCTGCATTGCATATCTTTATTACATGCCTCCTAAGCAACAACCTCTAAAATTATGGATATGAAGCCATGGAGTTTTGTGTTGTCTACCTTGGTGTAATTTCTAGGGAAAGGTCCTTCAATTTTTCCTGTTGCCATTCTTCAGAAACTAGTATAAACCACTTAGAGTTAAAAAATTAAATGTTGATTTACAGATGGAAAATTTATTATTTAAGGGTTTATTAGCTGTTGTTATTACCAGCAATTCTAACTTCAGAAAACTAAATAACTACTTTAACTATGTCTCAGGAAAATACAGAATAAATGTTATTTATTGACTGGTTTGTGGACCAAATAAACACTTGGAATTAGATGAAGTTATGGTGGATATTTTTTACCTATTAAGAACAAAAGATTGCCAATATTTGATCAAGCCTAAGATCTCTTTACTTTCTGCAAATAAAGTGTGGGTAAGAATTTGTGGCAGATCATGCATGAATGTGCTCTTAGATTCTGACATTTTGTAGCCCAAGGTCTTGAAGGAATGTCTTTTGAAGGAATGTTAATTTTTAGCACATGATCTTGTTTGATTATTTTTTTAAATTCTCTTTTAGTGAAAATGATCTTGAAGCTGACTGGAGTGAATAAAACACCTGATATATATTTTAGGTATCTGCTTTCAGATGAGATGGATAGCCCTGTAGATTTACTGGTTCTTCCCCATGGATCTAGTGGTTAACTTACATGCCTACATTGTAGACATGTTAAATTTAGTCTTAAGATTCTATGCTTTCTCTCTGTGTAAATTAGACAATAATAATAACAACAACAACAATAATAATAATACTCTGAATATGAAGATGATTAGGGGACTACAACATCATTCTTATGAAGAAAGGCTGAAGGACTTGGGTCTTTTCAGTCTGGCAAAAAGAACACTGAGAGGCGGATCTTGTCAATGCTTGTAAATACTTAAAGGATGGGTGGCAGGAGGATGCAGTCAGTCTTTTTTCAGTGGTGCCCAGTGACCGGACAAGAGGTAATGGGCACAAACTTGAACATAGGAAGTTCCATCTAAACATGAGGAGGAACTTCTTTACTTTGAGGGTGGCAGAGCACTGGAACAGGCTGCCCGGAGAGGTGGTGGAATCTCCGTCTCTGGAGACATTCAAAACCCATCTGGACGCGTTCCTGTGCAACCTGCTCTAAGATAACCCTGCTCTGGCAGGGGGGTTGGACTAGATGATCTACAGAGGTCCCTTCCAACCCTATGATTCTCTGCTTCTGTGATTCTGTGAATCATATCAGTTAATGCAAATATATTCTGAAAGAATGATTAAACTTCACATTTTAGTATGTAAAGGAGACTGTGAGTCTTAAAAGTTTAGAGGAGACATTCCTGGGAGGCAGAGTATTCTGTGTTTTCCTATTACATTTTACATCTCACATCTAAAACATCTGAGCCTTGTTTCTTCTGAAGCAGATGGTCACAACTCATTTTCTCACACATTGTGAAAATCTGTACTTGTTTAATTTCTTTGTGCCTGGTTGCTTGCCCCAACAATAATAATAATAAAAAAAATTTAAAAAAAGTGATATTCCATATCTTCATTAAATCTGAAATTGGATCAATGCATACCAAGTGCTTCCATTGTACATTTCATTCCACCAGAATGTATTGCCTGAAGTTGTCCTCAAAACACAGCAATATAAATATTAAATTCGTTTAAGGGAATATATTTTTTATGTATAGGACTTAATAATAAAAAATGATTAAATCTATTCATGACTAAATCACCAGTAATTAATGTGTGGCTATAAAATAATCAGTTCCCTGAGATCTTTTTAGGGGATTAGTTTTTAATGAGCTGCATACATTCTTGACATTTGGAAAGAGGTGAAAAAAGAAGATTCCAGCCATTTCATTGCACTCTTATGGGCTGTTATTCCGAGAGTCGTAGGTGTGTATATGCAGAATGATCACTGCTCTGAGAGACACTAGGCTAATGGCTACTGCAGCTGAAACATGCCAGCTGATCAAATCTGCAACAGTGTCAGACAGGATTCCCTCTCCCTCCTCTTTCAGCTGTTAATTCATCTAGGATAGAAAGGAAAATAATCCAAAATCGATTTCTTTGTCATAGAATCATAGAATCATAGAATCTTCATGGTTGGAAAGGACCTTTGAGATCATCGAGTCCAACCATAATGTCTTTTTCAAGCAGACTGACTGTATTTCTTTTTCCACCAGAATGGAGTCACTCCATGCTGCCAACTGATGTCTTTTAAATATATTAGAATCTGAGTAAGTTTAACACACAGGACTTCATTCTTATTTTAGGTCTGTGGGTGCACATTGCAACTTATCTTGTAAAAATCACATATTGTGGTTTTACATTCATGTCTAGGGTCACACAACAGAGGTCAGATTCAAGACCTAAACTGGTAATTTCCTACCAGATTAAACAAGCTGTAATCCCTGAGAAAGAAGGAACTTTATACTACTGAAGATATATGTATATTCTGTGTAATGAGAAAAGTAAGGTAATTACGACAGCTTGTCCTTGATGTCCTTCAACAGAAAATAATCTGACATAAATATTTAACAAAAGCATGACACAGAAAATTCACACTCTCCATTTAATGTTTTTTATATTTTATTAATTTTTAAATTATTGGATGTCTACATTTTTTCATAGCAAAGCCTTATAACTTGAGGGGGTTTTGCCTCAGGCAAAGTACTGCTGTTTGATTTATCTTCTGCGCTTGTCTTTCTTTAACAAAATGAACTTTTTTCAGAGAAGTGCAAAGCTGTGTTTGACCCCACAGGGAAAAAGTTTTCCTTTTTAAGAAATGTGTTCAAAGTACTAAATAAGTTATGTCACTCAATTTTACTGTATATTATTTTTTCAGTGACTACAGTTAACTTTCTGAATCCCCAGATACCAACATTTTAATAAAAACAAGACATTTTCAAAAAAATGTCAGTAGCAATGTGATCAAAGTTCTATGGGAGCAGTTTGGCAACAGTTTGAGCTTTGAATTTCCTATTCACTTTCCAAAACATTCACTTAAAAAGCGTTTATTGAAGCTGAACTGCCTTTATCAGCCTGATCAGAGCTCCATAAAAAGTATGCATGATTCAGCTGCCTTTCCAAGCTTTAAAAAAATATAACTTTGATATATGCCTCACAAGTACGGCACAATAGTTTTCATGCTCACGTTTGTTAAGATTTAGTGCAGCTATTAAAGAACAGAAGGGCTCTTTGGTGGCAATTCTCAGACATACCAAATATCCCAAAGCACAACCTTCTACAAATCAGAGATTAAGGTACTGACAAAAATTTCCACTTGATTGCAGTTTTCCCCCTTAAACTTGTATCAGGAGTGACTATCGTTTCAATCAAATCTCTGAGGGAGGTGATTTTTTATTTTTTTAACTCTCTGAGAAAAATATCAACTGAGAGATAAAAAGAGACATTTTATGTGCCTTGTCCAGAAGTCAGTTGATTTATTTAAAAAACTGTGTGTGCCTGACCTATACATGAAGTTTGTGACATGTCTCTTGTCAAGTATTGATCACTTAAGTCTTTACTGTTTGCTTACTGCAATGTAGCTAATAATCTCTTTTTATTTAGTTTTGTGGCTTTGAATTCTTATCATGACCCAGCTGATTTCTCTGGGACATTCTTGCTTCAGCTGTGTAAATGGACTATGGAAATTAAGCCTACTAAAACACCTTTCCTGGGCAAACAGCCTTTGTTTTCCAACAGTTCACACTGCAAGTGGTTTGCATGCAGATAAACACATTTGGAAGCAGCAGTTGCCATCAATCTTTATGACTTTCTGATACACACCATTTCACCTCTACATCTTGTAAGGGATGGCTGAGCAATCACGCTATATTCTCCTTGAATGACGTAAAACTTTCTTGTTCAGCTCACCTCAGCATTTTGTGATCACTGCTGGGTATACACGAAAGATGGGACTTTCATCAAGTCCCTGCTTGGTGTCTTTCAGATGGCATTCCAATCTGCCAGACCTTTTTCTCTCTAAACACTTATGTTATACTGTCATACTTTTCATTGCTTCTCACTTCAGGATGAAGAGACTGATAATATCTTATTTTCATAATGTACTCAGACTATTTTTGTACAGTCTTAGAATATTAACAGAGATGTTATTCCTAGGGTCACTGGAAAATCTCGTATGTAACTGTGAAAAGACAGGAATATGAGAAGAAAAAGCTCATATTTTAGGATATTTGTATAAATCTCACTAGAGAAATAGCATGATCTTCAATACGGGATTTAGATCCTGCCTTGTTCAGAACTGGATATATTACCATCATAAGGCATTATATGATGGAGTTTCTGAAGCTGCATTTATGCCACCCAAGTTGTTTGCAACGCAATGGTTCATTTTATGTAGATCTCAAATGTAATGAACTGAACAATGATATTTCAAGCTTTTATTCAGCATTAATTATACACAGGTGTCTGCAACAGATCTTTCAACTAAATCTTAGGATCTACAGGTGTCTTTAAATATCTGTTTGAACTAAAGCATGTAAAAATGTAACAGACATTGATTTGAAATTCATCAATCTTTATTGCAACACCCAGCAGAAATACAATCTCATTTGTCAGATTAAAAAAAAAAAAAAAGGATTCTGTACTCTACAATGAGAACAGATAGCTTCATCCTTAATATAAAATATGTGATTCTAAAAATTCCTACTCAACTTCCCTCTAACTCTCTGCCTGTCTATATTACAGACACTCCCCGTCTCTTTACTTTATATTTCTTAAACCTTTGCAGTTATTTCTTTGTGCATGCCTAGAACTGTGCCAGTCTTATTACAGCTCAGCAGTTCAGAGACTACTTTGTGCCTAAGCTCAAACAAAACACAAAGTGAGAAATTCCTCTTCCAAAATATCACTATGTTTGATATGAACATATTTTGCACTATTAACATAGTGAAAAAAGTGGACTGCTAACAAATATTGTTCAGATGTTATTTTCATCAAACTAGGCTGGAAGAAATAGCGTTCTCTTTTTCTGTAAGAATGAGGCAGTTAAAGTGCTGCCCAGATGGTAGAAGAGCCAAATTCATTTCTTTCCCTCACCTAAAATTATTCAAAACCACATCCCATATGGGAATAGGCTAACCATCTGGCTATATCTGTTTTATCTGACTAGGGAGTGGTTGGGAAATCCTACTGGGAAAAGAAAAGTCTTGAACTGTGATTCCTGTTCTAAACAGTTATTCTGAAATTTACTTATATAGTCACTAACAAAAAGTTTGACTGTTTCTGAAAAAAGTACCATATTTCATATTTTCCCTGTTTCAGGTGACATCCTAGTCACTACAACACAAAATTATACTGTTGCTCTACTTTAGTGAATCTTGCATTCCTTTTTGCAAAGTTGCACAACTTCAGCAGAAGAGTAGGAAGATGCTAACCACGCAGTGAGGCCTGTAATCTGCTGATGAGGAAATTCTTCTGGAGGAAAGGAATTTTATCTAATTCTGTCCATATATGACAGTATTTGAACAGTACGGCAATTGTGTGAAAAGAAGGTCACCCCCCTCATTTTTGGACATGATTTCAAAGAAAGCACAAGTGGAAAGCAATCAATTGAGGTGTTCACTTCCCTCAGCAAGTGTTTTGGAAGCTCTCAAAGTGTTTAGTAGCTGAGCATTAAGCTGTTAAAGTCTGTCAAGAAGTGAAAGTCTGCAGTCTTGGGGTTGCATCTATACTGGAAAACTAAGCAATGCTAGCAACTTTTCTCAAGTTCTGTCTGTGTGGTTGATCTGGCATAACTTGACTCACTTGCAAACTTCTTCCACCCCCAGATGCCACAGTATCTATTGGGAATGGTCGCTGGCCTGTGCTACCCAAGAAACTATGTCTGAAGTTAAAAACTACGAAAGAGAACAAGTTAATAATTAGATATCATAGATAACCAGACACAAGGCCTAGAGCTCTCGTTGTGACCCTGATAAATTTACTAGTACAGTTTTGGCAACTCCAGGTTCTAGTTAAGTGCAAGAGTAATTAGAAGTCCTCTAGTAATTGCTGCTTCCATAATGTCTTTCTCTTAAGCGTTTTCTGTGATATCTGTTTCAAGCTCTGTTGAACTCACATTTCAGCTCTTTGAGAATGGGGACACTTACAAGCTTTTCTCTTCTACTTGGCTACCCTTTTCCATAAAGCTTGAGGAACCCAGCATATTAGAGATTAATGACCTTTTGGCAAAGGCAGTTGAAATTTATTGTCTTCAGAAACATTTGAGGATAACAGACATAATACACACACACATAAACATTATTAATGCAATCCTAGCTTGACTAGGAGATAAGGTTAAAATTAAATAAAAAAATGTATCAAAATTAGGGTGCTTTTTTGAGGAGTAAATCCATCTTCTCTTTAGATCCTTAAATCAAACTGCACGCTGACTGACTCTGTCTGACACCTGGCTATTGCTTTCTTGATGCCTGACGCTTAATTTGTAGCTCCTGCTGCCTTTCACTTGAGTTGAAGTTTGATCTCCCGGCACCTGAAGATCCTGACTCCAAAAACGTTGATGAAGACCATTCTTTTTAGAGGTAGGAAAGAGTGAGAGTGAAGGGGCTTGTAATTCTTTTGACTAGAAATAACTCACAAATTAGAGAGTTAACTGTTTCCCCAGCAAAGGAATGTAAATTTTTCCTGGTGATTTGAAAAATATATTCTAAAGTATTATTTATACAGTATTTCAACATCACAGAGGTAAAGTCCAAGATACTCACACTACATTCCTAACAGAAAAAAAAAAACACCCACAAACCCAAGTAATATAAAAATTAAACTTAGGAAAGACTGTAAATGAAAAGCAGAACTTTAGGCTTTATTCTCATGATCAACACCATTAGTGATAGTGATGCTGCCACAGAGAAAAGTTTTAATGATATGAGATAGAGTCTAGCTATGTTTTGCAGTGAATTGACATAATAACAAACAATTCACAATGACAAATAATACACAGAGGAAAGAAAGCCCTTATTTACCTGCTGATTTTCCCTGGTGAAGCTTATTTTTTAACTCTAAAATAACATAAACACAGAGTTATGCTATTAACCTTGCCAAGGTGTTCCTCTGCCTTGGTGATATGGAGTCTTGTCAAATAGAAACCTAAATTCAGTCAAGGCTGAGAAATTATTCTTCGTTTGGCTCTGTTCCCTGAGGCAGCTGTTAGAATTGGCATTCTCAAACATGCCTGACACACACACTCTGAAATGTGTAGCAATCTCCAATTTTATGCAGATGTCCAGTGCTGACTGAGACATGGATGATGAAGGTTCAGTTGTGTGATCCTTCCTAAAAGTAGGAAGTTCAAATCCTAGTTTCCCACTTCCATTCAAAAGACATTAACCTCGAGAATATTCGCTTCTGCTGCAGAAGATCACTGTCTACCTCTGTTACTGAAATCATATTTCAATTCAGAAGATTCATTTGGTGAGACAAACATACACAAAACAGTGTAGGTCATTAATCTGGTAGGTTAACAGGATGGGACTATTACTAGAAATGTGGCTTTTGTATAATATAATCGTATTTAAAATGGGTGATAGAGATCAGATCACCCACTGCATCTGATCAGATCACAGATGCTTTACACATAATGACGCTCTCTCTTTCTGCTTTAATGGTCTGTTTATGAACAACAGCACATCTTCATCATGTAGTCTGGATATTACAGTGCAATTTGGAATACATATTTGTGTCCCTCCCACCAAAATGTATTTGACTTTATAAATAAATCATGAAACATGTTATTTAACTTTTGGGTTTTTTTAGGGAGTGAGCCATTAGGCCTCTCTGTATAAGGCTATAGCTACTTTACTTCAAAGAAGGAGTGGAAAAGGTACCAAGGCATGATTGAAGCTAAAAGCACGAAACATGTTTCAAGATACACCCTGCACTTAATATTTCCTATTGGCCATGGTAGAGCATGTCTTGGATGGATCATATCCTGAGGTGTCTTTTTCTATGATTATATTAATAAATTGAACAGTTCCGGGAAAAGTTCCTAGGCTCTGGAACTTCAGTGTCATTTTTTTTCCATTTTATTTTTTATTTTTGTAGTGGTCCTTGGCAATTTGACTTGAGTCAATCAGTACCCTTCCAAATAATTCCTGGGCATGGTTCAGGAATTATCACACACTATGGAAATTCTTAATTATAATTTCAGATCTGGTTTCCTGTTTTGGAGGATGAAAGAAATTAAAAGTATGAACACACATGCAAGGACTCATTTAATGCTTATCATCCTCAATGTCAGCCATTGGTTCTGGACACATTTAATTTACTAGTATAGATGTAGCTTAAAGCTTCTGAAATACTGTGTCAGGTACACAGATTTTTTATTTCCACTGCCTTACCTGTCAGGTCCTAACAAAATCTTTAACTGTGATCTTCTTTGGATCTGATCTTAACAAACTTGCACAAATTTACCCAAGATGTCCATTTGTAGATAAAAGAAGTGAAGACAGGTTAGACTTAGACGAAGTCCTACTTTTTAATTAAGAAATCATCTGTCTTTCTGTTTTTTAGCAAAAGATGTGCAGGAGAAGAAAGACTTCTCTTAGTGGAGAGGAAGTGGAACATTATTTCATACTAAATAGACTAGTACCAAAATTAACAATATAAAATTTTCTGAAAGGAACAAAGGAAGCATTCAGAAGTTGAAGAACTAGTGAAAGTTTAGAGCAGATTTAAGAAAAAAAGTTAGTAATCAGACATAATGTTATGGAGAATTTGAAGAAGACTATAGATGAATGTGATAAGAATATGATGAAAAGGTTAGAGGACAGCAGGTTAATAATGTTGGTTTTCCAGAACAGGGTGATGCATTTAACTCTGATACTTTGATAAAAATGGACAAAGGACAGTGGAGAGGCTGTATGGGAGGAGGCTAAAGCTGTCAAGAGAACAGATAACAAATATATAGACCAGAGTATTGGCTTGAAGAGCAAGAACAGGAGAGATATTTTACACTGAAGAATAAGTGACAAGATTTTGACAGAACCAGCTGAATACTGGAAGTCTTGAATTGGAGCTTAAATAAACAAGAGCTAACATCAGTGTGCTTTCCTTGAAATGTCTTCATCTCAAGGAAAATCTTCCATGTATAGCAGTAGCGTCAGTCAGTTCAGTGAGTCCCTCTGTGCATGTATATGTGTATGTCAATCACCTAGTCAACAAATACAAATTTATAATTCTGAAAAGAAAGTATTGTATTTTAAATCTATCTTTCTTATGCATGTACACAAAACCACGTATACATAGACATTCTGTAAAGCACTTCTATCACAGTAGCAACTTTTCTTGACATGCAGTTTTTTCAGTATAAAAAAGAAAGAAGTCTAAATGGAATTTTGGCAACCCAGTCTATGAAAACAGATTACTCAGTTTAGTTACTAATCTATTTTGTGCCAATTTCATTATTTCATTTTCATAGTGTTATGTTTATTGCAAAACTTGAATTCTAATGTTTGCTGCTTCTTTGGAGTTTTTTCTTTTTTTTTTATTTTGTTAGTTGCAGAATGTTTTCTCTCATGGAATTAAAGGAAAAAAAAAAGCAAACCCAAACCCAACACAACAGCAGTGTATGATGGAAATATTTGCATAGAATTTTATGTTGCTGAAATATATGAATTTTAGGTTTCTCTTTAGAACACTGGTCTTCACTTCCATGCTTCTCCTGTCTGAGTCACGTCTTATAGGTGGAAGATTTTCATATTATTTCTGTGGTTCTGTTCTGCAGGTTTACCAAGCAACTCCATTCATGGCTTAGAGTCCCATTCTGCCACTAGCTAAATAAATATGCAACAGTCAGTTCCCACTTTAAAAATGTGTGAGCAGTGCATAAAGATCCAAACAAAGAGATCCCAAAACCAGAGGGAAGTGACCAAGAAAGTATGTGACAATTCTGATTAAAGCTTGAATCTGCAGTCAGGGCCTCTCTCTGCATAACTTCTATACTGTTTCATCCAGGCCTCACCATAAGGTTCAGTGAAAGCTGTAAAGTACGTCAATGGGGTGGCTTTGAGTCTGTTCACAGGGAATGTCATATATAGCCAGACGTACGTAGAATCAGTCTTGAAAGTACTTGTTTGAAAAATTAGGGCATGGATGGTAGGTAGCCATTTTAATTTGAGTACAGGAGGGAAGTAACATTTCAATACTTTCAAAGAGCCAATAAATGGAGGGAAAAATTATAGAGAGATGTGGAGGAGAAAGATGATCTAACAGAGAACTGCAAAGAAAATATTGACATGGTGTAATTTCTGTCCAGTAGTGTGATCATCACAGATTTGAGTTCCATATAACCCTTCGGTCAGGTCTTATTTAGAATCAAATGGGCTAATCTCAGATTTTGTTGTACAAGCTTAAATCCTCATACACAAACACTGGGAAATGTGCTTTCTGGTGCATAGCCAGCTCTTATTTGCCCTCATTCACAATTGTAAATTGCTTGACTTAACAAAAAATATTTTATTTGAGGGAGAAAAGGAAAATGCAAGAAAGTACATAAGGAGGATAATATACAGCTCCTAACTGCTAACAATTTCATGGTCCTCTTTTACAATAAGGCAAATCCTAAGTCAGCTTTTTTTTCTCTGCTTTTGCAGTGACATGTAGCTCACAGTTGGGATTGCCCAGTCTTGCTGGGTAGTAAAGCCCTACTGCTGACCTTATAGTGATTTGACCTACTTTGTTTTTAGAGAAAATCCCTTATTGCTCCCTGTTAGGCTACCTGCTCACCATTTTTCACCACTCGTTGTTCTGCTAGAAGCTTTACTAGCCATTCTAAGTGTTTATAAATTCTTATCAAGAGTTCAGAAAGCACTGAAAACCAACAGCCTTGTAACATACAAGTGATTCTTAAATGCACTCTTTTTCTCAATTTACAAATTTACAGATAACTCAAACTTGGTATTTTTTTAGAAAACATTTTCCTTCAAAGTCTCCTATCTTTTTTTTTTTTTTTTTTCTTTTTAATAAAGGCCGTAACTTCTGTACCCTGCTACAGAAAACTATTGCCTTAGGTAAGGTGTCCACTCTGTTTGCATACATTTAATTGGCCATCATTCCTGTACACTGTTATGATCAGAAATGTCTCTTTACATTATGGTATTAGCACAAAGAGTTTCCAAATATAAAGAAATAATATATGCAAACAAATGAGCTGCAGGCTGCCCGTTGGAGCATTTCATTGGTCTCCTTTCTTTCCACTAGATGTCAATAGAGTGCTCTTCCTTTTTGGACTCCCATACCGCTTGAAAATTTGGAATAAAGAATAGCAGGGGTCTGGTTTTTGCTTTAGCCCTTAGCCACAAAGCCTGTGTCCCCATACATCCCTGAAAGGGTATACCAAAAAGAATAAGGAAAAGAGGTCTATCGCTAAGATAGAGAATGATTTTTGTTTACCAAATCAAGATTAGGCTCAGTGGGTGCTGAATTGAAATAAAAGTTCTTTTAAATAGGGCCCTGAGAAATCAATTCTAACCAGCAGTTAATGACCAGTTTGTGAACAGCTTGAGGGAAAGCCAAGGGCAGTTAAAACTCTAGCAAATTAGTTGTTAACTGTGCTAATGAATGATATTGCAGGGATTATTGCTACTATAAACTGTAATCAATCAGGTTTACTATTGTGTCTAAGAAAAAGTTTGCAAGTAACAATATTTTATGAATTTAGCTCTGTGCTTCCAGTTTTAATTAATATGATAATCTAGATATTGCATAATGCTAAATTCTACTTTCAGTTCCCGGCAAATATAAGCATGCATATTACACATAAAAATAATAGTAAGTACTTCATATAAAATGTGGTCATATGAAACATCAGCTGAGGCATCAGCAAGCTTGTCACGATTTGTAGGAAGACCATACAAATAAAGAGGACTATCTGCATCTGGATTCACTGTTGTATTCTTCCCAGTGACGTAAAGTTGTAAATTTGAGTAATTCATGGCTGTTTTGTTGATTCAGTTCTGAAATCTCACTGCATGTGTAACTTCTATTTACACAGTGCTTTGCTGAGCACCGCATCTCTTGCTCTCAAGTGCAGTAATTATCTCTGAATCCCAGGTGATGCATTGGCTAGTTCATCCCATCAGGGAGATTTGTGAACTGTTGCTTTAGCAGCTGGGGCTGCTGCATGGTTTCTGGAAGAAGGAAATGTAGCCTTCCATGGGTTTGGCTCTGTTTGTTTGTTTGTTTTAACTCTGAGTGTGGACCTGAACAAAACCCTGGCCTCTTATTGGTGGCTTGCAGTGTCAATGTCTATGTGCAAGAAATATGGACAGTAGTCTAGAGGTACCAGTAGAGTTAGCATAGGTTTACTTTATGAAATATATCTATATTTTGAAGTAGGTTTGACATGTCTTTTGCTTTGCGTCCCAGAATTGCACTGGCTCCTGTTGCATGTATGGTACTAGTGTGAGTCTCCAGCGTTGCAGTGCAGAAGGAAGAAGGATGCAGATAAAAAAAAAAATCGACACAGTATACCAATTCCTTCATGTAGCATGGAAGTGAGATGGCTGCATCAATGAGATGGCCTCTCTCACTGATAGCAAATGTATTTCAGATGTAGCTGTTTCCTGTGTTTCTGAAGCCAAACAAAAGTGATTCAGGGACTGATCCTTGGTCCCTAAGCCGAAGGGTACAAACTGGCTTGCTGTCGCACTATTGAGACCTATCTGGCCCTACAAACTGTTCTCAAATTTGCTATTGATCATGTGCCCCTGGATCTCGTCTGGACTGAGATGTTGCGCCTGTGGTCCAAAAACGTAATTATGATTTCCCCCCCCCCCCCCAGGTCATAGCTTCCAAAATAATGTGAATGGTGTTATTCAGTGTGACATTTAGGGTAGTTGTTACCTGTACAGGCATGTTGCAGAAGGGAATATGAGAGTGCAAAACCTTTAGGATGTTGCTGGAATACTGTTTGAGACAGAGGAAGACACCCCTTTGCAGTTACATCCACAGTGCCTTTGAGAGCAGTTCCTAGAGTGATCAGTGCCTTGAGATGTGCCTCAGGATACTCCTTGAGAAACCCAAATGGAGTATGCATAGATGAGGGTCCTAACAACTACACAAAGTAAGTAATATAGAGGTACATTCTTTGATATCAGTCCCTGTCTCTCTCTTTATTTAGCAATATAGATGTACGTACATTCAGTGTGGCCTTGAGCATGTTCCCAGTTCTGCTGATTATGTAGTTGACTTCTGTTTTAAATTAAAATTACAGATACAGATTAACACTGAAATGTTAACAAAGAATGGAAAACAATAGCATAATTATTGTAGAGATGCTCTTAATGCTTTTTCTAATTGGATTTTAGACAAAATCCATATTAAAGCAAAGTGATCATCACTAGCACTTAAAATCTCCTACCACTTAAAGGATTTTATGAATTACAAAGTAGACAGGGTAATTCAGATCAGTATTAATCTTGGTAAATAGATGCTTACAAAATGTCATGCAAACCCTAAGTGAGCAATGACAACTAAGCCCCAAACGGGAGTGTGTGTAAGTGAGGTTATACAATTTGTTGGCAGACAGTGTTTTTATTTCCTTAGCAGGAAAAATATGGATTATGGCCATGGCTCATAAACTGTGAAGAGTTAGCATTACTGGATTACAAAATGAACGCTAAAGAGATGTTAAATGGTTTAGAACGGAACAAAGAAAATGGAAGTAACAAGATTTGTGCCAGTTACCAATCTCACCATTTGTGTCTTTTAAAATAGCTATTTATTGCTGTTTTTCCACTATGCTACATATTTCCTCATACTTTCGCAATGTGATTAATTATACAGATATCTGGTAGATATTTCTTCAATTTCTTCTGTCATAAAACCCTGCTGACGCTGATCTTTTATCGCTTGCAATGTTCTAAATCATCTTCATTTCTCCTTTTGTTCCTAGATAATTCAATGGTCTACTACTGTTCTTATATATTTCTTAGTCCTAATAGGGTTAAACAGGTTTTCTTGGCTTTTTTTTGTTTTTGTTTTTGTTTTTTTTTTTCCTTTCAAACATTTCAAATACTTGCAGAACAATCAGGAGATTGTAACAAGTAACCCTGAATATTTGCTTTAGACTGAATGGTTTATCTTCACAAAGAACGACATGTCTTGTCCCTTATTTTTCCTCTGCACAATTTGATCTTCCTTTGTTAATTATAAAGCATACGATTTCAGAGTTAAGTTTTCCAGAAAACTTCTTTGTTACCCAGTGGTTGGACATCTTCCAAATTGTTTTATGTGGTACTAATTCAAGTATTCAGTTTGTTGAAATAATCTCAGAGTTTCTTCAATATTCTTATTTGAACCACAGAAATGGGCCTAAACTTTTCAGATTGGGGGTTAGCTTTACTACATGAGGTATTAGTATGTTTTGGTTTTTTTTTTCCAAATTATAATTCTATACCTTCATTTTAGATATACTTTGAAATGGTTGTTCAGTCTTTTTTTTTTTCCCACCCAATTAAAAATTTTAGGCAAAAATCACCAACCAAAATAAAGCCATTTCAATTCCGCATGTTATAGCAATCAATGTCAAGAACTTAGTTGCTTTTATATAATCTTGCTGTTTCTTGCCAGCAGAAGGAGGGGCCAGACAGAAGAGAAGCTGGGGAAGGTGAAAAGTGAGGGAGGGGGAAGGAGGAATAAGAATGAAAGTGATAGACTGAAAGGATGTTGGACTAGTGCCAAGTCAGCTGAAGTCAAAAGACAGACGCTCATTGATTTCCACGGTAATTGGATCAGGCCCATTGTCCGATGGCAATTCATTATTTATATTTTGCAAGTGGGAGTTACAACCAGATTTTCAAACTGCTAAATTTGATACTAAAAATTTCGCCTTCTGATTTTCTGAAATTCCGTGGTTTTGTCCCAGTGCATAATTCAGTCCCTCTGACAGGCTGTGCTCCTAGCCTATAGCAAATTTTGTTTTTATAGATAGCCTCACTGAGGGCCGTTGGAGAGGAAAGCAAGTAGGTACTTCTAATACAGTAATCTTTTCATTGGTGGGTAACTCTTGCAGCTATGGGTCACTGTTGCCTTGCAGGTGTCTGCTTGCTGCCTCAGCTGGTACTGAGGAAAGGACCACAGCTCTCACCTCCAGCTCTCCCAAGTTGGGCTCGCTGGGACTGAGGATACCAGGGGCCACTTAGAAGGCAGAAGTTCTGTGTTGGAACACTTCGAGTCTCTAGTATATGGTGTGAAAAATGGGGTATCTGGTCCAGTTAAGATGTGGAATAAAAATATTAGTAATTCAAACTTTCTATTTCTACAGAAAATTGTCAGTTCAAATTTTTGCCATCATTTGTCATCGTCTACAATTATTACTTTTACGTGTCCCTTTTTCACACCTTACCCAGAAGCCTGAAATGCTTCTGTTTAAGCCTCATGCTCTCACGCTCTCCCTACAGTCCTGCCTCTCTCCTTTGAACCAACAAAGGGCTGTATTTGATACGTTTCAGGTTGGAGAGGGAGCAGCCGTTATATTCTTCTGTTCTTTCACTTGTAAGGATTTGTTGTGATATTTTAACTAAAATTTATAATGATTTTTTGGCCTTAAAGAATTAAAAAAAAAAATGTTTATCAACATTTATTGATTAAATGAAATGTTAATAAGCCTAGTTATGACTTTGTACTATTAGTTCCATTGACTTCAGCAGGACTTCTTATCAGAATAAGGGTTATTGAATTTTGAGCCTATATTAGGAAGGTTATCTTGCAAACAGAAGGGCAAGAAATACTATATCTTTGTTTCTGTAGCAAATGTAATGTCTCTAAGAAGCTTTTTATGGGACCTCAGATGCTGAGAACGACAATGTAGAATATTAACTATGCAATGGAAAGAAATTTCCATGCAGCAGGCTGAATGAGACCTAGATGAAATCCGTTGTGGATACAGTAATTATTATAATTATTTACTGAGCTTCATCTGTGCTGTAATTTACTCTATGGTATGTGACAGAGGACACAAAACCATGACTGTCAGAGTTGTATGAAACTCTTTACTGTTTAGTACACTTCAAAATAAGAAAGACAATAATTCTGCACATGTCTAGGTTCAGATGATAAATTGGATATGAAAGGAAAGATGTGAACCCAGTGAGCTATGAAGATGTGTGCCTGTATATAAATTTATTACGTATATCCTTAAGCACACAGTAGTTTGATCAAATGAAAAATGTACTTGTAAATCAGATAACTGGATTATCTGTGTTCTCAATGGAAACTTTAAATCTCATCTAAAGAAACAGTGTTTCACCCAATCTAGGTCCTATTTCATTCAAGCAGTTTTACTGAGAATAAAGGCTCAGGGGTGCACACACAAGACTGTTTTCATATGCCGTTTGCATTTGTATCTATTTTTCACAGCAAGAAAACTTCTTGTTTTGTATGACTAGCAGTTTGCTTTCACTCACACAGGCATTTCTGTGAACAGGAACTGAAATCCTGTCCCAGCCAGGAAGTTTCTGAGTATCTGTTGTCAACTGCTGAATATTTTGAACTCTGACTGACGTGGCATCTCAGCAACAGGCAAGAGCAATTTCCTCATAAAATAAGGCTTTAACCAGAGAAAATACAGCAGCACATTAGCTGGGTAGTTAAAGCTGTCTCTAGGGCAGTGAAAGGTACAGACTTAAATTGCTCCAGGAAACAGAGTAGCTTTATTGTGGACACACGCGGACTTTTCGACTCCTCTGTAAGAGGCCACTGCACTGGTATTAGCTGCTACCACCACACCCTGTGTGGAAATCAGTTGTGCTTGGGTGTGTGAGGTCAATGTCTGTTCAACAAGCAGAAAACCACGAAGATTTTGGTTCCCAAGGACATCTAGTTACATTGATTACCACAACCTGAGATAAAGAAAGAACATAGAACTGTAAGTGTGCAGGAGATTTTCCGGTAAAAAATAAAAATGCCATACAAATCAAAGCAGGTCAAGAGATAGATCTCTAGTATTTGTTTGCAGGGGAATTCTTAATGATAATTGGATTGTTTGACAAGCTTTAATAAATCTGATTTTTATTAAAAAATCTGTGTGTGCAGAAACAGAAATGTATGGATCTTGAAGATTCTGAATAGAATAGCAAATTCTTGTGAAGAAATAGCTCCTGTGGGGTGCAGACAAGAAGGGATTTCAGTTAATATAGATACTTTCAATTTACACCTAAATGTCACTTTAGCATCTTAGATTCCTTGCAGAACCTTAGGTAGCTGAGTTCTTCATAGTCTTGATTTACTAATAACGTAGTTAACTAAATAAATCTCTTTTACCATAGCTACCTTCTGTTGCTTAGCCAGCTCTATGTCTGAATATCTATAAGTGTAACATGGTTTGTCATGGATATACTCATTTAGGCAAGCTGAGGCTACAGGACATTCATTCTAACAGTTATAGAAAACATACAAATGTAATAAAGTTTAATTTCTTTGACTGAACTTCTTTAGGTGGCAAATTGGTGGAAGTCACTTTAAATACAAAAGGATAATTTTTCTCTTCATTAGCTGAAAGTAATACTGTAATGTATAGCCTGTTTTTAATGTCTCTTCTTTTTGCAATAGTCTGCATTTACCAGTATGTTTTTACCAACCATCTATAAATTATATGAGTTAGAATTGTTGTTCATCCTGTACAACCTATATAAGTTATCAATAGTTTCCATTTTACTTATACTCAGAAGAGAGTTATAGTATGCCTTCAGCACATTGCAAGAAATCCTTCCTCAGAAGTGGGATTCATGCTACAGTGTTTGTGTGCGCCGTGCTTTCTACAATAACTTGTGTTAGGCTCTCCGACAAAGGCCTGGTATTAATCCTTATGATAGATGCAGTCAAGATCAGATGCATATGTACTTTGTATTTCAGTGAATGTGAAGAAATGTTTTCCCATGAGGAAAATATTTGAAGTCGATATTTATTCGGTAGGATTATAAATTGTGTTATTCACCTCAGCAAAGATCAGTATTTCCTCGGTGGATTGATAAAATGGAAGTGATCTGGTGAAACGTTAGCCTATGCTATATCAAATAAGGATATTCTTACTTCTACTAATGTTGCAATATTCTTGGGTAACTTGGTAGTTCCTTATGACACAAGAAAATAATGATAAAATGGAGCCTTTCTATGTGATATTTTGTTTTTATTATGGTGTAATGCAAAGTTAGTATGTATTAGTTAGTATAACTTCATTTTAGTAGAGCTGACCTAATGCATAACACTTCAAATTAAAATTTGTATCAACATTCTTAATTAAAGGATACATCTCACCTCACACATGCACGCATGCAAAGAAACAATCATACAATAAATACCTCTAATTTTTATTAATCCTAAAGACTGAGACTACTGCAGTGTACTGAAGTTGGGGTGTAAGAAACCTAAGAAAAAGGAAATAAACAGAGATGCAGAATTCTGTTAGAACTGATCATGAGTTTTATATATTGACACTCCATTACCTTAGCTAATGATGGAAAATATCATGTACTTAAAAAGAGAAAACTTTTATAAACACATTTAAATAAAATAAGTCTAAACTTTTGCTTATTCTTAAAGAATTAAAAAAAAAAAAATATGGATGCAAAGGCTGCTGTTATCCAAAAAAATCATTGTACGGAAATGAGAAACTGTGTAACCTTTCTGTACTTCAGAAATTATTCTTCTGTACTGACCCTGTGTGCTCTGGAAAATCCTATTTCCAATATGTCTATTCCAATAAGAAGGCAGCAGAAATCATTATTGTCGTTCAGCTGAAAGAAAGTGAGAAGAAACAATATTTGCATGTAACCACAGCTTCAAAAACTTCTTGCCTGTAAGCTACTTTAACTAAACCTTTTTTTTTTTTTTAAACATTTATTTTTGTCTTATTAGATGGGAAAGCAGAATCCTCCCACTGTAAAATATCAAATAGTTCTCTAGTAAAAACAATAAAAATGCAATGTTATTTGATGGCATCAAGTGATTTAACTATAACTCCTCATCCCATTATGCATCTCTCTTTTAATTAAATAGGTTCCCTGAATGACTTTAAAATTAATAAATGAGTATTTCACTGGTTGTTTGCACCTACAGCCTTTGCAATCAAAGCTTATATCAAAAAGACAAACACTCACTTCCTAAGAAGTACTACAGCTTAATAGTGCAATATGGCTTACTCTGTATCACATACTGTGCAGCAATTTCAGTAGGGAAAGAGCAGGATTGGGAATGCAGGTAGCAAATTAGATTGATGTGTTGTCCTCGACATACTGGCATTTTCATTTCTGAGGCCTACCAAGTCCAAAACAAAACCATTTTTTATACTTGTTCAAAATCTCAAGAGAAATGAGTTCAGGTGGTCTCAGCTCAGTTTTTCATGTACAAGAGGACACATCAAAAAGCTGTCTTGTGTTGATAGTAATTCATCACTCTTGTCTGTGAAAAGCCATGGGATTACAAGCATGGGGGGAAAAAAAAAGTACTGCTAACCACATTTTTTTCCACCTCTCTAGCCCATTTTGTATGAATATATGAGCAGACATGTCAAGGGAGGGAATGAAGATCATGTCTTCATGATTATCAAGGACTGTTTTTTAATTCACCTTTCCCACTCCTTGCCTCGGACTTAATCTCAATATAATGAAAGAAAATATCAAAGTATGGAAAGCAAAACAATGGAAGCTATAATTTAAAGAAGAACAGGTAGTGAAAAATGTAAATCAGTAAAGAACACTGATGAGATGTTAAAAATGTAATCAAGCAGCATGTCACTGTGTATCGTTTAATTCTTTCAATCTCCTAAAATGACCTTGGGAAAATTAGAACACTTGAAAATGTTGCATCTTGAATAAGTCTTTTCCCTTAGGTTTAACGAAGAAGACAGGAGAGAGATTCTGGATATGATTATGCTCAAGCTAAAAGATTTCTCAGAAGAGTATCTATATTAAGAACACTGTTCAGTTTTCAGCAGTGTCAGAGACATGTTTTTGGACATGTCGCAATGTCACACCACAATGTGCAAAATTGTTTTCAGTGGCTGTTTTCATCCTTTCTATTCTTTCAGTTGCCAGAACTCATTCCATGTAACTCCAGTGAGGGGAGAGAGTTTCATCATCATGATGTCAGGAAAAAGAAAGACCTGCACTGTTCACGTTTCTCTAAAGCAAGGACAGAACACAACCTAACTTACTAAAAATGCTTGTTTAGATGACCACAGTGAATTATTGAACAGAAATTTAATGAGGGGGTCAATGTTTGTCAGCAGTATCTTCCTAACACTACTAAAGTTGGGAGAGTGTGAATTTCTGCCACTTTGTATTCTTTCTTTGGGACATAAAAGAGACTAGCATAGACACAAATGAGAGAGAGCTGAGGTTAGAGGGGGAGGAGGTATAAGGCAGTGAAGAAAAGAAGCTGTTTTATTCAAGAACACATTCTGTTCCATTGGCAATATCATAATCAATGTAGATGGTACAATAATTAGTCTCCATTAACTAACACTGAAATGGATGGTTTCCGTAACAATTCATTATAATATCTGTTGGAGAAAATAAGCTCAACTGGTAATAATACAACAAATGTTTAGAACAAAGAAGAGAACTCTATAGCAAGTCTTTCAAATTGTTTATTCTGACAGAGTTCTATGATATTTAAAAACAGTGCAATATCATCTTCTGAAGTATCTGAGTACGTGTAAAATGAAGTAATTAATATCCTATTCACTAAATTTTGTTTTCAATAGCCACGATACAGACAGGCACTCTAAATCATATATTTAAATGGAAAAAATTGAGGTTGCTCAAAAGCTTATCAGCAAATACGCAATTTTCATATTAGATAGGTAGAAAAGAAATTCATAGGTTTATTCTGCAAGTGACACTGGCAGAAAAAGTAACTGCTGTTTGCACAGACATAATTTGGGGGGTCTGTATTATGTGACTCTCATTATATAATATTTATGTATAGTTTGGACGTACACCAAGAAAGAATACAAATACTCCAGTTTCTCAGCAGACTGGATATTCTGTGATAATAAGAACCAGTCAAGGATCGGTTTATTGCTATAATTCAATAACTTAATATTATTTTTAGATTCCCATACATAACATAAATAGAAATACGTATAAGTGTATTATATGTAAATTATTCTAATAGAGACATGTTCAATAGATCTAGTGGTGTTACACTCATCATTTAGACTGCTTAGATGTGGTCATCAACCTGACAGACCCAGCAAATATGTTTGCAGTTTTGACAGAATTCTTAATACAGTCACAGTCTCTGAGCAATTTGACTGTATTTGATTTACAGAAGCTATGTGAAGAGCTTTTTTATTTTGGGGTAAAACATTAATATTAGCGGTGCATGCAAACCACAGAATCCTGAGAGTACTGATGTGGCTTTTGAAAAATAGTCAGGCCTAAATAAGTCTATAACTTCAGTTCATGATAGCATAGGGATATTGGGTGGTTAAATTTTAGCTCGTTCTATTAATTATTATGAAAATTATTATAAAAATAATATAATTAATTATTAGTAGTATTAACGAATATGAGCTGTACTAAAAGTAACCTCTCATCTTCTCTCTCCCCTCTGACAGTACTTATATTAATCTTTTCTGTGCTCTGATCTACTTTTCAGCCTGCAGGCAGCACACTATAACACTGTATCTGAATCACTAGAGAGCTACACCACTTCGGGTGAGAAAGAATAGCCACAAGTAAGAGGGCAAACAATGGGATCTAAATTAAGTTCACTTTGTTGCCGAAAATTGTGTGTTTGTATAATTCACCCAAAAATCTGTAAGAAAGCAAGTAGGAATTGTATTATTTGCGTTCCTTGTAGAAGGCACCTGGATTCTACCTGGGTTTCTTTATTGTTCCAGTTTCTAATTAACGCATGTAATTTCTCAAAGAAGAACAAAAAGTGATTCTTTTATTAACATAAAGAATATAAAAGCAAAAACTTGTCACAGAAAACAATTCCACATGAAGTTAATAACAAAACAATGATGTGACTGGACCTGCTACATAAAAAAGTACTGTTCTCAAATAGACAATATGTTCCCATAAATTGATGTCTTCTCATCTGTGACAGTAAATAATGATGAGCATTATTTAAATTAGGCAATATAGCTTGTTTTGCTCATTATCTGTATTTCAGTACTGCTGGACTATAAGCAAGGATTTTCAAGAAGAAAAAAAAAAAAAAAAGCAAGCCTAATGGCTTCTTTTTCTCTGTGTCTATTGAAATGTGTTTGATCTTATGAGGGTAACATGGTCACCCACAACAATAAATATCATATGCTGTTGTTGTATGAATATGCATACTGACTGTTGCAGGAAACAATTCAGGATATCAAGAACGTATTTTAAACTGAAAATCTCCATAGAAGAATTAGAGATGAAGACTAAGTGGCTAGAATCAGTGGGAGGGGATAGACTACTTTTTAAGCAAAGAAACCCGTTCTATAGTCCGACTTCTAATTAAAACATACAGTCCCCTTCAGATTGCATACACCAAGAATTCTTCATAAAAAGGACACATCCTTCAGAATGCTGTTTTCATTTTTGAAACATTTTCAGCTTAGTTTTCCAGTAGAAAAAATAAAATGGAATGTTTGCTTTTGGATCAAGACATTGTTCAACAGGTACAGTTCAGTGCAGTGTAGTTTCTTCCAGGGCTTTTCAGGATTCATTTGTACTAATGCCACATTCTCCAAGGACAGAAGTTAGAGAGGAAGAGACTATTTGTTTAAATAGGAGTAGTTAAAATTATGCATCATGACTATCAAAGAGAATTGATAGGAATTGTCCAGCTACAAAGTCTCGCCCATAGAGGAGAACAGGCTTATGAGTCACTTGAGTAATAGCTCTCTTGAGGCCTGTTGCCACATAAGGGACAAAATTAATGTCCAAGTGACCTGAACCAAAATATTTCATTATATCTTTTGATTTTGTTCTTATAGAAGATTAAATCCATGTTCATGTATTCTACAATATCACAAAAATAACTAACCTCAAGATTAGTCCATCCCAATAAGCAGGAAATCAGGCAAAAATGCCAGGAGCCCTGTGTGGATAAACAAGGCGCTCCTAAAAAAAGTCAAACGTAATAGGGGAGTATACAGAAGGTATACAGGGACAGATAAACTGAGACGAATCTAGCATGCAGGGATGAGGCTAGGAAAGCCAAAGCTCACCTGAAATTGAACCTGGTAAGGGATGTCAAAGGCAACAAGAAGGGCTTCTAAAAGTAGATAAGTAACAAAAAGAATACTAGGGAAAATGTGGGCCTGCTGCTGCATGAGGCAGTGGCACTGGTGACACTGGACCTGCAAAAGACTGATGTACTGAATGCTTTCTTTGCCACAGGCTTTACTAGGAAAACTGATCTTAAGAGATACAAGGCCCCAGAGACCAGAGGGAAAGATTGGAGGCAGGAAGACCTACCCTTGGTAGAAGACGATTAGGTCAGGGAATACTTAAGAAAATTGGATGCACATAAATCCATGGGCCCTGATGGGATGTGTCCAAAAGTGCTGAAGGAGCTGGCTGATGTCACTGAGAGGCTACCCGATAATCTGTGCAAGATAATAGAGATTGGGAGAAGTGCTTGAGGGCTGGAGGAAAGCAAATGTCACTCCTATGTTGATAAAGGGCAAAGGACCCAGCAAACTACAGGCCAGGCATCCTCATCTTGTTCCCTGGGAAGGTGAAGAGACAACTAACCCTGGGAATGATTTCCAGGCACATGAAAGACAACAAAATCACCAGGAGCAGTCAGCATGGCTTCACCAAGAAGAAGTCATGCTTGACCAACTTGATAAACCTCTACAATGATATGGTTGGTTTGGTAGACTAGGGGAGGACAACAAATACTTTCTACCTTGACGTTAGTAAGGCTTTCAACATTGTATACCATTAGATCCTCATAGAGATGCTGATGAAGTGTGGGCTGGATGAGCAGACAGTGAGGTATCTTGAAGAGTATCTGATCAGCCAGGCCCAGAGAGTGGTGGTTGCTGAAACAATGTTTAGTTGAAAGCCAGTAACTAACAGTGTAACCCAGGGGTCAATACTTAGAAGAGAATAGAATAGACTATTACAGTTGGGAGAGACCTGCAACGATCACCTAGTCCAATGATCAACCCTGACCAATTCAGGGATGACAAAAAGTTAAAGCATGTTATTAAGAGTGTTATCCAAAAGTTTCTTGAACACTGACAGGCATGCGGCATCAACCACCACTCTAGTAAGCCTGTTCCAGGGTTTGACCACCCTCTCCATAAATAAATGCCTTCTAATGTCAAGTCTAAACCTCCTCTGTTACAACTTTGAACCATTCCCACATGTCCCAACACTGGATACCAGGGAGAAGAGATCAGCACTGCTCTCTCCACTTCCCCTCCTCACACACCTGCAGAGAGCAATGAGGTCGCCCCTCAGCCTCCTTTTCTCCAACCTAGACAAAGCCAAAGTCCTTAGTTGCTCCTCATAGGACATTCCTTCCAGCCTGTTCACCAGCTTTGTTACACTCCTCTGGATGCATTCAAGGACCTTCACATGCTTCTTAAATTGTGGGGCCCAGAACTGCACACAGTACTCGAGGTGAGGCTGCATCAATGCTGAAAACAGCGGGATAATCACCTCTTTTGACCGTCTGGTTATAGTGTGTTTGATGCACCCCAGGATGTGGCTTGCCCTCCTGGCTGCCAGGGCACACTCCTCACTCATAATGAGCCTGCTGTCAACCAGCACCCCCAGATCCCTTTCTGCAGGGCTGCTCTTCAGCCACCCCTCTCACAATTCATACTTGCGTCCAGCATTGCTCTATCCTAGGTGCAGAACCTGGCATTTTGACTTGTTAAATTTCATCCCATTAATCATAGCCCGATGGTCCAATCTATCTCCATCCCTCTGCAAGGCCTCCTGTCCCTCAAGAGAGTCAACACCACCTCCCAGTTTGGTATCATCACCAAACTTGCTAATGGTGCATTCGACTCCTGCATGCAGATCATTGATAAGTATATTGAACCAGACTGGCCCTACAATTGGACCCTGAGGAGCACTGCTGGTGACTGGTCACCAGCCAGATGTAGCCCTATAATTACTACCATTTGAGCTCTGCCCTTCAGCTAATTCTTCTGTTCAGCATCTTTGTTAATGATCTGGATGATGGAGCAGAGTGTACCCTCACAAGTTTGCTGATGACACCAAACTGGGAGGAGTATTTGATAAGCTGGAAGGTTGTGCTGCCATCCAGAGGGACCTCAACAGGCTGGAAAAATGGGCCGACAGCAATCTCATGAAGTTCAACAAGGAGAAGTGCAAAGTCCTGCACCTGGGAAGGAACAACCCTGGGCACGAATACATATTGGGAAACAACCTACTAGAAAGAAGATTTGCAGAAAAGGCCTTGTGGGACCTGGTGACAGCAAGTTGAACAGGAGCTAGCAGTGTACCCTTGTCACAAAGAAGGTTAATGGTTTCCTTGATTGCATTAGGCGAAGTATTGCCAGCAGGTCGTGGGACATGGTCCTTCCCCTCTACTCAGCGCTGGTGAGGTTACATCAGGAGTACTGTCCCAGTACAAGAGTGCCATGGACATACATGTGGTCCAACAAAGGACCACAAAGATGATGAAAGGGCTGAAGCATTTCTCTTAGGAAATGCTGAGAGAGCTGGGACTGTTCAGACGAGAGGAGAGAAGGCTCAGGGGGGTCTGGTATATAAATACCTGAAGGGAGGGTGCAAATAGGACAGAGACAGGCTCTTCTCAGTGGTGCCCAGTGACAGGACCAGAGGCAATGAACATAAACTGAAATACAGGAGGTTCCTTCTGAACATCAGGAAATACTTTTTTCACTGTAAGGGTGACTGAGAAGGGTACAGGTGGCCCAGCGAGTTTGTGGAGTCTCCATCCTTGGAGCTAATCAAAAAACATCTGGACGCAGTCCTGGGCAACTGGCTCTAAGTGGCCTTGCATGAGCAGGGAAGTTGGACCAGATGACCTCTAGAGGTCCTTTTCAACCTCACCCTTCTCTGTGATTCTATGAAAATTCATTGTAATTTATTTTTATGGTGTGTTAATAGGTGAGGCAAATGAATGTCCTGTGAGACTAGCTCTGCACCCTATAAATTGCCTTTAACAAAAGTTCTTTCTGTATTTAACCTTGGGTTATGAAATGCCTTAAAGCAGCAGGTTTACCAACATAAATCCCTGTTCAAATTATTTCAGAAAAGTCTTGAATCTTGCCATTCTACATTGTTAAAAGACTTTAGGAACCAACAAGATGTCTGCAAAGCTAATCCACCACTTTGTAGTCAGTGAAATTAAAGAACACATAGGCTGGTCACATCTGCTTCATTCTGCGAGCAAGTGTGTTGCTGCAATCTGTAGAAGCTGAGAACAGCAGAGTCATACTGAGAGGCCTGGTAAACAACAGTTGTGCTAATGTCCTTGGTGGCATATATTCTATGGCCCTGGAAGATAAATAATTGATCAACATGATTTAACTGTACAGCTGGAAATATTGTAAAAATATGTCTAAACGTGGTTCACTGTGAAAAGAGTTGTGTTGCTGAAAACACCTCTCAGAAGTTAGCCTGACCTGCTATTTGAAGCCTGTGCCTGTTGAAGAACAGAGCATACAGAAGAGCAGGGACCCTCTCTATAGTGCTGACTTTTTTGTCTTCCTGTAAAGTTATTGACACATTGAGCATAAGGTATGTATGAAGATGACTTCTGAACTACTGGTACGCACCCTGCAGTCATATTAGCCTAGGAACCTTTCTGTGCAGAGATCAAGTCACCAGGGGCCACACTGAGAAAGGTATGAATCAGCAGCAAAACCTCACCATAATTTCTCAGCTCAAGAACATTTTCTAGGAAGTGATTCTGATCTGGCAGTCAAATAGACTAAATGGTCTAATAAGGTATGCTTTTCCATTTCAGATCTTATCAGTTGGTCTGTTAAATCCAAAATTGCCTTTCAGCTTAAAAGAGCAGATCACTTTCAAAAATTACACTGCTGTCAAGATGTCTGATTCACAGTTTTATTTATGGGACAGCCACGGTTAAAATAACTGACCATATTTGTTTATTTGAATCTCTTTCTTTTCATGTGGGTGCTATTCTCACGCTAGAGCAGGAGAAAAAAAAAGTGGAAACAAGACTCTACTTTTAACTTTGTGAGACTGTCCACAGTTTCAGTTGATGCTATTTCAAGTGAAAACAAATATTGGTGTTTATGTTATAATATGTTTGATCCCTTTCTAATTTTAGATGTGTAATTGAACTTTGAAGTGTGTATTTCATCACTACCTGAAAGAAGACCTTGATTTTCCTTACAACACATTTATTTTCATTTCTCACCAAATACACTTATTAAAAGATACTTCTTGCATATTAGAAACAAATACTAGCTATAACAGGTCTTCTTCAGAGACAGTCTTTACTGCAAACCATTTAGTTCTGACTGCCTTTCCTCTCAAAGGGGCTGTAGATCAGAAGTATGCACCTTAATGTTTATTAGTTTGCACATTTCAAAGATTTTGTGGCAAGTTTACCTCTATGTCATTACTGGTTTTCCTTGGTGTCCAGTGATTAAAATTATTACTTGGCAATAGTTCCACCATTTTTGTATACTGATGAAATATTCACAGTCTACATTTTTTTTTCATCACTTGTGTGAATTTAAGAAAAAAAAAATGTTTTTAATCTTTCTCTTTGCACTGAAACTTTAACAAAAATATATTGCAAGGTCATAAGCAGTTGCAAAGAAAAAGGTCAGTCAGCTCGTGGCTACTTAGTATACAGCTTTTGGTGATCTGCTGCTCCTGAGATTTCCACTTCACAGACTTTTACTCTTTAAGATAAGTAATTAATTGCTGAAACCATGCATGATGTCTCTATTTTTTTCCTATGGTAGCACATATTAAATAGCTTATTTTTATTTACATAGTTCCCATGCTGCTCCAATTAATACATCTGAGTTTTATCTGAGATGTCTTTTGTGATTACTTGTTCTGCACTAATTGGATTCCAGAGGCCTCTATTGGTCAATCACTTCTTCCTTACGTCTTCTTGCAAAAAGTCTTAAGTATGTGATTCCCCAGTTGGCCAGGAAAACCAAAATGCTTTCTCTAAAGAGCCATAGTAGTGAAAAAGAATTCCAAATGTTGAAACAGGAGGTTACTTTGATCTATTTTACAAAATATTATTGCAGAACATTTCTTCTTTAATTATTTCTTCTTTATTCTTTCTGAGGAAAAAAAAAGGAAAGAAATAGACTATCTAGTTTGTGATTTTAGATTCATATTAGATATAGTCAAAAATGTTACTTCCAGATTCCGTGTGCTGCTTTGGATGTACATTGAACACAGCTGGTATTATGTATGGTATTATAGAGCTAAAGCTTTTTTAATTTTTTTTTTTTTTTTTTTTTTAAATTGACACTGGTAAAATTACTAGGCTCACATTTTGTGAGTAACTGAAGTTCCTCAATCATTCAGAAGCCATTTAAGATATATTTTATCATTCTGCAGTTTAACAAATTAACAGAATTACGCTTTTGTGTGACTTCATCCCTTGAAACTCTTACCAGAAAGTCAATGCCTATTAGCATTTGTACAAATTAGGCGACTGCTGCTGTAAAGAATAAGCCATTATGAATTTGTTCATTGCTAATGCAATATGCTTGGCTTCTGGTGTATTACTATTCTTGCTTTTATGACTGTGAGCTTTCTGCTTTATGCTCACAGCAAGCCAAATTTTGAAATCCTTACCCTGGTAAGGAATGTATTGCAGTCACTGGGAGATTTTCCAGAATGCCAACTTCATGATTTATACAACAGTACCACTTAGTTCAAAAGATTTACATTTCTACTCAGATACAGGAATATAGATACTATTGATCTAGTATGTGAGTATTGCTTATCTGACATTAGAATTTGATCCTGATAGTCTGCTTCTGAAACTCAGACAATTCTCTGCTATAAAGTTTACATATTCTTAAATTCCAATCTGATTAGATGGATCTTAGTGAAGCTCCCTGAATTCATCTAAATAAGCAGACCATTATCACTCCATTATCTCTAGGCTAACTTGGGCTTTTCAAATCAGCAGATTTGAATTTTCTTCATTTAGAGAGTTACTACTTTTTCTGTGTTCTGATAAAACACAGAGATGGATGTCTCCTGGTATATCCCTTTGAAGGAAAACTAGGCTGCTTCTTAAATTTAATCATATTTGGTCAGAAGCATGCCTAACAAACCTACTACAGTTTTTTTAAGGAATGAATGTATATGCAGATAAATTAATCTTATGTGCTTTACAACAAAAATTGGCAATGTTTTTAGGAGGCTTTTAGACATAAAGGCTTTTAATGAGACAAAGCTATTATGGAATGTTACTCCTGTGGTGAAAAGATAGGAAGCAAAGGGTAAGGATACATGACCATCTTTCACACTGGAGATTTCCCCTGAGAAATTTCTGCTGGGACTTTTGCTTTTACTACATTCGTAAGTTAGCTGTGAAAAAAAAAACAAAAACAAAAACAAAAGCAAACCCCAAATCAGAAAAATAGTGAGATAACAAAGTCTGCTGATGATAAGACCTTATCCATATAATAACAGATGAAAGGCTGCAGAATCATCTTGCGATGCTGATTGACTTGATGATATAAGGAAGACATTTTTTATGCTTAGGTTTGTGAGACACTCAAACCAGTTGCCCAGAGAAGTTGTGGATGCCCCATCACTGGAAGTGTTCAAGGTCAGTTTGGATGGGTGAATCTAATCTAGTGAAAGATGTCCCTGTCTATGTCAGGGTTGGCCTAGATGATCTTGAAATGTCCCTTCCAAACCAAACCATTCTATGATTTTATGATTAAGAATGGAAATTCAGTATTAATAAAGGCAAACTATTACAAGAAGAAGCAACCTTACCATACAGGTTAAAATTTAACCTGTCCTAATCTAGACTTTTATAGTGTCAATATCTGCTTGGCAAGAAGTTTTCTGCATGTTCTTCATAATGAATGGAGAAAAATAAGCACACAGAAAATGTGAATTATTTTCATTCTAAAGCAGATATCTAAAATGGGTGTGGGAAAATAATGGCTGTTATAAATTTTTATCTATTTTCCTTAAAGTAGCTTGATATTGATTTGGTCGTTGAATATTATAATGTACACTTGCATTATTGACACAAGATGATAAGCATACGCTAATATGTCTTCAAAAGCTACCACCTCTTGGCTGAGATGTGGTACCTGATTATATGACCTTTGTAAGCATTTTACAAATGCCAAGTTAAACTGATTGATTGGTATAAATCACCTTCCCAGATTGTGTGTCAGCCAAAAACCGTGACTTCCACCTAAGGTGCAATGAAGTCTTAAAGTATGGTAATTTGTTTCCTTGCAAATATGTGGTCATAATCTTTTTTTTAACCTGTTCTGTATAACACATCTGCTTTGGCTTATTTAATTTAAAGACTTATTTTCTGTACAGTACAGTAACAGCTGAAGTAAAGTAACCTGAAAACGCAGTAACCTGAAAAACAGTAAAGACCTGATGGATTGAAACTTGGCCGAGGGCAAGAACATCTGTGCAAAATACCTGCCTAAATGGTGTAACCAAGAACTCTGCAGGGAGAAACTTCCTTTGTTATGATTTCTCCTTCTTGCTTCACCAGGAAAACACTCAAGATACTGAATTGTGAAGGGGTGTTGCTATAGGGCACTGACCGAAATCAAAGTGAGCTTGAAGCTAGCCCCGTTCAGAACGGATCTCTTCTGGAGGCAAACTCAACCTTCCTGACTACTTTTCTTTCATGCTGTAATTATAATGAGTAACATCATTGGTATCTTAACAAATTTAATGGTTTGAAAGAGCAGGTCACATACATACAACAGACTTTTTAAGCTTTTTATTGCCTGGGGCTGCAGTCAGGTAGCAAACACTGATAAAGTAACCCCTCATTTGAACCAAACCAAACATAAACAAAACAAAACAGAACAAAATACCTGATGAAAGGGAACAACAATGACGGAGACTTAGTGTGAAAAAATCAGTTCCTTGGGTGTCCACAGGAAAATAAAATAAAATAAAATAAAATAAAATAAAATAAAATAAAATAAAATAAAGTAAAATTGCTCCATTTATTTAACCTGTTAAACTCAAATGAACTCCTAAAGGAAAGAAGTGACCTAGGGGAAACAGCTGCTTGTACACCTAGACATTGTACATCTATCTTCAAACACTCTTTAAAGTACTTGATAAAAAAACCTGCCAAAACGACAGGTGAAATTTAGTGTAGATAAATACAGCATGGGAACATGTAAAAGGAAAAAAAAACTGATTTCACAGGAAGAATACTGGTCTCTGAGCTAAGCATTACCACATAGGAGCAAGATTGCTGGGCTATAAATAGTCAGTCCAGTGCTAGTTAGTAACCAAAAAATGTGCAGAGTCTTAGGAGTTATTAGAAAAGAAAATAAGAACATCAATGTTTCACTGTATAGATTTATACGATTTGTCTGAATTTTGAATACTGCATGTAGTTCTCAGTAAGAACTACATCTCAGAAAAGATATAGCAGAACTTGAAAAGTTCAAGAAAGTGTGATGAAGATGGATAAAGTATGTAGCAGCTTCCTCATGAGAGATATCTGAGTCTTCTAGGCCTTCTCAAGCTGACAGACAATCTGTGGGTGTGACAGAAGTCTGCAAAACCAGGGCATGAAGAGGTTGAAAAATGTTACATGAGCTGTTGTTTTATGAGATCGAGGCAGCTGCAGAGGACAGAAGCAAGAACAAAAGACATTTTTTTTTTTTTTCCATGTTCTATGTTGCACCATCCAAGTACAGCAAAATAAAGCAACCCATGAGCAGTTTGATACCTGTGAAAGACTGGAACTTTAAAATAATTGTCTCAAAGCTTGCTTAAGCTTCTGCAAATCGGCTTGCAGGCCAATAAGAAGCTTGCTTGTATCTATTTAGCACCTTCTGCAGACCATCCTCTTGTTTGCCAGTCACCACCCAAGACTGCCATCAGCTGAAGAGGGTGTGTTGCTCCCCCAACTGGAGAGGGTGTAGGGCTCTGGATATCAGAGTGGCCAGACCCTGCCTAGCCCGGGGCCCAGCTGAGCCTGTGTTCTTAACTCCAAAACTGCTGAAGCCGAGCACTGTCCAAACAGCAAGGGGGTAGGAAAAGCTTATATGGCAACCATGTAAATTGACAATTAGCTGGGCAAAGGCCACCATCACGCTGATTGGTCAAGCTACAGACTGACCTGGGCTACCTGGATTAGAACTGGCAGGGCAACCCACCACAATTTGGGAATCGGGACCGAGACCCCCACCACCATCAGCCACAGATCAATGGGACGCCGCTGAACTTCTGGAGGAGTGCCGAGATGTCATTGGGCCTGTGGTGGTGACTATACTCTTGCTATGCTCCGTAATGCTGCTTCTCTTTTCTGCCTTTCCTCTACTTCTGCCTTTACTCTATCGCTTGTCTCAGTGACTGTTGCTGGGGAATAACAATAAACCTGCAGTAAGTGGCATCTGACCTCATTTGCGTCTTAATTTCACACTTGGAATCATTGCAAACCTCTCCCAGGCCCAATGTAGTCAGACTGGGATGTAATAATACCCCACATCAGTGATTAAGGCTCACTAATTGACCAAATGGAATAAATCACAAGCTAGGTGTTGATTTTACAGTGGGACAATTGGTTTCTTGACAGATAGCTCTTCTCTCTCTCCCTCTCTTTCCTGGTCTACGCTCTTTCTCAGTGTTAGGGCCTGTACATTAGCCCTCCCTGACTTCTACACATACATGGCCAACGCATGATGGGCCGTATCGGGATATGTATATTTGACAAGGCTGTATAATCACCCCAGCTTCTAGTTTTCAAAGCTTCTGCATCAACAGCATCTTCATGTCAATAAGCTATTAACATCCCATAAGAGTCCTATATATCAACAGAAAAGATTTTACATGACTGCTACTATGAGCTAAACAAGTTTAGAAGTTTAAAAAGTATCTTATGAAGTCAAACGCTTTTAAATACCTTCCTTAGCATCTATTTTCAATACTATAGTAGACAAAATAATGGACTAAGTAAGTGGGCTGTTAGCCTAATGCAATAGGGCTGTTTTTATTTCATATTAAGTTTACCTAAAATTAGCCTCATGACTGAAAAAAAAAAAAAAAAATAAAAATCCAGATTTCCTATCTATGCTAGTACTTTGGAGACCACCAGAGGATATATACAGTACAGTAATAACATATTTTGGCTCAACTTATGTTCCTATTTAACAGATATTCCTTTCAGTTTGGATCATTAGTTTTACATCTCCTAAAGACCGTTTCCAGAATAGTGTAAACGTTTTGAGCATGCCAGGCCTCACCACATTAAAGGAAAATTAAAGAAGAATGAAAAGATGAAAATTTAAATTAGACAGGGCAGTCACGTCTTGCCACCTTTTTCCTAACTGCTCTAGTGATAATGAGTAATATCATCATTGACTTCATAAGTTCCATGATTTCCTGCGTTCTTTGCCAGTGACACTAGCTTATGCTAATTAGCAGTTTCATGTCCAGCTTTTTGTTAGATTTCCTTCTTCTCCATTTCTTCTTTTTTTATTGGCATTTTAAGTAATGTTAAAAATGTTGACTGTTTTATATTTCAGTATTCAGTTAGTATATTAACATTTCAAAGTGAATATAAATAATGCAAACTTCATAATTTTGGAAAAAAAACCCAAAATATTTTAAGAAAACTTTCTGAAGATTTTTTTGGGTGTTTTCAAAGAGGTGAAAATAGAAAAATAGTGAGTATACTTTTCATTCAAATAAACTTCCAAAAAATATAATGACTGGAGAATGAGGTTATAATTGTCTTACATCTAGGCCATCTATAGATGTATTTTTATTCTTCTAACAGAAATTAAAAGGGATGAAAAAAGAGTAATCTTTTTTACACGTTCACCTGCAAAAATATTTTAGTGTGTGAACTGAACTCCATAAATATTACAGATGGATGTTGTAGTTAACAACAGGTTGGTGTGTAGATTTTAGTCATTTTATTCCAGTTCAGAATTTGAAGTCCTGTAACATGGTTTTTGTGGTGAGTTTACTTTAAATAATATTTTTATTAAAGTCAGAGTTAGTGAAGGGTTTCACTTCTATTGTACTGTTAGTATATCTTTTTTCTGTATATTCTAATAATACAATGAAAGATAGCAGAAGAGCACGTATTGTTTCTGGGAGGTTTCCAGGACTGAAAGCATGATTTCCAGAAAATTTCAGAAGAATACTTCATGCTAACATTTTAATCTGTTTAAATATTTTAACAATATTTACAATTTTTTTTTTTTGTCTGTTTGGAATGAAATTAAATAGAAAAATCTATGGAAAGCTGGGAGCTGACCAAGTTCCATGTTAGAACTGCATGAAGACAATAATTGGTTTCAAGTTCATTTGAAGTTCTCCTAAATCATAAAAAAATTAGTCTGAATTTCAGTCTAGTAAAAATAGTGTAAAATAAGCAGGGGTTTTGCGTGGTTTTCAGCATTTTACTGCAGGCATTTGGCATAACTTTAGACTAGTTGATTGTTAACTGGTCCTTTTGAAAGATATCTCTACTTTTATCCCCCCTACACTCATTGTCTGAAGAAAATGTTTTGTATGAAAATACCTTATCTGATTAAGTGGTGAAATAAAATCTAATATTTAACATTTTATAACCCATCAGATAATTTTAGGAGTCAACTCCATCTATAATCTTGGCTTCCAGCGTTCAGAGGCAACTGAAATTTGGCAAAAGGACCACCTGAATGTGTGCATCACCCAGTATTGTTTTCATTAGTGTGACTACATTGTTTGTAGTCTATAATAACTTCAAAGTCTGACACATACCCTGACTAGCATTTTGCCTCTAACATAAATTCTCACTATATTTCTCACTACTTTTAACAACTGTAGAAAACAAAGAGGTGAATTTTTAAGATACTTGGGTACCTTTTTTTTCATATGGGGCATATCAATGGATTTTAAGGTGAAAATATACTTAAAAGCAGTGTTATAAGTGACTTTCCAATCATGAAAAAAATCTGTGGCAGAGCAGAGGCTCAGATCCAGACCTCGTAACTTCTAGGCCCATTTCCTAACTAGCTGGTTGTTCTTGCTGTATTATATTTATGCATTTAACTTCGTAGTCTTGGAACACCAGAAATTAAACATAAGAAGTTATGTAGATTAGATGGAATATATTAGAATTTTAAGTAATAAGAAAGTGATTCATATATAGGAGTAGATTTAACTTCAGACAACCTGGGAGCTACGTTCTGCCTGAATCTGTGAGCAAAGACATGCAACATACTCCTTGGGAATAAAACTGTTCACATGCAAATGAACAGTATTCTAGTCAAGTTGTATGTCAGAGGTTATCTGCTTTTAATTAACATTTATCCAGGTTCAAAGAGTGTTTTGTAGTGATGATAGATGTTAAGTGAGAGGAAATGAAAAACAAACCATCTATCTAGGGAAATGTATTTTCCTTCAGTGTTGAATAAATGGGACATTAAATGCCACAAGAGATATTGGTCTCAGTACTCATTCTATATCCTCAGTTTGATTAGAAGTCACCAGGTAACAGAGGATGCTCACACTTAAAAAATCAAAGGATTCTGACAGACCGATGGAAATGATTCCCTGAAAAAAAAAAGATGTTTTCAAGATCTGTGATGAGAGCACAACAAGGAGAAATTCTTAAACCAGGGAAGATGGTTAATGTAGGTAGTAAACAAATTCTAAATTTATAGATATATCTTTAAGCTTATTCACCATAATATAGCAATAAATCTTTTTTCATGCTATCTTTAATGAATATCCTAAGTTATTTTCAAAGGAAAAAATAGACTTGGATATTGATAAGAGTAAAAAAAGGAACAAAAAGGAAGCTTATTTCAGGCATTGGTCAAAGTCATAGGTCAAAACACCACATGATATGAAATATGCTTTTATGAAGTTGATGAAAAACCTTTAGATAAAGTATGAAAGGAACAGAATCCTATTTCTCAGAAGGTTCATGATACCTTGATATGTGACTTCAAAAAATCTCACAATGAATTTACTTTCTCTGGACACAGAAATCTCAGAGGACATGGAGCACTTAATGATTTCTCTCTGAAATGTGCTCCAAAATTCAAAACACAGCCTCTGAGGCAGCACATTTGTCTGGCAATCCAAAAGCTATCTGTAAGGATTACTGTCAACAGGAATTCTTCAGAAGCTGTCCTATGTTTTTCTCCCTGTTGTTAAGTACAGTGTGTTTATTAACGTGCTAACAATCTAAATAATTAGGAGGAAATTGAGTCATCCAGTCTTAAAAATAATCAATGGAAGCAGGATCAATGGAGAAAATGAATAATAAAGAATTTAAGACAACACTCAGAACAGAGAAGCAGTTAAAGAAAGAAACATCAAGTAGAAAAAACAATAACTATTCAGGATCAATCAACAATTTAAGGACAAAGCTGCAAGTATATTTAAAGAAAATCTCTTTAGAATCATATTTCATATACTAACTTTAGAGAAATGTAATACTGAATTATAAAAGTTTCCATTCAAATACATCCATGCATCTACCTGAGCACAAAAGAAAGGAGTATTGTGATCATAGAATATATGCCAATATATACCTGTTGCAGAAAATAACAGAATTTGATTTTTTTTTTTAAAGAGACAGTCATTATTCCCTTAGAAATAGATTTTAAAAAGCAGATTAGATTGTGACAGCCATACAGATTGAAATTATTTTCTTATCACCACAAGCAGATACACCTGCAGTCAGTTTCCCTCTAATATTAGGTCCTGTATTTCAACTCTAGCCCACAGGGACTGCATCTAATGATGACAAGGCAATTGCATCTTCATGTCAGTCTTCATTCTTTTAGCAGAGATTGCCAATTAACGCCAGTGTTTTGGTGTTTTTTGTGTTATAGATGCTTGTCCACGGGGATGTGACTTCTGCTAGCGACTTGTACTTCACCTCTGGAGCAGCTGCCAGATGGTGACCTTTCAGTCTCTATCACCCTCTGCTGCATTCTAGCCGATGACTTAGAGGTGAAAGATGCTTTATATAGTCTTCTGTTTGGAACCCTCACAGTATACTAATTCTTTCTAAATATCTCATTGAATTTTATGCCCTCCTGTAGGCTATGAGAAAGAAAAAGTAAGAGCAGGGCATAAAATTCAATAGAAATGCAGACAATGCATACACTGGTGAAAAATGCTCCCTTCCCTTCCCTTCCCTTCCCTTCCCTTCCCTTCCCTTCCCTTCCCTTCCCTTCCCTTCCCTTCCCTTCCCTTCCCTTCCCTTCCCTTCCCTTCCCTTCCCTTCCCTTCCCTTCCCTTCCCTTCCCTTCCCTTCCCTTCCCTTCCCTTCCCTTCCCTTCCCTTCCCTTCCCTTCCCTTCCCTTCCCTTCCCTTCCCTTCCCTTCCCTTCCCTTCCCTTCCCTTCCCTTCCCTTCCCTTCCCTTCCCTTCCCTTCCCTTCCCTTCCCTTCCCTTCCCTTCCCTTCCCTTCCCTTCCCTTCCCTTCCCTTCCCTTCCCTTCCCTTCCCTTCCCTTCCCTTCCCTTCCCTTCCCTTCCCTTCCCTTCCCTTCCCTTCCCTTCCCTTTTTCCAGTGATAAATACATTCCTTGACAATTTTATTGCAAGAAAATATGTCAGTAGATTTACCTATTCACTGAAGACTCGGGGAAGTACATTATGTTTTGGAGTTGGATGAACTTACCTAATCAGCTTGGAAAAGACCCCAGATCATGTGGAAATGGAAATGGCTGAGCATGAAATGTGAAAGAATTGGAATAGGGAATAAATTTACCATCTACAGATGATGTGAGATAGTGATAACAGGCCAAGAGAAATGAGTATATAAAGAAAAGAAAATATAAAACAAAAGTAAAAATGAAGAAAATACCTGAAGACCTCTTTAGGACCTCTTTTGTGTGAAGTTATATTCAGCAACAGATTTATCCAGCTTGCTGTTTTAGGAGATTTGATGGTTTAAGGAATAAAATTTACAAACAAGATGACGAAATATATGAATTACTAACACTTTAAACACTGCAAAGATTGTGAGAAAAGATTTTCTTGCTATTTCGGTACTTCTCAGACAAAAGGTGAAAAAATCCTCCTTTTTAAAAAAAAAAAGTTTTATCAGAAAAATATATGAGTGATTTGACCATTACCTGATAGTTTGGCAGAGATAAATCTTTCAAAATTATAGATGTTTGTATTTGAGCTAATAACTTTATACTTCCTCTATAGTCAGTGGAGATCAATAGCTACAATTCAGGAATGATTCATACCATCCTCACACAGAAATTTAAAATAGTTTAGCCTTACTTCATTAAAAAAAATGCTTATTTCTCTGATTTGGCTACGAAAGAGGTCTGAAGTGAGTATCTCAAATATTGATGTCAATTTTGTTGAGGATAAACTAAATTAAATGAACATCTTCATTTGTGCATTTCTAAATCACCACGAAATATGCAGCAGACCAGGCTCTGTAAAATGTGGTAACATCACTGAAACTGGAGCAAAAGCAACAAAATACCTTGATAACCTCACTTGCCTCAGTATCTCAAAATGTATAGGATTCCAGGGGCAGTCGATACTGCAGCTTCAAGGGCTGTTTTCAGTTATACTCACAATCAAGTGTTTTTTTTCTACAATTAAATTATAAGAATATAGGAAGATATTTAAAAAAGAAGCTGATTCTGGTAAATGCATTACCAGTTGGATGATGATGCATGACAGTAGGTACAATTCCTTAAAAGAATATGGAATACAGTATAAAGCCTGAAATTAATCTCTTTCTTTCACATATTGTCAGAGAGACAATAAAGTTTTCCATTGATCTTTGTCCAGTCTACCAAGTATGGACATAACAGATATGGAGAGAACAGATACGGAGATAGCAGAAAAAGTGACCCAAAAGAGTGAAACTATTGGTTTGGAAAACCATAAAATTACACTATTAGGCAAGAGGTGGGGGGAGCAGATTACTTCGGATTGGTTTTAGCCCGGTCCTGTGAACTTAGTGCCTTTTAATATCAAGAGTTCACTCCTTTAACACTTTTTTTGGTTTAGTTTCACATGAAAGGGAATGATTTGTGCACTATGAGTATGCCTGATCTGAAATAAAACGCTAATGTGTTTCAGTTTTAATAAAATACACTACAATTCTAACTTCAGATAGATAGTAATTTTTAGGAAGAATGGATGCTTAGTTAATTTTTCATATTTACAACTAATTTAGTGATGCTTCAAATTGTACTAAAATATGAACTGTGCATTTATGTGTGTGTATGCGTGTAAGAGACAAATGCCAGAAAAAAGAAGTGGAATAAGCATTGTACTCATTTCCTTCTCCCCAGACATTAAAACTGTGAAGTTGATATTCATACAGTTCATATGCACATTTAACCTATAATTTGTCTTCTGAAAACAATATTTCATGTATTTAACTTTTTTAAAATGTGCATGTTTTTAATTCTGCTAAGGAAGCATAGCTCCTGTGTCATCCATTGTCATCACTTTTCCCCAGTTAGTACTGAAATAGAGCTTATCAGGAAAGAGAATGGTGAAATTAATTCCTAATGAAACAATCATCTCAGATTTTGATTTTTTTTTTTTTTTAATCTGCAAGTTTGTACTGTGTAGTTTATGTTGGAAAAAGTGAGATTTGCTTTGTCTCTTTTACTCAAAGTGATATGCTCTAGTGTCATGATATAATGTGATCTTTATAGTGAAAAGAGGTGAAAGTTATGATAGGAATATGACATAAAGCTGATTTAAGTGATGATTCCTTTGCTACTTCCAAGTTACTATTTTTTAAATAGAATTCTTACAGCTTTAGCTATCTGCAAGAGGGATAAATTTATTTCTGAAGAAAAGATTATATCAGGGGAAGTAAAGTATTCCAAGGAGCATCTCAAACCAAACCTTCTCATAAACCCAATGCTGAAAACCTGTTATTAAGATTATTTTTTCTATAATGTTTGCCTTTTGTTGTAAGTGTATTATATCTGATAGGCAAGCCTGTCAAGATTTTCAAACTTTTTCTCATTTACTGCAAAATCAGCAGCAGTTATGAACATTTTTAATATGATAACATGAGTGGTAAAGATATGGAACAAATGATGCTATTAAAATCAATGCCTGAGATACAAACCACAGAAACATTAAAGTTGTTGTAAATACTGATGAACAGATAGAGAACTGGATGACGGTGGTTAGAATTTGTCACTCAAATCTCTTTGCATCACAAAGCTGAAAGAAATGAGAGATTCTACAAAAATACTTATCAGTCAGTTTTAATATGTGGGGGATAGTAAACTGATTTTTTAAAAAAAATCAGCTTGCCACAGTTGTGTTTAAAGTTGCAACTGAACATAAATATGTGTAGTTATGCACACGCATGTGTGTCTGTGTACACAGATATTTATCTAGCAGTTAAAGAATCACACATCCTTGTAATAAAAGTATTTAAAAAACTGATAAATCAAACCAGTTTTAAAAATTGAAAGCAGTTAGTCCTTAACAAGTGTACTCTAAATTAGCTGTGACCGTACAGCGTCACAGAGCTGATGTTGAGTAGTTAAAGCCTACAGTGATGGTCCCAGGTGGTGTAAGTTGTTGAGGTGGAGGTGGCAAAACGTGAGAGCTTTTTAGCAATGGAAACCAGAACCAAAGTGGGTATGTCTTTTCCTCCCCTCATTCCAAATTCAACACCTCCTTTTTTAAGAGGTGTCGAGTTTCTAGACAATTCCTAACTCTTGACCTCTACCCTGGGACTATGTGTTTTCACCTGGAGTGTGATATTTTTCCAGGGCAGAAGGCCTCATCCTATTGCTTGGCTGGCTTTTTGTGTGTGTGTGTGTGTGTGTGTGTTTGCTTGTATTAACTTGCTTAGCTGCTGCATCTTTCCTTAAAGCAAAATCTTTTCTTGAGTAGTGGAAAAAGAGATCCTGACTAGTAATTGAGTATCAGTATGCTGTTTTTCTGGGGTTTCTGTTTTCAACCTCTGCAAATATTTTCAAGGCCTTTGCTGTTATCCTGTGTTAACACATGATAGCAGTAGACATCCAGAGTCAGTCTGCTTCACACAGCAAGTGCACTTAACAAGTTGATAAGCACGTCTATAGCAAAGGCTACGCAGTCTTCACTGGGCCACTGAATTAATACATGCTTATACAGTTACACCACATTAGTGTTCTTAAGTCCAAGATTAAGACAAGCTAATATTAATTAAATTCTGTTTAGTGTGCTTCCACTTTTATGATTGCAATAGGTCTCTGCTTTGGTTGCATAAATAAACCTCATTTTCTTTCTTGACCAGGGTAATTTTCCTGGGGAGGAAGTAAAAAAAATAGGGTATGATCTAGTTTAGCATTGCCAAGGATTCTGCCAAAAATATGCATGATCTTATCATAAGAAAAGAAGGAAATATTCATTAGATAATTATTGCAAATTAATGGCATGACTACTTGATAAAACATAAATTAACTATCATATATTCCAGTGAAAATGGAAGGAGTGATATATTGCCATAGGAGGTTTTTTTTTTTTGTCTGGTCTTAGACAGCATAATTAGCAAAACCCTAAAAGATAATCCAGAAAGTCAATAATGGTGGCAATACATAAAGACAGTATTATCACTTAAAAAATACATCTTGTAGAAATTATCTGAAATTATTAAAATAGTAAAACCAAGTAGACAGTGTTATACTTGGGAAGGAAAAATCAAATTAACAGGTTGCAAATGTTCATTAATATGCCAGTCAGTCAGAAATACAGCAAGAAGGTGTTAGGATCTTCAACAGAGTATGTAAAAAAAAAAAAAAATGCTCTCACCAGAAGGGGAAATACCCTTCTGAAATGTGTTATCAGAAGTATTTCTTATAAGGACTCATGAACTTTTGCTTGCTTGCTGCCTCTAAATTTGATAATGGTATAGACAAGTTGGAGAAAACTCAAATGAGAGCAATAAGAATGATATAAAAAGGGTTTGATAATATGTTGATAACATTGTTTTCTTGATCTAGAAAAGGGAAGCTTGATATGGTAGTATACAGTAATGGTCTTCAAAGTATAGCAAAAAAAAACCCCAACAACAGTGACAGTTTTTCTGTAGGGTACCTGAAAAGAAGAAAAGACATCATTTGCAAGAAATTTCTTAGTCAAGTTAAAGGACTAGTTATAGGAGCTAAAAAATTACAGTGTAATGCAGAGATTACAGGGATTCCTATTACTGTAGATGTTTAAGAATATAATAAACATTCAGGGGCATAATATAAATAATAAATATAGTCAAGGACACTATGGCTATATTTGTAATTTGCTTTATGCATTGGAAAGATTATTGTTCCTGTTAGTATTTCATTTTCAACACTTCTAAAGTGAACTAGCTTTCAAAATAATTTCTCCTACTTAACAGGAAGTGGTCAGGGAACTTCTAGGCTGTCTAAGTTAGAGAACTGAGTAACCATAGACATCTTGTTGAGATAAAAATGTATTAATATATGAAATGGTGATAAACATGATAGCTGTGGGTATGACTTTTTTATCTATTCAGAGCTTATTTGTGTAATATTGTCTCTGCAGCTCATTTTATGTGCATTTAAATATGATAACATTCTGTTTTCTCCTTTATTGGATCTGACTAGTCAGCTCTGGCCTGTGTCTGAATCCTGGTTTTCCACTGTTTTTTTGCAAGTCTGAGGATCTAAATCTACTAATCAAATCTTTTTTACTGTTGCAATTACTGGTATGAAAAAGGCAAATATGAAAATATTATTGTAAAACAGAATTTATTTCACACACATTTTGACTCTATTCATATTTTAGCTAGCAATTTTTTATGACTTATGCTTCTTATGTTTCAGTGCTACTTTTGTGTAGCTTCCACAGTAAATACACTTGTGGAGAGGTACTCCTGTATAAAATATATAAATTTTATAATCATAGAATCATAGATTCTATAACATAATAACATAAGATGGCTCTGATTTAAAAAAAAAAAAAAAAAAATCACACATTCTACCAGTCTAGCTGTGTGTATCTTAGCTTTGTCTTGTCGTTTAAGATATTTCTTTGAAAGGTCTAGACATACAGATGTGGAAATTTCCAAAAGCTCCAAGGTCACCTGTAGGTCATGCTGCAGCTCAGTCGAATTCATTTTGTGCCTAACTTATGAATTTTGAACGCTGAGTACATTACTTTACAATTTTCAGCATTATATTTCATTCCTCTTGTCACTTCATTTACAGAGCGAATCAAAACCCTTTTCAGTTTCACTTATTGCTTGGTATGAGTTCACAGGGTTTCCTTCCTGCTTGCACAAATCTATATTACCATATAACAAATTTAAGTTCGCTGTTCCTCACTGTTTCTCCATTTAATTTTATTTGGTTTAGACATTAAATTAAAAAGAAACAATATTGAGTAATAACTGCTACATAGAAAATACTTCTTAAGGCACTTGATGAATGAGACAAAACTCTCATGGTTATTGACCTCTGAACTTTTTAAAAAAATCCTTAACCTATTTCTATTTTTCTTTGTCTTTGTCTTTGTATTTGTCTTTTCACAATCTTATTGACAATTTGTAAGCAGGTGACAGAAAATCCACCATTTTCAAAAACGTGGTTTTCAGCTAGTTTGAAGCTAATTGCATTCCTCAGGAGCCAGTTTGATAAATGTGCATACAATTAATTCCTTTTATCCTCACAAAAAAGAAAATATGGAGAGCTGAATTAAAATTTAACCAACAGTCCATATGGCCTAAAACACCCATACAAAAAAAAAAGGAAAGAATAGCTAGGATATATACTATATACTATATAACATATATGTGCCTTATGCTGTATGGTATGTTTAGTGTCCTTATTAATGGCTTGAAGAAAATTGAAAATGTCATAAAATGTTCATTTCTATGATAATAATATGCTAGTTATTTTCACCAAATTATTAGAATTTATAGAGATGTGTTTCTTGACATGACAGTTACAAATTACTCATGCAGTCATTATTTTTTAGGAAATAATATTACTAACTCCAAAATCATTCATATTGGAGGAAAAATTTTATTGTGTGTTAAAACGTCTCACTTGTTTACTCAGAGAAAACAGGTGAATAATGCTAAAATGTTATCTTATTCTGTTGGAATTATATTGCTATGCAAGGAAAATATGGGGGGGATACATTTAATTTCTTTAGTCTGATTTTTTGAATGTGGATATAGTTTTGTTTAAGAAAAGGGAAATATTAAATATTATTTTTAATAACTTGGGATATATCTGATAAACATTAACTTTTTTTTTGCTATTGCCATCAGAACAATGACGTACATTAGGAAACTCCTCGATGGGTAATTAGAAATTGTGATGGATTCTAGCCAGTGGAAATCTACTGTATTTTCCTGGTTTTGTCAGGGATAGAGTTAAGTTTCTTCATATTAGCTTGTATGGTGCGATGTTTCAGATTTGTGACCAAAACAGTGTTGACAACACACTATTGTTTTTGTTATCGGTGAGCAGTGCTTACACAACATCAAGGCCTTTTCTGCTTCTCACGCTGCTCCACCAGCTAGTAGGCTGGGGGTGGGCAGGAAGATGGGAGGGGACACAGCTGGGACAGCGGACTCCAGTTGACCAAAGGGATATCCCATACCATATGACATCATGCTTAGCAATAAAAGCTGGGGGAAGAAGAAGGAAAGGGGGGACATTCAGAGTTCTGGGGATTTTTTTACCAAGCAACCATTATGTGTGATGGAGCCCTGCTTTCCTGGAGATGGCTGAACACCTGCCTGCCATTGGGAAGTGGTGAATGAATTCCTTGTTTTGCTTTGTTTGTGCACACAGCCTTTGCTTTACCCATTAAACTGCCTTTATCTCAACTCACAAGTTTTCTCACTGTTACCTTTCCGATCCTCTTCCCCATCCCACTTTGAGGAGTGAGTGAGTGATTGGGCCTGAACTGCAAACTAGGGTTAAACCACAACACTACTAAATGCTTGTATAGGTCAAGGACAAAACTTGCTAATATTTAAAAATCCAAATTCTTGAAAAAGACACAGCATACAGCAGTATGCCTTATTATCTTCATTATTACATTCAAGAAATCTATAACTGTATGACCACAGAAAATTGTATTTTGTTATGTTCTAATTCTGGTATCTTTTTTTTTGGATGTTAAAATAAGAATGTCACTCTGTGATGTCAAAAAGTGATTTGGAGTATCCTATACTATACCAATATGGAGCGAAGTTTTTGAAGTGTTTTAAGAAATTGGTTTGGGAAGTGACAATACTGTAAGCTTAGGAAATCTTGTGAACTTGGCATACATACATGTGTGTATCTCTATAATTTGCAGTAGAACTATAATGCTGCAGACAAGTTCTTGTCTATATTAATCTAACAGAAACACTGCTGCTATTTTGTGTAGAAAAAGCCCAAAGGAGTCTCTATAACTTCAGTTCTTGGCCAATATAAATTTTCTTTGCTAATGTTTTATGAATTTTTTTGTGCTTTTCAGTGTTATCTATCATACTAAGACCTTGAAACACCCCTGTCAGAGTGATATTAATATTTTCTTTTTCTTGTAGATGGGGAGATGGAGTTCTGCATAAATTAGATTTCTGGTCATAGTGTGTGGTTTTTTTTTCATGAGAACAACATGCTTAAGTCAGAGATGCTTAAGTCATTATGGGAGGAAACAAATTTAACTTAGGTACTTCAGCATCAAAATATTAAACATCGACTTAAAATAATGTGTCACAGTTTCCTACAGTTTCTTTATAGTAAATCTCTGAACATCAGAGGTTTCTTTAAACAGTAATCCAGGAAATCTACATTGAGAACTCTCTTTTTAAATTTAGGAAGTATGAAATGTTAGTATAGTTAAAAGCATATTTTAGCTCTTTCCTCTGAAGTTTAATAATGTCGAATCCTCTTCAGGGAACTGATGCTTGCTGGAAAACGAGAAGATAATTTTAGCATTACACCCTAGTGGACCGGCATTTGTTTTGGAAGTGTAAACCGTTTTTCATACATGATTGAACAAGGACTAAAACCACTCTGTTTTGAAATAAACCAGCTAGTTCCCTCTGAAACAAAGCCTGTGTGCAGAATATGTTTAATTTATTCCAAGGACTCCCTCAATATGCTTTAAGCATGATAATACGTGAGGTCTGGCCCTTTTCTACCTACTCAGGCTCCAATTTAATCTTAGCATGTCAATTAGAGTTTGCAAGCACCCAAAAATGCCTTTTTGCCATATGCCATGGCATGAGCTGTAAATTCTCAGTTTTAGGCAGTAGAAATTCTGGTGAGCTGCAACACAGCCCCCACATAATTTCAGACATTTTGATTTCAGCGCCCCATTTCTCCACCCTGACTATATAAAGTTTAGGGCCATGTGTTCAAAAGAAATCATGTGACCATCCAGTACAGATGACAGACATGTTCAGCCAGCTGCAGAGGTGGCTAGCTGCACAGATGTGCCTTGAAAGCCACTAATTACTCCTTGGAATAAAGCATTTAGCAGTGTAGATGTGACCTGGGAAGTTTAGGCATTGTTGTAGTAAGATGATCTGGACTATCATTCCTAGAAAAATGTGAACAGATTTTAGAGTCTTTGAAGTTTAAGCCTTGAAAAGCCTTGCTGAAAATCTCACTATAATTGACTTGCCTATATTTTAACTTTTATTTTTACAGGTAGGAGTTAAAACCATGTGTTACTTCATGGGTCAGTGTGAATGGTATTTCTTTTTAAGCAATATTTCTAAACAGGATGGAACTACTTGTAAAGCAAATTCAGTATGGGCAAGGAAAAGAAAAATGACACAGGTAGGAATGTAACTATTACTCACTTGTCCTAAAACAAAATCAAAAATACGACTACAAGAAACCTTTTCATTAAATTTATCCTAAATTCAACAGTAGAAATGAGCTTTTCACATGTCCTATCACTATATACCCAGGAAAAGAGATCAGCACCTCCCTCTGTACTTCCCCTCCTCAGGAAGCTCTAGAGAGCTTGAGGTCACCCCTCAGCCTCCTTTTCACCAAACTAAAGAAACCCAAGCAGGATAATCACCTCTTTTGACCGTCTGGTTATAGTGTGTTTGATGCACCCCAGGATGTGGCTTGCCCTCCTGGCTGCCAGGGCACACTCCTCACTCATAATGAGCCTGCTGTCAACCAGCACCCCCAGATCCCTTTCTGCAGGGCTGCTCTTCAGCCACCCCTCTCACAATTCATACTTGCGTCCAGCATTGCTCTATCCTAGGTGCAGAACCTGGCATTTTGACTTGTTAAATTTCATCCCATTAATCATAGCCTGATGGTCCAATCTATCTCCATCCCTCTGCAAGGCCTCCTGTCCCTCAAGAGAGTCAACACCACCTCCCAGTTTGGTATCATCACCAAACTTGCTAATGGTGCATTCGACTCCTGCATGCAGATCATTGATAAGTATATTGAACCAGACTGGCCCTACAATTGGACCCTGAGGAGCACTGCTGGTGACTGGTCACCAGCCAGATGTCGCCCCATTCAGTACTACCCTTTGAGCTCTGCCCTTCATCCAGTTCTTCACCCAGTGCACCAGGAACCTTCTCATCCCACATTTGGACAACTTTTCCAGAAGGATGCTGTGAGGGACAGTATCAAAAGCCTTACTAAAATCCAGAAAAACTACATCCATCTCCTTACCTTCATCCGCTCCGTGGGTGACCCTATCATAGAAGGTTAGCAAATTAGTTAAACAGGACTTCCCTTTTGTGAACCCATGTTGAGTGTACCTGGTGATTACATTATTCTTTAAATGCCTTTGTATAGTACCTGGAATGATCTTCTCCATAATTTTCCCACAAACTGAGGTTAGACTAACAGGTCTGTAGTTCCTTGGGTCTTTCCTCATGAACTTTTGTGGATTAGAATAACATTGTCTGACTTCCAGTCAGCAGGGATCTCCCCAGGCTCCCAAGACCTTTGGTAGATGATAGAGGGGGGTCCTGCCATAACATCTGCTAGCTCCTTCAGAACTCTGGGATGAATCCCATCAGGATTCATGGACGTGAGAACACACAGCTGATACAGCTGGTCCCTTTCCATTTCACTGTCCACAAATGGCAAGTCACTGTTCCCACACTTGTGGTCCTCTGATTCAGGGGACTGGACAGGGCAAGGTTTATGGGTATTATTAAAGACTGAGGCAAAAGGAGCTGGCTTTCTGAGGAGACCAGCTTCAGTGCAGGTAAGTCTGTACTGGGGAAGGGAATCGAGGCAAAAAAGGCCGGCAAGGGGCTCTTTTTTGAGGCTTTTTCAAGCCAGGAAATGTTGCCATCCCGAGCCGGTATCCGGCACTTCCAGGGGGTGGTGACAGCTGAGGAGGAGTGGGGCGGAGCCAGCACCCCCGACGGGAGGTCTGAACGAGGAGGGGGCGGGACCATTCCCCCCTCATAAAAGAAGCCCTTCTGGAGAACAGTGACCTGGTCTCTGGGCACTGAGCAAACCAGCAGCGAGTGGGCGTTGCCTGGGTGTCACCTGTGGAACCACCTGGGAGCACCAGAGGAGGGTGTGCGTTGGTGAGGCGGTGAGGCGACAGCAGCGGCAGGCAGCCACCGAAGTGACTGTGAGGGGAGGAACAAGAGGAGAGCAAGCAGGCAGGCAGGCTAGGTCGACTACAAAGAAAACATGGTCTCCACTCAGTCCGTAGCCAAAGCCAAAAGGAATAAAGAGACCCAAACGGACCTGACGGAAAGACATGCAGCTGTCCAGGTGACAGGCTGCATGGAATGTCTGTCACTCTGGCAGGAGGACAGCAAAGACAGCGCCTGTGTGTGCTGTGACCGGGTCAATGATCAGCCTGGTGGCTGAGCTTAAGGAGGAAGTGGAAAGACTGAGGGCCATTTGGGAGTGTGAAAGGGAGATTGATTGATGGAGCCACACCCGGCCATCCTTAGGGAAAAAGCAGCAGGCGGAGGCTCCACGAGAAGTAGAGGATCCCCTGCCCACTTGTCACCAGGCAGGAGGGGAACTAGGAGAGGATGGGGGGGAATGGAAGCAGGTACCTGCTCGGGGCAGCAGGAAAGTCCCCTCCAGACCTCCCATGCCTCCCCAGGTGCCCCTACAGAACAGATATGGGCCTCTGGAGATAGATGATGAGGGAACTAAGGATGCTGATAAAGCCCCATCCAGGGAGTTGTCAAAGCAGCCAGCTCCACGCATTAAGACTGCTTCTGTGAAGAGCAGGAGAAGGGCAATAATCATAGGGGGTTCCATTCTGAGAGGAACTGAGGGTCCCATACGCAGGCTGGACCCTTCCCACAGCGAGGTCTGCTGCCTCCCTGGGGCCCATGTTAAGGATATAACCAGGAAGCTTCCTGGCCTGATATGGCTCTCAGATTATTACCCTCTTTTGATCTTACAGGCAGACAGCGATGAGCTGGAGAGTAGAAGTCTGAGGGCAATGAAGAAAGATTTCAGGGCCTTGGCACGGCTTGTCAAGGGTTCGGGAGCACAAATTGTGTTCTCCTCTGCCCTTCCACTTTTGCTAGACCTACTGTTCACAAACAGTGAAGGACTAGTGGGAGATGTGGTGGTCGAAGGTCGTCTTGGGTTTAGTGATCATGAAATGGTCAGGTTTTCAATTCGTAGTGATGTAAGGAGGGGGGTTAGCAAAACCTCCACCTTGGACTTACAAAGGGCGAACTTCGGCTTGTTCAGAACACTGGTTGAGAGAGTCCTTTGGGAGATAGTCCTGAAGGGCAAAGGGGTCCAGGAAGGCTGGACACTCTTCAAGAAGGAAATTTTAAAGGCCCAGGAGCAGGCTGTCCACAAGTGCTGCCGGATTAAAGGGTGGGGAAAATGGCCAGTCTGGATGAATAAGGGACTTCTGATGGGACTTAGGAATAAAAGGAGGGTTTACCACCTTTGGAAGAAGGGACAGGCAACTCAGGAGGAGTACAGAGATCTTGTTAGGTTATACAGAGAGAAAATTAGGAAGGCAAAAGCCCAGCTGGAGCTCAACTTGGCTGCTAATAATAAGGACAACAAAAAAAGTTTTTATATATACATCAACAAAAAGAGAGACAGGGAGAATCTCTATCCTTTACTGGGTGTGTGTGGGGGAAGTTACAACCAAGGACGAGGAGAAGGCTGAGATATTTAAGGCCTTCTTTGCCTCCATCTTCAATAGTCAGACCAGGCTGTCCCCAGGGTGTTCAGCCTCCGGAGTTGGAAGATAAGGATGGAGAGCAGAACAACCCACCCATAATCCAGGAGGAAGTAGTCAATGATCTGCTTCTGCACCTAGATGCACATAAGTCTATGGGGCCAGATGGGATTCACTCAAGAGTACTCAGGGAGCTGGAGGGAGAGGTCACCAAGCCTCTCTCCATCATTTATCAACAATCCTGGTCAACAGGGGAGGTACCAGATGACTGGAGGGTGGCTAATGTGACGCCCATCTACAATAAAGGTTGGAAGGAGGATCCAGGGAACTACAGGCCTGTCAGCCTGATCTCGGTACCAGGAAAGATCGTGGAGAGGATCATCTTGAGTGAGCTCTCACAGCAAGCACAGGGCAGCCAAGGGATCAGGGCCAGCCAGCATGGGTTTAGGAAAGGGGGGTCCTGCTTAACCAAACTAATCTCTTTCTATGACCATGTGACCTGCCTTCTGGATGTGGGGAAGGCTGTGGATGTTGTCTATCTGGACTTTGGCAAGGCCTTTGACACCGTCCCCCACAGCATTCTCCTGGAGAAGCTGGCGAATGATGGCATAAAGTGTACTCTGCTGTGTAAAAAACTGGCTGGATGGCCATGCCCAGAGAGTTGTGATTAATGGGGTGAAATCCTCTTGGTGGCTGGTCACCAGCGGTGTCCCTCAGGACTCAGTTTTGGGGCCAGTTGTGTTTAATATCTTTATCAACGATCTGGATGAGGGGATAGAGTGCACCCTCAGTAAGTTTGCAGATGACACAAAACTAGGTGGGAGTGTTGAGCTGCTTGAGGGTAGGAAGGCTCTACAGAGGGACCTGGACAGGCTGGATCGATGGGCCAAGGCCAATTGTATGAGGCTTAATAAGGCCAAGTGCCGGGTCCTGCATTTCGGTCACAACAACCCCAAGCAATACTACAGCCTTGGGGAAGAGTGTCTGGAGAGCTGCCTGGCAGAAAAGGACCTGGGGGTGCTGGTGGACGGCCAGCTTAACATGAGCCAGCAGTGTGCCCAGGTGGCCAAGAAGATCAACAGCATTCTGGCTTGTATCAGGAAAAGTGTGGCCAGCAGGAGTAGGGAAGTGATCGTGCCTCTGTACTTGGCACTGGTGAGGCCTCACCTCGAGTACTGTGTTCAGTTCTGGGCCCCTCTGGACAAGAGGGACACTGAAGTGCTGGAGCGTGTCCAGAGGAGAGCTACCAAGCTGGTGCAGAGTCTGGAGACCAAGGCATCTGAGGAGAGGCTGAGGGAACTGGGCATGTTTAGTTTGGAGAAGAGGAGGCTGAGGGGAGACCTCATTGCCCTCTACAACTACCTGAAAGGAGGTTGTAGAGAGGTGGGTGTTGGCCTCTTCTCCCAGGTGAATAATGACAGGACCAGAGGAAATGGTCTGAAGTTGCGGCAGGGGAGGTTTAGATTAGATATTAGGAAGAATTACTTTCCTGACAGAGTGGTCAGGCACTGGAACAGCCTGCCCAGGGAGGTGGTTCAGTCACCATCCCTAGACGTATTTAAGAAACGTCTAGATTTGGTGCTTCAGGGCATGCTCTAGTGACAGAGATTGTAGGGGGTTTTTTGTGTGTGTTTATGGTTGGACTCGATGATCTCAAAGGTCCTTTCCAACCATGAAGATTCTATGATTCTATGAAAAACCACGTTCAATGCCTCCACTTTTGATTCATCCCTTTTAGTCCAATGACCATCTTCAACAAGTATCGATCCAATGCTTTCTTTAGACCTCCTCTTCTTATTAACATACTTAAAAAGCCCTTCTTGATATGTGAAAGAACACTGGCCATTTTCAGTTCTAATTGAGCTTTGGCTTTTTGTATCTTCTCCCTGCATAAATGAATCAGAGCTCTATACTCTTCCTGCAAAGCTTGGCCTTGTTTCCAGAGACCATACAATTTATTTTTCCTCCTGATCTCCACAAGGAGTTCCCTGTTCAGCCAAGCCGGTCTTCTGCCCTACTTGCTTGATTTACAACACAGTGGAATTGCTTGCTCCTGTGCTTCTAAAAGGTGGTTCTTAAAGACTATCCAGCACTCCTGGACTCCTAAGCTCAAAAGCAGATTCACAGGTACTCTGCTAAATATCTCTCTGAATAGCTTAAAATTTGTTCTCCTGAAGTCCACGGTAGCAACTCTACTGTCTTTTTTTCTCATTCTACTGAAAATTTTAAACTCAACAATTTCATGGTCACTGTGGCCAAAATAGCCACCTACTCTCACACCCCCCATAAGTCCTTCTGTATTCACAAATAGCAAATCTAGGAGAGCTAGTTGGGTCACTGAGTACCTGTCACAAGAAGCTATCTGCTACAAACATCAAGAATTTCAAAGACCTGCTCGTCACAGTGATATGATATTCCCAGTTGATGCCTGGGAAGTGGAAATCTCCCATAAGGACAAGGACCACCGATCCAAAAATTTCACTTAATTGCCTATAGAATAACTCATCCATACTTACCTCCTGTCTGGGTGTTCCGCAGTAGACACCCACTACATCTGCTTTGTTTTCCATCCCCCTAATCTTTGCCCAGAGGTTCTCAACTACATTATCACTAACAGTAAGTGCTGTGCAATCAAACCTCTCCCTTACGCATAGTGTGACACCTCCACCTCGCCTGTCCTGCCTGTCCTTCCTGAACAGCCTGTAGCCCATACAGACTGACAGTACAAAGTAATATGTATGGAATACACCTCTTAAATTCAGGAGTGATAGATGACTGTGACAACAAAATATGAAGGTGGGAATCTGGACAAAGCATGGATGTGGAACTGTGAGAGGCTATATAGCTTCATGAAGTCATAAAATATATGGATAAATTATGAAATGGATAAGGAAACCTACTTTTAAAAAGCCTGAAAATTTTTAGTGTGTTCAAAGCTAATTCTGGGGCACTCAAAAATGAGAAATTCCATCAAAAAGAGTTAACTAAAATATGTCAGGTTTTATTTCATGTAGTTCTTGTGCTTTTTCTGTGGTGGTTTTTATCCTTGAAGGTGAAGCAGAGATGTTTTTATATAACTATTAAAAGCCTCCTAAATTTCCAGGTCATTAGGGAAAATACCAGTATTGCAGGTGCTACACACCTAGTCAGAACACAGTTTTAAATAAGGAAAGAAGTGAGTAACATCAGAATATGCCTTTGGTTGACTGACAGAATTCAAATACAATGCCAGAGAAGAAGATCTTTGAGCACTTTATCATTAGGTGCTTTCAGAATATGTTTTGGACTAAATATAAATACATATATAAACATTTTATCTACCCATTAGACATTACCAGTACATACACATGATATATTACTGCATAGATACTGGACTCCAGCAGTTTGACTTTAATCTCACTACATTTTTTACCAATAGAGAGTTAGTTGGTATAACAGGATATTGGGATATATATATACACACACACACACACACATACCTCTATCTATCCATCTGTCTATCTATCTATCCACACACCTACATAGTCATATGTAATAGCTTATTTTATTTGTTAATTTAAGGTATGTTTCTGATCACGATTGAATGCTGATGAGAAAAATCTACAGAGCCTAACAAACCTATAGTACTACATCCACCATGATTTTTAATCAGAGATCTAAAATGACTCATTTAATTACTAACCATATGTTTTATGCATGATGACTCTTATGAAAGTTACAGAAAGAGAACAAACACTTATTTGAGCTGCAAAACCTTCTTTCTGCTGTTATATCAGTTACACTTGTCATTTGCATTTTGGGCTCATTTTTAAATGTGTTTTAATATTCCTTTCTAGATCTGTAAATGTGAGATTATGGTGCTGCTGCGAAGACCAGTAAACAAAGAAACTTGGTGAAAACAAGAGAGACCACTGGAATCATTAGGTTTCCTAAATGTTAGCAATGCAAATAAATTAGATGTACCTCACAGCCTTACCTTTGCTTTAGTATTGCACTATAATTTATGGAATAATATTTTACTACTGTATGAACAAAACCATAATTACTGTATCTGTAAATGAAATCTGAAAGCAAACAGGTATTATTTCAAAGCATATTTAGTGCTTAATTAAACTTTTTTCTTGTTTGCCTAGAATACAATCTGTATACATTAATGCATCAATATGTCATAAAATGCAATTATGCTGAGAACTGAACGCTGTGCATTATTACTAGCTAAGATCTATCTACAAGGCAAAATTAATTTTTAAATAAAACTGCATGCAAATAAAGTTACAAAAATATGCAAGTGTTATTAGAAACTTTCTGACTTGAACTTTTCATTTGAGGCAGCAGAGAATAAAGGAAGGTCTGCATGGCTTTCCTAAGTCGGCTGATGAAACTAATCATATGTACAAAGCATTTGTAAGCTTAGATGTAAGTCCAAGTGTAATTCAGTCATTAAAATAAGAAATGCAAACAATATATTGAAAATGCAAAATTTAGTTTATGCCTTAAATTCTCTCTAAATAGAACTCTTCTGAAATAATAGGGTGGCTTTTTTCTCGGGGGTGGAGGGACTGCACGTTGTTTTGGTTTTTTTAAACCAAAGACTATGTCCTTAGAATTACCTGTTTTCATGCCAAAAAGCACCATTATAGCAAGGTAGTCTGTCCAGTTGTATAGGAAGTTTCATTGGACTTCATTCTGTCAGCAAACTGGTGATGTTGGAATATCTTTTAGAACGATGTCAAAACTTGATTCAGAAACTTCAAAGAATGCAGAGTTTTTATATACTTTGAGCATCTATATAATGACTAACTACAGTATTTAAAAAAAGATAATCTGTGTTACTCATATTTTTAGCACTGCTCCCATTTAGTGATCATCATAATCACTCACGGTTAGGATAATGTTAATCAATAATAGTTCCTTCTTTAGAATTTGGGAAGTTTGAATCTAAACTAACTATATTGGCCATCATCACACAGCTCTGTTGAATGCTTAATCCACTGATACAAAGGGGACTAGAGTTTTGAATTAAAATAGATGTGCTCTCCAAAACCCAAACAGAGTCAGTGTTGGTTCTTCTGATCTGACATGTAGCGCAGGACATATAACTGGAGTATCTTATCAGCACTCATGGGCTTGGCAGAAAAGATGTCCACCTAATGGTCCGCTAATTTCCAACACAGAGACAGACAGGATTTGTAAGCAGACTGAAGTGAATCTATGTATAGATTTCCAAAGACAGACAATATTAAGAATATACGTCTAAACCTGGGCTTCTAGCTCAAAGCTAGAAAGTTCCCAGTACTGTTCCAGGTGGTCCAATGTAGATGCTGCTTTTGTTTATTAACCTGACTTCCTGTTTCAAATATTTCTTAAATTAAAACATATAACGAACAGTTTATTTGTGATGTATAAGTTAAAAAAAAAATATAACTTTCAGGCCATGAAACATGACAGGATAAGCAAATGATTTCCCTCCAGTTTTTCTAGAGATAAACCAATTTTACTGTTTACTCTTCCTCCTAATTATTTTTAATACAATTACATAAAAACTGGAGCAGAAACTTGCCCAGCAATAGCTTGAAAATGCCACTTCATACCAATGATGTGTGAGATTCACTTAGCTTTACCATTTAAAATCCAAGGTCTTTTCCTAAGCTAGTTAAATATACTTCCTGTGTAAATGAACGGAGAAAGATTGATACCTCTAGATAACTATCATTAGACACCTACTTAAAACAGATTCAGTTTTCTTTCTGTGATGCTTCTCTCAGTTGACTGTACAGGCAGAATAGATGTCTAGCTTATCTGGGTAGCTAGTGAGATCTGCATTGATTTTATATATGTTAAATGCATGAATTATAGCCTATAGATAATAAGCAACTCACAACAAAACAGGAATGAACCACTACATGTAAAGAAAAGAAAAAAAAACCCAACAACCTACCATATTTTTTCACATTATGTTTGTTTTTCTAGTTTTCTGAGGGTTTTGTGCAATTCTTTTTAACACAAATAATGACAAATACTTGGAGAAGATATCATTCCTAGTGAGAACAGATAAGTTATACAAAAAATGGGAGAAGATTACAGAACTGAATTCAGGTGGACACAATCTCAGAATCAAAATATGTACATTCGATGGCAGAAATTTTGCAAAAAAGAAATAGTGAAAGAGATTAGAATTTTTGACAATGGATTAGGCATGAGTTAGTGTAAGAAATGACTGAAGGAAATCATCGGTTATTTTTTGGCTTGAATACAGAATGCTTGAATAGAAAACGTGCAAATGCAGAAGAAATTGCAGGATCACCAGGTTTCATTACAAATGCTAAAGTAGCACAGAAGAAGGTAAGAGATGGAAAACCACATTTCAAATGTTTAGTGCTGGGAAATCAGAGGTGAAAACTAAAAGAACATCTTATAACATCAAGAAAATATCTAGGTGACTAGCAATTGTGACCTACTGTGAAAACAAGACCTGGTTATGACAGCAAGAGTAAAGACTAACAAGCGCTCCATTCCTCCTTATGTTAATGGCAAAAAAGCCCTCTGCTAACTTTAAGGAGCAACAAATAGATACTAAGTGGAGAACGCTGTACCCATGTATTAACATTTGAAGTGATATAATCATGTCAGGAATAGGCATATGTCTATAAGTCAAGCATGAAATTAAGTTTCTGAAAACTTAGGCTGAGCTCCAAAAACAAGAGTTCTTGACAAAGAGATGCATGAACCTATGTTTTGTGGAAAAGTTAGATTTTTTCATAATTTTTCCCCTTTAAAACTAGACACCAAAAATAGAGAAAAATCAGTGCTAAAAATCAATATTGCCCTGGAAGTGATATTGATGAATTGATATAGCAGATCTTTTCCATTTGTTACTTCTAGAAAAGCATTTATTTCATAAAAAAAAAAAAACAAACCACAAACTTCCTGTATTTTACAAAAAAGCATGTAATTTTTGCAAATGAGCTTTTCTGTCTGAAACCCAAAAAAACCAAGCACACAAACAAACAAAAAGCACTTTATAACTGTTAAATTTCATCAATGTAATGTATCGTGTGTACCAGCAGAAAAATATGAAACACCTTATGAAGTGTAATAGTACATAACGACATAATTAAACTGATTGATTAAAGTAAAAAGATGGGGATGGGAAAAATCAAATGAACACAAAAACAATTATTTTGAAAACACATAAAGAACAATTTTCTTGAACAGTTATAGTTCTTGTTTCATGGAAAACAGATAAAAAATGAATTGTTGCTATCATGAAAGAGATTTGGTGAAAGAGATTTGGCTTTCTCTGATGCTCACTCACAGTAAATTACCCCCTAGGACATCTGCTTTGCCTTTGAAAGTTTGACAGTAATGCTTTAATAAGCTGTGATTTTATCTCATAAAATATACATATTCTTTCTGTATAATTTTGGCTGGCTGGTTGTTTGGCTTTAGTTACTATGGAATGCCATTAGGTGTGTAAAAATCCAGTAGATGACACATATTTAACACTAGTTTACATTTGTCAAGTCTGTATTTCAAAACACCAACTCTCAGGCACAAACTGGAAGTCCATAATTTTAGAGAGATACCTTGAATATAAATGAAAATCAGGATTGTCTATTCATCCTCCCGCATTCCCATGTCTGTTAGAGAAACATTATAAGATATTGAAAACACATTTGTGTTCATTAATATAAATATTCTGTTAGATAATTGCTTTCTGCAATACAGGTTGCAATATGTCATTGCTTTTGAAATATGTCTCAATTTTATTTGGTAATTAATACAGCTGATTTTAATTAATGAACAGTTCATCGCTATAGGGGCCCTAAATTTTGATGGTGTGATGTGAAACGACTGGTTAGAGGGATGTTTGCAACAGCAGAATACAATAAATAGATCTATTTGGAGAAGAGCATTATTACAAAGTTTCCCGCATGAAAGTTTGTGCCAGGCCACTACAAACAGTAGAAGGACACTCTTTGTGTCTAATAGTTTCTTCTATATTCTTTAGCTCTGAGACGTCATGCAGAAACTTCAGCATAGTGGAGAGTGTGCCATCAACAGCTAATAGTGAGTGTTGTTTTCAATCAACATTTTGAAACCAGTGAAACAGTGTGCTTCATTTCCTAGGCTAAGTCCTATCTCAGAGAGCACACTAACAGCCTGTCTCCTGGCCTTCCCTCTCATACCACTATGTCTGGAAACTTTCTGGAAATCACAGTGGACAATAAGTCTGTTCTATATTCACTACAGTTATTAATAAAGCCAGAACCTCTACTTGTGGTTAAACCTGCTGGTATAAGCACAGTCTCTTTGCAGAAGTTTTAAACAGTTAAATAGTTAACTTAAAACTTCACTTGAAATGTAACATGTAATTTCCTTCAACGGTCCTGTGACCTGGCTCAAAAGGCACTGAATATATCCAAAAAGATTGATTTAATGTTTGCTACTTAATGCTAAACTGCATTGCTGTGGCTCATCTCTCTTAAATGCAGAAGGACTGAGTTCTCTGTGGGTGCAGGCTAGGAAGCACAAGTTGGCTCTCTGAAAGGGGGGAAGTTTAGGTTTATGTTATGTGAGAAATAGATGTGCTTAAATTCTAAGTCTTTCACAATGTCTTTCCAAACAAGTAAAACTCTTTTCTGTTGGCTACACTCAGCTAATCAAGAGGTTTAATGTAAAGAGCATATGTCTTAATAATACTAACAGCTCAAAGACATAAAATGCTGTAAAATTCCTTGAGAGGCACTTCAAAAGACTAAGTTTCTTTTTGCCAAAAAAAAAAAAAACAAAAAAGAAAAAAAAAATCTTAAAATTAAGCCGAAATCATCTCTGTTGTACTTCCCTTAATTTCTTCTTGTAGGCAAGTGATCTGCATTGTGAAGGAACGTATCATAAAGACAGCTAATAATACTGGTAAAAAATCAGTGTACCATAATGCAGAGAATGTATGTCCAGTAGCTGGTGCAACTAGTACAAATGTTTTATCATGTATGTTTTTTAGCTTTCCAGATAGTCAGATCTAGCCACTGTTACTTCACAACATTTTAAGCTCTACTGTGAAAGACTAAATATGGTGGTATTTCATTTTTGTCTTAGCAAACCCCGCTTTTCGGAAAATTCCTAATGAATAAAAGATAAAAATGTAAAGAAATTGACTTCAGTCAATCTTCATGTATTATTCAGTAGTCTTCTGTGTGTATGCAGTATCTAGATCCTCTAATTAGCTACCTTGGGCAGAGAAGACCTGGTTTAGAATGTTGAAAATAATGGGTTGCAGAAAGCAATTAAAGGTATATATGGGATTAGGTTTCCTAGTGCAAGATGGCAAGCACCTGGCATCATTTCAGTTATAGTCCCATACATTATTTAATTGTTAGATGGAAAATAGTAAATAATCCAGAGCTGAATTAATTTCTTTAAACTCATTTTTAATTCACTAACTCTCGGGGACAAAAATACTCCAGAACAATGAAGTTCCTCTCCACAAGGAAGAACATTTCACCTCACAGTCAAGATAGTTTTCTTTTTCTGAGTTTTTAATGAAAAAAAAAAAAAAAAGAAAAGAAAAAGAATCCTCAATTGGCACTCAGTTCTGTGTGTGTTGAAGATTTATCCTCTATGACTGACTCATGAGTATTTAATTGTAAACAAGAGCAGACAATGAAGACGTTGGATATCTAATGTAAAAACGTGTTTAAAAAGTAATTTTTTGTTTTATCTGTTGTCTGGATGAGAGAAACTTCCTTAACAAAAAATGACTACTTTCCTGATTGCCCTCCAGGGGTGGCAGGAGGGGGCTAGGCAGAGAGAGACGGCGGAGAGGGGGAGAGAGAGAGATGTGGCACACATTGAGCATAACTGGCCACAACCCAAACTGGGGATAATGGTTGATTGTCTTCAGATGCTCACTGCTGCTTCATACCAGCTGAGAATAGCTGCAGTCATTTTCATGATATGTTGTGTGTTATTATAAATCTCTATCTATATCTTTTCACAAAATCATACACCTATATGTACATACTGACGATTTAGATATGCTTCAACTTGAACCTTGTTACTCTTACCAGTGAAATGATGTTTAAATAACATCTATGTCATTCATTGCATTTCAAAGAGATACATCACAAAAATGACAAGACTTAACATTATCAAGTAACATTCAATAGGCATGCATGAAGTATGTATTTAAATAGTTCTACAAATTTGGGATGCTATATTTTGCTTCTATTTCTGTTTTGGAAGTTCTTGGGCTTTTTGTTCCTCTCCATTACCTGCCAAACTATGATATTTAAAGAAAAAAAAATAACTGTGTTTTTCTGATGTTATAAGAACCTTTATTGTTTCCCACAGAGAAAATCAGTAATATTTCCTTCTCTGTTTAACTAATAGTTCTGATATTGATCCAGGAGATACTTTATTATATTTGTGAGATGGCTGACTGTAATTTAAGAACTATCTAATGAGTATTCCCATGTTATTCTCAACAATGATAATTATACATTGAAATTAATACTATAAGACTGAGGGTAACTACGTTTTAGGAGACAAAACTGTTATGAACTGTTGATGTTCGTTTCTGTAGTCTTTTCCTGAATGATTTGTCAGGTAGTAAAAATTAATGTTATAATTACCATAAAATGAGAGAGTGGGAAAAAATGGAATAACATAAAACATTTAAGTGCCACGTGGTAAAATTATGAGAGCTGTGTTTTGTGCAAATAAAAATGACCCTTGCATCAGCATAGTGTATATATAATTTCCGTGGATTTTTGCCAAGCTCTCTGAAACTGACTAATTCAATGATAAAATGTATGGATAATAAATTGTTCTCTGACTACTTTAATCACTCATAGTATTGCAAGAGGAAGGCAGTTCCTTAATATACACGTAACAGAATAATTGGTGTTCATTAATTTAATCAGGTTTCCTGAAAAAAAAAAAAAAAAATAATCCTTTAAACTCATATGTAGCATGAAGGCAAATGAAGATTTAAGTAAAAACAAACAACACAATATTCTTTTGAGGATGTAGACCTAAGGGAAAAAAAGATAAGATGTTAAAACTGGTCAAACATTATGTACATTATCTGTGACTGAAAATGAGATAACGGTACAGGCAAATGTATGGTGCCAATATTTTCTACACTTTGGAAAAAAATGAGCCCAATTATATGTGCAGTTATAGTCTTTAATTTGTTTATATATATATCGAGATGTACATTTATAGTTCTTAAGTCAGTCTGAATAATTATTACCTTTGTAAGCATGAATTCCTCAATTTCAGACAGCTGGAGTAACAGCTGAGAGGTAAGTAAACATCTGTGACAGAGCCTTCTGTGTATGCCCAAATGTGTGTTTCTCTGAAAAGAGTTAATAAGATGAAAGAAAAAGAGCTTTCCAGAAATTCCAATTCTATTATTGCTAATTACTTCTTCATTGTTTTACACGGATTAAAGTGAGCAAATGTAAATGTGAATCTCTACAACATGTACGCTTACGTTTGAATTAGTGACCCTATAATTCTTTGCAGTCAATGTAGAGAATTAGGCATGTCTAAACAAAGTGGGATGAACTGTTTTGAAACCCACTTTTTTTTTTTCTTCATTGGCTATACAAGGACCAAGGATGTCTAGGCCAGACACAGCTAGCTGTCTTCTGTCCAATTTTAGGTGATGTGAAAGCTATTTTTATTGTCTCTGTTTTTTTTTTTTTTCAGAAAATGAAGACATTGGAAGGCTAAAAGGACTACTGTGATCATCTGGTCTGCTGATTTCCTCCACAAGGCCTGAAGTCTTACTTGTTCCTGAATTCAACCTTATAAAGGAACCTGATCTGAGAATATATTTCAGGAAGAACCCAAAGTAATGCAGAATATATAGAAAATGTTTTCTTTGTAAATGCAGCAAGAAGACAGATACAATGTCTCATTTACTGTTTCCTACTGCACTGCTCTAATACCCTAATTTTTTGAAGGACACAGAAAATAAATTAACTGAAAATATGTTTCAGTTTACAAAAACAAGTTTTAAGATAACATTTTAATTTAAATGTTGCAGGTAATCATCTATTCAAACAACTACATAGCTACAGCCCTTTCAGAAGATAATTGTTGCACTTCAGCCATTAAAAACTCAAACTATCCCTTCAGCATAATGTATCCGGACGTATGCTGTTTGATAATCCATATTTCCACCACCGAAAATACATAAAATCTGTTCCTTTTTGTAGTTTTAGTGACATATTGCTGTCATCATTTCAATCAGAAATATTCTGCATACTAGTTCACATTTTGGATGTCATCCTTAAATAGTTTTATCACTACTATCTGATTAAATGCTATGATATATTTTATAGAGAGAGAGAGACACACCATTACAGAATGCTAGAAAAAAAAATGCTACGTATTTGCAGCATTTTCTGGTTGCAGCATGTAGCACACAGACATGCACGCACAGAATATTTCAAAAAGTACTCTGCATTTGCCACTTTTGCTGTTTCTAGTAAATATAACATTTCCATACCATGTTTTGTTCTCAATTTATGTCTTCAATTAAATATTTTCCTTTGCCTAATTAACACTTATTAGTCTTTAGTAGAAATTCTGCTTTTCCCTTTCCTCAGCAATAAAATACATTTTTGTTTAAATTATTGAGAAAAAAACTTACAGAAAGTAGTGCATCATCTGTCTCTTTACCCTCCTCAGAAAAAGAAAAAAAAAAAAAAGGAAAAAAAAATCATCTTTCCTGCCAGCAGGGGATAATGTAAGAGATTCTCTACTGCCAGTATGCAGGAAATAGTGAAAAGCCTCCCCACTTCTCTAATACAAATTTGCTATAATAATCCTATAGACGAACATCGTGTAATTTATTGTGGGATATTAAATGGAATGGGAGTTTCATGGGATGTAAATAAAACTCTGATACTCGTGATTTGCCTAGAGAAATGAATGCTATTAGCAATATGTGTCATTTCTTATGTATATTTTCTTATGTCTTGCCTTGTTGACAAGAATCAACAATCTATTTTGTCCCCTTTTGAATATGTATTTAGTATCTGAGATTCTGTAAACCAGCAGTGCGAGATATTGTAATAGCATGCGATGAACTGTGTAAGAGTGTCATTTTAATTTATCGCTGAGGTTTTGTCTTTAAAAATCTGTTTTGGAACAAACAACTATAATCTTCTCTGAAAATACTTCCTTGCTAAACACAACATAAACAAAATGAAGCACTCACAGGGAGCCCGTTTAATTCTTTGTTCCCAGACTAATTGGAGGAAAGCAGACCATCACAAAGAAAAGGACAGTTTTAGGGAGCCATAGAAATTTAAAGCAATATCAAGATCAGACATACAGACTAGCCAACTACTCCTATTTCAAGTGCCAAAATTGAGAAATAAATATAAGTTCATAAATAACCTAATTTTAAAAGAGAGAGAGAGAGAGAGAGAGAAACAAAAAACAAAAAAAAAACAAAAAAAACCACAAAATCAAAAAACTGTTGTGAATGATCTAGATATCTCAGAAAGTAAAACATTTTAACGACTGGGACCATGGGTGTAGGTCCACAATGGGGTCTGATATGATGTATGACATATTTAATGTACACATTCTTAGAAGAAATTCAGTCCAAAACATGCACAATTTCCTAGCTACTCCTCAGCTGTCTAGCTGAGATATCATGCTTTGTGATGTTAACCACCCTTGAACAACTCCGCACCCACTGGAAGGCATGCCATGCCTTCAGTATGCTCAGTCCCATAGTGGCCACTCTTCTGGGGGCCATGAAGTCCTTACTATCACTACAACGGAAATTGCAGTCACTGAAAAGATTAAAAAAATAGCAATAATGAAGCCATAGGATCTGCATGTGGGCCAAGAGGAAACCTGTGATGTGCAAGGTTGTGAATGCAACCTGCCTGCCCTAGAAGACCCCATGCTAGAGCCATGTGAACATGAGCCATTCCAAATCATTTGACTTAGAGTTAGTGATCATTTCCTGGAATTGATTGTTTCAGGAGTGTATACAACCTTTTCAGTTCCTTTCTGTAAGCTGCCCTTAACATCTTTATGGATTTCTGGAAATCACACCAGTCACCTCTGCTAGGAAGTTCAGTCCTTTTGAAAAATTGGCTCTGAAAAGACCTGCAGCCTTCAACGTGCAGAATCTTATAAACTGCAGCTCAAGGTGACAATGCCTTGTATCTGTGCAGCATTTCCTGAAACTATGGGGTTCCAGTGGACACTAGATTCTCCCTCACAATTACTGCTAATCCATTCCTGCCCATAACAAAAAAAAAAAAACAAAGCAGAATTAAAACCAGTTCTTCACTATGTGTGACTGTTGTAAGACATAGTTTAAGAAATCAGTAGTTTATTAATTTTGGTAGATATGGCTAATAGTTTAATCACATTTCACCCATTTTAAAAATGGTATTCATGTTTATTGGAAGTAATTTGTTTGTTAATTACTAAATGTCTCTATCTTCATTTTTTGCATGTTTTAATGCAATTTCAGTAACATATTTAATTTTTCCAGATGTCCCTTATATCTGAAATGAGTTTTAGTTCAATTTGAAAAAGCTGAAAAGTATGTCAAACTTTGTCAAGAAGTGTAAGCTACAAGAGAAAAAGTTAACATATTTTCCCCTTTTGAATTCATTTTTATCTGTTGGAATTTGTTCTGCAATAAACTCAAACACGAACCATTCAATTGCAGAATCTCAGTCCAAAGAGTGCATTAGAACATAAACCTGAGAGAAAATAGCAAAGCCCTCTGACTTTGTAATGAGTTCAATCAAACACAAAAAGCTCTTAAAAAGGATATTGAAATCAAGGACCAGATTCTCAGCTGGTGAAAACCTGTGACATTTCATTGACTTAAATGAGTAGTTCTATATAAAAATCTATACCAAAACTCAGGATCATTTACCTAAAGTGGGAAAAATAGTGCAACTGATACTGCATAGGACCTCACTGCAATTTATAAGATAACCTTGGGACAACCTGAATGTTCTCCTTATTGGATCTTGTTTCACAGACATGGGCCTAAAATAAAATATTGATAAAGTGCATTAGATCAAAGTCATGTTTCTGCTGCAAAATGAGAAGGGTTATTTGGTAATGGATATGTTGTTTAACCTGCAATCTGGGCAAAGTTTTCAAAAAAGGTGAAATATGCTTGGACTGTCCCTTTCACAAGAGAAACCTGGCAAATGCTTTCTGAACCAACTGGAGTTTATGCAGCATCCTATTGGGCAAGCAGCCAGTAGGGAATTGCAATAATCTAATTTTGAAATAACAAAAGCGTGAATGACTATTTCAAGGTCTGATGTGAAAGAAGTTACTGCAACGTAGCAGTGCTTTAAGTAGCAAGATGACAACATGCCCTGGAGTTTGTATGTTTTTTAAAAGAGAAGAGAATGAAGGTATCTGAAGGTTTCCCAACTCTTTACTACTGTAGTAAAATATGCAGTTTCGTTAAACTAAATAAGAGATTAAAAGTAGTCTAAAGAGGTCTATGCCTAATATCTATTTCTTAGACTAAAAAAATTACAATGAAAACAAAAATAAAATTACTTATGCACCTAGTGTTTTATCAAACTCAATATTTATAATGGCAAGGCAGATTCCAAACTGTTTGGATTATCAAAAATGTCTTGATTTTAATGATGTTAGGCCAGCCAAATAACTGGATGAAATTTATAATGTGTAATTCCATTATATGTAAATTAGAATTTACAAAATTCAAAAAACCCAACAGATGTACTTATTTCCTTTGCTAGCTTTAAAAGAATTTACTTAAAGATATAAAACCAAGTATTATTACCATTAAGGATTTCTGTTAGACAGTAGAAATAAATATTTCAAAGTTACTTAGTACTACTTAGGTGTTATGTATCAATTTTGTTATTGGATTCTTACCTGGGATATTTTTTTAAAGCATATTTGAGCTATTCAGGAGTAGTTTGTAAGCTTTAGGAACTTTTAATACACTTATTTCACTTTTATAATCTCCTTTTTCTCTTTATGTATTGTATTATTGGAATAGTTGGCTTTATGGCACTTCAACTTTTTCAAAGTATTTTTTGTCAAATTTAAAACCTCTCAGTGTATCTAAGATTTAACTATAACAACATTAATGAGAAAAGTAATGTGAAAGGCACAGTAGAAAGCTCAAAATATTGCATATATATGTCCAATGGCCATTTGGACTAATTTGAAGGAAATTACCACACAACTTGTACACTGCATTTGATTTAAAACAGCTAATGCCTTCTTCTAAATGGTCAGAATGAAGAACTGTCCCAGTCCACAGGAAACAATGGTGTTTGTGAAATAATTTTGATTTCACCTTTTAACTAATGAAGTTCAGTTTGATAGCGAGAAGCCAGAAGGTGAGGAAGAATATTTTAAAAATAAAATAGCAAACAAAACATTGTAAACTAATATAGCACACATATATATGACCGAAGTACTAACTTTGAGGCTTACATTGCTATTTACATATGGCAGCTAGACTACCTATCTCTCATGGCTCACAAGAGTGAGTTTATATTTTATTAGCATTATTAGTTTCTCAGATTTTCTCAGATTTTGGGGGGGTTGTATTTTTTTTCCTTTTTCCTTTTTTTTTATTTCTTTTCTTTTTTTTTTCTATTTGCGTGAAAAAGAAGAAAACAGCAACATGTCAATAAAGATCTTCATCTTTCAAAGATTCCATCCTGCCTGTCCCCCACTTCCCATTTCCGGAGAGCACGGATTTCCTGATGTACTTGAATCATATCTCCAAGTCCCAGGTGGCTGCTTCAGATACAGTAGGGCCTCTGAAATGGTGCAAGATGCTACTGTGTAAGCAGCTGAATTGAAACATGAATATATTCATGTTTGCAAATGTGAGAGTGATGCATATAAATTGTCCATGCAAGCTATGTATCTTTAGAAGAACCTCAGTAGGTGACTGATCCAAACTGCACTGTGAGATATGAAAAAGCAGGAACTTCTCTATTGGACTATAGGAGATTCCCTTTCAGTGCATCCTTCTTATAGTATCCTTTGGTTGAAGACTTTCCAAAGGTTTCAAAGAGCACTCTTTTTTTGCATATAATACAATAAGCTTTTGGCATATGATACAGTAAGCTCCTTCTTCCAAGCGAGTTTGGACCATGTAGTCGATCTTTCCAGGTCTCTTCCAACCTGCACTGTTCTATGATTCTAAGATCTTTCTTCATTTATTTGTACTGAAAGTAGTCCGAAGAAAAGTTAATTCAGCTTTTCTTATTAATATTCTTTTGTTTGAATACTATATTGTGGGGCTAGATGAACAAGTGGACTTTCAGAATATGTCCTTTCTCAAGAGGGTATTTAAATTTAAATTTTAATTTAAGTGGAAGTATACTGGAAAAAAGTATTTCTTGCATATTAAAGAAATTAATATAAAGTATACTGAGGTCTATGTGGCTTTTTTTTTTTAGGGGGGGCAGGGCTTTGTTTATTTGTTTTTATGTTTTTATTTTCTGCTCAAAGTACTGCTTCTTAAGAAGGTGCCCTTCTGAATAACATTCTACTTCTCTTTCTCACCCTGTTTTTGTAGAATTCTATGCATTTTCTTCTAAGTACAGTGAAGTGTACTTCTAACACTCTCCCTAATTCTCTTCTATCCTTATTAGAATGGGAAGATAAGAAGGGCAATAATTTTGACTCACACTCTTCAAAAATGATTTAGATGCAAGGGTATATCATACCTAGCAAATGTTAGTGTGAAATACAAAGCTTTCAGAAAACTGTGAAGACGTAAAATAGAAAGCTAAAGGGAAAATTGTAATTCACATGTAATTATAGCTTATATAGCAAATATATTCTGTTCAGGAATAAAGGTATGTCTGTGTTGCAGAAGAATATGCATAGTCCTTGTTTGAACAGTGAGGCCTGTTTGAAGAAAAATCTCTAATCTGCTTTGTCCTTTCCTCAGGCACAAGCATTACTAATAGCATGCCCATGACTCTGGCCAACAGGTTAAATCTTCTTTCTTAGATCTCACAAAGTCCATGTAGTAAATATCAAATGAATAAATATCAGATGCATTTCTTCCTAAAGTGGTCTGATGTCATGTGCCACAAGGCGGTAAGGGAATGGCAACTACTTTTACTATGTCATTTTTCTACTATATGGATATGCAGAGGGTGGAGCAAAAATCATTTCTATCCCACTCCTGGGACTCTGTTCCTAGGGCCAGTATAAAAATAAGCACTGTAGTTGTAGAGAAATGCTGTATGAGTCCAATTATGGGAACTGTGTAAAAAATGCAGAATGCTCTGCATCATTGAAAAAGGGGAAAGCAAACTAGCAAAAGAAGGGAGGGAATTGAGGGTAACTTATCAAATTATGATAACTAAAATGTTGACAGACCCAGAACAAGGTAAAGAATTATCTATCAGTGCAATCTTAGAACAAATACATTTTAAACCATCACATAAGGAAAGTCAGTACCACAACTACATATAGAAATGGCGGGACAACCCCTATATGGCTAGTAGTCTTTCTTCAATTCCTCCTCAGAATAGGGGGCTTTGCTATAAAATGCTAATTTGAGAGATCTTTCATAGGTTATTATTTTCATTCAAATAGTGAAGTATTCACTGCAATAGTGCCCAAAGACAAAATACCCTGAATTTGCACAAGACATTAAAAGTCTTTTACCACAAGGGAAGGAGGGAACAAATCCCAGCAAATGCATAGGTAATTAGATGTATTTTCTGCATTGTTGTTTGTATCTTCTTTTTCTTTTGTCTTCTTAACAAGATTACTCTAGACTACGTCAGCATCAACTACTTTACATTTTTCTGAGTCTGGAACTGTCTGCTGCTGAAATAAGTGGCAACTTCCAAATCTCGGGTTACTCCTTTACATTGATGAATAATTTCTTGTTTTTGGGTTTAAAATGTTTTCCATTGGAAAACAGCTTTTGAGAAGTATTACAGCTGTAAAGATTTACATTCAGACTTTCGCTTTAGAGAAGGTTATTAGGCAGACATATGACATTATTGGGAAACGAGATGAAGATACTCCATGGAGTAATGAAGAATAATAGTTTGCACTTTTCACTCTCAGATGAGCTTACAAAAATTAATTAAGTTTCACAGTATTTATGTGAAATAAATACTGTTCACTATGGGATATGGGACACAATAAATGGCAGATCACAGATGACGCAAAAACTTCATAATGAAACTAGAAATAGGTTACAAAGGAAACACATTCTCATTTGGTATACAAGGCTGCATCTCTCTTGATTTTCAGCATAGCCACAATAATTTCAACAGCTGAAGATGTTCCCTTGATTCACAGTTACTCAGTTATTTTTCTGTTCTATATTTACAAGGTGTCATTACCACTGTGTGTGGTAATGATTAAGAGTAAGCTTAGACTAAGCTTAGAGTAAGCCTCACACAGCTAAAGCCCTGCAAGAATTTAAATGAGTATCATGATATAGCAACAAAATAATATCTTGATTATGAAACCATCTAGGTTATGAAACCTGGAATAGCCAGGTAAGGTTTTATGAAACTTTGTAGTGAGGATCGCACAACTTTTAATGACTGATCTTCCTCTCATTAAAATCTGTCTTCAAAGAGAGGAGAGTTGATCCATGTGTCAGTGGTTTCTCACTGGTTGAAGTTTAATGTCTCATTAAATTTATAGTAGGATACCATGAAGGGGAAAAAAAAAATAAAAAAAAAGGAGAAAGAAAGAAATATGAACCAATTTTAGATAGATGGATGAATCCTTGAACTTGGCTTCTATTTATCCCACCTAGATAAGCCACATACACACCTAGTGACTTTTAGTTTTAGATGCATATTCTCTGTGTACTACTGTTACAAATTTTAACTTGATTCTCTGAATTCAATAGCACAAAATAATGGAAAGAATACACACAGACACACATGTGCAGGTGTTAGAAAGTGTCTCACAAACATATTTTTTACATGTTTTACAGGGACAATGGATAGAGAACTGGGAATGATTAGCATTGGGCTTAGCTTTGCAAAATAAATCTGCAAAGTGATGTTATAAAGTTACTGAGTTTTTGGACAAATTTGACATGGCTCTAACTATTTAAGATGCTCTTAGGTTGTTAAAACTGGCTTATTAATTTCCCTTTCGCATACACTTTCTAGGTTAAGTTGGTATACTCTTGCCTGAATGTAGAAAACTACACATTTGTTTAAGGGAGACCCTTCTTGGCTGAGCCTGGAATCGAACGCAACAATAAGAAAGAAGTAAGTGTGAAATTAAAACTGCTGTCCTGTCCAAAAATGGTAATAGAAGATTAAAATAGCACTTGTGATGAACAAAGCTTTCCAAACTGACTCTCACATGGCTCACTGATATTTGAGAATAAATGCAGGGAGACTATCTTTTCCTTAAGACTGTAAAACTATCCAGGGATTCAAGAATCCCAAGAAAGAAAAGAATTAATATATCATAGGAAGCTGTAAATGTGGTGTGGGAAATCTTTTCCCACAAAACTGAAAAATACATTTTATATTATCTCATACCGTGAAACTGCGGCTTAGAGTTTTGCTCTTCGTAAAGAGACTATCAGGATACTTTGTTTGCTATAGGGATGAAGTCTTTGATGAAGCACAATGATGACCTCCAGGATCAAATTATATTAACTCAAAATTCTGGAGTTGAAGGATTTTTATTTGGAGTATTAATGGATAATAAGACCTCTGGATTAAGACAAAGAGACAAAAGACAAAAAAAGACGAAGACATTTTGAAGTGGACATTGTAAAACTCTTTTAAAATGATGGTGTTTGCTAATTCAGACTTGTTCACAAAGCCTATTCCTGGCTCCATACATACAGTAAAATTCTATAAAACAATTTAAAATAAAAAAGGAATGAAGGAGGTTTAAAAAAGTCTATAAATCGTCCTCCCTTTTCTTTTTTTATCCACTGCAATATCTTTCCCACTGAAACAACAGGTGCTAACTTTTCTCATAGGTAACTTTAATCAGCTTTCCAGACAGTCCTGCCAATCAAAATACTTTTTTTAAAGGGAGAGCTTCAACAAACAGATGGGCTTTGCAGCAAGTCTTTAAGGTCACCAAATACTGGCTGTAGTGAAATGAGAAGTAAGATCCCTCATGAAGGACATCTTGTTTCAAGTGGGAAGCAGCTTTCAGTTCAAGTGATCCTGAATGTCATGGTAACGCAAGAAGAAAGCTAGTTCTGGGAAAGAGAAGTATTCTTGTAAATTGGGAGCTGATTTTATAGCTGTCACTCATACCTGCACAGATTGTGCCCTATGGACTCTGGGACTTCAGTGGTCTCTGAGAGAGCATTATCAAGGAATAATTCAATGAAAGAAATTAAGCAAGATGTTCCTCTACTAGCAAAAATCACAGCCTCTGAGATATAGTAGTGGGAATTCAGGTAAAATCTATCATCTGAAACATCCAGGCAATGGCAGGGGACTTATACCCAACTATTTCAGTTGTTAAGAAGGTTGGCCGTTCCAGTTTGTTTTCTAGGGCCAAGTCCAGGGACAAGGCAGGCTGGGACCAGTTATTTGGACTATTCATGTATGATGATTGCTAACACTGAGCTAAATGTAAACTTTCTTCCCTTTAGTGGTTTTTTTTTTTTTTGCATGGTTATTCAAATAGTTTCAGGGAAGCCCATTTTTAAAAACTGTGCCAACATCTGTCTCTGTAAGGATGATATATATTTGCTTCTGTGGAGCGATGACAGGTACCCATTGCTATAAACAGAACATTTCAGAATTGTGGGGTGAAATTTGTCCTCTGCAGCTGCAGAGGTTGGTCATCCCTGAGCAGAGACCATATCAACACACTAGTAAATTACTCCTTGTAATATATGTATGTAAGCATTTCTTTTCAAATAAGTTATTGATTTTTCCCTCCTCTCCTATCCACCTAGAAATCACATTAAATTTCAAGAGTAACAAGGGTTGAAGAAAAGAAATATGTATATGCATACATCTATGTCTACTTTTACATCTACACACACAATAATCCCAACATCATTTAATTGTTGCTGGAGTGCAAAGAAACACTTGAGACTGAAAAATTTTGATAAAAGATATCCATGAATACTACCTGGTAGAATGTTAATCAAGGACACTGGATGAAAAAAAAAAAAAAAAGTGAAAGACTAGCTTTACGATCTGACCTGAAAATATTTGGTTTTTTTTGTAAATATGTTTCTTCGAACCATACCATTGCAAATTATTCTGGCTAAAGAAGTATGCTTTAGACCAAGAAAAAGAAGAATACCTAAAGGAGATTTATACTATTGGTGTCACCAGAATTTAGGAACAATTATTAATAATTTATAAAATTCTATATGCTAAATGTGTGGTTTGTACATTACGATGCTTATTAACAATGAAGGAAAATTGCAATTAGGAATAAAGGAAAATTAAATGTGGTGAACACATTTAATGAAATTGTACAGCTAATAAGGACACCACACTTCACCTTTCAGATGTACACTTAGAGTCTCTTTTCTCAATCATTATGAGTTGCAGTTTATTCTTTCTGCTTTGGCTTTCTACCTGTGTGCAAGTTATATACAAAATGAACAGTTGCGCTCTATGGTATCAGGGAAATTTAACTAACTCATTAATACTGCGTGAGAAAAACTGGGTTGCATCTAAACCTTTATCAGCAGCTTTGCAATCCTTATATAAGATCCATTTAGCATAATATCTAACAATATTCCCCACCTTTAAATACAAGAGTGTTTTTTTCATTTCAGTGAAATGCACATGCTTGGAGATAAGCACATACTGAAAAATGCTGCTGAGCAAAGGGTAAAGCTCCCTTAATTTTTGTCATTGGGTTTGGCCACCTTATACAGAGCCCATCAAAGTATTCCTATGCATCTGCTGTAATGTATCTACTGTTCCTAATGAAAAGAAAGGGGAAAGTATTTGGCCCTTCAATGTTGTTTTACTTCGTGTACTGGCGATACATTCAACAGTAGTGAAATATTCAATTAGAGCTGTTCCCAGTGTGATCAATGTCTGCCTTCCTGTTTAAGAAGCTGCAAAATACTGGGTGCAGACCCTCAGCTAGTGGAAAATGTCATACTTCAGCTACTTCAGCAAAGAAATTACAGTTTACATCACCTCAGGATCTGCCCTATGGTACCTATGCTTTCTCTGTTCTCATTTAGATTTGATCTTAGTTTCAATGCAGAGATTACAGACATATTGTTCGGAATATCATGGCATTTGTTAATGAGAGGAACATGCACACTGAGAGTTCTGTTTTGTTTTGTTGGTGTTTTCTTACCGAACAGTGCAAGTCATTCTGTATGGAAGCACAAACTTACTCTGTGTACACTTAACAATACAAACTTCTTAGGAAGGAACAATTTCTTTATACATGTATGCACAGAAACCAAAATGATAGGGACCTGACCTTTACTAAGTTCTTTATGCACAAATAGGACTATTAAATAAGAACACAAAGCAAGGTATATAGAAGAAGACAGTTATTTATTATGAATTACCATTTAACCATTTTTACATTTCTGTTGAAGTACAGGAAAAAGCTCATGCCTATACAGAGTATGAAGGCCAGTTGTTTGTTTTTAAACATCTTTCTTATAAACTACAGAACAGGTATAAGTTTCTACATTATTGTTTATAAGACTCGGCTGGAATAATTTCCTGTTCTTTCAGCAGATCACATTTATAAAGCATGATGTTTGATTGCTGGGCTGGCATAAAAATAATAAAAAAAATTCAAGGGGAACCCAGGTTGAAAGATGTTTTCAAATGAGCTCATTTGTTTATTGTTTGTGATTCGTTATTATAGACTTTTCAACGTACAATCTATATTCCCTTAGGTGAAAAAAAAAAAAGATAGAAACAAGAGGGGTTTGTGAGTACTGGTATGTAATTATGGATGGATTTTAGGTTTTAGAGTATCATTTGTTTTAAAAAAAATTAAATATGTAGTGCATAAGTGAATCTTCTTATTTATACACAGAAATAGCCTTAATTTCAGCTGTTGGCCTAGCTGAACTAGTTGAAATCGTTATACAATATGTTACAAAAGTTGTAATTTGTAAAAAATTATCCCCAGGTTGAAGTCAAGCAAATGTCATCAAGGCAAATATGTTTTTCCCTTTTTTAAATGAAAGTTTGAGTTGATTCAATCACATAATAGTTTTAACTAAAAGTAATTCCATGAAAGCATAGAAATTTCAACCATTTTGCACTGATTTACAAACTGTAGACATACATGCATAGTTGTAGTAAGCAGTGATTTTTTAAAAAATGCATTTCTACATGGATAATGGAGCTGAGGTTTTCATGTCTCCATTTTTTCTAAATACTGTTTAACTGATTTATATCGTGGGTCCACCTGTCTCACTTTAGGTGCCTGAGTCCAGATTCAAGTTCAAAAGAACACCATTGATGTTAATGGAATTGGCAAGGTTCAACAGAGGAAGAAGTTCATCCTTTTGCCATTTGCTGTACTTGTAAAAAAATGTCGAGAAGCAAACACTGAAACACAGTGTTACATTAAGCTTTTCAGTCCAAACACATGAGCTGTATAATAGCCACTGATTTCCCAAATGTGCCGCTGTGGACGAAATTTATTTTTTCTCTACACCTTTCTTTTTTGGTTTTGAGTTCGTCATTCACTAAAAATCTTGACACAGCCAATTTCTTTAGAAGCTTGACCTCAGACAAAATGATATTTTTCCCCCACAGAATTAGACTTTGTCTTTTTCTCCTCCTTGTCTGCTCACCAATTACTTTTACTGTTAAAGTCAGAAATCTTTCTCAGAGCTGTGTGTGTTCGAAAACAATGACAACAAGGAGAAGGAATCAATGAAGATGCTTTGTACATGACCACATAAAATGAAGGCTTACGGCTTCCTGGTAAAAGTCTAATAAGGTCCTTATGCAGATCCTTACCATTATAACATTCCTGTAATCACAGTTGATAGATAATAAGAAGGTTCAAATTTCTGATTATGGTACAAGTGTAAATTGATTGGCCAATCCCAAAACCAGAGGCAGCTCAGGAAATTATTTGTGAACTCGATATTTTAACCCCTATTAGAAAGAGATAGAAGACCTTTTTAAAGCTCTTTTAAAAAGAAGACTTCTTTAGCTTGTTCCAAAGAAGGAAGACTTGCTGCAGTTTTGATGCCCATTACCATTCTCTCCCCTTCATGGGCCTTCATGCAGCAAAACATAGACTAGACAGGATTTTTAGCTTTTTTGTTATATTCTATAGAATCATTATAAACTTGATCCCTTAAATGTTATCTGGCCTTGATCCAGCAGATGAGCTTAGTAAAAGTGTACTTAACCATGAACATACTCAAGAAGGTGCTTCAATTAATGATGATCTATTTCCTTTGATGGAACTCTTTGAGGGTGTCTGCATATGGAGTTGATTGCTGGACAGACATCTTACACGTGATGATATTTCCTTTCCAGTTCTATCTCACTACGGATGGTCTACAGCCACCTAAAATGCAGACTTAATAAGGCAAGAGCTGGTGCTTAGCATAATAAGTAAAGATGCTTTGGTTCTTTAAATGTTGCAAAGTTCCCTACCAATGTGGTGGGAATAGTTATCACTGTACAGTAGTCAGGAAAAAACACTCTTGGAAATAAAAAATGCAAATTGCTGGAATTCATTTATTGAAACGTGATTAAAATACAGTATATGAAATCTGGCATTTTGGGACTGAGAGCTGGGAATAATTAATCTTATTTGTGAATATATGGCAGCATAAACAAACGTGTTTTGTTTTCTGATTTATTTTTTTCCAAAAAGAACATTAGAAAAGATGACTACTCTGGCATGGATGTTATGGTTTATGCAATAACAGTCCATAAAATAGGCCTGATCCTCCCAGTTTGCTAGCTCCCAGAGCTAGCAAATTTTATTAAATGTTACTGATATTAAATTAATTTGAAGAAACAATGGAATAGACTGGAGTGGTGACTTCACTGGCAAGGCAGGTCTAGACTAATCCTATCTAACTTTATATGCTTATGTACAGCAAGTAAGTTTAGGAGTATTATTATGTTAGGTTTCTTAGCAGTCAATAGAGAAGGTTTAATATCTTCAGAAGGTAATTCAGATTTTATACTGCCAAAGCTTCTGAAGGTTACTATCTCTCACCACTGATTGCACTAGAGGGCTAGTATGATTGGATTTGGTTGGGGGATTTTTTGTTGGGTTTTGTTTTGTTTTGTTTTGTTTTGTTTTGTTTTTTTTTTAATATAGGTGCTGTAATTAGGCCCTTTAAACTTAGGCAGGAAAGTTAGGTGTTAATGAGTAACAGGTAAGACAGGGAGAACATTATCAGAAAAATTTCTGATAGAAATCTTTTTCTAATAGAATTTCTGTCTAGAAAAATTTTACAGAAAAGAGGGGAAATCGTCTTTAGACCTCAAACATATGTGGAATGATCACAGCCAAACTTATTTTGCTTTCTTTAGTTGTTGTGGGGGTTTGGGTTTGGTTTTATTGTTGTTGTTTTTCACAAGGAAATATTTTATATAGAAAGCATTTAATTATTTATCAGTAGAAAAAATACACTGGAAAACTTATAAATATTCATTGTTCTCAGCTTTTTTTTGGCATTAAATAACACCACAATGTTTTAGACCTTTCTTGCTCTGTTTCCTTTTGTTATACTGATCTTGTTATTTAAAAGTATATTTAGTGCAAATCACTTTTGCATTGAAAGTAATTTAAAACAATATAATATTACTATAGACATTAACAGCATCTTCTGTTTTCCAAATAGCAGCATTGAAGTACCATCATAGTGAAGTAAGCGATATATTTTTTTTATATTTGTTAGCTATTTTAACAACTGTTACTATAGCCTTCTTATAGCTGTAAAAAGTAAATGCAATTGGTGTACTACAATGTAATAAACAGATTTTATCTTGAAAACAATAAAGGCAACACTATAAGGATAGCATCAGCAGCAAGGTCTGTTCTTTTTGCAAACTATTTTCAAATGTTCAATTATAGCTGCATGTTTATCATATCTTAATATAATTTGGGGTTCCTTTTTATTGTGAACTCATGTTTTCAGATAGTTACTGGGCATCACAGCTGCTTCAAAGTAATAAAAAGATAAATACTGTTCATTATTAAAATTGCAGCTTGTGAGGAGATACAGGAAATCCTTAAAACTGAGCTTTCTCCCACTTTGTGAAGGCAATCTTCTTATCAAAAGAGGAACAATAACATATACACTATTCCCAAATCATATTTAAATCTTTTCCTTTTCTAAGTGATGGATACTTATGTATGACTTTTGAATCCTCACCTTAAAATATTTCCAAATACTTGCACAGCATAAAATGATAAAGTTTCTTCATATTCTGTAATAGGATAATTCTAAACTCAAAATTACAAATCACAAATCTAAAGTAAATAAATGAGGATCCAAAACTTCCATAAAGAAATTTTCATGTAGACTCTCAAAACATTTGAAATAGATTAAATACTTAGTTAAAGCATGATATCACTACCACATAGGTGTATGTAAAGTGTTGTCTTGGTTTTATAAATATCAGCATTCAGCTGTCTTGTGAGTTGCTCAAAACACAGCAATTTAGACAGAATCAGTGAACTTAATTAGTCCAACTTCAGATTCCAGCCCTAATACTAACTTAGTGTAATGCCCACAGAATGGGCATTCTTTCTGTTTGTTTCCCTTTGATATCACTTCATTAACTAAATTTAATAATTGTTTGGCTCTTTTCTGACAGATTTATCCTCTTTTATCTCAATATTTTCTAGAGACTATGAATTCAACAATACAAACAGAACAGATGCTCATGGGCACTATTATGAGGATTTTTATGATGGAGGTTAAGACAAGACAGATACTGGAAAGAAAAGTAAAGATATGGAAATGCTCTCACAACTGAGGAGAAAGCTCAAAAATCTTAATACTCAAAAGTAAAGTGAATAAGAAAGATAATCTCTATAATGGTGCATTAAAAGAATAAATACACAGAACTATCAGCCAACAAACATCTACCTTCCACAAATTTTATCGACTAAAGATAGTACCAGAACAGTGATAAATGGGAATTTGCATCAACTCATTTTAGCCTCTAAAATATGGATGTCTTTAGCACAGATGTCATTGCATATGGTACCATTTTGTCGTTTAAGGACATGAATTCACATTAGAACAGGCACAGAAATAAATAGCATGATCAGTGAAAGAGATGTCTGTCTTAGAAAAGAAAATCAGTGAACTTTTAAAGTTTGGTAAAGTCTAGGGACTACTTATGTGCAACCAGAATGGGAGAAGGGAGAAAGAAAATCCAAGAAATTGACAACCTATGTATGTTAACAAATGTTAATCTTCATTCCTTTTTATCTTTTGATTGATTACCAGATCCCAGTTGGTTGATCAATATCAATTTTATTTTATTTTAGCTGAAGATATTTTTTCCACATCATGCAATCTAATCACATTATATAGAATCTAATCTGAATATAAGAAGGAAGAAAGGCAGTATAGGTACAGAAAATTGCCTCTGGGAGTCTATGTGCTAATATCATACATGAAAAGTACTTAGCAAGTTGACTGAGATGAAAAAGTTTTTCAGCATAACCTCTACTGGCAATATAATATATGTTTTAAATTTAATGTTATTTTTTTCTGGTCAGAGACTATGAAAAAAGAACCTCTCCTATAAATCGTAAGACAGATTACATGACAAATGCATATTTAATGCAACGCAGCCAAGTCTTGACTCGGAGTATGGTTACACATACAGGCATTTCTATTGAGATTGGAGGGACAGATGATGTGCATGGTACTCACACTGTTAAAGGGATTTCCAATCTGGTTTGCAGATTGTACATTTTTTGAAGTGAGCACCCTGTCTTCATATCTGTCTTCCAAGTAAGAAGATTTTTTTTTTTATTAAAATTTGTGCATGGACACACATGTATTGCATATATGTATGCAAATATACACACACATGCACATATATACTTTTTACATACATACGCATTATATTACAATTGTTATTTTATAGCAACTAGCAATTTATTGTTTTACAGAGGCACGTGGTTCTGCACATACCTTTTCTCTCCATCTTGAGTAAGACATCATACAAAATGTTCGTGACACACAGTAGCTATTGCAGTGGGGGATAAAGCAGCTTCATAGAATAAAACCCAGAACCTGATAAACAGACTCCATTAAAATGTGTTTTCACACTAGTATGCAACCAAAATGAGAGTTATCTTTTGCTTTGATGTTACCATTTGTACTGTAACCCTTAGTTAGTTGTTTTGATGTATGCAATAATTGATACTTCAATAATAAACTTGTTTATATTCAAAATGTCTTTAATCTTTTTATGGTTCTTTTGGTGTCTTTTCTGAGACTGAAGTGCCTTCTTGGCATATCACTACTCTGATGTCTTTGCAAGCCTTTCATTGCTAGTGTATTGACATGAATAGCGGTGTTTTCATATCTGCCACCTATCCAGCACTGAGAAACAAATACGGAATTGCTGTCTTCCTCTACCCATAATGTTTTGGGCTTCAGTCATACATATGCGATTTATATTCATATATGATAATAATCCTTATTAAGTAGAAGGAATGATGTGAAGAAACAGAAAAGTGATATTGCAGTAGGAAAAAAAATGGAGTAAACAGAAAGAACTACTGCAGTATTTTATAAATGGGAAGAGGAGAAAATACTTACAAACATGCAAAATAAATAGCATGTGTGTTAGTCCATTATCACTTGCAGAGGAAATGACACCTTCTATTATGGTTTATTCTTTTAAAAAATATGTAAATAGAGGATATTGGTAGTGATTCATTCCCACATTTATTTTATTTGCTAGATTTTATGTCTCATACACTTTCCTGTAAAGAATAAACTTGTTTTGTGCATTTTTCTTTCACTCTAGTGAGAACATGCTGGGGGTTGACCCTGACTGACTGCCAGATGCCCACCCAGCCGCTCTCTCACTCCCCCTCCTCAAAAGGACAGGGCAAGAAAATAGGATGAAAAAGTGCATGGGTTGAGATAAGGACAGGAAGACTGAATACCAGTTACCATCGTGGGCAAAACAGACTTTACTTGGGGAAGATGAATTTAATTTATTGCTTAATAATTATGTAGGACAGTGAGAAACAAAAACAGAACAAAAACTACCTTCACCCTCACCTCCCTTTCTTCCCAGGCTCAGCTTCACTCTTAACTCTTCTGTCTCCTCCTCCTCCAAGCATTCTCTGCCCTTTCTTAAGTATGTTTTCCCCAAGGCACCACCACCTTGTCTGAGGGTCTCAGCTGTGCTCTGTGGTGGGTTGGTTGAAGCTCACTGGAACCGTCTGTGTCCAGTAGTGGCAGCACTGGCCTCTCCTCACAGGAGCTGTCCCTGCAGCCCACCGCTACCAATACCTAGATATGAATGGGTGACCAAGGTTGTTATATATATATCTGGCATACATTAGCTGGCCTAAAAACATTACCAAGTTCTTTGAGAATATTCTAGGCTGCGTTGACTGCTCTGTCAATGGAAGAATCATGTAATTTTTTTGGCTCATTAATCACATAATGCTGGTAATACCCACCAATAGTTAGAATGTCTTGTGCAAACGCTTCATGAACATCTTTTTCCTAAATGACACTGGCGGCTATAGCTTTATGAAAATCTCCCACCTTTTCTCAAGTAATTTACCTTCTGAAAGCATCTGAAAGACTTTTGGCACAGTGCCCCTCATGCTTTCTCACAGATAGAATTTCTTCTTGTATTCTTCTCAGGCAAGTGTGCAGCTGAATTTTATAAGAGATTTGTGATTTGTGTTTTCCCCATGACATATTGCCACTGCAAACACAAGAAATGTTAGGAGTGCAGACCCTGTTACTATGGACGGTGTACTTGAGGCATGTTTCCTGCAACTCTGTCTAATAACGTTTGTTCAGAGGAAAGAGGAGAAGGTTTTGTGGGTTAATGGAGAACACAACTCTAACATGAATTCAAGGTGACTAATGGATGTGCATCCAGATGCTTAAGTGCTGCTGAAGAAGCCAATCTGAACTGGTAACAAGAAAACTCTATTAGTGACATATTGCTGTTTTTCCGAGGCTTCAGTATGATCAAAAATAAAAGACATAAAAAGAAAGACTGGTTTCTTATTTATGGATAAGTGAATTTGAACGATATTTTGCAAAACATGAGGGACATAGGAAAGAAAATGGAGGCTTCTAGAAGTAGTGAGGGACTTGCATGCCTACTTGGTCCCTGGAATTATTGTGTGTATGTCCTGCTCTAGGCTTAGAACCAGGGGACGGTATCCCCATCAAGTATCTCTTTAAGGACAGAGGAACATATGACTATGTAGATCGCATGTGTTTCTGAGTTCAACAGTAGAACAAGATGGACTGCAGATGCATTCTGATATTGTACTCAGAAGTGCATCAGATGAAATCTCACCCTGAAAATGCTTATTATTTCCCAATGTACACTTAGGCTAGGGAGTCTATGACCAGGGATTAGACAGTACAATGAAGGGGGTCAAAGTGAAAGTTCCAGTCCATCCCATATGTCATAACTATTAAAAGAAATAAAAATAAAAAGACAGAAAATTAGAAAAAAACAGCAGTTACCTTCAAAAGCCTACTTACTGCTATAATACATCTCTGCGAAACCTGAATGTTTCTCTTCTACAACTTTTCAGCAGAAATGAACAAGATCATTGCCATGTGGATGCACATATAAAAACTTAACCCAGCAACACAAAACAGACAGTTTTTCTACATGGACTACTTCACTACTGTTATGGCTTTTCTTTCTCCCTGAAGGAAATGCTTACCATAATTGACATATATCACCTGATACACATACCTCAAAACCTGACATTCCTCCCACTCTAATGCATGTTCACATTAATTCCTGAGTTGCTTTCAATTCCCTCTCATAAAAAGAAGAGTGGTTCCAGATATTAAGCTTAAGTAAGGAAGATACCAACATGAAAGGATTGCTACCTTCCCAGTCTGAGAAATGCTCTGGATAGATAATGTAACAGATGGGAATAATTGCAGTCTAATGCACACTTTACCAGGGTGAGCATGAGCAAGGACACATGGTGAGAACGCTGAACACACTGAGCAGCAGTGATTTGTCAGTGGCACGTCTGGAAAGGAATGGGGACAAGCAAAACAAGGTCAGAAGGCAAGACTGACTGTGGCAGGTCAGAACGTGTGTCTGTGCCTCTGGAAGCAGAGTTAACTCACAAAAATCAAATATTATTTATGAAAAGGTTTTTAATTAGATTATTTTCATGATAGCTGGATGTTTGTATAGCATATTTGCTCAGAAAAAGATTTTCAAAAAGGAGCTTTTAAAACAACAAAAAAGGAACCAAAATATTAATAAGTCAATGTGCATTCTGAAAAGACAGGAATGGTTTTTTTTTTGTAGAAACTATTTAAATCTTTCTGTCCTATATCTACGCTCCTTTCCAAATCATAGTAAATGATGTCTTTCATGTGCTCATTATTTACATGACACTGCCTACAATATGTCCTTAATGTTTGCATTGCTTTTATTAATAATACACCTCATACTGTTTCCGTATCTCACACCAAGATAAAGACAATTCTACAACTTAATTTCACAGATTTTAGAAATATATTTACCTTGTTCAGTTTATTGCATACACAGAGTTAGTCCCAAGCCTTCTTTCATCTCTAAGGATGTTTAATACAAGGTTGAATACTTTTTAAACACTATTTGTTCAGCCATGTAAGAGCTTAAAACAAAAAGAAAAAGAAATGCAATTGTTTTGACTTCAGGTTCTTTATCTCTGTATTATTCAGAAGGAAATTTGGATCCAAATCCCACCAAAATCAATGAAAGACTTCCAATATTTTCAGCTGACTTTGGGTTAGAATCTAAATGAAGATATTTCAGTGTGCCAAGCATTTAACAGTCTTTTTATATATTTTCTTCTTTTTGTACAGAAAATGTGTTTCTTTCTAATTTAATGTATAAAAAGCAAGGAAAGAGAATGAAGAGAATGTCCATTAATCTTCAGTGTTGTTTTTTTTCCTTTTATGCTAATATAATGATGCAACCACAATAAGACAATCCAATATACTTGACACATCTGCTATAAAACTATATATCTTACGATGAAATAACTTGGCCTTCAAATGTCTGTTTTCAAGTGTCTTCATGACAAAAAGAGGCATTAGCTTACTGTCAGAGGCTGAAGGGCTTTTTGGTTTCTATAGTCTCATGTTAGGCATGTTATGAAAAAGGGAAAACAAAAGCCTCATCTCCAGCTCCGGCTTATCTCTAAGTAGTTTTCAAATTTAAGCAATTAGCAAGTATGAGGTAATGGTAGTAATACTTCAGAGTATTTTGCTGAGGAAGATACACTTCTGTAGAGTAAAATGCCTCAAAGTTATTTAAAGAAATACAAAATCTTCTTTCTCTGAACATAGGGGACCAAAACCCTAGAATCTATGAGAAGAGAAAATGCCACTACTCTTTCCGTTTTTCATTCTCACAATTTCTAACCCTTTTCCACGTAGCTCTAACACTTACTCCAAAAGCTCTATGTTGAATCATGGAATCATTTAGTTTGGAAACTGTCAGGAAGTTATCCTCAACATACTCCAGGAACATCCTAAACTGTGTCTTTTCTGCTGTATCATATTTCCAGCAGATATCTGGTAAAGTGAAGTCCCCCGTTAGAACAAGTGGTAGTGATTGTGAGACTTCTCCCAGCTGCTTATAGAATATTTCGTCTGTCTCTTCAACCTGGTTGTGCAATCTATAACAGAGTCCCACCATGATATCTGTCTTGTTGACCTTCCCCCTGATTCTCACCCAGAAACGTTCAACCTTATCATCACCAATATTAAACTCAAGACCATCAAAACACTCCCTAGTATACAGGGCTGCTCCACCACCTCTCCTTCCTTGCCTAGCCCTTCTGAAATATCTGAATAATCAAGTTGTGATATCTGAATAATCAAGTTGGGTGAGTCATCCCACCATGTTTCCTTGATGGCAACTATGTCATAGTTTTCCTGCTGCAGAATGGTTTTCAGCTCCTCTTGTTTATTGTCCATGCTGCTTGCATTGGTGTAGATGCACTTCACTTGGGCTATTGATTGTCGCAGGTGGAGTGATTAACTCATAAGAGAGAAATAGTGAAATATTTATTAATATAAAACAGTGATTTAACAAAGTTAGTAGTGAATGCAACAGTGTTTTATGAGATTCGATGGCAAGGTATACTTGATTATTTACTGCATAGAGGACAGGGTCAGACAAGCTGTCAGGGAGACCCTTCTGTTGAGTCACAAGGTTCGGAAAGGACCCACTCACTTTCTAAACTTCTCAGAGAGGAGTCTAGGTGTGGCTGGATCCAATCCTAGTCCCAGACTTGGTCAACGGTTTATGTCTAAAGGATTATATATGCACAATCAATTCTTTACATCACTTAGCTAAGATTTCAAAGTTTAGCATGCTATTGGCCACTTACCGAGAATCTGTTGCAGCAAGGAATCTCTCAGCCTTGAGGAGCTGAACCTTAAGTGAGCGTCCCCACTCAAGGGGAAATCCTGGCGTGCAGCTCACTGAGAGCAGCAGGAGAGCTCAAAGCTCAAAGAGCTCTTGGGCTGTCCACTATTTATAGAGTAAGATAATTGACCTATAGTCATATTCGCATGGGAATAAAATATCTAGGTCCCCACTCCAGACAGTGTTTTGGCTGTGTTGCCAGCCATCCTACAAAGTCCAGGTGCAACTCATCACAAGTCCCACTGATGGTTATGGCTTGAGAAGGAGCCGGGGGAAGGGGAAAGGCGGAGAGCACACTGCTACATTGATCTCACCATCTTTTGAGGGGCAGAAGCCCTAACTCCTACATGACCATTCTTAGTCACTTCCATGACTTCTAACACATCAATAACCCTTGCATCTTGCTACAGGATGGATCTCCATCCCCTACCTCCACTGAGATGGCAGACCGAAAGACCTCACTAGCACACTGTCCATCAAAAATTGATATGCTGCCCCCAAGCTTATCTGTAGTGAGCCTGGTTTTATCCCTTTCCCCCTTCAAATCTAGTTTAATGATCTTCCAGTTAACCCTGATAACTCCTGTACAAAGATCCATTTCCTCCTTTGACACAGGTGTACCCTGTCTGTTGCTAGCAAGCCTGGTGACATCTAAACCGACCCATGATCAAAACCCCCAAAATTTTGCCCAGAACACCAAGCTTGGAGCCAGGTATTTACCTGCGGGCTCTTCCTGTTTCTTCCCTCATCATTCCCTGCAACTGGAAGGACAGAGGAGAACATTGCTTGTACTCCTGATCCCTTAACCAGTCATCCCAAGGCCCTGAAGTCTCTCTTGATTGCCCTTGGATTTCTTGTTGCAACTTCATTGCTGCCTACCTGAAAAATCAATAATGGATAGTAATCTGAGGGCCATACCGGGGTAGGAAGCTTTCTCTTCACATCTTTAACCTGGGCCTTGGGGAGGCAGCAGGCTTCCCTAAGAAGTGGATCCAGTCTGCATATTTGGCCTTCTGTTCCCTTCAGAAGGGAATCTCCTATGGCAACGACCTGTCTTTTTTTCTTTATGAAAACAGTTTTGATGCCAGGTGTAGGCTGACTTAACCTCAGTGACACCTCTAAGCTAGATGAACCATCGTCCTTGTTATTTTTTGGTTCCACTTGCAGAGACTTGTAGCTATTATGCAAAGGCACCTGGGAATGTGGAGTATTCACAGAGGAGACTTGCCTGCTGCACCAGGCAGGAACTTGTCACCATTGCCCCCTCTCCCTTAAGTCACTCTGTTCAATCAGGTGCAGAGGGGATAAGGAATCTTCCTTATCATGTGTCCTGTCTGCCTGTTGGGCCTGTCCCAGGGAAGGTAGGGGGCAATTCCAATAGTCTCTCTTGCACTCCCTGATACCTCCTCCCAGAGCTCTGTCACTAAGCGAAGGAATCCCTCGACCTGGGCACACCTTCCATGGGTGTGAAATGACACTGAGAACAGTAATTTTGTATCCGTGTATCTCTGTATATTGTTTCCCTCTCTGTTTTTTAATTGCAACTTGCTATTTCTTTCCCACACGCAGGGCTTTAGTCCAGCCACTCCTGCATGTCTAGGCTTATCACCAGATCACAGTAACCCTCTCTTTTTAGTAAGGTATAGGAAAACACAGATAACTCTTACTCCAGCCCTGTGTGTATCTTTTTACAGACAGAAGACCTTACTCTTTCAGCTGTTTATTCTATAAAGAACGTAGACAGGGTGGATGCGTTTTTTACACTTTAGCTGAATGAGAGACATTGCATCTATCAATTTCACCAAGGTCAATCTAACTCAGAACAAAGTGTTGACATGGAAGATGTAACTGGGAATGCAAGCTACAGAACAGGAACCTAGGGCAACTGCACTGTAACTCAGACAAGTCAATTACATTTCTAAACCCGGGTGGTATAAATTTAGAGGTAGGTGTCCTGAACAATGTAAGGTGCCCTTTAGAAACAAAAAAAACCACCCCAACACCAAATCCACAAAAAAACCCTCTAACCAATTTCTCCTGAGATGAGATACTTAGCACTTTGTAGGGATTTTTCACTACTTAGCTACAGCTTTGTGCTATATTTAGTAAATTGCTAAGCAATCCTTATCAAGCTCTAGACTTATTTCCACTGTTATTCCAAAAGTTATTGATTGCTTCAGATTATAATCAAGTCCACAAACACTGAGAACAAGAGGGAAAAGGTTTTAAGGGTACAGCCTAACTTGTGTTCTGACCACTCCTTTATTCCTATCCCTGCTCTTGGCAAACATGACTGTATGGACCAAAATAATTTCTAGATTTCTAGTCACACCAGTATTTATGAGCATTTCCAGGATAGTCTTGGACAATCTCCTCAAAGTAATGCTTACATGCTATGCACACTTTTAACTCATATAGAGGGATTACACTCCTCATAAAATGGAGTCATAATTTTTTTCATATAAAGTATGAAAAGTTTTGGGTCAAGACTTGCCTTTTATATCACAGAATCACAGAATGTTTGAGGTTGGAAGGGACCTCTGGAGGTCTTCTAGTCTAATCCCTCTGCTCATGCAGGTCCACCTAGACCTGGTTGCCCAGGACCATGTCCAGACAGCTTTTGAATCCCTCCAAGGATGAAGATTCCACAAGCTCTCTAGGAAATTTGTGCCCGTGCCCAGTCACTCTCACAGTTAAAAAGTGTTTCCTGATATTTGGACAGAACCTCCTGTGTTTAAGTTTGTACCCATTGCCTCTTCTGTCACGAGCACCACTGAGAAGAGCCTGGCTAAGCCCTCTTTTCACCTTCCCTTCAGGTATTTATTTACACTGATGAGATCCCCCTGAAGGGGGGGGGGGTGGAGTGTGGCCTCACCAGTGCTGAGTACAGGGTGGACAGTCACCTCCCTAATCCTGCTGGTCACACTATTCCTAATACAGGCCAGGATGCTATTGGCCTTCTTGGCAGTCTGGGCACACTGCCAGCTCATACTCAGCTCGCTGTCAACCAACACCCTCAAGTCCTTTTCCACTGGGCATCTTTCCAGCCACTCTTCCCCAAGCCTGTAGCATCACATGGGGTTGTTGTGACCCAAGTGCAGGACAAGGAACTTGGACTTGTTGAACCTCGTACCACTGGCCTCAGACCATCGATCCAGCCTGGCCAGATCCCTTCTGTTGAGCCTTCTTACCCTCAAGCAGACCAGCACTCCTGCCCAACTTGGTGTCATCTGCAAACTTACTGAGGGTGCACTTAATCCCCTCGTCCAGATTGTTGGTAAAGACATTAAAAAGAACTGGCTCCAGTACTGAGTTCTGTGGAACATCACTTGTGATCAGCCACCAACTGGATTTAGCTCCGTTCACCACAACTCTTTGGGCCCAGCCACCCAGCCAGTTTGTTATCCAGTGAAGAATACACCCATCCAAGCCATGAGCAGCCAGTTTCTCCAGGAGAATATCATGGGGAATGGTGTCAAAGGTTTTACAAAGGCAAATGAGCAATGTAATGTAATAAATTTTCCTTTCATGATAATTCTCAGAATTCCATACCTCATAACAGATTAACCAGCCATTATTATTAGTAAAGCCAGTTTTATTAGTAAAGATGTAATGTAACATAGATTTTCTAAGCTTCTTTCTGATGGCCCTGGAACGATGTTTCACTGGCTGTAGCCTCCTTGAATTCAGTGCAACTAAAAAAAAACTTATGACTGGATAAGAATTTGGCTGCAAATGTTTGCAGCAAGACATTTCATATGTGTAGTGTAAAACATGAAAAAACTCCCCTGGGTCAAGGAAACTTGTAGTATGTATCTTGAAGTGGTGCATTGTCTATGCTATTTTCTACTCAAGGCTATGACAGCTAATTCACACCCACTATTAATAAGGTTAGGAACACACTTCCATGTTGTTATAAATGCATTTTTTTCTGTATTAAAAGCAAAAAAAAAACCATGCTGAGACTAGTAGAGAAACAGAAAGAAGCTAAAAAATGAGCAGTAAGGGAAAGCGTGGAGTTTTATGTCACTATTCATGTATAATTGCAGTATACATAACAATAAAATTGTACAAGTTCGGTATTTCCTTTCCCAAATTAGCAGAAAAAAATGCTTCAATACATCTTGACACTGCATACTGATGCAAAAGTAACCGAAACCAGGATAATATGAAGTAAATTTTCAGTATGAACCGGTAATTATCAACTAATGGGTCCTAAAAACATTGCAATGAAAACAGAGATCTCTGCATGAAACAAGGAGTCCATCACAGGCACAACCCCCACAGATTTAAATATTTCTGATATAGTACAGGAAAACAGAATCAACATTTAAATAACAAATACGTTTCTGGCACATGCAGCTTCATAAACTTAACTACAGCTGTAAATATCACATGCAGAAAAAATCCCAAATATATCTGCAATGGATCTGCAAAACAGTCCCCAGAAGGGAATAAAAAATTGACCTTTTCCAACAGTTTTGAATTCAGTATCACTGATTCGTGCTATCAAACCATTTCCAAATTATTGGTTATTTTATGAAAAATAGAATCAGCATCTCTTTCTAATTTCAGTTGATGTTGGCAAAGCACTGAACACAACATGTCCTTCAAAGGCCACTATTTTTCTTTGTTTATGCTGTGAAAAATGCTGGATTGGTACATATGCAACAGCTAACAAACATAAAAATGAGTTGCTAATTTAACCTTAATTTAACCTGTTACCAATTCAGACTCAAAATTATTTTGTATTTGTGGTTACACTTAATTCATGAAACAAATGATGACATTTGACCACTCCAAATCAAACACAACATTGGAGGTCACAGAGAAAAAGAAAAAAGAAAGAAGGGAGAAAGGAGAAAGGAAGGGAGGGAGGAAGGAAGGTGGGGAGAGGAAGGAAGGGAGGAAAGACAGAAAGACAAAAGGAGGGAGGGAGGGAAGGAAGGAGGGAGGGAGGGAAGGAAAGAAAGAAGGAAAGCAGGCTTCTAGTATCTAAACTGTAGAATTTAGGAGCTTGGGAGCTCCAGCTCCTAAGTCCAACTTTGTCCTGTCTGCAGGTTGAGATGAATTCTTATTCTGAATTTCACTGTGAGAATATTTCAGCAAACAGACAAAGAGAAAAATCTGCACCATCCACTCTCTCAGTACATACAATCTTTTGACCAGGACTTTGGAGCACACTACTTCCCACACATTTTAGAAACAGCTGGAATGGCTATCCTACATCTTCACTCTCTGAACTCTAAATTTTCCAATTGTTGACTTTTTTCTTTATCCATTACTGAAATATAATCAACAAAGAAACAAATTATAACCTTGAACAACAGTCATGATAGACCAGAGCTGAAACTTCCCATTTTCACAACCGCACTCAATTTTCAAATCCCAAGGACTACAAATATTCAAAAAGGTGAGGTACTATGCAGGTTGCTTTTGACTTTTCTTAGGTTCTTAAAGTTCTACATTTATTCAGACATTCAACAGCTGTACTGTACTTTATAACAATGCAATGCTACATAAACACTGCAGCGGACCTGATCTGGACGAGTTAACAATATAGTATTATGCCCTCTAGATGTCTTTGGAAAGTTTTAGTTAAAAAAAAACCCAAAACATATTAGTCGTTGATATGAAATAGACACTCCAAAGGGGCATTCCAAAAGGCTGAAGATTTTGCAGGGATTCAGCCTCCTATTAGTGGGAACCACATAGGAATTCAGCCAATACTCCACTGGCTGAACGTTGAAGATTTTGTAGCTAGAGGGACTGAGTACGAAGATGTGCCTGTTCTTCTGCAGTACCCAACACAGATGATCAGGTTTCCAAAAGGTAAGGGGAAACACGTTATTTACTGTTAAAAACTTGATTGCAATTTCTTTTTTTGTCCATTCAGCTGTACATCTTATCTTTCTGTTTTCTGCAGTGTGACCTAGGCTAGAGATCACACTGTTGTCTGGTCTGTCACAGGACTGCAAAAAAAATGTATGCACATTCTTGCCAGTTTATCTGTAATTCACCTTGGATATTTGAGATCTTTTATAGTTTAAATCATAAACAAAGTATCATATGAAATAAGAAAAAAATGCAACTGTGATAAACCCCCTATATATAAACTAAATTGTTTACAGTACATCAAAATATATTTGCTGATTGTTAATAGGCAGCAATGAATAGAAGTTGTAATTGTGTTTTTTGAGCATTGGCTTTCTAAATAGTTCACTATTATAGACATGACTCATTACATGGGATTTCCAAACTGATCACTGTATTGATGTTGAGAATTACCACATGAAATAGACAGCAACATTACTTCATGGTAAGAGGCTGGATGTTGCTGGTGAATGTGCAGAACTTGGCTACATTTAATCTATCATCAGCTTCACCTGGTTTCTGTTTTTCCAAATGGAAGCTCAGACATGGGCTTTGGGATAAGATTTGCAGGTGCGTTGACTGTAAATGTACAGTCATCAGATTTGTAGCTTTGACAGATGCTAGTTCTGCCCTTGGCTCTGTTAATTGTACCATATGACTGCTGATTACTGAGTGAAGAGCCTGTGCAATTCATCTCATTGGGCTGAGAACTTTAGCTCCCTCTCTCTCATTTTTTTTTTTTTTTCTTTTCTCCTTGCTCAAGCAATCATGAAAGGAAGTTCACCAAAAGCAGAATAAGGTTTAGAAAATGCTTTAATAAACATTCAGGGGTTTTGGGTAGTAAGCATTTCAGTGAGAAAAGTGAGAAACTTGCCTTTAGGCTTCACCATACAAACCACCTGGCACAGCATATTATTTTATAGTTTAATTTTTCATTAAATCTCTCAAAATACTAAAGGTGTTACATATGTATTAAAATGCAACACTGTGAACTGAGGAACATTCTGAGTGTATTATCTCATTTTCTACAGAAAAAAAATAATCAAATGTAATAACATCATAATGTAAGCAAAAAGTTACTTTTCAGAACTGCGGACTATTAGCATGAAGGTATGTGTACAACTATTATGACATGAATTCTGCACAATAAAATAAGTCGTCTAAGCTTTTTTCAGAGCCAGAGGTGAAGCTGACAGATTTCTAAAGTGAAATTCTGGTCCACTTGTAGGAATTTCATATCTGATATGGAATCATAGATCACAGAATCACAGAATGCTTTGAGTTGGAAGGGACCTTAAAGATCACCTAGTTCCAACCCCCCTGCCATGGGCAGGAACACCTTCCACTAGACCAGGTTACCCAAAGCCCCATCCAATCTGGCCTTGAAAACCTCCAGGGCACGGGCATCCACAGCTTCTCTGGGCAACCTGTACCAGTGTTTCATCACCTTCATTGTAAAGAATTTCTTCCTAATATCTAATCTAAATCTACCCTCTTTCAGTTTAAAACCATTACTCCTCATCCTATCACTACATTCACTGATAAAAAGTCCCTACCCATCTCTTCTGTAGGCCCCCTTTAGGTACTGGAAGGGTGCTATAAGGTCTCCCTGGAGCCTTTTCTTTTCCAGGCTGAAGAGCCCCAACTCTCTCAGTTTTGTTTTCTTTTTACAACAGGTGATTTACTAGAAATTTCACAGTCTGTTGGTTTTGTCCTGTTTCTGCTTTGGAAAATTGCCTATGAGCAGACTGTTGTGAACTAATTTCACAAGGAAGAGATATACATATGAAATAATCTGGAAAGTGTTTCTCCTAAAACTGCAATAGAGAAAGAAGAGGAAGTACATACAATGATAAGAAAGAGATGGCCAATGCTTTTGCTTTGATGTGCAGTGAAAAATTTTGAGAAGTGGTGATTTGGTCTCAGTCCAGACCAAGAGTCTGGGACAGACTGGAAGATGATTTCCTTTCCAGCTTCATATTCACCAGACCCATATACCATGGGATGCAGTAGTTCGAAGCAAAATAAATTTGTCTCTATTTTACAGTCTCTTTATGTTATTGAAGTTTTTCACTTAATGCAGTGAATCAAAAAATCAAGATTATCTGTGCGCAGACCGGAAAGAAAAGGATTACTATGGAAGGAGTGGTAAAGGTAACTGCAAACTGGACATGATTCACTAGACTGAATCTCCTCAGGATAATCACAGTCATTTAGCACGCGCACACACACAGAGAGTATTTTATTTTGATGAATTTTAAATCATCTGTTATTTTCAGCAGTGATCAAAAACATTTCTGTGTTTGGAGGAAGAGAAGCAATCTCCAAAGAAATGAGGCTATAACCCTCTCTAAGGTGCTTGGGTCATTTGCTGTTTACAGCAAGGCACAGTATAGATTTAGTCTCTGCTGCTGAGGGACAGAACGACAGTGTACCGCCACTGAGGTTGCTGACTGCACGGTAGTAGTTATTCCTGCTTATTGGCATCATGCTGCTCTTCTAGATCCCCAGATAACCAATTGCTAAATTGTGCATAAACTTCCTAAGTTATTTTAAAACTCAATGTGAAAACACCTATGCAGATAACTATGCAACACCGATTAAACCTTGACAGAAACACATTATAGACGCAGTCACTGTCGCAACCCCTAAAACTGCACCCTTTCCCCACCAACCCCACCTTCCTTTTCCCCAACTCCATTTACAGCTTCATAACCATATAAAAATGCTGCCTATATTTAGAGCTAGTTTTGTATTCCTCCCTTGTGAGCTTTTAGAAATGTTTTAGTCTCCCCATATGATGCCTGGCAGGAAAGTACTACCTAGCATTTTCTGGGTTGGTTTGAAGCAGACATGTCAGCCTTATATATTCACAGTATTTCAGTGTGGCTGTGCTGTGGGAGGTTATTCTTCTTCTACTACACGCCACAGCAAGAACTACTGGCACAGGTGCAACCAGAAGAATATCACTTTCTATGGTCATTTTTAAGGGCAGGAAGGAAATATTGTAAATGATTTATGTCTTGTCATAAAAACCTAAACCTGCTGCTTCAAAGATAATTAGAACTATGAACAAAGTAAAAACAATCCTTTACAACAAAAACAGATTTCTCAAGATAAAAATAAATCCTTTTACTCAAATTTCTCTAGGTCTTAACACCCCAGCAACAGCTGTTGACTTTATAGCTGTTTAGTCACTCTCATGTCCTCCAGGAAGACAGAAGCATAGGATTCTGTCTTCTTTTCTGTTTGTATTTAGCACTTGATTAAAAAAAAAAAAAAAAAAAAAGAAACTAAAAAAGTCTTTTTAGTTTTTTGTGATTTAGCTTTTGTGATTGGCATTGTGTTTGGCTTTGTACAGTACTAACATGGTAATCCTCAAGGAAATTTTCTCTTATTGGTTGTTCCAAGATATTTTGCTTGTTGCACATTAACAAGCCAGATGATTATCTAGTTACCTGATGAATTGATAACAAAGTTCTCAATGTACACAATTGTTTAACAAGCTTGCCTGCCCACTTTTCATAGAAATTAATCCCAGGTTACATAGCACAAGCGCAGTGGCTATGCCTAATATCATCTTTGCTCACGTTATTTAAAAACCCACATTTCCCCTAGTTAAAAGGATTTGAAATTCATTGAAGGTTTGTTTTGGGGTTTTGTGGGCTTTTTTTATCATATTTTTTTCCCCTCTGGTATTGAAGAGAAGTTAACGACAAATATATTAACTGATTATTCTACAACTTGTTGAGGAAACTATAGTGATTATTCCATCATTCATCCTCATGACCTGCAGTACGGGAATACTGGGGCTCTGCCTCACCTCCTGTTTACTGTACTGTAGTTTATTAACTGATCTAGATGACTTAAATTAAGATTTACACTGCAAATTTTATCTGTGTACTTGGAGAACCTTAGACATATTTATTGACAAATTTCTTAAACAACAAAAATAAAAATTGGCTTACAATTTATTTAGCCATGAGTCAAGAAGTGGAAAATAGGACTAACAAGTCAAAATTAAAATGGAGAACCAAGTTAAAGGTATGATGTAAAGATTTTACTATAATTAAGAGAGAAGAAACAAAACTTTTAATTGTATTTAGTGGTAATTAAATAGATTTAGGTAGCACAAAAATCTGATGTTCCGCCAGAAGTCACAGCAGAGATGAAACTCTGTGGCTGTCCACCATGATTTTTTTTTTTTTTTTTTTATTGTTTATTAGCATACACTTACCCAATATTGTACAAGCTTATAATAAGATATTTTTTACACCAAAGAATTTATTGTCTAAAGTCTATCTTGTGGTCTGCAGAAGAGTCTGAGCAAAGGGACATGCTCAGGACAAGGGACAGTCTGTCTCCTCAAAAAGAGAGACAATACTAGAGTCCATCTTGCTTCATATCCAAATGTAAATTTGATCAGTTTCACAGGAGTTTTCAGAGAAAACTGCCGCTCTGCTTTGTGCACTACCTTATGAACTCTATGCAATTTTGAGGAGTCTTAAGAAAAAGGAGTGCAAAATTATTTGTCAAGAGTAAAATTTGGAAGATATTCAGAGGCATGTATTTTAGTAAGGATTAGCAGAAAAAGGAGAACTGTTGATTGTCAACTGAAAGTAAAGTTTCTGAAACTATTAATACCTATAACTGAGAAGGATTGCTAGGAATTGGCATCCACAAGGCAACACTAGCAAAATAAAGATTAGGGATGTGTGTGAGCCATGCATATGAAGTAATAAATTTCACTTTGAAGAGAGGAAAACAATGGAAGAAAGTACAAATGCCTCATTTGCCAACATAGTGTGATGAACTAACTGTGTAATAGCTTGTAAATAATGAAATAATACATAAAAAAAATAAATTGAGTAATTGTAAATATTGAAGGATGCAAATGAACTATAAACTTGTGGTAACAAAAACTGAGTCCATTAAGAATTTTAGGAAAACATCAAATTAGAGCCAGTTGCATTTTTTCCAACACTTCCATTTTCTACTGCAAACACTGAACCAGTATGCATTTATTTGGATTGTTAGTTGAAAGTTTTGATGTGCTCAAGTCTGATAGATTTAAGCATTTGTTTTCAAAAAGATTGAGACTTATTTTAATGCAATAGTACTGTTTCAACTTTATTTTTACTTACTTTTAGGTGGAAGAAAACAAGTAAAAAACCACACCAGGTGAAGAATGTAGTAACAAAGAACTGGCCCATCACCATTTTTAGGGAGCACACTCTTAACTGGTATAACATCAGTTCACTAGCTAGGACTATTCTGCTTCTCTGGGAAGTCTTGTGGGAGCAGAGCAGACTAGAGTTGGACTTCGTCTTTCATTTTGAAGTGCATCATATATGAAAAATCCTGGCATTCACAAGGTGAGTAAATCATAATTGGGCACCAAAACAAAACACTAGAGTCTTTGACTCCCATACGTCCAGGCCTTTGGCTGCCTCAAGGGAGAGACTGCTGCCCCATCCCAATCCTAGGCCTGGACTTGGCAGTGGCCCCATCTGAGGACAGGCAGCTTTGTGTGAGGCACTGACTTGCCAGGTGAATCACAAAATGGTTGAGCTTGGAAGGGACTTCTGGAGGCAATGCAGCCCAACCCCCCCCCCCCCCCCCCCCCCCCCCCCCCCCCCCCCCCCCCCCCGCTACTCTCCAACAGGATTTCCTAGACCTGGTGTTCCGCAGGACCATGTCCATAAGGAGGTGAAGAAGGGAAGGAGCTATGAGAGGAGGTGTCCAGGCCGTGTAACTTTAGAGACCTAGAGCAGGAGACCTGCAGAAAGCGCAGAGAGACTGCAGGCAGAGGCAACAAAACCCCACATCTCTCAAAGGAGGGAAAAGCCAGAGGCTGCCTTCAGGCAGGGGAGAACAGGGACTCCAGTCATGGCAGAGGCTGTGAGTTTTGCCACTGGACAAGAAAGGACTTAAGGGGGGGAAGGTGTAATGAGGAAATGTAATTGCATTCTTTTACTACAAGAAAGGAAGATCGTATAGAAAACGGAGTCAAAGCCTTGTCAGAGACATACAGCATAAAGGCAAAAGGCAAAAGACTACTTGCAACAAGGTAAATCCAAATTGCACATCAGGAAGCTGAATGCTTAACTGGTATGACAACTGCTAAGTACCAGAACCGAGAAAGTGTGGAACCTACACCCCTGGAGATCTTTAAAACTTGACTGGAGAGGTTGTGAACAGCTTTATTTAAGATTTTATGCTATCCTTCCATTAAGCAGAAGCCTGGTTGTAAATGATCACCAGATATTCCTTCCAACCTACATTTTTCTGTGATTTCACTCCATCCGTAATAACTAAAATTCCAAGCTTTTAAAATGTGGGTGCTTTATCTCCAGTCTTCAATCTTTTCCTTGTCTGGAAAACTGTTGTTTGATGCTAGGCTAGGTTCAAAGCTAGCAGTTGTCATCCTGTAGGAATGTGAGTGAATTTGTGGCAATCTAGTCAATTGGTGAGATTAACCAAAATACCCCTTTAAGTGTCAGTGGTAGACTGTGCGTTATGGATAACCTCTCTTCTACTGCTCAGCATAATCAATCTGTAGACATGCACAGTCACAGTTGTCTTCTGGTAAAAGGTATGAATTAGGGGATCCTAATTCCTGTCTCTATAGTAGGCTAAACAATACTCGCATCTCAATAAATTGAGAATCAAATTACAGAAAAAGGGTTATCACAAATTACTTCTCAGACGTAATCTCCAAGTTCCTTCTCTTTTTCAATCACAATAATACTGTATCCCTTACCGTTTCCTCACAACATCAATGCTTGTGACCTGATATTTCATCTATGTACTTCATTGCCTCCAGTGCAATTATACCCTTCTAGTCTCTGCTCCAAACAACCAAGATAAGAGGCCAGGTTAATTTAAACTCGTCTTTGATGTAATTTATGCTTTGACCTTGATCTTGACATTTATTCTCCCTTCTCTCCCTTTTCTGACAAACTGTGTTCAAGCTGTGTCCATAAAAGAAAAACTGATGAAAATACTCTGGTCATTACCCAAATTTCAGTTTTCCAGTCCTTTAATGAAGTGCTAGGCAGTTGTGACTGTTACACGCACATGCTTCTTTTGAGGATTACACATTTTACTAATGACTTTAAGATGACTGCTTAGCAATGTATTAATAACTAATTATGAATATAAATATGCCAAATTGATTTTTAAAAACATTTTTGAATGTGGGTAAATTGACTAGATTGTCCAGAGATTTGAAATGAATGGATAAAATCTAGGATTTTAAATAATTAAAAAAAACCCCAACAAAACAAAACACTAGGATTCTTCCATACTTAAAAGTCTCTTTCAATTTAATGCAAAATTTCCATATGATATTAAGAATGCTCTGAGTACATATGTAGTTAAATGTATTTAAAAATTAGTGAAACAAAGATTTTCCCAGGAAAAAAAAATAATTACTTAGTCTATCCAAAAACTTCTTCTGTATTTATTAACACTTTTACTCTCATTATGAATTGGCAGAAGAGTTACCAAACAGGACCTCATCTCCTGGCAATGTTACAACAAAAAAAGTCATTTTCTCATGACAACGCTTCCATATTTAGAAAAAAATTAAACCAGATCTCTTTAACCATCTGATGACATGAGACATCTCACTGCAGAATCAGGAGTATACACCTGAGCATTATTCGTTGGTTAGGTGCAGATTATAGAATCATAGAATCATAGAATTGCTGAGGTTGGAAGGGACCTTTAAGATCATCAAGTCCAACCATTATGCCACCATGATGCAAAAGAAATGCATACTTGATCATTTTAAATGGGGAGTGTACTGGCTTTGGCTGGCATGGAGTTAACTTTCTTCATAGCAGCCCATACAGTGCTGGGTTTTAGGTTTGTGACCAAAACAGTGTTGACAGAAATGTTTTGACTTTTACTGAGCATTGCTTATGCAACAGCAAGGCCTTCTCTTTTTCCTACTCTGCCCACTCAGTAAGCAGGCTAAGGGTGCATAAGAGTCGGGAAGGGGCACAGCTGGCACAGCAGACCCAAAGCCACCAAAGGGATACTCCGTACCATATAACTTCATGGTCAGCAGTAAAACTGTGGGGGAATTTTTCCAAGCTAGCCATTGCTGAGAGACTAGCTGGGCATCAGTCTGCTGGTGGTGAATGATTACTTTTGCATCACTTGTTTGTTTACTTCTTTATTTCCTTTCACTTTTTAAACTGCTTTTATCTTGACCCAAGAGTTTTCTCTCTTTTGCCATTCTGATTCTCTCCCCTATCCCAATGGGGCGATAGCGAGTGAGCAACGGGGTAAGGGCTTTTCTGCCAACCACAGAAAATGAAGGGTAGATGGTAACCTAGCTATGTTATTTTTTATGTAAAATAATATGTAGAAATGGACTTTGTTTAATTAAATTATATAGCTGAGTAACCAAGGGTGGGATAGAATAATTTATGAACAAAATAATAAGATTTGGTTATACTGAAAAGTGAATATTGCTGACAAGCTTTGGATAAACCACTGCTCTTCAGTGAGGGAAAGTTTTCCATAAGAATTCACTTTGTTAGGTTTGGTTGTCATTTTTAGAGGTACCACGTGAAATTCCACTTTTTTCCATTCGATCATGTTTACAGATGTTGTATAAAATATATTTGCTTTGATTATCCCAACCATTTGGATGCTGGTAAGAAATAGAGCATAGTGTTGGTGTCAAACCTGACTGACTTCTTTTGTAAACTGTTGAAACTGATGAAGTGTTTGGAGCTAGCAAGAGTATAAACATAGCCTATTAATTATATAAATTTTCAGTTGCTGACAGGTTGTTTCTAATGACTGATCATAGTTTTATGGTCTTCCTTGGACTTATTTAAGATTAGTTGGTTTTGTTGTTATTGGATTTTTTTTCTTTTTAAGCTAGAAAATGGTGTCTGATACTGAGCTGAATTCCACTGAGATTAAAAATCACCGTTAACACCTATGGAGGCAACTGAATGTTATGGTGTGATGAAAGAATTTCCACTACACTTTGGTTTTATTGTTATTAGTTGAGGCACCTTGAAGCCTGACAGAATTATGCTTGTTTTATAATTTCTAACCTTTTATTAGACAGATTTTTTCATAACGTTTGAAGATAGTCAACTTGGGGTGATGCAAAGATCTCAGATGGAATCATATTGAAATATAAGTAAATATATAATTAAATCATGCTTTCATTTGAAGAGAAGCATATAATGCATAAATGACCCCAAGGAGCCACATTTTTTATACATTTTAGTGGAATATTTTCCAAAAGATTTTTTTTTTTTAGTTTTTGATCTGCAAGTATATCCTGTGCTACATAAAAAAGTGTATAGTTTGAGATGCAGTCAGGTTACCAAAATATTTCTAAAATCAACAGCTCTGAGGCAGGGGGAGTATCAAACATACTTTATTGGGGGAAAACATGAATAAATTAATCAAGTTATTTATTTTACATAAAACTGAACATCATCTATCAAGTACGTTTATACCACGCTAACCTGGCATGAACGAATCAATTGCCTGTGGTAAGATTTATAAGAGACGTGTTTGTCTTTGGAAAAACTTGCCTTCCATTCCAGCTCTGAGCTGTGGTGTAGAATGGAATGAGATAAACAAATAGTAGGCAAAAGAGAAAGGATAGGTGAGATGGTCTATTTCGGATAAATATGAAAGTAATGAAAATAGAAGCCACCTGATATAAGAGTGGAGAAAAATGGTTTCGGTTGTTTGGTTTTTTTTTCTATTATCACACACCACCTGGGGAATACAACTAGGTGAAAATATTTCAAATGTTTTTAGAAAAAGTGAAAAATTAGAAAAAGAAAAAGAAGAAAGGAAATCTCCTAAACCCAGAAGTCAGAAATCAGGCTTTAATTTTTATCAAATGACAGCTAAAAAATAATTTACAATTAAAATATATATGAATATTTTCTTATAAGGAACTTGGGATGATGAAAAATACTGTCTGTGTTGTTTGCAGTGTCACAAATCCCTGCATAAGTTTTGAAGAACAAAACATTAAACCAGAAAAAATAATATTGGGATTTTTTTTTTTTTGTTTCTGGAGCAAATGCATAATTTGTTGCTTTACAAAAGACCCCGATCAGGACTTATTCTGTGTTACATAATGTACTCAGATTTCAGGCAATTGATTCCCTCCTATCGCAGTTCGGGCTGGGTTGGTCAATGACAAGAGAACAGATGTTCTTCCCCAACTCTCACTCCAAGGAGAGGAAGAAGAGAGATGAAGAGATTTATGAGTTTAGAAAAAACTAAGCTACTTTAATGAAATATTAATAACAAAATAAAAATAATGAAATAGATATTTTATATATATATATATATATATATATAAACACATCAAGTTCCCAGGAAGATGTCACCAGCAGGCGCTGGGGAAGTTCCAGTCAGGACTCAGCAATGGATGGGAATTGGATTCCAGATCTTGATTCAGGGGCCCAGAGATCAGGATCAAAGTCAGATGAACAGATAGGTTCCTCCTTAGGTATCAGCCATTGAAGAAAGAGAGCCACTGAAGAAGAGAGCTGACCTTTTGATCCCTCAGCTTTTATACCGAGCATGGTAAATGGGATGGAATACCCTATTGGTCAGTTTTGGGTCACCTGACCTGTCCACACCTCCCCACAGGCGTGACCCCTCCACAGGGTAAACAACCAAGTCAGCTGGTGTTGGTTGCCACTGCAACAAGTATAAGTAAGAGCCTCTCACATTGAACAGAAAGTTGGCTCTGCTTCACCTCAAACCAGGACACCTCCCCTCCTCTTGGCTGGTCATCTATGTATACAAGATCAATGACTGGCTCTGACAAGTGCGGGAACATGGGACTACAGTGAGACAGTCTCAGAGTGAGCAGAATAAGAAACCAACAGAATGTTTCTGGAATAATTCCCATGGTACTTGACAAAGACAGTGTACTTCAGGGGGAATTTTATATAGTCGGTCTCTCCTCACATTGTGTAAATAGCTTTAACTCTGTTGAAAATTGACTGCAATTGTTGAGCAGCTTATGCATTTATGTATCATTATGGGTAACTGCTAAATAATAGAGAAGCCACCTTATGCAAAAAGGAGAATTTCTAACCACAGAGTAAGGCACCCTTAATTTGCATCTAACTAAAAAGCAAGACTGGAGTGAAAAATGGAAAATTGTAAGAACAGATAGAATCATTGACCATGAGCAACTTCATTTAAGTCTAGTAAGGAATACAAGGGTTCACTGAGTTTAGTGTTAAAACAGTTCTGGGTTCTTATTTATCTGAAGATCAGTGGACAATGACACAGAAGCTTAGAAAACCTTGTCAGGTTTATAAACTTTTTACAATTTACTCCCATTTTAAGATCTCTGGCAGTTTAAATTTTTGTATGAATGGTATTTAAACTCCTTGTTTTCCAGAAGGCAAATGTGTGTGAATTTGGAATATTTTGTTCTAATTTTCCCAAGAATCCAGAAGTAGATCCCAAGAAGGAACCTAAAATAACTTAAAAAAAAAAAAAAATAAATCAGCATCTGGAGATTTTTCTTAAAAATAATTGAGTTTTTAATATTGGAAATTGGACTTCTGGGAACTAATAGGCAACCCTTACTGGTAAGAAGTTTTGATTTGATCACTCTGGTATGAGAATCTCTACAGTCTCAGTTATTTTGCTTCAAGAAGCATTCCAGAAGCAAGACTTTAACGAGCTGTAATAAAAAGCCATGTCAAAGGGACAATGGGCACAGCATTATAATGCTTCTAAATCATGTAAATATGTACAAGTCTATTTATCTACATTTACTGTTGTTCCAAAACTAGGGAAAAAAAAAGTCCACTGAAGTTTAAGGGACAACTCTTTATTTTTATATTTTAGTATCAGCATTTTTTGAAAATCTATATTCAGATATTCTCAGGATAACTAGTCCCACAATTTTCCCCTCATATGTATCTTCCACGTAGTTAGAGGGAGCGAAGAAGCTTTTAAAAGTACAAATTTGTGAGTATAAAATTAGAGGAATTGTATTCTCCAAAACAGTTTCAAATTTTAAATAGGAAATTTTAAGCTAGAGAAGTTCTTCAAAATCTCTCAACATGAAAGGGGTTTTAGTTATCTTACTGAACAGCAACACTCCGTCACTATTGCACACGATTTTTCAATGATGTAAATAATCCCAACAAAGAAGAAGTCAGGCAAAAATACCAGGAGCATTTGCATGGATGAACAAGGAGCTCTTGGACAATCTCAACGACAAAAAGGAAGCATACAGGGCATGGAACAAGGACAGGTAGCCTGGGAGGAATGCAGAGAAATTGTCTGAGCAGCCAGGGATCAGGTTGGGAAAGCTAAAGCCTTGATAGAATCAGATCTGGCCAGGGACTTCAAGGGCAACAAGAAAAGTTTCTATAGGTGTGTCAGTGGTAAAAGGAAGACTAGGGAAAGTGTGGGCCCTCTCTGGAACAAAACAGGAGACCTGGTTACCTGGGTGTGGAATTTGGATAATGAGATGAAGTCTCTGTGCCCAAAGAGTAATTAAGACTGGCTTTGCTATCTCTTGTGCAACCCAGGGGAGTGAAGACTTGTCTGGCTGTCACAGGATATATGGGTAACGGAGATCTCTTGTGGAGAGAGGATAGCCCTGCTTTTCATCAGCAAAGACTATAAAATCAAGATAACATGAACTTGTGTAGTTCTTTGTTTCTATCATGCCCAGTAATTGACCTTTGCCTCTTTACCTGTGAAATGCATATTAAAGTTGACACCCCTGTGTATGCTAATGAATATTATAGAGATCATGCTAAACATATATGACTATAGCAATCGTCTCGTCTCTCCACCCAAATCATACTACATGTCACCTAGGGGACAGAAACATTGTAATTTTGGGGATAAAAAGATGGAAAAAATGACTGTTAAATTGGGAGAGAAGAAACTTGATACCTGATGGACCAGTCGACGGGTTGCGTTCTCTTCCTCCACCCAAGGCAGGGACACCTTTCTGGGTAAGTGCTGTGCCTTTCACCCACTGGTGAATGTTACTGCTGGGGTTTTGTATTATCATTATTTTTTTTGCTAACAATATTAACCTTATTTAATTAGCGCTATTGTAGTTAGTGAATTTATCAACAGCAATCTCAAATCTGTTTTTGTCGCCCTCAATAAAATAACTAATTTAGATTATTTGTGAATTTGACTCAGTGAAAGTCCTTTGCTGGGACTCTGATAGCAAATCAGTGAAAGTCATGGGACTCTGACAGACAAATATTGAAAGTACATTCCTCTTAATGTGACACTGGGATATGGAGAAAGCTGAGGTACTAAATGACATTTTTGCCTTGGCCTTCACCGACAAGGGCCCTAGCCACACGACCCAAGTTGCAGGAGGCGAAGGCAGGAACTGGGAGAATGAGGAACCACTCACTGTAGAAGATCAGGTTCAAGACCCTCTAAAGAACCTGATAGTGTACAAATCCATAGGACCCAATGAAATGCATCCATGCATCTTGGGGGAACTGGCAAATAAAGTTGCCAGGCTGCTATCCATCGTATTTGAGAAGTCGTGGCAGTCTGGTGAAGTTCGCGCTGAATGGAAAAGGGGAAACATAACTCGCATTTTATAAGGGCAAAAAAGGAAGACCAAGTGAACTACAGTCCAGTCAGTCTCACTCTGTGCCCAGCAAGAATGTGGAGCAGATCCTCCTGGAAAATATGCTAAGGCACATGGAAAATAAGGTGATTGGTGACAGCTAACGTGGCTTCACTAAGAGCAAATTGTGCCTGGCAAATTTGTTATCCTTCTATGATGGTATTACAGCATCAATGGATAAGGGAAGAACAACTGACATTATCTGCCTGGACTTGTACAAAGTATTTGACACTGTCTGCACAACACGCTTGTCTCTAAATTGGAGAGATGTGGATTTGATGGATGAACCATTCATTGAATTGGCTGGATGGTTAAACTCAAAGAGTTGCAGTCAATGGCTTGATGTCTAACTGGAGACCTCACAGGTCGGTAATGGAACCAGGGCTGTTTAACATCTTTGTTGGTGACATAGACAGTGGGATTGAGTGTACCCTCAACACGTATGGTGATGACACCAAGCTGTGTGGAGAGGTAGACATGCTGGAGGGAAGGGATACCATCCAGAGGGACTTGGACAGGCTGGAGAGGTGGGCCTGTGCAAACCTCATGAAGTTCAACAGGGCCAAGTGCAAGGTCCTGCACCTGGGTCGCGGCAATCCCAAGCACAAATACCGGCTGGGCGGAGAATGAATTGAGAGCAGCACTGAGGAGAGAGATTTGGGGGTGTTGGTGGATGAGAAGCTCAACGTGAGCCAGCAATGTGCGCTTGCAGCCCAGAAAGCAAACTTTATCCTGGGCTGCATCAAAAGAAGCATGACCAGCAAGTTGAGGGAGGTGATTCTGCCCCTTTACTCTGCTCTCATGAGACTCCGTCTGGAGCACTGTGTCCAGCTCTGGAGCCCCAACATAAAAAGGACATGGACCTGTTGGAGAGAGTCCAGAGGAGGGTCACACAGGTGATTAGAGGGCTGGAACATCTCTCCTATGAACACAGGCCAAGACAGTTGGGATTGTTCAGCCTGGAAAAGAAAAGGCTCCAGGGAGACCTTATTGGGGCCTTCCAGTACCTAAAAGGTGCCTACAGGAAAGATGGGGAGGGACTCTTTATCAGGGAGTGTAGTGATAGGCTGAGAGGTAATGTTTTTAAACTGGAAGAGGGTAGATTTAGATTAGGTATCAGGAAGAAATTCTTTACTGTGAGGGTGGTGAGGCACTAGAGCAGGTTTTCCAGAGAAGCTGAGGATTCCCCATCCCTGGAAGTGTTCAAGACCAGGCTGGATGGAGCTTTGAGTAACCTGGTGTAGCGGAAGGGGTCCCTGCTCATGGTAGGGAGGTTGGAATTAGATGATCTTTAAGGTCCCTTCCAACGCAAACCATTCTATGATTCTATGATTCTACAATCGATTAATTAATCAATCAATCCCTTCTTTATTGATCCAGAAACCATTGAAAGTCTCATGAAGAATTTCCTTTTGCTTTAATCAGATTATATCAAACTCCAAATAAAACAAGTCAAACAAAAAGATATTGAGTCATGTAACATTTAAAAAAAAAAAATATAAGGACAATAAAATAGAAAAGCTTAGTAAAGAGAATACTGTTTCTGTCAAAAGGAGGGTCAGTTTTTAGGAAAAGAATAAGTAAAAATTAAGTAAGAAAGTTGCAAAATTTGTGCATGATAAATGGATAAGATACTTAAATTCAAGAAACATAACATATGAAGACTTCTACTTATCCTGCCGGTTACAAAGGTAAAATGTACAATCCTTCCTCCTCCTGAAGTCATTGATAGAATGTGGAAATTTGCTCTTTGGATAAATGCAGAGCTCCTGTTACACAAAGACTTTTATTCTTATAAGACATTTCAGAGACATGCCGGACTTAATAAAAACCTGGCCACTTTGTGATGTACTACAAGGGGGCTGAACATGTCAGATTTAGAAGCTGCTCCTGTAAAGTAAAGTTCCCTATTGCAAGAGAGATACAAGCCGTATGTATTGCAGTAACTAGTCCTAGCAGACATTACATTGCTGGCAGCACAGAGCAGAAGCAGCCAGGAGGATGACGTAGAAATACAAAGTATCAAGATGAAGAGAATGAGGAAATAAATAAATAAATAAATAAATAAAAAACAACCCAAACCTGAATGTTTTTAACTATCTTTTAATGATAAATGTGCTTGTGATGAGATCTGAGTGTGTGGCTCAGTCAGGGCTACCCCATGACTAACAGACACAGTTACAGGTGTCTACCAGGATTCTCCATGTTGATTAAATATCACCCTTTTGTTACAGGAGGAAATAAAGGTCAAAGGGAAACTGCAAATTACCTGATAAATTTGCAAGAAGGAAAACTTGGAATCTGAACAAATGCATTTTATCAGTCTTCCTTCCTGCTTTCTTCTCTAAGGATGATTTTGCAGTGAAGAAAAGAATTTAACTGGAGAGTTTGCCACTCCTGTTTTCAGGTTTTAAAATATATTTATTTGTTTTCTTGGCATTCTAATGTTCATATAAGTGTGAGACTGATGCTTCAGAAATTTCTCTGATTGCTGAAAATATCTCAATAAAGGCATTATGTTCTGTCCGGCTGTCATATAGCTAACCTGGTTGACTGCCAGTTATAATGCTTCCCCACCCTCTCTCTCTGCTTTCCCAAATGTTTAATAATTTAAACTATTGATGATTTCATTTAGGCTGGTATTAATGAGCAACAAGCTCTTAAAGTAGCCATGAGGAAAATTCAATGACTTCAAACCAGTACTCTACGTAGAAGAAATCAGTGCCATTTTTAAACAATTTTAAGACTGATTTAGCAAAGAATTTCCTTAGGCAAAATATTTTGTTTATGAGTTTTTTGGTTTCCTTTAAAATTAACTTATTATTATAATATTGTAATTATTATTATAAGCAAATCATATTCATAAGGCACCTTTTCTAAAAAATAATAGAAGACACAACAGAATGGCAATAAGTTCTTGTTTGCAAATAACCCTTCTTTATCTCTTTCATGTTCTTGGAAATGTAGGGCTACAAAGGCAGAGTACCTTAACTTCTTTACTCATAATTGTGTGAGAGAAATAGAGGATTCAGTGTTCTAAGTTTTCTGCTGAATGAGTCTTATGATTCTATTACTCTGTGTCGCCTACCATGGGACCAAAACCTGTTTTAAAACCACAATTTATATCTTTTGTACACGTTTTTTTTTTTGACAAATTCTACCTTAATTATGAGTATGTCAATTTAAAATTTGTAAAAATTTGTAAAAAAAACTCCACATGAAGTATTTTTCTGGAAGATAATAGTCATGTTAGCTGTACTGTACAGATGGACTGAATTACACAAAAAAAAAAAAAAAAAAAACGAAAACAAACCCCAACCTTGAAATATATTTACTCTTCCAGCTGCAAAGTTTAATATTCTTTGTGGTGACAAATGGTATCTTCAGAGTTTCTTCTACTATTTCCAGGTACCTAAAATTTTCAAATAAGTTGAGATATCTGTTTATTATTATTGCTTCAACTATATTAGGATAAAAAATTCCACAAAGTAACTGGACAGAGAAAATTTCTGTCTTCCAGAATTTCCTTTCTCAGAAGAATAACCAAATCAAAAAAAAAAAAAAAATGCTGCAGTGATATCATGGTGGAATTTAAAGTTTTCATAGAGAGATAAAATTGGAGCAGAAGTAACCGAGATATCAGTGTATGCCACATCAAAAGAGTAGAATATCATTGTTTGGATTGTTCAGTTGGTAGCTAACTACACTCTGAGTCAAAAGACAAAATTTTATGTGGATTGGTTGAATAATCCAGTCTATAACCTTTATATGCATAGATTTCTGTAAAATACATAACTAAAACAGGAACAGGGATTAAGCTAATTTGGACCTGGAAGTCTGTCACAGCCTGATCCAAAACCCTTCTAAATCAATTTATACTGTTTTAGGTGTTTTTTGGATCAGTCCTCTGGGGTGATACAGCTAGTAATATTGAGATACTTGAGATGTACTATGCAAAAAGTTGGAAAAATATATACCTGAAAACTGGGAAAGTTCTGTTGTTGATATATAACCCATACATCATTTTCTGCACTTCATAGATTTTATTTGCGTTCAGTTTAGGCAAGATTCCTGAGAACAGTATTTTGAAGGCTTTTATACTCGTCCAGGGACTGTAGGATGAGCTCAGGGTGGAATCTTATTTTCAAACAGGTGGAAGAGCAGAAGGGAAGTCATTGAAAAGGAAGTAACATAAAGGGCAAATTCTGCTTCTGTGTTTGTGCATGCAAATTAATCCAATGAAGTCTGTATCCAAAGGGCAAACTTGGTCCCAAGCATTGTAAATTTGATTGTCTTAGAGCCTAGTTCTTTAGAGAAGATCTAATAACTGCTCATTTTCCACAGACAGGAATTTGTAAGTATATGAATCTTTTTAGAAGTTCCCATATCCAAGCTGACGTCTGTATTTCCACAAAGTAGGTCACGATTTATAGAGAAAGTCACTAAGCAGACTTTATTCTTAGAAAAAAAGTTTTATATTTGAATGCAGTAAAGTCTTTAAAAATGAATAAACCACAGAAACATATGCAGTCTTTGGCCACCAGAGCTACCCTTATGTCCCCAGAAGCCCTCTACAACAATTTCTATCGAATACAGTGACACTTCAGATTAATTGCCAGATTCTCCCCTGCTGAACTTAGCCAACAAGCCACTCATGACTCAAGCAGATGTTTCTGCACTTTAGGCAAACTGCAGCGTGTTTGTATTCCCCTTGCTCCCCCACCGCCATCAGCTGTGACAAAGGCTTTTAGTGGAGACAACAGAGGAATTTTACTCAAGAGAAACAAGATGTTGGCCCATCAGCAGTGCTGCAGAGTAGCCGAAGTTTCCATCATCCAGCACATAGGGGAATCTAGGGAGTGCAACACTACAAAAACTATGGGTTAGCTCCACCAATATAACTATACTGATAATTACTGTATTTAAGGGGCAAAGGGGGGAATAGCATGTTCCTTAGGAAGTTCTCTGGAAAAAAGTATTTGTCTGAGCTCATTTCGCTAAAGATTGTCATAAAGCTAGAGAGGGTAAAAGGTAACTGTGTGAGGCAAAATGATTTTCTGTGCCCTGAATGGAGCTAAGCAGAGGTAGAGTGGACCGTATCAGCTTTTAGCACAGCAGCAAGACAAAACATTTTAAGGGCCAAAGCAGCACAGCAAGAATCCACCTGGATTCTCTTGTGGCCCTCAGGCCACCTTGAGGAAGCCTCCCGTGGTGGAGAGATCAGACAACTTTCCGGCAGATGCTCCAGCACATAGCACCATACCCCCAGCTGGAGACTCAGCATTGCTAGGAACAGCAGCCGGTGCCTGCAGCTGGATCAGTATGCACCACCTCTGCTGTCCCTTTGATCTCCACTTCTGAGCATGAGTACTCTCCTAACTCCCACACACATACATTCGCGGTGTCCTTTTATCCTTTTCCTGCTTTTCTTGGAGAGACAGAGAAAATATGACTGATTTTGCTACATCTCAGTTGCTATTTCAAAATACTTAATCATCCGAATAAAATTGGATTAACAAGAACTGTGGAGTTCTGTGCAATTATGCATAGGCTGATCAGAGCTGCACAGGAATGGTACATTTCTTCCTGAATGTGTAATTTTTTCAGTGACATTCCATTTCCACATAATTTTTCTTCCCTCCCCCACCCCCCTCCCCGACTTTCCCCAGCGAACCACCAGTTTTGCAGGAAGATATGGAATAGTCTTTTATTTGGGAAATATTTTGTCCATCTGCAGGATTTTTGGGAGCTTGTATAGTTTTAGTTAATTTCCTTTTTTGTGAAATATGTGATGCTGATTTGTCCTTCTGAAATTCTTTTCACTTATTTGCTAATAGTGGGACTATTTTTCAGTCTCACTCCAGTTTTCATCTAATTTCTCCTCTGCTTTCAAAGCCAATTTTAGAAACCATAAAGATTTCTAAATTCCTTGTCTTATTCCCATCTTCTCTACAACACAAGAGTCAAGACTCTGGCTTTTCAGCTGGGTGTCTTTGGCACCCATGCTGCCTATGGTTCAATAACTTATGGCCATTTTGATCACTGGTGTAATATGTATCATCTTGTCTGGAACAACATAGATGTGATATGAGGATGCAGAGGCTGGCACCACCTCCGCTTTCCTGCCTGGAGGACAGAGTGCTTTGGGGAAAGGTATAATTAGCTCCATCTCTGAAGCTTACAATGTATTCAGAAGCTCTGGGAAGGGCATCTACTTATTTTTTGCTATAACCATGGTCAGGAAAGGCTTAGGTGTTGAGAAATACCAGATTCTTTTGAAATTTCAGCTTTGAAATTTTAACAAGTCTCTTTTGTTAGAAATTGTGATATCATTCAAAGTTGCAGTTTAAAAAAAAAAAAAAAAAAAGACAGAAACATTCTTTGTCAAGCTATCAGTTCCAGAGTGTAGAGAAACTGGTTTATCAAAGAAATGGTCATGTTGACCTAAAATTTATTTATTTATTTATTTATTTGTATTTAGTTGAACCTCAGAGAAAAAGCTGGGCTAATCAGGATAAAATCTTCCTAGAAACTGGAAACAAGTATAATCAGGCTAAGACAGGCATCTGACACAGACAATAACAACATGAATGTTTAACTATGTCAGTTATATCCTACTAAAAATACGATCTTATAATAGGAGCATCATACAAGCTTAATCAAAGAAAATGGAACCATTCATTTTAAAGAAGGAGTATTCAGTTATTTATTTAAGCATTAAAAGTAGAAGTTTTGGATACAATAAAATATTTTAGGAGAAAAAAATCTACTGTTTCTTCACTACAGATTATTCAATTGAAACAGCCTTTCATACTTTCTTTGAGAGCTCTACTGTGGCCATTGACAGTGATGAGACCCTCTAATTAACCTTTTTCATACACTTTTTTCAAGTCAAAGCTTTCATTTGTTTCAAGAACATACATATATAAATCACAGGAAATAAACCAATATATTCATATTAATTATTGCTCCTATACAAATGTTGCTAGGTATAGCAAACATTGTTATGAGTGTCTTCTTTTTACTGTCAGTTAAAAAAAATTAAATTTGAAAGCTTCATATTTCAAAGTAATTTCCCATGTCTAGGAAAAATAGCTCCTGTATATCTCTTTGGGAATGGATGCAGTCTGTCCCTTATTTCACCTTTGCAACCTCTGAATATGTATCTATAAGACTAAAAATATGTTATATCTCCAGGACTCTATACACAAGGATCATTGATAATGAATTCCTCAAATTTACCGGGAAAATATCACAATTACAGTGCCTTTGTGGGCACTTAAGTTTCTTTATAGAGCTTTATCTAATGGATTTTAAGTATCATTTTGGTTTTGTTGTTAAGGTTAAATTTTTCCAACGTATTAGCAGCAGCAAGCCTGTTTGCACACCATAGCTCTCACTAGGGGCTTTCAGTCACAGACAGTGCCTTCTTGCTTTCTTATTACACTCCATGGTACTGCACTGGCTGAACCACTGTCACCCACTAGATATAGCCAAAATGTCAGCAACTGTGATGAAGAGAAGGAAAAAGAAATAACTTGCCATACAAAGCCTTATGCTCTGATGTTTTATAAAGCCAATGCTGTCAGTCAATGCCCATCAGTATTGCTAGTGCAAAGCACAGGGCTTACTATTGATTTAATTAACTGGAGTTGAGATAAAGTTCAGTTACGCAGTGCAGTAACTTGCAAGGTGTTCACAGGATGTCACAGAATGTGCTGTGGGAAAATGCAGAATTGAATGATGGAACACAGCCCTGGAATCAGTGACTGAGAGACTAACAGACAAGACCACATATGTACTAAACGCTGGGGTGAAACGTTCTGTGTTACCGATATCTGAGATGCAATAGTTGTAAAACATGTGCAGGGGAGTAAGTTCTGTTTCTTCTTTTCGCTATCAGGTGCCAACATGGATCAAGAAACTAATCAGATCAGCATTTGCTGTGTGGTTCTCAGAGAAATAATACTTTTTAATATAGTTGCCTTTAGAAGAATATGATGCTCATTTTAAAAAGACCACAATATAATATCACCTGTGACACAAAGACCATCTATTAGGCTTTTTAAGTGGGTAACTTTATGAATCTGATTTTATAATTTGTTCCCTTGCAAGGTTTTATTACAACTGATCTACTCTAGGAAGATGAATGCCTATGATATGGATAAAAATTGAGTTTGTTTGTAACTACAAGCAGTTAACAAGTTCTCTTTTCCACCTTCAGCATGTACCCTTTTTTTTTTTTTATTTTTATATATGTGTATCTGTGTAAGTGCTTATGTGTCTGTATTGTATATATACTACTATTATAGTAAGTGTTGCACAAAACTAATTCCTTTTAATTAATATTTTGTCTCAAAAATATCTTCTTGGTTTGCAGATTTATTGAAATAAGTGTCTCTTAAACCTTGAAATATGTGGATCTTGTGGTCTAATGTATTAATCAGAAATATTTGTGTGAGCTTAATTATCTCATTTTATACCAGAGTTGCCTTAAAAAGTCTTGGTGAATTAGTCTTAGACATCAGTGTTTCAAAGTTTTGCTTGACAGGGAAAAAGCTGCTCACTTTTCCTGCTAGGAGGCTGGTTGCAGACCTGTCTTCACCCACTTTATTGGGTGGGTGCAGCAACTATTTTCATCTGCAATGAAGGGCATTACCCACTCTTTGTTTTCCATATATAATTGTAGGGGGTTCAGTGGATCATAGAAAGGATGAAAGGAATTTTATATAGACATAGACACAGAGATAGAAATGCACATAGTTATAGATAAGAAGGTATATATACACACATACACACATATGTATTTATATGTGTATTTATATTTATATGTCAATATACATTCATCACAGAATTGTAGGGTTGGAAGGGACCTCTGGAGATCATCTAGTCCAACCCTCCTGCCAGAGCAGGGTCACCTAGAGCAGGTTGCACAGGAATGTGTCCAGGAGCGTTTTGAATGTCTCCAGAGTTGGAGACTCCACCACCTCTCTGGGCAGCCTGTTCCAGTGCTCTGCCACCCTCAAGGTAAAGAAGTTCCTTCTAATGTTTAGGTGGAACTTTTTTGTGTTCAAGTTTGTGCCCATTACTTCTTGTCCTGTTGCTGGGCACCACTGAAAAGAGCCTGGCCCCATCTTCCTGACGCCCACCCGTTAAGTATTTTTTCCAGACTGAAGAGACCCAAATCCCTCAGCCTTTCTTCATAAGATAATCCAATCCCCTAATCATCTTCATAGCCCTTTGCTGCACCCTCTCCAGGAATTCCTTGTCCTTCTTGAACCAGGGAGCCCAGAACTGGACACAGTACTCCAGGTCCGGCCTCACCAGGGCAGAGTAGAGGGGGAGGATGTCCTCCCTCAACCTGCTGGCCACAGTCTTCTCGATGCACCCCATCGAGGCCATTGGCCTTCCTGGCCACAAGGGAACATTGTTGGCTCATGGTCATCCTGTTGTCCACCAGGACTCCCAGGTCTCTTTCCACAGAGCTGCTCTCCAGCAGGTCAGCACCCAACCTGTACTGGTGCATGGGGTTGTTCCTCCCCAGGTGCAGCACCCTACACTTGCCCTTGTTCAATTTCATAAAGTTCCTCTCTGCCCAAATCTCCAACCTGTCTAGGTCTCTCTGTATGGTGGCACAGCCTTCCGGTGTGTCAGCCACCCCCCGAGCTTTGTGTCATCGGCAAACTTGCTGAGGGTGCACTCTATCCCCTCATCCAGGTCACTGATGAATATATTGAAGAGGACTGGACCCAATACTGACCCCTGGGGAACACCACTTGTCACTGACCTCCGACTAGACTCTGTGCCCCTAATCATGACCCTCTGAGCTCTGTCTTTCAACCAGTTTTCTATCCACCCCACTGTCCATTCATCTAACCCACTCTTCCTAAACTTCCCTATGAGGATGCTATGGGAGACCGTGATGAACGCCTTGCTGAGGTCAAGGTAGACAATATCCACTGCCCTCCCCTCATCTATCCATCCAGTCATGCCATCGTAGAAGGCTATCAGATTAGTCATACATGATTTCCCCTTGGTGAATCCATGTTGAGTACTTCTGATAGCTTTCTTTTCCTCCACATGCCTTGAGATGATGCCCAGAATGAGTTGTTCCATCATCTTTCCAGGGATGGAGGTGAGGCTGACTGGCCTGTAGTTCCCTGGGTCCTTCTTCTTGCCCTTTTTGAAGACTGGAGGGACATTGGCTTTCCTCCAGTCCTCAGGCACCTCGTCTGTTCTCCAGGACCTTTCAAAGATGATGGAGAGCGGCCCAGCAATGACTTCCGCCAGCTCCCTCAGCACTCTCGGGTGTGTCCCATCAGGGCCCATGGACTTGTGAATATCTAATTGACCTAATTGATCTCTCACTTGATCCTGCTCAACCAAGAAGAAGTCTTCCTCTTTCCCCGTTACTTTCACCAAAGCCTAGGACTCCTGAGGGCTGGGCTGAGCAGTAAAGACCAAAGCCAAGAAGGCATTGGGTAACTTTGCCTTCTCCTCATCCTTCGTCACCGTGGCTCCTGTCTCATTCATGTGTATATATATAGAATGAAAATCTAGACCTATTCTATAAAAACAGTACAATATACTAGACAATGTAAGAATTAGTTAAGAAACTTATTTTGGAAATAAGTCAACTGGAATGAAACATTTTGGAATTATAAAAATGCTGCTGTTTTTCAAGATTATAATTTATTTTTTTTTGTAAGAAATTTAGGAGTAATTTGTTTTAAAGCTGAAGAATCTCTTCATGTTTTATTCTGTAATCTTGATAAAGAACAATGCATTTGTTTTGTCAGTAGGCAGCTGAATATGTGTAATTATTCAGACGCTAACAGAGTTTTATTCACGTATAATGAAATTCATACAGCTGTTCTGCACAGTTTTACCTTGCGTTGACTCAGTGTGTTTCTACAAAGCACAAATGATGTGATGGACTCTGCATAAACTGTGTTTAAGTGCCAAAAACTCCACTAAAACATCCCAAATCCAGATGGCTCTGTTATCTGGAAAACATACATGGAACAACACATGAAACAAACTGTTCTGGTAGGGACAAGTGCAAGATAGTATGATGAGAAAGAACAAAAAGATGGGGACAGGTAGTTTGTTTGTGGGATATGTAACAGAGAATCCCCTTCTGATGGTAAAAGACAGTTGGTACGGAAATGTAGTTTCTTTCCTATGCAGTTTGCCAATTTTTTTTTGCGTTTCTTGTAGTGAAAAGCTCTTAAATATTTCAGAAGGTTGAAAACAAGAAAATTTCCCAGATGAAGCCATTAAGTAAAATTCCTCAGCATAGAGCAAAGGCTGAACACAGGTAACAACTTTCAAAAGAATGTCTTAAAAAGTCACAGAGGAGGAAATTAGAACTTTATACATGAGTGAAGTAACAAAATTAAGATGACCTTTAAAAACAATAAGAGTTAAACCCTGCATGGATTAACAATGATCATCCAAATGACCTTGATTATGACTCTGGGCCATACAGAGGTGGTCCAGATGCACCCTTTAGCTCAGGATGACCCTAAGCTGGTAGTTACTGAAATCTGCAAGAGCAGAACGAACACAGACTCTTTTTCTTCCATTCTTTCCTCAAGCATGTGCAACTGGTCACTGCTGGAAACAAGATGCTGCATTAAAAGAACATTTTTTACTTACCCATAAAGATTCTTATTTTATGACACAATGCATCTATCCTTTTTTACAGACCTACATTTTAAAGTACAATCCCTTTGAATTAATTAATTTTCCTGAATAAATAAGGACTAGAAAAAGACTTTTCCCTGGTACCGTTTGTGAAGTCTTGCTAATTAACATAAATATTTCAGAAAACAATGCTAAGCAATATTTTACTTTCATCATTTGCCTGTGGAGTATAGCAATAACAGCCTAAAAAATTTTTCTTTCATGCATGCATATTTAGTAATTTTGTCAATTCTTAATTTTATACTTTACCTCTAAACTACTCTGTGCTCTTACCTTCTGTAGTTCCTAGTTAAGGATATGTTTGGCTTCACAACAAAATAGCTGTATAAATTTTTCATGATTCACAGTGTGTTTGAGACCACTTATGCAGAGTGACCAGTGTAAAAGCAGTTTGAATTGCTTTAGTTAGCAATATTCCTTGGCTTTTTACAGGCACTGGCTCTATTGCTTGTTGCTGTTATTTTCAGTGGCAGCAAAAGATATTAGTAAATGCCCAATTTATTGGCCTAGCTTGCATTCGTTATAAACTTTCTGCACTTTTAGCAGAGCAATACTTAGAGCGTAATAGATGCTCATAATTTATTTATTTTAAATTGCTTAGCAAATTTATTTTTCTTTTTGGTCAGCTTTTCATCTTCTTTGTTCTACATCCGTTATCAAATAAGACCTGTCACATGAACCACTCATCTTTGTAGAAAGTCAGGATTCTTCACATATTCAGTAAAAACACAGTCAAGAAAATAATAAAAAATCCCTCTCCCTTCTTTCATTTTTACAGATTTCTGACAATGCATTTTTGATGACGTTTTTTTATAGCATATTTTGATGTGACACTGACACGTAACTTTTTTCCTTTCTTCTGGTTTTTGTTTTCTTCCACTTGTCACATATTTATGAATAAAAGAATCTTCTGCTTTGTCAGTATATGTTGAAAATAGAAGAGAAAGAAAAAGTAGTACAACAAGTATTTTAATTATTAAATGGTCCAAAACAAACCAATAAGGGTTCTGAGATAATTGCCACACTACAGCAGAATTAGAGAGATGTTAGTTGGATAACAAATGGCTGAAGAACAAAATGTGCATCATGTATTACTGCATCCAGAGATAGAAAGGTAGAGATAAAATTGGTTAAAGATAAAAAGAGAGTGGAGGAGTGCATAAGTAGGAAATGGTCAAAGCATTAGAAAAATAGAATGAATGTGGGAGAGGTGTAAAGATGTAAAAGGATTCAAAGAAGGTGTAAATACACAAAAGGATGCAATGACATTAAATACTTAATTTAAAATATAGTAAATGAAGAGGCAAGAACAATGGTATGCATACAAGCAGAGCTGAAGGAAGCAGAAGAGAATCAAATAGAAAACATCCAGTTGCAAATAGAAAAAAAAAACCGAGACATTATAATATGATCATAAATAAAAGCAGAAAACCATAAAACAAGCAAAGGGAAAAAAAACCACGGTGTCATATGAATAGTCAGGGAAACTTGAAGATTACAAAGAATAGAGCAGCAACAGTGTATTTTAAGATGACTTCTTTTTAATATAGATTCTTGTTACAGTCTTATTAGGTTTATTAGGTTGTGTGAACTTTTTCTGTTGCTTCACTGTCTTCTATTATTTTTTTTTTGTCCTCTTTGTTCTTTTAACATATTCTTAAGATATGGTATTTATGGATGCATTCATTATTATTCAATGTAGGGCAAATTTAATCTTATATTATTTATGTATTAATCCCAAGTAAGAACAATCACATTATATAAAAATTTTACATAACCATAGTATCTGGCTTTTCCATCCAAATGAAATTTACACTCCTAGAAAAAGTATTTGCTTCATACATCCGTGTCACTTCGAATCATCGAATGATTTATAATAATCTCTGATCTGCCATTTAGCCATTTCTGAGCTGCAATACATTAATCAAAATATATTTCCAGTGGACTAAGAGATATTCTATAAGCAGTGTAGTCTAATGTCTCTTTAATAGTATATAGTCTATTTATGTGTCTTTAATAGTATGTATTACACAATATTATATTACCTCCAAATATAATGTAATTACACTGTATAATAGTACGTTCTATACTCTGTGCAGTTCTGATCCCTCCTTCTCAACAAGAATATAGTAAAATGGGAAAAGATTCAGAGAAGTGTGTAAAGGATAACCAGATGGACAGAATGGCTTCCTTAAACTGAACTTCAAAGTTACAGCTCTGCCTTCTGGAAAACGGGCATCTGAAGAGACTATGATGAACATCTGCAAAATCATTCATGCTGTGGAAAGGTGGAGAGGAATACGGTGTCTACTGTTTATTTCTGCAATAAAACCAGGGACTATCAGTTGAAATCAGCTACAAGTTTTTATTTTTTTGAAGAAGACATGTTTCTTTTAAGATTATTAGGGTAAACAGAAGAGGCTAAGGAAAGTTGTGGATGTGATGAAATGCTGAAATGGATACAAGTGCAAACTGGACAAGTTCATAAAACAGAAATCCTCTGAAAGTTACTGATTGCACATAAGCGACCTCTTTCACATGCAATCTGTCATTATAAATTGTTGAAAATTAAGGGAATTTTCAATGGCACTATCACATATTTGACTTATTTTTCTCATTTTCCATAGTCATCTACTTTGGGTTGGTTCTGTGAAAAAAAAACCCACAAAAACAAAACAAAAAGATATTGGTTTGGTTGAACTTTTTAAAATTTGCAGTGTAATGCCTTTTATGCTGTTGTCATTGCTGAGCTTTGTGTCAATTGATGATTTGCATCCACTAAATCCCACTCCCAGATTTATCACTTCAGCAATAACTCAGTCTTCCCTCATCCCATACAGTTTACAAGGCAATGGGATCACTCCAGCTTCCCCAGGCTGATCTCTACTGCATCCCATATTTTCTTTCCCCCTGCCATTGTTTTGACTCCTAGCAGCATGTTCTGTAACAGCATCAATGTTATATATGTTATATATGCCTGTGTAGTGCAATATCTCGGCTTGCCAAGGGACCCATTTTTGTCATAGAAAGCACTTCAAATGTCTGTCACCAAACAAATAAATGAGTAATGTCTGTTTTAATTTTTAGACAAGTATTTTGTCCTTTGAATCAGACTATTAAAGGACCAGCTCTAATACATCCTAAGAATTTTTATTTTGATCTTTTAACTGAAACTTATGTCTTTCCACATAAAAGCTCAGTGTGGACAAAAAAAAAAAAAAAAACAAAAAAAACCCCCAACATTTTCTGAAGGAAAAAGCCTTTCTGAAAATAAATCAATCTGCTCAGATCTTACAGTAGAGTCAGATGTAGTGTAGTGTTGTTGGCTGCACTCTGTCAACAGAGCTGTACGTAACACAAGACAGGATGGAAACCCCTCAGACTGACAGCCTGCGCTTCAGCTCATGGTAAACCATGCTTCAAAACAGGAGCAGGAGAAAGCTAAATATCACTTTTAAAAATTCCAGCATACTTGGCTTAGTGTGTTTCACAAGGCAAAAATATATTTTGTATCTATATGCTCATCTCATGTACTTTTAGGGCATACTTTGTTGTTTAGTCACAATCCACAGGACTAGTTTTGTTTTAAGGTGTTTGTATCTTCTATACTGCGTATCCAGTTTTAATAAAAGTCTAAAACATATGTAGGCGTAACTTTTCAAATTTCTGTCTTCAGCCATTTGTGTGCTGTTAAGAAACACACCACAGACACACATACTTATACACAAATGTGGAAAGAATTTTATAATGAAATCACATCAATTTTCCTATTGCCATGACTCTGAAAAGATTATTTTGCTCTAATTTTAAATCCAAAAAATATAACCTTATTTCAGAAAAGAACTAGACTAGAAAAAATACAAAGATGTATTTAAGAAGCTGTGACTGTGTATGGATCGGAAAGCTGATACACAATATTAATTCAATTTTAAATGTAGTCATCACTGCTGGCAGGTCAACATTCCATGCGTATATGTGTGTATATTATACACATACTACATCTCTTCCTAGAACTCCTCCTGAAGTCCACAAAGTCTTTCTGCTTATTTTGCTAGAAGGTACATCAAACTAAATATTAATATTTTCTGGGATAAAGATTAAATAAGGGACACAACGATGACGTTTTTCAGAACAGTTTGAAAATATATATTCAGGATATAGATTACAAAAAGAAAAAGAAAGCCCAATTCTCAGACATTTTCACAACTTCCACAGAGCCATATAGGGTGGGATTCTTCTCACCTAACTTTGCTTGTCTCCAGTTTAAACATTTACATTCGAACTAACCACACTAGACACCCTGTAGAGAAATACGCATTTCTGGGGTAAAATGCTTAGCATCTTGAAGTAGTAGTCTAAAAGAATCCAGCTGAACTGTGCACTTAGAGGTGTCCTTCTATCTCCACTATGCATGAAAGGAGTCTGTTTCAATTACCTCAGATGTAGGTATCTGCACTACAGACAATTAAGGTAGGTAATATTAATCCAACTCTTATGACATGGCACCAGAGGTACAAGATCCCTGTGTGCTCACTAGCTCAAAAAGAGAATAGGAGGGACTGGTCAATTGTGATTTCGTTTGGATATCTCACCCTCACTTAAGGTGCTGGAAATGAAGTTGTAGGATTCTGAGCAGTTTTGGAAATTCAGTCTTTCCAGCAAATAAATGGGATTTTTCAGCAGTCCTGTTTTCATGATTATTTTATCCGATGTAAATAATTTACAGTAATATATGTGAGAACAGCAGGTCTGAGTGGGTTGGTGCGAGATTTGGGTCTAAAATGAGGGCTGTCTTTTCTAATGAGGGGCAGTTGAGAGCTACCGTATGCTCCTAACTTTCAAATTAGTAGAGCCATCTGTTAAACAAGTTGTTATTTTTATATTTTTTTTTAATTTTTCTTCTTTGCTTTTGTAATTAAATTTAATTATTAAGCAATGATCCTGCTTCTAAGTTCTTCACCTGGAGTTTTCAAAGCTTTTAAATGAGACTCATCGGGTTTGGACAAAGATATAGATCTCGTTGAAAAATGTAAAGATCATAAACTGCTCTCCCTAAGAGTTCAGTTCATTAGCTATTATCTATGGTCTTTCACATCACATAAACTGTGAAAACCTGCAGATCCCAGCTTAGCTAGAAGCCATGCTATTCATATATTTATGTTGGAAGCCTATTAAAAGACCCAAACACATTTATTTTCATGGCAAAAAGTGGCAGGTCTCATAGAAGGGTAAAGAGCATGCATGGAGGAAATCGGTATTTCCAAAACTCACATCTCTATCCATCTTGAAATATAATCCTTTCTACACAAAATAAGCCTGTGCAATTTTTGCAAAAAAAACCCAAACCCAAAACCAAAGAAACCCAAGAAAAAACCACAACCAATACCAACACACTTACAGTAAATAACATTCATTCTATAAATTTAGTTGAGTCTTTCCAGAATTTGATGCATTTTACTTTTGGTAGCAATTTAGTGGTTTGGATTATTTTAGATGTGTGTAACTGTTTAGAAACTTTAATTTTTGTCCATCAGAGGAGTTGTAGTTTGCCTTGGCCATACTAACAACTTCATCTTTTCCACATATGAACATATTTGTTACATACAAGTTGTTTATAACAAACTTGGTTATAACTATTTCATGCAGCTTTGCTTATGCTCCTCTCTTCATTTACCTTTTTCTACTGTAAAAGACCTATAAACATTATTTTTTTTTCTTTTTAATCTTTCTCTACTCATTCAATGGATCTTAGGCTACAGTTGCATGTTATGTCTGAACTGTTACAATTCTCTTCCATCACCTTGCGTATTCTCTGTCCTTTGTCTGGTTCTTCCCCAGGTGGGGTGTCTTGCTGTCAAATAAGCTAGAGTTCCTTACACCCTCTGCGGAATGTATTCAGCTCAGTAATGCAACACAAAAATATTTCTGTTCCCCCCCCCCCCCCCACTTTTTTTTTCCCATTGAATGAGTAGTTCTTCCAGTGTTTTGATGAGTTGACTCAGTTCAGTGAGAGTACAAAAGAAAATCAGAGCAGGCTTGAGGTAGATACTGAGAGTATACAGCCAGGCACAGGAGAAGGAAAGAAAATGTGCAGAAGAATCTCTCTACATTTCAGAGGTAGGCTCAAAAGGCAGCTTAATATTTCATCCTTCAGCTGTTCCCAGCACAGCAACTTTTCTCCACCTCGTGTTCAGTTTAAATGGAAAGTCTTCAGCTGTATTTGCTTAAGAGAAATCAATAACCAAATAGTAGCACTTATAAGCTAAGAATGTAGAAGTTTGTCTGTACATCACTTACTGCTAATTTTGAGGGAAACATTGTGAGCTGCAGATTTACAGATCCTGTACAAATTGTCAGTTGCTAAAGTTTTCTCTATGCCATTGCTAGTTGGTGTATGTGGCTACAGTAAACTAGATTCCTAGTTCAGCCTCACCTCTGTGCCTGGTAAGATCATGGAACATGTCCTCCTGGAAGATAAGTCAAGGCATATGGTTGACAGGGAGCCAACATTGTTTCACCACGGAGAAATCATTCCTGACTATTCTGATGGCCTTCTATGATGGAATGACTACATCAATGGACAAGGGAAGAGCTACTGATGTCATCTACCTTGACTTCTGTAAGGCTTTTGACAAAGTCACACACAACATTACTGTCACTAAATTAGAGAGATAAGGGTTTGATGGATGGACTGTTGGATGGATAAGGAATTGGATGAATGGCTGCATCTAAAGGGTTGCAGTCAATGGCTCTGTGTCCAAATGGAGATCTGTAACGAGTGGTGTCCCTCAGGGTTCTATACTGGAACAGGTACTGTTCTGTATATTATTAATGACAGACAGTGTGGATGACACCAAGCTGAGTGGTGCAGTTGACATGCTTGAGGGAAGGGATGCCATCCAGAGGGGCCTTGACAGGCTTGAGGAGTGAGCCTATGTGAACCTCATGAAGTTCAACAAGGCCAAGTGCAAGGTCCTGCAACTGGGTCAGGGCAATCCCCAATATCAGTATTAACTGGGGGATGAAGGACTTGAAGATACTGAATTAGATATGACCAGGCAATGTGTGTTTCTAGTGCATAAACCCAATAGTATACTGGGCTGCATCAAAAGAACAGCTGTGGCCAGCAGGTCGAGTGTGGTGATTCTCCCTCTCTACCGTGCTCTTGTGACACCCCACCTCGAGTTCTGCATCCAGCTCAGGGGTCCCCAGCATAAGAAAGACATGGACCTGTTGGAGCAGGTCCAGAGAAGGGCCAAGAAAATGGCCAGAGGAGTGGAACACCTCTTCAGTGAAGAATGAGAGCTGGGGTTGTTCAGTCTGGAGAAGAGAAGGCTCTGCGAACATTTTATCATGGCCTTTTAATACTTAAAGGGGGCTTATAAGAAAGATGGAGAGGGAATCTTTACCAGGGCCTGTAGTGATAGGAGAAGGGGTAACAGTTTTAAACTGAAAGAGGGTAAATTCAGATTGGAGATAAGGAATACGTCTTTTACTATGAAGGTGGTGTGACACTGGATCAGGTTGCCCAGAGAATTTGTGTTTGCCCCATCATTAGAAGTGTCCAAGGTCAGGTTGGATAGGGGTCTTGAAACACCTTATCTAATGAAAGATGTCCCTGCCCATGGTAGGAAGTTTGGAACTATATGATCTTTAAAAGTTCCTTCCAACTCAAACCATTCATATTTCTATCATTCTATGACTTTGCAAGTAAGGAATCTTTGGATGTCAACTCACACTAATACTTAGATAAGTGGTTTGGGACATGGATGACTTTAGACACATCCTTTACTCTGTCAATATTAAATATATAAAAATTCATATTTGGCTATGAATCCATTTTGCTCTCCATCTGGATATTGGTAATTTTTCTTTCAGTTTCCTTCTTTATAAAATTCTGAAAAAAAAGGAGCTGTTTGTTTTTTTTTCCCTGTGCCATAAGGGAAATGTTGGTCTTACATTTTAAGAAATTTCTCAAAAATTTTCAGCCTACGTTCTTTAATATTATAAGTATGGGTTCAATAATATTTACTTGAGAAGTAATACATACGGTGAAAAAACAGGAATTTTCCTGTACTACTCCGCTGTCACTTAAATTCAGGGTTATGACAATGAAGAAGAAGAAAAAAAAAAGTTACTTTCTATGTGGAAGATTCCAGGAGATTTATGGAGTTTTATCTGGCTAGTTACCATGGAGGTTAATTATTGCTGAGATAAATCCTAAGGATTATGAAATTTCAAAACACATAAAAAGTGCCATCCTATGTTATGTAAGGAATAAGTTCCCAAACCACTTGGATGTCTTTATTAGGAACAGCAAGAAGCTCTGACAAGTGCAGTCTTTTTTTTTTTATTTTTTTTTTTACTTCTTTTTTTTTTTGTAGTGATATTTCAGGTGAAATGCCCCTATTACATTTGTAATCTTTATCCCTTTCCTTTGGGGAATGGGAGGAGTTAGTGTGATGCCTCTTCTCTTGGTTATGAAGCCTTTCTTTTGTTGCTTTATCTAAATTCTCTCTTTGATTTGTAGCTATATTTAACTCCAGCATTTTCTGAGCCATCAGCAAAAATATTCAAAATATCAACAAAAAGAAATGGTAATATGAACAGTGAAGGCACTTTGATTGTTTTCTGCACTAGGTCACATAATTTAAAAAGGGGTGTTAAAATGAGGTTATAATTCTTGTTAAAATACAAGCTTTGGAAACATAAAAAGGTATCCTTTCTTTGATCTGTATTAGGAAAAAGGGGGTAAAGGTTTATCAGCTTCAATGGATTTTATTTTCACTGTAGAGAATTTAACACAGCTGTAGATTTGGTTCAGTTGAATACCATGTCTTCAAATGCCCGGAATCAAGCATGGAGGATGTTATGCACTTAAATTTAATATGGGAAATCACAGGAAAGATTTAAGGTTCCTCATTCTTTCTGCAAGGAGGATGTTGTATTATCTTTCTAATTCCTGTGGAACAAACTATTTTTTAGATACATTTTTCAGACCTTAATAGTATCCTTAAGCTCTGGGGTTTTTTAGTTACTATAAAACTGGAGTAAATTAATAAAAAAGCAAATGCATTAGAAACTTGAGTAAAATAAAGCACACACTGAAGAAATATTATGAACCATACTCACCTGACAGATCGGAAAGAAATCTGGTGCTATATTTGCAGCAATTAATTGCTTTCTTGTAAAAAAAAAAAAAAAAGAAATTGGTTCATTTATGCTCTAAAGAAAAAAGGGATTAGGAGAACCTTTCCTCCTCTGGTGCTTTTTAAACAATTTATATGAAAAGTACCTTTATAGAAAATTAAATTTAAAAAAAAAAAAAAAAAACAAACACCAAACCAAACCCAACTTTAACTCACTCTTTTGCTTTCTTGAGAGATCATTGTCTAATCTATAGAACTGCTAATAACCACAGGAACCGTATTCTTTTGATTTTTCAATCGTTTTACCAGCCAGCCACTTAAACACTCAGTTAATCACTTTTAAGACAAATAGCATCTAATTTAGAAGCGAGATTCAGTTTGTCTCTTCAGGTTTTTAGACTGATATTTACACTCTGTGATGGTATTGACTGGGGACTTGATAAACACACACAGCAGTTTCGTGCTATTTGAAATATGGCATATTGGCTAACCTCCAGCTTCCACTGCAAAATTGCATAAGTCTTGTGTAAGTTCAACCTATCCCATGAGTATGTCTTTGCTTGCCTAAGGCCTCTCAAATGACAGTAGATACCATGTAGACAAGTGAATTGAACTGCATGGTGATTCTGCCCCTCTACTCCACTCTCCTGAGACACCCCACCTGGAGTACTGTGTCCAGCTCTGGAGCCCTCACTACAGGAAAGACATGGACCTGATGGAGCAGGTGCAGAGGAGGGACACAAAAATAATCAGATGGAATGGAGCACCTCTCCTATGAGGACAGGCTGGAAGAGTTGTTCAGTCTGGAGAAGAGAAGGGTCTGGAAAGACCTTATTGTGGCTTTGAGTACTTAAAGGGGGCCTACAGGAAAGATGGCGACAAACTTTTTAGCAGGGCCTGTTGTGACAGGACAAGGAGTAATAGTTTTAAACTAAAAAAGTGTAGATTTACACTTGATATAAAGTAGAAATGTTTTACAACAAGGGTGCTGAAACACTAGCATAGGTTACCCAGAGAGGTGGTAGATGCCCCACCTCTGGAAACATTCAAGGTCAGGTTGGATGGGGCTCTGAGCAACCTGGTCTAGTTGAAGATGTTCCTGCAGGGCAGGTTGGACTAGATGACCTTTAAAGGTACCTTCCAACCCAACCTATTCTATGATTCTATTCTATGATTCTATGAATTAAGTTCAAGATCTCTGTGGACAGTAATGGAAAGTTAGGCATCTACCTCATTGCATGTACCTGCATTAGACACCTAATTTAAGTGGTTTGCCTCACTCATAAATTCGGATACCTTAATTTCACACTGAATCCCACTTGGGACTTGATTCAGTTGCTGAAACGTGATCATCTGGTACTGTTTGAGCAACTCAAGGATATCTGAGGCATGTCCATAAACCTCATAGAAATGACACAGAAGACCTATAGGAGACTTTTTAATCAGGGTCTTTGGCCAGAACAGATACACTGAAGCAGTTTCAATATCATTAATATTATATTCTTTTCTGGTATAAACAGAAGTGTTTAGTTTGATTTGTGTAATGAAGCCAGCAGCTTAGACTGGCAGATACGGCACATTTCATTGTAGAGGACTTGCACTGTCCAGAAGCAGCAGCTAGAAACTTTGAATCCCAGGCAGAAGATGAAGGCCCATATGTAGGAAAATGCGTTGAGCCCCGAGTGTTCAAAATGATTATGTTTAACTCTAAGCTCGTCATCCTAATTCCATTTATAGCTAATGGAAAAAGAGTGGCACTCTTAGGGCATAACTGATCTGACCCAATTTAGATGTGCTCATTAAAGGTCATACTCAAGGGACATCTTTGAGTCAATGAGGGGCTGAAAATTGCATTAGAATAACTGTGAAAGCATTTTAAAGGAATTTTTGCAACTGCCTGTGCACTGACTCCTCACATTGAAAGTGATGAGCATATTAGTTAGCTTACGTTGGGTAAAGTTACTAGACAGACATGAGTTATGATTGGCTCTAGAAGAAACAGCTGCTGAGTTTGTGTGCACAGCAAGGGCTGACTGCTACTGTTTAAGAAAAAAAAAATGAAAAGTTGGCCCTGTAGAACTCCTGTTGTCTGAGGTTAGGTGGAGTAGACTCACTAAAAAGACAGCTGGCAACGATCCCTTTTTTTCTTTCTGTGACTTGAAGTCTTTGCCACCAACAGTACGACAGAAAGAATATTGAAGTTGAAAGATTCAGGGCAGCAGAGATTAGAGTAAGAAAGATTTCCATTAAGAAGGAAGTAGCTACAACTGTGAGGTTAAATATGACTGATGTAACAGAAGTTAAAGACTTGGGAAATGAGTAACAGTCAGAAGGGGTGAGGATTAGAGACCAAGCAAGCCAGATAAGTTTGGCAACTGATATTGAAAATCTATGCAAGAAACACCTCATTTGGTAGATTTGAATATGCATCATGTCTAATTCTTCTGATTGTCCACACTGGCTGTTTGTTAATCTGAACTACAAAAATCTAACAGATAGGTATGGTAAAGGAAGTCAGGCACAGGTTGTAAACCAACTCAGGATTGAGCTCTGAATGTGCAGGCAGTAAGGACGCAGTAAGGACACAGTAAGTGCTACTAGTTTTCAAGAACTCATACCTAACCTTTGCACAACTACTGAAGGCAAAGCAGATGTGTCTTGGTAGGAGACTTTGAAACCACTGCTCCTCTGTAGTGAAAGAGCTTTTGAGAAAACTAGTTAATTAAACCAATTGGTCTGTGGGGACTGTTATTACATGGCAAAAGCTATAGAAATATTTATATATATATATATATATATACACACACACACACATAAGACAGCTATGAATAATGGAAACAAACTGTGTTGAAAAAGAGCTTGAGGCATACAAAGAATTTTTTTTTAAGGTTCAAAGAAGAGGGTGTATGAATTATGCTGCGGTTGAAATCTGAATAGAACATTACATTAAAAAAATATCTGGTTGAATATTTAACACGTTTTGTGAAGTTTCTGAGTTGGTTAGTCCTAAGAAATTTCATAAACTCTGTGACCATAACCTAAATTCTTAATTTTAGAATGAGACCCAAGGGCTAAAAAATTATCTGCTGCTTTTTAAGAGCTGGTTCAGGGGCAAAACGAAGATGAAGGCAGAGTGACTTTCCATGAGACCTAGTTAGGGAGACCTTGTGATGTTTGCCATGGAGACAGTACAGGTAAACTATTGAAACAGTAGCTTCCAGTTAACTCCTAGTTAAATTTGGAAGTGCTACATCTATCAGGTCACTCTATGGTGGCACATATAGATTACAGCCTGAAGGCAGCAAACTAAAAGAGCACGTCCAATCTGTAAGTATGGAAATCAGAATATAAATGCTGTCTCCTACAAAACTCCATGGACATATCTCATTGAACTGTAAAAATGTATAAATGGGAAGCAAGATAACAGACTCCTATTCATCCTTTACCTATCTTGTGTGGTGCACATCTAGAGACCCTTGCCAGCACCTAGAAGCAGCAGACTTTATTAGATTAGGTGCTACAAAAAAGCTAAAAAAAAAAAAAGAAATAAAAAAAAAAAATAAAAAAGCCCTCCTGACTTTATGAACAAACAGAAAACATGCAGAGATAGCTGCAGAAAGGTTGTAATACTGCTAATGGATTTTAGCAGACCTCTTGTGAAATGTTTTGGAAGGTAAAAATTGTAACTAAGTTAAGCCAAAAATAAGTATCAAGGAAAGAGAATTTCAGGAAATGGGCAAGAGATGGTAATGGAACAAACCTTTCACTTTGTACAAACATAACAGGCCACTGAAGAGGACCAAACTGGTTAATTAACCTTGCACTACAAATTAGACAAAAAGTTATATCATATCAACTGAAAAACAGGGATTTGTTTCTATTTATGATGTTGAGTTTGGTTTTTACTTTTTTTTTTTTTTGTATGTTTGTTTTTTTCATAAATAAAAGCTGGACTTTGATGAGGATCAGTATTTCTCTAGCAGGTGCAACAAGACAGAGCCTCACTTTCTTGCAGGTTGCTGTCTAAAATCAGCAAAATTTAGACCTAAAGGGTTGCTACATACTAGTATATCTGATTATCTTAAAAGTTATAGTCATTTTATTATCAATAATTGTTTATTTTATAAGAGATATGTATACAGCAATTTTAATAGCGTTGCCAGCCAGTCAAAAGAGGTGATGCTTTCTCTTTATTCAGCACTGGTGAGACACATCTGGAGTGCTGGTCTCCCCAGTATAAAAGACCAGATACTGGAACAAGTTCAGTGAAGAGCCACAAAGAGCCTAGAGCATCTCTCATATGAGAGGCTGAGAGAGCTGGAACTGTTCAGTCTGGAGAAGAGAAGGCTCAAGGGAATTTCATCAATGTGTATAAATACCTGGTGGTGGAATGAAGGCAAGGGAGTCAGACTTTCCTCAGTGGTGGCCAGTGACAGGAAAGTGGACACGGACACAAATTAAAAAACATGGAATTCCATCTGAACACAAGAAAACACATTTTTACTGTGAGGGTGGTCCACGCTGGAGCAGGTTTCCCAGAGTGGTTGTGGAGTCTCCATCCTTGGAGATATTGAAAACCCTGAAAAAGTCCTGAACAATCTGACCCTGTTTGAGCAAGTCGGTTGGACTAGATGATTCGTGCCAAGCTGAACCATTCTGTGATTTCTGACAAATTTTAAAAATTATACCACTAATGAATTTTTAATTTAAATATTTATAATTGCTTATTTTGAATCTTATAGTAAAATCTTTAAACAACATTTTCATCAACAGTCTTTGAGAAGCAACTATTTGGAATAAAAGCCAGCTGGCTAGCTGGCTAGCCTGCCTGTCTGCTTTCCGCCTATACTTCAAAAGGAAGAGAGGACATGTATCATGATGTGGAAAATCTCTCCCTAAATAAATGCTTACATTTCAGATGTTATCACAAAATTTTTGTGTTGCGATTTACCATATTAATTGTCTTCATCCATATTCACTGTAGATTAACTGACTGGATCACGTCCTTAGTATGTCAAAGACAATGGGAATTCATCAAAACTTAATGGATATCTGTGAAAGTGAAAGAAGTGGGGACCAGACATTAGATGAGTCATAGAATTACCAATTTTATCGGTATCTTTTATAGTGGAAATACACATTCATGAACAAAATTACAGAAAATGGGACATTGCTTGCAGAATTTATTCAGATAGCCAAAATATGTAACACAGAGAGAAGAAACTACTCAAACACTAGGTTATTCAGTATCTCCATAGCAGACGAGAAAACTCTGACCATGGCATGTGATTAATATATTACAATATTGAACATTTATTTTTGTTCAGACACTTTTTTTTTTTTTTTTTTTAATTGGGGAGGAGATAGGGTGGAGGAAGGAAGTACAGGGTCCTGAAAAAAATTGGCACAAGAGCTCATAAAATAATTGAATCATGTTATCGGTATTGTTTAAGGATACATACTGGGCAATTTTGTGTTGATCACTTCAGACTTAATCCAGGACCGTAAACTAAACCTGAATAAAATGCTGAACATACCACAGAAGTCAAATATCTTTCCACAATCCGGAAAAGGGAATGCTTTCCATGGCTAACAGAACACCCAGACAAACAAAATGAGCATCCTGATATCACCATGTCAGTGTCTGCTCTAAGCCTGAGAGCATCAGAATCTATCCACCACTCCCTAAGTGGGTTTAGTGCTTTATTAAAATGTTATATTAGTTGTAAGGACTCATAATTAGCAAATGTCAGAGTTAATGGAAATATTCTTTGTGCTTTTTTGTAGCAGGGAGAGTTTGGATTTACAATTAGCAGGAGCAAGTGACCCATGATCAGTCACTGCAGAAATATGGAATGATTGCTCTTGTATCCTTTTAAAAATTTCACTGGAAAATGTATGGTTTTAGGGGTTTAGGGGACATAAATCAACATTTTCTTGCAGACATTTTGAACAATTAGGTACTATTGCATACTGAAAAGTACGTAAGCTAGAAAATTTCTCCCACAGGCCCCCTCAGGACACATTGTCTGTGGTCAGTCCTGGTGAACAAGAAGAAATAATACTGATAGCTGTAATACTGTTAGTGTAGTAATTTCTCAGAGAACTGAATTCTCTTTCTGCGAAAATGAGACAGTCCATGTCAGCCAGTTCTACGCACTTCTAAGTTTTAAGCAGTCCACTTTTAAGTTTTTAGCATTCAGATAAAAAGAAGCATGGCATCTCCTCTCCCCTCCTCTTCCCTCCCCGCAGACTTTGATAAGCAGTGGAAGTAGAACATCCTCAGCGTCATCATGATGTATAAAAAGATCTCTGCTCAGAGTTCTGCGTGATTCAAAATTGTAGTTTCAGTCAATATTGAATAAGAAAATTATCCAGTCCTCTTTCAATGTTGATGACTTGACTTCTCCTCAAAATGTTCCTCAGATGGCTAGTTCAGTGAACGAAACCACTTTACTAGTGCTAATGGGCCCAGATCTATCATAGAGTAATTTCTTTAGGTATTTTTTCAGTAAGTGGCGGTTCATTATGTTAATAAACAAAGGAAAATAAAACCAAAATCCTAGAACTAACGAAATATAATTAATATATAAAAAAGTAAAGGTAGTAAGGTGATAACTTTCTTTGGCGAATAACTTTCCTCGTGTCCTTTTTTTAAGATGGACCAAAAGTAATGCATAAACAAAAGTATACTTCAGGAGTTAAGCATATTATCTCATGTAGCTGCATTGTCAGTTGTCTTCTATATTGTATTAACACCATTACATTAGTGTTAAGCATTTGATTTCTGAGGTAATTAAGAAAACTTTTAAAACATTTTCTACTCTGAGCCATTTCAGAAGAGCAATAAAACTATCGCATCAATTCAGTCTTCAGGAAAAATTAGTCCTCTGTGGGAGAACATCTCTCATGACGGCAATCACAGCATCTACCATAGCAAGACATATTTGCTTACTTGTGCTTCACAGTGCAACTTTGTGCTTGAGATTTATGGTAACAATAAAAATGAAATACAACATGTTTGTGGGCAGTATGCAGATACGCACACATTATCTAAATTAGTAGATCTGAAATATTCCTGTTCATTTTGTATGCCCTTCTTGCTATTTACAGGATCTAGCTCGGGAAGATAAGGTAGTCTGGCAACTTAATCTTAGAGAACTTTAAAGTATTTCAAGAACTTTCAGGAATTGTAAGCATTCAAGTGCCTAAGAATTTGTTTCCTTGTTCTCAGAATTTTAGAATGAGTGAAAATAAGTGAAGTATATATGGCATAAAATAGAAGTAAATTAAGACTACATGTCTCTCTCACTACAGAAAATACTCTGTGGCTCACTAAAGCACTAGGCTGCAAGCAAGAACTTTCTTCTAGATTTCTTCATTTCAGTCATATATTGTATTTTCCAGCTTAGAGGTTCAACACTGCCAACAAAAGATAGAGAGGCTTTTGAAGTCAATTAGGCTTTCATCTTTGCTGATACATATCTGAATGCTAGTCCAAAACAGCGTGTTTATGTTCTGTGCATAACTGAAGAACTGGGGAGTAAAGTGACCTTATTCACCAACCCATTTTTCCTGAGTGACTTTTGTTTGAAGGGGCTGTGTTTGACAAAGTCTATACTCAAACATTTTGACACCATCAATCTAACAACAACACAGCATTCAGCATAATGCAGCACATTTAAAATGTGTTACACTAAAAAAGGACATCAGCTTCTGAGGTATTTTCAGAAAACACTACTTTGTAGAAATGGTACTGGGTTACTGCTCATACCGTCCTTATTTGTGTTTAGGAATATTAATTTTTTTCTAATAACAGATAAAAGACCACACAGCTAGTGAATTTTTAAGCTTTGTGTTCCATTGATCACAGGCATGATTTTCATGCATCACCAAAAGAACTTTTTAGCATGCTAAAATCTCTTATACGAGTAATTCAGAAATTATAAAAAACTATGAATTTCACATGCCAGTATAATTTACTGAATATATAACCTGAAGGAAGACAAAGGGCTTTCAGGTATAATTTTGTTTCTTTTAATCTCTCTGATAAGTACTTGGGTATTTTCCATCTCAGATGTTCTCACTTTGGATTGAGTTTGTTTGTGGTTAGGAAAAAAAAAAAAAAGCTTTCTTAGCATAATATAAATATTCTTTTAAAAGTTTACATAATACAGAAATCATTAAATGATGATAAAATTTGAGCTTCAGGAAAGTTGTGCAGTTTCAGTAATTTTGGTAGCTATTTTGATGGTAGTAATTCATATTTTTACACACTAAGATAAATGAATGCTTTCCTGAACATCTAAACAATGTCAAAAACATTTGTGTTTTCTCTGACACCATTCAGTGGTAAAAGATTTCTTCAGTTGCTTTCATTCTTAAACTTGCTAATGGTAAAAAAAGGAGATTTTTGCAGCATAATAAACAATCAACTATTTAACATAATTGTCTTTCACACATGTAAAGGGTGTGAGTGCCCATGTACAGTAAGCGTTTTGTGAATCAAACTTGAACTAAAAAAGTGCTATTAGCTTGTGGGTAAAATTTGACAGCTCAAAATGCTATTGAAATTTTGCTGAAATTCCAGCCGTAATTCATATCATGAAGAAAAATTAAAAATAAGTATTATGATGTTATGGTTATCTTTATTTTTTATATGACAAGGTGTTCTGTAATATATATTGAACCAGAAGCGTGATAAAAGGTTTTAGTAAAGAAACATTTTTTCTAAGCAATATATTTTCAATATTTTTTTCTTTTTTCTTTCTAGTACATCTTTTTAAAAATTAAAAAAAAAAAAAGAAAGAAGAAATTATTGTTGTTTTTGCAATTGATTTACTAAAATGGATTTTATGAAAAGTAGGCTATTTGACTCCAGAAAGCTCTAAAACCTTTAAATGACGTGGGCAATTGTTACTTAAAGGGAAAACAGAAAAGAGGTTTTGGAGATGATTTAAGATTCTAAAGCAGCAGAGAGGCCTGGATGTGCGAGACAGTAAAGTATAGGCAATTTAGAGGAACGATAAAGGAGCTTTCTTAAAAAAAAAAAAAAAAAGGAAAACAAAACAACCCCCTGTACAAACAAACAAACAAACCCAACAAAAACAAACAAACAAACAAACAAACATGAAAACGAGCTGACACTTGTCATGGTCTTGGTACAGGACAGCCATTTTTTATGACTATGGAATTTATTGATGGTGGGAGTATAACATTTTTGACAGAACTTTTAGTCAGAAAGGTTTCTCAGTTAAACTGCGGAATTTCTGATCAAATGGAGAGCAAATACAGGATCCCAGGACAAATGGGATCCCCCCTTGTGATCAACAGTGTTAGTTAGGGAGAGAATACCACGCCTGATTCATGTCCTTGGGCTGTCTGAGGCAAAGCAGAGATTTCAACCTCAATCTCTTATATTCCAGATGAATAACCTCATCAAAGGCTGTTTAATGAGCCTTTAGCTGGTCATTCTAAATTTATTATGTGGTAAAGTATGATACAGCAGGAATATCAACCCTGGGTTTTCCAGATGCCAGCATTTTATGTTTTTTTTTTTCTTTTCTGGGGTACACCTGCATTTCTGATTCTGTAATTTTTATGTGTTTTGCTTGTTTGTTTGGGAGAGTTTGGTTGGTTGATGGGTTGCTTTTCCCTCTCCTGTGATGCTTTTGTAAATGCATATTTTTCTGTTGTATTTCAGCAGGGAAGGGAAGGAAGTATGGGGGGTTTGGAGATAGACTTTATTTTCAACTAGACTTCGTTGTTCTCTTTTTCATAGTAAATTGGTGCATCCTATGATCTACCTTTAGCTAAATTAAGTTCAAAACAACTATAAAGTTAGATCTCTATCTATTTGGTGTTCCAAATTCTATTGGTATCACTCCCACCTTTCTTTCAAAAGACCAGTTCATGATTCTAAGGGACAATGTATACAGAATAGGAAAATGCTTTCAGCCTGACTGACAAAATTAACATTTTTCAAACTGTTGTTAGATATTTCATTAAAGTAGAAGCAGTATGGTTTTGCAAAAAATTTGATCCCATTAAACCTTGTGTAAAAGTGCTCAACAGTTGTGGAAATCACCTAAATTTGTGTTTGAAAATTTAATCGGAAAGAGACACATTTGACTTACAACAGTGAAGGGACTGACTGGGAATCATTTGAAATGGACTTTTGCATTCTCCCTCGAGAAAGATATGACTTTTGCAGAAAAAAAGCATACAATCAACATAATGTCTTTGTATTGTCTATTACATTTCTAATGTTATTATTCAGAGTTTATTCAGGCCATTTCCATACAACTGACCTTATAATTTTCATTCTCTTTCTCTTCCCCCATTTTTAGTACCCCTTTTGCCCTAATAGATTTTCTATGTTTATCCTTCTTCAAGTGCACCACATTTTTCCTTCACGTGGTGTGTTTTAATCTTCTTTCTTATCTTTACTATTTCTTTCTTGATTCATGTAACTGGCAAGGCTTTCCATCCTCACTTCCATTCCCTGGTGTCCTATCAGCATTTCTTCTGTACCAGCCTTTCCAATTTATTTTTCATTTCCTCCTTGAGATAAATCCAGTAGTACCGAAGATTTCTCCTCTAACACCATGTAAGTACTGCATTAAAACTCTATTACTGGTAATTGCACTAATGTAAAAGTGCAGATTACTTATAATTTATGACAAAGTAACTCTGTGTCTTAGGCATTGTAATGAATCACCATTTTAATTTAAATGTATTGGATGCTTACCAAACCTCCCAAAGTGATGTTGGGAATGCTTGAAAGAATATTCTAAAACCTCTGACAACTGAAATCTAAGCAGGCCAAATGCAGGGTCTTTCAGGAGAGCAGAGTTATCCTGGGAGCTGATATTCAAGCTGTCCTCTTGACCATGAGGAAGGTCAAGCCTGTCATCCGTATGTTATGTTTGTTTCATCTCTTGAATTAGCTTCCATATCTTCTGTTTTTGCAGCAGCCAAATGAAATTTCAGTCCAGAATCATGTATTTTGAATGGAATCAGACAGTAGTTATTTCACATACATTGATATTTAGTTATTGTATTCACTCTTGTACAATTTAATCATTGGTGTGAGTCTGATTGATTCAGTTAGATATATCAGAAGTAGATTTGTCCCAATATTTTAAATGTAAGACATTTTCACACTTTAATCATATCATTTATGCTGGGCAATCCTGAGTGTCTAAATTCTGCTGAGTTTATCAGCTTTATGAATCTGAGAAAAAACACTCATCGTTGTGCTGAGGCTAGCTTGCTGCTTTTTATCCCAAGCAAGACAGTGGATATTTTATGTCAGTGCTGACTCAATAATTCTGCTCATCTACATTTGAAAATACTCAGATCTGTTCTAAGATATGCAGCTAATAAATCTAAGCATACGGACCGTGTAACCACATGGAAGTAAAATCAGTCCACCAATGCAGTTCTCCCCTTTAATGCCCTTTTTCTTCTGGATTCAATTCTAAGACCTCGTAAATGAAGCCAGGGTATAAATTATTAATATTAGAATTAATAGGGATCTGTTGCTAAGGGAATAAAAGAATATATACATATATATATATATATATATATATTTATTGTGTTGATCTGCACTTAGAAGTTTCTCCCCCCTCCTATTCCTTTTTTTAGTGTTTCTTTTTATCTTTGTACATGTCACCCACTCAGGGAGTTTGGGAGCGGAGTGATGGGAGAGGTGTCTGAACAATATTTTCTGAAGGAGATGGAAACTTGAAAATGTACTTTTCTAGAAGTTTTATGTTTTCATAACTATTACACTCAATAAGTATGCATTACATGTTATTAGCCTTGGCAAGGTATTTTAATCTAACAGTTCTGCACCATGTTCACATTAATATGCAAATAGAATGAGAATACAAAATTAAATGGAAATGAAAGTTGGAAGTTAATTGACATTTTTGTCACAAAAGCTCAGAGAAACAGTACTTATGGTTTAATGGCAAAAAGCTAATGTGTCATCCTAGGGAGGGCTACATCAATCTAGAATTAAGACGATTTTACTGAGCAAAAGTGCAAAGTGCTGTTTGTGTATGCAGGTTGCCAGCTCCCCCTATGTAGGTGGTCCCATCACTGTAAACCTGGACTAAATTGCTGCCATCCATTAAACACAGTGGCTGCCTGGATAGCTGCCTAGCACAGATTTACACAGGCTATCCATTCCTGTCAGAAACATGATATGTCACTGACAAAAACTTAATTACTCCATTAATTAATAGGACAATTTTCAAAATGTCTTGCAATGCAGCTTGACACTCATTAGTGCCATTTATGAATAATTTCTCCCAGGGTATAATACTCTATAAAGTGTAATTTGAAAGGGAATAATACATGTCTAAAGCCTACGTATCTGTGAAACGAAAATACATTCTTTGCTGAATTAGTCAGCTTTATGAAAAAGCTCAGACCTATCCACTGAATGCTTGGAAAGATATTTCTCTGTATCAAAACTCTTCTGTCACAGAACAGCAAGCTTATTCTGGATTAGACTCATTTGGAAGTCCAGGCAGCCCTTCTTTCCCTATAAGAAGTCTTGATCCCTCTCTAGTTGGACTCTTACTACCCTCAGTTCTGCATGAAGGCCAGGGGCACTGAAATGCTTGGACTACTACTGTAAGAGTACATCCATTTGTCTCTGGGTATCTATATCCCTTTATATGACTGAAAAAAGTGGTGGACAAAAGAGCTGGCAAAGATTATTCCATCACATACCTTCTACAATATAGGACTAGAACTGAATTTGCAGGGGACTTAAAGTACAAGAGGAAAATGAGCTAAAACAAAAGAAATGTGTGAGGAAAGCACGGGCATGGCTCCATTATTTTATATGCTAGTTAGTTATGTTAGGAGAGAAGAAAAACTCTTAAAGAGAATTGCCTTTCTGTTTTCACAGGCAGGAAGCTTTGGTACTTTGTTTTGATGAGGTCGAGTGTCGTCTAGTGCCTCTTTCCTATTGAGCTTACAATTTTAATTTTTTTTAATTTTAATTCTATTTTTTTACATTCTTAGAATTCATTCCACATAGGCATAGGATCATAAATATAGTCACTGGACATATGACCCTGCATGTGAAAATCTACAGAAGTCTAAAGTTTGAACAATATGGGCTACTGAGAAGCAGGCACTTCAGTTCTCTGTGCTCTTTGCACAGACTCAAGAAATAAAAAGTTTCACTTCATTCTGCCTGTGCTGCTCACTAAATGACTTTTTTTGTGACAGAACAATTTATATCACTTTAATAGTCAGACTGAAGACCAAATAGAAATAACGGTACAAACCCACATGATAAAGGTTTCCACAAAGACGCATGCGATGTATTAACAAAGACCTACTTCCAAGGCTCAATACTACTTAAGGTGTTTAAGAAAAGTAAGCTACTAAGGAAGGTCTTGAAAAATACATACTTGGTGTGGATGGTGGTACGGTAAGGTAAACTGCCTTACACGGGTGTTAGTGCAAACTCCGCAGTCTAAAATAATGACTTCAGGAACAGATCATTCAGGTTCCCAATCTGGGATGGTGTGACCTATGATTTTTGTTTAGCATACACATATTTCACTGTCCAAATAGGATTCCCCAAAGGAGCTCCAAATTTGCTGAGTGTTCACCCCCAGAAACTTCATCTGCTTAGGGCGTTCTTCAACGCATGGGTGGCGCAGGCTGGGAAGGTGAAAAATGTTACCACTCCTTGTTCCCCTGCACAAGTCGCTTGTTAGTCAACTGAAGAGGCTGAGCTGACAGAATGCTGCTGCCATGGTTCAGGATCTGATTCTAGAACAGCAGGGATGGGGGACACAGTAACCTTTTCAGCCATCCCAGTCTTAGCCTTCTTGTCAATCAAAGCCCTAAGAATACACTGAAAAAACAGATTTTCTGAGGGTGGGCACTCAGCAGTTTCTAAAAATCCAGCTCTTTGAAAAAGACTCATTTAGACACTTATCAGTTAGAGCCCTTAAATTTGGTGCACAGCCCTTAATCGGCAAAATCTTTATATGTTTCTACAGCTTGGGTAGCTAAAGCTTGACATTTAAAAGTGTTGATTATCCAGCAAGTCCCATTAATTTTAGAGGGAGTAGAGTTAGGGTCTGTGGCTCAAACTTAGGAATGTATGATCAGCCATAAATATGTGAATAGTCACTTGATGACAGTATTAGTAACAGTCCCCCCCCCAAAAACAAAACAAAACAAAACAAAAACAACAAAAAAACAACAACAACAACAGAAGAACCCAACTCAACCCTTGATTTTTCTTTGACTTTCCAGTAAGAAGTCTGTGCTATCATTTACTTTGGAATTGATCTAGGCAAGACTGTATTAACCATTCCTCGGTGATTCAGCATAGCCATGTATGGTTTGTGCAAAACATAGAGGTATGTTAAATGGTGCTCTGATGTGTCTTCTGCACACTCCTATTCAAAGCATGTAGTGTATTGGTGCACTTTCTTAAAAACAAAACAAAACAAAACAAAGCAAAACAGGTTGCTGAGTGGATTACTGATGTTAATGAGTGACTTCTGTATTCCTTCTCTCACCTTTCAGCTGTCTTTCTTACAGTTTCACTTCAACACCAAATACCCACAGAAATAGTGGGAGTTACAGTTCTGTTTGTCTTTAGCTATTGCAGGTGATAGGAAGATGCTACAAAGCTAGTGCCCCAGGCATTTTTGGTTTCTTTTCTGGACTGAACCTAATTCTAGTCTTACAAGATTTTTTACAGCAATTAAGTTGGTTTTCCTTCTTGGTGCCAATAAGTATTATTACCCTCAAATATTATAGAAGTAGATAGAAGTAGCTGGCTAGCCTTTCCCATCTGCAGTACAAATACTGTCTCTCTTCCCTATAACCAGTAACCAGTAGACTGTTTTTATTTAAAATGTCCTAATATTTGACTTTGGAGATAACAATCCTCCCAACATACATATCTTGTGCATATTTCAGAAAGGTGCAAGTACATCTGAAGATTTCCCATCCACCTAAGAGCCAGTATAAACTAGGTGGCTACCTCTCTGCAGTGGTGTTATGCTCTTTCCTGCATTGGAAAAATAAGAAATCCTCGGTGGTCACATACCATATCTGGTATGGCTGTCCATCTCCAAAGAACACCTGTCTAATGGAGGAAAGTGAGCTTCCTTTCCAGAAAGAAAACAATACTCCCCACTTACTGCCTCTTAGCTTGGTCATCAGAACAATCAGTCATGATAATAGGATAGATACAGTCTTATCTCGATTCAGTCTGAGCTGCCCTCATGTCTCACATGAGACATGAGTCTTCATGTCTCACATTGTAGGAGAGTTTCATAACACTAGGCTATAATAAGAGTAAGAAAGAAGGGGAGAAACACCTTTAGATGTGAGCTGCTACATTGCCAAAACCACAAGACTCCTGGGGATGGAAGGAGAGACTGTAAGAGGGAATTTGAATCTAAGCTAGGAGAATGAAGACAAATGTTTATTGGAACAGGAATGAAAATAATGTACAACAAACACAGGTTACAAAAAATTAAAACAACCTGAGGAAAACAAACCCAACCAAAACTGAAAAACCATAGGTGTCTACCTTTCCTGCTGAGTGTCATAACCCTGCACAACGTAGTACTCTCTTAATGGTCTGATGATTCATGCATTCCTGGTCTGCATGCTGACCCAGCTGCATTTGAAAGAATGAAGAGGGGTTTCAGCCAGAATATGCCATAATGAGGTGTCATAATTGAGAGTACCTGCAGCTAGAGTTTACCTTCTATTAATTTGTGTTACAAGAAATTAACTCATGTCTCACTGTTCAGATCATTTCTACCTCCTTTTATTTTTATTGCTGCTTTTTCCACTGGTTTCAGGGTACCCTGCAAATAAGTAATCTGTGGGTCCTAATTGTCGTCTGGGAAGGGCTTAAATCCCGATCTGCTTTCCTATGCTTGAGGTTGCTGTCACCATCTCCTCCTCACAATCATGGGAGATTAAGTGGCTGCCTACATTAACCTGAATTGCCATCATATTTCCCAGAACACGTCTTCATGTAGGGGTAAATTACTGTAGACACTCAAAGACACCTGTGTGCCTATGGAGTTATGTGATTCCAAAAAGCAAGATTACCATTTGGGAGTCAGGGTTTTTTTGGTTTCTTAAATCTTTATTTTGTTAAGGTTTAGGTAAACTTTATCTATGAAGATATGTTCTTCCTTAAAACTTGGAGAAAAACTCTGTCACTTCCATGATGATACTAAGAGGGCAGAGCAGAGCCTGCAGATGAACTGTCCCCTTAATAAAACAGAATTTGCTTCTTAAATGCTTCAGTCTCAAGTAAAATTACTGAAATAAGCTTTTCTGGATCTTTTGTATATAAGACTGTCATGGAGACTCATGAAATTAAATTAGGCAGATGATAAACTCAAAATAAACTTTATTCTAGACAAACAGCTTTATGCTAACCAAACTGTTTAATACTCCAACAACATTAATAAACCACAGGTTTGACTCACCTAGAAAGGTGAGGGCTCTCAACCTGCGGGAGTTACTGTAGGTGACGTCCCAACCCATGGGGAGAGTCCCCAGAATCAGACCTGCTGCTCTGAGGAGGACTGACTCATTTTGCCCTCTGGCGGGGCTCCATTTATACCCTAGTTGAATCTGACCTGTGGTCATATATAGTCACATTAGTCCTCATTGGCTCAGCACCTAAATTTCCTTGTCTTTCGACTAAGGTGTGTACATGACAGTAGTCACCGTGCGGCTTCGATAAGTTTTGGTCCTTAACAGTGTGTGTGTTGGGGGTGCACCTGTCACAAAGACTACTTGTTGTCTAGAATAAAGTAATGATTTCTTGGTGTGAGTTAGAATCAGTGGGTTTTTCCTAAATAGAAAGCTGGAATTATTTTTTTTTGTTTTTTTTAACCTTTGCAATGAATTATGATACCTATTCTCAAATGAAGCTTTTTAAATTCAACTTTGCTGCTGCATTCCTCACATTCAGTGTCATTATTGTTATCCACATACTTACTATTCATAAGACTAAAATATTTTACTGTTTGATTTGTTTTGTTGGATTCTATTTGGTTATGGACTGCCGTTCTAAGCCAACTTTGCAATAGTTTACATTTGTTGTCATAGCAATCATTCAGGTTTTGCTTCCATATTTGCCAGTGCATTTGACTTCATCAATTGCCGCTGGTTTATAAACACTAAGCTGTTGATACCTTACTAAACAAAAATTGTAAATGTCTGTCTTTTCCATTCGTACAGTTCTAAATCACATTCAGGCATCAAAATATAAGTTCAGCAAAGATAGAAAGAAAGGAAGAAAGAAACCTGCTAAACTATTACTGGAATGTAAGCTGTTATCTCACTAGGGCTAGTTCAGGGATTTCTAACCCAATCCTGCACTAGATTACATGGGTATGCTCTGCCTTTCTAGGGTTTTTAATGCTTCAGCTATTACCACTGAGGAAGAAGAGCAAAACACGAACTGCACCTAAGTGGAAAGAAGAGTCTGAGGAAGGAAAAAGGAGTACAGAACAGGGACACAAGCACAGGTGGAGACAGATGGACAGAAAAGACCACAGGACCAAGAAATACAGAACAGGGGAGAGGCAACTAGGACTGTGCAGTCACAGTAAAGAAGAAAGACGGACTATGGATCCAGTCAGGAAAGGAGATTGATTTGCTGGTCAAGCAGGGAAATGTTTGGAAATACAGTGTAAAGGAAATTTAATAATTTCAGATCACTTCCAGTACAAAGTTAATTGAATCGGTACATATTTTTCTTTTCTTTAATCACTGCTGATACACAAGGCATGGGGACAGGAAGGAGAAACTGGAATGAGATCATACTTTTTTGATTGATTTGAAACTCCTTAGCATTTCATATCTTGGGAGACCTATCACTATAGCATCATAGCAGCTGACAGGGCAGCTTCAAATAGCTTTTGCTGCAGTCATGAGTTATTGCTAATTCTTTAAATCTGATTTTATATTTCTTATGGTAGATATCTAGAAAATAAAAGTCACTGTGTTCATCATCTGCACGTGTAGGAGTTGGTTTAAGTGACTAAGACTAAGACCATGGTGAAAGAAAGGAGGCTAGAATTCTATGTGTACCATGCACAGCATTAACCATAAAAATACCTTTTCTCCTCAAAAGCTCTTCTCTTTTTCTCACTTTGTATGTTGAAGTTTCTTCAACAAGTGAAGCATGGAAGCTTTGTAAACAAATTATTTTCCAATAACAAAGTCTGATTTCTTCCCTCAGAATTTTCCCTTGCCTGTGCAGGACAGTTTCCCGTGGGTGGAAAAATTGAATGATGAATTTTAATTAATACTCAATTAAATAATTTTTAAATCTATGAGTGTTCAAGCCTTCAAGTTTAACTTTCATTACTATGATTTTTTTATTTATAATGATGTAAGAAAAGGGATACTGTTACATTGTTAATAGTACTCAAATGATGGCTCTCCAACCTATTTGTTGCGGCACTTTCCCTAACATGCCTAAGGAGTGTTGGCTCCCGATCCACTCATTGTGTGGGATATATGCAGTGGCATCCAACATAAAGTTGAACAGTGGAGGTGGAATCCCAGATCTGCCAGCTTCAAGCTGACTGCCATAGCAAGAAGTTATAGACTCACACCTGCATTTGCTGTCTTTCAGTCTTTCTTTGGGCCAGAAAATATTGTCTTTCTACTGAGTACTCAACTGGTGGGTGGGACCAAATCTTATCCCCACGTACCCAGCTGCCTAGTGATTAGAGTTGGAGATACATGTTCATATCTACCCAGGAAGAAAAACAAATTTGAAATTAGCTGTCCCATATCACAAGTGAAGTGCTCTATTACTGAATTATCGGAGAAAAGGAGTAGTATCAGTAGCTCATTCTTTTCTTCCAGCCTTATTTAGAAATATATTAGGTCTCTGATCATATTCTGGTCCCAAATCTCTGTGCAGACACACAGATATGAATCTCATATGGATTTAAATGTTGTCTGGAGCTGGGAGTTAGGTAAGGGCTATATCCTTAGTTCCCATTTTTCCTTACAGTTATTCTTACTGTCTAACTTGCCGTCATTCTTTTTTTGTTGACCTTTGTATATTCCACTCTTAAACACCAAGTTCTACTCAAATAAAGGACAAACTACCTAGCTGTGTGGACTGCATGATATGAATTTCCCTAAGTAGCTGTGGCATAAATTTCCCTTGTGAAGGTATAGCCTAACAGCCTGTCTCCAGGCAGCAATCAGGACCCCACTGAGCTTGGCAAGGTGCAGTCACTGATCCAGAGCATTCACAACATAAGCTCATGACAAGGCAGAACAGATGGAGACAAAGGTAAATAGCAGTGTGGTGGGAAACAGCGTAACAATGAAGTTAGGTCCATCTGTTTTTCTGGTAGGCACAGAAAGTATACTTGTCCTCAGTTGTGTCCCATTGCACCACTTCATCTCTTTTGGTACAGCAGGTGGCTTGGTAGATAAATGGACAGGGCTACGCTTTGACTGAGGGGGGTGTATTTATATGTCAACCCTACCTCCCACACAGACTTTGTTTCCTTCATCCCTCTCTTCCTCTTGGCTCTGAACACCATCTCAGTTCTCTTGGCAAGGTGGATGGGCATGGTGCCCTCAGTGTCTTTGTGGAGCAGCAGTTAGGTGCTGAGCGAGGAAATCCATGCATAAAAGGCTCAAAGCTTTTCTTTGAGGCAAAAGCTCTCCTAAAAAATAAAATGGTCCAGGAATCGTTCTCTGGTTCTGAGACCAAGTGGCATGACATAGCTGGTGTCCAAATGGCTACCTTCTCTTATGCTCCAAAGTAAGCTGTCCACATCAAAACTGATTACTGGGGGTTGTCTCTGGTGCAAACTGTCCTTCAGATATTTCAAAACATTGTGTGTGAATGTGCTTGATGATGCAGGCTGAAACTGAGCTATAGATAGTACAACTAGGCTGTATCAGTGATGTCAGGTCAGTGCTTGAGCCCTGCACTTATTTAGCTTGCATTATATAAAAAAGTAAAAAGTATAAAGTATAGGGATAATATGAGCAAATAGTCCTACTTGACACTTTATGAAAGATGCAAAACAAAGGGATAAAATGCAGGTGTGTAGGGAAAAGAATTAAATAGTTGGAGGGGTTTTGAAGGTTTATGACAAACTATCACTTTCAACTGTTTTGGTTCGGTGTTTGTTTTTGAGATGAAGTGTCAGTTTTATCCAGGAAGAGGTGACCTTCCTGTTCAGAAATCCTGAATGCTGGATCATGGTAAATAAAAGACCAACTTTCTTAGTAAGGTACTAAATGGAGAACTGTGAAAATCATTCAGGTTAGAGGCAGTTGTTAAATTCCTGTGCTTTTATCATACTGCAATACTGCAAAGGACCATGACTATTTTAGTATTTTACTACATCTCACATAGTCATCATCCTGCATGTCATTTTGACACAGTGTCATAAACTAGAAGCTTGATTCTCTGAAGTGCTCAGTGTAAGATGCCAATCACCTTCAACTCCCCAATCCACTAGACTGCTTGTAATAACTCTCCCAAAGATACCAGCTCCTTCTCATTTTCTACACCTATAAAATAGTGAAAAAATGAAAAAAAGGAAAAAAAAATCAAACAACCAGACACTTCAGTATTGCGTCTGCAGAAAGGAAAGAGATTTATGTATAAAGTACGTATGCATTTGTTTGATTGGGGTTGACTCTCCAGCCCTGTGGAGACAGGCAGCATCACTTAAAATACACCTGATCCTGCTTACACTGGGTTGGGACTTAACTGCCATTCAAATACATATTTTCTGGTTTGTTAAATTCATTTGACATAAGGCTGCTAGCTATAATCACAGGTGAATATGATTTATAAAACTAAAAAACTTGCAGCAAAAGGATCGTTTCATTATTATAAAGACTTATGTTACCTCTTATTTTTAAATGTTAATTTTAACAGTGAGTGGAAGAATGACTTGGATATATTTACATTTTTGAGCTTACATAAAAATAATTAGGCTGACATTTCATTATCATGGTTATTAGAATAACTGAGAAAATAAAGATTGCAGTAAATATCTTGCTATGCTTTAAGAAATAGAGTGTATTAATGGAAGAGATAAAGTAGGAGCAAATATTAGTGTCATTAGAAAAAAAGTCAATATGTCATCTGAATTTTTCTGAGAGCATACCTTTGATCAGAATACTATGTGAATTCACTCAAAATCCAATCTTCTTTTAACGATACAGCAACATTTTGATTTTCATGTTGCTAAGGAGAATACAAGAGTTCATAGATAAATACCAAATTCTCATGACTGCTCAGTATTTTAAATAACAAAATACTTGTGCTTACAAATTACAAATTTCATACTAAACTGAATTTTGTTATTGTCATTCATAGACTGTATATGCAAGTAGTCTTCAGTTTGGGTTTTTTTTGAAAAAAAGTTCTAGTTTATGAACATAAAAACTACGTTTAAGGTATTAGTCGACATACCACATTTTTCATTGAGTCAATCTATTAAAAACTAACAATTCTTTCAGCTCTAAAGTGAAACGGCATAAGCAAGCTGTCTAATCACATAATTCATAAGCAGGGGAAAACAGTTGATATGAATTTTTGTGTGAAACTGCATAACATGGATCTAAAACCATATTATGTGGTCCATTTCTGGATCATTTATTTAGTGATAAAAATACTTGCAATATTTTAAGTGTAATTCTGTGTTGCAAAGAAATTTAACTGGAGTCACCCATGGACTCTTTCTCTCCTCAAAAAATTCCACAGGTAATTATCTAAAACAGAAAGCAATTAAATTAAATCAGCACCTCTGGCAACAAAATAATTCTTAAGGAAGCAAACACTCCTTTTCAGACAGAAGTGCACTCACCTTGGCGAATGCTATTAGGATTTGGAGATGAGGTCTAGCCTGACACTTATTCCGGTGCTCTAAGACAGGTTCTTGCTAATCTACTGCATATTCATTATTATTAATATTATTATTGTTGTTGTTGTTATTGTTATTGTTGTTGTTGTTGTTACTACTACTACTAATAATAATGTGAAAAAGAATTCCTGGGAGCCATGGGAAACATGAAATTCTGTGTCTATTAACTATTGGTTATTTTGGTGATGATAACTATGCAGTAAGACCTTCATTTTCTAAAGGAACTGACATTTGCTGATGTACATAAATAGGCCAGCTGTTCCTTTTTGGGGGGTAAAATATAATATACAGTTAAATCTACTCAAATTGCTATAGAAATCCCAAAAGTAAAGTTGAAAGTCTTTCACTGGGGAACCTGAACTACAAATTCCTAATTAATTAGAAAGAAAATAATTTTCAGTATAAAGTAATGCATTCAAATATTTAAGAATGCTGTTTTATGTTCCCAAATGGCAATAATTTAGGAAGTGAGAAATAAAGACATAAAGACAATCATTTTGCTATTTAATAAGGAATGTGATGGGTAATGAAGCAAGATTACAATTAAATTCTAGCATGCTGTGTCCTACAGGAAAAATCAGCTCTAAATGTTTCTAACCTTTATCAACTGGCAGCACTACAGTCTGATCTCCTAAGTAGTTATCTATTTTGTCTGTACGGTATTGACCAGGATTAATACTGCAAGACACTAATGGAATGAATAATCTAGATAATCTTAAATGTGTTATACTGCACGGTGATCATAGGATTGCAGAAATACTCTGTGGATTGCAACCTCTCATGGTCAGAAATATTTACAGGCAGCATTTGCCAAATTGCAATGTCTAAAATTAGGAACCTGAAGCCATATTTTGTCATCTCACTCTGCAGTCTGACTTTTTCATGAGAACTGAGGACTTCCGACCCTATTAATGTTAATGAGACCTAAAAGCCCAGAAAACCTCTGAAAATCTGTCAACTTTCTTTTATATGGCTAACTTCAATTATCTAAATTAAAAATTACAGTTGAGAGTTTTTTCAGGTTTTCATTGTGTGGTGGGGAGGCATGATGAACAACACAGGCCATTGCTGATTACTCGGTGCTAGGTGTTTAGCAAAGCACTTGGCAGCTAATACTGGCAAGCTAAAGCAATTTTTTTTTTTTTTTTTTTTAGGGAGATACCATAGATGGACATCCAACAACAAGTGGAAGCTAGAGCCCGAAGAGGAACTGCTTTCTCAGCCATGGACCTGAAACATCAACTGAGAGGAGCAAGTGTCATATTCTTCTGGGTCCAGTTTATGCTGGTCTAAAATGGACTGGTGGTGCTGAAGCTCTGGTTTGTGTAGACATTTGTGTTTTGGAGGAAAGGGGTTCTGTTAAGCAAATAAATTTAGATTTTTATGTCAGTGAGCAGTGTGGCTCTGTTCCAGTGACCAGCATTCCCGATCTCCCCTCAACAGTTTGCAGACACCTTTCCTCCTGCTTGTTTTGTCTGCACCTTGCAAAAAGGAGCAGTTTGAAAAGAAAGCTATGTAGAATCATCCTTACAAAATGGTAGAACTGCCTAAACCTCCTTAAAGCCAAGTCATCCCGAACTCATGGAGTGACTGTAAGACGGATGGAAAGTGTGACAATAGAGCAGATATTTAACCTCCCCATTAATTCCTAACACTTTTCTGAATGGCACTCACACATTACGTTACTGTAAATATGTCTTTGTGTCATTGGAGAGATGCCTGTGTAAAAAAATCAGAAAGGCTTACTCTCTAGAGAGTGGGAACTATACAAAGAAATTTTCTGTAAGTTTTTGGTACCAGAGTCAGGCAACAGAAGACTCCTTAAAACTATTAAAAAAAAAAAATCCTGCTTTTTATCCAAAAGTTGGGTGACTTCCTTCAAATGTTTTAATGTATATTAAGCACTGTAATATCTTTTTTATTCCTTAATAATAATAACTAATATACATTTTCAATTCAATAATGATATTTTATTAAATATGAAATGGAAATTTAATCCAAATACTTGTAATCAATTGCTTCATTATTTCATTCTGAATTATACTGCATAATTATGCCTTTCTAAGATTATTGATTGTCACTTTGTTGTACAGATTCTCTTCAATGAGTTTAACCAGGTATCAACATTTTTTCAGTGATTTGATCTCAAGCCAGAAATTAACCAATTTTTTGTACGTTTTAACCCCTGTATCATAAGACCAAAGTCACTCAGGAAGAAAAAAACTGAAGAGGTCATCAAGTGCATGTTGTTACCAATGATGACTTGCACTTTATCATGCACTTTATGCTGTTTTCCTCAGAATTTATTCTCAGCTATCATAGGTGAGGAGATTTCAATCATGTTTAGTCCAAATTAATTCTGGGGCATAATATACTTGATTTCCATCTTTTTCTCTCTATAATCAGGCCTTATTATTTCTCTTTCAGTCCTATTTTCTTGTTTCATCTGGACCCAATCATAAAGTGAAACTCTAAATATTTTTTCCCAATGTTTGTTGTCTGCCCCTCCAATATTTCTACTGGTATAAATGCTTCTTTTTCTAGCCTAAACCATCATTCATGTGAGACCTACGCATACGTTTCATTTTTGAAGGATTTCAAATAGAATCATAGAATTGCCTAGGTTGGAAGGGACCTTTCAGATCATCTAGTCTAACCATCAACGTAACTCTGACAAAAACCATCACTAAACCATTTCTCTAAGCAGTATGTCTACTGGTCTTTTATATACCTCCGGGGATGGTGCCTCAACCACTTCCCTGGGCAGCCTGTTCCAATGCTTTCTAACATTTCAGTGTAAAAACTTTTCCTAAAATATATTCCACTTGAATTTTAGCTTTGAGAGAGTACACAGATCTAACTACTAGGGTACAGTGCAGACCTCCACAATTTTCACTAACTTTTCAAAGCGCTGAATACAGCACATGACTGACTGGAATATTTATGTATCAGTCTTTTTTCTGAAACTGGCTGAAATCTTATACTGTTGAATCAGAAATCACTTTTGAATAATATGAATCCTATTTATATCCCATCTATAAATATATGTTTCCCATTGGGTAGTTTTCTCAAAGGTCAAATGTGGCTGAAAGTCTCTTCTGTCAGATTTCCAAGTTGGTCGGTGCTTTGAGGAGAGTTTGTTTGCAACTTTGAAATGGTAAGCTTAAAAAATATGAAAAGGTTTTAGTAAATTTAGAACTATACTTTCCAAAAAACATGGATTTCATAGACTAAGTAAGAACTAGCAAATACTTAAATAAAGATTTTTTTTTTTTTAAAACAGAATGAGACAAAACAGAAATATAGGAGGTTTTAGACAAATCTGACCTTGCAGGTCAAGTCCTTTCCTTCAGATTTGCTCTCAGTCCAGGAATGCAATGTTTTTTGAGGCCTCAAAAAATCCACCCAGTGCTCTCTGACTCTCCAGGTAAAGAATTTTCTACCATTACAGCTGAGACTCCTTGTTTATTCTTACCCTCTCCCCACCCATAGTCCTTTGGTTTTGTGGAAAATGTTCTTTCTCCTTCTAGAGATACTAATACATTAGCCCTGATAACACCAGGAGACAGTCATTAGAAAAAAGCAAACAATGAATTTGTGAACTAGGCATAAAGACAGACATCACCTGTGAGAGCATCATATCTCTCCATAATTTGTCTTCCCATCATTTTTCTGAGTTTGTGAAATATTACAGGTAGGAGATTTAAAACAAACAAGCTGGACTTAAGAAGTATTATTCTCTCAACATAGCCACCTGGCTGAGGAATGCAATATGTATTAACTTAAGCAGATCAGTGTGCTAACAGCACGTTCTTACGAACTTAGCACGGCCATACTACTTTTTGATCTCCACTTCTAGATCTGCATGATACCACTGAGACAAACCTGTTCAACAGACAGTAGCTAAATATGTTAACAAGGCATTGCACTGTTCTACGCAGGTATATTTCAAAAGCACATACTCTAGTTCTTCATGCACTGATAATTTGTAGACAATTCGAAAGCCTTGAAACAAGAGCTTGTCTTCACAGGACTTTTATTAGATGCAAACACAGATGATTCAGGTTTACTTAATGGTAGCAGCAGCCTTAATCTCAAATAGTTCAACTGTTTAAATGATTTCCGTTTTATTCTTGCATTATATCTGCATTTTATATTATGAGCTACAAGGCACTGGTGTTGTTTTACTCATTATCTGAGAAAGTACTTGGACCATTTAATGCAATTTCATGTTTTATGTGCATGTGAAATGTTATAAACTGCTAAAAGCTGAAGAAACTGACTGTTTTATTGTAGCACAAAAGTGTGGCACGGTCTAACAATTATAGGAAAGCACTTTTGTCAACAGACTCTCCAACATTATATATAAACAACAGTGACAAATAGCACTTATCTTATTAATACTTCACTACTAATCCATCAGCTTTAACTAAGTCTCGGATGACCTAAAACTCTGAAGATTTCAGCCAGTACCCTGCCTTAGCTTGCATGCTTCAACAATTTTATTATGTTAGCTTTCTTTCTATATACATAATGCACAGATAAACTGATCCACTGGGGTGCTGCCTTGTCTTCAGTGTTCAGTAGATTAAATGAAGTCCCAGTCTGAGTAAAATGAAAAAAGAAGCAGCGGTGGTAAACACATATACAACACGAATAAATAGTATTGTACAACACAGGGGAGAATCAAATGCAGTTTTAGTATTAGATAATTTCCTCAAAGTTAAATTATAACCAAGAACCTTATATGAAAGGAATATGTTTTTACCAATATGAAAGTAAATTAGATTTATTTTTTAAGTAAATTGCTACAGGGAGAAAAGAGGATAGAAATGTGATTTTTTAGGAATCCAAATTAAAGTCAATGTTATCAACTGAACGAAAGTGAACAGTGTTCACTGTACAGTTAGTTAAAGGGAAATCTCATCTCACATCTCACCATGTGTGACTGATCAACAAATCCCTACAACAGAGGACTCAGAGGAGGTGGTCACGGGCAATGTGCTCATGAAGCTCAGGAGTGAATATAAGGGGTAATCACAACTGTTATAAAGAAAGCTAAACTTATCTCAACAGAAAGGAACTACAGGGTGACTTTTGTTTTATATAAAAGGCTATGTCAGTTGAGTGGATCAAGAGTTTTTTTAAAAGGCCTATCCTGAGTTAATCAAGAAGTGTAAATGTCTTCCCAAGGCAGACAGACCAGAAGGGGGGAAGTATATAAGTAGCTCAGACCAACTTACAGTATAAAACCTGAGCAACAAACACAATAAACATTGAGGAGAGCAATGGGCTTGGGCTCACTTCAACTGTATATTACTTACCAGTAGCTGGGGACATCCATTTTCATGATGGTGAGCATACAGAGACTTCACCCTGAAGATATGCCTACCTCTTTTGATTGCTTATGGGGGAATTTTGGTAAAATATCTTAAAATAAAGGCCCAAGTTTAGACATCTAGAGTATTCAGTTGCCTAAACATAGGCATCTAGTGCTATCTGAGCTGTCCTCCAGCTAACAATCTAAGAAGGTGCAAATGATATCCCAATACTGCCAAATGAATAGAATAGAATAGAATAGAATAGAATAGAATAGAATAGAATAGAATAGAATAGAATAGAACAGAACAGAACAGAATAGAATAGAATTTCTGTTGGAAGGGTCCTACAATGATCATCTAGTACAACTGCTGGACCCATTCAGGGCTGACCAAAAGCTAAGGCAAATTACTAAAGGCATTGTCCAAATGCCTCTTAAACACTGACAGGCTTGGGACACCAACCACCTCTCTAGGAAGGCTGTTCCAGTGTTTGACCACCCTCTTGGTAAAGAAATGCTTTCTAGTGTCAAGTCTAAACCTCTCCTGATACAGCTTCGGATCATCCCCACGCGTCCTATCACTAGATACCAGGGAGAAGAGATCAGCACCTGCTTCTGCACTTTCCCTCCTCAGGAAGCTCTAGAGAGCAATGAGATCGCCCCTCAGCCTCCTTTTCTCCAACCTAGACAAAGCCAAAGTCCTTAGTTGCTCCTCATAGGACATTCCTTCCAGTCTGTTCACCAGCTTTGTTGCCCTCCTCTGGACATATTCGAGTACCTTCACATGCTTCTTAAATTGTGGGGCCCAGAACTGCACACAGTACTTGAGGTGAGGCCACATCAATGCCAAATACAAAAGGATAATCACCTCTTTTGACTGGTTGGTTATACTGTGTATGATGCACCCCAGGATACGGTTTGCCCTCTTGGCTCCCAGGGCTCTGCTGACTCATATTGACCCTGCTGTCAACCAGCACGCCGTATCTGCTACCTCTGTGTAGATGACTCAGATATTCTAGAGTTTTCAAAAGGGACAAGGTGTCTAGGCAAATGAATTACCCTCAACTGGGATTCAGATCCAAATTATTGACCTCTTACTTGAAGTTCTTAAATACAAGTATCTATACCAACCATGCAGCTAAGCTCTCATTATATTCAGTGGACAACTTGTCCTCAGAGTTAATGGAAGAGAGCTATTCAGTTCACCCAGAAGTAGATATATACATTTGATCATCTGAATGATGAAACAAACATATCCACAACATTCTTCCCTGCAGATAAGGCTTTACACCACCACAGCTTTACTCTTTTTCCTTAGAGATGTTCTCACTGTAATCCTGTAAGGATTCTGTAAAAGTTCATTTGTGTTCTAAACCAATATGCATCTCTTATGAATATTTTTCATGCACATTCACAGTATGTGGAAGAATTAGTTATGTATTTGTGTATACATGATATTACAGGAAAATTTTGAGTCACCTGATTTGAAAAATTACATGATTACATGAAAAAGTAACTTGATGGGTAATCAAGATATTTTATTATACTTTGTAGCTTCCGTTTTGCGACCTAAACTGAATCAAGTAGTTTTGCCCACTTAGATTCTCATTCATTTTGCATGGCCTATAGTGACAAAAGCTAATTTTGTAAGTCTAAGGGAATCACAGAATCACAGAATGGTAGGCGTTGGAAGAGACCTTCAGAGAACATCTAGTTCAACCCCTCTGCCCAAAGCAGCTTCACCTACAGCAAGTTGGACAGGAACACACCCAGGAGGATTTTGAATATCTCCAGAGAAGGAGACTCCACAACGTCTCTGGGCAGCCTGTTCCAGTGCTCTGTCATCCTCAAAGGAAAGAAGTTTTTCCTCATGTTCAGACAGAATTTCCTGTGTTCCAGGTTGTGCCTGTTACCTCTTGTCCTGTTGCTGGGCACCACGGAAAAGAGTCTGGCCCCATCCTCTTGACACCCACCCTTCAGATATTTATAAGCTTTGATAAGATCCTCTCTCAGTCTTCTCTTCTCCAGGCTAAACAGACCCAGGTCTCTCAGCCTTTCCTCATAAGCGAGGTGCTCCAATCCCTTGACCATCTTTGTAGCCCTCCACTGGACTCTCTCCAGTAGTTCCCTGTCCTTCTTGAAGTGGGGGGCCCAGAACTGGACACAGTACTGCAGATGTGGCCTCACTAGGGCAGAGTAGAGGGGGAGGATGACCTCCCTCAACCTGCTGGCCACACTCTTTTTAATGCACCCCAGGAGACCATTGGCCTTTTTGGCCACAAGGGCACATTGATGCCTCATGGTCAACTTCTTGTCCACCAGGGTTCCCTGGTCCCTCTCTAAAGAGTTACTTTCCAGCAAGTCAACCCCTAACCTGTATTGGTGCATGGGGTTATTCCTTCCTAGGTGCAGCACCCTACACTTACCCTTGTTTAAGGTTCTTCTCTGCCGAACTCTCTAGCCTGTCCAGGTCTTGCTGAATGGTGGCACAGATGTCTGGTGTGTCAGCCATTCGTCCCAGTTTGGTGCCCTCAGGAAACTTGTTGAGGGTACACTCTTCCCTGATCCAGGTCACTGATCAACAAATATGTTGAACAAGACTGGATCCAGTACTGACCCCTGGGGAAAAGAGCTAATTATAGGTCTCCAACTAGACTTTGTGCTGCTGATCACAATGCTCTGAGCTCTGCCATTCAGCCAGTTCTCAATCCACCTCACTGTCTGCTCATCTAACCCACACTTCCTAAGCTTAACTAAGAGTATTTTTGGGGAGTCAGCATTAAAAGTCTTGCTGAAGTCAAGGTAGACAACAACCTCTGCTCTCCCCTCACTACCCAGCCAGTCACGCCATTATAGAAGGCTCTCAGATTGGTCAAGCTTGATTTTGCCTTGGTGGATCCATGTTGACCATTCCCAATAACCTTCTTTTTCTCCACATGCTTGGAAATGACCTTCAGGATGAGCTGTTCCATCACCTTTCCAGCTGGTAGTTTCCTGGGTTCTCCTTCTTGCCCTTTTTGGAGACTGGAGTGACACTGGCTTTCCTCCAGTCCTCAGGCACCTTACATGTTCTCCACGACCTTTCAAAGATGATGGAGAGTGGCTTCGCAATAACATCTGCCATCTCCCTCAGCACTCGTGGGTGCATCCTATCAGGGCCCGTGGATACAAGAGTCAAGTTTGCCTAAATGATCTCTAACATGATCGTCCTTGACCAAGAGAAAGTCTTCCTTTCTCCAGACTTTCTCTCTTACCTCTATGGTCTGGGACTCCTAAAGGCCGGCCTTAGCAGTAAAGACTGAAACAAAGAAGGCATTCTTTATGTTTACAACACTAAATGCATAGACAAGTGGTGAAAATCTTGAATAATGTAAGAAAGTTAATCTATTAACTTCATTATTACAATCTAGAACTGAAGTGTCAAGATCTTGTAGTCAAAATATTATGCAAGATGGTTGAAAACTAAAAAAAAAAATCCCCTGCTTTCATTTTTTTCTTGTAAAAAAATCAAATAAAAAATTAATTATGTAATCAACTACTATGAATATTTATAATTACAAACTACATAATGGGAAATGATAAAAGAAAAGGTTACATTTCAGTTTACCTATGGCTACTCCCTACCTTTATATTTTAAGATGGAAAACGAGACATGCAACTGCAGAAAGCTGTTGTACCTACAGTAGCAGGACTGTGAAATCAATTTCTCTCTTTTTCACACATAAGTATTTATACGGAAATTTCTTTACACCTTCTCTGTAGTGTAATTCTATGGTTTGTATGTGTGGAGGAGTCTGTGAGAACATTTTCATATACAACATCTCAGACAATAGACTGCAGAAGAAGTGTTTGTGTAAAGTGTTACACCAGTTAGTATAGCTCAGAATTGAGAATAACCCATAGTTGTTAACCTCTTTTCTCCTCTGGGACAGAATTAATTGTGGCCCATATGTTTTTACAATGATAGGTTTCCTATGGGAAATTATTTCCTATTTTTCTTAATACGTATAGTTTGAAGCATCATGCAGTTCCACAGGAATAAAGAAAACTGTATTTCACATGAAGATCACAAGGTAATACTCTACCTCAATAGACTGATTTCCTTGACATTTTGAGTATACAGTATATTTTAAACACAAACTCTCATGCACAACAGTGCCCCAGAGATTATTCTTCTTTCTTTTGGAGCAATCAGGGCCTGGTGTTTCATTTGAAGACAAAGTATAGTTCCTCTTTTAAAGAAAAGCAACCTATAAAGGTAAATATTTTAATCTGTTGGTTAGGTATTCTGCATGCTGCGAGCAGAAAGGGTTTAGCGATAGTCTTTAAAAGCAAACAAAAATCTCATTCGTTTTTCTAGATCATCAACATAACTTTAAATGCATCGAAAACTTATATCCCCATCTCATGGCCCAAAAGTTCCATCAACTAGTTACACATCCTATAAAACTGTATTTCTTTTTATTAGTCTTAAATTTGTCTCAATGTAGCTTATCTAAAGACATATACATAGAACAGCAGCAGGTGGAAAGATGGAAAATGTGATATTTATCTACCTCTATTCTGTTCATCCTTGATTAAGGTAAACACTATCCCTTTATTATAATCCTACTCTTTTTCCTGAAAAGTGGTGAATGGAAAAATTTAGTTACCTAGAATCTCTCTGATTTACTGCTCTGGGCTGAAGGAGAATTTTTTACCAAGACAGCAGCAGCGGCATCCCTGCTTATACAGGATTTGGAGTTATTGAGACACTGATGCATACGTGTGCTGATTAACCAAGTGAGAAACAGAAACTTTTTTCTTCTTATTCCTTTTATGACTATTGCCCTGGCCATGTGCCATGGAAGGATCTGATTCCTTAAATTTCTGTGCTCGAGTATAAAAGCCACGTCCTTCATGTCTCCACTTAGCAAAATTACAGAGGCATCTTGTGCTCATCTGTGTGGGAAATGTACACACATGGATATATGTATTTGAACTAGAGAATTCTAAGAACACAGCTGCCCGATTTTTTTCCACAAAACATGGAAAATACGGAATTTCTTTCAGTTATGAAACTGACATATCTACACCTTTATTTCTATTTCAAGCAAATCTGGAAAAAGACAAAACTTTAAAATTTCTTATGAGATGCAAAAATTAGAAATAAATGATTCAGGAATTTAGATAGACATCTATTTTTATAATCATCACTACTGTCAATAAAATTTTTGTATATTTCCAGTTCAACATTACACCTATCGATCACTGAGTTTCCGTGTTAGTTGCACTTCCTGTCATCCACCTGTGTTTCACTGTAGCTGAATGACAATGGTCTTGAGTTCTATCAGTTATCAGAACAACAAGGTAAGGAATACTCTTAACAGCAGTATTAGACACTTTCTAGGAACGTTCTATGAAAATTCTATTTGGTTAAATATCGATCACTGAAGAAATACTATACGTGAGTTTCTCTGAGTATGACTTCATTTGCCATTTATTAGTGCAAGATTTGCTATCACTAATTCTACTGTATTGCAAATAATTAAAAGTTTCTGAAATACTTCACACCCACCTGTAAATGTGCTGACCTATGAAATGACACATTCTGTTTTTCAAGCTTTGTAACTTAGTCCTTGATTCTGCAAGGGCATGCAAGGGAATGCTTCCACAAGTTGGTTCAAGTCCTCATTCCAAAGTCCACGCACATTCCCATTTCCCTGTTGTTTCAACTTGTTCTAATTGAACATAAAGTTTTAAATATGAAGACCATCAAAGCTGATAAAGTCATAAAAGAATTTCTTTTTCACTGTACAGCTTTCCAAGTTACACTCTGTGTATGGCAGTAAAATTACAATTTTATAAAACAAAGATTTTAACTTTGCAGTCCACATGAGCTTCTATCAAAATTGGTCTGAAAAAAACCCAGCAGAATAAAATGAAACTGTGAGCAACTGCATCCACTTCCTAAATTATGTCAAACTAACATCTGCCACACAAAGATGACAATTCCCTGTTTACCATAGTGAAAGTAAAGATTTTTTTTCCAAAACCAATGAATCTTTGCTGAATCTGCATTAAAATGTTATCCTCTCAGATCTATGCAACCTGGAATATCTTGCGGAATATTTTTTTGAGATAATTGGCAGAAGGAAATGAGTTTATCTTCTTACTTTTTCCATCTTAACCATTAATAATAAAGCTATGATAGGTCTGTATAGGTCTATAATAATATCAGAAGAGAATATGTTATTGTAGATGAAAGCTGGGCAAATGTCCAAGGAGTACAAACTTTTCTGAAACTTTAATATAATATTTTTTTTAGCATGTTAGCAATGAATCAGAAAGAATCTGAATAAAATGAAAATGTCATACTTATCACCAGTCTAATATTTTTACTTGTCTTCTTCTTCTGCTTGCTGCATGCACGTATTGGAGAATATATAAGTTGATATGTATTCACAATCAGCAATATTCTGGTGATACAGAATATGTGTCTGCAGCTTATGGAGTGTATGCATCACAAGGTTTAAATTGGTAGGGATGTTTTCTTTCTAAATCTAGTTTAAAGTCTCTTCAGAATGTATTTTCTTACTTCATTTGTGAATAATAGTAACTTGCTTCCTAGACCACAGACACTATTGAAAACATAACCTTTTTAATTCCTTAACAATATTTTTTGAAATTGAGGTATTGTGAACGTTATCATATTTGCTAGATATTATTAAAGTGCCCTGTGGTTATTTGTACCTAATACAGGGTAATGGGGATCATGAAATAAAACACCCCAGAGATAAGACAATGTTTTGTGTAGTGATGCTTCGTCTGGCAGGAGCAAGAACTTCTAAGAGGGCCTAAGATTTTAAGAGGAAGGGAGGTTATTTCCAGTTGCCACCGAGATCTCTGGAAGCTCTAGTATGAAGTAGCAGCCTGGGATTCTCTGTAGCTTCCAGGGGATCACTGTAGCACCCAAATACAAAGATTTTGTGTTCTTATTCTCTTTGAAGGTTTGTTTGATTGCTACAGGTTTGTGTGTGCTTCTGGTTTGGTAGCTTGCATAAAGGTGATGTGGCTTTCTCCTGCAGAAAAGCATTTTCATTTTGATTTCTTTGAGTGAAGAGGTTTTTTTCCCCTTTCCTCATAAAGTGCATTAAACAAAAAGAAAAAAAAAATCAGTTGTTAAGCAAATTCCTTACCAGATTCACAGGCAATCTCCTTAACAGTAAAAAGCAATATTACCTCAGGCTCAGTGAATTTTAGTTACAGCTAAATAAGCCTCCTTCAGAAGATTCTTTGAAGGCAATGAAATCACTGGTTTGTTCCAGAACACCACAATTCATTTATCTGCTTTCCCATCATTTGCTGAAAAAGAAAATAAATAAAAAATAACTGGTTTTGCTTCTCCCCAAAATAAATTAAACAATGAGAAAAAAGACCTAAATTCCTTCTAACATTAAAACTGAATTCAAGGGAGGGGAATTTCAAGGGGACCATGAGTTTCTAGGGATTTCTTTCAAAATGAATTATTAGCACTTCATTTTTCATTAGGCCAAAATCAGTCATAGGCCTTATGAAAAGAATGACACTTAAAGCATCACACAACAATGTATCTGGGGGATTTTCATGTGAAGGTGACCATTTTAAAGTGTAAATCTAGACTCTGAATGGTAATCCAGACTCTCTGCTCCAATTTATAGTTTTAAAAGCTCTCTGCCTGTAGTTCTGAGAATGGTAGTTACTTGGGCACAACTGTGAACGAAATTAGTTAAAAACTCAAAAGGAGTAAAAGTGACATGAATTTTGTGAACTGAAACTTAAGTATGTTTGCATTCATTATTTCTGTTGTAGTGGAAGACACTTATTTCCTCGCAGGCTACTACAAGAACAGAGAAACACCTAGAGTCTTCTGAGAAATAATGAATATTACGCAATTGAAAACTTTCATGATGCAACGATATTTCATGGTGCAAGACAAGTAGTGTAGGAGCTGTGTTCTTTATTTTTTTTTTTTAACCTACAGTGAGGAATTTGGTATCACACATTGATTCTTATTTCTCTACTTAGCAAAGTTATAGCACATCTTGCTACCAGGCTGTGTGATATGGATCTTCTTGGAAAAAGCCTCAGGTACTGAAGCAACAAGGGCATTAAGAAGATCTCAAAGAGAAATATTATGGACTTAGATTTGTAAATGATTTCATGAGCTACTCATCCCAAGGAAGACTTTTGGTGCCTGTATTTTATGAAAAGGAAATTTAATGTATATTAATAATTCTAAATTTCCTTCATGTATTTTAGAAAAAAATTGCTTCATATATTTTTTCTACTCAATATGGACTAATGAGCATGTTATACACTAATACTTTATCTGAGAGAAGATGTGAGAAAGCATTATTTTCACACCCATTCAAGTATCTGATTGAAAAACAAGTCTTGTAGTTTCTCTACAGCATGTTGATCCTACAGCTGTTACGTATAAATACTAGAAACTATTTTATATATCACAGGTGTAACTGCCTCTTATGATGTTTTCCATAGAATATTTGAAATTATGTTTTTTTATTGACTTTTCAGACACTTGCATTTATTTATTGCATACTCCATATGTTGCATGTTTTTTTGTAAAGAATTGTGTTGCTGATTCATTAAAAAATAAAGCTGGCAGTATTGATACAGCTTTCCCTGGCTACAGATCAAGAAAATATAATCGAAAAATTCACATTTATTTATTGGTAGGTTAGAAATTACACAGTAGTTTACAAGAGACTTTTACAATTAGAGCATAATTTGGAGTAAATCAAAACCATACACAAAGTGCATTCTCTCCATTTCACAGGCAGTCATGACAGCGGTTGTTAAAAATAAGAAAAAAATATCAGGATCTTGGCAGAGATACTGCTTGCATGGGGAATTGAGTCTCCAGAACAGCATGGTTAGTCACTCTTTGGTGGTGATGAGAGTCCTGTATTTGAACAGAGACCTGTTATAAGGGTCTTTGCAGTAGCATCTTCAGCTGGATTAGGGGAGACTGCTCAAATCACTGTTTTGCATACTTCTTACAACCCAGCTGGCCCCAGCACATGCATAATTCCTTGCTCTTTATATGTTTTAAGAATATACAAAATATTTTTTAAATAAATTAACTGCATAGAAAAAACTGATCCACCTGACCATGTTTACAGGAGCAGTTTTTATTGAATACTTATAGTATACATATGATTTAATTACTTCTATAGCAGGAATCACCTCTGGGAGTCTTTGGGACACACCACTCAGGGTGTTAATCAACATTTTTGAGTATGAAAATTGCACTAGTCACAGAAGAAATTGCCTCGGGCTATTTCTAGACCTGTTCAAAATTCTTACCAGGAGTACTCCTCTAGTAATCTGTCAATAATTTAGTTCTAAAGGTTTGGCTAATGATCTATTTTCAAGTCAGTCCATCATCTCAAGCCAATCCATAATGTCACGTATATACATATCACTACCAGGGAGTGTCTGGACCACCCAAGAATTAATAACTTGGGTGCAATCACTGTGCAGACAGGCACAGCCCCAGTATACTACTGATCAGCCCCAACTATTGCACAGAACTTAGTTGATTCCATACTTATAATTCAAGTCCTGTATCTCTTGCCACACGATAGACCATCCTTTAACAAATAATGATGTTTACAATACTATGAGGTGTACACTGAACAGTATGCTGCCTTTTACTAACAATGGTTCTGGGGTTTGGTCCTGGTTTCTGTCAGTATTGCTGTTCATTTCTTTTGCATACCTTTCTCTCCCCATCCTGCTTCAAGCTCATCAGCACCTGGGGAGGGACTGCTACAAATCTGGGAGTGCTGGAGGAACGCAGAATTACTTTCAGGGCTCAGCCTGTGGATGAGGAACCTTCATCCCTGTCTCTTACCACGACAGAAGTTCCCATTCCTAGGACTGATGAAGGAGGAGAGCAGAGAGTAGGAGCAAGAAGAAATTTACACCTGAGATTAGTGCTAGAAACACTTGGTTAGGCAACAGCCTGTAACAGATGAAACAAAACTTGTACTGGTTTCCAGTGAAGCAGATGCTGGCAAGGACAGGGACAAATAACACAGGAGAATCGAAAGCGACAAAGAGAAGAGGGAGATATTTCCATAAAACCTAGGAGATTTCAGAAGATTTTTTTTTATTATTATTATTCCTAAAAGAAATGTTTGATTCAGAATTAATTCATGAACTGCTATTTAGATGAAAATTATTTCTAATCAACCTTTGGGAAAAGTCAATACATTTCTGGAAGACAACATAAGAGATAAGGGTCTTTGAATACATTAGTTTTTAATTGTTTTATACTTCAGAATATAATGCAAGGTTGAAACATTGATTAATTATGGATGTGGGCAAAATTTCATTATCCACAGCTGGGACTCTTTTGTAGTCCAATAACAATATGTACTCTAATAACAATATTTTTTCAAAAATGACATTATCTAATAAACCTCTATAATCTGACCTTATCAAATGCTGTGTATTATGTGTTGCTTAATGAAGGACTGGGCTCCTAACACATTCTGTAAGGTGATTATATATATGAGTTTTATCTTAAAGCAAATTTGGTAGCTTTCTCTGATTTTCTTTACTGATGCAAAGTTAATGCAAACTGTTATTTAGGAAACGAAAGATAAGAAAAGCATGTATTTCTTTCAAAAAATACATTACCATAGTAGAGACAAATTAATTGTAAAATATTCTGACCTAGAATAATATAATTTTTATTTTTTACAAAACTTTTAAGAACAAATTGTGGCTTTAATGAATGATCCAAGTACTGAGCTGGGAAGAATAATCTCTGTCTGAGCCTGGAGAACATAAACTCTTCTTTTTAATCTTTAACACTTGTTTTCATTTTAAAAAAATAATAATCACAATATAGATTTTTCAACCACAAAGTTATATTTTGTGAAATTATAATGGAATTTATCTTGTTCCTTTGACAGTGGGGCACTGTTCTGTAGAACACTAAGCGCAGGCAGTAGATTTGTGACAAATGAAAACCTCGAGGAATTTTTGCTCTTTATTCCTAAGTCTTATGGTAATTTTACTGAAATCTACCTCTGAAATGCTGTGAGCAGTATGAGATAATCCTTTTGTCCTCTACCAAATTTATTTCAAAGAGAAAATTTCCTCCTTTACTTCAAAATAGATCATTCTTCAAGCTTGTATAGTCCTAAAAATCTCTCTACTATATTTTTTCTGCAAGAAAAGGAACAAGACAGTTAATGGGAGCAAAACAAAGCTCTAAAATACCCAGATTCAGCTTTTACATTACTTACATGAAGTCTAGTGAAGATGCAGCCAGCGCTTATGTGTCTTTTGCTGACAAATAAGTCTCCTGGTAGTGGTAGACATGACTTCTTTTCTCCTCCCAAACAGGTCTTCTCATCACATTTCTGTGTCTTTTTGTTATAGGGTAGAATCCAAAATGTTTGACCAGAGATAGTAAGCAACATTGTTTGCTATCTGACAATCAGAGTCTAAAATGTATATGCATCAGAACTGCTTGGTTGCCCACTGGGGCCAACCCACTACAGATATTCTATGTAGAGAAATTTTATGTATTTGGTGCTTTAGAGGGCAGAGTGCTTGGCTAGCTTGTAAGCATATTTGGAAGTCCCAAAAAGTTCTTTCTGTCTGTAGACGAATTTCACAGAAGGGTCCAGTTGGTTCAGACTCACTGAGCTTAGTTTAATATTTCAGTCCTAGAGCTGCATCATTTAAGGCTGATTATGGTTGGTTGTATTTGCCTCTCTATATAGGTCTGCTTATATAATGAAAACACAAAAGAGAGTTCTCCAGTCCCCATTTAACTGTAATGCAGATTTACCCTTCTGTCCTGGTGGGATCAGATTACATGAAAATGACTCATGACTGGATGAAAAGCTGGACATGAGCCAACAATGTGCACTCACAGCCCAGAAGGCCAATCACATCCTGGGCTGCATCAAAAGAAGCATGGCCAGCAGGTGATTTTCCCCCTCTACTCTGCTCTCGTGAGACCCCACCTGGAGTACTGCGTCCAGCTCTGGAGGCCTCAGCACAAGAAGGACATGGACCTGTTGGAGCGGGTCCAGAGGAGGGCCACGAGGATGATCAGAGGGCTGGAGCACCTCTCCAATGAAGACAGGCTGAGAGAGTTGGGGTTGTTCAGCCTGGAGAAGAGAAGGCTCCAGGGAGAACTTATAGCAGCCTTCCAGTACCTAAAGGGGGCCTATAAGAAAGCTGGGGAGGGGCGGTTTGCAAGGGCATGTAGCGATAGGACGAGGGGCAATGGTTTTAAACTAGAGCAGGGTAGGTTTAGATTAGACATTAGGAAGCAGTTCTTTTCAATGAGGGTGGTAAAACACTGGAACAGGTTGCCCAGAGAGGTTGTTGAGGCCCTATCCGTGGACACATTCAAGGCCAGGCTTGATGAGGCTCTGAGCAATATGATCTAGTTAAAGATGTCCCTGCTTATTTCAGGGGGGTTGGACTAGATGACCTTTAAAGGTCCCTTCCAACCCAACACATTCTATGATTCCATGATTCTATGACTCCAGAGAAAGTACAGAAGAATTACTACTGATGCATAGATGTGGGGCGTATGTATAGTGCTAAATAGATTCAGGGCCATAATACCACCTTGTGACTGACTGTGGGATCCACACACAACACAAGCAATGAGAAAGTGGGGAGTCATTTCAATCATGAAACAGCATACTTGGCCTTACTCTCTGTAGTGTAGGCCAGTATACATCCTTTCAACTATTTTCCAATTTAGTTTCCAGTTTCAGGTGCCTGTACTTCTGATACTTTGCCAGAAGTGCTGGAAGGCATTAAAAGATTTTGCTACTAGTAAACCTCCCTCCCTTCCTCATCTTCCCGGATTTCAGTCCAAATTTTTTTCTCTCAGAATTTGTTTATCTCATTATTCTGTGTTACTATTCCATTCCAAAAGATTAAATAAATCCTCTTATTTCTTCTTATTGTTCCAATAGGAACAATAGCAAAAAAAGTCTTTATGCCCAGGTAGAATGTACCTGATCCATGGGAACTTGTGTAAAATGTTCCCTTCCCTCTGTTAGTTGTCTCAGTACTTAAGTAGTACCAACACTATGCAAAATAAAGGGAAGAAAATTGGTCTGTAGACTTGTTTCATACCTTATTAGTATAGAAAGTGGAGTGGAGATGAGGTAACATTCTCCATCCCATTAAAAAAAAGAAATCACATGGTTCTTGATTATACTCAGAAGTTCTGAGATGCAGTCATACAAGGTTTTGGAACTCAGCTCTATGCATTTGTTTATACTGCCTTGTGTTTTAATAAGGCAGGTGTCTGGCTCAAAATGATTAGATGGTGAAATTAAATGCACATGTTCTTAGTGTCACAATTTTTACTTAGTTGTTTTTTGTTCTCATTTTCTAACATTTATCTTCTTTATGTTTCATTATGAGAAGGATGGAGTTTGTAGGACCACTTTTCCCTTTCCTAGTTTGTTGCTTAAAAAGGATGAATTATATCTGCCTGAAGTGGGTGCTTCTTTGAGATAAAGGTCACAATTTGCTCTATAGAAAAGAAATTCTCTTTTTCCCTGAAATTTAGTTTCTTAAACTTGGTGACCATGAAAGACTGATTTATATTGCTATGGTAGAGTGGTTTAATGCTGTGCTTGGATTTGAACAAAAAAAGAAGCGTGTTTGCAGTATGCAGCAGAACTAATTTAAAAAAAAAAAAAGCTGCAAACCTTGAAGTTATCATAGAAATAGTTAGTTCTGAAAAAGCCCATGGTTTTAGCAAAAGAAATTCATCTGCAGCTCAGTGGAATACAATGCAGTATACTCTAAGTGACATCAGGCTAAGCTGTCTGTCAGGCTAAATGAAGAGAAAACATTTTGTTAAATTAGACTAGTTCCTAAATTACTAATCTTCATGCTGCAGCCATTCACTTGTAATTTCAGTGGCATTGGAAATGGGCTTTTCTTTTTACAAAACAGAAAATCGGAACAAGAATTTTCTAAGTAAAAGAGGGATGTTATTTACATAAAAAATAATTTGAACCATTCTGCCGTGCTTCATCCCAAGGACAATTTCTGTTTCTATCTTTAGAGGAGGTGCCTCAGAACCCAGACATGGGAGTGTGTAACTGTAATAACCATTATGAATTAGACCTTGTAAAAACAAGTACTTTGTTGTGAAGTGCTAAACTTTTGTAATAAAATTTACCTCAGGTTGGACTTGTCAGGAAAAAAAGCCAAACGAAGCCCATGTGAAACTTGAGCTCAATCTAAGAAGATGCAGATCACTTCCTGGGAGTGGCTGAAAACTCTGACCAGGATTTGAGCCCAATGAAAATTTCTTGTATTATATACTGAGTATGACCATAAAGACAACCCAATAAATTATCAGGAACAGAAGTATAAAGTTAAAGATTAAAATTGTTTAGTTTGTTGGCTAACTGCTGAGGTGATAAAACTTGCTATGGAAGAGTAAAATGCTTGAAGAATCCAGTTTTGCCAAGGTATCACTACTTTGGGTGTGACTTTTTTTTTCTGTTCAATTTCAATACGACCCACTTAAAACTCTGGCTCAAACCTTGTGTTAGTGATATCCACAGAAAGCCGAATACTGATTGGGAAAAAGGTAGAGAAAATTTAAATAAACAAATGAATAAATAAATAAATAAAAGATAGACCAGAGGAGGCAGAGTGAAAACTATAGGGAGATTAAAAGTAGGAATAAAGATATGTGGCATGTGTTTTAAGGAAAAAATAAATATTATTTGAAAATCCTGAGTATAAAGATTTATTATCCTTTATATATTAAAATATATAGATTTTATTTATTATGTAATTATAATGCTTTTTATACATAAGAATCAGATGATAGGTGATAATTAGTTATATAAATGAGTAACATAGAGATCCCCTGGATTCTAAGAACTGATCCTTTGGGTATTAACCGTTAATAAATTATTCATAGGTGGAATTGCCTCTTCAGAAAAGGCTGCTATAGGAAACTTCTGTGATACCTGATCAAGGACCAAAGACGGTGTAACCCAACTCTCAGTAACTACTACCTTGTTCTCATAGGTATGGACTTTTTGTAAAGAGCTACTCAATAGAAGTAAGGTTAACCAAAATTGACATTTATAGTTTATAGATTCAGTTCAGTTCAACAATGCAGTTCCCCCTCCTTTCTTTGCTATCACCTCCCACCCCAACATGTAGAAAAGGCAATAAAAGCTCACTGATCTGGAAATAAAATTTGGAAATGTGGGATATTACGGTGATTTATGCGATTTCTATTATTTTCTTGTTTTATGTAGGAAAGAAATATGAACACAGTCTTTTGACAGTCTTTTTGCTGTTCCATTTCCACTCATGCCTTGAACTAGGGTGTGCAAAGTCACAGAAATTCATTAACTGAACATGTTGAACCTCAGAAAGCTGTTCAGTTCACTGGAACTTCTGAGCGAAAGTTTAGGTCACTTATTTTTTCAGAACTGGTTGATCCACCCTTAGGTCTGATACAGTCATTCAGCTTTTCCTATCGTAGCTGGAAAAGGCTAGAAAATATTTAACAGCTTCATTCCCAGCTTGTGCAAACCAAAAATAAGAAATCTAGAGCAAATTAGTCTTTTAATTAGTCTTTTTTTTTTACCCCGAACAAATATATGCTTCTTAGAACAATGCAAAAACATAAAATGGATTGCAGTGGAGTAAGCTAGAAGTCTATTTAATATCTCCCTGTTCTTGGCTAGATGCTTACAGGAGCTCAGAACATTATTCCCATGAGTGTACTACCAGCTTTGGCAATCTCCTACTTAAGACCTTCCACAGTGAAGACTTTACTTTTGGATGACAGTGTTTAATAGACCTTGCTGGACATTTATCCTATGCATTTGTCTAATCTACTTTTGATCCCATTTGTACTTTTGGCATCCAAAATATCCTGTGGCAATGAGTGCCAGAATTTAATTATATATTCTGTGAAAAACTACTTCCCTTAATTTGTTTTAAACCAGCTGCCTTATAATCTCATTTGCTGCCCCTATTCTATGTGTTATAAGATATAGCAAATAATAGTTTCTTATTCATCTGTTCCATGCCATTCATTATATTATATACTTTTATCATACCCTACCACCTGCTCTCTGAAGCTGATGAGTCTTGTTCTATTTAATTTCTCTTTCTACAGAAGCCATTTTATATCTCTGAGCATCCTTATTCATCTCAATTATGTCTTTCTTGACAGCAAGTGACCAGAACCGTATGCAATATTTGAGACGTAGGAATACCACAGAGGTATTAGTGACACAGCAATATTATCTGTTCTTATCTCTATTCTTAATAACTCCTGATGTCAAATTTGCCTTTTTGACCTCAGGTGAATACTGAACTAACTTTTCCTAAATTCAAATCCACATCTCTCACCTGACTGACTAAAAGCAAAATTTAAGCCCATCAACATGCAGGTACAGCTAGAATTGTAGTTCCCTATGTATATTACTTCAAAATTTTCCACACTGAATTTTTTCTAGCATTTTTTTTTGACTGAGATTCTCTTTCAACTCTTTCAGTCTGTTTTATTTCTGAATATTCTCAATAATTTAGTATCATGAACTATCTTTGTCATGCCACTACTCATCCTTCTCTTTTAGGTTTTCACAGATACCCTGAACTGCACAAATACTGGTACAGCTTTCATAATACCCTCCAATGTTACCCTTAAAATCAACTGCTTATCTTTACTCCTCTTTTTATGTTACGTAACTAGTTATTAATACAAAAGAAGATCTTATTTACAATGAAGGTGTAAAAAAAAGCCCTAACAAGTCTGTAAAATATTCATTCCCTCTCCAAAAACAGTCTTAATGGTTCTCCATTACACTTCATTCACCATATCTATTCATTCCATAATTTTGATAAATAGTTTGGTGAAAAGTCAAACCTTAGTACATGTTAATGTAGAAATACTGGCCTTGCTTTTTATGATCTAAGGGACAGCAACTGTTACCTGTAGTATCTCTATAAAGGGTTTGGGAAGGAAACAGCTAAAAAAAGACATTTTCTGGGACCTTTCTGGCATTAATGATTTCTGGAATCATGACAGTCAAGCAGAAACAAGGGAGTAGAACTGAATATTAACTCAGGAGTGAACATTTGTCTGTTGGTGATTTGAGCTTCTAAAGGCTTAGTTAAAAGAGAAAGGACAGCTGTGAAAGTAGTGATATTTCATCTTTCTTACAAAGATGGTTCTGAAAACTCCAGATCTGGAGTTTTCTTATTTCCTTGCAAACAGAATAAGGTAGGTTGGAATTGCTGTCCCACAAGGCAAAGACAAGGGAATTTATAGAGGCTGCTTAGTTTTTCAGTTTTATCTCTGAGACATACAGAATTTGTCCTTCAACCTGTTTGTAATAAACCAATAGTATTGGAGTAGGTTCAAAATAACCAGACATATAGGACCATTTATTTTGGCAGTATCCTGAAACATCAGTAGGTAGAGTCAAAGAAGAGAAAGGACCCAGGGAACTACAAACCGGTTAGTCTCACCTCCACCCCTGGGAAGGTAATCGAGCGACTCATTCTGGATGTCATATCCAAGCACGTTCAGGAGCAGGAAGTTATTGGAAGTGGTCAACATGGATTTACCAAGGGTAAATCATGTGTGACCAACCTCATAGCCTTCTATGATGTTATAACTGGTTGGCTGGATGAGGGAAGAACAGCAGATGTCATCTACCTTGACTTCAGCAAGGCTTTTGACACTGTCTCTCATAACATCCTGCTTAGGAAACTGAGGAAGTGTGAACTAGACGAGGGGACAGTGAGGTGGATTGAGAGCTGGCTGTGTGACAGGACTCAGAGGGTTGTGATTAATGGAGCAGGGTCAAGTAGGAGGCCTGTAAGTAGTGGTGTCCCCCAGGGATCAATACTTGGACCAGTATTGTTTAACGTATTCATCAACAACCTGGACAAGGGGACAGAGTGTATCCTCAGCAAGTTCGCTGATGATACCAAACTGGGTGGGGTGGCTGACACCCCAGAGGGCTCTGCTGCCATCCAGTGTGGAGAGCTGGGCAGAGAAGAACCTAATGAGGTTCAACACGGACAAGTGTAGGGTCCTGCACCTGGGGAGGAAGAATGTCAGGCACCAATATAGGTTAGGGGTGGACCTGCTGGAAAGCAGCTCTGAAGAAAAGGGTCTGGGGGTCTTGGTAGACAGGAAACTATCCATGAGCAAGCAATGTGCCCTTGTCACCAAGAAGGCCAACAGAATTCTGGGCTGCATAGGGAAGAGTGTGGCCAGCAGGTCAAGGGAGGTCATTCTCCCCCTCTACTCTGCACTGGTGAGGCCACAACTGGAATACTGTGTCCAGTTCTGGGCTCCCCAGTTCAAGAGAGACAGGGCACTACTGGAGAGAGTCCAGCGAGGGGCAACAAAGATGACTGAGGGATTGGAGCATCTCCCTTATGAGGAAAGGCTGAGAGACCTGGGACTCTTTAGCCTGGAGAAGAGAAGGCTGAGGGGAGACCTTATTAACATTTACAAGTATCTAAAGGGTGGTTTTAAGGAGGATGGAGCCAGACTCTTTTCAGTGGTTCCCAGTAACAGGATGAGGGGTAACGGGCACAAGCTGGAACATAGGAAGTTCCGATCAAATATGAGAAAAAAATTCCTTATGGTGAGGGTGACAGAGCACTGGAACAGGCTGCCCAGGGAGGTTGTGGAGTCTCCTTCTCTGGAGACTTTCAAGACCCGCCTGGATGCAGTCCTGAGTAATGTGCTCTAGGCAATCCTGCTTTAGCGGGGGAGTTGGACTAGATGATCTCTAGAAGTCCCTTCCAACTCTGAAAATTCTGTGATTCTGTGAAAAAAAAGAGAAAGAGGAAGGCTTAAAAAAGACTAAGATTCTATCCATAACTTCCATAACTTACTTAGCTAAACAATTTTAGATTGCTAAGTGAACAAATATGCAAGACAGACAAAAAGGAAGGTAAGGGGGAAAAAAAGTGTCTGCCCAACAGAGAAGATTAAGAATTCACATAATGATCATCTAGATTTTATCCTATAGTCAAAAAGTAATGAATACCAAGAAGATAATAAATGCCATATATATATATATATATATATATATATGAAGTGACTTTCATCTTGGAAACACTATCATCAGTGTTTTTTCTCTTATAATAGAAGAAAATTTTCACATCACTTCCCTTTTTTTTTATTCCTTGGAAGTGATATTTCTGTAATCTTGAGCCCTGAGATGTGTTTCAGTTTTCTCAAAATGTCTTATCAGAATTTATTCACTCAGTATTGGTTCTGTGTGAAATTATATGCACCTAAAAATCCTAGCTATTCCTAACACAAATATTGTGCATACAGAACTCTACAACATCTGATAAGTCTTATCTTGTTTTGGAGTTAACTATGAGATTTAAGAGATTCCAAGACAATTCAGTTAGATATTCTTTAAACAATAAACACCAAATAAATTTTCATATATGGATACCAAGACTTCCAGTTGTGGGTACTTTCTTGCTACAATTTAGTTAATAAAAATCGGCACAGATCTGGGAGCCATAAAGTATTAAGAACTATTTTTCTCAGAAATGAAATATAAAGTTTTGTACTTTTTAGAAGTGAATGCTTGCTACTCCTCAGCTAGAACAATAGTTTCTTGCCACCAAAATATGCCAGTTGCATAAATAAACATCATCTTACAGTGTTTCATTTTTTTCATCTAAAATTCAGAAATATTAATTTTCACATTCTTTTTAATGTCTTCAAATTTTTTTACTTTTGCATATCTGATTGCTGGTCAATGTTTTAGTGCATTGACACTGTTAAAAACTGATGTCTGGAATAATTTTGATTTTGCATTAGCAAAACCAGTTTGTTCAGGCTCAGTTATAACTTCTTAATGGTGAGAATTGTATCAGAAAAGCTCACAAACCTTTAAATACAGTAGATGTATCATGCACTGCCCTAATAGTTGAACAATATCACTCATTTCAACATAAAACCACCAAAGAAAGCAAGTTGAGAATTTGGCAATTATATCTCCCTAGGTTATATTTGAGATCTAAAATTATTTTTTTTTCTCTGACAGGTAAATAACCAGTGTCTTTTAATTAGGCTAGATTATGGGAAATGAAAGTGCTATTGAAAACAGCAATGGAGTAGAATATTGTCTTTTATCAAGAGCGGTATCTTGTAAATGTCTTAAGCTGTCTAGTTACCATGATAAATACATTGGTGTACATGCACATTTTAATTACTAACAGTGAAATCTGCTGAAATTGAAGTATTGCACTTGCTAAGAGCTATTAATGTTGAAATGACCCATTTAATAGTGGCCTGTGGTATCAAAGTATGGATTTAAATTGGTAATTAATAAAAGTCCATTTCTGAAAATGCTAACACAAGAGCTCAATAAAAATGCTAACTAGGTCTCAAATACCACAGACAGTTTATTGACATTTTAATACATATTACTTATGCTAAATACTTTTGTACACTCAGAACTAAGGATGAGGGGATAACAATGGGCACATTTCCCAGCTAGCAGTTAGGAGATCAGTGGTACACTTAGTGGACTAGTTCACTTCTGTAGGTTTTAATCCTGCTTATAATGGAGGAACACGACATAGTTTCTTTTTGAAGCTGCATTTAAAAAATTAATCATTTTGTCTCAGACTGCAGAGAACAAGAATTCTGATTTAAAAAAAAAAAAAAAAGAAAATTAAGTAGTTCTCATCAGAGTATATTTTTAACGGCCAGGAAAGTGAGATCTCCATGATTTAATAGTGAAAGCGTTACTGCTGATATAGAGACAAAAGTTGACATACTATCCGTCTGGTTTTCTCCACCTATACATCTAGCAAGTGACATTTCAGAGGCTCAAAACACCTCATAAAATCCCAGTTGCATATGTCAGGCAGTGCAGAATTTTGTCCATTGTTCTGTTGGACAGAACAGATATTTCTTGAGAAAAATACCAACTTCTATTTTAAATGATAGTCCCTTTTTCTCAGGCAACCCAAGGATTAATTAGCCCAGTTCAACAAGATAGTACAGTGCATATTTAAATCTATAGGATTAGTGTGCCTTGCTGAATGATGCCCTAAATTTACAGCTATTTTTATTGGTAGATAAAGAGCTTTAATGGAATGCTAGCATAAATCCTGAAACTGGAACATATCTGCTGAGGTATTGTATGTCTTTGGAAAGAGGCAAAAAATATTTTTTTTTTTTTCCCCTCGTACCTAAGAATAACTTTTTTCCTATGTTACACATCAAGCTTAGGCTGGTGATTATATGTGTATCTCTCTCTCTGACTGTCTCCTGTATGCATATATAGGGATATATATGTATATGTATAAAAATATGTCTTGTTATTAAGACTTCAATTTTTAATAGAGAGAATTTTTTTGGAGGAGTGACATTCATTCAATCTCTCTATAGGTATAAAATACCCACATTTTAAAATAATTCTCTATGATCTACACTTTTAATACCAGCCACTGAGGATAACAAAATTTCTGAAGAGTTTTCAAATTTCAGTACCACTGAAAACAACAGTCTTGTAATGGGAGACTAGCACAGGACCAAGTAGTCCGGAAAAAATAGAAAATTGGAAAAAAAACATTGATTTTTAGTGGGTGGTAAGGTGTTCGTGGCTTTGGGAGATAAGAAGAGTTTCTGCAAGCACTGGACATTTGTAACATTGCTCATTGCCTCTGTATTTTTAGGAGTGCTGGACATTACCCTTTCCAAGTTGTGCCTACTATAGAGAGGGTTAGTTCCAAGCACTATGGAAATAAAGGAATTTTCACCACTTGGACTTGGGCAAAGGGCTGCAGGTCAGGCATATCTTACTTGACTAAGTGCTGTTTTTTGTGATTAGTGTGTTTAGAACTAGACACCTTGAAATTAATCTTAGGCACTTGCTCATCCCTTTTTGGGTACTAGTGGTCATTGCAACAGCTTTGGTTTTTTTTAATGTGAGTGATTAAATGGGGATTTCTCAATTATTCAATATAAAATACGGAAGATGAGGCTTACCACTCTAGTCACCTTATATGTAACTATTTCAAGTCATATATATCAAATACATTGACTTTCAGCATGAGCACACTGAACAGAGCCATTTATTTGACTGCTATGATCACCAGGACAGTGGCCTTTCCCCGGATTAGGCACAAAACCACAGACTACTGATCTCAGCATTATGCTGTTATCTACCTTACATGAAATGCTGAGGAAATGATGTTCTGGATTTCAAATACAACTTCTGCGAAGAATCTACAGCAATGCTTTTAGTGGCATTTGACGTCGGGTTTTTTCTCACTTAAATCTTCCTGAGCATACTCAGAGAACATCACTAATAGGTTTTATACTTCAGAATACTCTCATTGGTCAAATACAGTGTGACATGTAATTTAACATAGGTTATTTGGTCATTTGAGCAAACGTTGGTTTTGGTCATTTGTTGGTTGTGCCACATCTTGGTAGGTCTGAAGGTTCTAAACATGATTTTGACACATATAACAAAAATAAATATCAGCCCCAAAATTATACAGATGTTTAGAATAATCTTCCTCAGTCTTCACCAGATAACGTACCTCTTTTAGAGAAAATATTTCCCTTCTATGTCACTAACAAAACAGTCTCTACCCAGGGAATCTTTATGTAACTTAATTTGTCAATTAACACAAACTTTTAATCACTGATTTGAACAATAAGAAAGGATAAAACATAAACAGTTAAACACACAGTTAAATAAACACTTTTTTTACCCATCCCCAAGCTCAACCCCAAGCTAAAACCTTCTTCTCCCCTCTTCCTAGAGTCAGCTTCCCTTGTTTTTACCATGGATTACACTCAGTGTGTCCCAAATCATTTGGTTAGGTAACAGGTGGTGAAGGGGGTTGGAGTGGGTTCTGCTGTTCTTCCTTCTCATCTGGTTTTCCTCTACCCCAGCGTGGGTCGCCCACAGAATGCAGTCCCTCACCAGTGACCCTTTTTTTTTTTTTTTTTTTTTGTCTATATGTGGAATGGGGGGGACGGGGAGGTGAATTTGGTGACTCATTAGTTCAGTGAGACTTAGAACATCACCACCCCAGGTTTAGTTACATGTTGCCCTTTTCCTCCACGTTGTGACTGCACTTCAGAGATGAAGATATGAACTCCAGAAGCGTGTGGGGTGCTTAGTGCATTAGCTTTCTATCTCTTTGAGAAGTTCTGGGAGCCACTGTAATGCAAGCATTTTAATAACCACCAGTGTCAATGCTCTCCTATTGTCTGCAGTAATTTCACTTAAAAATTTGGTTTAGAGTGCCCTTTCTTGTAATTTTCAATATGTTTACATTATTTTGGTGTCAGTTGTTTGCTCTTTCATTGCTTCACTTTCATTCTGTCACTTGAGAGTGAAAAGTGATGAGCAGTCTCTAGGCAAATATGTTCTATGTACCATCCTTTATTTACTGAACTTCTCGTCAAGAATTACTTCCCACAAGCATGAAATCACTATAACAACCTAAACATTGCTATGAAATGTAACCAATTACACTGGTCATATTTTAGGACTTACTTAACAAGTAACAATGTCATTTTTGTGTAAAACAAATTGTTACAGAGTTCAAAAGAAGATATCAACTTTCACATTTTTTATTGCTAATAACTGATAAAAGACAAATTTTGCTCTCTTGAGCTGTCTAACCTATCTGTTTGGGTATTCAAAGCTCTGAGCTGGCCTCTAACTGGATGACTTCCTTTGTGGGAAAATCTAGACATTGTAGGGAGGAGAAACCACAGAACAAAACACAGTTGCATATGTAGTCATGTCAAAACACAGTCAGGAAACACAGGATCCAGACATAACCTTTAGTTTTAATGAACTAAAAACAAAACCTCACTTAAAAATGGTAACACAAGTTTGATTATGGATTCTTCTTTTTTTTGGATTTCTTCTTTTTTTGGATAGTATGTAAAAATGTTACTTTTTTAACTTACATCCTCAGTTTCAAGGATGTAATTGTTTGAATCTGTTTTCTCATTTCTTTCAGTTTGAGAATTGGATCATTCAAAATTCTTTACTTCTAGAAGGTCAGTTTCCATATCCTTACCTTCACAGAAAAACCTTCAGAATGTGGCAGTACCCATTCTGGAAATGCACATAGACCACCACATCTTAAATCAGTGCTTCATGCTATACCAAAATTTCTTCTGATTCCTGCTCTGTCCTCAGGGTGATCATCTAAACATCCAGCATGCCTTTTTAACTAAATTGCCCATAAAGAGTTGGCGGCTTCAATGATTCTAAATCTCCCCCTTCAGAATGGCTGTTGGGTTTTCTTTAGTAAATGGATTCTGTTTCTCAGAATCCTCATTTTCTTTCTCACCTTTTAAAAAATGTGATAAGTGCTTGCTTGTCTACTCTGGTGCAAAATCAAAACCTCTGTTCTGTGTTGCCTTAAAATTTATATTGTCAATCATAGTATTGTAATGCGGTGAGTTGGCTGTGGCTAGCTGCCAGATGCCCACCAAGCCACTCTCTCACTTTCCCTCCTTAACAGGACGGGGGAGAAAATAAGATGAAAAAGCTTGTGGGTCAAGACAAAGACAGGGAGATCACCCAACTATTACTGTCACGGGCAAACCACACTTGACTCAGAGAAGATGAATTTAATTTGTTAGCAATTAAAATAGCTTTGGATAGTGGGAAACAAACACAAAATTTAAAACACACCTTCCTCCCACCACCCTCTTTCTTCCAGGTTCAACTTTACTTCTTCATTCCTGACTCCTCTACCTAGCATGGGAAACCTACTCCAGTATGGGCTCTCCACAGGCAGCAATACCTTCAGGAATACCTCCGGTGTGGGGTTCTTCACAGGCTGCAGTGTAGATATTTGTTATGGCGTAAACTTCTTTACAGGCTGCAGAGGAATCTCTGCTCTGGCACCTGGAACACCTCTATCCACTCCTTCACTGACCTTGATATTCGCAGGGCTGTTTCTCATACTCTTTTTTCCTCACTCCTCACTGCCATGCAACATTTCTGCCCTTTCTTAAGTATGCTTCCCCCAAGATGCCACCACCTTCGCTGAGGGGCTCAGCCATGCCCTGCGGTGCGTTAGTTGGAGCCAGCTGGAACCAGCTGTGTCCAGCACAGAACAGCCCTGGCCTATCCTCAGAGAGGTTGCCCCTGCAGCCAGCTTCTGCTACCAAAACCTAGAATGTACACCCAATACATGTTAAAATAAAGCAAATAAACAACCTGTCTTTGATCTCTCTATGTTAATATTTCCAGTCCTACCAAGCATAATCATTACTTATGGAAGAATCACAGAATGATAGAAGGGAGTAAATGAAAAGTGTGGAAGTTGCAAAACTTGACACTGAGAAATAACATGAGGGATCCTAATTCAGATCAGCTGCACTTAAAAATTAAAAAGGACCATGTACTATTTTTCCATGTTCATGTTCCACTTTTTGCCCTAAGGATCACTGATTCCCTTGGTATTCTACATATGCCACAAAACCACACTATTGCTACTCCAGTTACAATCCAGAAGCCATAGCACTTTTAAGACTTGCTTGTTCTAGTGCTCAAAAGCATATCACAAACACAAAATAAGACCTAGTTCCTATTTTTTTGCAAGCTTACATGATTCTCCACATAACAAACTAAGACACATATGATCCAACACATTTATTATCTAAAGAACTAGTCTTGTATTAAAATTGCACATGCTAAATTGTACCTATTGAAAGTGAGAATATTCAACAGTTTTCAAGATTTATCTCACTCTGCTTCTACTGGAACCCTCCTTCCATTCAAAATGTGGAAGGTTACATCTACATGGAGCAAACAAGGGCCACATGGCTATACTCCAGTACTTCAGAACGAGATAGTTCATATACCAAAAATAGCACAGGATTAGCAGGGGATTTGGTTTGAACTAGTTAGCCCTGCTGAAGTATCACCTCAATAGACCATCATGTTTCATTCAGATAGCATTGGGCCATGAGATGTACCTAAGATCAAGCATATGTGTAAATCCTTGCAGGACCGGTGTTTAAATTTCATACCACTCCAACAAAGAAGCCCTGTGTGGGCCAGTTAATAGCCAGCTTTATGTTCAGCCAAAGCTGATGTACAGCCTTGAATATTTTAGCGAGAGAGAAAAAGATAATAAAAAATTAAACCTTCCCTGCTCTAAACCCATGATTGTTTGGTGTTTATTTTGTTGAGTGAAATTGTTTCATTTGTGTAGAAAGATCCTGTATGTAAGCCAACTTCCATTTGGCATGACATTGCTACATGGTGAGGGGTGGACGTGGTGCTTAGGGACTTGGTTTACTGATGGACTTGGAAGTGCTAAGTTAACAGTTGGACTCTATGATCTTAAGGGTCTTCTCTAATGTAAACTTGGTGAGCACTCCCACCAGCTCCCTCAGTACCATTGGGTGGATCCCATCTGGCCCCATAGACTTCTGTGTGTTTTAGTGGTGTAGCAGGTTGCTAACCATTTCCCCTTGGATTATAAGGGGTTCATGCTCTCTGCAATCCCGTCTTCCAGCTCACTTTGCTTTGCTTTGCTTATAAAGACAAAACTGCAAAACAGGCTGAAGTGCTTTTACCCAAGTGAAGAAATACAGTTCAAAAGACACGAAAAAATGAAATAAAAAGATAGGGCACATCACGTGGTGCCAATGGTCTTACAATACACCTGAAGCCCTGCTTCAGGTATCTAAATTCTTTACTGGCTCTTGATCGCAAATCATTGCCATTAAACAGTAGCAATAACATTACTTCAACCTATGTAAAGGGAGGAAAGTGAACAACTGTACAGTGCAAAATAGAAAAGAAGTAGTAACTTAAAAGTGTAAACTTTGACATAGGTTTTCTAAATATTTAATCTTTAAGGCTCTCCAAACCAAAATGATATGTATCCTAAAATCAGGCCAATGAATTTCCAACTTATGTTATCAAATAAGTGCATTCTATAATAGATAGAAAGGAGACATTCGTAAGGAAAGAAACAAAACAATTGAGAAAGCAATTCTGAAGTTTGTAGACTATAATTTTCAGGGGTCACACAGTTCAGACTGTTAATTTTTTTTCTCCAGCAACTTTCTACTGTCCTAAAAATGTTGACACAGACAAGCATAGGACATAATGTTTTCTCTGCTTCATAACCTCACTGATGATGAAAGTACTGTTTCTTGTTTTGATTTATATTATCTTAAATAAATATTAAACCTTGTAATGAAATTTGACTGGCCAGCTATTTTTCTTTGAATACAGACTTAAAATTACCTGTTAAGACTGTTTGACTCTTACATAGTTCTAATACCAGCAAATAATTACACAGATGTGAGACTGTCTATATGTAAAACCAATGAGGTGTGTCATGCTTTGTTTTATTCCCCAAGAAAACTATGCTTAACAACATACCCTATGGTACTGTACATGAATTTACAGCATTCTTAGAAAACTATGTAAATTATTCTTCTTAGTTATCATTCAGGTGTAGATTTAAAATTTGCAGATAAAACATGATGTCATGGAGCCTGTCTTCCTCTTGTTATGTAAAAGCTTGATGTGCAACAGTGCCTGTTAAATGGATAACGGAAGTATGAGTTAGGAATACATATACATTTCCTGCTTTAGGTTGTTCTTTCCCCTCCTAAATGAAGTAAATACTAGAGGTAAAGCAAGTTAACCATAAACTTACCATGTATTTTAAAAATAGAAACTTACAGAAAAAAGGTATGGTCATGTTATTTTTTCTCTTCTTTATCAATATAGTACTATAGGCCTCATTGGTTAATCCCAGTAATGCTTTTGTAGGTGTTAATACATTCAATATTATTGTGAACTTTTCAAATCTGACCTTCTTGATTTGTTTCTGCAGGCTGCAAAGTAAAATATACCACCTGCTTCTGTGTAAAATAGAAAATAATTGCTTGGAGTGAACTTTAGTAGAAATAGGGTTAACATTTTGCTCTTCAGAAGGTCTACCTGGATCCACCTTGAAGAAAACTTCCTTAATTCTCTTCTGCTCTACAAATGAACTGAATGTAAAAGTTCCTTTATTCCATAAAATCAATGAAAATTGAAACATGAAATCACCTATAAATAGGAAGTACAGTTAGTCATATATCAGTGATGAATGGATATTTTATGCTTTGGGTGAACATTTCCATTTCTTATGGCACATGGAAAGTAGAGTCCAAAATCACATCATCATCATCGTCTCTTACACACAGTGAGAAAATTCTTTTTTTTGTGTACAAATAGAGAACCTTTCAAAGATGAAAATGAAAGATAAGTTTAGTTGCGGGGGGGAAGCAGTTGCTAAAGATGAAACAAAAATAAGGTGTGATGATACCCTAAACAAAGGTTACCTAATTATCATTGGAGGCAACAAAATTGGAGACTAAACTAACTATTCTCCAAGCTGTTTTTATGACTTCTTCCCATATCATAATCTCCTGAGCTGACAACGTTGCTGTGACTGTATTTACTCTGTTCCAGTCAAGCACACTGAAATTTAAGGGAATATATTGTAATATATCTAGATTTGTGAAAATCAGCCAAATGTGTTCTGTAATGCCAAAACAAAGCCAAACCCATGAAAAACTGTCACTTCATTCAAATTATGTAGCATTCGTTATAATTATTGAACAGATCCTGAAGACTTGGACCAGATTATTAAACAAGTCAATTTAGGTAGTAAAAAAAAAGGAAAGTAATTAATAAGTAGTGTTACAAACTAGACTTAGTTGGTAACAGGGATTTATGTCCTTAAAAGTCAGGGTAATTTAATTTGATAGTTACAAACAGACCTGCAATTAGTATTTGATATTCTTACTTTTTTGTGTCAGGAAACACAGAGCTAGCTGGAGCAGGTACATACGATGTTTTGCAATTTATTAATCTAGTACTAAATTCTATTAACATTGCACATGATTAGCACATTAGCACTTTACTTCTAGTAGGTTGATTTTAATGAGGTTGCTATCTGGTTAATCAGGATAATAAGTCTTTATAAAAGCTGTTTCCACATCTATAAGCATTTGCATTTCCCCATTTGTCCCACTCAACAAAAATGAAAACACATCAGTGTGTTTTATTGGTCACTAGCCATTATGAACATTTAAATAAGGTTTTGCTAGGAACTGACAGTATACAAATCTTGTGATATGGGGAAACCTTCACAATCAATTATTTACTGCAGAGTTGTCCAGCAAGTGATCTATAAGTTTAATGTGAGGTTGGACAAGACGGTTGAGCTGATCTAATTACATTGAAAAAAGTATCCAATTCCTCCTTCTGCTTTTAGCTTTACAGTCTTGTACAGCCCCTCTATTATTGCAGCCCTGCTGCATGTTTAGACTTTTGATAAACTATGGCACTAAATGAAAATCAGCAACATTATGTTACTGACGAACACCAGAAGTAGCAGAGGTAGCACAAGGGTGTTGCAAGTGGGAGGGAAAGGTGGGATGGGACAGGAGGACTGCCCTACTGTGTGGCCATCATATCAAACCACAATCTTAGTCACCATTCTCAAGATGTTAAAGATTCAAGCACTAATATCAAGTACACAAACATCTGAAACTAACTCCTGGAAAAGGACTTTGTGATGAAAAGAAGAATCAAACAAATACAACTGCAATCCACGTTTTCAGAATTATTTGTTACTTTTTCCTGTGAAATTGAGAATAAAGAGAATATTCCTGAAGCTGAACAACACTGTCAGGAAAGACAATCTCCCCCCCCACACCCCCTTGTCCCTCTCCAATATTCCTGGCTCAGATACCCAATTAATTAGCCATTCCTAAGTTTTTTGTTTGTCTGTTTGTTTGCTTGTTGTTTTTTTTTTTGTCTGATTCATCTTGAAAAAGGCCAAGCAATAAAAGCTTAATTTCAAGAGAAGCCATTTTTCACCTAATTGTTCTGTGAGAATACTGACTAATTCATTATGTTTTCTCCCCAAGATTTGCCACATTAATCAGCAAAAAGCAAACAACACAAAAACCTCCACCAAAACTAAAATACCTTTCCAACAAAATGTAAATATTTGCTCATCCTTTGACATGACCTGTTTTGGCCATTTTCTTCATAATTTGAACAAATATATCAGTTTTGTCTTGTTATCCAGTAGCACTCAAACATAACTGCCCTAGGGCATATTCATTTAAGGAGGAGCTTTCCAAAATGACAGCAAATCCTTTCTGATTATACTCAAAGGACTCCGATTCAGTATCCTAGCCATTTTTTTCATTCAATAGTGACTTAAATGAGCACTCCAACCTCATCTAGATGCAACTGTCTCAAAAATTACTGGTGTCATAAATGACATTAAAAAAAAAAAAAAAAACCACAAAAAAACACCAGCCAGAAGGCTATGTTTTCTAAAGATTTTTCAAACTTGAACAAAATTATTTTCAGAAGGATACTTCTCCATATTTCTGTGGCTTTTAAACTTATACAAAAAGTATAAGATCTGAATTGAAAAAACCTTCCACTTCTGTATTGTTTTCCTTCCTATGAACCTTTATGCTTATCAGAAATGTAGTTTTTGACCCACTTTGCCTTTTTCTCCTGTCCCAGTCTCCAGTCCCCTTGATATACATCAAGGCTTTTGTATCTCCAAGAATAGTTACCAAAACAACTATTTGCTTTTTCTGGGGAAAATATAAGTACAAACTTACATTGTATTATTTCATGTAGCACAGGATCACAATGTCTCAAAAGCAGCACTGGGGGACAGAATCTTTCTCTTTGGTGCTTGGCTGCATTTCAGGGAAATGTTTTTTCTCAAATTCAAAAAAAATAATCTGACAAAAACATTTCTCACAGCGCTCAGCAAGATGATGGTAAAATGTCCAAAACATTTGTCTAGTCTGTTAGCAAGCTTGTTTGCCTGATAACTAAACAGGGCTGGTAAGTGAAGAAGAATACAACTTACCTAAGAAAAGTAAAACCACGAGCATCCCTTACTTTAGCCATGGAGAAAATATACATCTGCCTGTACAAAATGTCAGTTGTCAGTGGTCAGGATAGCTATGAAAAATGGAAGTGACTGAAAACTCATTGCATGTATTTGCCATGTTAGGAGAACCTTGAGCAAACCCGGTGCCATATTTGGGTATGTTTGTTTTCTCTCTCCCTGTGCCTGCAACTAGAAGAGATCCCAGGAAGAAAATTAATACATTGAAAAATTTCTATAGACTGAATACTGGACTAGTACTGATTTAAATAAGATAATTTGTCACATAATGATACTTCACAAAGTAGTATGCCAACATAGCTGGGAAATGAGGACACTGGATTTCACTGTCTGTGCTGTAGCATGATTGTTACTCCCATCCCTAGAAGTGTTCAAGGATAGATTAGATGGGGCTTTGAGCAGCATAGTCTAGTGGAAGGTGTTGGTCTCTTTAAAACTCTAACCTTTCTATGATTCTGTGATTGTCTTAGAATCATAGAATCACAGAATTGCCTAGGTTGGAAGGGACCTTTCAGATCATCTAGTCCAACCATCAACCTAACTCTGACAAAACCCACCACTAAACTATATCTCTAAGCACTATGTCTGTCCAGCTTTTAAATACCTCCAGAGATGGTGCCTCCCCCACTTCCCTGGACAGTCTGTTCCAATGCTCACTAACCCTTGCAGTGTAAAAATTTTTCCTAATATCCAGTCTAAACCTCACCTAGCACAACTTGAGGCCATTTCCTCTTGTCCTATCGCCTGTTACTTGGGAGAAGAGATCGGCTTCCACCTCTCTACAACCTCCTTTCAGGTAGTTGTAGAGAGCGATAAGGTCTCCCCTCAGCCTCTTTTTTTTCTGGGTTAAACAATCCCAGCTCCCTCAGCCTCCTCTCATAAGACTAGTTCTTCAGACCCCTCACCAGCTTATTTGCCCTTCTCTGGACACGCTCCAGCACCTCAATGTCTTGTAGTGAGGAGACCAAAACTGGACACAGTACTCGAGGTGAGGCCTTACCAGTGCTGAGTACAGGGAGGCGATCGCTTCCCTAGTCCTGCTGGCCATGCTATTCCTGATAAAAGCCAGGATGCTATTGGCCTTTTTGGCCACCCAGGCACACTGCTGGCTCATATTCAGCTGGCAGTTGACCAACACCCCAGGTCCTTTTCTGCCAGGCAGCTCTCCAGACACTCTTCCCCAAGCCTGTGGTGCTGCATGGGGTTGTTGTGACCCAAGCACAGGACTCAGCTCTTGGACTTGTTGAACCTCATACCATTGGCCTCAGCCCATCGATCCAGTCTGTCCAGATCCCTCTGCAGAGCCTTTCTACCCTCAATCAGGTTGACACTCCCACCTAACTTGGTGTCATCTGCAAACTTACTGAGGGTGCACTCAGTCCCCTCATCCAGGTCATTGATAAAGATATTAAAGAGAACTGGCCCCAATACTGAGCCCTGTGGAACACCACTTGTGACTGCCAACTTGATTTAACTCCATTCACCACCACTCTATGGGCCTGACACTCCAGCCAGCTTTTTACCCAGCAGAGTACTCCTGTCCAAGCCATGGGCAGCCAGTTTCTACAGGAGAATGCTGTGGTAGACCTTGTCAAAGGCCTTACTAAAGTCCAGGTATGTCTTCTAACATGTCACAGTAACTTGATTCTGTGTTTTGTTAGCATTATGTAATTTGAAAAGTTTCTTGTTAAGCCAGATGTGAACTGACTAGAGTTATTAAGTGTTTGGGCGATTGAGATACTTTGCTTTATTCCTTTATTTTACATTACTATTTCTAATTCTGCAAGGTCTTCTCTTTTTTTTTTTTTTTTTTTTTTTTGATCAAGAGACTGAGCAAAAGATGAATGTTTATTCTATATGTGACTTGGATTATATCAAAATAACAGATTTAGTTTTCAGAATGTCTTCCCTCATTTGAACAGATTTATAGCAAGGTACACAATTTTTAAAGTTGTTTCAGTAATAGCTAGCAGTCAAACTGTTATAATTTTAACTTATTATGAAGCTCTAAAGAGTTCATTTTAAAAGAAAGCTAAAATGCATTGAAAACCAACGTGAGTTATGGTCTCTTTGCCAGTGTGTTGATGTTTCTGAGAAAATCAGTGTTGATAATGTCTAAGAAGACTGCATGCTGGTGTAACATTTAACGCAAAAAAGTTAATCCGATATAGAAAAAGACAAGGTCATGGTAATGCTGCTTTTCTGTTTGCATGACTATACTCCATCTTTAACATCTTTGTATGCTGTTATTTCAGAGCCTCTTATTTGGTGGAAATAAAGGAAATCTCTGTTGCATTTCAATGGCAACAAGTAAAGGCAGCAATTTGTTGAGATTTTTCTAAGTTGATATGAAAATATCTTGGTATATGTTGATATATGAATTAAATACGCAACCAAATTATGATTCTTATTTAATTCCTATATCATGGCATTTTAGCTAACATTTTGTGTAAAATGTTTTTGAGGAAGTTATTTGTATGTGTAATTTTAATATACCTGTTTATATTAGTGGGTTTTAGTCATCGTGATGCAGAAAGGATTAATGCAATTTACATTCAAGCAAATCATCAAAACTTCACAGTGAAGTCACGTAAGAAACTATTACTAATAATCATCTTAGAAATATAATTTGTTAAAATATGAAGACAAAACCTGCGCTCCTCCCGTGCTGAGAAGTGGATTGAAATCAGAATCCCTAGGCTTCACTGTGGGACCTTAACTGGGTATTATGTTTGTCCCCTTCCTGTAAGGTACACAGGAAAGTAAGCTCAGTGGAGAGTGGAAAGGAAGTTATATGGAAATGCATGGAAATAATATTGTTTTTTTAACAGCAGAACAGCCAAAGCTTTTGCTCATGTTGAGTAATACTTTGTACACATATGAATCCTTTTTTTTAGTCCAAATTAACTTAAAAAGGACTTTAAAATATTGACTTTTTTCTTGCTTGGATATCTCTTCTGCTTATGTGCCTGTACAAAAATACTGTCAGCTTTGTCAGCTGTACCTGTTTTGGTAAAAGTGTTTTATTGGTCCTTACTATTATGTCCAGATTTGAGATTTCATCTGTTTTATTAATATGTGTACACAGTGATGATGTGAAATAAATCTGTATTTTGTCAGGGTTTGTTAATATTTGAAAATAAAATAGAAGTAGTAATTTTATTACATTCTAGCAAGAACAAAATGACCACATTTTATAGTACCACTAGCATTACCTATAGCACATTGAATTATTCATATCTGACTCTCTATTAATGCCAAATATGCCTGCAATATAAATCAGGGAAAGGAGGGAAAGGATAAACTGGTCACTTATAGTTTATATTCAAATTCAAGTTCTTTTGTGGGTGGAGAATGCTTATTTTCCTCGTATTTTAGACAGAAGTGAAATGTTTATTTTCTTTAATTTTGTGCAAGGATCAGACATTTATGCAGCTCCCTTTACCCTTACCCTGGATCAAATGCTCTATACAGTTGTTTATGAGGGCCAGGCTAAATGGGTCCATTCTTCTATAAATAGAATGAATCACAACATCCTAATCTGTTATGTGTCTCACCAAAGGGACCTAAACTGTTCCAGTCAAGAACTGAACACTCTTAAAGACAATTCAGCATGATCTAATAGTGATAATGAAACAAACCAGCATTTATTAGACATCTAATCTTAAAACAAAGTCCTGAAGTCAGAATGCCCAGACTGCACTGAGGAAAGACTTAGTTATGCAAAGCAGCACAGGACACCTGCAAAACTTTTATTTCCTCATGGGTTTCCAGAGTGCAGTTCCATGTACTTTTCAGTGGCAAAGCTGGTTTAAAAGATTGCTTTTCTAACACCACTTGCTCAATCCTGCCCCTGTGCTAGAATTCATCACTTCTTCAATGTAGCAGTGCAACTATTTGTAATGCTGCGCTGCAAACTGAATAATTGTGAATAACAAACCTTGTAGACTCTTTTATTTATACAGTTCATTTCAAGGATCTATTCTACATTATGGCCTTACAAATGTTTTCAGCGTCACAAAAGAGAGGGTGGTGAATGAGAACAAGCAGCAGGGGCTCAAGGTGTGTGCGTTTGTGTAGGGAGTGAGGACCTCTTAAATTAGCTTCACTTCCAAAGAAAATGCATGTGGAACTACACTCTTAGTCTTCCACCTGCTCTCTTCTTTAATACAACTTCTATTCACATTGTTCTTCTGTTCCTCCCTTCAGGGGGGATTCACTGTTTAAAGCAAATATCTGGTAGTTGAAAATTCCATTCTCTTCAGCAAAGTATAATTTCTCAGGTAGGAGGGCCTCATTCAATTGCCAATAGCCCTGCATACACTACCATAAATATCTGCAACCTCCCATCACAGTATAAGACTTTAACACATTCTTTCCTTTATTTCAGATGTAGAGAGAAAGGGAAACTACGGCAGGCATAATGAAGACAAATGTATTCTCACACTCTCCACACAGTCAGTCCTGCTTCTATTGTAATTAGCAAACTTCTCTTTTACTCCAAAGGAAACAGACTGCTGATGAACTGAAACAGTAGACTGAAAGACAGTAGACTGAAAGAGTAAATTGAAACAATACATTACATGAGCAGTAGCAGTAATCTCTCCAATTTTGTGTTACATCTTACATTTTCTTGATGTAATTCCTACCCTTTTTAACAAAATTTAAGAAAAGAATGCAAATTAGTACAAGTGTGGAAACTCAACAGCCTGGGCAAACACTTTGCATATGAAAGTACTGAGCAAAGACTGCAACTTCAGTAGAAAAATCCTACATTTTTTTTTTTTCTCCTTTTCTCAGAGTGGGACAACTGTTTCACTTAATAAATCATAGAAAACTATGAAAGTCATCTCATGTCCCTTTACTCAACCTGTGATGACATTGCAGCACATCAGAAATACGTTTTGTCTCAAATCTATGCACAATCACAGTATTACAGTCACAGAATCACAGAATGGTTGAGGCCGGAAGGGACGTCTGGTCCAACCCCCCTGCCAAAGTAAGGCCACCTACAGCCAGCTGCCCAGGACCATGTCCAGATGGCTTTTTGAATATCTCTGAGGGAGACTCCTGGGAGAGGAGAGACAGCTGGTCCATCACATTCCCAGGGATCAAGGTGAGGCTGACCAGCCTGTAATTCCCTGAGTCATCCTTCTTGCCCTTCTTGAAGAGAGGAGGGACATTTGCTTTCCTCCAGGTTCCAGACACTTCTTCCAGTCACCATGAGCAATCAAAGATTATTAAAAATGGCCTCACATGACATCTACTAGCTCCCTTAACACTAGTGGGTGCATTCCGTTAGGGAACATGGACTTATGTATGTCCAGTTTGCTTATCTATTCCCTGTCCTGATCCTCTTCCACCAACTGTACATCTTCCTTGTTCCAGCCTTTTTCCCGTGTCACTGGGATTCCTGAAGGATGGTCTTGCTAGTAAAGACTAAGGCAAAAAAGGCATTCAACATGTCTATCTTTTCCATGTTCTCTGTAACCAGGTCCCCCATCTCACTAACCAATGGGCTCACATTTTCCCTAGTTTTCCTTTTGTCGCCTATGTACTTACAGAAACCCTTCTTGTTGTCTTTGGCTAGATTCAGTTCTGTTTGGGCTTCAGTTTTCCTAGCTTCACCCCTGAATGCTTGGACAATGTTTCTGTATTCCTCCCAGGCTGGCGGTCCTTGATTCCACCCTCTGTATACTTTCTTTTTTGTTTGAGTTTTGCCAGGAGCTCCTTGTTCATCCACACGGGACTCCTGGCATTTTTGCCCAACTTCATATTCATTGGGATGGAACTCTCTTGAGCCTGGAGGAGGTGATTCTTGAATATTAATGAACTTTCTTAGGCTCCTCTTTCCTCAAGGGCCTTATCTCATGGGATGCTTCCAAGCAGATTGTTGAAAAAGCCAAAGTCTGTTCTCCTGAAGACCAGGGTTGTAAGCATAATTTTCATTGTACTCCCTGTCCTCAGGATCCTGAACTCCACCATCTCATGGTCACTGCAGCCAAGGCTGCTTGGACTTTCATATTCCCAATGAACCCCTCCTTGTTGGTGAGAAGGAGGTCCAGAAGAACCGGTCTCCCTGTTGGCGCCTCTATCACTAGGAGGACATTATCAATGCACTCCAGAAACCTTCAAGATTGCTTATGTCCTGCTGTGTTGTCCCAGACGTCCTCCATTGGGGTGGTTGAAGTCCCCCACGAAGACCAGGGCCTGCAAACCTGACACTGCTTCTATCTGTCTGTAGAGGGCATGATCCACTCATTCTTCCTGGTCAGGGGGCCTATAGTAGATACCCCTTATAATGTCACCTTTACCTGTCCTGTCTTTTATCCTAACTCATAAGTTCCCTGTTGTCTCCTCATCCATCCCCAGACAGAGTTCCATCCTCTCCAATGGCTATCTCACATAAAGGACACCTCTGCTTCCTCATCTTCCCTTCCTGTCTTTCCTAAAGAGCCTGTATGTCTCCGTTGCAATCATAACAAAGTAATATAACCGAAGCCTTTTTTCACACTGTGAGCACCCAGAGTGATATTATTAGGGTTTGGGTTTTGTTTTTTTTTTTTTTTTTTTTTTCCATTTCCTTTTGTCTCTGTCTTTATCTCTGGGTCTTTGCAACTAAGATGCATACCATAGTCAAAACCTGCTATCCAGACAGCAGTGCTCACAGTTCACGGTGCAGGCAGCTTCAGTAGTGCTTCTGGGAGTAGTGCTAAGAGGAAAAAATCCGATCTGCTGCACAGGATATGAAATATCTACATGGAGTTTTCAATAATTCTCATAAGGAAAAAATCGACTTCTCAGCTCCAAAATAAATTAAGCTAGGTATAAACCAGAATATCTTAATTTTTGTGCTATTTTGTTTCAGTTTATTTTCAGTTTGTTGTTTCTCATTATTAAGGTATCTGAAAAACTTCCAGGTGTAATAAGTGAAAACTAAGTTCTTCAGGTTGGTGTTCTTCCTGCTTTTCTTTTCCATTCCCAGAATCTCAGTTTATTGCCCAACTGAAGTACCAGCATGCAACATTGCACTCTGAAATATCCAGATACAGCACATGAATTGCAATTTATAGGAGTTTTATACCTGTGTTTCAGAACTGGTCAGAATTTTTTTGTGGTGTTGTTCTCTGTCTGATCAGGAGATTTTCAGTGGAGTTTTGCCTGTCAGAAGACGTCATTTTGTTGAAGTCACATTGCTTGCTGATTTCAGTGAATCCTGTCTGATAATGAAAGCTAACCTCATTTCCCTGACTTCTTGGCAGCCTGCCTACCTGACCATCTGTGAGTCTGTCTAAAACAGAAGGACTTCCAAGCTTAGTGTCTAGCTGCATCCCAGGAAGGATGGTGTGAGACAGGACTCGTGAAATTTTCCAATTCTTTGGATACTTCGCATTGCAAGCAGGCAGTTCCATGATGCAATGTTGGATGTAAGATTTCTGTACTACTAGGTCTATTTAAAGGCCTCCTCTCACCCCGATTTAGAGTCTTACTCTCCTAGAAATTCTGAAATATCTCATTTCCTGCCCCCTTCCCCCAAACGGGTAATAATTAGACAGATTTTTCTACTGTCTTATTTTGCTTATAGCTTAACTGCTGTAAGATAGCTATTTTCTGTGTAAGCTTTCCCTCATATGCTGACTTTTGTAAGCATATTTCTTTTATTCCTTAATTTCTTAGAAAAGACATAGGCTTTTCCCATATCCTGTGAAGACTTCTATATACAAAAGTCAAATATAAATTAGAAAATGTTTCTATAGTAAACTTTATTCTTTGCATTGTTTTTCATGCACACATCTCAAAAGTTATGTGTATAGGAGAATAATGACTGTCATTATTTTTTTTCCAAATAAGGAAGTCGTGATATGGATAAGTGACTTGACTAAGGTTGTAGGACAGATTATAATAAAGTTGATCAGACAGAGTTTAATGCCTATGTCTGTGCATGATACTACAGAAATGTAGCTACTATAAAGCCACAAAAATAGTAGAAACCTAAATTTCATATTCAACCGAAAAGTTAAGTACTACAGAAAAAAAAATCTTCACTTTTGGATTGGTGTTTTTTTGTTGTTTTTTCTTTTTTTGGTTTGGTTTGGGTTTTTTTTTTTGCTTTGTTTTGTTTCGGTTTTCAGTGAAGCAAAATCAAAAGAAAGATGAAATTCCTCTGAGATCTGGCATCACATTTCTGGAAGCTCAGTCAAAGTATACAATTCACCTTGAAAGAAATGGAATTTGACTTTTTCTTTCTGTGTAAGTCACTGTCTCTGGTAATAATGATTTCCTAGCAGATAGCCAGTCAAAAGATTACTAGAATTAAAATCTTTGTAAAATAAGCCTGTTCGCACTGACAGCTAACTTGTTTTTTTCCCCGTTCCTTTTGTAAGACAGTAAACAGAAACAAAGCCTGCAGCAATACAAAGAAAGCTAGCACATCAAAGAGGGATTAGTTTAGGAGGCTATGACAGATGTAAAGTGCTTTGCACACATTGCTATGTGATGTTCAACATATGTTGTCAATTAAAAATTGCTTAAGAAATATTTAACAAGGCAAAGCTAACATACCCCTAGTTTGTAAGAATATATTGAGCTTATGCATCACTGCTCCTCATTTTATTTTTTCAGTTTTGCTGTAAGCTGAGGAGAGCCTTATATAACAGGACTCTCAACTATTTTATGTTTTAAAGTAGCACTTTAATTCAATGTATTGGAAAGCAGCATCCATTTCATCTTTTAGTAAGATAATGACTGGATAATTTAGCAAGCAGAGGACCAGCTAAACTAGTTAAAATTAGTTTTCTGCAGTAAAGAATCATTCGCTACATTTGTAAAAATAGGCACCTACCTGCATTCAAGACATCATAGGCTTTGGCACATTCTTTACCCAGATTTTGCTAATACCAATTGTGGGAAATCTTCCTAGTAAACACCAAGGCATATGACACAAGCTCCTAGGTTAAATTGCTATTTTATCATTATCTGTTACACCTGAATCTTTCGCTGTGCAAGACATTTGTCATCCTTTTTCATTTTTTCTTTTTGTTCTTCTAAAATGATGAGGTTTTGTACCCTATTCAACCCCTAAATAGCCACTAGACAGTATTCTCTGTCTTCTCCCCAAAATACAAGTGCCTTTGTACAGAACTGTACCACAAAGCCTCCATTCAAGAACATAGAAAAATTCTTGTTGAACTCTAATGCCTCAAGATCTCTTCACAAAAGATGTGTTCCTAATGTTAGGAAATTCCTGAAAGCACCACTGCTGTTCCTATGACCACAAATGAAGAACTTTTCACCCCTGAGAGAACAGAGGTTTGCAGTGACCTATGAAAAATACTGCTTATGATTGTGGAGTATATGCTAACTCCTGTGTGGAGGAAGAGGGACTGAACGTGTGGAGGAAATCAATAACAGGTCCACAGAGATTTTGCAGTATCTGGCTATCCCCACTGACTTCCTGAAGATAATCCCACAATGAATTGACATTTCAATTGAAGTCTGCAGTTCCACTGGTAATAATATTGCTGTCTTGAGTCTCCTCTAATGGAATTCTGTTTCCAATTGGAAAATATGAGAGTGTTTAAAAATAAAAGTTACAGTGTTTATTCCAAGAATCTTTGTACTTCTTAAATACATATTGCAGGCTGCTGTATACATCATCTGCTGATCAAATGTCAGCCCAACTCCTACTTCCCTTTAAATAAGATATAAAAGTACTCAAGAGGTATTCAGAGAACTGTGAACTGTATGTGGCCTTTAAATGTGTTACTGATGTGGGAATGCACGCTGAATTGCTGTGGTGTAGGATGTTTGACTATAAATTGAACTATTAACCAGGAAAAATTGAAACATATACTCAAATATTGCAATATATGTTAATTTAAAAGAATGGTATAGAACAGATAGATTTCTGCCTCGGTGAGAGAAATAAAAAGGCATGGAGGAGGAAATAAGATTGGTTTTCTTTATATATAAAACTGGAACTACGGAGTGACTACTTTGTTCTTGATCTTTAATTTTCTGTTTCCTCCTTTTTTGAATAAGTACTATGGGATTATAAGCATAAATAAAAAAAGTGACAAATGTATCGTAGTGATCCTAAGAACTGGTAGATCATGTTGTACAATCCAGTTTAAAATCCAAACTAAAAGAAAATATATTCATTGTTTCTGGTTTTGATCAAAAATAAAATTGAAGTCTGAGAACAGTGTAACCCTTTCAGTAGTTTATTGTTATTCAAATGTACCAAAAAAAGTATTTTAGTAATAAAAGGATCTTTTTGTTTGTTGTATATTATGGGTAAATAACTTCCAGTATTTAAAGCCTGATACTGCAAATTGCAGCTTTGTTAGTTGCTTAGATACACCTTTCAGTATTGCTTGGTTAAGTATAACCTATATGTTCACAAGGAGGATTGAAAACCATGTGGGCTTTGAAAGTCTCAAGGCACAGTAGCTTATTAAGGGAAAAGATAAGAAAACTTAGGAAATTGTATTAAGTATTTTAAACCTTTCTTCTTGTCCACACAGGCCTTGCCTAAGGCATCATTACTAGGAAAGGTAGGCTACTGCAAGATTTATCAGCTATGTGCAGAGCTTGAATTGACATTCACGCAAAGAAATGGAAAATGCTTGAGCTCGTCTAATTGTGGATAGTGAAGTTATGTCCTTGTTGAGGTAATTTAAACTGATTTTCTGTATTGAAGCTTAATATGAAAGATAATTATTTCCTTTATAAGGAGTAAAGGATCTTCAATATTCTTAAACAGTAGGAAAGGATAACACTTATTGGGTTTTTTTGTATCTGATTATTGTTTGACAGTATGCCTTTTAATTTTTCTTACTGCATTAAATTAAGTTTATCAATGGTCTGTTCCAAAATAACAAACTCTCCTGTTTGTATGTAGAGAAGGCTGCTACATGTATCGAATCCATTCCGCAGTATTGCCATGCTATGTTTTCTGCCTTTTTTCAGGTACCAGTTACCTTATTTTCTACTTATCTGTTCTGATTTTATTCTTATGGTCCAATTTCTAATTATTTTTTTTTACTTTTGTTTTAACTTTTTTTTTTTTTTTTTAACTTTTGGAAGCAAAGTTGGTGTTACCATGTTTGTTATGTATTACTGCAAACACTGAAATAAAGATTTCACAAGAAACACATTAACATTCGTATTCATTTAATGAGTTTATTATCAGGGTATGTTAGAACAGTTTTGCATCTGATTAAAATGTTGACTAGCTTCTGAAGGAAAGTGCATATATACCTTGTGAATTGATATTCAGCTTTGTGGGTGGCTTTACAAATCTTGAGAGCTAACAGTAACTGGAATAGGTCTGCTGACTTCATCACTCTCTTCACCTAAGTGATATCAATTAATGCCAGCTCTGGATTTGAACCAAATATGCAGATATTTCTAGAATTTATTGCATCTTTGTGAGGTTTTTGCAAGTATACAGTAATTATTTCAGTCATAACAAAATAATAATTAAAAAATAATTATCAATAGGTTAGAATAATTTTAGATCCACCGGAGATGCAACCAGTTATGGTTTATAGAAGTTTTCTCCCAGACATGTCTGTCTATGTCATCATTTCTGGAACCCACACACCTATAATTTTTATGACCTGATGTTTCCTCTGTTAGAAGTGCTGTCCGGAAAGCTGTGGAAAGGTACAGCCTTTAATTATTAGTTAACTCATATCCACAAAAATTATGGAAGATTTATCCCCTTTCTACCTATGTCACAGAGATTCCCATATTTGTAAAAGCAGTCAGAGTTGTGTGCTATGGTCGTGTGCTGTCATGGGTATCCATATTAACTTGTGTTAGTATTAGCACCACACTACCTTGCAATATGGTCATTACAACAGCTTAAGTGTACATGTATCCTTAACTTGTCTCTGCAGAGTTAGTTTCCCACATCAGTAGTGAGACTTGTCGAAACTAGGCCTCTCTCTTCAGCTTGATAATGCAATTGCCAACTTGTGCCAGCTGTTGAATGCTAAATTGTATTGATTTTGCCTTGATTGCCTACGTATGTCAAAAACTTTTGGCTGCTATTTGTTTTTATTGTGGACTACTACTATGGAAATGGTCACATCCTCTCTATCCCATCAGGCTGTAATGTGCGTATCAATCTCCTGAAGCTGTGCTTAGCAGAAAGCAATCTTGGGGGGCAGAGGTATGGGGGCAGTGGACAAATTAGAATTTACAGGAGATTTATCTTCTACTTTTTTATTCTGTGTACAACTTCCTGCATGTAGCCCTCACAGTAGAGGCTGTCATCTGAATCTGAGCTGATTGTGCTGTGTTTTGAACTTTCATTATTTTATCGCAAAATTCGAATCAGGTTTTTTTTTCATCTGCCAGTTTAGATATCTAATAGAAAGTGGAAGTTTACAATGACACAGAAGTGGCTGAACAGGTAGTGACAGCTGAGTTTACACTGAAGAGTTCCCTTATGCAGGATTTGGTGCTGTCAAAGCTATCTGTCTAAACCTGGGTGATGAGAACACATTTTTTAACCCTTTGGAGAATTCAAATCCAAGTCTTCAACTTGATTTTACTTAATCATATCTCACGTATCTTATGATGGCTGTAGAAAGGCATGAAAAATCCTAATGTGTAGTGGCCCAGAAGTGTAAAAATCAGACTCAAATAAAAATATGCATCCAGTTTCTATATACACAAGAGTAAATTCTGGAATGCGAGCAACCGGAAAATATCTAACATGAAAAGGTGTCTGAAATGGAAATGATAAAAGTAGGGACTTAACCTTATTCGTTTGGTTTCTGTCATTTGGAATGTCTCTTCTTTCACAGACAGGATTCTTAAAACATGTCGTCTGCTTGCTTTAAGTTTTGCATAATTGTGTTGGTGATTACCTGTTCCAGTTTTTAAATTAGAAAATATACTGCTAATTAATCTGATGAATTGTTACCTTTTCAAATAACTCAGTCCCTGAAAGAGAAAATTAATTCAGTTTCTACTTCCAAAATATTTACTCATTTGTACCCCCAAATTATCTACAATGCAGTCTGGCTGAAGTTTTATGCTGCTGGAGGAAATCACCAGAGGAGATAATTTAAAAATTGGAGAAGTGACTACTATCTTTAGAACCTGAAGACAAGTAGCATCGAGATAGGTCTTGATCCTGTAATAAAGTTGCATAGGGAAATAATTTTCAAGGCACACTACCACAGAGCTCCAGAGAAATCAATGAAGGGTCTGCCGAGACACTGGAGATTGTTGCTTAGAACTTGTAGAGTTGTGTAATGCAGGGAGTTAATAGACTGTTAGCTAATTTCATTTATGTCACTGTCTATTTTGATAAGCCATAGATGAAAAGAATCTCGTTTAATCTAACAGAAGCATGGAAACTGTGGTTTTACTTTGTCATATATTTCATTAGAGTTTTCCACTATTTGGCTTCTTTGTCATGCTTACGAGGTTTACTTTTCACAATTGTGATAGAATATGAAAAATGTTATATTTCCTCACAATAGGGTCTGGATCTTTTTTATTTGATTGTTTGGTTTGTTTTTGATATTCACAGTATTTTTGTTCCTAAGATAAATTTATTTCAACATATTAAAAAAAATATTTTCCATTTTTCATTCAGAAAAATATTAAGTGTGTGAACTTTGCAACTGAGGGTGGAATATAGATCTTAGTTTTTAAAAACTTCATCCTATAAACCTGTTCGTATCATTACTGAGATTAGCAATACCACTGGAGCTACCTACTTTACCTGTAAAAGAAAACCACAGATGTGTAAATCTTCACTGTATCATGGCTGAAGATCTTTATCTACCTCATGGTAGACTCATCATGGCAAGAATCTGATAGATTTTGTAGTTGAATTTTTGCCGGTAAATTAAACAATGCCAAGGAACATTAGAGGGCATGGGGATGCTATCTTTATTGCTAAATTATTAGGAAGTTCTGTAGAATCATTTTAGCTCATATAAACATTCCTGTTTGTTTTCAGGCATCATTAAGGAGTGAGCATGAGTAAGGAAACATCCCTAATAGGCAATTTGGATGTTGCCACTCTGTCTTGGAAGGTAAGGGAACACCACAGTCTGGATATGAGCTAATCCACATCACACAGCCTCAGTGTCAGTGAACAGTCTCAGGTATCCTTAGTTTACTAACACAGACGTACATATGAGTTTTAAGCTGTACTGACTAATTCAGCAGCCTTTGTTAATTTATTTATTATGAAGGGAAAATCTGGCCTTTAATAGCTTTTCTTGCTTCAAGTCCCTCCTGCTTTTTGGACTTATGTATTCTTTTCTTTCATTTTGTATTCTCTTTAGGTCGTTCTTTTGTCCCCTTTTTCAACCTCCTTTAAAAATAATGATCTATATATCTCCCATTTCAGGCAAGAGCAGTGCCCTCTGTCTCTGTGTTCCGTCACGCTCCACCCACTGTTCTGTTCTCCTTCATTGTCCCTGTTCTGTTACCTCTTCTGAGCTTTTTATCCACATTGTTCCTTGTCTTTTGCTCACTCCCAGTCAAAATGAAGTTGTGGTATGTTCAGAAGTTTTCAGGTCAAATGTTATAAATTGGAAAATGCTGAGTTCCAACTAAGCAGCTACAAATTTAGAGGTGAGTTGAGATGATTTTAGGAAAACATTAAACTTTTAAACATGTTTAATGATTTATGTATTTTCCAAAAGAGAGAGAAAAAAAAACCCTACTAATTTGTATTCATTTTAAGTAGTAAGAAACTACTGATTTATATAGATTTTAAGATCACTACTTTTTATTTTAGTGATTAGAGAGAAAGGAGGGAAAATTAAATTCATTGTATTGAACTGACTTTCTGATAACAAGTCTTTATTTGCACAGGTCTGAGACTAATCATAGCTAAATGCTTAATCAGGCTATCAGGAAGTAAATCTAAGATAAAATAGAACTTTTTGTTTAATTATGAAAAAATCTAGAGAGAAAATAAGAATATTTTAAAGTGTAGAGGAATGCAGCATTCCTTTCTGCTATCACGAGCCCAGCTGGAACAAGTGTAGAGGCGACTCAGTTCCCCTTCTATTTATCACAGCAACCCTCCAAGAAGGTTAAGCTTTTTACCTTTCTCCCCTTTTGGGTAAGACTTCCATTACACTTCTGTTCTTTTGAGACAGTAAATTGTCATTCTGTGTCATGACTGCCACACAGTCATGCTATATTTCTTGTTTCTTTTGAAAATCATTTTCTTGCATAGTTAGCCATTAAGCTTTGTTTTGAAAACTGTTTATATTTATTCTTTATATATGCATGGTATCTTTACATTATGAAACAAAATTTTGTGAAATAAAAATTTTTTTGGCTCAAAAAATACAAATTCAGAGGATAATTTAACTAAGGGGCAAGTCTGCAGCTATTTTAAAATGAAGTAATACTGTTTATTTTTCTGGCATTGTGTTGATTTACATCATCTCTGTATTAGAATATCATCTGTGTATTTGACTTTATATATCCAAAATATACTGCATATATATATCCAAAAGAAGGGAGTTTAGCCTTCCAATAAAAATGCCTAGTAACCAGTTGAATATTTTTAAACATGAACTATCCTCTATTACCCAAACTTTGGTTGACTTAAAAGGCAGCAAATTACTTTCAGGAGACCATAGTCTTGAAACTGCTGATAGCTCAGATTCAGACTTCTCTATTACCATGCAAGGAAATCATTAAACACTTGTTTCTGTGTAGTGCTTTGCAAAGAACAGGAAGGGTCATTTACAGTCTTTGCATAACATATTTAAGGGAAGAAGAAATAACAGTCGCCTTGCTTTGCTGTTTGAATTAAAAACTCTCTAGAAATGTTCTGTATGCAGGCACGTAGTGTGATGAGGAGAGGTGAAGACGGTGGTAGAGCCAGTAGCTGCGCAGTCCATAGGCCTGCAGTTAGCATAGTGGAATAAAACTGACATATAGGAGAAAGCTTGCTTTCCTCATAATAAATTAGAAGGAAATATTATAAAAGTTGCCTCTGATATGTTTACACTGGCTTGCCTTTCTATCCCAGAGTTGTTGGCTTTTAAAATTTTTAGTTTGTGTCTTGAAATTTCATACTAAGAATTAGCTGTCAACTCAGAGTCAGTGTTTTTAGACTTCTCCTTAAGCTGCCTCAATTATTTCCTTCTTCTAAGGTGAGAAGAACTATGTTCTAAAAGTGCCTGTTGCTGTCTGTTGCCAAGAAAGGAAACCCATCCATATGCAAGTGTTTATAAATTTTACAGTCAGGTAAACTGAATTCCACCCTGAATGTCACTGAAAACTATAATTTTCCAGTTAATGCAAGCTCTCTAGGTCATCATACTGATGTTACATTTTAGTCTTACAGATTCTTATTGTCCAGCATGTCCGAAGAGAATCCACATGTCTAAAGTCTAGTCCAGCATCTTCTTTGATTATTCAATCCTCTTCTTCTTTGGCTTGACAAAAGCATATTTGCTTTGATTTACTTTTATCCATTAAGAATGCTGCTGCAAATAAAATTTTCTCATCTTGACCTCTGACTATAGCACTCTTCTGCATTCCTTCACTGGTATCTTCTATATTAAGTCAAACATAAGCGATATGTTTTCTCTTTCAGGACCTTTGACAGACTTTTGCTTTCTTCCTTTGTTCAGTAGTGAGAGGCTGTCTCCTGATTCTGATCATAGGTCCAGTCCTGCATTAGAAATTTAACAAGTGGATAAATGATTCTTTATGCTTGCTCCCTTGCCAGTCCTCTTCATCATTGCTTTTTCACAGAAGTATGCACAAAACACTTATTGTTCTCATTGGTACGACTCTTCTGCTATGATAGTTATGAAAAAGTAACAATTAAGCAGATGATGTTTTGAGATGACTGCTGATCTTTGTGGCTGTCATTGTCTCACTGTTTCCTTGTAGTCTGGCAGGTTTTTATCTGTGTCTGTTTGCTCTGTCTTATATCATACTTAGGGAAAGAGTTATCTAACATTGTCTGCCTAAAAATTAGGTAGACACCTATTCTAAGCAAGTTGTCTCCTCTCCCTTTCTAGTTGGAGCAGAGAGAGAAGTGACCAAGATAGTAGTTTTGAATCATACTCCAGAGTTCTTAGGGGGAACCTAGCTTGGCACACAGAGCACAGCTTAACCCAGAAGTTTAGCTTTAGACAGCTAAATGTAACTGAGATTAACCATACTCTTAAACTGTAAATTGGTTGTAATACAGACATTTTTTTCTTCTGCTTTCACACAGAATTCAATACAATGAGATCTAGGTCCAGAATCCGACATAAACTAGTTATCAACATTAAACAGTTCCTAACATAACACCGGAAAAAATAGTTACTACAGTAAAACTAAACCAAACCAAACCAAAACAGAAAAAGAAAACAGAAAAACAGGTCTTTTAGGAATAATCTGTCTTTAGGAGAAAGAGTGCAACCTTCCCTGTAGTTTACTTTTCCTAGGCACTAATATTTTAATACTCCTTGAAATAACAAAATAGTTCCCCCACCCCCCACCCCAGTACTACAATAATAGAAGTAATTTTAAGGGACAAATTTAGACCAGCGATTCATTAGTAACAAGGTTTCATTAGAAAGCTGTGTCTTTAAATGTACAGTCACTATTATTGCATTTTAGTTCAAAACATAATGACTGATTTCAGCTATTCTTGTGTTGAGTATTTTATGTAGGCAGGTAATGAGAGAGAAAAAACATCTAATGTAGCTGATTACAGATGATGCAACATAATGTAATTTAACAGATGACACATGCCATTACAGATTAATAAGATTTTTAGACTAAGGCTAATCACTTTCTTTGTTATTGCAAGATTTAAGCAGAATTCTAGTATTTTTAAATAAAAAAATTAACTCCATCTGTCAAAGAACAGCAACAATACATATATTGGCATTAACAACTCTTTTCATGGTTTTGATATAATGACATCTGTCATTAAAATATAAAACCCCCTTGATTTTAATAATGTTTCAAGCTATTCAATTTTAAAACTCTCTCAAAGAGTGGTGAAGTTAATATTCTGTTTAATACGTACCCATTTTGTACCATTTGACTTGGCATTCTGAACAGCACTCAAATAGACAATTCAAGAAAAATATTTTGATTTAAAATAAGAAATATCTATTTAAATTAAAGAAAATATGGTAGGACAATCTGTTTTACCACTGGTTAAGAGAGAAGCTTCTATTCTTTATGTCTATACATTTTGTAAGCAGAGAGCTGCCGATACCTGCCTTACGTTGATGTTAATGGGTTTTTTGTTGTTGTTTTCCCCATTTTTCAGTGTTCACTGTCACCCAAAGTGATTTTTAAGTATTCTGGACAACCAAAACAATGGCTAATGGTGGACCATAGTATAAGGTCTCCAAGTGGGAAAAAGGACCAAACCACCTCTGTATAGCGAGGATATGAACAGTGGAAAAATGTGCTACATAAAGCTTTGACGTACGATCCACTTTCAATCTGTTATGGATGCTTTTTCAACAGCACATGTAACAGTTTCCCAGCAAGAATGTTAAGCTTTGCTGCCTTAGCAAAGTCTGAGAATCACAGAGTTTTTACTACACTCTAATACTTCTCTCTAGCGAGTTCTTGTTCTGCAGAAATAGTGCCATTATAAATTATATTTTCACTCTTATTTTGAAAATTATATCAGTATTTTCTTGTTTATCAACAAAAATTCATTCCCTTTGCTTTATATGGAACAAAATATATGTGTTGTCTGTTAACTATTTACAAGGACGTTGATCCAGAGTTACATTAGATACTTTATTCATCAAAAAAAAAAAAAAAAAAACATTGTTTTTCTAGAACTGCATAGTTTAATCAACTAATTTGAAGCTCACAGGGGTGAATATATCCTGATACTTTTTTGTTCCTTATTTTTTTCACTTCTTTCAAATAATTCTAGGATGTTCCAATGATAGAAATGGGCTAACAGAGTTTTGTATTTTTCAGAGTTATATCTTTTTATTATCAACAGTTTTAGCTATTAGAATTTTCAGGAATTATATTCAGTAATATATTTTGCCAGATTTTATTGTTACAGCATTTTTCTTTCTTTCTTTTTTTTATTTTTTTTTATTTCTTTGGTTCCCATTTTCTCAAGCTTCACAGCAAATTCTAAAATCACAAGGTTTTATTGAGATAAATGATTAGTATATATTCTGAAATATTTTAATGAGATAATCATTGGTTTAAACACACTATAAGCAAACAAATGTTACAGCTGTATCAGAGGTATTATTCTAAGTTGTCAATGAGATGCTGCAAGTAAGTGGAAGACTGAAAGTAGTATTATCTATACTATTCCTCATCAGTAGAAATTCAACACTTACAATATCCTGCTCCTAACCTCAGGGATAGACTTGTCATCCTATTTTGAGTCAAGAATTTACACTGCACATCAAACTTTTAGTTTATTCTAATGTGAGAACTGTCACGATTTCTATGATTATTTATAAACTTCATCTTTCATGTCCACTATTTTAAAAAGTCTTCTGGCGCTGAAGGTGTTCTTGCTTTCTTCCCCCAGTGGGTTTTGACTAATCTTAGTACATATTTGATCTTGATTTCTGCATGAAAACTCTCTGTAGTCCTTGGTGTGCAATAAATGACATATAAGGTAAATAGTCCTCTAAAAGTTTCACAAGTTGTTATGTACATCAGGGTTATCTGTAAATGCTGAAGGTCAGTTACAAGAAGAAAGGTGATCCCATTCAACAATATATACCTATTTTAAATCAAAATTGCAGCTTGTGGAACATATCTGGCCACAGCCAGAACTGATGTTTTCTGATTTCCGGTGCAGTGCTCCATTCCCAAGATCATGTACAGTACACCAATGCTAATAAGAGCCTATGAATATGCAAGTTAATTATTGGTCTAACTTTGTGCAGCTTTTTGTTTGACTATGTTAATGTTTCTGCTTTTCCTGTAACAAGCCAATAATTTTCATCAACTGATTTCTTTTAGATGTCACAGTAGAGAAAGGATTCGGAAAGAAGGGAATTCTAAAAGTCATAGAGTCTGAATGAACTGGAGTAATGGAATGCAACACGGCAAGCATCACAGTAACTTTTATGGGACAGATATAATGAGACTGATGAAACTTGTCATCCTTGGCACAGCAGTGGTGAGGTACAAGACAAGAGCTTGGAAAGCTAGGACAAATGGAATTTTGAACAGCATTGGAGGTCTGAAGAAACCTCTTGAATATATGTCAGTGAATAGGAAATTCTAGTGAAGACGCTCATCTCGCATACAAGTGAAAGAGATGAAAGGAACAAAGAGATATTCTTTGCAGCTACATTTTTAATACATTGCAGGACTTAACAGCCATGACTCTGGAATCTAGAGAAGATATTGTGGGAGATAGATAAAGCAGAAAAGAAAGGGACCAGGGACAAAAATTATTGGCTAAATAGAAGATTATGGCAAAAGATCTTTTAGTTTTCAGATGCCTATAGGATATATGAGCTGAAAGGGAAAAAAGTTAAGGACGTCAAATAGGAGTAAAAGGAAAAGTGGCCTATGATCAGAAAGATCATCATAGGGGGAAAGGGAAGAATGCTGAACCAAAGATATCCAAGAATAAGTGACTATTGATGGTCTATGAGTGAGCACAACCTCGTGTTCTGATCCAAGCTAAACAAAAGGAATAAAAGTTTCTGAGACAAACTGAGTTAATCTCTTAAGTAGAGAGAGGCTGCTGTAGTATAGAAAGCTGTAATTCTGGAACCACTGGAATTTTCCATGGGAAAGAAATCTGTGTTAGCAGGTTAGCATATGTGTATCTAGCTACTGATGTATTTCAGATACATATATACTGTAGAGTTGGTCTATCTAACTGGAATGTTGCCATGATATTTGAATTACTTAGATGACTATTTATACTCCTTTTACGCATTCCATTAGTATTTTTAAGAGTTACTCAAATAAAGACCAATTTGGATGAAAGCATGAATAAAATCCCTTAATATTACTAATTAAAGCATAACTAGCCATGTAGTTGTCAAAAATATTTCTGTGACTCTGATATTTTACACTATTAACCTATTTCTGTCATCCAGCAAAAGTAAAGAAACAGAGACAAAATATTTTTATCTGTCACAGGACAAGAAAGAATAGTGTAGTAGAAGAAGACTATGACCCCAAAATGACAGTTTTTTTTCCAGTGCAGTTCTTTTCTGGAACTTTCCTCAAGTTTCCAGAACTCTAGCACATTAAAAATGAAGAAATAAACAACAAAAAAAAACACACAAAAACCCAAACCCAGATCACATCTTACTAACTTTTAAATAAATATGATAAAGCAGATTAAAATAATGTAAGTGGAAGATATTAATTTTAATGTCAGTAGAGATATTAAGAACACACTAGTTTCCTTAGTAGAAATTTAAAATATCGAAGAATCTGTATCAGTTAGACTTCTGTCTGTTATCTTTGCTTTATCTATACACAATATGCACAGGAAAATCTAATCAGTGGCCTTATGACATTATCCCATTTAGTTTTGTTTATGAATTATGGTAGCATCATTTCAGATTGACAATCTCCTTTCCCCTTTTCCATAAATGCAGCCATCTGGAAAATTATTCATAAAGTTACGGGTTTTTTTTCTTATTCTAGTGAAATATTTGTTCATGAAAAAATATAATTTTTATTGTCACAAAATGTTTATGAGTATAGGGGAAATTCATGTAATGATTTTGATTGAAACAATCTTGCAAATTTATATGAAATTTGCAGAACTTCCAGAAAAGGAATAATGGTCCCTTTTTTTCTTGTTCCCTTCTAGAATTAGGATGCTTATCCACTTTATAAGAGACACAGGAGTTTAAACCTCCTCAATCCTGCTTAAAAAAAAAAAAAAAAAAAAAAAAAAAAAAGTGCAGGAGGAGTAAGATTGAGTGGATTTTAAAGTTTGAACAGTCCTCCCCAGTCCTTCAAAGGATCTATTAATCAAATACTGTTAATCAAATAACTGACCATTGTATAGTCACTTAACATTCCCTTTTTTTTGTGAGGAAGGATAGATGAAACACCCTTATTTCTATATTACTATCAGGAAGACCAAATGATATTCTATTTTAAGGGATTTTATGTCCCTAAAGAAAATCTGCTTGCAGAAAGAGAATATGACTTCCTCTTACACGATATCTCCTAACAGAGAACTGCTGCCATGTGGTTAAGAGCAGCAATGTGGTGGGAAGAAGTGTGCAGCGGGAACACAAGCAGTGCATGTGAAATGGGAGGGTAGAATTCTCCAGTGAACTTTCGGTCTTGAATACGATATCACAGGGTAGTGCCAGCTTGTTCAGGGAAAAGTGTTTCTTGCATTTTACACAAGCAAGCACCTATCACCATTTTTAGAGAATGCTTGTGCACTTTCTTTTGAGTGTTCTTGCTCTACCATTTTAGTGCCTTCTCATGCTTTAAAATGTCAGTATGCATCAATACAAGTGGAATCCCTCACCTGTATCTTTAACACACATTTTTAAATAGTCTATTAAAAACTGGGTTTAATTTCAAATAAGAGGATGTGAAACTAGGTTGTTTTTTTTTTTTTTGTTTGGTTTTTCTTTTTTTTTTTTTTAATAACTCTATAGTTACTAATCAATGACACAAAGTTCATCTATAGAATCATAGAATCATAGAATTGTTTTGGTTGGAAAAGAACTTTAAGATCATCAAGTCCAATCATTAACCTAATACTGCCATGTTACCACTAAAGCATTTCCCTCAGCACTACATCTACACATTTTTAAAATACCTCCAGGGATATTTGTTTAATAAAAACAAATCAAAGCACTTTGGACTGACACGGTTTCCTCTATAACAGGATGATTCTATTATTTTGAATACACAGGGGTTGCTTTTTAAACTGTTCTTGATTAACAACATATTTATTTTCTGGTTCCTTTGAACTAGGAGCTTTTCTCCCTCCTTGCAGTTCACACATATATCTCAAACACCAGCTTGTCAATAGATGACTTTGAAGCTTCAGTAGCTATGGACATTAAACTGCACTGGCAGAAAAATAGCTGTGATGTCAAAAAAGAAACTGGGAGGTTATAGGCTCTCAAGAAAGATTAGGAAAAAGCTTTCCAATGACAAAGGAATTAAAAGAACATGACAAGGCAGAAACAAAATTCTTCAGTAAGCATTGTTTTGACTTTGATTTACCTCTGTCATGTGGGAGAACTAAGTATGTCACCTGTACAAAATGGTACGGGAGCAGCTGGATGTGAGCCAGACTGGCTTTTAAGAGATTAATGTCCCAAACACATACATTTAACCTGATTTTAACAGTGCTCACTTCTTTTCCTCAAGTAAGTTAATATATTTTTCCTTTCAGTTTGAAAGCTGTTCCAAAAAAATGGTGCATTGTTAGTGTATGGTTAGTGCATTGCCTTATTTTAGGTTTCTTCAATTGCCCCTGGAAGGTATTATGCCTTGGACCACAACTGTTTAAAGTGAAAAGCTCTGATGAACCTCATGGATGTTGTTAACGAAATACGCAGTGACTGGGAACAAGAGAAAAATACAGGAACGAAACTTTGCTTACTTGTTTCTGGTTTAGTTTAACTAACCCTATGCTGTAGGAATAGTAATTTACTTCATCCATAACACCTCAGGAGAGAAATTGCTGCCGAGGAACTGTGTCTGAAAAGATATGTTTGCAACATAGTGCCATGGAGGCTAATACCAATTACTGGCTATCTCTTTCTGAAGGCTGTGCTTAATGTCACCATTTAACCCTAAGCTTGCATTTAGATTTGGATGATAACTTCTTAACCTTTTCTTTTTTCTCTTCTCCCTCTCTCCCCATCTCTTCAGACCTAGTTAATGCACCAAATGCATCATTAATTTAAATAATTTGCCATCTTTTGATAACATCTCTCTAGGATATCAGGAAAATTAAAGCTGTCAAAAGTATACACAATTAAAATTTGTAAAATTAATGGGCTGCAAAATAGTAAAGGGTTTGCAGTAGGCAGTCCAGATGATCGGGTCAACAGGAGATACTATTAAAATGATCATGATGAATGGTGACAGGTAAACCCTTCCATGCTGAAAAGTGTATTTTTTTCAGAAAGTAAGTGCTACGATAAAACAGTTCAGTACGTGAAATAGTCATACAGTTGCATTGTAAGACAGTTTATTGCTATCAGTATTGTGATGGTAAGGTCCACTACTTGTATGTAGTAACATGAAATGCTATTAAATGCTCATAATAGAAACATGGACTATGGAGGACTACCAAACCTACCAATAGCTATTCTGATGCACCATAAAGTAAAAATGAAATTAGCCATTCATTTGAAATATCATGAAAGGAAATAACATGATACCATTAGAAAAGTGCTAGAGGGCCTCTGTTTCCTGTCAGATGTTCAGATATCTTGCAATATAAAGATAAAAAAAAATAGTTCCCACTGAAGAAACACTATGTAAGAGCATCAGTCTCAGTGCCCCAAGAGAGACAGAAAGGGTAGTAAGCACAATTCTGCTACATCAGTACTTTTGATGTACTTGTTAAATGAGCAAAAGTAATTGATTTTAAGCAGGAATAAGCCATATGCCTCTGGGTTCTTGTTAGCTACCACTTATTGGTACATTTAAAAAGCAAATTTTTCAAATGCAAATTTTCAACTCACATCCTATTCTATCTTCTTTTTAAACTTGTACTATACATTTGAGCAACTATCAGAGAAAAAAAATCTGCAAGTATCCCATTATAAATTTTAAATTAATTTGTCAGACTTTGTTCATCCTTTTTTTTTTTGTATTTGCTTTTTTCAAGACCTAGAGAAAATAAGTTTATTGTCTGGACTGTCTGCAGAAATAGCAAGTCTCTGAATATTAGCAAAAGCAAGATTTGATGCACTAAATGAAAAAATATTACCACATGAAACCTTCTTCTAAGACTTATGTTTAGCAAGATTTTCTGACTTGTCTGACTTTCTGTAAACAAAATTAACTAATCCAGCTTAGTAGTCTAACATTCACTCCTTGCTAAGGTGATGCTTTAAACAATATTCACAACAAAAAAATTAATTACTGAGGGAAAGGGAGCAGAGTCAATGCAACTTATTTCATATTTAGAATGTTACAGCAAGCCTTTTCAAGGGTTTGCATCAATACTAATTTCAGACTGTCTGCTCACTCCGTTTCCTCGTCTCACAAAGGTGAAAAATGACACTGTTTTTCCTGATACACTTAACAGACATTACTGTTAAAGAGACAGGTTCTGTATCATACTATGGGACAAATACAGAAACGGCTATAAACACACAGAACAAAACATTTGAGCCACAGAAACAGCTGTTATAATTTGCTAGCTGTAAGCCTATTATTAATTAATTGGTTTATTTCTTGCTTTAGCTTTCCAGTGAAAGTAGCTTTCAAAACACAAGCCGATCATTCAACTGAAAGCTTATCATATTGATGTGTCTATATCAAAATAAATTATTTCTGTGTGGGTATTTGTAGCTAGCCTTTGGGGCTCAAAAAGCCCAAGGGCCTGGTCTTCCTGAATTTTCAGGATAAAACAGGAAGTTCACAGTGTTGTTTTGTTGGCCTTAATCCAAGGGAAACTGTGAGACAGATCACACAGATGTTTGGAGATTTATTTTTTTTTTTTTTTACATTTTTTGAAATCCTATTTTGTCATTTCTCCAGACTACAACCTTGAAACAATCTCATTTAAACCCTTGAAAATGGAAATAAATAAGGTTTAGTTGGTTATTTGTTAGATTTTCCCTAAATATGCAACAAGAATTTGACCTTCTTTCGTAGTAAGGCCTATATCATAAAAACACACTTAAATTCAAGCATATGAACAACTGAGTGAAACATCATTCATCTGCATAAAGGGTGGTATGTACATACCTGTTTTCAGCATCAGAGCCCAACTCTTCTATTTAAAGCTGAAATGATATCCACTGACCTCTATTTTCACAAAGACTCGTTATTTAAGATATTTTTCTAGTAGGCGTTTTGTGCCTTCAGCTTTTCTTAGATCTGGTAGACCCTGAAATTTCCAAATTCTATATTATTCTGAAGTTCTTTGACTCATTTTACAACTTCATTACCCTACCATGTGAAGGTTTTAACCTTTCCCTAGAGCAAAAAATTTGCATTCTTAAGCACATTTTGTCCCAAAGCATTTTGTGAAATGACATACATGATGAGCCAGATTGCTTCTCCCACGGTCTTTTGCACAGTATCCAGAAAATAAAATTTTGAGCTCCTATATTCCTATACACGCTCAATGGGATATGAAAGAATTCGGCAGTTCACATATCATGGAAGAGCAAATTATGCATGGGACTACAGGATTGTAACTCGTTTTCTGTTAGCACCATCTGGACTAGTGTATGCTCCAAGTCACATGATGGGGGAGATGCTGTAATGCCACACTCTCCCCTATTTTCAAATACTGTTACTTCTAGACCCAGTATCCTGGTCTCTCTGTATAGGATAAAAGCATTACAACTGTGCTTCCATTTCCAAACCCAATAAGCTTCCACATTTACATGCATTAATGTAGTTCCTTGGTTTTCCACATTCATGTATATAAATACACACTCGCTGGTATGGAATTGTTTTCCATCTTTTCTTCTGAGTGGTGCATGTGAAACTTTTAAATAGTTTAACAATCTTTTATATCACTATTGTTAAATAACAGGGGGATTCTATTTGTTTATTTCAGATTTAAAAAGAAAAGATTTTGCCTAAAAAGCTTTTATTATTTTATTTTATATCACCATAGACTATAGTTTTTCATCAATTAAGACTGAATAGATGTGTGAAATGAGAACATTAATAAGGTATTTATAGGTATTTCCTCATCCTACATATCCTTAAAAACAAAGCAAAGCAAAGCAAAGCAAAGCAAAGCAAAGCAAAGCAAACCAAACCAAACCAAAACCCTGTTGCTGTTTCTCACTTATTTTGAAAAAAAATATTCCTTTTCATAGTCTACTCTGATCTGTACTTTTCCCTCTAACTCTAAAACCACCACATCACCACCTGTGGTTAGATCCTAAGTAATGACTACTATGCCCAGCAAAACCTTTTTTTTTTCTCTTTTGAAAACTTTTAATCATGCTAACTATATAATCTTTAAGACAGCAGTGAAACAGTCTTAAAAGAAGACTTTGCTTGGATCAGAAAAGCTTTGCCAAACATATTTAAATAGGAAAAATAAATTAATTGATAACTTTAATCTACTAGAGGTCTTGAATTATAAAGACAACAATACCCTTGGTTCTACTTACAGAATTAGTCTTCAATACTTATAGCTTCAAAAGAGAAATGTTAACTGCATATTTGACAAATTAGTTTGTGCCTATGATTCATTTATTTTTAATGACTGGACACTCACTTTGGCACAGTAGCCCCATCGTGGCTACACAGTAAAGCAACATATTTACCTTAAAAACAGGAATTATTTTCCAGTCAGACATCAACCGCTCAAAGCTACTGTTGATATATATTTGGAAATGCTTTTAGATATATTCTGTCATGCTGTGATAAAGTTCAGGTTACTTTTAATATATATTATATATATTATATATATGTGTATATATTTTAATGTACATATGTATACCTATATATCTACATATCATCTATATATCTATATAACTATATATCTATACATTGGAGAACAATTGGTTGATGAGAAACTACAAAACTGATAAAATGTCAGGTATATTTACGAGTTTTCTGAGCTCCCAGGGTCTGGAACAGTCACTCTGCAGTAAAGATCTTGGGAACTTTTGAAACTTGAGATTTAGGTTTGAGGGTTAACCCCAGCAGATCTAAGGGTCCTGCATGGGTCAAACTTTCCAATGGATTTAAAACTTATGCACCTGGAAGTCCTGACATAGCTAACTGTTCCAAAGCTGTGAACATTGGACCTTCTGCAAGACCTGCCCTGGAATAATTGACTCAGATCAGTCCCAAAGTTGTAGGCTTATCCTAATGCTTCTGCACTATAATCTCTGGTTCTGCAGTAAATAATTCAGAACTCCTGAGTTTTTCAGTGCTTTCAGGCTCTTACCTGTGTAGTGCAGAGACTAGAAATCCTGTCTCTCTTGGTCTTGTGTAGCTGCATTATTTCACTGCACAAATGTGAGTCACTAAAATATTGTAAGGCCCGAACTACCTTGGAAAAAAGACTTTGCTTTTAAAAAATAGGCATGTTCTAGTTAAATGGTTTAACTGGACGTTTGATATCCATATTTACTTTGAGTTTGTCAACTAATGAAATCCAAATGAAAGTAATTTGTGTTTTTAAGAAAACATTAATGCTTCCTATTAATAAGTTCTCCAGTTAAGTAGCAAATACAGATATAAAGGAGAGAACTACAAGTTAAAACAGAAAATTGCCTTAATCAAAAATTGCAATAATCAAATTGCAATAATCAAAAAACCTCATTTAATAAGGCCAAATTTCTCTATTTTGATATGAAAAATATATGAAAAATACATACTTATTATTGACTGTGAATTAAAAACATTAATTCAAAGTATTGACATTAATATTAGTGTTGCATAAGAACAGAAGTGAAATAGTAAGACTGTAGATAAATTACAAGAAAACTGTGAGGAACCAAAATGTTGCTTTACAACCATATGTGAGTAAAATCAATAATACAGCGCAAATTTATTTTTTTTTTTGGTGACAAAATATTTAAAAAAAGAAAAATAATCCTATCACCTTTACTAAGTTTATGAAAAGTGAAAATTAAGGATTGATGGAAAGCCCAGGACCTTAGAATTTCTCGATTTAAATTGCTTAATGAGAGGTGGTGCAAAAGTGAGTAATAATAATAATAATAATATAAATTAAATGAAAATTAATACATGTATAGAAAAGTACATGAATCAATAAGTTACAGTCAATATTAATTTGGACTTAAATAGAAATTTAGATAAGAAAAATCCTTATACATTCTGAGTAGAATTCTAAATATACTAGTTAATTTTGTTGATGGATCCTAACTAAAAAAATAAACCACAGTTCATCAACAATTTATGATTTTACACTTCAGGAGAGCTTAATAATAAAATATCTGAAGTTTAAACAATAAATTTGGAAACAATGACAACACTGTATTCCAACAGTTCTGTTTTTACCTGGTAACTAAGCGTTTTCTTACTTTCCCTCTCTCCCCAGACCCTTCATTCTCTTAGGGAAACTGTAATACAGAAGTTAATAAAATGTTCTTGTGCAAGTAAAGTTTGACTGCTTGTGTTTACCAGCACTTGTTAATGACAGTTTCAGGTTTCTCAGAATGTTTAATCACAAACAGCTGGAATATATCATAAGAAACAAATTTACTGGGTAATGTTAACTGAACCTAAATTTCATCTGCAGTGACTAACCAAACAATCCATTCCAGAGGCTGGATACTTCTTATTAGCAGACTGGTTGTTGGTGCCTTGGATCTGATCAAAGACTAGTGCCACATATCCCAAGATGTGAAGCCTGTGATGTTCTTATGGTGGGTTGACTTAAGTAACTAAACTCTTAGGCTCAGTCTCTGATTTCTGAGGGGTTTGCAAATTTTGCTGACTTGACTTTGCATAAATTCCCTTCTACCTTCTCATTTCCAACCTACTCCCACCTTGGTATTGAAACAAAATCCAAAGTACGGCTTATTTGAGCACTATAGCATTTGATCCAGCCTGATTTAAGTGAGGTAATTCTTCGCTTTGTGTGGATTAGCATATATCTAAAACTGTATTCAGTTCCTTCAAATTAAAAATCTATTTAAAATAGTATTTATATTTTAGATGTGGAATGTAAGCCACATGTCAGGATAGTTGTATTGGTACTGAAATTCTGGGTCCTAGCTAAACCCTTCTCTGGTTGACCTGTGAAGGATTTCTGTTTCATACTTAATCGTTACTGTATTCAGCTTCCCTACAAGGATTATCCCTTTCCTATACAGGACACATTTTGTGTAAGAAGGGATCAGCTAAACCTTGCACTTTAGACCTTTATTTTTTTTCCCCCTAATGATTTTTGGGAATGAAAGAAGATGATGGAAGTTTTTCGTAACTTGTTTTGACTGGTAGCCTGTTTCATTTAATCCACAATTAAGATGTTGCCACAGACTCTTTAAACTAGACATAAGCACAGACACAACCAGTCTCAAACTGGTTTGTTTACCTTGAGACAGAAATGAAGTAGAGAGAAGCACTTATATCATATATACCTAAATGCAATTTTCAAATTATTTAGAAAATAGGAGAGAGATTCCAAAAATTTATAAATCTTATTTGATTCTCTTCAAATATTCAATTCTTAAAAGAAACTCTTAACTGGTCAAATCGAATAAATTACTTCATGGATGTCTGTATTGTGAATGTTTAGAAAATTTAATTAATTGTGAGCACAGAATATTATTAACTGCAATGTTTTTAACCATGACTTCAATGATCAAAATTAGATGACTTGCAATATAACAGATATTAAAAGGTTGTGAAATACATTGTTCACAGTAATTACTGAACATGCATGAATTGTTTGGGGTTCTTTGAAAAAAGACTCTTCATGTTATGAAAGAGTATTATAATGATATAAAACTCTGTCAACAATAACTTTAAAAGAAATTAACTAAGTTACAGGTTGAACTTACCAAGCATCTTTAGCGGCTATATTTTAAACTAATGCATGAAACTAGAAATCTTTGTAGCAGTTCTTTAATCACTTTTTTTGGGGTACGCAATAATTGTAACACCTATTATATTAGGAAGAAATGAAAAGTTGTTTGACAAATTTGTGGAGATCTCGCTTGTTGGAAGTCAGTATTCTAACGCAAGCGAGGATGGGCGTAACATGAACTTTAATAAAGAGATCATAGTCTTTGTGGAAAGAAAGCATATTCACTTTGAGCAGAATTCCATGATGGAATTTGTCTCCATTAAAAACAGTCAGATAACTAGGTGATAGCTGAAATCCTGATGCTTGTGATAGAGAACTCATGACACCCTGCATGATGGCTCCTGGGTAGATTAGCCACAGAGCCACACTTTTGAAACTTATAGAAAGCACTCTTATGTTTTGTGTAGCTGCATTTGCAGCTTAGTCAATCATTCATAGTACTGTCAGCTTCCCAATGAAACACGTTTTCCTCTTTTCAGAGCCCCATAGATCAATGAATATGTATCTGAATCAGAGCAGACATTATTGATAACAGTATATGTGGTTTAAGAAGAACAGGAAGAAACTGAATATTCATTTTTCTATCAAGATGTAATTAGAAATCCCTTTCTTCTTTCCCTTCATCTGTTCATCAGTGTGATCAGAAACAAACATAGTATTTTAGCTGGTGACATACTTCTGATTTTTATAATAACATTACAAGAATTGATGTCTTGGTTTCTCCACCTTCTGCACTGCAGAAGTTTTTATTGATCAATCAGTTTTGTTGCCTTTTTTTTCTTCATTTGTGTTGCAGCTCATTTAGAACCCAGACATACACAAGTAGGTCATACTATTCCCTCCAACATGCACCACTTTGCCTTCAATGAAAATGATTTCATCCAGAATTATGCTGCCTATTCTCCAAAGTCCTTTTGAAGTTCTTCACAATATCCTTGAGACCTGATTAACCCAAATATGCTTAGCTGTTGTTGTTGCTCATTAAACCACCTCATTCTTCACCTTTGCCAAGTTAGTAGGAAGGGTATTCAACAATGTAAACATCCTACATGATAAGTTTGTACTTACCACTTTTATTTACTTGAAAATAATGATTTATATTAACTTAACTTGCCCTTTTATGCAAGACAAGGGATGTCTGCTCTGACATTTCAGTCAGAGTGTTTCAATGATATCAGAATTCCATCTTTTATTTTCTTTCTGGCTTCATACAGCTAAGAAATATAGTATATTGTAGCCTTGGAAGAAATAAACAGACAGGAACAGGAGGATAGCTGGTACTTGATGACAAAAATATAACCTGGAAGATAAAGTTTTCTTTTTGTAACCATTTTTATAAAAAGAATTAAAAAATGTAGAGATGATCATAAGACCACCCTGATAACAGTGAACAGAAGAAACAGAAATACTTACATGTAACTTGCCTAGAGGGGAAAAAAAGTTGAAAAAAAATCATCTGGATGAACAACTGTGAATTAGGAAGTTAGTCAGTTGAAGACCAGCTCTCATAGCTGCCATGGTAGTTTTTATTTCTAAACTAGCCTTTGTAATACCTAACAGTTTTGCATCATCAAAAGTAAAGTAAAACAAGAACAAAAAACTTTTGCTCAGTAAAACCTTTAATCTTATTTCTTAGCAAGCAAACATCAGTACTGATGCTAAGAAAAACTTTACATCTTTTCATGACATAATAAAAGCCTGCAGAAAATAAATATTTGAGCTGAAATTTCTAGAGACTGCATAGAACAATCAGTGGCTTTGCAATGAAGGGTATACAGCAGAACTGACAAAAAATTAAGGCTTATTTAGAGTTATTTTTTGTGTCTATAAATATGCCAAGTACTGCATTTTGTCCATTGCTATTAAAGATTGACCAGGCAGGATCTTAGCAAGGAGGGTTTTGAAAGGACACTAAAGAGAAAAAAAAAAAAAAAAAAAAAAAAAAAAAAAATTAGAAATATACTTTTTTAATTATACAACACTAAATGTATCATCTAAGTATAATATTAATGCTGTAACGATTTGAGGTCTGATGTCATATGATCATAACTGAAGAGAAATCCTTAGTGAAATTTTTTGAACTTAAAATGACTCATATGTGCAGATGAGAAATTTGGAATTAATTATATAAACAAAAACCTGAATGGCCATAAATTCAAACTTAGTTTCTTGTGGGCTTCCATGTGTAACTGTAGGGTTAACTAGCTTTTAAAATAAACTAAAAAGATTGTAACTCACCTTCCAGCTTATTTTTGGCTTCTGGCATATCCCTGCTGTTGTACTCATCTTTCCATTACTTTTTTTCTGACAAACTGTAGGTCATATTCAACAATTTTTTTGACCTATAACTTATGCCAGTGTCCATTGTGTGATAATAAGAATAATTAGGCTTTTGCAATGTGAACAGAGAGGTCTCCAGCAGAAATGGGGTCAAAAGGAACACGAAGATACGTGTTCAACTGAAGAGACATACTCTGTTGATCAAAACTTAAAACAGTACAAACAAATGTTTTTCTCAAGGAGCTTGGGTTTGGGTTTTTGTTGTTGTTGTTTGGGGTTTTTTTTTGTGGGATTCACTTGACTTTGGCTAATACAAATTGCTTTCTGAGAAGTGTCTGAAACATCAGTATTATAAGTGGGGATCACAGTGATTTGGTCAGATGCAGACATCTAAATCACTGATGCCCACATCAGGGCATACGTAGCCCACATTTTTGTTCTTCAGTTTAATTACCTCACCTCGTCCAACTTTAGACTTCCTGTCTCTTGACCTCATCTTACAAATTTATGTGTTCATCTCTCTTTTCACACTCATCTCTGCTTGAGCGTTATCCTTCCACTTTGACTGGATTCAATACCCATTTAAATTAATACAAAGGATTCAGGATGATTCTAGCAAGCTTTGGGGCTGGATGGTTAAACATAAAGAGTTTATTTTCTACTAGAGAAAGGCACAGTATTCCTATCTATAATTTCTTCTAAACTGAGATGATTGGAAAATTCACATCAAAACTTTGTTTTGCTTGAACATTCTGGCTTGTCAACCTGCAAAGTTTTCAAGTGGAAATTACTTGCTTTGCTGAGCTTTTACTGTATCTGAGACAAATTTCCATGGGAATCCATAAATTTCTTATTATTTCCATAGTTTTCTTGTAAGAATAATTTTCATTCCTTAAGACTAGCATGTCAATATTTACAGTGTTTGAAGCACTGGGACAGATCTGCTTGTATGTTTGCCCTTAAAATGGGTATTAACATTTTCATGTCACACTGAATTAGGGTAGAACATACAGAGCTTCTGGTACAGTGGTCATTTCTGAAACTAAAATATGATGAAAAGTTATAATTCCTCCTTTATTGAAACTTGCCTCCTGGTAAGCTGTACTCCAAACTGCCGGGCTCCAGGGTCATAGGTCAGCTATGTCCAGTCAGAAAACCCTCCCTGAAATGCAAGAACCCACATGGACTCTACTGTGGAACAGCTACTGGCTTTTCTAGAAGTATTAGCTATTTTTTCTATAAGGTATAATGCATTTGCGTGTTAAAGTTCAAATATCTAATTTTCAATGCTAAAAGCTGTGGTTGTATGGCTAATTTCTGACAGTCAACCCTGCCTAGATTTAAATCTTCAATAGGGATGATACAATTATTACAGCCTACCTGGTACAAGGCACTAGTACTCTAGAGTTACCCAATGTGCTAGTTCAGTTGTCTGAATCTCTGCCAGTTCCACTTTCGAGCTTCTTTAGAATACATCCATTCTAAGTTGTACTCAGGGCATGTTACTCTGGCACACTCATTAACCACCTGTAACATGCTCTACCTATGCCTCATCCTTTTCATAAACTGGCAAAACAGTTCTAAACCATTCACAAAAATAAAAAGGTTACCAAAACTACCGTGAGTCTGTTACCTCCTTTCTCACTGTATTGCAAAAGAATCTTGTATGTTTTGACAACCTTATCTGTTGGGCAGAGGTCATGAAAGCAGACTTTACTACTCAACTTCTAAAAATTTTGTTTCCATCTCTCTTTAGGTGATACTGCAAAATCTTACGCTTCTTTAAACATTTTCTAACAGAGAAATAATTACTATCCATAACACAGTAGTAATATTATAATAGTCATTGTGACATAAGGCCCTGTTTTACTGCAAGAAGTTAATGAGCCCTAGTCACTTCTATTATTTTATTCTGTAACCAAGGCAGCATAAAGGTACAAAACAAAACAAGACAAGGAATTTGGAAAAAAGAATTTAGAACTGAGATCACTGAATTCATGCTAAATAGCAATGTTTCAGTCCAGTCAGCTGAGATTTGCTGATAAACGCACCAGGGATGGCAATTGTATTAACACTTAACTTAATAAAGTGTATGTATGTTAGCTAATTTTTGTGTGTTCATAAAGAGTGTGGTTCTGATTTTGGGTCTCCAAGGTCTTTAAAAGACTCTGAAAAAAAAAAGTGACCATTTGAGAGTAACAGTGTGAAAGTCTAAGGATATAAATAACATAAAAAACCCACCAAAACCAAACAAACTGTGAGAACATATATAATCTTACAGTAATATATTTTTTCACACTTTTCTTCGCTATCAATTACTCCCAATTCTCACAACCCAAATTCAAAGGAATTTTTATCTCCTTATATTTCTTGAATATTTAGTGCATTAGTCATTACTGCAGGGCCAAGTTCATTGCAATATTTTCAAGCAAAGAAAGTTGAAACATAGATCCTCAAGCTGGGGAAATACCAAATGCTCAGACGGCTGGAGGCTGGAATGCAATATCAAGCGAAATATTACTTGAAGACTGTATTCTTTTCCAAAGAGTCTTCAACATGTACTGGAAATAAAAACCCTACTATGTTAAATGTATTTCTTTTCCAACACACTGTATTCTCATTTTGACTTTTTAAAATTTTGATAGGCAAGCTATAACTTCACTGAAGCTATCACTTCAGTGTCATCCATCATCTGCAGCAATTTAATACAGATCCTAAAATCACAGAAAATTTGCACTTCACACTCTTTATTGTGTAACTGAAAATTACTGTACACACTGTATTATTTTTTATATACTATTTATCTATTTACTACTCCATAGGTTAAATAAAAGTTTACATGCAAAGAAGAAGCAATATTGAATAGTGCACTTTCATCAGACAAAATGTCTGAAGTTATCCAAATGTTTGTACTGTTAAAATGTACACTTTTTTAGCACTGCTGTTCTAAGGAAATTTGTGGGTTTCTTTTGGTTTTTATTCTAATTCTAACTAGATTTATTATCAATAACTAAGCTAGTATGGAGGATTGTATTAGGCAACAAACTGTAAACATCAATGGAAATTACTTCTTTATTCCCTCTTTCCACTTACCATCATATTCTGAAGGCAGTAGCAGAGATATCTTGGGCAGTCCAGAAGGAATAGGAAAGTGTACTTTGATAGTAATATAACTTCTCAAAATGTGTATGCTGCTCTTTTCAATTTGACTACATTTGAATTAATTTGTAGACTATGTCCCCAATGAGTACCTTAGCCTTCATTCTGACTTTCCATGAAAACTCATTTTTCCAGTGATATTTTTATCTTCAATATTGTATTTGGTTCACTTCTCTTTCAATTTAATTCAGCTTGTAGTGAAGAGACACTATAGATGTCAATGCAAATGAGAATCTGTTTCTTTTTTTTTATCCTTCTGTCCTATGAACAGAACTTGGTTCTGTTTCCTTATGTGCAATTCAGATGCTCTAGGGTGTCTGAAATAGCATTTGACACCTATTCATTTAGTTAACTGAATTGTTCTCCTGACTCTTCACTGATTCACAGCTCTCACCTTGTAAACTTCTAAAGACATGGTCATATGTATATGCAGAGACCAAAAAAAAAAAAAGAAAACAAAAACAAAACCCCACAAACCCCCATAGTTTAAGTCAGTTGAAAAATCAATCAACCAAGAGATACACGTCTAAAATATTTCCTTACTGATTCAGTGAAGTTTATTTTCTCCTGAATCTTTGTAACAAAACATATAGTGTATAACATTTTAAGAGTATAAAATGTTTCTTAAAAAAATAAATAACCAAACAAAAAATTCTGTCAACCTTTTCCACAATGACTGAATTTACACTGTGGGTGAGATCTCTGGATATGACGCCACAAGAGCTGGGTTCCAAGAGGAGCATTCTGGGCACATCCTGCACCTAGAGGAAGTCTGGTTCTTGGAGCTCCCCTCATTTCTCATCTTCTGGTCATCCTCAAAGTATCAAAATGCACTACCACTCCCTCTCTGCTGATACACTTTGGTTTCCTATGGAAAGGTAGGTAGTGATTAGAGATGGTGTCAGTGGAAGTCTTCATCTCTCATGGAATCAGGATATGATCTCAAGGAATCAAGAACGTGGATTATATCATAGATCAGTCCCATAGTATAGAGTCAGACAATAAATTGTGCTTTGGATGTATATCCTATCCTTAAAAATGTACAGAGAACAAGGACTTTTTTGATGTGAGTCACAAAGCTATTGCTTGACCAAATTCAAGCAAACTATAACTGCTTCTCACAAAGTGAGATTAAATATAAAGCAACATCAAAACTAAAGCAATACATTTAAATCTTAAACAAATCTAAAACAGTTATCATAATTTCTATCTCCTTATGAGTGAGCATCAGAGGTCCATATGATTCCCATTCCTTAAAATCAAAATGGTATGCAATTCCAGACATGCCAAATAACTGTATGGCAGGAAACACCACTCAAATATGATGCTTCTCCAAAGTCGTGACATTTGCTAGCTGGCCTATGTTTATAAAATAGAACATCTGATATATTCATTTTATAAGCATTCCATGTACAAATAAGATAATGATAAATCAGAAAAAGAAAGTAGAACAATCCTGTCTTTGCAGTAGTTCTGTTCTCTTTTCACCTCTTATTGGGTCCTCATGTTCCTTCTCTGGTACTTCCCACTTTTATTTTAAAATTCTCCTTCTGCCATAGAACACTACTATCCTATGGGGAATCACATCATAGAGAAGCAAATATACCAGAGGTCTATGTCATAGCTTCATAGCTATAATTTCCTATGCTATACCTGATTAAGATAAGAGACTGGAAGAAAGGCAGACAATTTTTAAAAAGAAATGACTAAAACCAGAGAAAGCTGAGAGAAAAGAACTTGGGTTTAAATGGGAACTACAGGGTAAAAATACAGAAAGAAATTTCAGGAATGACAAAAAAAGAATTAATTTACCAGTATACAGATAGATAGAAATTAGAAAAAATATATGAACCATATTTAAATGAATATAATATGTTATCAATATATAACAATGACTAATAAATTCTGTACTACCACAATAATTTTCATTGTGCTGAGCACTCCGTACCAGATGCAGATGACACTTTTTATACCATAGCGGCAGGATAAGGGCGATAAATTGAAACATAAAAGTTCAGTCTGCCAAGCATAAGTTATTCTGGAGTAGGGCAATTGGAGGATTTTTGTGTGAAATGAGACAGGTTGGTTTTGCTAGCCACCGCAGAACAAGTGTATTGATTTTCTTGACACCTTTTACCTCCCCACATATTACCCATATCTTTGCAGTTTTCTGTTCTTTGGGTCCACGGATTGACTTGTGAGTGGAAACCAGTGATGTGTGATGTTAGTATTAGAGATTTCACATCTTGACATTAGAAGAAGATATGCTGTTTGATGTACCTGCAATATGACCCATGTCTGGTGACCCATGGTTCTGCAACTTTAATAGACTTGAATATGACTACATATCCCAGATGAGAAGCAGACTAGTTCTATCCATCCAGAACACCGTGCCCTTTTCGTTAGCCTCCTTCTGACACTCCCCCTAGCTCATATAGATCTAGCTTATGTACACTACAAAAAAAACCACAAAAGAATCATGATCTCCTTTTTAGAAGTTTTTGTATAACAAAGCACTTCAGCATGCCAATGTATAACCCTAAATGTACTTAAAAGCCGTAAAATAAAGTCCTGGAAGAAAAAATAAAAAGCTCCTTCCTCCCTCCCTCCCTCCGTCCCTTCCTTCCTTCCTTCCTTCCTTCCTTCCTTCCTTCCTTCCTTCCTTCCTTCCTTCCTTCTCTTCCTTCCTCCCTTCCTTCCCTTCTCTTTCTGTTTCCCCCTTCCTCCTTCCTCTCTTCCTTTCCTTCCTACCTTCTTTCCTTGTAGTAAAAAGTGAAACTATTAAAAAAACATGCTTCTTTAGAAGAACATAAATCAATGTGGTCCCATAAATTAATGATGCTCTGTGTAAATAGGCACACACATAAATGCGTATACAAGGACATATTCTCTATCACAAAGCATTTAAATTCAGACAAAGATTATAGAAAAAAATAGTGTGATAGTGCAGTAGTAGCAAGGTAAATCAGAATATATGGTGAAAAGAAAAGATGAGTGAATAAGCCAGTAATTTGCCCCATGGAATTAATTTCCTTTATTGTTACTTTTTTTTTCTTTTCCCTCCAAGAAAATACTTTTTCAAATTCAGACAAATTTATTGCTGAAAGAATTAAAACTATTTCTTCCTATATAAGCAAGATTCTAGAGCCAGAAAGGATCTGAAGATGCCTTTAGGAACCCAGCTTACATTAAATTAATCCGAATACAATAGATGGAAAAGATTCTTTAAGAACATTTTAAATCAGGAAGCGAATATAAGAATAATATTCAATACATCCAATTATATATGTCTAAAGAGTGGGTCTGTTGGGTAGAAAGAATCAGCAGGACTTAGACATGGTTCAGGTATGAAAATTCAGAGAGAAGGCTGAACTGAAGATGTATATATACATTACATAACTTAGTGAGAGGCAGATAAAATTAATCTCATGTTAAACTAGATAAACTAAATATCTTTGGCTTCCTTCATTGTGAATGGTCAAAATTAATATTGTAACCTATGATCATCTCATGAGATCTCATGAGATCCATTTTTGTTTCTCTGGGCATCCATCTAAAATCTTTTCAATACACTGGCCAATTACAAATATTTAAGGGAGAGGTAGAAACCTCAGTATTCCACTAAATTACATGTGGTGTAATTCCCAGCTGGACTGGGCAAACCTGAATATGGTCCCACTGACAAAAAGGCAGAAGAGAGAACACAATCATCTGCTCTGTTTGGCAGCTAAATTCTTGCCAGTCTTTGCATCTGTACTAATTTGTACCAACCAGCATTAGGTCTGAACTATTTATATCAGTATTTTGCACAGCCAGCAGCAGTAATGATATTGCAATTATGATACCACAAAAAGTATCGCATTAAAACCAAGTGTTTAATGTTCTGAAACTTTTGTTCCAGCACTAGTATGACTAGTATGGAGATGCAGACAAATACAGACCATAATGAGTTTCTCAAGCTATATCTATCCTACTAAATAAAAGACAGTAAAAGTAAAAAGTACACTGCACTCTCATCATTCCTGTTACTTAATTGTTCACTTGCTCCCTACATCAGTGCTTCAACTGCCTTTCTCCAAAACAACGTGTAGGCTTCATTCAGTGGATACTTTGCTCCAGGGACCACCTCCTGTATTGATAAGACAACACTACTTTAAGCTTTCTTGAATGTATCCTTTTCTCCATCATCTCCACACCTCTCATATGCTCTCACGTCACAGTGAGATGCAAGTAATGCATACCTTCTAGTTCATGTTAAAAAATAAAAATAAAAACACACAGTCTGGTGTGTTGCCACACCATGACACCAATACGCCTAACACTGAAGTGAGGAAAGTACACAAAATGATATTATATTATACAGCTACAGGGACACTACACGATCTCATAGAGATCCAGAGCTAGGTGCTGTGTCGTATGGATACAGTCATTCTTCTCAAGAAGGAAATGAAAGCTCTGTGGTTGAATTGCAGTGGTCATTGCTACTTGATCTGTTGGCCAAGGATTGGTTCCTTGAACTTGAAGCAGTATATATATATAAACTTGTTCTCCTCTCTTACCACACCCTCTCTTTCTGAGGAGGATAGGGAGTATGCAAGGAAGACAGAAGACAGAAATTGATTCCTGGGATTTTAATTCTATTGTAAAAGGTACTGCAAAAGGTGGATATCTGTTCCTTCTCTGCCACCTCATAGTAAGCTATCCAGCAAACCTCCGATTTTATTCAGTAATAGTACCACTAATTATAGATTTTAGTCTCCTCATATATATATAGCAACTTGGATTTAGTTCAGAAGTTTCTCAAAGACAATGAGGAGCTCTGCCAGCTGAAAGGAGGCAGAAGCCAAAGTAAAACTTTCCTCCTGCTTTTCCATTCCATTCCATGCTATTGGGGAAAGAACGATGGCTATTAGGCAGGATCCTAAGGTCCCTGTGTTTTGGTGAATACGGAGTGTAAATCCATTGGAATCTTTAAATAGTTTTAAATGGGTTTTTTTATGAAATAATTTGTTCTATTATTCCATAATTTAAGAAAGGACATATTTATTTCAAAGTTAACCCTTGATTTATTTTTGTTAGATGTGTTTTTGAACAAAACACCAAAGGGACAGCCACTCTTCCTTCTCCCTCTTCCCTTTTGCCCATAAAGAAGATAATAGAAAGATAACTAAAGAACCCAAAGAAGAAAATATTTCTGAGGTGTGGTTGAAGACATGAAGCTGAGAAGACAGTTTCTGAAAAACATAGAAAAGACAGAGTAAGTTAGCCAAGGACAATTGTGCTGACTGTATTTAATATTATGCACAAATGAAGCAGGATGACAAAAAGCCATTCTTTCTAGAATAAAGACTGAAGACCTGACTAAGATGCTCTGTTTTCTCACTTGCAAAGCCTCACTTGCTCTCCTGCTTGTATTATTTAGAATAAAAAGTGTGATGGTAGCATGTGATATTATGCTACTGGCTTGCCTAATAGCATTAGAACTAGATTTTAGTTCAGCAACCAACAACAGAGAGAAACTAAGCACAAGAACTTCAGACCAGCTGAATGTGTATTCATGTTTGCTGTTGTCCATGAGAACCATGACAGTATGTTTCCCCCTTCTTACCATTTGCAAAGTTTCGGGTGAACCTCTTCAAGGCTATGCTTGTGGAGTTCCTTTAACAGCCTAACAGTCAGTGGCCAGAGACCTACGGTCCTTTTTATTGTCTCTGTTTCCTCCTATTCATTAGGATTTGGGTATCCAGGTGTTCTTTGGGTTTTGGTGGTTTGGTTTTTGGTTGTTTTTTTTTTTTTTTTTTTTTTTTTGGGGGGGGGGGGGTGTTGCTTTTGTTTTGGTATTGTTTGCTTGTTTGTTTTTTACTTTCCCTACATTATATTTGTTTTTTTCTCTTGGCTTGTCGTTAACCAGATATTCTAGCAAATCTGATGTCTTTACATTCCAGGTGTCTACATACACTTCACGTTCCACAAATGATTACAGAAATTCTCCCTGAAGGAAACCAAACTGGAATTCATCTTGCATTACTTTAGATGTCTTCAAGTTTGTCTACACTGAAGCTACTCAGCCTAGAGTTGATTTATGGTTAATAAAGAATAATATGCACTTCCTAAGAAAAAAGTATTTTATTTATTTTAAAAATCTAGCTTAGTATAAGCTATTCATTAGCAATTCCGTCTAAATGTAGTGTTGATCCTCTAAGTCATATAGGCTAGGATTAAGCCAGGATGAGTAGATATCTTCCTCTGTTTCCCTGATGTCTGGGAGGAGCACCCAAATTATTCATTCTTCTACAGAAAGATGAAGAAACATTTACAAATGAACTATAGTCATATGATTCCATAGAGACTCTTTTACTAGGGAGAGCATTTCAGTTTTATTCCTGTCTTGTCTTTCTGCCTAGTATTAACATAGTCCATTATTGAATGGAAACATACTTGGTATAACTTAGTTCAAAGAAACATAAGCTTACATTTGTAACACTAATAATCCTTTACTTGGGTTTTGGTTGTTTGTTTGTTTGTTTTTTTTTCTTTTTTTTTTTTTTTTCTTACAGGTCAAAGCTTATTTTAATTTTGTATTTAGCATGAGGGAAAAAAGCCCACACCCCCCCCCCCCCCCCTCCAAACTTTTCCAAGATCTAAACACCTTTGTCTTAGATTTTTTTTAAAAAGGTTGGGGCTGGAAGAGGTTGTGGTGGTGTGTGAATGTCTATACAGATCCACAGTTTTCTTCTGCACAAAATAATGCAGTTCATTAGATTGAGACCTAAGTGTAAGAAACACTTCTGTCATCATTTGAAGAGTACTACTGTTTTTTTGTTTTTGTTTTGTTTGTTTTTTTTTTTCTTTGAATGCTGTGATACACAAGGGGCTCTTCATAGCAACTACTGCAATAACTTTTGACATTTTGACAATTGGAGTTAGGGACTACTTGTTTTTATCTATTCTAAATCCCCAAAGCATATTATTGAAATAAAATTGAAGTAATTGACAGTAGATAGAAGAGCAGTTTCCTAACTTAAGCATTCTGCCTTAGAAGAAAGGATTTTAAGAACCAATTAAAGATGTACTACAAATGCATATGACACCTTCAATACCACTGTATTTCAAATGAAACAAAATAAGTATCTTTAGTGTCTCAATAGTTAAGTATATTGAGAAGTTATGTAAGTTTTAAAATCTGATAATTTGTGAAAAAAAAAAGAGAGAGAGAAACTGGTATAAATAGTTCACATATATGTTTGACTACTGATTCTGAAAGCTGTTCATCTGCTGCTTGATGAAAGCCAACTGAAATCAGCAGGATTTTAGCAGATCCACTACTTTGTACCCCTATAACAACCTACATTGCATTACTGACCCTGCAGTCTGCAAAATGGTTCCACTCATGTGAACTATGCCTATTTTTTGCACAAAAGCAGTTCTTTAGCTATACTGTGATCAGTTATTTACATACTTAGCCTCCATTAGGATGTTCCTGGTAGTTAGTATTTTACTTTTCTTGCAATACTTAATTTTCTTTTCAAAACATAAACTTTAAATATTCAAATGAAGGATTTCTTGGTAGAGCCACACAATTTCAGGAAATATGGCACTGTTAGTGTGAAAAAATGGTGCCTGAATCTGTTACACTGTATGCATGAGTTTTCTACTTAAAGTGACCATCAATAAAAAGTTCTAAGGACTGTTCTGGGCGTAAAAATGAACCTGTATAAAAATCAATATATATTTACTGAATTGAAACAAGTAATTTGATTGGTTTACTGCTTGCACCAGTCTTATTTAGAGACTTTATTACAGTCCTTAATGTAAAAGGATATTTTTGTTAAAAAAAAAAAAAAAAGCAGTACTTGAAGGCTATTGCTATTTATATACTTCCATTAAGAAGGAAATGAGTGGAAATGCTTTCAATTGAAATGCTAATAGGAAGGGAAAAAAATAACTTAATTTTCCATGAAGGAAAAGTAATTTCTGCTTATATTAAGTGTCCGTATGAAACATTATATTTCACTTCAAGAGGGTTTTTTTTTTTTTTAATTTTAAATGTAATAAATCCATATTTGCCTCTCTTAAAAATTAGTATGGCTTTCAGAGATAGTGTCAGCTGCCATGAATCCTTCTTTGCATGTCTTCAGGAAAAGCTTGCATGTATGGTGTATAACAAAATATTGATTGGAATTAACATTACTAAGAATAATGAAAAATTACTTCCTTACAGATTGAAATGTTGACAGACAGTAGGAAATAATGACCAAAATATATAGGCAATGCAATTTATGACCTGCTTCAAAGCAAAAGTAATTTTGGAATTTTTCCATTGACTTCAAGGGGTTTCAGAAAAGACTTTATGAAAAGTTGAAGAAAACTTTTTTTAATCCAAACCCAAATCTGTTTTCAAATATAAAGCAAGAAATTCAAACTGCACATGCTTTACTGAGATGCACATAGGATCTGTGTTTTAAAGTAATTGAACTCTGAGTATTGTTTTCATTCATGACAACATACCAAACCCCCCCTGTCAGATTTAAGTACCTAAATTCAGACACTTCATGCCATTGGAATCCCGTAGGATACCCAGAATACCTTTGTGGAGTTGACAGTATGACACAGAACTGAGAAAGCCCATTGTGTCCCGGAAACAGCTTCTGGAGACCAGACCAAATACCTTAAATAGGAGTATTTGATATCTATGTTTTAGGCAATTTAATAAGTCCCTATGTCTCAGTTGTTCAAAGTAGTCACTTCAGCAAGAAAAATAAAATTTAAAACCAAGCCCAAACAACACAAAACCAAACAGAAGATTCACTCTTTACACTTTACGTTCTGATAAGATGATGTATTTACCTAAAATATAAGGATTCAGCAGAGGGGCAAGCTGAAAGAATGTAGGCTCTCACTCATGCAGGTAGCTTTCTGGATAGAAGATATATTTTGAAACATTTCCAGGCACACCTGAAGAAAAAGACATGATTTTTGTGTAGACAGCAAAAGTCTGAAGTTTTAAAAAAGTAGACCTGGCCCTGGTATGTTGGAAAGAGTCAGGACAGGAGGGAAGAAGACTGGTGAGACTGGTGATGAGAAGTAAAGAAGTCAAAGTGATAAGTGTTGAGGGATATCAACTGTATCAGAACATAGAGTTGTTCTTTGAGAAGACTGGTGGGAAGAGGAAGAAACTTTGGTATAAATGTGTGGGAAACTTTGACAGCTCTCATATGGTCAAATGGAATCTCTTAAAAAAAATGTTTTCTCTTAAGGAAATAAAGGAAAAGGACAAGACAATCTGAGGGGATGGGTAAAACCTGAGGTTTCAGTGATGTTTTAGACATAATTCTGATGGAAGTTCAATGCGCTGGGAATCAATCCATGTTGGAAAACTACCAAGGATTTCTCACTCTGAGGAAAAAAAGTGAGAGTTCTTCACTCTTCCTGCAGGTCATGATTCAGGATATATTTTGCAAAACTGTTGCCTGAAGTGGAGAAGGAAAAGCGGATGAGTCATATAGAAGAATCAACACTGTCGGCTGCGTTCCCTCCAGTCTGGGTTTATTGTACATGAAAGATGTGAACGGAGTCATTGAAATTCACAGTGTTCACCTGTTCATGCTTTCTGAAGACCTTAAAGTAATTACTTTTCTAGAACTTTATGGTTCATTTTATAATGTGGAAAGTTATATAAATGGTTATTTTTTTTAAAAATTGTATTTAAAAAAAAAAAATTATTCCATCCAAGCTTATGTTTAGGGTAAAACTAGAGATAGAGACATCAGTAAAAGGATAAAAAAATAGATCTAAAGGAGTGGAAAGTAAATTAAATTAAATTAAATTAAATTAAATTAAATTAAATTAAATCAAATTAATTAAATCCATGAAAGGTTGTGCTGTAGGCAGTTTGTTCTGATTCTGCAGAACCAGCTGTTACAATTTTACCTGATTCCTGAACAGTTTCCAGTTTTACGTCTATGCAGGAATGTCTTGCAGTCCACCACTCAGCTCAGTGAGAATGATGTTTTCTTCCTTAACCCACTCATCATCATTGCATGCTGAGCTCAGCAAATGGCATAGGGACTTCCAAGAGCTATACATGAGAAACACAGTAAGATGGAAGATTATATTTAGGTCTTTGTCTGTACTAGTAAACTAAATAGAATCAGAACATGTAATCGAGCAATAGCTTGTGATTATCCATGCTGGCTACTTGTTACATGCCCATATCAACAATCTCTGTTTCAAGCAATGAAGTGTGGATGGCTGCACAGGTAAGGAACTATTCACAGTAAGCAATATAGGTGTAGTAGTTTAGCCATATGGATGTGAGCCACAACATGCCAGTATGGCTCAGAGTCAATTTACTTGCCCTTATTCATTTTAATTAATAACCTAGACTGGTCTTGAGGTCACCATTTATGTGTTGATTTCTTGAAACAGCTCCTCCACTTCCATCTTTTCCCTCCGTGCACCTCTCCCCACTTGCTCACACCTACAAACTGATGAAAGAGAGGCATCCAGAACTGACCTCCTGTAGCCTGGTGTTACCCTCAGCTACTTCTGGTCAACATGCTTCATCAGACTCTTGGATCAGTGATCCTTTAAACCCACAACTGCAACTTGTCATACTGTATGCAGCATGAACTTATACAGAGAAATGGTTAGGAGAGAATTATTTAATTCACCACAATTATGAGCTGCTTTTGCAAGGGCGACAAAAATGGGAAAGCACTGACAAGTAATATAGAATATGTCCTAGAGGTAGATTTCTTATAAATGTGCCAGCTTTTGCCATTTAGCTTGATTGGCAAAGTTGTGAAGAAACATACAAAACTATCATTACTTTTAGACTTTGCTGATGGAAGGGAATAATGTAATTTCACGTGTGATTAGAAAACTGTGCTTTTATCTTTGATGATAAAACATCACGCAGGTGTAGAATGAACTAAAATATCAACTGAAATATTAGCATGGAAAAAGTGTACAGGTGTTCTTTAATTACAGTATTATAAGAAATGTGTTACTAAAATGTATATGATGCTATGTAATGTGTTCTATTATCATAAAAAACCCACTCCAATAACTTATATAGCATGCTCACAAATAGATGTTATGTAGTTCATGGATAATATGCAGACCATACATTGAACTTCTCATTCCTGCAGAGGAATTTAAAGAGTTCTATCAGCGAAGGTAAGCACACATTTCTTTATTTCAAATATTTGAAACTCAGTGTTCAGACAGTTGAGGTGATTCAACAAAGTTTAAATATTGAGTTAGGAGCCAGTCTCAGTAGTGGAATGAAAATTACAAACAATGTCAGACTTGTCTGATTTATAGGGTTGCAATTGCATTCATTTCATTAAACTTATAATAACAGGCAGCACTTGAGAATAACACGTTCCCCTCAATTCTGGTTTTATAGTCTCTGAGGCATTGTTGTCTCTCTAATCTCATAATTAAGTCAAATCACAGTTCTTGCTGCACAAACTTCTGAGGTTTGTTGTTGCATTTATGAATATAACCCATAGATGTTAACAAGAAAACAGGGCTTTATAGAGATCCACTTCGGGAATATTTTTACTAGATATGGAAGGATGCATCTTGACCAGATGCCCTGTATTATAGCTATAATAATTCATTTGTAGTTAATTATTTACACCCTTTAAAAGTTTGTTTTCCTAGTAAAATAAATAACATTAACATCAAATATCAAGCTATAGTAATTCAATGGGTTCTTTCTCATGACAACCTATATTTGCTGCTTAATTACCCAATCTCATTTCTAAAAATGAATATTATGTTACTATCTACTGTTAGCATTTATAAAAACCTCAGTATATATAAATTAAATTATCTCAGAAAAGTTTTTTCTTTTTATAACAGAAGTATATATTTCCAGTTATTGAATACTAAATAATTTTACACTCAAAAATCTGGAGGCTAGGGAAAAAAAAAATAAAGAATATTGGTATTCAATTCATAATGATTTTTTCTGCTGATAATAATAAAGGACTGCATCCAGTTGGGTTTTGAATATCTCCAAGGGTGGATACTCCACAGCCTTTCTAAGCAACCTATTCCAGTGTTTGACCAGCTGCAAAACAATCAACAAAAATTCTTATGTTTAATGGAATTTCCTGTATTTCAGTTTGTGCCCACTGCCTCTTGTCCCATCACTGGATACCACCAGGGATGGGACAAGAGTCTGGATTGATCTTTAATTACACCCATCACGTATTTGCAAACATTGATAGGATCCTCCTGAGCCTTTGCTTCCCCAGGCTGAGCAGCCCCACCTTCCTCAGCCTTTCCTCATATGAAAAATGCTCCAGTCACTTAAACGTCTTAATGTCCCTTTGTTTGACTTGCTCCAGTACAGTTGTTTTTCTCTTGTACTGTAGAGCCCAGAAATGGACACAGAACTCCACAGGTGTCTTGCTAGGGCTAAGCAGAAAGGAAGGATTGCCTCCCTTGACCTGTTGGCAGTGTTCTTCCTAATACAGCCCAAGAGTCTGCTGGCCTCTTTGTGGTGAGGGCATATTGCTACCTTATGTTCAATTTGTCCACCAAGACCACCATGGCATTTTCCGTAAAGCTGCTTTCCAGCTAGTTGGCCCCCAGCCTATAATGGTGCATGGGGTTATTCCTCCCCAGGTACAGAACTTTGCATTTTCCTTTGATGGACTTCATGAGACTCCTGTCAGCCTATTTCTCCAGTCTGATGAAGTCCCTCTGATGGCAGTACAACCATCTAGTGTATCAACCACCTCTCACAGTTTTGTAGTATCTGTAAATTTGCTGAGGGTGCATCAAGGTGCTAATGAAAATACTAAAAAGTACTTGCTCCAATATCAGCCCCCGAGGGACACCACTAATGACTGGGTTGCAACTGGACTTTGTGCTTCTCATCACAAACTTTTGAGCCCAGCAGTTCAGCCAGTTTTTAATCCATCTCACTGTCCACTTATCTGTCCCATATTTCATCAGTTTGTCAATGAGGATAGTATGGGAAAAAACTTCCCTGAAGTCTAAATAAACAACATCTACTGCTCTTCTCTTATCCATAAAGCCATTCATCTCATCATAAAAGGCTATCAAGTTGGTCACACATGATTTTTTTTCAATGAATCCATGCTGACTACTCCAAATCACCTTGTCCTTTATGTGTCTGGAAATGGTTTCCAGGACTACTTGTGTCATTGCTTTCCCATAGTTGAGGTGAATCTGACTGTCCTGCAGTTCCCTGGATCCTCCTCTTTTTCATTCTTGAAGAGAGATATGTTATTTCCTTTCTTGTAGTTTTCAGGAATCAATCCCAATCTCCACGATTTTTCAAATATAACCAAGAGTGGCCCCACAAAGACATTGACCAGCTTCGTCTGCACTTGTTGGTGTATCTTATGAAGATCCAGGATCTTCCATACATCCAGTTTGGGTAAATATTCCTTAACTTGATCTTCCTCCACCTTAAAGTAAGTCTTCCTTAACTTACTTCAAGACGAAATAAGCCTTCTTTGCTCCAGACTTGCCCACGGGTCCCAGAGACCTAGGATTGCTGAAGGCAAGTCTACCAATAAAGACTGATTTGAAGAAGACATTGATCACTTCAGTCTTTTCTGTGGTCTTTGTCACCAGGTTGTCCAGTTCAGAAGCAGGCCCATGTTTTTCTTGGTTTTCCTTTTGCTGCTGTTATACCTATAGAAACTCTTCTAGTTATCCTTCAAATCCTTCAAAAGGTGAAATTCCAGATGGGTTTTCCAAACCATCCCTTCACATTTGGACACTGCCCAAGGGTGAAAATATATGTACATATACATACAGATATATATATTCTCAAACTTTTCCAAACTTCTACAGAGGTAAATTAAAAACCGCAACCAAACAGTTATAGGAATGAGTTGTCTTCTTCATCACCTCTCTCTTACTGTGTGCATATTTGCATATAATATACATGTATATTGTTGCCATGCTGTCCCAAACTCATTTTACATATAATTTTTCTCTATTAAAGACTGATGGTAGCTGAATTTATTAAGTATATTCAGGAAAGGTATTTACTCATAAATCTAGGTTATGATTCAATCTGTTGATGCTTCTAGATGTTAGAGGGATCACTTTTACTTAAACTTGAATCTCATTGCAGTTACGCTTGCTTGGCAAATTAATCATCTTTTTTAGAATTTTACACACAGTAGAACAACTTAATTTACTTGATGAATTGAGCTAAGGTAAACCTTTACATATGCTCTATGCTTTAATCTAAACCATAAAATCCAAAAGAGTTTATTGAACTGAAATGGAAAATGCCACCAACGTTGCATGAAATTGTGGATGTGATTCTTGCATCCTGAGGGAACTGCTTTGTGAGAGAAGCAGGCTTGGTCAGAGCTACATCCCTCTGTGCTTTTACAAAACAATCCCATAGGATTTTCTGATGGATTAAAGGGATTTCTAGATGACTGTGAGGTAATCCTGTAAGACTCAATCACATGTAACATTGTCCTCCAGGATTTGTGAAGGACTAAAATATTATACTATAAGACCTGTAATGCTTTCTTCAAAAGCTATACAGAAATGCAAGTAAGTCTGACTGAGTAGATATTATGATGAGTACAAGTCACATGACATGTGGGAGAATATATATGTATAGCTTCTCTAATGTTTATAACACCTGTCTTCTCTTACTCACTCAAGCAATTAATTCTTTATTAAAGGTCAGTGTCATGCATTCAACCACTCAATCAACTTTATTTTTTGGTTATCACAATTAAAATAAGGGAATTTTTGCAGATAAATATAATGAAATATATGGTTAGATTTAGTTAGACATATATAGGCTTAGTTTGATAGAGAGTGATCAAGAAATGTTGTTTTGAGCAAGCTCTATGCTATTTGAACATTAACTTAAATTTAGATACCACCTCTAGCCCACACACATGTGTCTGTGTGTGTGTGTATATATATATATATAGCATATATATTTAACAACAGCACTACACTATGATACAAAACAGCTTAGTTAGGGCTGCTAATTCTTAAAGGACATAATAATGTTGTTGACTTGAAATAAATACACAACTTGTTTAATTTGTAGATAAATCTCTACAATACCTATATCAAGGGAAATCAGATTAGGATTAAATTCTCTCCCGTGTTTAGACAACTAAATTTACGTGACTATGAGAGGTCTCTGCCTTTGGGGTAGATGGATAAACTGCCATTACAGTCAATGAAGACATAGTCAGCACATCCAATGGATTCCAGAGTTATTAATTTTATATTCCATCTAGTGGGACAAGTAGCTCTCTAGACTGAAAAAAAAAAAAAAAAAAAAAATTGTATTCACTGGGTTTGTTGTTCAAACATAGGTATCTAGAGTCATTTGAAACATCCTAGAGAATCTAAGTCATACTCAGCAAGAAGATATGACACGGAACTTTTAGGAGACATTTGCCCTCCCAGAGTAAAAACCATAGGCTAGGTAGAATATCTCAGTCAAGTGGCATTTCAAGCATTTCTTTAGGCAACTAAATCTAGGCTTAAACCTCCTCTGAGGATTTAGAAACATATCTCATTCATATATTCCTACAGTGAATATTGATATCTGAAATACATGCAATAGCTTGTAGATGTCTAGTGACTGAGGGATCCACGTGCAGCTGGAAATATAATACATGGCAAACCAACGTCATTCTGGTCTGGCAGCTGGAGTTCAAGGAATCTCAAATTCCTTCTGTTTGTTCTTTCACAAGTTCCTTACTTTAACTGGCAGGTAGTCCTTGAGGAGTGCATTTTAAAAGAAACACAGGTAAGGCTGGAGTTTAATTCTGGTTTTGAGTGACACGATTGCTAGATTGTGAGAGTAAGGGTGACTATCTTTTTTTTTTGAATATGAGGGACATTGCTACTTATATTTTTTTTTTAAGAAAATGTTTTGTTTCTTTTACTATGGTATATATTTTTGTCTCAGGCGTACATTTCTGCAATCCTCATGCACCTAGATCATAGACACATAAATAAATAAATAAATATAAATATAATATGTAAATATGTAATAATATATTAAATATATAACAATGCATACTATAATATATAATTATATATATAATACAACGTATAACACAATATATAAAAATAAAATATATTTAGGATTAAATATATTATATAAAATAGTATATACAAACAGTTCTAATACATTGGGGTACATGTTTAAAAATAATTTCATGCATGTCTTCAATGTGCTACCCATAACGTCTCCTTATCATCTCAAAATGAATAACGAACTACTTAAGACTATTTGGATTATATTCTTTATTGATTGTCTTCTGAGTAGAGATGAAAATGTTGATAAAGATGTGGTAAAGCTTCTGTTTATGGAATTTCAGGCTCCGACAAAAATGTTCAGCTTGCCACCATGTTTCAAAACCCACTATGAACACAATAATAACTGAACCTTTTTTAGTTAAAGGTTTGGTGTCCATATGTGGCAAATATTTCATGTCTGTATCAATGAACCCATCTAAAAATTATCTACCTTGCATGCAATTTTTTCATCTTAGTTGCAAGTAGGAGAACATATGCTTGTCATAATAAAGCTATATTGGTAATTTTAAATTTAGATTTGCAATTCAATGATAAAATCTTCCTTTTTGTGATCCATTTTTTAGCTTTTAGGTTTTGTTAGAAAAATTTCTGCAGGTGGAATTGAAAACCTGAGATTTAATTCATAGTCATGCTGTATGATATTACTCTGGAAAAGTTTAACGAATTCAGCCTTTATTTCACTTGGGTAATTAATGAAAGAAATAAAGAATATAATTATCCTAGAGACATCTGTATTCTGAGACATAGAGTTCTCTTAGCAAATGGTCTGAAGGGTAGTAGACCTCAGGCAGATAGTTTCAAAAGGCCCAAATACTCATGGAATAATAGTTCCAATATGTTAGACTCACTAAATTTTTTGCTCTACATTGCATATGACATACAGGTCTCTAAATTGAAGGTGCATATGTGCAGAACTGCACAGGACTGTGCAAAAAGGTTTACAAAATTGTAAAATGGTCATAAATTGGCATATTTGAACACATGAATGTTTATAGATATTTAAACTTAGAGATATATTCTGCAATTTGCTTCTGATTTGGTTTGGTAGTAGCTTTTTGGAGGGTTTGGGTCTAATATGTGAACCTCATCCAAGTTCCACACGAGTTACCCTAATCAGACCTCCAACATCCAAATCGCCTCACCTGCAGGTTTGTATTTTGGGATAAGACTATAGCTACTCCCCCTTCTCTCAGATATGTCTCCTCTTGTTCAACCAAATGAAAGGCAAAGGTACTTTATTGAAAAAAGAAGGCATACTATTTCACTCATTCCTTTGGCAGAAATCACAGAAGTAGGGCCACGTCTATTATTTTAAAAAAAATACAGGCAAGAGATTAATCTCCAGACCTAAGACAAACTGGTATGAGACTGGCTTTTGTCCATATGCCTAAATTTTCTTCCCTAGCAAAGCAGAGTGGCCACATTTAAACTGAGTGTTGGCAACACTTTCTGGAAAAACGATAATTAACACTGGTTAGATATTTATGCAAGCTAGTTGCTTTGGGCCAAACCCATGTAAGGAAGAGTGGGATCAAATAAGCAGCATGGATAACTACACAGATATCATCAAACCTTTGCCTTGTACCCGTTTTATCTATTAGACTATAGGTAGCTAGTATTGTAGCAAGTTCTAAACAGAAATAAAAAGAATAAAAGTTTCACAGCATTGTTTTTTTGTTTTTTTTTTTTGTTTTTTTTTTTTCTTTTTTCAATTCTATACTCATGTGGATAAGCTGCATAGTAATCCAGAGTTATGCACGCTCTGAAGTGTATGCCACAGAAAACAGAAGAGATTGCTTGGCAGTATTGATACCGGAAAGAATCAGGCAAGAAAGATTTGCCTGTGTGTACTGGTTTTGGTTGGTATGGAGTTAATTTTCTTTGTAGCAGTTTGTATGGTTTTGGATTTGTGACCAAAACCATGTTGATAACCAGTCAGTGTTTTAGTTACTGCTGAACAGTGATTTACAATGTCGCGACATTTTCTGTTTCTCACACTGCTCCACCAGCGAGTAGGCTGGGGGTGGACTAGAGGTTTAAAGGGAACACAGCTGGGACAGCTGACTCCAACTGACCAAAGGGATATTCCATACCATATGACATAATACCCAGCACATAAAGCTGGGTGAAGGAGAAGCAAGGTGGGAAAATTTAGAGTTATGGCATTCATTTTCCCAAGTAACTTATGTGTGATGAAGCCCTGCTTTCCTGGAAATGGCTAAACATCTGCCTGCCAATGGGAAGCAGTTAATGAACTCATTTTGCTTTGCTTGTATGTGCAGCTTTTGTTTTACCTATTCAACTGTCTTTATATCAACCCACGAGTTTTCTCGCTGTTACCCTTCTGATTCTCTTCCCCATCCCGCTGCAAGGGAGTGAGCAGGTGTGTGGAGCTGAGCTGCCTGCCAGGATTAAACCACAACATTGCTATACAATAAAATAATGTGAAATTAAATGAAATGCTTTCAGGAAGGATAATCTGAACAGGAATTCCAGAGTTTAGAAAGGACCTGAAATTATTATATCAGCATAAGATAAATTACGGAAAGGTAAAGAATGTTTGGATATTTCAGGCCCGTTCCTACTGTGGTGTAAATTAATAGTGTTTAATTTACTTCAGTAGAGAAATGCCAATTTAGGTTAGTTCCTCCTTCTTTGAACTGAGACTATTAAATAAAGGAAAAGTTATCTTGACAGTTTTATTTGCTGTGAAATCAGTTGTACCACTTTTATAGTTTTAAGTGTATAAATAAATGTATATATCTTTCTCTATCTACTTATGCTTTATTTGGAGTAAAATATTCCCAGTCTGAAAATTGCTGACAAATATGAACAGATTGTCTCTGACCTTGTCTGCTCATGCAGCACAATTAATTTTGGCAGGTTTTCCTATGTGATGGACTGTTACACTCTGCTTATTTATACACAATAAGAATGTGCTTTATAATGTTGTTGACTTTGAAAAGATTTTTGACTCATTTTTATGTTGAAACTTTAATAATAGTTTATACTCATTCTGAAGTACTGGTAAATAGTTTCGCAAAGCCTATATTATCCAGATGAAAGGGTATTTTCCCTTCCATATTATGGAATGGATTAAGTCATGCAGACTTCATTTTAAAAGACTGGCTGTAATCCCTTGTAATCTTAACAACATTAGCAGCTAGGCCTGTTCTATGTAGTGGCTAAACCACTTCATTTTGACTTTATACTCATTTAGTGATACTAGGTTCCCCTCACTTACTTTTGGGCACCTACAGTACAAGTTTCCGAATCTGAAGTATGCATCCTTGACTCTATTGTCTGTGGAAGGAAAATTGACACTTGTAGAGAGTGGTACATCAGATCTATTTGGGTATCTACAGTAACACGAGAGAAGTTAATCCTGAAAAATGCATCTTTCCTTCCTTCAACTGTACAGAGCATTTAGGATGATGGCTTTCTAGATGTTTACATTTGGTTGAAAATTTCTGTTCTCCTTCTTTAATAGTGTCGTATGTCCCATGTTCCCTATAATTTCTTTAGAATCTAAAATCAAGTATTTCAAGGACATTCTTGCTGTTATTACTTTACTTTTAATTTTTGTGAACAGTTGCATAATAGTCCTGTGTTCTTGTTAGATGTAGTTTTTCTCAATCTTAGAAGTTTCATTTTTCCTCCAAGTGGAGGTTATGCTTCCAATGAGTATGGCTCCTGTGAAATTAATAAGGTAATAGAAGGTAACAAAAGACATGCCTCCCTTACCTGCACTGCTGTGCAAAATCAGTTGTTCAATATTCATGTGTGACCTTATCTCCCTTGGAACATATTTAAGATCACAATTTCTCTCTTGCTGATACTTGCTTCTTCATCACCACTTAGAGTGCTCCCTGAAAAAGGTGATCAAATACAAATACTTTATGGATATCTATGTAGTTGTGATGCTTTTTCTTTCTTTCTTTCTTTCTTTCTTTCTTTCTTTCTTTCTTTCTTTCTTTCTTCTTTCTTTCTTTCTTTCTTTCTTTCTTTCTTTCTTTCTTTCTTTCTTTCTTTCTTTCTTTCTTTCTTTCTTTCTTTCTTTCTTTCTTTCTTTCTTTCTCTTTTCTTTCTTTCTCTCTTTCTTTCTTTCTCTCTTTCTTTCTTTCTCTCTTTCTTTCTTTCTCTCTTTCTTTCTCTCTTTCTCTCTTTCTTTCTCTCTTTCTTTCTTTCTTTCTCTCTTTCTTTCTCTCTTTCTTTCTTTCTTTCTCTCTTTCTTTCTTTCTTTCTTTCTTTCTTTCTTCTTTTTTTTTTTTTTTTTTTTTTTTTTAATTCTACATATTCTTCCTTTGTCTTTGACTATGCTGCATCATTGTTTGAAACAAGATGGTTCTACAAAAAGAAACTCTTTTTGTGACCTGGGACTATTTCCATGGAAGCCCTTACTTAACACTTTGCTTTGCTAAAATATTAAGGAACTTATGCAGACATGTCATTCCAGCAGAGTGGTTTGGTTTTGGAAGGGAATTCTTTCTCTTGGGATCAATATTGTTTATGTTTATAGGCAGTCTTTCTGGTCACAAGGCCATGTTGTATATATTAACATGTAACTCTGTTAGTGACAAAATACTACCTGTAAGATTCCACATTATTTATCAGTTTCTTCCTCTGTGATAAATTTCCTTCTACTCTTTTCTGTTTCTTAGACTGTTATTTACATCAGAACACCACTGGGCATGCATTGACCAGGTCTTCATATTTATCTTATGCTAGGAGCAAACGAGAAGGCCTAAAAAAGTCATATACAGTTGTACTTGTGCAGCTCTATGCTCCTTATAATGCAGTTGCATCTGCACCTGCTTCCACAACAATATGAAATTGATTTAGCTTCTAGTTATAGCGACTCATTTTTGTCCTCAGTTACAGATACTACTTCTTGCTATTGATTATCCAATTTCTTGGTTATCCCTCACAATCTTTTTTAGGATTTTATTTTTTTGTAACTTTTTTCATCACAGTTTACTATCCAGTTTTCTCTTCCCTTAAATATTTTTCATAATAATCTATCTGAAGTTCTTTGCTTTTTTTTTTCATGGCATTGAAATCTCACTTTTTTTCTCTGGTCAAAAAAAATTTCAATTTCTCAGATATTCCAAAGATACCTTGCTTTTCTTTGTCATCTTCTAACTTTTATTCAAGATTCATTCTTCCAATGTTTCATGAATCAGTTGTTGCTGTTTTTTTCCCAGTCAGTGATGAGATACTTTTTTTATTTTTTTTTTCCTTTCAAGGGTGAGGTATAAAGAAATAGTAGTATTCTGGGTATAAGTGGATAAAGACACACAGGAAATTCACGATAATAAGGTATAATAACAAAATTTTAAGTATCCTTGACTATGATTCTCCTACTTGTATATTGTATAACAGTTTATATATATGCAAAGTGAAAAATGAACTGACGTCATCTCTTATCTAAACCGACAAACATGTATTTATTATACCCTTAACTCACTACTGAAAGGAAATCTGAAGTTCTGAAGAACTGAAATAATTGTGCTCCACATTGTTTTAGAAAGCTCGGTAGGGCACTTGCCTTCCTTTAAAGCATGACTTTCCTCTAATATCCTTCCCAACTACGCTATATTAATCACATTATTTATTTTGATTTCTTTGAAAACACAAAGTAACAGACTCAAAAAGTTTGCGATTGGAAAGATATTTGTTTTAATAAAGAGAAAGACTCTTTCACACGTTTGTAAAAGACTGGATGTTAATTTATATGAAAGTAATAACAGAAGAATAGACTAGGAAAAGACTTATTTGTTATTGGTGTACCTTAATGTATTTATATGCTGCATAGAGAATGACAGCATTTTGAAGATTATCCACACCAAAAGACACAATTCTTGTTTTACAGATCTTTCTTCTGTATACCTGACGTATTCAGAAGCAGTAAAAGCCCCTTACTTCTCCCAGAGCTTTTCTGAATTTTGGAAACATGACTGTCCCTTTGAAGCCTGCCAAAGGCTACCTCTGTCTAGAATAAGTACTATCACTTTCATTTTTCAGAGTTGTCCTGATAATTTAACCAATATAGAAACAAAACTGGTAGCAGGTAGGAGGAATTTTTCTTCCTGTGTTTTTCAGGCTTTTTCAACTTTTCTATAGGGAATGAAATAAGGAAAAGGAATTTTAACACAGCATATCCTCCAATTGTGTCTATACAATTTTGAAAAAGCATCAAATTTTCCGATCTAAGTTCTGTTTCAGTATAGACAGTTTATACAAGGCATAGATCTTCTTTCTCCTGCCTGTCCTTTGTAGTTAAATAAATTTAATTCCTCTGTTCCAAGGTGTCTAAAAGCTAGACATCTAACTTTTCCAGCCTGGTCGCCTTTTGTCATAGTCAACAGAAAGAGTCAGGCATAACATGAGGATGATTCATCTCATCCTGGAACAAGTACCCAAGACAAATCAGTTGGAAGTGCTTGGCAGTACTATTTCTTCTGCCATAGCTATAAACTTGGCTTACTAGTTGTAGACATCCAGCTTCCAGATACCTGTAGCTAGCTGAGATGAATTCCACTTGGAATACTATATTACTTGGAAAAAATATAATTTTTCACTGATGGAAGATACGATTTATCTGCACAGAACATCTGGTTCTTTCTTGTATAAGTGAGTCTCAGTAACTTAAGGCACAATGGTAAATCTCAGCATAGTGTGAAGATATTCTAAAATGATTCATGAACACATTTGGACCCTCGTGCTCGTATTCATCTCAAGGAATTTTAACAGCAAAATCTTGAGAATGTGGAATGAAGGCATGAATCTAGCAAACAGAGAGATTCTAAGTTATTTGTTTGCCCTCTCTCTCTCTTGAAAACACCTGTATTCTATGATGCTCAGAGAGTTCATATATTACATATTTATTTCAGAGTACATAGGACCTCTCAGTGCCTACAGTACTAAGACTTAGGAATTTTGCTCATGTTCTACTTGATGATTTGACATGTTGTTGATTTTTCTTTTTGTCCCTCTTCTCTCTCCTCTTCTACTCACCAAATTTTATGTCTGTCTTTTATAACCTTCCAGGCTCCTCCAGGCTCCAGCTTCAGAGCCTCAGTAACTCTAGCATTTTCTTTTTTATTATTCTGTCGTATCCACTGCATGATTAGACTGGAAATGTAATTAGAGATACATTTCTTCTCAGGTCCTTCTAGTCACATTTTCCCTTCCACTATGCCTTCACTTTGCCCTTATACAATACCTTCCTGTATAAATCAGTTCTGGGTTCATGGGTACAGAGATATGGAGTTACTTAAGCAAGTCCAGCAAAGGGCCACTAAGTTGATTAAGGCACTGGAACACCTGACATATGAGGAGAGGCTGAGAGAGCTGGGACTGTTCAGCCTGGAGAAGAAAAGGCTTCAGGGGGATCTTTTCAATGTGTATAAATACCAGATGGAGTGAATGACAAACAGGGAGTCAGACTTTCCTCAGTGATGGCCACTGACAGGACAAGAGTCAACAGGCACAAATTAGAAACCGTTAAATCCCATCTGAACACAAGAAAACACTTTTTTACTGTGAGAGTGATCAAACACTGGAGCAGATTGCCCACAGTAGTTGTATCTGCCCTTGGAGATATTTAGAACTTGACTGGAAATGGTCCTGTGCAACCTGCTTCAACTGTCCCTGCTCTGAGCTTGGGAATTGGACTAGATGATCTCCAGAGATGCCTTCCAGCTTCAGCTGTTCTGTGGTTCTGCAATTAGACTGGAAATATGGTCAGAAAATAATTTTGTTCAGGTTCTTGTTGTAACATTAACTCTTTTACTGTGAGGCACATATACACCTTACCTAAGTCCTATACCTTCCTGCAGAAGTCAAATAAACCCATAAATGCAGTAAGTCCATAAGTTCAATAGCTACCTCTATTCAAAAGGGGCATGGAGCGTCCTTTTTATATACTTGCTCACTCATGCATGCAAACCTAGGCCTTCATTCAGGCAATTTTTTGAAGAACAGACTCCAAAAGTTCTGACATACAGTCTGTCAATTAACGTTAGTTTCATTGGAGAGGCAAACATTTAGCTTTGTCTTTACGCAAACTGCAGGCACTTTCCTCCTTCATACACCATGTTCTCCACGTTCTCATTCCTGACTTCTGTAAGTTATATTTACTGATCTTACCCTGTCTTCACCATGGAAAAATATTAGAAAGTGATTAATTGTCAAAGTAAACCCAGAGCAAAAGAGTGTGTCACCGAGGTCACACCAGCAGATTCTCTCAAAAGTACTAGTCACATATGATGAACCAATCATATGATAAAACACATCTGCAGATTCAAGTACCCTTGCACGCAGTAATACATAGCTCCATAGGATGCATCTATCATTCTTCTTCACAGCATGTTTTTTACACTTTATGACCAGCTGCAAAAAAGGTGGAAAGAGACTTACAGTTTGTCCCGCTACAGCAAAAGTTTCAGTCACTACAAAGACAGAAATCCACACTTTGTGCTATACAAAAGATGACAGAGAAACTTTCATCTGCGAAGTTAGCTTTCAGGGTGAATAGAATCCTTATTTTGACAAATAATTTTCTGTCTGTCTTAAAGGAGACTTCTGTTTGTTGTCCTAATCACGAACCAATAATTTCTCCTCAATTACTATCCAGATTTTTCCAAGTGCATGAAGTACTTATTCTGCTAAAGCTTCTTTCACACTTAGTTCTTATACAAGCGAGAAATACTACTTGTAGCCTTGTTATACAGAATTCAAAGTTGTGAAATTTGAGACTATATTAGAACTATGAAGCAAGTCTGCAAAATTACAGCGAGCCTTTTCTTCCCCTTTGAGTACAAAGACTGATTACTTAAGAAGCAGCAGTAGACATCTAAAGTAGGTAAACAGATAGGCTTTCTGTCTGGAACTGGAGATTTCCAAGGCCCCCTTTCTCCTCTATCCATTTGCCATACAGGGAAGTTGAGGGAAACTGGTCCACTTGGCTTATGAAATGTATTTGGATTGTAGAAGAAGTGGTTGTGAATGGATGTGTGGTTTATTTCATGAAATTTGTTACACTCAGGCTGAAGAATTACTGCTTCAAAGATATAACATTTTAAAAAATAATGAATTGCTGTTGCTCATTCACAAGAAACTGAGTGTCAATAGTTGCATTAAAAAAAAAGGGAAGGTTTCACATCAGTATTTACATAAAGATTCACTAATAAGAGAAATGTTGTTAAGACTGTAGATAGACTGATATACTAATTTAGAAAAAAAAAGTTCAGTAATAACAGAACTGAATGTAACCATCTAACCCAAATAAATAACGCTGCCAATACTTGTGATAGGTATAGAGGGACATGTACTGTACATGAAAATGTTATTAATTTGGTCTTTACAGCAGTAATGTTGTATCAGGAAATAAATATTTGTGTTTCTTTCATACTGGCTTTCCATTGCAGACATGAGAATGGACCAATTCTCAGAATTTTAATAATAGATGTCTATATAATCTCTCTGTATAACAAGATCATAAAATAATATATTCAGATGGGTTTTTTTGTAGTCTCAAAATTTGATATTAATAGGGTTTTTTTTGTATATTATATGTATTGTGAACAAACTTATTACATTGTCCTTTTCAAATATACGTGTATGTGCATATATACTTATAAATAACTCCAATAGAGATTCTTAAGAAGAAAAGATGATTTTTTTTCTGCATGCAATAAAATTAGAAGTGCCCCGGTTTAAAATTGAAATAGTAAGTAATTTAAGATAGAAGTGATTTTCATTTATTAAATCTTACAAGATACAAAAAATATCTGTTTAGTGTAAAAAGAAACTCATTACGAGACATCAGCTTACAATAACAGGCTTGCTTTCTCTATTTTTCTCACACATTTGGAAAGAAATTTAGGAATTTCGCACTTTAAAATGATTTAGCAAGGTTTTATAATTGTTCATAGCTTATCTTAAACAGGCCTGCCCAAGAATGTAGTGCTCTTAATGGGAATGTATAAAAAAATCTTGAGGAGAAAAGCGTTGAAAAACATTTCAACTCAATGCAAAATTCTAGATATTAGGAATATTTGCAGCAAGCTGGGAAAAGTATAAATAAGTTTGCTCTTTTGTCTATTTTCAGTTACCATTTTTCCTGCTATGATTTTTTTTTCCTATATACTTCTGCACAGATGGTTTAAAAAATTATAACTGTAAGAAGAGGATAATACTGGTTGTAGTTGTAACATTTCCAGCTCTACTAAGAGCACTTTTTACAGGGCTCTGTACTTTGAATCTTCTGAGTAATCTGAGTGACTTTTAACATCTTGTGTAACTTCTTTATGGTTCTCCAAACCTGTCAATAAGCAATCAATTTTAGATCGGAAGTTAAAATTAATTATTAATCTTAGGGATCATATTTCAAGTTTGTACCTCAGCTAAGGGCAGAGCACAGAGCTGGTGGTTGTTGTTATTATGGAACACTGAAACCATTTCCCTTTTTGCTTGGTTTGTTGTAGGTCGTGGTTCTGTTTGGGTGTTTGGGGTTTTTTGACATAGTACAGTCCTCCTAACTTGTAGATCTTGATCTGAGTCTGATTTTTTAACTAAGTTTTAATTCGAAGTAATTTTGCTACATAGGGCTAACTTTATTTTTCCTTAGTGAGTGCTGACTCAGCAGCAGTCTAACAGCTGTAGACTACAGCTGTTATTATTCTTATTCCTCTTTAGTAACTATCCTTGCATAGAGATTTTTAAGATCTTTAAGAAAGCTTGATCTCATTACATGAGGTAATCTACATATATGATTAGTACATTTTCTGTGCTGTTGTGAAGCTCATTTAGTATTTGTTGGAGACTAAATATGAAGAAAATATTTTTTCCAGCTTTCCTTTACAGAAGTTTGCCAACACTCATACTCCGTTCACCCCTATAGACTTTACAATACTAACTATCATGCCTATTCTCTCTTTCACATACTTTCTCATGAGTATTTTCAACTTTCTTATCCCAGAGACTCAACCATTGCTGTTTCTTGCTTACAACTGCCTTTTTAGTTCTCCAGACAGCTAGCTCAAAGAAATAGGTTGGTAACTGTTGCTCTAGAGCAATTTAAATAAGAATGGCCTTGGCACCTGCTCTAGAGCTCTAATTAGGGATTAAAAAAAAAAAAAATTATAAATGTACCCAGGGACAAAGATATTAGCATCTGTTTTGATTAATGTAAAATTTAAAAATGTAAAAAAATTAAAAATATAAAAAGAATTTATTATTTTAAAAAATATAGTAACATGACGGTGATGTTCTTCTCTTAGGAATAAAATGATACATGCAGCATATTCATGCTTTTACAATTCTGAAAGGCACTCTTAATTCATTACTTTTCAAAGACTGGTTAGGCGTTCTGTAGAGTTCAAAAAGAAACATACAGGAAACTGTACTGTAGACATGATTCATTATCTCAGTGTTTTATAGTTCCTTTAAAAAAAATCTGTATTGTCACTCTTCATTAGTCTGATAGTGCTTTCTCTGCACAGAAATCAATCACCTCCTGAGGATTTTATCAAAATGCAGATATTAGGTACACATCTGGCCTCAGACTCACATGAGCAGCTTTCTGTTACACTGACAGACAACTTTGAAGACAAGGAGCCAGATCAGACTCAGAGCCAGAGCCCCTGACCCAAATACCTGACAATCTGCATAAACAACTGGAAATGAAAGATGGGGCACAAGAATACGACAAAAAGCAGTGAAGCTGAAAGCACATGCTTGAGTTTGAATGGTTTAGTTTAAACTGTGTTTTTTCTTTCTAAATTTCCTTCTTCTAACTATTTAACACCTTCATAGAGATTGATGTTTCACCTTTTCCAAAAGTACGTTATAGTGTAACTTTTATTTAGGCATAATTTAGCAGAAAGTTCTGTTTTTAAGTGTCTCATTGCTTAGAATTAAAGGGTAAAGTCCCTGAGGGATGCACAAAGGCATAAAAGCATTCAACCAACTTTTGAAGAAATCATAGAGAAAAACAACACTGTAGTTAAAAGTGACCTAAAAAAAAAGGGGGGGGTGGTAAAAAGAAAAAAAAGGAAAGAATAAATATTGCACTTCTGATTTACCAGCTCTAGGAAATCTTTGGTAGATGAACTAGTGTTTCTCTATCCTTCACAATATTTTCTTAAAAATAAATATAGTACTGTGATGATTTATCACATTCAAATGTTTTTTCAGAGATAGAAATCAATATTTATTCTTGCTGAACATGTGCTAAGTTTTGAAGTGCTTTATATGGAAGAATAAAAATCCTAGGTGTCATCTTAGCAATTTATACTTAAAGATAAAAACTGCATGCATTTTCACAACACAAGTTATGGTTTTGGTCATCCCATGTGGGAATATTTAACGTAAAGCTTACCACAGCCCTATTGAAATTAATGATAATTTTCCCAGTGACAATGCTGATACTAGGATGCTATTCTATAAACAGAATCTATTTATATAGAATTATATAAGAAATATAGTGCAGTATTATTACTTTATCAGTATGAGTCCTGTGATTCATAGGACACTTCCTTGTCCTATTATACAGTGTGTGCATGCGTCAAAGTGGAACTAGGAAAACCCTCAGTTTAAGGAAATTTTGACATTGCCAGAACAAGCTTTTCCAGTAAATGCTGATGTTACAGTTCAGAATGCAACTAGAAAATGGTCAGCTAGTCCATGTGGATCATAAAGCTGAAGATAATCCTCTAATTCAGCCTGCTGTAGTGGAATCTGAGTGCTCTAAGACAGCAGCAGAAACAGGAAAAGTGTTACACTAAAATTGCATATATTTTTGCTCGTTCTAAGACTGAATCTTTGTTCTGGAAATAATGGCAGAATTTCAGTGTTGCTTAGTAACTGAAAGACACACTTATATCTATACACTCACCTACACAAAATCATATAGGTATACACACACACATATATATGCATTGAGATAAGTAAAAGAGGTTTGTTGTTAAAAAAATGGTGAACTGAAATTCTAGAGAACTATCATTTTGCTTAGGTTAGAAGAAATTTTTTCTTCTTCTAATAAACTACTGAAACATAAGGATTGAATCCCAGTCTGCAGGGCCAAACTGTGCAGTGTATGAGACAACAGTCTTATTAAACCAACAGGACATGACAGTAACATTGAAGATGTATGCATATGTATAAAAACAAAGAGGCAAGGTTACACCTACTGCCTTAATGTTGCCATTTCCTGACTTCAGGGTGCTTAACTGTATAATCTTATTTCTGTTAATGTATTTTTAGACTAGGTTACATTCCTTGGCTCTTTGCAAAGGATTCCACGTGTTAATGATAAACAGAAAGCCAGGGCATTCTGAAATGTGGATGTTTGACTTAACACTGATAAACAGCGTTTAAAAGCCATTATGGTATAGTACTGAATGTCAGGACTTATTTGCATACAGAACAAATGGCTGAGGGAAAACTGACAATAGAAATTGTACTCTTATAGCAGTAAATCCATCTGATATCTTCATTCTTTACAGACTCAATAATTAAATAAGTATATAATCCACTCATTCCTGTGATGATGATCATATACGTGATCACTAGGCACTGCAACTCTGATGATACACTTTGCATACCTGTGCTGGTTATCAGTGAGCAGTAAGAAGTTTCTCTTTACAAGAAAGATAAAGGACTGTTTTCCCTATAAATTCTAGTGTTGGCTGGTTTTGCCTTTTGCAATGAAGGAACTCTTACACCCTCAAACCACAGCACAAGAGATCTGTACACTCCAAGATTAGCAGTAATTCTGCAATTCTTACAAGCAAATAAGCAAACAGTCCTTTTGAAAGGATCTCTAATGTTGGATGAAAAGTGATATAATCACCCTACCAGAATGAAACATACAGATGGGAAATAAGGGCCAATTTGCAAACACCGTTCACAGAATAATCTAGTCAACTCAACTAGGACCATCAGTAGAAACCATTACTCACTAGGAGAAAGTAGAGATTTGCATTCTGGATCTGTGCTTCCAAGTGCTGTCAACAAACTTTGAGACTATAAACTTAAGAATTTCATTATTTTTTCACTTCTGTCAAATCCTGCTTTCCTTATGAGGTCTATAGCTAACTCCACTTGACAAAGGCCTAATTCACGGTTTTCGTTTTTACCCTTAGGCATTTTTTCCCACTGTTGATGCAAGAAAGGACTTAGATAAACTGCCACATTTGTTACTGTAAATTCCTCACACTTCTGCACACATGAACACTGGCAAGTGCACAGTAAAAGAAACACTTCAAAAAAGAAATACAACAGTTTTATATTCGCAAAGATAAAAAAGCCCACAGATTTAGCTGATTTTTGAAAACTTCTTTGACTTTGCTTTCTATTAATAATGACTTCACAAATAAATATACAAACATTTTCTCCCTATGTGAACAAAGCATAAACACTTCAACATGAGATTAACTTAATTACATTGAAAAGCCCTTACACTTCAGATGAGACATTCATGCATTTAACGTGAAGGCAATGCTTCAGTTGCCTTCAGAGAACAGGGGCTGAATAAAGGTTACTCAGAGCGTGCTTAGAATCTGTAGCTGTGATGATTTAACAACATTCAGGCAACAAAAAGGGGCACTCATTCTAACTTTTCCTTCTGCTCCTGTCTGTGCACTTTGTACCGATAAATGCCTCAACTCATTAAACCTGCAAAAATATTGTTTAAAAAAAAAATCGTTTTCCTTAGGTTAATTTTCTCCCAAATTAATGAACTGAATCAGCTCACTATCAAGTTGGCCAAGAACAAAACCCAACAAGAATAAAAAGGAAAGTAGAAGTGAGTATGGGAGAAGGGAGAAGCGAGAAGAGAAGGTGCTAAGCTTCCCTTCTGGTAAGCTATTACATTGGCTCAATTGTGTTATCTACAGCCACTCTCAGATAAGATAATATAAAACTAGTGAGAATGAGAGATAATAGTGTAAAATCACTCACATCTCATTTTATTCCTGAATAAGAGTTTAGTGAATCCAGAAATCTCTTTAAATCAAGTTAACATCACCAAATTACCAATTTAAGACAGATGTTCCCATCTCTTCTCTGGGACTAACAGCTGTATTTTCACATATTCTGGCTTCCCCCCCCCCCCCCCCCCCCCCCCCCCCCCCCCCCCCCCCCCCCCCCCCCCCCCCCCCCCCCCCCCCCCCCCCCCCCCCCCCCCCCCCCCCCCGCAAAAAAAAAAAAAAAAAAATTTTTTGATACAGTAAGGAAATGTAAGTTTTGAATCACCTGTTGCACATATAAGCAAGAATAAAATTCCAGATGAGCTTTGTTCTTGATATTTTCTGACTAAATCCAGTGAAGGGTTTAATTATGTAATTATGTGTATCTCTGTAAGGTCAATTACTTTCTTCTAGTCTATGGGTTTTATTGTGTCCTTCAAAATATACCTGTGGCTAAGCAGTCTGCTACACAAGAGACAAGTTTTTCATGCCTCATATATCAGAACGAACAACACTAATGAATTAAAACTTACTCTCGACTTAATAACTTTTGCAAGTCCTCTTTGAATTTCAAAAGTTTTGAAAGAAATGGCATAAAATAGCTGATATCATATTATTGCCTTTTTTTTTTTTTTGTACGTTTAATGAAATGTCTTCTTTCATGCTAAGCCTTGGGCAGTAATCTAGAAACAGAAATCATTTAGCTTTTTTATGCTTTATTAGTTTCCATTTAACACTAGTCTCAGTAGGATTCATCGGGATTCTCTGAAAGGCTTCACATCTGAGAAGACTGGAGCAAAAAGCTGTGCAGTGCTGGTCAGATGGCCACAAATACTTCAGAGAACCAGAATGCGGAACACTATATTTCTTGAAAAGTCAGATAGTATATGACCATGATTTTCATTATATAACTGTATTATTTGGTTGATAAGTCTTGGGATACTCCAGTAACGTTTTCCTCTCCCTTCCAGTAGTGGACAAAACACCATGGTAACTAGTAAGTGCTCGGTAAGTTTAAAAAGCCCTCAGAAAGTCTTAGCTGTCTTTAATTCAATGAAAAGTGTTTTAATAACTTTTCAATATAATCTTCAGCTCTCTTTCCTCCTGGGAGACCAAGCAGATGAATATTATTACATCTAGAAATAGTGTCAAGGTTCCCTAATTTATCATGACAAAAGGCCACCACTGTTACCGTTTTTCTGCAGAAAGATTTCAATTTACTAAATTTTGTCCTTATTAATCTTAACTCTTCTCTGTCATCTCAATTGGCTTAGATATCTAATTTTCTGAAAGAAAACTGGAAAGATATAATTTATCCTTATAAAATAAATAAAAAAAATAATAATATCAATATTTTTAAAATTATTTTTAAAAGGTAAAGTTAAAGGAACTACTAATGCAATAAACCTGTGTTTCTTCAAACCCTGATTTTTGACGCAGGCCTAGTAAAACTCTGGTGTATTTTCTGCCCCTAATGATACGAGTTTAGTGCCTGTTATTTTAAGAAGGCATGATTTGTGTTTACTGCTCAGGTCTTTTTAGTAATGATAAAGATGAGTACTCCTTTTGCATCTGGATGAATACCATCTGTCTACCTTCTTTCTTATTACTGTTCTTTCTGTGGCACATGGGCAAGGAAAACAGTAGATCCATTTCTACAGTGACACTATCTGCCTTTATTTTACCTTGGAAAGAAGGAAAAAGGTATATTTATTTCAAATTGGTTAGATAGAACTATTTTCAAAATTCTTTTAAAAATCCAATTTTAAAATGCATTAGGTTTGAAGATAATGATTATTATTAATAGCTACTTTACAACATGATTATGATGATCCATGCATCAGAAAAAGACTTCATTTACAACCAGATTTGCGAACCACAAATCTATTTTATATTCAGTGATGTAGGAACTGAAGTCTACATCATTCACATCTGATAATGATGGACTTCTAGATAATGGCCATGTTCACCCTTTTTTTTATATCTGGACAAAAGAACATTTAAATATTTTCATGGGTTTCACCTAACAAAATGTAGGCGTTTGGGTAATGTAAATAACTTAAACTTTTTTTTTCATGCCCAGAATGAGAGGACTTAACTCCAGTATCACTACATTTTAGCAAGGAGTATAAAATATCATTGTTTTTATTCTGGCTGTCTTTTTAGCTCCCTTAGTTTCAAATGAAAAGATTCACTAAATAGCAGAAGGAAGACTATGCTAGAAGATTTTACTTTAATTTTGACAGAGAAAGAGATTGCAGCAAGAATCTGAGAAATCACATGACAGTTTTACAGACAGAAAAGTAGAAACTGGTGTCTTGAAGATTAAAAGTGAATTATAAAAATAACTTCTTTTGTCTTTTATTGGGTTAAAACAAGTTCATACAACTCAGTCGTACTTGTAAAAAATAGCCAAATTTTCCAGAGCTTATAGAAAACTGAAATGAAGATCTTTTAAAGGACTGATGTCTGCCTCAATTAAAACAATTATACTGAGAACACTCGTGCTCATATGACATGCATAATATCAATTTGAAAAAATAGGCAACATTTCCTTATGTCAAATCCAAAGGTATAAAGAGTGTGTTCACCTTTAAAAAAGTTTTGTACTCATAGAATATTCAAAGAATGGAGCTTTTTAGAGAAGAAGGCAATTGCCAAAACTGCAAGAAAAACAGCAGGGCTAGGTCTTTTTCTTTTCTAATTTCTGTACTTTTAAAACATTACTCATCTCCCTTCATTCAGAATACTAGAGGACTTGATGCAAATGTTTCTATCAATGTATATTACATGAGAAATTATAAAACACAATATCTTTCCTTAAAGTTTCTTCTTGTTTCACATTAAGTTTAAAAAACAAATAAACAAACAAACAAACAATTTTTGGAGGTAACATTACTTTGAAGCTTAATCTCTCCTGTAAGCATTAATGTGAATATATAGCAAATCTGCACTGAAAACTTTGATTTTCTCATGGGTTAGTTTTATATTATTTTACAGGAAATGCAGTTTTAATGTTTAAGCTCTGTGTTTTAGTGCATTAACTGTAAAATAATTTATTGATATTACATCTTTATGGGAAAAAAATTTAAGCAAACAGCGCAGAGTTATGGATCTGTTTATTAGATGTAAACCTTTCTGGCAAAGAAAATGAATTTGTAGTACAACAACTAAACTTCATTTTTTTTTATTATTTACAAAGTTCCAAAACTTAATCTCCTGCCAGAGGCTCTTTGATTACAAAATGCTGATAAACATTCTTTTTTCCTAATGAAAATGTCTATGTTCATCATTGATTGCAGACTGCTGTGTTTCAGTGAATAAAGTGTTAACTAACATACATCTTCCAACATATACAAGTAGGTGTGCTTGTCCATGAATATTTTTAAATATAGCTAATGTATAACCATGAGCACATACTGTAAATCATGCAGGATAAATATTGAGATATTGCGTATACTAAACACCTATTCATACAATACAGATTATGATTATTAGAAATTACTCATACTTGTTGAATAATTAAATAGTGGCATTTACATTTACACACACTCATTTAAAAAAATTATAGCAAAATCCCTATCAGTTTCATGGAGCTGGGATTACGTTTTTCCAATACAGTGTCATATTTTGAGGTTTTATATGTATTTTCAATTTTGAACCAACTATTCAATGCAATTGCTTCATGCCACTGTTAGATGAATAAAATTAATTCCAGAACTCTTTCATATGAAGGAAAATATAGCAATTAAGGGTACTACATAAAGTTTATTTCCATCTGCATGAAAAGCAGCTACATGGTTAAAAACTGTTGTGAATAGTGAAAGAATCTAACCACATCCTGAGTTAATGTCTTGAATCTGGTACAAGTTTCTCCCATTATATTGAATTAAATTGCAGGAGTCTGCATATATACATATATATACACACACGTATTTTTATACATATATATATATAAAAATACATATATATATCTATATAAAAATACATGACTGTACATATGTATATATAATCAATAATAAAATAGAATATTACGCAAGTATCTGTGACCTTTGTAGAATGTCGCAGCTGCTACCATGTCAAAAGAAAATATTCTGTAAATACTTATTGAATTATACCATGTAATAATGCTACATAATAACATTTCTAATATGTTCTTCTAGAACAAGCCATAAAATGTAATGTTCTACTAACTCCTCTCTTCAATAAATTTGTCTCCTACATTATCTGTGGTATATCTTGCATGCTTCTGTAATAACAATGTTATTTATTTTAGTATTATTGTGATTTTGGTATAAAAATGTTAGATGATTACTTAGAAAAACCACTGAGTGCTATGTGTATATACAAACCTTTATTTAAAGAGAATAACATTCATTAAAATGTTTTTTAAAAATTAACTTACATCAAAGGCTTCTCAACGTTAGAATTTCATTAGAAAAACATTTTCTTAATCTAGCTTTTGATCTAAAATTGTACATTATCCGTGGCAAATTTGCCTAATTTATTTTCCTTATCTAAGTTATTTTAATGCTGCTATATGCATTTTCTTTGTAATTTAACATTATTAGGATTTTAATTTCAATCATGACTTTTCCCCTATAATATAGCTTTTATCCTAAATGGGAATTCTTCTTCAGCCAGAAAAAATCCTTTTTTGGTTTGTTTTACAAAATACTTATTCATGCCCATATATAATTAAAATTTAAGCCTCATTTTTGCATTGTTGAAAACAAGTTAATTTAATACTTCATGGATAAACATACACATTGTGTGGTCCAGTTTTCTACATAGCTTCTTCACTGGGAAATAAAGTAACACAGTATGGTCTAATATTTGTGTACTCAAATATAGGTGGGTGGATGTGTATATGGGGTATATGTCAGCCTACCTTTTCCAACAGTTTACAAAACCTAAAACACTTAAAAGTATTTATACTAGATTAATAAATACTTCCACTTTCCCCCTTTCATTTAAAATACCGTGAATAGACACATATTTATATGTATGCATATAACCTCAGCAAAGTTTATATGAAGGTATGTAAATGGCACTGAAAAAAGTTGAAAGACCAGGTCTGCAAAAACATTTAATGTCAGGCATACAAAGGTGCTGCTGAGCCTATCGTCTGAAATACCATTAACAAAAGCAAGCTAAGAGGTGAAGCTCCTTATGACATGAAAGGAGACAGTCAGCACCTAACCATGTGCCCACAACAGTCATCTTACGCTTGCCCTTTTCCTCTACTCATTTTCTGCAATTAGCCATGATGGAACCAGGACACTGGTTGAAATGGCCTTGTGCCCAAGCTGGTACGGATGCTCTTTTATTGGATGGTAACCAACAATATATACCCTTTGAAATGCTGAGATGTAGATACCTACATGAGATTGGCCTTCTTCCCTAGAAGTTATGTGTCTAAAACTTGAAACAGTTTGGAATGAAAACTGAAAAAGGCCATAGGAAAGTTTAGTAGTATTAAGCCTTAACCTGATTTCCTTGTATTACTCTTAAAACTTGCTCGTCACAAGTGTAAGATAAAAAAAAAATAAAATAAATAAAATCAGTCTTAATAGGTGTTGGAATGAAACTTTTCTATTTCTCTGTCCTGACCATAGGATTTGTTAATCGTTAATTCAGCTCGGAGTTTTCTCTAGCTGCTACCATTGTGTGTTTACTTTTAGAAGAGGTTACCAAAGATTCTAGTAATTAGATTTCCTACTTTTGGCTCAACCACAGCATAAAATACCATGCCAGTAAAGGGAAGATAAGTGAACTATCACAGAGGACCTTAGATGGCTCTTTTAAGCATCTCTGAATTGTAGGATGCTCTTGCTGTTGTTTAGCCTTGACGGAGCTGTTTGCTCACGAGCACACCAAAGCTATTGCCTTGGAGGTCACAGTCACTGAGTCTCACTCTGAACTTTGCATAGACCCCAAACTGAGCCTGAGAGATCAAGTCCCCTGAGTTGTAGATCCCATAGCTGGATGTTCAATCACAGGAATAATGCCAAAATTTCAAGCAATTTAGGTCCAGTGTTTTACCATAAGACTGAAGACATGAGTGCCCTGAAGCAACACTGTACCTCTTAAAGGGGAGCCAGCAAGTAAACCAATCAAGAACTAAAATTAAACACCATCTCCTCTTTATTAAGCAGCACACAAACATACAGACATATAGACAGATTTAACAATCTCTACATGCATATCTCTTCTGCACTACTCTGGAGCAGTACTTAGACTCAGGGAAATGTCTGTTTGTTTTTGTAGACTCCCTCAGCTTTCTGGTTGAAGTAAACTTCTCCCATCTTCCTTCAGGTCTCAGTTATCTTTGTTTTGGTCCCTGAGATTTCTGTTCTCAGACCTCATTCCCAGTAGGAATCTTCTTGCTTCAGTCATCCAATTTTCCCAAGGTATTTCTACTTGAAAATCATCAAATGATTAAGTCTATATGAGATATGAGACCCTGTGGACAGGTTGTGGTGGGTTCACCATCCTCACAGAAGTGCTTCTACAATAGAATAATTTTACAACAGTGTCAACCAGAGTATAGAGTCAAAAGATCCCTCAAGATGTCATTGAGATGTCCTCCAGTGGAGACCTTAGGCCTAGTATTTGCTGTGACAAAAAAAAAGCAGTGACAGAAAGATTAAGATCTTTGATATGCAATACAAGAAGTTATACAATTTATTTTTAGACATTCATAATTATTGTCAATAGAATACAGCTTCCAAATTAAATATTTTTTTCTGCAAGGAGAATTGCACAAGAGGAAGGATACCGTATGTGAATACAGAAAGCATTCGAGAGGAGATTGCTTTAGAATGAGTCTATTCTATCAGAGAATGAATGCACAGGGGAGAAGCATGCAGGAAAGCAGAATCCCCTTAGAGTTTGTTGAGAAAAGATATTCTATGTTCTGACTACACGACAAACTAAAATGTCTGGGAATAAAAAGGAAAAAAAAAAAAAAATCAACACCCCCTTCCCCAAACCCTAGATACCTGAAAAAATCCCAGATACTCAACAGAAAATAAAAAGACAAACAGAGTGGGATATAACAGCAAGTTCTCACACCCTCTATTGTTATGGAAGGGTGGCAGAAAGTACCATTTGCACTTCTACTTCATTACAGTGAAGTTAGATTCCCTAGAAAGTTTATAGAAGTTGGAGGCATCAAAACACTTAAATTCCTTGTAGAACCCAATCTGTTCTACATGTCTGTAGCAATTATGTGTCAGAGAATTAGAGGATACACACGTACTGAAAATCTTGGGCAGGAAGTTTTATGATAAATTAGAGAAATTGGAAAGGAGAGCCTTTGGCATAGTGCCATTCTAACATTTCAGTCCTTTATAGGACTGCCTCTTTCCTTGTAAGCCTGACTGTGCTTTATAACGAACAATAACAAGGAGAAAGCAAATCATTTATCACTCCTATTTTAAAGAATAGAAAAAAAAAGAAGATTGGGGGATCTACACGCAAGTCAGCTTCATCTTAATCCTTGGGATGGTGATGGAGAAAATCCTCCTGGAATGCATATTCAAACACATGAAAGATAAGAAGATGATCGGGAGTAGTCAGCATTGGTTTATGAAGGGGAAATCATGCTTGACCAACCTGATAGGCTTATAAAATGCAGTGACTAGCTAGGTGGAAGAAAAGAAAGCAGTAGACATCGATTACCTCAAATTTAGTAAAGCCTTTGGCACCATCTCCCATGACATCCTCACAGACAAGATGAAAGCACTTCCATGTCAGATAAGCAGACACTGAGGTGAACTGAAAACTGATTTAAGGGCCATGCCCAGAGGGTTGTGCTCAATGGCACAAAGTCCACTTGGAGGTAAGTCACTAGTGGTGTACCCCAGGGTTTATTACTGGGTCTAATAGTGTTCAGCAGCTTCATTAATGACCTGGATAATGGAAATATGTGCACCCTCAGTAAGTTTGCAGCTGATACAAAGCCAGGAGGAATGTCTGATACATCAGATGTTTGTGGTACCTGTGGTTCAGAGGATTTCATTCCTGTCATAAGGTCTGATGGGAACCTTATGCAATTATACAAGGGAACATGCAAAGTCCTGCATCAGTACACACTGGGGGCTGAGCAGCTGGAAAGCAGCTCTGCAGAGAAGGATGCAGGGGCTCCAGTGGACAATAAGCTATGCATTCCTGAGGCAAAGAAGTAAAGGGTCTTGGACCAGATGATTTCAAGAGGTCCCTTCCAACCTAAACAATTCTGTGATTCTTCAGTTATGTGAAGAGACAGTTGACATCTCAGTTTGCCCCACTATGGTAAGGTTATTAAAAAGACAGAATGGAAATGTCCCCAGAACTCAAGTGGGACAGTAAATTACTTAGAAAAGAGAGAAAAACCCCGCTCTTCCCTATGTAGATGCAGAGTAAAAATCATTTTGGATAATATTCCAAAGCAATCATGAAAAATATGAATCCCAGATTCTCTTGGTTGAAGAATTTATGGTAGAGATAAGGAACTATTGCTGTATAAAATGGCACCCTGTCCTGATGCGGGTTACTGTACAGAATAGAGGTCTCCCATGCTCAAATAAAATAAAAACAACCAGAACACGTGAAGAAAAGTTTACTAGGATGATTAGAGGAATGTGTCACTGTTGTTCACCATGAGACTTCTGGTACTTGTGTTAGTTTTGTAAAGTGAAAGCTAAAGGGAGTTGTGACTGAAGAGTAAACATCAGTAGAAGTGAATGGGTAAAACTGGTATAAATACAAACACAAATGAGTATTAAACTGTTTTGAGGGGAAAAAAAAAAAGAAAAAAAAAGAAAAAAAAAACAACCATGCAAAAAAACCTTTAGGATAAGATTCTTAACTAGTAGGTTTTCAAAAGACTCAATCCTTTTGCTGAATAGACAAACTGCTTCAACCTTCATGAAAGGAGTCACGTGCCTGCTGTTTCCCTTCCATTCCTCCTTTGAAGCCAACATTGTAGTGCTTTCTAAATTTCACAGAGCTCTATTCAGGTGTATCCTCAACTATTATGGATGAAAAAATTCCATATGGAAAATTTAGATGTAATATTGAAGTGTGCTGTGCAGTAAGATGCTACATGAGAAACAACTGTCAGAGTGAGGTTGATGGCTGGACTAGATGATCTGAAAGGTCCCTTCCAACGCAGGTAATTCTATGATTCTATAGTATATCAGGCTATCTCAGACTTCTGTTTTAAGTGACAAAATGACAAAAAAAAACCCAATCTGTATCATTTAGAGCTCTCACTTCTGGTTTTCAACATCTGAAACAGCTAAACTCTTCAACTCTCTTTTTTTCACTATTAAATATTACTATTCATTCACATATTTTATTTAATATATATTTAAGACTCTGTTTCTCTTTTGCATTATTATATGCTATATTTTTTTCCTCCATGATTTTTAGTATACAATTTCTAAAGCTTTCTTTTTTCTTTTATTTAAACTTTAATCTGAGGATAATTAGCATATCAATTGCATTTGCTAATAGAATTAACAGAATGCAAAGACATAAAGGAACAGTAGTAATATTACTAATAATAGACCACAAATAGGTATATAATGTGATGTAGCCGAGTCATCTAGTGAACCGATGTTTGGATTGCAATTTCTGATATTTTGTGTAATATAATGTCTCAGGCAGAGCTCCAGAACTGCATTTCAAGTATCTGTCCCATAAAATGTTCTTAACTCCTCAATGTGAGACAATCTTGGAACTCCTTCACAGTAGAAGCTGGAAATTTTCAGTGGTATAGAATTTGATCAAAGCTCCATGGTATACTTCCTGTTATGCCTGTCAGTTCTGAAATGACAGACATTTTTTTAAGGTTATGTTATACAAAGCAGCAAACCTCAGCTTCCTACTGCCCAAGCCAAAGGTTGTTCCTATCCCTGTCTCTGTCACATTGGCACTTCGGTATCTTTTTCTAAATGAGAAATGAGATTCTGTCTTCAATGCCCTGGTTTGGGGTGGAGCAGAGCCAACTTTCTCTTCAGTGAGAGAGGCTCTTGCTTACACTTGCTGCCGCGGCAGCCAGGGTCAGCTGACTCAGTTGTTTACCCTGTGGAGGGGTCCCACATGTGGGGGGGGGACCCAAAATTGACCAATAGGGTATTCTATCCCATCTGCCATAATTATAAAAGCTGAGGGTTCAGAGGGGTTAGGTAGGCTCTTTTTTCAATGGTTGCATCTATAATGGCCCTCTTTTGTCAATGACTGATGTCTGAGGAGGACCCTGTCAGTTTGTTTACCTTTGATCCCCATTCATGGATTCCTGACTCAAGATCCAGAATCCAGTTCCCATTCGTCACTGAGTCCAGTCTGGAAATTTCCCAGTGCCTGCCAGTGAAATATCCCGGGGAGCCCGCTATTGTTTTGTATATATTGTATCTATTTCATTATTTTATTTTGTATATTTTATTATTAATATTTCATTAAAGTAGTTTAGTTTTCCTAAACTCATAAATCTCTTTATCTCTCTTCTTCCTCTCCTTGGAGCGAGAGGTGGGGGAGAGCATCTATCATCTTGTCATTGGCCAACCCAGCACAAACTGCAACAGTTCACCAAACCAGTTGAAAGGCTTTCATGTTGCTTTTTTGAAGAATTAAAATATTAAAGTATGAAATGACTCTATCGGCTTCTGAATAACCTTAGTTAAGACAATAGTAAAAATTTATTAATCCTTATAATCTTTCAAGTGACTCCACAGAACAATGGAAACTAGGGATGTTGACATATTGAAAGTAGCCTCTTCTCAAGGAGTTAAGTAACAGTTTGTCACAGGCCATAAAGAAGGATGAGCTGGAAAGAGGTAAGATTCCGTTTAGTATGGCATGTTGGTAAGGTATTAGAAAAGTAGTGAGATTTATTAAGAGGAGATCATATTTCAGCATATCTGTGGTACACTTTCTTTGTGGTTTTTTTTTTTAATCACCAATAATTGATCAACAGTTAACTGGGTCTCAGGCACAGCCTTGGTCCCAGGCGTGTGTGCATTCACTGCACAGAGCAGGTGTTACTCTGAACAGGTGAAAATCAGATTAATTAATCTGGCTAAAGCGTAGCTCATTGACTAGTTACTCACACTATCATTCAATAACCATACTGAGCCAGGATAAGCTATCAGTGCCCATGCAAGAGGCAATTCTGTTGAACCCTCACCCCAACCCAATATCATTTCCATTTCTCTTTGTTCTTGAACTCATTGTCCTGAGTTAAAAAAAAAAAAAAAAAAAAAAAAAGGAGGAATTATGAAAAATTTTTATGTCATCACACAGTAACCTGACTACTTCTGCAAGTCTTTGGTGGTCATGTTATTGTGATAAAGTACAGGGAGTAAGTACATGGAAAAAGATAGGGAATAATTATGGAAAAAAAACAATCAAACAAACAGAAACCCACAACAAAAGAGATATGAAATTTAAATAATGCTGCAGCTTGGTGACATATTATCAGGGGTTTACACTTTTGCAATTTTGGAAATTGCAAATTTTTCGTTTGTATCATTGTAGAGTACAGTGTCCTTTTTTTATGTTTTCATATCTGACCACAGACAAATGAAAGTTAAGAAATTAATTTTCTAACTTGTTTTCCAGGTGGATATGACTCTCAAAGAATGCATATAAGCAATGCCAGAGAATAAGGCTCCAGGACGGAAGTTTGTGGCACAACGTTCCTGGGTTTGAAGCAAAAGAACTATGGAGTCCCATATTACTCAGACAAAGAAATAGTCAGGAAAAGGCAGATGCAGGTGTCTACATCTTGGAGAATGGCTACAGTAACCAAAGCCTTATTCAACATTGCAGAATGATCAGAGAAGAAAGATGTCAGAAGATAGATTGGGACAAATTCTTAAATAAAATCTTCGGACAATGTTTAATTTCTAATAAACTGTTTAGAAAGACACTTTTTGGTAAGGTTTTATAAAATTTCCTCCTTTTTTTTTCTTAGTGAATTAATTGTGGAAAAAACCCCTAGATTAGAACTGAGTATAATTGCCATCAGAAATTTCTCTTTCTTTGTGATATTCAAACTGTACTGAAGTGTAAAATGTCAGATCAATATGTTTACTTCTTCCAACTGTAGTATGATATTTGAAAAACTGTTTGAAAAAAATAAATATGTTTGTGTTTGTATACATACATATATATTTAAAGACAGAGGGAGACAGAGAAAAAAAGAAATTACCTTGGATACAAAATACCCTTCAAAAGATTATTCTTTACAGGGACATAAGGACAGAGCTGTTTTTAAATGACAATGTGAGTTCAGAGGACTAACTTGCATATATATATTGAATAAATCAATCTGTCTTATTCTAGCCTCTGACTATTAAATTAATATATGTGCTGATTATCTCCTGCTAGGAATTCTTTTGTCTTCCATTGACCAAGTTTTATTTAGGGACATCACAGCAGCAAATAATTTATTGTAATTGATAAAAAAATAAATCCATCTGACAATTGGTTTTCTTTTCTCTTGCCAGATGAACTGTCTCCTGAACAGGCAAGCTATACTTTTCTTTTGTGTGCGTGTGATCTTTAATTTCTAATGCTTACAAAATAAACTCCTGTCAGCCAGTATCGGAACTATAACTTCCTCTTCAACTCTTCTTTCTCTATTTCTTTCCAAATTCTCATTGCAGCCATATAAACAAAGCACAGGCTGTTCGATAAATGGGAATTGTCATTGCAAACACTTGGGTGTCTTCTTAGTAGAATATACAGGTGAGCATAATGTGAAATTTTATTTTAGATAAGTGTTGTAAAGCAAAGAACATAGACGTTATCATGGCTCAGTTCAAAATGTTTTTATTTACATATTTTAAACATACTATAATTCAAAAAGGAAAGTCTTTATGTTCAATTTCTCTGGGTATTACACCCAGGGAATAAAATCTGTGTATCCTGGAAAACTAGCCCAAATCATGCTGCTTAGTCATGAATCCACATTAAAGGCAAAGTACAGTCAGATTTTTAAGGATCATGCAAAAGTCTTTGGAAATATTTTTTTTTTCTCAGAAGTTTGGAAAGGCTCTGTCCATAGTTTCCATAGCTGATAGAGAATCAGAGTACAGACCTCAGGACCAAGAACAGATGGAGGGTTTGCATCTAAGGCAGGAGAAGGCTGTAACTAACAAGGTCCTTCAACAAGATTTTAAGCCATGTGCTGCAGAATGCTAAAGCTTTATCCGTGCAGAAATCCAGAACTGCTGAAGAAGAAACTCACCAGAGACTTTTAGGTAACAAAGCCTCCAACTTCACCCCACTGCTTCATTATCAAAGGAAGGAAAAATTTCACTTGTTTCCATATTTGCTCTTCTGTATCACACTTTATCTCCATCTGAAAGTCTGAACAGACTTATAAACAGACTTTGATAAAAAAACACAAGGCATTTGTATGAAAGTATAACAGCTCATTATCTGCGCCTTCATGAGGTATCTTGCTGCTGGCCCAGATGGTGCTGATGGCTAAATATAAACAACCTCAGGGTATTAATTAATAAATACAAAGCATGCCTTTTAAAAGGGCACGTCTTGTACATCAGATCCAGCTTTCGTTACAACTTAAAATGTTGTCTGGTTGAGTATATGTAACACAATACAGTATCATCTGACACAGATCTGACCACAACTATTCAAAATTCAGTTAATTACATACACAATGTCAATTTCTTTAATAACAACTAAAAGGAGAAACAGATATTGCCCAATAAGAAGAAAGCTTTAATTTGACCTTCCTTCCCTCCATCAGGGAAAATTACCTTTTCTCCAGCTTCAGCTAGACAGACTATTTTCTTCCCAGTACTGTCTGCCTTTGAGCTCTGGCCAGTCTAGCACTGACTGATAGAAGTAGCGAGGAGGGCTCTTTACAGGCATAGCAGAGCAAGGGCTTACAGAGGTGAGCCCCGTAATTATCTCTTACACAGAGTCGCAAGCAAAATTACTGACTAAGCTCAAGCGATGAAGACACAACTAAATCTTCTGCTGTAACTCCTAACTACGATCACAATTGTTTGCAACTGAAAAAACAATCACTTTAACTTTTGGAAAAGCCACTTGGGTATAACTTGAGTACTGAGAGTTGTTTGATCATATTCAAGATCTACAAGAACTACAACAAAAAGCAACAGAACTTACCTAATCTATTTTTTTTTTACAAAGAAAGACTCATTCATCTTCCATATAAGAAGATACTTAGCTTTTTTTTTTTAAAATTTATTTTGATATCTTTCTTCTTCGCTTATTTACAAACTACCATTGACTCCCAAAGAATTTTATTTCAGCTTTTCTATAGCATAAGCTTTCATAATGTGGCTTCCCCAAGAGTAGTTTGGCTCAGATGCCTAGAATTACTTTGCCATCTTGATCAGATCAGAACCTTGGATAATTTCAATAAGGCTATTATGATTTTTTTGTCATACGTAGACCTCCATTACTTATGTAGACCTCCTGTACATTAAATACAGAGAGTTTTTCAGAACAAAATCTGAAACACTATTAAGATTTTTCAATAATAAATGCATTTTTAGCATAGTACCAAGATAAAATCAGTGCACTTTAAGAGTAACCTGCTGCTCTCTGGGAACAAGCAATCCAGTGGAGAAAAGATTTTCAAATGCACATCTGACAAAAATAGTAGTACATTCCCAACTTCCCATATATAACCATTATCATCTTTTACAAAAACAAGCACTAGATGACCACTAATATAATCAGATTTTTGTGTTACCTAGCATAACTTGGTACATGGGTATGACTTAGACAAATTTAAAGGATAAATCTTTATATTTATAAAAATTCATTCTTATGTCTGCTGTGATCACCATGCTCTTTTAACAACACACATAAAAACCCCCATGTACTTTCCTTCTATTTATATCTTATTTCCATCAATGTATTAGAGAAATAGTCAGAGCAATAGAGGAGCAGCTTCTATCAAGGATTCTTGTATGGATATAACTTTACATATGTTTCTGATGTGAAGACACATATCAGTGTTGATCCCAGGCAGAGGTGATTCTCAATCTCTGATAGGGTCAGAGATCAATCTCTATCTAAAATATATATAAAAAAAATATAATATAACCTTTAATATAGCCAAGTATCAGAGGTAAACACTGATATACTCAGAGTGCCATCCTCGTTTCTGACACAGCCAGAGCTCTAGCCTCATCTCTGACTGAGCCAGTGTTCCATAGCAACCATTTGACACAGCCAAAGCTCTGTCCACATCTTTGACACCACCAGGGATTCATCAACATCTTTTACATTTCTGGCTTCCATGGCAATGACTATACGAGACTGAGCTCTGACCTCTCCTCCAATGCTCTATCCCACTGTTCTTCATAAAAAGTCTGTGTTCATATCAATGATAAAAGCAGGACTTCATATTTTTCTTTGACATTGCAAGTGTTCTGTTTATATAAATGATATGGTCAAAGTTTTATTCTCAACCTTGGTATCATCAGGGTTATTTGACAACAGCTGATATAAACAGATGCATGTGCAGGAACACATCCTTGATCCTGAAACATCTAAGGTCTGTCCTAATATTCTGGTTCTCTAATGGTAAATGCAGATATAGCCAGAGAGCTTTCCATTCCAGTGGTGTACTCGTGATGCCAATTCCATCTGTGAAGAGCAAGGCTTCATGTGAGAATCTCTAACCTTTTGAGGGGTCCATTGTGTTTCTTCTACATCCAACTACTCATGTCAAGTGCTAATCATAGGAGCAAATTACTCAGGTCTTAACTTTCTGCAGTGAAACCCGATTTCCAGTTATTCAGTTATTGGCAAAAAATAAGCTATTTGTGCTCACAAGCTGTTCTCAAGTTTGGCTTATGTTGTTTTTGAAGAGTCACTGCTATAATAGTTCTACATTCTTTAAAAAGATTAGAGGATGCATTTGTTTTGTCCTCATATTTGTTGATAGAATCTTCACAAATTGAAGGATTCTGACATCATACATAAAGAACATCTTTTTAATATGACATCTTCAAGTCCTTTCATTTAAAAACAATTAAATGAAATTTGAGTTCTCTCAGATCTGTCTTATGAAGAGCATCTCTCTTATGAGGACGGGCTGAGCCTTCTCTTCTCTTAGCCTGGAGAAGACTGAGAGGGGATCTCATCAATGCTTATAAATATCTAAAGGTGGGTCTCAAGAGGATGGGGCTAGACATTTTTCAGTGGTGCCCAGTGACAGGACAAGAGGCAACAGGCACAAACTGGAACACAGGAAATTCCATCTGAACATAAGGAAAAACATTTTGAGAGTGACAGAGCACCGGGACGGGCTGCCCAGAGAGGCTGTGGAGTCTCCTTCACTGGAGATATTCAAAACCCACCTGGAAGAGTTCCTCTCCAACCTGCTCTGGCAGGGGGGTTGGACTAGATGATCTCTAGAGGTCTATTCCAACCCCTACCATTCTGTAATTCTATTTGTTTGTCCGTGGTATAGGAGACTAAAAGATGCAGTTAGATTTCACTGTTAAATGTCTGTTAAATCAGGTGTGAGAATTTTACTTTTAACTTAGAATGAAAACTGAGAATCTTGCAGCATCACATGACTTCTGTTGTTGAGGTTTTAATCAACAGAATAAACATTGCAAGGCTGTGATGGAGAAAGACCCTTACAAAGTTCCCAAGTAGGAATAACGTATAATGTTTATCTGCAAATGCAAAATGTAGCTTCTGGAAATACTCATTGGGACATTAGATTCTGCTGAGTTCCACAACTCTTGGCTGGAGTTTATTCTGATGTGCTTGATCCTGCATGACTGCATGCGCCAGATCCAGTTCATCAGCCAGATGAAGCTATGTAACAGTACAGACTGAGCAGTTGAATTGCTGAAAACAGGGGATGGATTAGTGGAGGAACCTGAACATGGTCTCTCATTACATCATTTAACTCTCTTGCTAGTCACTGAGAGTTAACAAGTTTTCTTTAGTATCAGGATATATATCTTCTTCCAGTTCTATGTATTGTTTACTTGATCTGGACAACTGCTCAAAATGTATATATGATCAGTAGATCCTTCAGTGTTTTTCCTGATTTTTTTCTGAAGGTTCTGTTGGAAAGTGATCCTAGATTGCAATTACCCTGTGATTTGCAGCTGCTGGAAACTGTTTTGATACCAAAAACTGGAAATGGGGATACCAAACATCTCTTTTGATCTCTTAAATCTCCATTGCTCTTATGCAAGCAGCAAGTGTTATATGTCTGAGAATAATGAACAACAGCCAAGTTAGTGGAGTATTCGTGTTTCTTTCCTTCACCCTGTACACTTTCCTTTCTGTAAAGTATTTCCTGAAAGGACAATATATGTTACTTAATATTTAACCATAGTGTCACTTTTTACTGCACCAATATAGTGGATAAGCAGGAAGACTCATTGCTTGACTAGAACAAGGTAAAAATTGAAGGTTAATAAAAACATGTTCAGAGAAAAAGTGGAGTACCATAAATAGGCAGAACACAGGATGGATGATCCAAGGGTAGGAGTGAAATAGAAAGGAAAATGGGAAGGGTAAGAGCAGAATTGGAAAAAATTACAAATGATACAGTGCCTAGATAAGTTAACAGAGGGACAGGACAGGCTGTTGGGGAAAAAAAAAAAATCCTACTTATTCTGTGCAGATGTGAAGCCAGAAGTCCTAACTTAATCTTAGAAACCCAGCAAATAGTTATAGAACTTGCTTGCAGAACTCTTCAGGCAGCAGAATGTGTATTGAGATCCAGAAACTAGCAAGTGTTTCTAGGTAATACATACAGTTTAAATATTTACAAAATGTTTTGTTCTTCTTCCAGTGACAGACATCTGTGCCATGGTGTTAGAGATACCACTCCTTTCCAGTGATCAAGGTAGCAGCAGTTCAGTTCTACCCGACTTCCTTCTGCTCCCCTCCTTTCATTCAAAATAATATGTTTAAAACATGTAATAACATGCTAAGTTCACAAGTCGAGAACTAAAAAGAATAAGGAATTACTAACAACCCTAATTTAGGTGGGATTCAGGTATCCCTAACTTCAGATGTTTACAATGGAAGTGTCTACATGCAAGCTAAATCTATGAGCATCTACTCTGTTCAGTGGAGGTCTAGACAATACAATTGATGAAGTCTAGATACAGAGTCTAGACATCACATGGGGGTGTGTACTTTAGGGTAAACTGAACAGTTCCCAGACTCTGGTGAAGGTATTGGCTAGTTTTCCAGTGACAAAAGTGGATGTCTATCCAGGTCACATACAGATACCTAAATATAGGCCAGCTAAATCCCATACCACATAGTAGATTGCATACTATTTTTGGTAAGATATAACTTAATACACAGAACAAGCCTCCTAAGGGCATTTTTCAGTGATGCATGATGAAGATTTCTTAGTAGGGCAGAATCTATTTTAAAACTTGGAACAAATAATTACTTTTTAACACTAGGTATAGAGATATTGAGACACAATTTTTTTTTTTTTTTTTTTTTTCCTGTGGTTCCTAGCTTCAATATTTTAAGAATTGACTATGGTTAATTCAGCATGATAGGCTAGAGTTTCACCTTCAATTTAAATCTACTACCCCAGTCATATCAAGACTTCAGAAAAACCAGTAATTTCCCAATTGATTGCTACAAACCTGAGGTTTCGAAAAATCCATGACACTTATTATCAATGTTGAGACTAAGGCATAGTTTCCGTGAGACCTCCACTCATTATTATCACAATTCTAAATCCTGTATTTTTTGAGGCCTGACTGATGAGATGTAAATATTTGACAATGAGAATATTCCTTTTAGAATAATAATTTTGACATTGAAGATGAGAAAAGGCTTTCAATAAAAATAGAACCCTTGATAATTCAAACATATCTCAAGTTGATATTTCTGTGGAGTTTCTGAAATAGGCTTTGGTTGCAAAAAATAAGTAGAAATAACATCAAAACATAAAGTTTTATATTTAAATATTCCTAAGACAATGAAGCAATAGTGCTAAAAAAACTCATCAGAAAAGTCATACTCATACTCATCAGAAAGGTTTTATTTGCAAAACAACCAAAAGGTCTTGAAATATTTGTGTGAGATTTACTGCTCAAATAGATAGAATGATATAACAAATGAAGTTTTGCATATTTATGTTTGTTTGGTTTGTTTTGTTTTTCTTTTACCATCTCTGGATTTGTTGGAGGTTGCTTTTTTGTTTTTTTCCTGGTGTTTGTTGTCATTGTTGTACTATTGTAACTGGCCCAATGCAATCTTACTATGTGAAAAGAAAGATGTTAAATTTATATTTTGCACTTGATTATTTTAAAAATATTTTGGAATTATATATGAGACTTTTGCTACGGCTTCTACCACGGATACTTTTCTTACCATGTAGGGTGGTTGTTAAATTCCAGAAAGTTTTATTTAATAACATATCTGGAACATTAAATAAATATTTTCTTCACTTTAGAGTGAAAAGGTTTGCAGTTGGTTTGCACAGGGGCACTGAATGCTCCAGAATTCAAGGTTTTGTTTATTTTTTAGTCTGGAATTTTGATTTTGATACACCTATCTTCACCCTGTTGTTTCCTTCAGATATACCTTTAGAAACTGGCTTTTGAGATATTTATAGAGTGTAGGAGGTCTCTAGAAGGGTACTGGGGATGTGCGTCGGGGAGCTTACCCTTCTCAGCTGTGATGGGTTGACCCTGGCAAGCAGCTAAGCACTGTTGCTTGCTCACTCAGTGGGATGGGGTGGAATTGGAAGAGCAGAAGCTGAAAACTGGTGAGTCAAAATAAAGAGGATTTAATAAGTGAAAAAAACATGCATGCACAAGAAAAGAAAAAAAAAAAAAAAAGAATTTATGCATTACTTCCCATTGGTAGACAGGTGTTTAACCACTTTAGCCTTGAAAGCATGCGTAACAGTTACTTGGAAAGAAAAAAAACATAACCATGAATGTCCTTTCCCTGAACTTTTACTGCTGATCATGGTGTCCTATGATATAGATTATACCTTTGGCCAATTTGAGTCAGCTGCCCCAGCTGTGTCTCCTCCTAATTTCTTGTGCACCCTCAGGCTACTCGCTGCAGGGACAGAGTGGTAAGAAGAAAACACCAATGCTGTAAAAACACTGCTCAGCAACAGGCAAAACACTGCTGAGTTATCAACACTGGTTTAATAGACAAATCCAAAACACAGCAACATACAGACTGATACAAAGTAAATTAACTCCATTCCAGCCATACCCAATACATCTGTTCTGCTCTTATACCACTAACGTCCAAAGACAAGGACTAAGGAAGTGTTGTAACAGGTCAATGCTCCTCATTTCTACCATAAATGATACTGTTATTTCCCACTCTCATCACCGTACATATATATGAAAGAACCTAGCCATAGAAAATACGGCTTTTCAGGTAAATCCAGTAAAAAAATTGAAAGGTATAATTAGGATGTTTTATTCTCTGCATCAACACTGTAATTCTTTGTGGACTAAAGACTTGCATCTTTTATAAATATAAAGCCAGAAATGAGCACAAAGAGAGAATGATTCAGAAAGTCTCAGAACACATTGTAATAGCATTTATTTATTCAAGGTAAAATTGAAAGGTAAGTCAAAATTGAAAGGTAAGTCAATGAACGAACTGTGAAAGATAAATTTAAAACAGCACCTGTTACAAAAGGCTATATAAAAAAGGTAAAAGCTCCTGGGAGGACAGAGAGAAAGAGAAAAAGAAAACAAGATTGCTTAGATCCAGAAAGACTACCGACTTTGAAGTTATTTGTATCTTCAATACAGACCCTCTTTGGTGGCAGTGTTTAAGAAAATGTCATCTTTGAATCAACGGACTCTTATCACATCTGAAAATATTCCTTTCTGTTTATCAGACTCTCATGAGAGTCTTTTTCTGGAGACAGTCCAGCACATGACCCCAAAGAGGATGAAGGGACTGGAGCACCACTATATAAGGAAAGGACTGTTAGGATTGTTCAGGTGAGAAGACGATCTCTCATCAATGCGTATGAAGGGAGCGTGTGAAGAAGATGGAGACAGGTTCTTTTCAGTGGTGCCCAGCGACAGTGCTGGTAATAATGGGCACAAACCAAAACACAGGAGGTTCCAGGAAACACTTTTTTACTGTGAGTGTGAGCAAGTACTGGCATAGGTTGCCTTGAGAGATTGTTGGGTCTCCCTCCTTGGAGATATTCAAAGTATGTCTGAATTTTAGGGTTCATTTCAGTAGTTGACTGAAGAGACTATTTGCTTGTTTCTTTCTATCTTTCAGATTTATTTGAGGTACAAAGTCCATTATCAAAAGCAAATACGGGTGACATTTGTGTAAAAGTTATGTGTCTGAACATGTGGCTCCATGTAGAGTCAATAAAAAGCAAAAGGGAATTTTACAGCATGATTTGCTTTCACTGAAGACTTCTACTTCAGAATAGGTTGAATTGTTCTTTAGAAGTGTCTCCCTTAACTGTAAAAGGAGGCTACAATAATTAGATTAGTTTTAGTCACCTAATTTTTAGATATCTAATTTATAGTAGATTTATCCCACTCTTCATTTAATCTTGACTGAAAGCTGAGACTGTCATGTTTTCTTTTGTTAACATGCTTGTTCTCTCCCATTCATATAAAGAAAATAGTGTAAAGTATTTCCTTTACCTGTAACTTTCCTGTAAACTGCACCCATTACATTAAATGTATTGTTAATCTGACTTTCAAAGTTCTTATCCTCCACCCATTGCTAAATATGGAGTCCTTCACACATATACTATTACATGTTGTAGCTGGAACTGCATTAACGGGTATTCTGACTGTTATTCACCACACCGGGTAGAACAGACTTGCAGAATCTGCAGGGATTACTCTCTTCTTAGTGGTTTTGAGATTCCCCAGTCCAAAACTCAATTTTTGCCATCGTGTTATGTTAAGAAAGTTTTGGCTTTTGACTTTCAGTCCAAAAAGATGTTTAGCATTTATGGTAATACCTGCATTTAACTACTAAATCATCTTTCCTTGCTTTCTTTTTTTCCTTAGCACATTGCTTGAATAACTGCAAATTCCATTTTCTTTAGCAGGACAATGTGGGTGAATTAGAAATATGAACTAATGGCTCACTGCCTTGTCACACATGTTTCCAGTAAAATGCAAGCATAACAAATTAGACTGACAAGATTAATGGGATCAAGGTAAATGCTCTATGTTGCATTAACACAGCAAACAATTTTAGCAAGGGCAGGAAAACATAACATACTTTTTATTTTTAAACTAATTTTATTTATGACTAACAGCAAGTGGATTTTTATAACATGTAGTGTATCCACTTTAATTATTATTAGTTTTCTTAGCTGACACTTTTTCATTACCTACATAAGAATATGCCTTATAATGCCAACAACTGTTTTTTTCTGTTTCTTTAAATCAGAAGTTATTAAATAAAAATACCAAAGATATTTAGTAGTAAAGGTAGTCATATATTTCCTTCCCTAACTACCTGTCATTTAGAAAATAAATTGGTAGTCGGCTTTTACTATCTCAGAGGTACATTTAAAAACACGTTGGGGGAAACAAAATTTTAATTGTTTTCATGCCCCTGCCATGGTCACATGCAGAGTGCAGCACCTTATACCACCACTTGTCATTAGCTGCCAACATGCAGTAGTGTTTTAAAATGGCAATTGGTGCCTCTCAGAAAAATTTGGAATTAACATTTTGTGGGTTTAAGTGGTAATAAATCACCTACTGAAGAACCATGATTAGTCCTGTCGGAGCTGCCTTCATATTCACATTTCTAAGTCAGTTAGTGGATTCCTTATGATATTGCTCCAGAACTTTTTGTCTTTCCTTTTGCTTTTTAAACTGGTGACCCAGCATTATATCCTGGACACCTCCAATGTCCTAATCCATTGTTTACTTTTAGCTGCAAAAAGAATCCTTTCATCTCTTGTGAGGGCAAAAGATTTAGAAATGTTCTAAATGCAGGATGAGTATAAAGAATTAGGTTTACTCTGAAGATTGAAATTGTCCACTAGCAGACACATAAGCAGAAACAGCATGGGCACTCCTACACCTCCCTCCTAAAATGTAAAACTGAGTTCCTCATTTGAGTTTTGTTTTTTTTTTTTTTTTTTTCTTATACTTGGCTTTGTGGGTGTTCATGTACTTCGGAGAAGATGATTTCTTTATCTCATAAAAATCAAGTTTTCAGACTGAAATGTTGCAGATGCTTTCTGGGACTTCTTCCCTTCCTCTCCCTTTTCTTCATACTTTTTTTTTTTTTTTTTTGAATCGTATTCCCACACAAAATTTCCACTGACAGTACCTTTTTAGAAATAGTATTGTTATGTACGTTTGTGTGACAAAAGAGTGTAGCATTTTTAAAAGTCAGCATGTAAAGCTCCCCTTTAAACTATTTAGATTTAACTACTTTGTGTAGTAGCTCATGAAGTGAAAAATAAAAATGAATATTTATATAGTTTCTTTTTTGCTCACACTTCAGTGCGCACACACTTCAATGAATTTGTATAAATTTCCATTGTTCTCAAGCAGTTTATGAAAGTTAAAACAGGTCCCAAAGAGATCCTACATAATCTCATGTAAACAGTTTTTAAATCCTGATAAAAATTATCATTTGTTTGTTATTAAAAAAAAATAGAAAAATTAAAATTTAGTCAAAGATTTCAACAGAAAATTTAAAAGCAAGTTGAATAAAGGTGATTCTTTTCTGGCATTTCCTTTTCTTTAAAAGATGAAGCATCTCATTCTAAGATCAATTCAATTATTCATACCTCGGGGTTATCTAGCACACTTGCTTATTGCTGTACAAAGGAACATACAATTGGTCTGTCCTTGACCCAGGTCTTTCACTGCCTAGGGAGATTTGAAGCTTTTTTTTTTTTTTTTCTTTCCCAGGTGGATGCTAAGAGCACTAGGATAGAGAAAGAATTTTGCACTGGTGGTGGTGTTAAGTGATCTCATTCCCTTCTGTTGAAGCTGCTCCACTTTCATTACATATTAAACGTTCACTGGGCTACAGTGAGAGTGAGAAACAAATGGATCGTAATTGATCAACCTGGTCGTTAGGGTAATCACCTGCACGCTCCAGTAAATACTTCAAATGAAAACCACCAAGAACAGTCAATGCAGAGGCATTAAATGCCAGGTTTACCAATTTATAGTTAAGGACCTAAATCTTTTGGATATCCAGTCATGTTGCTAGTGGCTCAGCAAAACTTGATTATTTAATGAAAAATTTGAACAATTTCTGTAGAAGATTCTGCGAGTTCCTCTACCTCAAATTACTGCATAACCTGAAGGTAGGGCATCTTTCTCAATATGCAGAAGTAGGGTGGCTTTTTGATTCATTGACTAATACCCTAGCTAGGAATCTCCTTTTCTAATTGGAAGAAAGCAGATCCTTCCAGCATAGAACAAAGCATTTTATGTATGTAGTTAATATTTTGTAGCTCACAGGTTTAGGTATCTATTTTTCCTCAAGCAGTTTCAGTATTTTCTTCTAATGTCATGGCTTCCGGTAGATAGATGGACAACAAAAAGCAAAATCCCTTTTTGTGGATCTAGTAATTTCTGCACTTTCAGACATGTATTTTATAAGTCTAATTTTTATTTTTCTAATCAACTTTTGCTTCTCAGTTATTAAAAATGGAAGTGATAGTCATAATCCAACACTGACATAACGGTAAAAATGCATTTTTGGCTGTGGAAACAAATGGTCTTATATTTATGACATTGTGTACGACACATTTCTGCTCTTTGAAAAACAATACAATTTATTAGATCATTTTTCCTCTGCTGACAATGCCTTATGTGTGTTTAAAATACAGATAATAGAAACTGTGCATATACATAGCAAAATCTGATAAATAAAACAAAAGCTCCACCAAGAGTACGATTGCAGCAGTATAAAAATTGAAAAGAGTCTCCTAACAAGATCAAATTGATAAAGGTTCATTAATGGTTTGTCCCACTACATTAAGTCATAAACCAACTGACAAGCCTATAGGTAGAGAAGACATCTATGAATTGTGACAAACATTGTAGTTCAGTATGAAAGTACTTTTTGAAATAAGTGAGGTAGCAAATAGTATGTAGAATAATGAATATGAAACAGCATTAAACAATAATTCAGAACAAATCTACAACCATAGAATGGTCTGAAAAGCTTCCTATTATGTAGACCATGTCTATAAATCTAATACAGTCATGCAGCACCCAAACACCATAGATGGTAACTTGCTTGCAAAAGGAGATCCACATATAAGGTGGAACATGATTTGTCCCACTGGAAGAAATTACCTCTGTGATGATGTAAATTTTAAGTATCACATCATCTGGATTCATCATTGTTTGTTAATACATGAAATGCAAAATATCTCCTAAAATGGCAGGAGAAGAAATGAAATAAAATGGAGCGTATGATCAAAAACATTTTTACTATCTTTTTAGATGTCTTTTACAGCATATTTGCACAACAACTTTTCTAACCATTCAAGAGAAGGGAACATATATATATACACTCTGTGGTCTTTTTGACCTAGCCAGAAAACAGCAGGGAACATCTTCATATCTCAAATTGATTTATCACAGGGGAAGAAGTCCCCTTAAACTTATGGGATATTTTTAGTCTCTGGGAGACTGTTTGAAAATTTTGCGAATAATTTTGAGAGTAATTAGTAGGTTAATGCATTAGATTCTGTTTGCCACCAGGAGAGTCTGTAAGTGGATCTTCTAATGGAGGAGAAAAAACACAGTAGGATATATGACAGGAAGTAGAACAATATTGTTCATTGAAGTATAAATGTAATCAGCAGTACTGTTTCCTTCAGAGTTAGTATGGACCAGCCAAAACACACTCAGAGCCTGCAAGAGATATTCTAGTATACAATGTGTGACAAGAACTTGGAGGCAGGTATTGTAATGTGTTCCAACACAAATGTGTAACACAGTATGTTCCAAGGAGCATAAAGAAATATATCTGACAGGTAATAACAGAAGATTCTGGGAAGAAAAAAGACAAGGTACTCAAAGGAAAAAATATTAGTGTAGTGAAGTTTCTACATCAGAAGAAGAATGTCTTTCTGTCAGCCCAGAAAAACAATACAAACAAGCAGCACAACAAAACAAACTAAACTGGTTCCCTGTAGTGACAATGTGGAAAATAAGAGGCATTCCTTACAGAAATGCTGTGGTAGCTTTGTTGGTCTCTTCAGACTTTTTGAACAACTCTAGCAAAACTCACATTGGGCAATAATCTCTGCACTCGTGGAGATGCAAGAGGGATGTAAGCTCTTCATTGGCTGCTCTTTCTCCCATAATGTATTTGTGAAAATGCAAGCAAACATATACACTCTCTGACAGTCAGGAAAAATATTGATAGTGATATGATTCTTCTTGAGGATTTACTTGACTTTAAACTGTCCTACAGTACTGAAAAAAAACCCTATTACATCATACATCGAATTTTCAGATATGTTTTATTTTACTGAAGGTATGATTTTTGGATGTAATCTAGAGGAAATATAAAGCAAAAGCATAGAAAGCAACACTGTCACTTGAAGTGGTACATTAGCTACCTGCTTATCTATATCAGCTGTCATCTAATGGTGACGGAACTTATAACTGACTGTGAGTCGACACAGTAGCTGGAAAAGGAACCAAGTTGTACATGGTGTTAGCTGGTTAGTACAGAGAAAGGATAAACTTAAGAAACTGAAACAGACTGTAATGAATCATTAGTCTAACATGAGGACACGCATACTGGGAATCATCTAGATACAGCCTTCCAAGGTGCATGGCAAGTACACGGACCATGCATGTGACACTATCATTGGAGCTGATAAAATAATTAATCAATTAATAGGTGTGATAGATGTGTCAAGTGGAAGGGTGGAAGCTGGAGAAAGCTGACAGTTGTGGCATCTGTTTTCATTTTCACCTGGTCTCATCATTTTCCTTGATGAGAAAAGGATGCTTTGGCTTAGGGTGAGCAGCTATGTCTTGTAAATTTCTCCTGACAAGACGTGAGGCAGCATGTGATAAAGGAGTCTTATCAGTATTTGTCCTTTATTAAAGGAGGAAAGAGACGTTTGTTCTTCTCTACTATTTTATCAGGCATCTAGTAGGAATGTCCTATACCAGACAGGCTGAATGGGATTTACTTCAAACAAACATCTGAACTCTTCACCTCAGGCCCTATGAAAATAAATAGGAATTATATAAAATAAATATAATACAACTGTTCTGTTTTAGCCAGCTACTTTATGATGACATTAATTGTGTCCTACAGCAGCCCATTTCTCTGCAGTTTGATGAGAGAGTAACTCAGATGTGGACTTCTACAATTTCGATCTGTCTTTAGGGAAATATAAATAACCCTTAAGATGCACATTTTCAAAAGAGTTACAGATTCATTTTCTACCAGGCACAATATTCATGTATTTTTTTTTGTTTTATATGAAAAAAAGGGGCAGCTCAAGTCCCCGCTTCTTTCCCTTTCTGTAATCAGATCATTTGGGAACAAATTCTACATCACTCAGGTTAATGGAATACAGAGATCTACAGTACTAAGTATTCGGAAACACCCTCTAACTATTGCCAGTAGAAAAAGACATTGTATACATTTTGTAGTCAGAAATTGTGTACATTGAAGAAAAAATGAGGTTCTGAAAATATACTTTCCTACAAACCTGCTGAAAAAATGTGTCTCCTGATAAACCAGCAAAGGATTAACCTGCTGTCTGTAAGAGACAGGCTATGTCACAGAAATTGGAAGTAACAAGTCCTTCAAACTTACTGTACTTAAATCATTTGAAAACATCAGATTGCAGTGATTTGGAAACTTTGTAGTCAAAGATGGCTCTGGGCACCCTGCTGCTTTAGGCAATATTGAGCATCCCGCATTTTTACCTGTCTCATTTAATTTTATATTTTGACTTTATTCCTGATTTTTTTTTCCAACCAATTAAAACTAGTGTGTGATCTTTGAAGGTTTTGGGTTGTTTTTCTTTGTTTGTTTGTTTGTTTTGTTTTTTTATTATTATTATTTTACTTGTTTTTTTCTGAAAATAGGGCCTTCTCTTAAATCCTTTCTTCCTCCTTGTTTTCCTTGTACGTTGTTTCTAAAGAGTACAATTTTTCACCATCTTTCTTTGTCCCACTCTTTCTGTTTGGCAACATCTTTTGCATTTAGCATGTTGGTATCCAACAATTGTTTTACTTCAATAGTTTAGTGTTATGTGATGTGCTTCTTCCATCTCAACACTCCTTTTCAGTTCGTCTTTTGCTTCTCTGTTGTTCCTTCCACTTCCATTCACAGCTTTCTTAAACCTCCTATCCCCTTAACTTAGTGTTTGCATACACTGATACAATCATTCAAACTTCTAGACCACAGACACTAAACCCCTCCCCTACTTCTGCTTGAACACATACACACCTTGAACACACACAGATAAAGATTTCCTATGTATGCACAGAGTACACACTGAATTAAATTCCATAAAAGTTGTTTTGGTGTTTGTTTGTTTTTTTCTGGGGGGGACGACAACTGTGTTTTGTTTAGTTTGTTTTTTTTTTTATGGGTTTTTTTCATGTTTTTTTTTTTTTTTTCTAACATGACAAGACAGGCAGGATTTGTCTCCTGCTTAAAGAACAGGAGACTGAATTTTCTTTCAGAGATGCTTAAAACTCTTTAAGCGTTTCCTCAGAATAGTTTTTGGTGAAGACTTTAGGTATTTTAGTCTGCAAAAATAAATATTGCCTTGAATTCCACTACTGTGTCCTGTTGGCTTCCCAGTATCCCGTTCTCACTTTGCATATCTAACATACTCACATTTCAGAAATTTCATGTTATGTACATTGATTTATTCACCTGCTTATGGAAAAAAAAAGGTAATTTCATCAATGAACACTAGGACACAGATGATGTCAGAACATCAGTGGGGACATGGCTTGAATTTTTTGTATTTTCTTTTTGTGTTTGTGCGTGTGTTTCTTCTAACATACCTTTGTCTTAAAGCTTCAGCTATCAAAAGATTACATGCCACTTATCTCTGTTCTCAGCTACAGTTTCAGGGTTCAGGGTTCTTCAACCTCAGCTTAGTTCTGTTAATATTGTTGGGTTTTCATCTTATTTTCTTCTCAGTGTCCATGTTCTTCAAGTTGATGAAGTCCCACAGACATTACAGCTTAAGTATCACAGAAGTCCCACTTGTCATAACCAGCTTCCTTATGTGATTCTTCAGGTGGAATTCCATGGCAGGGACAACCTCCTGCCTGATCTTATGTCTGCCCCCTGCCATCTGCCTTCTAGTCCTGCTTTTCCCTTAATAGTCGTAATACTCCCTCTCTTACACTTTCTTCACAGCTGATGTTTTAGTAATCTTGCCTCCATGCTGTGCTGTCTTTTCAGCTTGCTGGCTGCTTGATGTAACTATCTTTTTACTTCTTGCAGAAGCTGTTCACATATACGGTGTCCTGTAAATGCTAATCAATAACAAACATCTCATTTGCAGAATGTAAAGCTTTCCCTAAAATGATCACTCTCCATGTCATAAGAAAGCGTTTTCATTCCGATAGTCTTTTATCCATCAATTTCCTGCCATTTCATTAATTTGAAAGTTCACTTACAGACAGCCTCTTGCTTTCTACTAGAAATTAGATACTCTGTTCGAACTGCAGTAAACGAATGTTGAAATTCTCCACAGTCTCTACTTGGGTGTACTATGCAGAAAGCTGGAGCTAAATTCTGAGTCAAATGCTTGAGATTCTGCAGCACTCCAATGTACATGCAGAGTATGTTCTGGTAGTTTCAGCAATATTTCAAAACAGTTTCTCACTGAATGAACAACAGGAATTAGTAGTACAACCTGCCTAACACTGTTTTATTAATTTATGTATTAATTCTTTTTATTTTCAGTTTCATATTTAGAGTTTTCCATGTTTCTATAATGTTCTTAGTGAAATAATTTACCTCATTACCGAACATGTATTTAGCTAATTACTGGAAATGTTAAAGGGGAAAATTGGAGAACTAACATAAACAGTTTCTTTTCTGCTGCACAAGAATAGAAAACAGAACAAAACAAAACAAACAAAACCCGAAACCCCACAGAACATCATCCCCCCCCCCCCCCCCCCCCCCTTTTTTTTCTTTTTTTCTGCAATGATCTATCTTACTTTTAATTGTGGGGCATAAACCAGTATTTTGTGGTTATTTTACTTAGGCTTGTAGGTCCAAAGCAACTAGGAACCAGCCCTGCTTTTTTTTTTTTTTTTTTTTTTTTGTAATAATGAGCAACAATTGAAATCTAGTGGGACCTTCACTCTAACCAACCTCAATTTTGACATCAGAGCTAAAAAGAGTTGGAAATATTGCGCCCTTCGTTCTGGAAATCACTATCTCGGTTGTGTAATACAGCTCAAATTTTCTGGCATTGAAGGTATGATGTAGGCTTCTCTTTTTACTTAGCACTTTAAAGGACAATGAAGGGTACTTTTAAGTTTATTGATTTTGTTTTGTTTTGTTTATGCCATGGTTGTAATTCCGAAGAGTTTTTTATTGATTTTTTTTTTTAATATAATTGCATGTCTATCACCTAAATTTCCACTACCTTGCACTATTTAGTGCCAATTATCCCTGTGTTAAGTGGTTACAAAATGATTCCAATTTTTGTTAGTAGCTTATACTCATGTTATACAGATATAAATGATTACCAAGTAGTGCAAAACAGGTGAAAATATGACCTTTAATATTCAAAATATGTTTAATGCTTGTTAAGGGTATTCATATAAATGGCCAATAACCCTGGAAAGATATCTTGAGAAAAAGTAACAAAGAAAGGTTCTATTCCATGAGACTTATAGACTACAAATGAAGAAAGTTGTTACAGAAGCACTCTAGAGGGTAATATTTTAAAAAGATGAATAATATAATATCTCTGGAAAATAAAAGACTATGCATGGAGAAATTTGGGACAGATTATGTAGTCAGGAGGTAACTAATGGGCAGAATGGACTGCAAACACTGACATAGAACTTTCAACTGTGAGTACATACGTAAAGACTTTAGACAAGTATTTGCAAGAAGAAGAAATTACAGGGTGGAAATGTTCAACCGACTTAGATGAGAACAAGGTATTCTTTCATGCTGCAGTATTATTTTAGCAATGGAAAATATTTTCCCACTCACTCAAGCTATATTAATTTATGAGTACATAATTTATTTCCAATAAATATTTTCAAAAATAAAAGGTTCATTCTACTATAGCTTCTTTGATAATGTTAATAAAAAGCCAAATTATCTTTACTTTTTTTCTAGCATCAAGAGCACATCCACTACTTATAATCCTGCTCAAAACTCTGACAATCAATCTGACAATGCAGTTAAACAAATTCCATCCTACAGCCATTTCCTAGGTAACCATCCACAGAAATAAACTCCACACAGCGGGAGAAGAAATGAAAACATCCACACTCTTTATACCTTTCTGATCCAAATTTTTCCACCACTATTGATTTTGAATTCACTTATTACTGGTCTCATTTATAGATGAAATCTAGCCATTAGTCTATAAGGACCAAGGAATAAGGCATTACCTTTTTCTTAGCAAAGCATGTAGAACAATGGGATTATGCTCAGATGTGGAATTCTTAGTGTGCTAAAATAGAAATGGTAATCATAATTTTTGTATCTGACAAATGCAAGGAGAGTAAAAAAACAAGCTGAACCCATAGATAATTCACAGTAATGACATGCGTCTTTCTAGTTTAACCCTAAAAAGGAAGAGTACTTTGTACGCACCTCTGGGAGAGTAATAGTATGCAAGGTCTGATAATATATGAATATTCCAAATAACTGTTGCCTCATTAATTGCAAAACACTCTTCATTACACCAACAGCAGGAATGCTCCAAATATATTCATATAGCTCTACCTACCAGGCTGAATCCACAAATTTATTGTAAACTTCTACACAGTCCACTACCAGCACTGGTCCATCCTTCAGCAGACCTAATTCTAGGTTTAATAACTCTGCTCTTTGTAAGGTTTTTCTTTCTCTTCCTCTAAAATCTTACTCGCTGTAACCAGTTCCTCAGTGTCTAGCATCTCTAGAATCTAGTGAGAAAAAAAAAAAAATAAAAAAAAAGAACACCCCCTACATAGGCCCCTCAAACCACAGTCGTACCATCTTTTCAAGACTTTCAAGCACAAGAAGCCTTGAGTACACTGTTTCTTCATACACAAGGCGACAAAAATAAAACCAATAACCTTCCTTCCACTCATGTTGCTGATTAAAATTCAGGCTGAAAAAGCAGTGGTCGTATCCTAAAGCTGACGACTGAAATGTCATTCAGGGAACCTGTCACCAGAAGAAACAACCAAGGGGTAACAAGAATAGTTATGAAATATTCTAACTGCGGCTTGTGTAGCAGCTATTTTCTGGGTAGTAGCTACTTTTTTCTGGGTGGTGGCTACTTTTAGAAATAAGTGAATAACATTGACTTACTTGCCTTGGAAATAAACAGGAATATGAGGGAGGGAGGAGGAATATTGAGGAGGGAGTCATGATACTTGAGAAATAAGTATATCGGACTCAAACCAGGACCAAAGTAGCCCATTGTTTACACAAGCAGATGCCTATTTCACCTTTGGGTGAGAAGATTGGGACTGCTAAGACTGAACCCTCTTCCTTCTCCACCTTCTCTTTGCATAGGCCTTTGCTCTTTCTGCTGAAGGAGGAGAAAAAGATCTTGTATTTGTGCATGTTCTCCATTTCTCCTTCCCCGTCTCACCTTCACCACTGTGTAAAGCAAAGCAGAAAACCCTGAAGCCTTTCAGCCCCTCTCTCCTGGTTTGCTTTTCCTTCTTCTGCAGTAAGACTAGAAGCAGCCCTAGTCCCTCCTGCATGGTAAATACAAAAATACACAGTGGCTGTTTCTGGCATTGGAAAAAAAAAAAAAAAAAAAAGTATTCTTTAAGGAGAATAAAGAGCAAGGTGAAGAGAGAAAGAAATCTCTACAGAAGGGCTGGTAAGGATGTTTGGAAAACAAATGTCCATAATCAGTGATACACTTCATTCCTACGTGCACCCAAAACCATCTAAAACAATGTCTTAGAGCCCTGTCATATTAGAACAATCTTGAAATGCCATTATTCTTACGATTTTATTTTTCCTACTCAAAGCCTGATCCTCAGTTTTTCCTCATGATCATTCCCACTCATCTGTCCCATCTGGAAAATCCAACCTAGTCATCAATACTGAGAAGCACTGAGCAACTCTGCAAGCAGTATAATGGGTTGAAAAGAGCTTCTACATATAAGCAATACTTGGGACTAGGTCTGCCAAACGAAAACAATTTGGAGCAGGGATTTTTAGGCAACAAATCAACTACACATTAGTGTCTAATGTATGGCATGCACAAATACCTATCTATTATACTTTCACCATTTACTTAGTCACCTTTTGTACATTTTAAGAAATGAGAATAGAAGGCATCTTCTGCTCTGTTGAGGACTTACTATGAGGGCTTTAGAATATACTTGTTAGTCTTATTTAACTAGATTTAGACTCACATCTTTCTGAAATAATAATGATAGTTTCTTATTCTTTTCTTTGTGTTTTTGTTTCTTCTCCTTGAAGTTCTACAAGTGTGCATGACTACTTCAGCTGAGTTCAAAACATGCTAATTATCCACATAAATTCAGGTTTGTTTGTTTGGTAATTGAATCACTCAATAACAATAACAATGGGAATGTCACAAGAAAAGAGTGCAGTGTGTTGGCAGAAGGCACTTACAAATCAAACATCAATTTGCCGGATGTTTGGCTTAATATTCTTCTGTTATTTTTAATCTAATTAATCTTACTGCTTTTGATTCAGTAGAATCAATTGTTCCAGGTTGTTTAGAAAGTTAATGGGAAAGTTCATGTATGATCTGAATCTTACGTGTCTATTTCATCTTAGTGTCTATTTTAGTTACAGGTTTTGTCATAGTCTTTTTCATGTGTTTTTCCGCACTCGATTTTTCTAAAACATAAACAGTGAAGAATGAATTACAGTTATAAAATATCCTCCAACTCTGGTTTCTTTTAGCATTTTAATGTGGGAATATTTTATATTGTACTTAATTGCAAATGCTCGCTCACTAACTCTCAATTGCATTATGGTGGTAAGCACATTTCTGACAACCATTTGCTTAGAACTTACTTTCTCCAAATCAGCCCATTTGAAATTAAAATAATAATAAAAGCAAGGAAGTTAAGATGAGAAGTCAGGCATTTGAAGCCATAATACTACTGTATGTTGTATGGGTTGCTGCTGTGTTTGCTGATGCTGCAAGGTGACATTATACAATACAGAACTAATGCAATGTGCATTTATTCCTATATCAACAGGGGTATATCTAGTTACCATTGGTATATTTTCTTATAACAATTATATATACATAACATATATATACACACACTTAATTGCTTTTAAAACTTCAAAATACTAGTTGTATATTTTGTTCCAATATGAATAAGTTGTTCAAATTGTTTCACTATGATCACCTTCAGATTCACATGTCATGCTTTCATATAGTTTTCATCTTGTAAATTATTCACTCAGGTCTTGTTCGATCTTATGAGGATTTTCATTGTATATCTTTCAGCTGTTTATTTCCCCTATTCTTTCAAAATTTTAGCATTTTCTGGACAGTTTTCCATAGCAACACATAAAAATGGTTACTGGTAGTAATAATATTATTAGTGCGAGTAAATGTATCAAGAAATTAGATTGTTTCAGCCTTTTGGAGGGTAAGAATTCTTCGCGACTTATGACCCATATTGGCACAGTGTATTCTCATTAATGCAACTCCCTGAACTTCATCCAGTTGCAGGTGACTGATCTGCATAATCACTGTATATTTAATTCACCATGGGAGTCCATGCCATGTGATTAAAGTCCAATTTTATAAGGACAATAAGAAAAACTACTACTGTTATAAACACACAAAACACATAAAAGTTGTGTAATCAAGCATAATGCAATGCAGGAGTGACTCTCTTTAAAAGTTTCTGCCATTTAGAAAGGTTCTGCTGGTTGTTGAAGATGAGTTTTCATGAATGAAAAGCAGAGTATCAGTAAGGTGGGCTCACCGTTCCATTAGCAGAAATTTCAAATTAATTCAGCACATGAAGAAAAAAGCATTTCTGAGAATTCTTCACTTGTTCCATATGTCCCGTCTGCCCTCTGCAAAACGTCAGCTTTGATGTGTTTTATCTTGTCCTTTCTTTCATTCTCAAGCCAGTGATTATCTCATCTAATGATTTCAGCATGAGTCTTTACAAGAAAGAGAGTCTTTGTCAGGATCTCAGTGGAATAACTTCACATGTTAACCCACCTTTACACATCTGCATCAATGGTTTATTCTTCCCTGTTGTCACTTAATGAAACTGTCTAGTGTTCAACAACTGCGTAGACAAAAGTGTTATAAGGAAATCCAGCAGCTACATTTTTTACTGTGAACAGATAAGACTACTCATATGTGAGCACAGGAGCTACGGTGCTAAAAGCCTCTATAGGAGAAATGTTTGAGTAAAGATAGTCTTGGTAATATACAGCTTCATGGTACAAGCTGTGCTTGAGCTGAAAATGCACTAAGGAGTCTGGACCAACAAGCACAGCACTGGTGCTGATGGTCTCCATTTACCATGTGTTCAGACCTAGCTTCAGCGCAGCTCCCATGAGCTCGTAGGTAACCGTGACAGGCTTCTGCGCCCTAAGGCTGCTCTGCAGGGTGCTCCCACTCTCTAAGCCGCCACTGTCACATTGCTGTTCCCTTTCTCTTTGAAAAGCATGATGCTACGTGGCGTCTGGATCAAGACCTTCCTGAATGCGTTCAATTGTTGTGCCACTTAAGCTTTTCTGGTTTTGCTTGTGCACAATCTGAAAGCAAGCTCTTTCCTGAGAAAGGCTCTTAGCCTGCACAGTATTGCTTTTTGTTTTGCACTGGTCTCTTTCCGAAGTCCAAAAATTCAAAGCCCAATCTGCAATATAATGGTCTTAATAATTGATTTCCCTGAAACAAGGATAGAAGCAAATTAATTTAAAAGTAGGTAGACAAAACTTAGGCATAACATGTGGATGCTGGTCGAATATGCTATATTACAGTTTGTATAAGATATACTTAATAAAACACAATTTATTCCTCACTGAAATACAGACTGGAACATGAGACTATGTCATTATTAATAAATGAAACAGATGTCAGGAAATCATAGAATCATGGAATCATAGAATGTGTTGGGTTGGAAGGGACCTTTAAAGGTCATCTAGTCCAAACCCCCTGCAGTAAGCAGGGACATCTTTGACTAGATCAGATTGCTCAGAGCCTCATCAAGCCTGGCCTTGAATGTCTCCAGGGATGGGGCCTTCACCACCTCTCTAGGCAACCTGTCCCGGTGTTTCACCACCCTCATTGTAAAGACCTTATTCCTAACGTCTAATCTAAACCTACCCTGCTCTAGTTTAAAACCATTGCTCCTCGTGCTATCGCTACATGCCCTTGCAAACAGTCCCTCCCCAGCTCTATGTCCTCCATGTCCTTGTGCTGAGGGTTCTGGAGCTGGGTACAGTACTCCAGGTGGGAGTAACTAGCTTCCTAGATACTCAAACCTGTCCACCCATAGCTGTTAAATTTTAAGAAGGGTCCTGGGCTGGTTTTGTCCTGAGCCAGTCAGCACTCCCAAATAATGTCCTGATACACCTTGGCAGTTATTACAGACCATCTTTCCTATACATAGTTTGTATATGACTACCCAGTTGCAGAAAATAAGAGAATCTAACTCTATGGATTTGGACTGTTCCATAACTGTTCTATAATTTTACTTCCAGAAGAAGGTTATAATTCTGTTCAATTGACTACTTTAAGTATACAGAGTCTATTCCAGTAGGTTGCCATTAGGTTGTGGAGTCCTCGTCTCTTGTTTGTGTGCATTTTAATATTTTACACAACTTGGAAGAAGTTCAACAATAAAGTTTGAGAAAGTCCTAATTCTTAATACCTTTCAACCCAGAGAGCATCTGGAACATGTAAGAGCTGGCAGTTAGGCGAAAAAAGGAGGAGCTCAAATCAATCTTTCATATCCCAGAACATCATCTGACCCTATCTTTCTTTTCTATATGGCAGGTACTGTAGATGTAATGAGTGGAATATTTCTGACCAAATATAGTTGTCTTTATCTGAGCTGACATACATACACTCCCTTTACAGTCACTGGAAGAGAATGGAAGTCTCTGGAACACAGTGCGGTCCTTGACTATTCTTGCTGGTAGCCTCTCTCAGGCCTTAAGCTAAGGCTGGAAGATACACAGTACCAAGAGAAGCCCTGTTTAGGGCATCTCAGGCAGGGGATGACTATATTCAGGAACTGACTTCCCCTTGACTGTCAATAAAATCTAGATTGCTATCCAAATCAATAGGTATTTAAGAGATGAGAAATAGCCTGCAAGACTCATAACTATATTTGCTAGATCTCCATTAAATTTAGAAATTTACATATTTAACTCATCCATTAAGTTATAGAATGAGCTTTCTTTATCAACTTGTGTGTTTCCATGGAGCCTTTTCCTAGAAGACTAACTTTCTCCATGCACTGGAAAGCAGTGGTGAAGATTGTATAATCAAAAGACAGGAAAGACAGTATACATCCTGCAAAACTAGAAGTGGTTCTAGTGCTTCATGCATTTGTCCAAACCATTTCCAGTTCTCTTCTACAATCAATTAATATGCGGTATCCTCCAATTTCCATTTTATTTTCCTCAGAAGAAAGGCAGCTGCCATCTGGAAGTGATCCATGCATGTAATCTCTCTTTGTTTCCAGCACAGGTACTAATAGGAAATACTATTGTGAGCACCTGTACTATAAACCAGACAGCTTCACATCCTCTAGGGGGTTTTCTTTTAAGTCTCATTTAGGTCACCCAGATCATCTTGAGAGAAGCTAGCCACAATGTCACAATCATAAGGTTACAAATTCAAACAAGGTTGGAACTTAGTAAAGTCCTCAGTGAACACTTAAGCAATTAATCTTAATTATTTCTGGTAGTAAAAGTCTAGCACAAGAGAAATATTGACTGTATCACTGAATTGCAGGTGATTTAAAAGGTAAATTAAAAAAAGTCTAAATTTTCTTGAGATGATGCTTCTTTCTCTTTGCCAAATTTTACTACAACAGAGTAAGCAAAGTTAAAGTACAACAGTAAGCCTCTGAGAATCTACTTCAGTGTGAAGAGTTAAAAGCTAGGTTTTTCAAGCTGGTCAGAAAAACACAGAAATTTATTATGGGTCAGTGGAAGATAATAAAGTGGTTACACTAAATGACACAACAACCAGACATTTTCGAACAACTTCAGTAGCAGACCCAGAGGCAAATGTAGAATCATTTCCAGTTCATAATCAATTGAAATTAAACGGTCTGTCTGATGATTTGCAGTCCTTCAGAATATGTTAATTTATGTTATTACTCCATGTGATTGCAACTTTCTACATTCTGATAATGCACCCTCCCAGAGCTATGTAAAAATCTCACAGAAACCAACAGCCAGGTATGCATATTCTGTACTTTGTTGTGATATTTTATGCATCATGTTGTTACATTTCTGCAACTCAGCAAGAGAATACATCCCTTTCTTGGAGGGAAAAATAAAAATCTATAAAGCAGTGTTCCAGCACCATAGACACAAAAGAGAACTTTGATTTAATCAATATGTTACTCTGAAGACCAAGGCCGAAAAAGAGAAAGACAGAAGAAACTAACACTCTGTTCTAATTAGTTCTTAGGTGTGAAGGCCCTGAGAGCACCAACAGGCAGACTGGACCTCCTGACTTCACCTCAGACCTGACTTGCCATGTCACATTTGATGATCACCAGATTGTCAATGAAACCCCAGCCTGCTCACCTCATTCACCTGTTGTGGGACAGCACTCTTGCAGCTGAGGGCACTATCCCTACTTGTGCTGTGGCCACCCTCAGCTGCTGACTTGCCTTTCCTTGCAGAGGATCCCTGCTCTTGATCCTCCTGGACAATTAGCTGTGGCCTTCCTAAAACCTGAGTGAGCATCGTGGATCTTGGCTCTCACACCGTGCTGGCTCCAGCCCCTCCAAGCTGAACACCATGCAACTCCAAATCCTGCAGGAGGCTGTTGGGAGCCTACAGAGTCATCTTGCAACCCTGAGGGCTCTGTAGCACACCCTACGCTTACAGTGATCCCTCACAACCAAGTGAGGGTATAGGGGCTTCTAAGTCAGATGTGATTAACCTTTACGACTTGCCCAAGGGCTGACACAGCAGATAGTGGCTACTCAGCAGTAGTAATCTCGTGGCTCTGTGTTGGGTAACCCCTGGCACTGATCTCAGTGACTCCATGCTGTAGGTCCCCAACAGCTTCTAGACTAACCTTATTATAAGGCAGCACATATGTGTGCTGCCTTGTAAGTGAGGCAAGCAATATCTGAACATTTAGTCAAACATAGTTTAAGCTTTCACTCACAATAATTCTTTCAGCTTCTTCTCATCTTAAAAACTCTATGGTAAAAGCTGATATTTAAAAGGAAGTCTTAGCAGGTATTAGGGCTATTTTTGTTTTATAACTCTCACCTCAGGTGTGTAGTCCTCAATATTGCCATTTTAAAGCAGCTTTATTTATAAAAAGACTTTGATGTGGAAAAAATAAATTATTAGCTACGGCAGTTGTTTGTATCACTGACTGACAATATTTCATCTGGATTGGATAATAACAGGCTTTTGTCACTTCTTTAAAGACACAGATTTCATGGAAATGACAGCTAAACAGACTACTAGAGCTTTTAGTCAGACTAATTATATATTGAAGTTATTTGATTAGTCTCCAGAATGCTAAACAAATAGAAAACAAAAGAAGTTGGAGTGTCACCAAACCTTGTAGACCTGCACTGACAGAATTGATTATATGACATATGTTATATAATGTACGTAAACCAGACGCACATTTACTATTCTAGATGTGAAACACAGCCACGTGCCACGGAGAAATGCTGCCTTGCAGAAACTTCACTGACCTTACTGAGGAACTGACTCCTTCCTGACTCTCTATTTTGTAATCACTGAACACACCTGAGAAAGCCGTCAGGCAGCAAGGCACCGCTGACTCATCCTGAATCATCTTCAGCTTTCAGAGAAAGGCAAAAACAAATCACACACCCATGTCCACTCAAAATCTTTAGTTAAATAACCAGAAAGAGTATCTCCTGGTTATTTCAGGTTAATAGCTCAAATCATTGTCATGGAATTTTATTAAAAGAGCCAATTTGCTGTATTTCAGAAGTTAATTTTGTCAAAAATGCACCTAGGAGTACTTAACAATCCCCTGATTGTGCTGTAAGGAAGGACCACCTTTTCTGTAAATACAGATAAAAGAGTTAAAAAGCTGGTCCAAATGAGAGCACGGAGCATGTTGTTAAGTACGTCATCCAATTTGACTTGAAATCTCTACCGAGACAAAGTCAATCATATCCCCTAGGTGACCACCCCAAAATGTAATCAGCTTCAGTCACAAAATTATCATCTTGGATCTCTAATTGCAGCTTCTAGGTCTTCAAGGTAAAAATCTTTCTGGTATGAATAATTTTTTCACAGTTTAGGTATTCACATCTCCTCAAAATTTATTCAGTAAACCTAATGTGGTTTTTGCTTTTACAACAGCTTTTACTTTTATTTTTACCAAAAAAAAAGTAAAAAAGCTTTTGCTTTTACTTTTACAGCAGCTGTATTTTCAGTATGGTATTTCTTCTCCTTGAAATATCAACAGGATACAATTTCTGCTTTGCTTTGACCGAAGGAGGCATTCTTTCCTTTATTTAATTCCCTCAAATATCACATTACCAAGTCTATTCTCAAGTAGACTGGTGGGGGACTTCCTGAAGCTGTGTGTTGTCTGTCCAACAGCTTCAGTTTCCTGAAAGTCACTTGATATTGTTTATTCGTGAAAACATTTTCCTTCTACCAGACCCCAAAATGAGTCCAGTGCCGTAGGGAGAAGACTATCTATGGCATTTCCAAACGTCTGTTTTGTTGCTGGCAACCCACAGAAGTTAGTAAATTATACCTGTTTATTTTGATTTGCTGATTTCAAATAATCCATTTCTCTTGTGAGAGTCATCAGGCATTAATTGCCTTTAAACAGGCAATTAAAAGCATGCAAGTTTTGGAGCACATACAGCTGTTAAGAAGCACACTCCAGAAATTCAGGTTTTCTTCCCCTTCCCTTGTGTAATTTAGACATTCATATTGTTATTTGATTTCTTCGTTATCACATTAATTGTGATCAGACATGACTTTTTTTTTTTTCCCTTTTGCTATTTACTGTTAGATCATTTGACTAAAGGCTAAGCAAATTAAAAAAAAAAAAAAAAAAAATCCACCAAGAGAATCAGAGGAAAAATGATGTCTGGAGGAATCCAAACAACCTAATCTGTGAAAACAGAATACGTAGAATTGGTTACTCCTAAGATTATCACAGGACTACCCGTTATGATGATTCAATGAAAAAAATTCTCCCCAGAATGCCATGAAAACTAAAGGTGTACAGGACTAACCATGGAACGGTGGAGGAAGAGAATTTGGGAAAAGAGCAGAGAGAATTCTAGGACTGTGTAAAACTTATTATGGGATTTTTAGGGGAAAGACCAAAGCATGGGAAAGAGAGGTGTCAAGGTGAGTTAAAATGAGTAAGTGCAGGAAGTAGAAAGCAAAAGGTATACAAAAGTACTGGTCATGGTTGAGTAAGTGCTAGTTAATATGCTTGCTTGACTGAACCCTGTGCTTGACCATTGCAGTTTATCCTATATTATTAATTTATAACTATCTTCTCTGCGTATGAACTCATAAGAATGTGTGTGTGAGTGCTAGGAAAGTTCATGTTAGATTAGGTTGCAAGCACAATAAGGGCTCTGAGAGTCAGTGACTGCAGGGAGAGAGCATAGGTCTGAAGGACCTATGACTCCAGGTGTCATCAGCTGGAGGAGATCACGGTCTGGGATCCAAACATTGCGTAAACTAAGGGCTTGAAATCAGCTACTGGAGAGTCCATATTTTTCCCAGGGAGGTATGTACTGCACTATCAAACTCCCATCCTGATCAGGCAGTGAGGGGGAAAAGAACTGGGCTGCGCTGTTCATGTTCTCGTGGGTGCCCAGACAGGCACTGCTCTGTGTCCTGGTGTGTAAGCATGGCCTTGCTTGTAGCGTGTATGTGCCTGTGAGGAAATATGTTCAACCTGGATATTGGCTGTACCTGGGGACAGGGAACCCCTTTCACCTGAGTGGGGTGGGAGGACTCCCCTCGTGCTGAGAGTCCACATAGACTCTGCTGTGGTGGGCCAGGGAGGAGAGCCCCCTGGGTCCCAGCATCCCCTCTTTCTCCCACCTCTATATTTACAAAATGCTTAAGGCATTTTATTTTATAATATTGACTGTTATTAAATCAAATGGTACACACACAGTCTTAAATATTCAAGAAGTCAAAATACAAAATGGTAATACACAGTGGTCTTGACCAGTCAGAAATATCCTAAATAGAAAAAAAGGACAAAAAGACTGTTAGGTTTTTGGCCAACAATATTGTTCTTGACTCCATGTGAAGTAACATTTATTATATCTTTGTCCTCTAATTATTTGCTGATGTAATCCTCACGTAGTTAGTTCCCAAGCAGTGATATCAATCTGTAGTTCTTGGCATATTTAAAATTTTAGAGAAAAATATATATATATATATATTTTTTTTTTTTTACTTCTTTCTATTTTTCCAAAGCTTGCTAATTATTAAAGAAGGGATTGTAGAACACATTTATGAGTTTAATTTTAGCAGACACTTCCTTACTTACCACTGTTACAGATGTTAAACTTTCTGTTCCAACATAGGATTATGGGATAAATACAGCCCCCTGTTTGTTTCAAAAAAAAAAAAAAACAAACCAAAAAACTTAAAAAGAAATGTAGATAATTTCAACCTAATTAATTATGTGTAAGTTTCTTAATATGGCTTCTGTTGTATTCCTCTTAGTTCTATGTATTTTACATAGTATTTTACTTTTTTTTTCCAATTTCATCCTCATCTTTTTCATTCTCTGTAGCTCAAAAATCACGGAACTAACAAGAATATAACAGAAGCCATAGAATCACTGAGATCATCTCAGTGCTGCAAAGTAGGACTACATACAGGGACTTAAAAAATAAGGTCCTACAGAAAAGAATCAGTATCCTGTCCTTGACAGTGAGCATATCTGGTACTTACAGAAAACATACAAGAAATAAAACACTCTTGAATAATATTTTGAGGAAATATTCCTATTCAAGGAATAGAGCTCTTGTTCTCTTAGTTTGTAGCTTAGAAATTTCTTGGACTGCAGATTACATTCAGACCATCTTGCCTAATAGCTTCTGAAAGTGCTTTTTCCCACTAATTTGTCTAATCTATTTATAACACAGTTATAATTTTGGCATCTAAATTATCCCAAACCAATGGGTGCCACAATTTAATTATGCTCTAAGTGAAAAAGTATTTAGTTTCTTTTTTTAAAAAACTGTGATGATTTATTTTTTCCTTGTCTTCTATTATGAGAAAGCAAATCATTATTTTTTGTTAACCTTATCCATGCCATTTATCATTTTATAGACATCAACAATGTCATACTCACATTTAGTCATCTGTTTCCTAAGTTCAGTCCTGTATCATTGTTCCTTTTTACAAGAGTTCTTTCATTCTCTGATCATTTCCCATGATCTCTGATCAGTTACTCACCTTTGCCCCTTTTCTAAATACTGAACACTTTTTACAGATGGGCTGATCTGAGTTGAGAATATAAAAATATTTAAGATACTGACATACAATGGATTAGTACAGGGGCACAATTTAAAGCCCAAATAGATGATCTTTTTGCTTGCATGTATCAGTACTGTAATTTATCCGTCATTTTATCTTCAGGTCATTCACTCTCATGAGATTTTTATGAAGGTCTGGACAGGTTGCTTAATTTTTACTGACTTTGGTATTAGTCAGCATTTTCTCTTCTCTATTCAGCCTATGTTCCAGATGAATTGCAGATATATTGACAAGCACAGGTCCCTGTACAAAGTCTTGTGAGAATCTAAGAATATTTTCTTAGAAGTGGATTCAATGCTGATGTGTTCAATTTTTAACTGCTATCATGTTTCAGGATAAGGGGTTTTTTTTGTTTTTTTTTTTTTTTTTTTTATTATTTTTTTGCTACAGCAGTTAATACCCTCCTGTCCCTCAGCCCAGTCTTAAAAGAAAGCAGAGTCCAAGATCTGTTGACAGTAGACAGTGTGGAAGAGGACACCTTATTTTGTGGAGGGAGACGACCCTTTTATATGCATGCAAACATTTTTCCTCAAGCTCAGAGAATGAGATTTAGATTATTTTATTTACAGATGAAATCACAACAAACACATGCCAGTATCTATTTTTTTTTCTTTTTCAATATTCCAGTCATAAGATGCATTCTGTTTAGTTTCAATAAAAACAGCAAAACCTCATTCCTAACTAGCTTGTACTTCTTTTGCTTGCAATCTCAGCTCCTGTCATCAAGATGTAGTCAACTGCTGTTTTCTTTCTATTGTTTGCCAGCATTAGCAAGCATCTATTTACAGAGTTCTTATGGGCATACAATACAGAAGACAGCATCGTGCTTCTGGTTCTATAAGGACCCACTTCTGCTTGCACTGAACTCTGGTAAAATACAATTTCTCTGTGGTATAGGGGTAGAGAATAATCAAGTCTTAAGTTCAGAGCAGGTTAAAGAATATAAGATGAGATATGACACAGTCTTACTGATTAGCGGCAGCCAAAATGACCCACTGCTTAAAAACTCTTTTTTGATTGAATGAATGTCAAGAGCTAAAATGATGCAGCTGAAAATTACTAGGGAAAAAGTACATTTTTACTATCTTTCCAGGAGTCAGAAGGTATTTCTGGCATTTTTACTAATACTTTTAGTAAAAGACGTTTTATTTTATGTGCACATATATATATAAAATCAAGTTTTCTGATGTTCTTTTGAACTAAGTAAGTCATAGAGTCATAGAATCATTGAATCGAATCATAGAATAGTTTGGGTTGGAAGGGACCTTTAAAGGTCATCTAGTCCAACGCCCCTGCAATGAGCAGGGTCATCTTCGACTAGATCAGGTTGCTCAGAAGCCCGCAAGTCATTTACCTGTGGTATGACTCAGGCTTTGTATTTAAAATGGAACCATATTCCTTCCTTCATCTCCAAGCACTAATTGCTTCCGTGTTGAAGCATATCAATAAAAAAGCATACTGAGTCAGTTAATAGACAGAGAGAAATATTTTCCTAGCAGAAATAAATCACATTAGTATTTAGAAGAGCACTGAATGATTTGTTCTCCCCATCTCTTCTCATTCCCCCACTGCATATACAACCCCTATGCATACAGCCACAGGAAAAGGACCCTTAGTCCCACATTAAGTAATTGACAGTATAAAGAACAATGAGACTAATAAGGAAAATAATGAGATGGAAAATATATTCCTAAGGCTATTGATATCAGTGGTAGAACTCCCTTCTTGCTCCAAAGCAGCTGACCCAGCCAAAGTATATACTCATTATATGATTAAAAATCTGAAATATTTTTTATTTTATCAAATCAGCACAAAGTTCACGGCTGGCAAATTCATTGCACACCACTTTGTTAACTGAAGACCTGGAATTTAAAACTGGAAGTTCTAGGCCTGCAAGTATTTAATGTAGGGGAAAACAACATAAGAGTGTCTCTAGAACTACCTCAAGTTTACTACTGCTTCTAACAAGAATTTAGTTTCACTGTGTTGCTGAAGGATTTGGGAACTCCTGGTATTTGAGAAATATTGCAAAGATTCTTTTTGAAGATACTGGATTTCAGAAGTGTTTGGTGTACTAGTTCTTTAGATAACCTCAATCTCGTTCCCGACCAGTTAGAATATAAAATGAACAATGTAAGATATTAAAATGAAGTACAAATCATATCCAACACAAGTCTGTAGATGAAAATTTAATCTTACAGAATATTCAAATAATTTAAATAACAAATCTGTAAACCTTATAGTGTAGTTGTGGACAATATCTTCCTTTTGAATTGGGGTAATTTTTCCAAATACATTTTATGCTATTAATTGTGCACCTCCTCAACTGAACTGCAGCTGTAAGCATTAATAAATGAAAAAGCATTACTCTAGGCCATGAAAAAGGTTAAATTTGGTGGCTAAATGTAGCTCTTGTGCATTTAAACAGACAAATTCTTTAGGCAATCAAGATAATTTTCCAAACATTTTGAGAATCAGTCCTGTATGTCTCTTAGCTTTTCACCAGTGCAAGGATAACACATAGAAATAGACTTGCTCTAGCCAATCAGAATACAGAGTAACTGAACAGCTATTGATGCATACCTGTATAGATTTTTCCTTAGCTATGCGTTTCTCTGCACACTGGTTGGTTGAGTTTATCTGATTTGCATAATCACCGTAGAGTCATTTCTCAATAGTTCAAGCTGTTCAAGCTGTTTACCAGCAACAAAGATGCAGTCTCAGCTTCTCTTTCTCTCCAACTGATGTAGAAAACCTCTAAATTTTATATGAAAGAATAGAATAAAATATTCCAAAAGTCAAAGAAAATGGAGGTGTCAAGCAGTTGAAAGGAAAACTGTATGAAAGTTGATTCGCTGGATTATTCCTATTTCCATAAACATACACCTCCCCATCCTAATCTTTATCTTGTGCAAGCAGGTCAATAAGGTTGTCCTCACAAGAATTGTAACATTTCTATCTACTTCTCCCTAGCCTCATTGGGAGAATCCCACTCTGTCCCTTCTGCTTAGTAACATATGTAGTTATTTCTGAGTAAAGAAGAGCCCAGCAGATGAATGGAAAATAGGAAAAAAAAAAAAAAAATGTGGGGGATAAGAAATAGCAATAGAAATAGGAACATGGGGAGAATTTAGTAAAATGAAAGCTTGGACAAGCAGAGCAGAAGGTGTACAGCAAGGGTCAGAAAGATGCTTCTACATTTTTAAATACATTTTATAGTTGGTCCATTTTCATCATTTATCTTTGAATACATTCTTGTCCATTTTTCACTAAGTAACTTGTTACTGTCATCGGTTAAATAATACTACCATATTTAAGTATTCTTGTGTCATTTTTCTTTTAGAATTTTATATAGAGATTTATCTGTGATAATTTTATGAAGTTTAAATCTAGAATGGATCAATAGTTCCTTAGTATAGTTTCTCCTCTATGAAATGACTATTTATTTCATCAAGGAAATCTGCATTTTTAAAAGCTTCTGGCTATTAGTAAAGATTTTCAGTCTTTAAGAGACTAAACTATAACTTTAACTTGATTATTTTCTTTTTTTTTTGTTGTCTCACAAAATTGCCTTTAAATGCAAATATTTATGGGTCTTGCAGAATGCACAGAATAGGGAGAGAAACAAAGGGTAGGAAAAGTCAGCAATTTCTTTATTGCAAGCACATAGAACTGCCTAAAATTACAACGTCAATGTTCCTTGATCCAAAGCAACTGGCAGATAAGAAGGCACTTCAGAGTGAAAAATGAAATCAGAGTGTAAGGTTGGGCTGAGATTTATTTGTATCACTTATCACAAATGCTTGCAGTTCATCGTGGAAGAGAATGCAAATAAGTTCTTCCTGATTTAGCTTCTCACTGACATTACAGAAAACTCAAATTAAATTGCTTCATCACTGCTACTCTAAGCCTTCTCCTCTAGAGGACTTATATTTACCTCCTAAATTCAATGGGGTTTAGACACTGATTATCTGGGCTTCTGGTCTATAGTTCCTCATCTCCTCCTACAGTATTTATGGCACTGAAGCCTAAATAAACATTTAACGGTAACTGAATATACTACTTCCACTACACCTTCTGTAACTAGTTATTATCTCTTGCAATTCACTCATATATTTTGGTGATAGTTGCCGTTATGAGAATTTAGAAAAGATTGCTAGCTTACAAATATGCCTCAGATTTCCCCAGTTAGACTGTTTCATTTTTTCTTTATTCTTTATCATTCTTCACAAATATTGAAGCACATTTCTTCAGAGAATTCTTCCCTAGAACATTCAGACATACGATTTAATCCATAAAGATGATTGTCCATCTTGTCCAGAAGTAGCATTTAATTTCTGAAAATGCTGGTCTTGCTTTTTTCCTCATAAGAAAAGCTGCTGATTCTTGTACTTAGGTAAAAAACACCTATCAAGTTTGTAAGTCTGTAAGACTACGGTCCTGCTACATACTTACATGGGTCAAAAAACTTCACATCAGAACGCAATGTTACATTCTTCCTTTCCTGATGCGACAGGGACTCACCATCTTGCTGATCTCCTTGTAGCAATGGATATCCTACTTATTTTGTCTTAATTTTTTCCACAGTATATTCTGACTACTGCATTTATGAATTAATTTATTCTTTTGATCTATACAATAATAGTTTGAGGGTTAGTTTGGAGGAAACTTTCAACAATATTTTCAGATTCAATGGGGAATAACTCTTACTTCTCTCATTATTCTTATTTTTCTCAATTACTTCATTAATATCTTTGTCCTGCAATATAATCCCCTTCATTTTCTGTTTATTCAAGAAACTAAGCATAATACATGTCATACCTAAAATCTCCAGTGAATTACTCCATAACTCAGAAAATCTTGCATGCAAAATTATTTGCAGTTCATTTGAATAGTAACCTTCTGCACTACGTATTACGGTTCAAAATCAGCCACATACATATACCCTGCCCAATCAGTATTTAATATTATGAGGTAAAAACAGGCATAAGTAAGACAACATTAAAAACATCTAGCTTACGTGCAAGAAGTCTTGAGCTACCCGAGATGATAGCTAAATTTCCTTATTCCTATTTTTATTCTTGGAGTTCTTGCTTTTCTTCACTGTAAACTACTTCTCTAACACCTAATGTTCCTTGTATTATTCTTAAATATTTAAATTGTAACAAGTCATAAAACTGTTGTTCAGTGTTAACTTGTATTGCTCACTGTAGCCAAAATCAATTTATCTTAACATCTCATGTGAAACTTGGTTCCATTTCCAAAATTTAAGAGACTAGCTGGATTTACAGTGCTCTAGCTGCTAATCCTGGTAGAAAAAACTCTCCCTTGGCTCTCTCAGATGCTCTGCAAATTGTGCGAACTCTAGTCTACATCATGATGATAGCGATTATCCTGATGCAGACACTGGGTAGTTGTCTATCCCTTCAATTTCCCCTTCATTTGCTGACACAAGGATGTCTAGTGGCATTGAGATGTCCTAGACTATCTTGTGTGGTTTCATCCACTGTTACAGAAGGACATTTCTACTGCTCCTGTGTCATATATACCGACTCTGCACAGATGTCTTCAATAGCATTTGACATGTGAAATTCCATTAGCAATTATGTTTGGACAAATTAATTCTTAGATCTCCACTAACCAGCATATTAATTTAGATGAATTTAATTACTTTTATGTATATACATTCAATTCAGGGCCTCAATTAAGTTGAGTACAGATGGTGTCTCGTGGCATTTGAGATTTCATAGTAGATTTTACCTGGCTTCCAGCTGCTGTTTCAGAAGGGCAGAGATGTTCCCTAGGCCCTGTCATATTTGCCAACACTACAAAGAATCATTAGAAGCCCAGGGGTAGACATTTATATTTAGGCAAAAAAATCCCACACTCAGTGCCTAAAACCTGGAGCTGAATTCCACCCTCAGTATTTTTTGGAACAGAGTAATTGTAATTTATTATTTTGAAATTATAAAGAAGATTAGATTATTTCAAAATATATTTTAATTGTAAAATCTGTTGAAACTGTCTGTCACAAAAGAAAACATTTTTTGATACTGGAGTCTCATTTTATCTCACATTGTCTTTTTCTGCTCCAAATTTTTGTGCTCCAAATAATATTAGTTTATTTTAACTTCCCACAGTCATTTAAAATTACCGCTCCATGAAACACAGACATGTTCATAAATATGTTTTTAGCATCTTCTAGGAAGCTTTTATGAATCATAAACTTGCACATTTTAGATATTATTGTTCAGGAAGAATTAATTTTTACACAGTTTCAGAAGCTTCTCTATGTATTAATCTATGCTGTAATTAACTCTCCCATATGAAGTCTATTCTTTTAGGTTTCTTGATCAAAAAGACATTGAGCTGTATCCATTTTGTTTTAATCCCTTATGCATTTCTATCAAAAGTGCTTCTTCATCAGGTGAGGTTTTTAGTTGAGGAATAATACTATAGATTTTTGTTATTTTTTATGGAATCATTGGATTAAATCAAGTTATTTTTCTTATCTACTTAATTTCTTCACATAGGTTTTCTTGTCAGGCTTTGTTTTTAATAAGAAATGGTTGTATCTAAATTGTAGGATAGACGCATTGGCAAGTAGAATATTCTCACTGATACCATTCAGAGCAGCTGATCTTTTGGCACAGGCTGCTGCATGCTCCCATCCTGAGAGCAGCTGAGCACTCTCTTCCTCCCGTCATGCAATGGCATCCATGAAGCAGATGGAGAAAAAGAGTGTTGCACCTCCTGTCATGCTGCTGTGCAGTCAAGGCATCGCCAAAAGAGATGCCCAGGTCAAGAAGATGAAAAATGTTCCTAGAGCTTTACCCTTCAGATACTGCTAATTTAATTTTCTTCCATTGTCTTTAGAAGAGACACCCACCCACCCGCTTCCTATCTTTTATTTGATTTAGCTTCATTCTGTAAGAGGTGAGAAGATCTAAAAGAGTAATATCCATCAAGAGGCCAGTAGAAGTAGTAGCCAGTCATGTTTTTTTTTTTTTAAAAAAAAAAAAAGATTTTGATATGGGTTATATGGTATTTATTAGGTGACAGGGTGCATGTTACTTGAAGTCTAACAGCTGCCTGAACAGTCATCCCAGAAAGTTATAGTTCAAACTCCTGGAAACTTCTAACTCCCACTGAGTAATTTCAGAGGGTTGACACGTATTGGCATTGTCACTAGATTACATCATCTCATTATCTTAGACTTGTGACTTAGATATCTATACTTACAGGTTGAACCTAATGACCCATGTAGAACTTTATGCCTCATTCTAATGATACCTCTATCTAAACAGCAGGTGTCTCTGTAGAAGGGAGAAGTAATTTTGATTATCATGTATATCTTCCGCTCAGACAAAAGAGAAAAGAAGAAAGAGATGTTTCCTAATAAGCTGCACTTTCTGGTGTGGAAGCCATAATGTGGCCCAACAAACTAGATTTCAGTTTCCTTGCCGTCTTTGATCTCCACATCTTCTAAAGCATTTTAATATCTAAAAAGAAAATCACAGTCCCCCCAAAGCCCCAAAATTTGATTTTGTATACCAAACCACGCAATGTTGGACCTTACAAGAAAGAAAGAAAAACTTTCCAAAAGTAAAAATAAAAATATTTTTGTATTAGAATAATTAAATAAGGGGGGGGGTGGGGGGGGGGGCGGCGCAGAGAGGGGAAGGAAAACACTTAAACACTTCTTCCCCTTTTCTAGTATCCCACTAAGCTTTTCTAGACACTCATCTAAGGCCATGGCAAAACAAACCTAGGGGACAGGAAAGAAAAATAAAACATATCCCTCTTATAATAACAATGAAATCAAAATACCCCCATTCCCATATTAAGCATTATTCTTCACACTATTCAGGCTTTGCAAGCATATTGTTACAAAACTAGGTCATTTTCCTTAAAAAGTATAACAATATTGCAACTAAGAAAAATGTCAAAAATTATACCCCAAAAATACATTAGTTAAGATGAAAAAAAGTAGGACAATTATGCTTAATTTATACTTCTGACTAAAATGCTTATAAACAATACAAGACAGAAATTACCTACTAGTCGTCATATGACTCTTCAAAACTTATCTGTATTTCAGTCAAGTATAGAATCTTGACTTTCAATGTGCTTAACAATTAATATTTATTATCCAGAAAGTAAAAGAACTTATTTCACCATAAAATCTCACTGCCTACTTTGCATATTGAAGTACTTATTTTCTTATCTGTCCAGAATAAGACTGAAAGGCCTTATCTTTTCAGTAAAATACCAAGCAACTTTCCCATCAACAGTATTTTGGTTTTATTTTACAACAGCATTTGTGATCATCATGGGGACTGTTATTAAGAAAGAAGCTCTGTCTGGCAAATGACACTGTCATCATCACTTCAACATGATTCAATCTCATATTGTCTAATTAGACAACAGTATACACTCTTTTAATAGTATTATGCAAGATATGTTGTATTCTCTTTTTGTTTTACTGCTAATATTATTTCTTAATTATATTAATAATATCTGGTTATTGACAACAGGGTCATGCTCACATATTCTGTGTCAAATGAGGGAGAAATAAAGCTTACTAAGTAAAAATTCTAAAACCACCTAAAATAAGATCTTTGTAATTCTGTTAAAATAAGTTTGTTATATTCTTTGTACTATAGTAATAATGCATTGGTAAATTTATTCTACAATCTATTTCGGTAAATTTCAGTTTTCATAGGAATAATGATAAAATTACATTTAGTTGCATTCATTCCTCTCCTTATACTGACAAGTGTCATCACACATCTGAGATTTTGATTTATGTTACTAAACAAAAGGAGGCAAGGGGATGAGTTTCCACACAGGATTACTCCTTATCCAACCCCTGGCTTTTCTTTGGACCGCCCTAACTCTCTCTTTCCAAGTCAGTCTGGGTTCTAGAACACACTCGCCCTAACAAACATCTGGCTCAGTTCCAGAGTGGGTTGCTTCAGTTTCTGTCCCTTTTTTACTTAATGGCTTAGAGATACCCTGAGCATCTTCTCTCAGTAGTTATCTTGTAATTTCTGTTCTCAGAGTGGAACATATAAATACTCATTCATTAAAAATAAAGTGTTACATGATAAAAGCAGAGAATGAAAAGAAGTCTGACAGGGACAGCAAAAATGGACATCAGAAATTATTATTACAGCATATGCCACACTGACATATTAGCAATATATAGTGTTTTCTTTTAAGAAAAAGAAGGGTTTGTTGTTTTTTTTTTTTTCCAAAGATAACAAATGTATAACTAATGTTTGAAAAGATCCTTTTAAAATTAAAAATCAGCTACATTAACAGTTAAGTTTATATTTCTGTCATGATTTAGTTATCCAACCAGATTTTCATTTAACATGGCTAGTTGCCCTATAACTCACACTTCCTCTACTAGCTTAAATTGGTGTAGCTTCACTGCACACATCGAGTTATATTTTATAAACAAAAAACATAATTAGCAGTCAAAAGAGTCAAAAAGCAAGCAAACATCTGCATCTGAATTCATGTCTAAAAGGTTTTAAGACTAAAATTCAAGTCTCAAAGGCTTGAATATATTTAGAAGTACAATATCAGACAATATTTTGAAGTTTATTAGGAGAATGATTCAAATATGCATCCACAGTTTCTTTTGGAAAAGCAGTAATATTAATAAAAAAAAAATATACCTGTTTAAAGGAGATTATGATAAAGGAAAGCATAAGAGCAAACCCCTAATTTCAGATGCTGGAATGATGGGAGTAAGTGAAGTACCAAGATAGATGCCCCTGTTAATATTATCATATTATTAAAGCATGATTTCATAGTCTTCAGAAAGTACTTTTTCGATATGCATTTTCCTTTTACCAAATGAAACAGAGCTTCACAGAGAGAGAACAAATACAACTACCACACCCCTAGGAACAACAACAGTAACAAGTAAAAAAGCTGAATTTTCTGATGAGATATCTTCTAAAGGAAAGTTCAGGAAGAACTTTTTGCTAATTCTATGTGTCTTTAAGATAAAATCTCTAAAATACATCTGACATAACCTGGAAATTGACAAATATTTGCATACCTCCTCCATCTTTTCCTGAATCTTGCATGCCTGCTCCAATATGCAAAGTTCTTGCCTTGCTAGTGAAATAAGGACAATTAAGGTCTGAGATGGCACATCATTATTTTTGGCATTATGCATATAATGCATAATTTTGCAGAAATAAGACATTAGTTACTTGTTTAAAAATGTCTGGAAAGCAATCCAGCTCCGCTCAGTCTCTACTCACAGAATTTCTGATTGGCTGAATGGCAATTGTTTCCCTAGCAAGTCATGTGGTAAGAGGCTTATTTAGATATTTATAAAACAGTAATATATATTTATAAACATATAAAGTACCAATCTTATGTTGGTAAATTGAAATATTTTAAATTAAGAATCCCAGTACAACTAATCTGATTCCCATGAATGTAACTCCTTTTACCCAAACAGAACAGATAAACTATAATATATATATATATATAAATGAAAATTGCAGGTTTCCCTGCTGCACAAGTGGCAAAAACAAATATATTTTTATTTGTAATAAATAAAAGAATTGCTTGCTCATGTGATTTAACTAAGGCTATTTAATATGGCTTAACAGAGTGATTGTTTTGTTGCCTCTTCTTCATATTTTTTGGTCATGTGAGAGGGAGTTGGGAGGAATCTATACTTCGTATGTGTGAAGCACTTTAATTGCTATAATGCACTGTACAGCCATTAGGGAAGTGTGAACGGAAAAGAAGTAGTAGTCCTTTGGCATATAACTTTCCTAATTCAGAATGGAATACTTTTAGGAAACACTGAAAGGAGATAATTTCCATAATAACATAGATTGTATGACCTTTGTGAAAACATGTTTGGGAATATGCAAATAAATATTTTAAACTCCAGGTTCTGAAATTGAATTCTAAAATCCTTATCCAAGCAAATGTAAGTGAAGTGATAATTGTTTATCACACAAGTCAGTCCAAAGTCAGTGAAAACTGAAGGAAAACAGAAAGAAATTTTTGGACAATTTGTATGTCAGTTGATTATATCTCATGCATTCATTAGAAGTGGAGCTCATCCTGCCAAAATTCGGTGAACTGAAGTGTGAAGTCTCAGCAACTCGGCTCTCTTTACAGGAGCTTTCAGCAGATGAGTCATCCTTGGTATTCCATGAGATAAAATAGTTCCCTTACTTTGTTGTGTTTGCACCTAACAGTACCTGTACCAAAAAATTCTCTGAAGGAAGGCAGAATAAATTCTGAGCTGTAATGTGAAAATTTGGGAGAAGCGTGAATGACTGTTTCCTATTTCATGTATTTATATACATATTTCATATACTTGTATATCTTGCATACATGTATCATGAAATGGGAAATTAGAAGAAGTTGAAGGTACAGGAAGCATGATATCAAAGAACTGAATGGAATGTCCTTTAGAAACCATTGAGCCGAAACCACTTGCCTTCTTAATGAGTAAATAAAAATGGAGTCTTTAACCTTCAATGTCACCATGACTTAGGAAAACATCATGTTCAGGAAAGAATTTTTGTTATCTTAACTTGAAGAACACTGGATTTCTGTAGCTTCTTATGTTTAAAAAGGTACTTATGTATTTGGGCAGATCCAAAAAAAATTTGAACTAAACATCTAAATCTCCAAGTTGTCTTCAGCTATCTTAGCCGTGGCTTCAACCTGGACTCCTCATCCTCATCTGATTTTCCTTTTTGAGGGAAGTAACAGATAAGGAGGTAGAATGTTGAACTAAATACATGATTTGGAATATTTTAATTTTCTCAGACATTTTAGTTTTTGTTACTGAAAAAGCTATATTCTAGTGGAAGTTTATGCATTCCCAATAAAATATCACTTCCATTGACAAATAAAAATAAAATTATGAATAAATATTATTCATGATGGACAGAGTGACAAATCAACCACTCTGCTTGAAAGCCACCAATCAAGTATTACACTGAAAGCTTGTGCAAAAATCAGGAATTGATGACTTGCTAGATTCATTTTAATGCTTTAACCATAATATTATTCTAAAAGATGTTTATTTTTTTCATTAACAGAGATGTATTATTTATGGACTCATTGTGATGTCCGGCTCATTCACGGGTTATTCCTGCAACCACTATTCACATAAAGAAATCTTGATTCATGGCTGACCTTGACTTTAGCGCATATATTTTTGACTGTTTTATCTCTGAAACAAGCATAACCTTGGACTGTTTGAAAAGACATTATCTCCCTGCATGAAAACCATCTTCTTGCCTTTGTACTTTGATTATAATGTTACAGGGACTGTAAAATATTTGATTCATTTCTTCTTCCCTATGAATAGAAAATTACTCTTACTGAATCTATTTTCCATTCCTTAATTATTTATCAATAAATAAAAGTCAACAGCTAAAAATAAGCCTCTAAAATGGCAATAAATAGGTTCGTTAAAGTGGACATATAGTCAAATTCTGGTTTTCCAATGCAGAATCAGAAGTTCATAGTCTTATTGTGGATAATAAACCAAGAAGGATTTGTGAAAGAACTTTTTCTTTAGATGCGTGGAAATCAATTCTCGTCCTCTATTAGTCTGAGCTTTACAACATCTGAATTTGAATCATGGATAGACCTGTGGAGGGACAAAGACACAATGCATCTTCATGCATTTAGTCTGGGATTCATTTGTCTTATCTTTAAATATTTACAATAGAGACATGTGTATTTGTCTTCCTGGATTCTCTTAATAGTGAAGAGAGAAAAATGGGAACCTGCAAGAAACAATGAATCTGATAATGTTAGGTGTCTGCTTTATGGTGGAGTGAATCATTCTCCTAGATGTGCCATTTTCTCTCCACTGATTATAAAGACAGTCTAAACATCGAAATCAGACAGGGAGATCTGCACCACACATGCCTGTATTTTATCAGATGAACTTATTTCCCAGGTGCTTCTGTCAGGAAGTCTGTTCTCTACAGTCCCAATAAATTATAAACTCTCAGAATATTTACTGGCTTAGTTTGAACCTTGGCCAGCCAGCATTTTCTCAGGTACAGCTGGGTGGTAAGTAGAAGTCAAGGATCATTTCTAACAAGCAATTTAATATAGGCTAACTGTTCTGGAGAGTACAAGAATTTAACTCAGAGTATGTGCACCATTCTGTACTGACTGACTTCAGTGCCAAAGAGAAATCATGGGCAAGTTTAATTTACAAGATGTAGTCCCTATGACTGTGATCTCCACACTTGCTACATGTAACAAATCTGAAAAGACAGAAATCATACCTTACTCTCCATATTGGTCTCAGTCTAAATATTTTAATTTCGCATAGCCACAATCACTGCTAGCAGGCTAATATTTTGGGACACATGTTCTATGGTCACCATTAAGAATATAAAAATTGCATTCTGGAGAGATTTTTATAGAAACATTTTTCTTTTGATGTACTTTTTCTCTCTCTGGTTCCTGGTGTTTTAGGCATTAATGCATTCTCAAAGCTTTAATTCAAATTTCTTGCATTTTTACAAAGATAGTTAGGAAGCTTCCACAACCCTAACTTTAATCCAGTCAGGTTCTTTACTTTGGGGATATTGTTGAGCTATAGATTCCATCTGCAGAGTCATAGAATCATAGAATGGTTTGGGTTGGAAAGGACCTTAAAGATCATCTAGTTCCAACCCCCCTGCCATGGACAGGGACATCTTTCACTAGGTCAGGTTGCACAGAATCATTTCTTTTAACAGAAATACAGCAAGTGTACTAACACTGTTCAACACTGGTGTAGGGAACAAGACAAATTAGTCCAACACTTGAAATATTGTGACTAGAAATGCTGGACAATGAAACAGTCTTTGTACTTTAGTGAACAAAAAGTAATGTGTGTGGTATGATATTTCAAATAAATGCAAGACACTGAAAACATCACAAGATAAAGCATGTTCCTTGTGACCCAGACTGCATGCTAGGCGCTATTTTCTATTTATAGGTATCCTGAATTTCAGTCATATTATCAGCTACCTGCTGAGTCTGGCAACATATCTAATTTCATGTTGAACCACCTGACTGCCTTTTCTCTAAAAAACACTTTCTCAGTCTTATTGTCACTGACCTAGCAAAGGTTAGCCATAAATCTTTTTCTCAGCAAGGGTGCTGATAGTTTAAGAGCTTCTCTAATAAGTAATGCTGTACTTCTCAGCTTACAACCAAAACAGCATGAACTGTCATATCTTTCTGAGAATTATTCAGGTAGGGTTGTGTAAATCCAACAGGTTAGTGAATAAATTTGCAGATTTTTTGTGTATCCGTGCCTGATGGACTATTTGTTTTATTTGTGCTTCTTCGGTCATGTTTTGCTATTACTGATGAATAGTCATTCATATTACCTAGTCATAGTATCTGCTTCACTGAGTTTTCTCTGAGTAAACTAGAACTGAATGCCTCTTAGATGCAGGCTACTCTTATTTGAAAGAACAAAAATCAAACCTTTTTTTCAGTGCCAAATACTATATGATTTGTTCCATTTATTAAAGAGTCTTCAAAATATTATCTGGGATATAATACAATATCTTTAAACTGAAAATCCAGGATTTATTTTCCTAGACTTATCTTAACTTTAATCTGAGTGGATTGCTTCACCATGTCACTGAAAATGACTACATTAGACATAATGACAATATGTCCACTTTGTTTTCATTTAAAACAATTGTGCCTGATAGGAATTATTGCTTTTTAAGTCCACCAAATTAGTTACAGCCTAAGAGGGATCTTCTGTTTGTCAGGAGACTATTCTTACCATACCTAAATGGTGATCCTGATGAACAATCTGATGATAAAATAATAGTGAAATTTCAAAACATCAAAGAAAAATCTGCACTAATGTATTTTTAAAAATGTTGAGGGTTTTGGAGCTCTTGTAGACTCATGTGGGAGGAAAAACGTTGGAAGTGTATTATATTTCAACAAATGTCCTTTCTGGTTGTCAAATTCCTCTGCCTTTAATTGCATAAGAAGGCCATTTATGGTCTCCCTTTTGCCAATAGACAGAATAGCATCTCTCCAAGCTCATAATCAAAACAAAATAAACCCAAATATTAATCCCATAGCTTTTTCAGAGCATGCATGTCCACGTAATATTTCAAAAGCATAAGATAAAAATATGACATAGAAAGAAAGATAAATGTGACAAAAATATAGATATCTACTGCTTTTAGCTATGTAAAAGTAAATTTGGAGTCTACTGAACCTCCTATATTTTCTTAGGAAAGATAATCTAAGACTGATGTAATTTTAACTGAAGCAAGGACATGATTTTATTCTGATTTTATTTCTGTCACAAAAATCACAGTAATATATTAATTTAAAATACAAGCCATTGAAAAACTGTTTTCAAAAGCACTGCTCCCGAAACAAGACTAGTGCAAAGATCCAAAGCCTGACCTGCCAAGCCTGTTATGAATAAACAAAACCATGCAATTTCAACATTATATTGGCTAAAGATCACTAAATTAACAAACAAATATGGAAGTTAATGTATTTGATTTACAGACAGCATGAAGATATTAATGAGCATTAGGTACTATGTCATTAATGTGTGAAATAGATATAAGGTATACACTCTATGTTGCTCAAAAAGTGGAATCAAGATAATGATATCCAGATAGCATGAAAGACCATATACTCCATTAGATATAGATCTACAATTAAGGCTACCCTTGCAGTACAAAGATATAGTTTCCACTTAGGCTGTTACAATAGTGTAATGTCTTCTTGGTCATCAGCTGTCATTATCCATATTGTCTGTTCAGAGAGAATGATCAAAATCTAATTAATTACATGGATCGAAATAGTTTTTAATATGCAAAAAATACAGTGCAGGGGTAAAATGTTTTGTGGTTTGTTTTATTTTTTTTTTCTTTTTCCTTTATCTTTTTAAAATTAACTATTTGAATGCAGCATAGAAGACTGGGTCACACACACTGAGTTTCTGTGCTAGTCACATACAGAATGCATCAAAAAAAGGAAACATTGTTCCAGTAAATTTTTTGATCTAATCTCTTCTCTGCAGCAACTATGCTGTAATACCATGTAGCAAGAGGTCTGAAACTTTAGGAAACTTTTGGATTTTATCTTTAGGAAAACCTGGGGAGTTAAGTCTCCACCCAACCATGGACTTGACTCAGTAAACCGAAAAGTTTGGCTGTCTTGTTGCTGGTTACTACTCATATTCCCACTTTCATGGAAACTGCTGTTGTACTGCCTGAAAATAGGATAAGGTGCTGCTTTAACATAATTGCTACTTTACACAAGCCTTTATGTTCAAAATGGAGATTATTTTAAAGCACTGTTTTCCATATTCATCATGCTGGCATGTGTTTCTATGGAAACAGGAAAAAAGTAATAGCTGAGTTCTAGGAACTCTTGTTCAACTTGATGGCTAAATCTAACAGAATTCCACTTTGAGCAGAAAGAGAAGAACAATCTGAATTCTACCTGTAATGGCTAAGAAGTTTTTGCTCATTAATTATTTGAAGACAATGAAGAGATATTTTCACTGTGATGATCTGGAGAGTTCATTATCCATTATTTTTCACCCAGTACCATCATCCAAAATACGTTCATCTGTGGCATGTTTCCGTTTAGAAATAAAAAAAAAAAAAAAAAAAAAAAAAAAAAACCAAAAAACCATAAAAACCACCTAGCTTGAGCTTGCAAAGAAGCCTCTAATTTTCTTTCTTCAGGAAATCAATTAGTTATTTACACAAGAGCTAGTGACTGAAACTCACCTTTGCTAACACAGTGCACTAAAGCCTTTTACATGCAATCCCAGCATCCCACAAATTAATCGGAAGTGTGTATCATGTCCAGCATTCACAAGAGATAATAAAAATGTGGTTTCAATTATATATATATATATATATATATATATATATGTCTGTTAGAGGTTAGGTTTTGTCTTTTTAGATCAAATAGTAGAGTTCATTTGTAGAAGAGTATGTTTACTTAATTTTCTAAATTGATTTGTAATACAATACATTCAGTGGGTTAAGGATGCTTGAATCAAAACAAATAGCTACAGTATCGCTTCAGTTAAAGATTACTTTCAAGTGCCACTCCCTTGCTGATCTCAAATTCACGGATATCAATAGAGAGGTCTGGAGACCAAGTCTTATGAGGAGCAGCTGAGAGAGCAGGGATTGTTTAGCCTGGAGAAAAGGAGGCTGAAGGAAGACCTTATCTCTCTCTACAGCTACCTGAAGGGAGGTTGTAGAGAGGTGGGGGTCAGTCTCTTCTCTGAAGTAACGATAGGACAAGATAGGACAAGAGGAAACGGCTTCCAGTTGTGCCAGGGGAGGTTTAAACTGGATAATAGGAAAAAATTTTACACTGCAAGGGTTATTAAGCATTGGAACAGGCTGCCCAGGGAAGTGGTTGAGGCGCTACACCTGGAGGTATGTAAAAGATAGGTAGACATAGCACTTAGCAATATGGTTTAGTGATGTTTTTTGACAGAGTTAGGTTGATGGTTGGACTCAGTGATCTGAAAGGTCCCTTCCAACCTAGGCAATTCTATGATTCTGTGAAAATCTTGCACGGATTTCAGATGGTGGATGAACTTTTAGAAAGCTCAGCCCCCTCAAGTGCTGAAACAAATACACCCAACAAAGACTTTACATGTTTCATTGCTGTCCGCTCTTATGTATGATTTCATGGAATAAGATCAACATGTTCACTTACTTTAAAGAAAATTCATGCAGAAAGAGTGGCTTTAAAATACACTTCATTAGAATATTCAAAAAACTTTTTCTTTTTTTTTTCCAATTACATTGTCATTCAATCTTAGGAAAACCTATAATTTTCAAACTTTTATTTTGCACAAAAGTCTGTTCTATTTGTCAACTGTCTCTTTAATGGTATGTGATCTATATAAATGTATGTAGCTATGTTATATATAAAACAGTTCAATCCATACTGATTGGCAGACAAAATACAAAGCAGATGTGTATGATTGAGAGCCCATCTGTGTATCCTATGAATGGATTAGACAAGGATGTAGGTTTTTTTTCCTGTTTATCTGTAATTGGCTAATTTTAATTGTGACAAACATTAATATTCATCTGAATTAAGTAAATTAAATTTATTTTTTTTAATATTTATATATTGACCAGAAAAACAGTAAAGGAAACATTATATGTAATGGTATAAGCATTACTAAAAGTAAGAAGTGAAATTGTGGCTAATAAAGTCAGTGAAAGAACTTTCTTTTGTTTCTCTAGGGATAGCATTTTACTCAAGAAATTTAAAGAAATGTTCTTTTTCAGACATGGCTGTTACTATTTATAACAAAACAACAGCTTCATACCTTCCTTCTGAGAAGCTAAGCCTACTCTATATATTGGTATTCTTGTATATATTATGTAAATGAGATTACTGAATACTGCTTCTTGCGATACTGTGTGTTTTTAAAGTATTTGTACGTATTTCTTTTTCTATCTAATCCAGTAGGTGTTTAAAGTCTGCACCAGGAGGACAGCGTTTACAAAAAAAAGAAATGGCATCAAGTCATATGGCATAGAATTTTCCTTTTGGGCTTAATGTCACTGCAGTGGCTGGAAGATATTTTGCCATAATGACACAGATTAAGTGAACGGTAGCTGGTGATCCTCATTATCTTTCATAAGCGGTCTTTAAGTAGCTCATTTGTTGTTATTTAATTGGTCTTATTACACCTATTTTATGAATAGAGACCATTAAATAAATGATACGGGAATCTAATATGACTTTGTTAGCATCAAATTAAAAATATCCCCTTTCAAAAATAAGTAAGTGAATAAATAAATAAAGCCCAGGATACATTAAAACTGTTTGCTCTTGAGGCAGAAGTTTACTCTGTCACATTGTAAAGAAATGCTGGCACTCTCAACACAGCTGAAGAAATATTTCTTCCTGACAAACCACACTAAGGGTGAAATAATGCATAGCCTGGGTTTCAATGTCTCGGTAAGTCAATGACTTCCCTGATTGCAATTTACTTTTGCATTTGCAATTCAGGGCTGAGATCCAGAAAGATCAAATAATTTGTAAAATAGCTGTGACTACTTTTCAGATGGACTTTCTGACTTAGAGCAAGAGAAAATGGAGGTATAAAATGTTGCTCAAAAATTTTATTCACTAGTTTAAGGGTAGCATGTCATCTGAGCACGGTAAATGGAACAATGACACACTGGAAATGCAGTGCGGAATTCAGTGTGAACTTCCTGTTTCTGGATGAACTTCCATTTCTGTCAGGCCTTGGGACTGTCACATTCCTGCCTTTTCATATTATCTGGGCATAGTGGTTGCTTCGGTCACCAAATACGCTCCAATTTTATGGCCTTAAGCATGAATCATAACTGGAAATGTTTTCTATCATTCTCCCAGATGGAGGCAGGTAGCATGTGTCTGATTTACAGGTGTTTAGTGAATACATCTGTATCTTAACTAATTGGCATAGACATGGCTTATAGTCAATGCAAAGAAAGATTATGTGAGACCTATCAGTATAGGTAGACAGACTCAAAAAATGGGTGGATAGGAGTTTTAGTTGACATGGGTTGCTTCTTGCCTTAGCTTCTTACCTGAGCTTTTGGACTCTTGCCATTGCGTAAGAGAGACCAGAAAAAAGAGACCCCCCACAAAAAAAAAAAAAAAAAAAAGAGAAAGAGCATCATGGATAGCTATAGATTTAATCGTTGTTGAATACATGCAAAAGATAGTTATACTCAAGACTAGTTTTCTTGGAAGCACTCAATTTTCTACTTCTACTCTGAGCCTTCAAGAAAGCTTATTTCAGTTTCATAAAGTTATGCTTAATTCCAATTTCCTTCATGCTCTTTTCTTGAGAATAGCAGCTTTGTTTTAATAAAGGTATGGTCTTGCTTGTGATCTTTCCACAGCTGAACAAGGAACTCATTCTCATCTTGTGTTTTCTCTGCACTAAGCATAAAGATCAAATTTTACCAGTAAATGTCGCCTTATGACTGAATGGAAATTTATTGATAGTGTGATTGATCAGTTACTTCTACCTCAAGAACGGATTCCCAAATAGACGTAAAAGACAGAATGGGCATAACTTGGACTTCTGACCTTGTAGAAGTGAAAATTTTCAGGTTTGTAGCACTCAGACTGCAATAAAGCAATCACTCCTGTGCTTCTCCTGTGAAAGGCTCTCCAGACTTACAGTGTAGATCTTACAAAGAAAATATATTATTATTCTGCATAAATACAAGTTTGTCTGTCTGTTGTACACAAAGTGGAAAGATATCTGCTGATATAAACTACTTCTTCAATGTTAAATTTCCCACTCCTTACACCCCAAGGTTTTTCTGTTCTTTCTTCCTCTGCATGTGTCTACTTTGTATTAGGAAGACAGTATAAATAAAAGAATTCCAGCAAAAAAAAACCCAAACAAAACCTAGTTATCTCATAAGTGCTATTCTAAAAAATATGCATAATGTTCTGACTGAGCCAGGTGTTCTACCTTTATTTTTGTTTATTTTAAAAACTACAAAAAATACCCCAAACCTTGTATTTTCCCTGAGAATAGTGTTTATTCTAATGCGATTTTGATAATTTTGGGAACATCCTCTGCTAAATACTTTAAATCATAACTCACACCATTTTATTTTAGTGCTACTTTTAAAAAAATAATGGCCAACAAAAATAATAATTAAAAAAAATATGTGTAGCGTTCAAATTCCTAGTACTTTTAGAAACTTAGAAATCTTAGGAGCGTAAGCTGCTTTAGCCTTTAAAAGCAGAAGGCTTAAACTCCAAATCAGTTTGAGTTCTCTGAGCCAATCTTTGTCTGTTAGAAAAAAAAATGAACAGAGGCACAAACTAGATAACAGCCTTTTATGGGGTACAGAAATTAAAGTAACAGAATTACCTTTCAAAGAGATCTCCAGGGCTTTAATGTAAAAATAGCTATTATTTTATTAGACAAGGCTCTAATCCACAGTCTGCTCAGCTGTACTCCAGACTTCTATAAGATAATCAATGCCTTCACTGGAGAGTAGCTTGATTAAAAAAAAAAAAAAAAAAAATAGAGGAGGCGCGGGGGTTGGGGGGGGGGGGGGGGCGGCGCAGAACTGGGCGGAGAAGGATATTTGGAGAAGCTGGGGAGCCATCTTGTGGTGAGTTTATTTAATCCTCCAAAAAGGGAATCTGGTTTGCATGAAATTGTTTCAGTTTCAGTTTACTTGCAGGTTCTCACTGCAGATGTTTTTGGCTGAAAAAGTATTCTATCATTTTCTGTTCATCTTCTCTGTTTAGACATCTACATCAAAGTATGTCTAGAAAAAGGATGAAAAAAAAAGAAAAAAACAACAGTCTGTGTTGCCACGAAATTTCTTTGAAACCACTAATATGATCACTTGAGCTTCCTCTTACTTAATTATTTTTACCAGATGTCTTTTCTTCAGAAATATAATATCATTAAGTAAGATAATGTCATAAGGGACGAACAAAATGTTCTTTGGATTGAGAAAATTACAGCGTCTGCTTTTATTTCATACACTTCAGTGGATTTGTTTGGGGATGTTTGGAGTTTTTTGATCATGAAAATTCCGATAAAAAAATCTAAACTCTGGAACTTTTCTGCATGGGAGGACCTTAATGGGAAGTTGAATTTGTGTTTTATACATTTATGTTAAATTGCTGAAGACTTGGGGTTAATAGAATTGGGTTCTGCTATGGAATGCCCGTTGCAAACGTACAGAGAATCTGTTTTAGAAATTCTAAAAGTGATTGGGTAAAAGTGAAAAAGGTACATACCTGCAACATTTGAGGAACTAGGTCTGCATCAGCTGAAATCAAATAATTCAATATTAGTTCCTTGTAATATGTTCAGCTTGTTCTTTTCTTGAGAATACTTATTTAGTGGTATCTAGTTTTGTGCTTACTAGCCTAGATAAGCAGCAATAAAATTCATGAACCACCTCTAATGTCAGCACTTTCAGTGGAAGCAAAACATTGTCATTTTTTTTATATTTGTAAGTTCCACAAGGGCAGTGTTTTTTTTCCTAGGTGTCATTTCTTTGTGTCTCAAAAGCAAGGAAAACATCTTGAACAATATTACAGAAGACATAAAAGCTGTTTCTCAGCAACTGATTGCTAAGAAACAATGAACCCCTGACAACATGGCCACCAAAAGCTGTTTTACATCCAAGCATAAACACAGTACTTGTCCTTGATGGTTTTCACAGATGCTTCATATTGTCTTTCTTCTCTGTTCCTCCTTTTCTTCTGCTCCTTACATTTACCTGTAGGCAGCCTCAAGTAAGGGCAATATCACTAGGAGTTGTAAAAGGTTAAATCAGACTGAAATGGTCTCAGAAGAGGTTGTCCAAGACGATCAATATTGGCATCTTTATTCCCTCCCCTTTTCTCCCCTCAGGACAATTAGTATCACTTCCTGATTTCACATATTTTCAACTTTTTTCTTAGTTGAAAGAACCATTCCAAAATTCCTGCCTACATAATAGAGTGGGCTTGTTATTTAAACCAGTATTCAAATCTGCTAACCCATTCCTGCATTTATGCAGGTATACATTCTGCTCACCTGCATGACTTTCATCCACACTGTTTAAACTTTAATAATTTTAAACCCCATCTCACTTTCAGAATTGGTTTTGCATGGAGGTGCATCCATCTACATGGATGTTCTGGTTACTCTTCCTAAAATATTAAGACAGTCTGAAATACTACTCCTATGGTTAATACATATTGTGATGCACAATGTTAACTGCACATAGGGACAAATTAGAATGTCTTTCTTCATTGTGACAATTATGCTTGCCTCATTTATTTATTTATTTATTCCAATCCTCTTGCAGAAGCATTCCACCCATTCTTACACAGGCCTTTACAAATTTCATGCCAGATCTAGATTAATATTCGGTTTTCTCCACTGCCCTGTCCCTGAATTAGAGGTAAAAATTATGTAAGAGATTGAATAACCGAAGTGTGTATGATGGGAGTCAGAAGTGCTTTCCAGTTTCTAAATCCAGATACCCTTCCTCTCAGATGAGCTACAGTGACTGAAGGTGCTTCAAGGAGACACCTAATGCAAAGGATCAGAACCTTCAGTTATGTTGTGGTGCACTTCAAGGAGGTGTCAGATATAGATTTTATCCTTCATAGTCAGAAGTCTTTGCTGGAAGTCCTTGGGAAAGATGTCTGGTTTTCCTGAACAACCATTAGTCCTGTTGTTAGGCTCCTAAGTATACACAGAACTCTTGAACAGGCAATCCTCAGGTTTAACTCAACCATCACATTAACACTCAAGTACCACTGCCCCTAAAATAAAAATGACTGAAAAAGATTATGGCAGTTCACCTCCTTTCTCACCATAACAGATGAATAGTCTTTACAGTAAGAATTTTGCTTCCTGGACTGGCAAAGCTGAAATAGATCGGAGATGTCTTAATGAGCTATATTTTTTGGTTTGTTATGTTTTTTTTTTTCTCTTTAACATCAAGATGTTTCTAATGTAATAAACTGTTTCCCATGCAGAAAATATAAACAAATACAATCCACACTGAAAAAAAGAACGCCATATTCTGAAACACTATGCAGTAATAGCAAAAATTAAGAGTAGCAAAGAGAAAAAGAATAGAAGTTGGAAAGAATTGATTAGAAGTTAGCAGAAGAACAAAGAGAGAAAAGAAATATCTGTATGTGTGAAGACACAGAAATGAACCAATAGCACATCAGAAGAGAAAGAGAATAAATTAAAGCCACAGAGGCTGATGGGTCAACTGTGAGATTAAGGAAGAAAGAAAGAAGCTTAAAGTTGTGGAAAAGAAAAGGGATACAGAAGGGAGAAAAAGAAAGAAATATAAAAGCAACAACAAAATAGCATGTGAAAAGATGCAGATAATCTTTATTAATGGACACCAAAAACAGTCTTTGGGAGAAAAGTTTGAAAAAGCAAATACTAGAGAAGAAGAACATACCAACTTAGGCACCAAGGTAAACTGCTAAGACACTGAGAAAGCATTGTTAACATAGCTTTTGTAAATCAACAAAACTATTCTATTCCAAATAAACATTATGTAGTGTTATCTAAAGTAATGATGTCTGCAGACATACTGAGGATATAAGTCTTAAAAACATTTTATATTTTTGAAGTGTTGCTTTCTCTCAGGTCCCAGTTAAAATCTCTGTCTTTTTTAAGCTTTAGTTTCCGATTCATTTATCTTATTTCTATTTTATGCTTGTAATTATATAGTCCCTTGGGGAAAAATGTCCATATTATGTATCAACAACACAATCTGTCACAATTTGGCACAGTTGTCAGTCTTTGCTTAAGGGAAGGCCAGGAATGGAATATCAGGGGATTTGCAGGTCAAGACAGAGATGAATTGACAGAGGATTGTGGGGACAGTTGTTCATTGTTTCTTGCAGTACCTAATTCTGACTAATACTAGTACAGTGTATCACTTGAAATTGTGATCCTGCAACAATTATTCATTTTATGAACGTGGAACTCACCCCAAATGTAGTTTAGAATTGACTTAAAGAGTGGAGCTGCAAAGAGGCAATTGTGTGTTTTGATTCTGGTCATGACAAGGTGGCAGCCTTCTCACACAGGAGCACACACCTTCATATTAAAAGTATGTCACATTTTTAAATTGTTTAGCTATTTATAAAGTTCTACAGACGCCACTGAATATGTTAAGGTAACCACTACTTAGACGATTACAATGATGTTATATATAAATATCTTTCATAACTACAGCATATACATAAATAAATCAAAACACTGAAAAGTCTAGAACAAAAAGCCTTTCTGAGATTGAGCACACAAAAATTCAAATCTACATCATGATTGGCCAAGAAGGCCAACACCATCCTGGCTTGTATCACAAAAAGGGGAAGTGATTGTCACCCTGTACTTGGCATTGGTGAGGCTACACCTCAAATACTGTGCTCTGTTTTGGGGCCCTTACTGCAAGAAAGTCATTAAGGTGCTGGAGCATGTCCAAAGAAGAGCATCAAAGCTGATGAAGGGTCTAGAGAGCAACTCTTATGAGGGGTGGCTGAGGAAACTGGGTTTGTTTGGAGAAAAAAGGAGGCTGAGGGGAGACTTTATCGCTATGAGGTGAGGTTTGGTCTCTTCTCCCAAGTAAACAAGTGATAGGACAAGAGGAAACTGCCTCAAGTTACTCCAGGGGAGGTTTAGATTGGATATTAGGACAAATTTCTTCACCGAAAGAGTGGTTAGGCATTGGAACAGGCTCCCCAAGGAAGTGTTGAATCACCATCTCTGGAGGTATTTAAAAGACATGTAGACGTGGTTCTTAGGGACCTGGTTTACTGATAGAATTGTTAGTGCTAAGTTAACGGTTGGACTCTAAGATCTTAAGGGTCTTCTCTAACATAAACAGTTCTATGTTTTATGTCAGAAAATATAGATATTCATAATAACTGTGTTGTTCCAAATATAGACCTTAGCACTTATTTCAACATATAAGATCTTCCATTGATCAAGACTGAAACAAAATTAGAGATATTATGAGTTCTATTTATTTTTTCCTGAGATTATTATTCATACTGAGAAAGCATTTTTAATGGTGTTTTTTCCATTACAGGTATTTCCCATTTTTCTTATTTGCTTGATCTCTGATAGAAATCATTTCTCATGACTTCTAGATGTGTTTGAAAAATGAGTAATTTATCTCATGAATTATAATGAAGTGTAATAAGAATTTTCTAAATTAATGTACTTTGAATATTCTGGTAGTTGAAGAAACATGAAGACTATCAATAAAAGCTTTCAACAATAAATGCTTACGTTGAAATAATAAAAAGAACACATAACTTTTCAGCAAAATATAAAAAAATATGAAATTTTTAATTTTTGGTAAACTAGAACATTTTCTGTGATTCTTACTGAACTATTGTAACAATAGTGCCATAATCTTAAACATGATGAGGCAAACCTATAGCAGTTACAACAGAGCACTAAACTGAACACAATTATGATCTTACTAGGAATATGTGTGCTTTGGTACTTTAGAAGCATAAAATATTCAGCAGTTTTCACTGCCTCATGGGGAAGTGATAGGTCCTAAGTACATTCGAAAGGAAATTGAAGCTGTTCTAATTAAACAGAAAAAGAAAAAAAGAAAACTCAACAAAAAAACAAAGCCTTTTCTTAGTATCAAACTTAAGGCTCAGACAAAGTACATAAGAAAAGAGTTTACAAAGATAGATTAACATTAAATTTCATTATTATGATTTCCTGTGAGAAGCATGTATCGTTCATATATATGAAAACAGGGTTTACTTATTGGTGTTCAGTATTGCATTTTAGAAACAGCTATCTCCTAAGCTACTCCCATGTTCTTGCTTGTTATGACCATTTTCCATTTTCGGTCATAATTACTGTACCAACAACAGAAGATAAGATTAAAAGCTATTATTTTTGAGATGTAAGGATCAAAATAGATTTTTTTTTTATTCCTTTTTATTGTGTCAGGTTGCAAAAAACTTCAGCAGGGATGAAAGATGAAAGCCGTAATTCAACTCTGAATTCAGGATGTCTCTCAGTTCAGTTTGCTTGAAAGCGACACGCTAAATAAATATGTCTGCTCCATTAGCACTGTGAACTAGTGCATTGTTTTATTTGAATTAATTAATTCAGTGAGTATATGAGAATTATATAGGATAAAAGCATTTATTCTTCTATTATTCATCTGTTTTAAATATTAAAAGATGGGACATCTGAACTACAGTAAATTATGGATGTAGAGAGTTCACTGTTCAAGTGTTTCATACTCAAATCAAATGATTCTCTTCTCAAAGACAGTAACGCCTGTGCCTGTATAAGGTCCTTCCATTTTCTGCATGTTGCTTTATCTGCTACTTCGTATATATTAAATAAAAACCCCAATGTAATGTTTTATCATAGAAAAAGAGAAAACCTATTTTAAAAATATTAAAATCCACAACTAAGTAGATTTCCAAACATTGGCCTTTGCTGCAGACAACAAAAAGAAGTAGGATAGAAGTGGCTGCATTTGCACCAGGTTTTCACTAAGACTCTCCATAGGGGAAAATTCTGTATCTAAAAACACATTAATTAATTTATTTTTATGCCTATGGAATTACAAGTGATATTACCAATACTTACATAGCTACCAGCAGAACAACAGATATTGGAATTCAGACCCTTGGTTTTATTATTTCTATACTTGGTTGCTGGTTTCTGTGTTACCTTCATCACGGCACTCTGATATGGATTTTCCAAAACATGGGGAAGTACAGTGGGTCATGACCAAGACCACTGTGAACACCAGTCTCTTCAGAAGCATTCACTAGCTTTGTAGATATTTATTTTGGATGCTCAAATCAAAATGCATAGAATCTGTCTTACAGAAAGGACTGAAAGCTCTAGAGAGTTTATACAAATGAATTTGTATTACTTTAAATTTCAGGAAGCAGACTGATAAAGTTTGGAATATTTTCCATAGGTTCTTTATAGTAGAATAGAGTAGTGTTAAGGTGAGGGTTTCGTTCTGGGTTGTTTTTTTTTTTTTTTTGTTTTGTTTTGTTTTGGGGTTTTTTTGTTTGCTAGTTTGATTGATTTTTTTTTTTGTGTTTGTTTTGGTTTTGTCTTTTTACAAGGAGGGAATGCCTATGATATTCAGCTAATGTCCAATGATCATTACAGTTCTCCTTGACTCCATTTTCTAGGTGTTAATGATCAAGCATCAAAACTACCAGAAACAAAATTTAGTGTGAAGCTTTTGAGTACTTCAGGTTATGTCTCTGTAGGATTATAATAAATGAGCTGTTGAAAGACTAAGCAAAGGACTGTCCAGTGATTCAGCAACATTTTCAATCACCAGTTGCAGGCAAAGGCAGAATTTGTTAGTCTTGCTGCTGCAATTATTGATGTATCATTGTTTCTACTACCCTCTGCATCAGTCTGAAACCAAAATCTTTCAACTGATCATGCACATCTCAAGAAACAAATTATAATTGTAAGAAGCATAGAATAACAAACCAGGAGAATACCGATTGTCATCCCTTCCCTTCCCTTCCCTTCCCTTCCCTTCCCTTCCCTTCCCTTCCCTTCCCTTCCCTTCCCTTCCCTTCCCTTCCCTTCCCTTCCCTTCCCTTCCCTTCCCTTCCCTTCCCTTCCCTTCCCTTCCCCGTCTCCTCTCCTCTCCTCTCCTCTCCTCTCCTCTCCTCTCCTCTCCTCTCCTCTCCTCTCCTCTCCTCTCCTCTCCTCTCCTCTCCTCTCCTCTCCTCTCCTCTCCTCTCCTCTCCTCTCCTCTCCTCTCCTCTCCTCTCTCCTCTCCTCATTTCTCACAAAATATAACGCTAAAGATCTAAGTGAGAAAGGACATAAAAATGATCGGTGATAGAGCAAAGAACTTTATTAAATTTCTAGACCCCAGAATAGTATAATAGTAAAACCCACATTCTTACCCTATGTACTTATCTATGTATCTGTGTCAGACAACACAGCTAATAATGTATATATAATCTCTTTTTTTTTGTGCTTTTTATGTTCTATACTGTTTGGTTCACTGACAACTTCTGCTATGGGATCCTTACATTAGGTTTTTCTTTTTTGTTCAGATTGTAGTATTGGATAGCCGTCAGTGTGGTAAACCTAAAGAGGATGCAGACTTTCTCAGCCACTACTGAGGAGCTGCTCTTCATGCCAACCAACATGGTGGGGCTGGTGGATGAGAAGCTCAACATGAGCCGACAATGCACACTTGCAGGCCAGAAAGCCAACCGCATCCTGGGATGCATCAAAAGAACCATGGGCAGCACGTCAAGGGAGGTGCTTCTGCCCCTCTACCCCACTGTTGTGATACCCCACCTGGAGTACTGCATCCAGCTTTGGAGTCCACAGCACAGGAAAGACATGGACCTGTTGGAATGGGTCCAGAGGAGGGACACAAAGATGATCAGGCTGGAACACTATGAAGACAGGTTGAAAGAGTTGGGGTTATTCAGCCTGGAGAAGAGAAGGCTCCCGGAAGACCTTATAACGTCCTTCCAGTACCTGAAGGGGCCTACAGGAGAGACAGAGAGGGACTTTTTATCAGGGAGTGTAGTGGTAGGATGAGGGGTAACAGTTTTTAACTGAAAGAGGGTAGATTTAAATTAGATATTAGGAAGAAATTCTTTACTGTGAGGGTGGTGAGGCACTGGAACAGGTTTCCCAAAGTTGTGGATGCCCCTTCCCTGGAAGTGTTCAAGGCCATGTTGGATAGGGCTTTGAGCAGCCTCGTCTAGTGGGAGGTGTCCCTGCCCAGGGCAGGGGGGTTGGAACAAAATGATCTTTAAGGTCCCTTCCAACCTAAACTGTTCTGTGATTCTATGAGTTCTCACATAATATTAAGTCGATATATGGTATACAAAGTTGTCTGAAAACACAACAAAGGGGTCTCTTCAAGAAAAATTCAGTTCTTCCCTCCTCTCCCTCCCCCACAAAAATCTACCACAAAACTATTTTATGAAATTGGCACTTTTATCAGCTTCCTTTGTAAGCATTCTGATGGTATTTAAATAATCACAGACACTACTACAGTATGTCAACCACTGTATTTTGTGGAATGCAATATTGAAAGTTGCCATGGGAATTATTTAGTTTGTTAGACTGGTACCTGCTGAATGCTTATCCACCAAAAAGATTGTACTGAAGAAAGATCAGGAGATATTTTTTTCTTGTTTTCATGTAATTGGGCAAAGAAGTCAAAAACACAAGCCTAATTCTTGTATATAAATCAAACTGTAAATTTTAAAAGTGAAATGTCTAAATGGACAAATTGCTATAAACAGGATTTATACTAAGTGGTTTTTTGCTCAGTGAAAATTAAAGCTTAGAGAGCAGAGAAGTGAGGACCTCAGAATATTTTTAAACCAAAAATAAATTACATATCTGAGGGCTTGCCGTGAGGAAAGCAACGGTGAGAGGTGATACATGGGGGAATAGAAGTGAAAGGTATATTAATGTGGCAATTAAGTGCTCAGCAGATGAAATGGCTGGTGAGAATGAGAGCAAGACTGGATGGATCATGGCTAGCCAAAGCAAGTCCAAGAGCTCTGGCTAACTGAAATCATGACTTATTATGAGACTTTGGTTAGTGTAAGCTCAAAAAGTGTCTGACCTGCTACCAGTGACTGGTTAATGCAGAGATGATAAAGCAAGGTAGAAAATATGTTAATAGCTATGAAAAATAAATGGTTTACTGAGAAAGAAAGAACAGAAATATTTCCAGGCTATATGCCTTAGTAGTAATCAGACATAAAAAGCAGGGGACAAAAATCCTTTAGTCTTGACAGACACACTTCAAATATTTGCAGCTACCAAGGAGTAATTGTTGATACTTGATAACAAACACCATAATTTTCATCTCTGCTTCTTGTGTCAGCCAGTATATCCATAAGCAATTCAAAATGCAATTGCTGTAATACCCTAACATACTGTGCAAGACAGTGGAAGCTGACATAAGAATCATACATAGGTCTTCACTGTTACACTTTTCTCAAACACATAAATTACAATGAGCAAGACATTTGTATGACATTAAACAAACAGACATGCAAACTGTTGTTTCACAATATTAATAATAAAAATACAGATACAATTCTTTCTTAACCATTTAATAAAGTTGTGTTCAAGGGCCTATGCACCTTCACAAACACAATTTTGCAATGCTTACTTAAAAGGTGCCCATATACTTGCTACCTTAGACACCTAATGGAGGTCTTAACAGAAATTATTAGCAGCATATTTTATGGACTTATGTCTTACCATCGATTACACAGCAGTTTAGGATACTTACATCCCTGACTCCTTCAACTATTTGCCTTAAGATAGGTAGAATGAACTGGAGCCCCAGGGTAGTATTAGCACTCTTCAGCCATTTATATAATTACTAAATCTCCTGCTTGCTCTTCTGTATTAGTTTCCTTGTAACAATAAGCATGGCAAGAAAGTCTTCCTATATACCATTATCAGTGAAGCAGTCAGAGCTTTGAAAATATCTATACTAGATTTGTCTAGATAAGCATTGCTTTCTTTCTATTGCATTAATGGGAAGGAGGCAATGGGTCCACAGCTGATCTCATGTCACTGTTAAGAGATGTTTTAGTCTGATTTCTCTTCACCACTGCATGCAGCTCTCTCTTGCACAATTTAAGTATATGTAGAAATTTCCCAGGAGCTGTTACCAAGTTAAAGGGGGGAGTTACACGTTTATGTACCTTAACTACGCTTTTCTTGGCTTGCAGTCTGGATTTTGAAGAACAGAATATCATAAAGAAAGCTGCTGTCTTCTTTTCTGCTAATGAAGATGGAAGTTTGCTATTAAAATGAAGTTTGCTATTACCCAGCTTTTACATTTTCTTTTTTAAATTTTTCATTCATTTTCTTGTAGAAAGAGAAAAGATACAGTGAAATACTAGAATTGTTTTCACTTTACTATTTATTATTGTGTGCCATGTCACATGCTCTGTTATTCATTTTCTCTTTAAACTCCTTTAAATCCCAGCTTTTTTAATTTTGTTTACCACAAATGTAGTTTGATATTTCCAATTGCTTTTGTCATACACTTTGAATTCTATGTGTTCTCCCACATCTTTCTGAAATATGCTAACCAGAAATTAATACAGTTTTCCTAGTGAGTGCATAAAATTGAGTTGTATAATCATTAGTTATGTTTTCCACTTTTATTCTTTTTCATCTACCTACTTTTTGATTAGCAATATATGTCAAGCAAATGTTTACTTTGGGGGTGCACATGATGTTTTTTAAATCTTCCTGATTCTCTCTATCTTATTTAGACCTGGAATGAGGGACAAGGTGTTTGCTTGTTTTGTTATCATATGTGTGATTTTTTCATTCTAAACCATATTCTCTGGACCTTGGAATCTTTACGGCAGTCAATAAGCACAAGGGGATGGAACAGTTACCAAATATTTACATCCACACTGTAGCCATCTACATTTGAGCTAGGCTGCCATATCATCAACGGACAGTTCATTTCATCACAAAAGAGACGTGTAAAAATATATAGTGAATTGTTTTGAGTAATGGAAAATTACTCTCTATATTTGTACAAACAGCAACACAGCAATTTTCAGCTACTGAAAATTTTATGAGCTACTGAAAAAGGCTCTGAACACTCATTAAGTCCTTCTGAATTATATTTTATAGCCTTGATTAAACTACAGATGTGATGATCTGAAGAAGGAACAGATTTAGAAGCATTTACTTATACATATAGACCCACTGGCTTCAACTCCTTTGCTCATTAACTTTAGCCATGGCTTAAAATGTTGCCTTTGGTTGGGTCTTTAACATGCAATTGAGCCCTATGTAGAAATACTTGAATTAACACCATCTGAACATGGTAGACCCACCAGCTGTCACTGAACTTCACATAAGAATATTAGTTCGGTCTTAACCAGCGTGGTTGTAGCACGATTATGTTCTCTGCTTAAAAGCCTTGCTGTTCAGGTTTTCTACCAGTGTTTGTTTGTTCAGGTAGCCTGCTACATTAGCAAGGTAATAATACTTTCAGTCCTGAAGCAAGATTGATTACTGCTGGCTGTTGTTTTCTGCCCTATGTCCTACATACCTGTAATAAAAATCATATTTTGACTAATGAGCAACCTTCTAAAAACTATGGTATTATCTCTGAGTATAATCAATTCCTCGGTGTGAATGATGAAGACCTATACTATAAAGGATTCATATCATGTAAAGTCTTCACCCTTCATCTATCCTAGACTATTATTACATTCTGAACAAAAAACAAAATAAAACAACCACCAGAGGTACATATTCCTATGTGAGGTATAACTTTGTTTTTGTTTTTCAGTCACTCAGTGACTGATTCCTCAAGGAGTCCTTAAAGAAATGCAGACTATTTTGTGGGTTTTGTTTTTTGGATTGTTTTTTTTAAATTCTTTTCCTTGCTTACCACTTAAAAAACTTCAATCAGGAGAATCCAGGTGGTAATCAAGCTGGTATGAAATTGTTTTCATGGAATAATTTCGATGGATGTTACATGGTAATTACCACTCTAACATTAGCATTAACAGCAGGGATAATTGACTGAAGTCACTGGCCCTCGTCCAAGATGACCCTGTCTATTTCCTACCTGAACAAGCAGATTTGTACTTTTTTGGCTTGACATTCATGCACATTTGTATCAGTGAGAACTTAAAAAAAAAGGAAAAAAAAAAAGAAAAGCAAACCCCTGTTTTTAAGATTAAGTCAAAGACAGCATGAATGGTTTAAAAGCGCTAACCTGCTTACAGAAACACGTTAGCAAAATATTAATTTCCTAAGTTTCACACAGGAGTTTAATTGTTTAATTACAATTACAATACCTTTGGAGAGACAAATTAAGACATTTTAATGAAAATCTCAACCTGGGCCTTGGCCTGTATCTCAGAAAAGAAAGAAAACATAAGACATCTTTGCACTACTCTAGTCCTGATGCAGAACTAACACTGATCTTTATACATAGGAATGGGGGTTTTTTGCAGACTCAAGTGACCTTTCTGGCATACATCAGCTGTGAGCTATAACTGCACAAGTTCATCTCCTTTTCCTGGCCACATACGTAACTCTCAAAAGGGGATTGCGATAGCAAATATTTAGAGCACTGTGTAGCCCAAATATTTTGCCTTCTTTGTCAGGTTTCAACCTACAAGCACTTTTCATAAAGCATCAGGATGTTTTTATATCTCTAGGGTTTCATGGAAGTTATTTAAAATCATAGGCTACTTGTATAAAGATTTGTGATGATACCTGAGGAATGCAGAAAATGTGCATTAGGTGGTTGAGGTCTTTTGAATTAAGTTGAATTAGAAGAAACTTTGTGGTTGGTAAAGACAAAAAGTTTGATATTTTCTTTTTTGATATCCCAAAAGAAAAATGTATTTTTAGTCTCTTTTATTTCATAGAGATTATGTATTCGAAAAGTGTTTGCTTATGGATGCATCTCCTTGGGAAATTATTTTAGCTGAAACACTGGAATCATCCTTATATCCATGAGAACATATCTTCAAGACTTGATGTCATATTCACTTTTCTCTAAAAATGAACTGATAGCTGAGAGACTGGGAGAGATGGAGAATTTACAGGCCGGTGACGATATTTACCTTTTTCTGAATCATCTATTGGAAATGACATCTTTTGGGAGGTTATCTACTGCAACCTGACACCTTGAAGCAGGGTAGTGCCAATGCTAGATGAGGTTAGACAAGGCTTTGAAAACCTCCAAGGACAGAGGTAATCTGTGTACTTGATTTAGTAGTGCACATCCTGCCTGGGGAAGAAGTTTGTCCTAATGTCCAGAATCAACCTCCCAAGTGGCTTGAGGCCACTGACCCTTTTTTTACCACATGCTACTGAAAATTAGAATTTGGTTCCACCATATTTGTAACTTCTCTTCAAGCAGTGGATTGCTATTAGAACTCTTTGTATCTTCCTCTTCACTAGACCAAACAGGACCAGCTTTCTTCACATTTCTTATAGGTCATTTACCCCCAAATCCCTAGATAATTTGGGAGACCAGCACTGGGGAGTCTACAGATTCTCACTGTCTTTATTGAAATAATTGATTATGGGGGAAAAACCACTGGACAAAGCACTGCAGTGGTGGTCTCATCAGGGAGTTGACTGGAACAGCAACTTTCTTGGACTTGTTATCCACAATTGTGCTGTATGTTTTGATTGCAGAGTTTGCCCAATACATCAGCCAAAGGAATTCTGGGCTGCATAGGGAAGAGTGTGGCCAGCAGGTCAAGGGAGGTCATTCTCCCCTTCTACTCTGCACTGGTGAGGCCACAACTGGAATACTGTGTCCAGTTCTGGGTTCCCCAGTTCAAGAGAGATGGGGAACTACTGGAGAGAGTCCAGCGTAGTGCAACAAAGATGACTGAGGGATTGGAGCATGTCCTTTATGAGGAAAGGCTGAGAGACCTGGGACTCTTTAGCCTGGAGAAAAGAAGGCTGAGGGGAGACCTTATTAACATTTACAAGTATCTAAAGGGTGGTTTTAAGGAGGATGGAACCAGACTCTTTTCAGTGGTTCCCAGTAACAGGATGAGGGGTAATGGGCACAAGCTGGAACATAAGAAGTTCCGAACAAATATTCTTTACAGTGAGGGTGACAGAGCACTGGATCAGGCTGCCCAGGGAGGTTGCAGAGTCCCCTTCTTTGGAGACTTTCAAGGCCCGTCTGGATGCAGTCCTGAGTAATGTGCTCTAGGCAATCCTGCTTTAGCAGGGGAGTTGGACTAGATGATCTCTAGAGGTCCCTTCTAACTCTGAAAAATTACATGATTCCGTGATTCTGTGGTTATTTTCAATGAGAGCACACTGTTATCTCAGAATCAGTTTACTTGAATTACCATAACTCCAAGATTTTGACAAGTAAGGCTGCTGCTCAGATAGTTACTTCCAAGCCTGCACTTGTGCATGGGGATATACTGCTTCAGGTATACTGTTTTGCAGTATTTCGTGTTGAAATTTGTGAGGCTTCAGTTGGCCAAACAGTTAAGTATCTCATGGTCCTTCAGGGCTAGAGCTCTACCATTCCATGTGTCAGTCATTACCTTCCAATACAGTATTGCTCAAGATTTTGTTGAGGGTTCCATCTGTCTCATCATGCAGGTTGTTCACAAGCAGAATGAACAATTTTGGCTTCAGGGTGAAATCTGATGTACAGTGCTTTTCCTGGCCACAAACTAGATGCTGTTTGAGATATTGATTGCTATTGTTTGACCCTCGCTGTTAAGCCAAATTTCAGCTCCTCTAGCAATCTGTTTGTTTGGTGCATACTTCTTCAGCTTCTATATGAGGCTGTTGTGCGAAATGGTCTCAAAAGCCTTTCAGAAGTTGAGATACACGTGTTGTTGTTTCCTTCTCCCTGTAGTCAGTCATTGAACTGTAGAAAACACTTATATTCATCATGGAAGATTGCCCTTGATAAATTTGATTACTTTCTTGTCTGTCATGCATTTGAAATCCGTCCTGGATTTCAAGAGGACATTCTTCATGACCTCGTATAGGACTGAGGTGAAAATGACCTGCCTTTAGTTTTACTGGTCTGCTTTCTTGCCTTTCTTAGACATGTATGCAACATCAGCCATTTTGCTAGTTATTTATAACCTCCCTCAATAACCGTGATTTTTTTCCAGATGATAACAGCCTTGCAGTTTCATCAGGAGCTCTTAGAATCATAGAATTGCCTAGGTTGGAAGGGATCTTTCAGATCATCTAGTCCAACCATCTAGTCCAACTATGACAAAAACCATCACTAAAACATATCTCTAAGCACTATGTCTACCCGCCTTTCAAATACCTCCAAGGATGGTGCCTCAGTCACTTCCCTGGGCAGGCTCTTCCAATGCTTAATAACCCTTGCAGAGTAAAAATTTTTCCTAAGATCCAGTCTAAAACTCCCCTGGTGCAAGTTGAGCATAGTATTTGAGGTGTGGCCTCACCAGTGCGAGTACAGCAGGACATTGATGCACCTCCTTCACCTGGCATTGCCTTAGAGAAGAAAGTGAGCAGCATTCATTGCACCTGGGTTGACAAACAGGAGATGAAAAAGATAAATAAGAGCCTAAACTCTATACAAGTGAGAGGAAGGGTATAGCTAACACAAATACCTTCCTGAAATATGGATAATTATGATTTCTTGTAGCAGAAGGAGGCTGATTCCAGATTTGAACTGTTTGCTGAATCTAACCTAATCTAATTTAGGTTAGATTATGTATTTAAAAGCTCATCTCAGTAAACACAAAGGAGCACAGAGGAAGGAAACCCAATAAAATGGAGCCACCTGAGCATCCGGGTCCTCTGAGGGCTGTCACAGGTATCAGCCCATCGTCTAGCTGTGGAAGACCAGCAGAAGTAGGGAGGTGATTGTCCCCCTCTACTCAGCACTGGTGAGGCCACACCTTGAGTATTGTGTCCAGTTTTGGGCACCTCAATACGAGACAGGTATTGAGGTGCTGGAGCGAGTGCAGAGGAGGGCAACAAAGCTGGTGAAAGGTCTGCAGAATAAATCTTACGAGGAGCGATTGAAGGAGCTGGGACTGTTTAGTTTGAGGAAGAGGAGACTGAGAGGAGATATCATCACTCTCTACAACTACTTGAAAGGACATTTTAGAGACGTTGGTGCTGGTCTCTTCTCACAGGTAATTAGCGATAGAACAAGAGGGAATGGGTTAAAGCTGCAGCAGGGTAGGTTTAGGCTGGACATTAGGAAAAAATTCTTCACAGAAAGGGTGGTCAGACACTGGAATAGGCTGCCCAGGGAGGTGTTGGAGTCACCATCCCTGAACGTGTTTAAGAGTCGTTTAGATGTGGTGTTAGGGGATATGGTATAAGGGAGAACTTTGTAGAGTGGGGTTGATGGTTCAACTCGATGATCCCAAGGGTCTTTTCCAACCTAAATGATTCTATGATTCTATAATCCTCCCCCTGTACTTGGCACTGGTGAGGCCCCACCTCAAGTACTGTGTCCAGTTTTGGGCCCCTCACTATAAGAAAGACATTGAGGTGTCCAGAAAAGGGCAACAAAGCTGGTGAGGGTTCTAGAGCACAAGTCTTATGAGGAGTGACTGAGGGAAATGGGGTTGTTTAGTTTGGAGGAGAGGAAGCTGAGGGGAGACCTTATCTCTCTCTACAGCTACCTGAAATAAGGTTGTAGCAAGCTGGGGGTTGGTCTCTTTTCCCAGGTAACAAGTGATAGGACAAGAGGAAATGGCCTCAAGTTACTCCAGGGGAGGTTTAGACTGGATATTAGGACAAATTTCTTCACCAAAAGGGTGTTTAGGCATTGGAACAGGCTGCCCAGGGAAGTGTTGAATCACCATCTCTGGAGGTATTTAAAAGACATGTAGACATGGTGCTTAGGGACATGGTTTAGTGGTGGACTTGGCAGTATTAGGTTAAAGGTTGGACTCTATGATCTTAAGGGTCCCTTCCAATCTAGTAATTTCTGTGATTCTATGTATCTGTGTATCAGAGGACATGTCCTACAAGTGAGACCACCGCCATTGTGTTCAGCTCCAGGGAGGAGCACCAGGCATTTGTTACAGCATGAACCTGGATGGTGGCATCCAGCATCAGAAGACCTTTATTTTGTAGTGGCTATCAAAGGACTTCACTTGGCTATGCCAAGTCCTGGGGATCATGTCCTTTGGTGCATAGTCACCACTGCAGGTTTTTTTCTGTGACCAGCATCTGGCTCTGGTTCCCTTTTGCTTTATCAGTGCACTGAGTGCCACGTTAACTCTGTTTCTCATGTTTATACATGAAGTTTCCATCAGTCCTGGTCATTGACATCCTCTAGCGCCAGATAAGTAGGAAGCCAGCTGTGAGTTTTCTCTTCAATATTCTCTGCTTGGCAGGAAATTTCTCACACTGTCTGCTAGTTCCTGGCCTTGGTTCACTTTTTTTGTGATCACTGGTACTGCCACACACTGCTTCCTCCCACGCAGCTAGTCTGAAAACTTCTGATAGTACATGAGAGAAGTAAACATTGCTAAAAAAAATCCATAGAAAAGGCACATTACCACTTACAATCTCTCCAGTGCAAGAGTTTTAGCTTTGTTTTTTTTCAGAGTGGGTTTTTCATGTACCGTCTTTGCTATTAGATGCAACAAACTCTACATCAAAACTTTCCATCAGTTAGGACGATGAAAAAAAAATCCTGCATGTGTATTCATACACACATATAATGCTGCTTTGTTGAAGAAATTCTTTGTAGAGGCACAGAAGTTGTAACTGTACTGGTACGGTAATTCCTGCCCAGCACTGAAATATAACTAGGCATGTTTCAACCCTTGCCTAAGATATATTTATTTTATTCCAACTAGCACTCTCCTAAATAATTCCCAGGCATGCTCTGGTATTAAAATGTACAGGGACCATCTCCAATAGGGCTTTGCATACAGTCATTATAGTGTGAAGGAAGAGAAAGTTTATTACCTTAGATGTGGACTGTTCTGTGCCAACTAGCCTCCGCGCACGAGCACTCCCAAGCATGCTGACTAGAATATCTGTAGCCCCAAAAAAAGAGTATTATTGCTGATTTAACTTTAAAGTATTTTTTTGGTTCTCTATTGGCACAGAACATGCCATCATTAGGTTAATTCTGCCAAAACAGCTAATCTGGAAGAAGACACTTTTGAGACCTATGAAAAATCCAAACAGGGAACTCTTTAGGATGTAGCAGTAACATTTGCAGAGACCCACTTTTATGTTTGAAAACATCATCCTTTCTTTATGTGACAACAGGGAAACAGTTTTTGATCTGATAGTTAAAACCACTAGTAGCTATACAGCGGGAATTAGAACAGCAACAAATAGGAGTTTGCGTTAATTGAGTTGTTTTTTTATAGGAGTATGTCTTAAGAGCACAATGAGCTCCATGCAACATCTGGCCTTTCTAGCAGGTTTGGCAGTACTTACAGCTTAGGATTGCTCAGACAAAATAATTTTTTATTGATAGTGTTATATTTCTATGTTATTCCTGTTCATGTTTTGAATCAGACAAACCAATTACTAGTTAATTAATTTATTCTACTTAGAAGTTTTCCTTCATCACTTACAAAACCTTCACCAACATTTAGAAAAAAAGACATTATCTAAGAAAAAAAAAAACAAACCACTACTAAAGATGAGGAGGCTAGGGTTTTAGCCTCTGTATTTGGACGTTATAAACTTAATTTCTTTGCCAAAATGCTGTTTTCAGCATCTTCTGAAATTACTGAAAACAGACAAAATCCCTTTTTGTTAGAAATCAGTGGCTACTGTGAGAGGAGGCTTTCCTTTTATCATTTTAACCACTTCTTTTATGAAAAGAGTGAAACAGCAAAATAATTCTAGAATAAGCATTTGAATTTCAGAATTCCATCTTAACAATAAGTTGAAATGATTTCAAATGATCATGTTAAATGTCCATTTCATGCAAATGAAGAAACCAAAGCAATCATTAACTGAGGATGATTTGACCCTAAATTCTATACTCAAAACTGGCAGGTTTTGTAAGTTTTTTTAAGTGTGTGGAAATCCTATGGTTCTTAAAAAAAAGTATCTTTATTAGAAGTATGATATAGAGATTCTGTAGTTGCAGTTAAAATACAAACGATTTGCAAAAACCTAACTCCTTGATACTTCCTCCCAGGTTTTCATTTCTGCATGTCCTTGTTGTGAAATTTTTGCCTCTTGCTGTGAAATAATCTGTCAAACTACATACAGAGTCCTTGTTCCATCTAATCTGAAGTCAGTCTATTTAGTCTGGATATAGAATAATTTAGAATGGAATATTTCACTTATTCACAATAGATTTTAATACTATTTTCTTTCTGTCCAGTAGAGAGAAAAACATCTGTGATCAGGAGGCACTTTTTCTTTTCAGTTCTTGCTTCACTGCAAAGCTAATTATGTGGGGAGAAAGAAAAGTCATTACAAATACAAGGGAATTACCTAAAAACAATAGAAAGTATCAAGACACTAGGAATTGCAGTGGATATTTATTTTAAAATAAATAGAACAGAACAAAAGACATTATTGCAAAACAATTGGAAATCTCAAAAAGATGTGCAACAGGAGAGAAAGAAAATCCATGCAAAAATAATTTAAAAAATATTTAAAAGTGCAATACAATTTAATATCCATTTTGAGAAAAAAAAATAAATAAATCAGTGAGCAAGGATGGGAATGTGGGATACTGGTAGTGAATGTGGGATATTGGTAGTGAAAGAGAATATCTTCTAAGGAATTTTTGAGGCATAAGTCCAGTCACTAATATAAGAACTTAAAAGTTAGTGAAAACGAAAATAACTCTTATGAATACCGTATTTTGGGCACCATTCTACTAACAAAACATTCTGCTTAGCAAAAAAAAAATGTCAGCATAATGCCTAGTCTATATAAATAATGAATTACAGAATTCCACTCAAAACCAGTCTATACGACATATATCATACTGAATTAGCCATAAAAATTGGAGAATTTATAGTGAACATTACTTAATGTATTTTTAAAAATAAACATTACTGTTACTATGTTATCTGATATTGCTCCTTGTGGAAATACTGATTAAAATGAATCTGAAAATAGGTCATAAGTTTCAGTTTGCATTTACTATTGTAGAAGGGCTTAAATTTAAGTTATTAGCTCATGTCAAACAAGACATACATCTATACTAACTATATTTTTCTTCTATTAGAAAATGCAAAAGAAGTTACATATTTCAGTGGAATATTTAGGTGAAATATTTTGTCTGAACCACAATATTTTTCTCACCCCTCAGCCAGGAGCAGGGAAGCCAGGGGCACCAGGATAGCCCCAGCCCTGAGTATCGACACCTCCTTGGGGATGGGGACAGGCTGAGGCCAGGCTCGGACATGGGCCTGCTGGTGGTTCTGGCTTGGTGGGGGACAGGGCAGGGCTGTGGTGAGCTGGAGACTGGCCATATTGCGGCTTCACTGAGGCAGGGACTGATGGCCCGGGGCAGGGCTGATGTGGGGTCCTGGGCTATGGGCACGGTGGGACGATGTGTTAAGGGGAACTGAGCAGAGACATTAAGGTCCTGATGGTTTTCTCAGCCAGCTTCTCAAATTGCTTTATTTCTGGAAACAGTCTGTTATCATTGATACTTATGTCTGCTGTCCAGTACATCCCTCAGCTGTTGGATTTTTTTTCCCCTTTAAAACTACTGGCATGCTGGTTCCTTGAGTTGTGTGGGTCTGGCTGACTGCTGTGCTAACTGCAGCATTTTGCCCTTGCTTCCACCTAAACCTGTCCTGCAATTTCAGACAATTGCTCTGACTGCTCAGGACCTCTCTGAATCCAGTCTTTGTTCTCTGAAGAACTTAAATCTGTTTCACCTGAATTGCTCTAAAATGGAAGTGTGGTGCTTTGTTCCATCTCATTAATGAATTGAACTGGACCCACCAGTACCTGGGCAAGCACTGGTGATGCTTCACTTCAGCTGGGGAAGGAACTACTGATAACTACTCCCTAAGTAAATTTTTATCAAAGATGAACTAATTTAACTGTAATTTATTTCAGCCTCTCCTTTTACTGATGAGTGTTTTACTCAGTTGCTGGGAAAGACTGTTCCCATACTTTCACACTCCTGAAAATTCACCAAGCATTCACATGAAGGACTGAGTGACAAAGTTGATGAGGAAATGGTGGCAACAGATCTGCGTGTTATGTATTGTTATAATTTAAAAGTGAGCTTTACTTTTTTTAATCTGCCTTAAATTTTCTTCATGATGTTATTGATAACATTATTTAGATTTCTGTGGTTTTTTTTGTCACCCTTAGAGAACAGTACCATCCTTGTGTGTGCTTCCACAGCTGCATTTCAGATTTTGGTCCTTGTTGCAGTGTAGTCCCTGAAGCAGACTGGCATGACAGTGACTACGTCCTTGGAACCTTTTGTGGATAGCCAAATACAGAGAGGTGTAGTCAAGATCAGGATCTTACAGAACAACGATGTATTCCACTGTAAACAAAAGAAAGTTCCTCTTTCCTGAAGGCCTTGTGCTTCCTGAGTATTCGAATTTTTATTTCGGCTGTAACGGTTTCTAATGTGTCTATAGAGAAAAGATGAGATGCTACAGAAGTTGGTGTTCCTAAGTTCTAAGGACTGGATCTCATTAGCAAGAAAAATACCAGACTTGACTAATATTTCACAAACAAAAGCATAATCACCTCAAATACATTCAGAAGCACAAATACTGTATATTTTTCATTTGGGGGAAGAAGGCAGGGTTGGTTTGAGACTAGCCATACACATTTTGAAAATTTTTGCTATTTATGAGACAAAAGTTATTTTTGAAAAAAAAAAAAACCCAAAACATTTTATCTCATTATAAACCATTATAACACCTCAGCCCAGAAGCAAGATGGACTTCTACCTGACTTAGGTTTTTACACATTGACAAAAATAGATACATTTTTGCTGTCCATTCTCAACATTTTATAGCCATTTATACGTACTCAAGTCCCATACGGAAAAAGCAAAACTGTTTGCTGACTCAGTTCTAATCAAGTCTATTAGCAGACATTTTATCACTCAAAAACGTTATCCAAAGTAATCATTTACTTTGCTGAACGTTCAAATAAAATTTGACTCAGTCTAGAAAATTACTGTTCTCTTCTGTGGGAGGAAGAAATATGGAACATGCTGACACTTTAAAAAAAAAATTGAAATCCTTTAACCCTTTTATCCCAGAATTTGATAGCTGTAGTCTGTAGTGAGGGAAGAAGCAGTGAAAGATTAATTTTATAAAGCTGCGTTCTCTTCTCTGCCATGAAATAAGAACTGAAAGTTACATTTCTCTAAGTTCCTTGTGGCCTTTCCAGGTTTTTTTTGGCTGGGATTTTCTTCCTTGCATACAGAAAATCACATACCTCAGACAAAATCCCTTCAGGGTAAATTGCTTTCAAGTAAAGACCTTTGACTCTCTACTGGCCAACCTGTAGCAACTGCTAAAATACTGAATGTGCCTACATAAACCGCATAAATGTGTCTATATAAACCATGGAGAGCTTGGGAAGTTATGCAGTTTATGACTGACTAAATCAACAGTAATTTATAAGCTATGTGCATTTGTGATTCAGAAGAACATTCTGTGTGGTAAGTAATGAAGAAGAGATGGGGTAGACAGCCCTGCTGAATGCATCTTAAAACATTTTTGTTATCTTTTTCCATTTTTATGGGGTTATTTTTTTACCCTGGTATTTCTACCCCATATTACAAATTATTTTGAGGATTTATTTTAAAATGTTGTCCTGTTTATAAACTTTTATAACCAAAGAATTACAATTTCTTATGAATCCTGCTGTGGTCAAGTGGTAGGCAATGTTTTCTTTGTGTAAAGGCTCTCCATTATTCCTCCTTTCACTAATATTCCAAGAGATATTTTCCATATTAGAAACAAACAAACAAGCAAGCAAACTACGTCAAATTCATAAAATAAACTTTCAGAGCATATTCTGTAGACTAATGCATAAACAAATGCCAGTGCTAGTAACAAGCTAGAGTTACTGTATTAACTTGGCAAAGCTCTGAAGAGGAGACTTTTCACCCTTTGCCTGAATGCGTCTTAGTTTTTCTGGAGCTTTAGTTTGGCTTATTTAGCTGTAAAAACAATAACAAAAACAAACATATCAAACAAGTTGTTATTGCCTAATTTGCTATATTTTTGCTTAGCTTTGTATAACTGGGTGGTATAACTATAATTTTAAAATAGACAATAGTAACAAGTTGCTATTCCCAAGGCTATAAACAGGTCACCAATGGTCAATTATTCATGGCTAAAGAAATGCAGACTTGATAACTGGAAGAAAACCAGTTTAAGGGCAAAGAAACAATTGTCTAACATACGCAAAACACACCATACACAATGAATTTAGATGTAGCAAGGAGTAACAGTTCAATGAAGTGAAGGGGAGGGAGGATGGGGGGAAGGCTTAATGGTTTGTTACATTCACAAAGTCAAATACATAAATTATAAAATTCTGCTGTTAAGATTTCCTGCACAAATACGACTCTCTTATCTCTTCTCTTCTATATGCAATTATTAGTGGAAAGTTTTTCTTTCTCTACAGGATCTTGCCTCATACTTTCCACAGAATGCTGAAAAAAGCCAGAAGAATCTCAAAAAGATAAGCTAAGCAAGACAATTTCTACTAAAAGATTAAAAAAAATCAGTACCTTGTGGCATGTCATTTATACATATCTAAGTACCTCGTAAGTTTTGGAGTCCTGAGCAGAATGTCTGGCTTCCTTATGTAGTCAGAATAGCTAGATATTCAAAATGGGGTGTACCAAATCTAACATTCTAGGTTCCAAGCATCAAAAGTTAGCCTAACAGCAAATATGTTGGAGAAAAACATACGCTGAGCTCCACTTCTCCCAGTCATCTTTATATTGCAGCTGGATTTCCATCCGTAACTGAGAATCACATCCTTGATATCTGGCCTAGTGGGAGGTGTTGGAACTAGATGATCTTTAAGGTCTCTTCTAACCCAAACCATTCTAAGATTCTATCTCTTTTGGAGTTTTACACGTAGGTTAATTGTCTCTCACAGTCCCAGCTGGAGACAGAACAGTAATAGTGATGTCTGAAGACTTCTTTTTCTTTTAGAACTTATTGGTGAGATCTTGCATTCAGTTATCTCAAAGATTATTGTGCAATGAGAGAGCTAGAGCACTTATGGGAAAGGTTATAGAACGGGCTGAAGTGGTCGCCTCACAAAGCCCTCAAGGACCAGTCATATACAGAATGGCACAGGAACAGACCGTTAGACCAATAGCATTGTGGAAAACTATTGGTTTTCAACATAATGCCCTGAGGATAAACAGTAGATTCAATGGCCTGACTTTTAAAATTGATTGAGTAGGCAGGACACTTACATAAAACTGTCTGAACATGTGAGCCCTAGGTAATTGACAGTATTCATTCACCTATGCTCATCTCTCCTTCATGACATGTGGTAGAGCAAAACATAGCATCACGTGTTTTTTATAACATTTGTAGCAGCTTGTAATTTTTTCACATGTAACATGTTTCTGACTGCTGTGTATAAAGCTGAAGCAGGAAACAGATACAAGAAGTATTTTAGTAGTTATGGCAACTACTGTTAGAAAGCAAGGGTTGGATAAAGTGCATGTGTTGTATCATAACAGATTTCTATTGTTTCCTAATCCTAGACAAGTTGAGTTGTTGTCTAGTTGAATACCAATTTAAGGTTTTGCTTCCATTTTTTTTTAAATGGAGTTGATATATGATATTTTGTTTACTAAAGAGAAATCTTAGATTTAGTGGGGAGTAGCAAGGAAATATCACTTCCATATTGATATACTTACAGGTATTTCCTTGGAGCAATAGAATTACCATTTTGAGATATCACTGGCAGAAATCTTTTAGTTCAATAAATTGTCGACATGAATATTTAAGAAACATAGACATCAACTCATCGGAATCATAACATACTTGATTAAGAGGTCAGATCATCTAGTCAAACCACTCATAAGGAAGGTGAAATATAACTGAATGTTCCTGCTTATCTGTAGTGAATCTGTCCTTTCAAAAAATGCAGGAAAGAAATTCTTCTTAACAATATTTTTATACTTAGGAGTAAGTCAAGCAGAAATTAAAAATATTTAATAAGTCACTGGATCCTACACTGCATGGAAAACCCTGATTAACCCAGAGAGTTTGATCTGTGCATTTTTCTGGTATTACCATATTCTGTCAAAAAAGACATTAAAAGTTCTAATTTTCTGTATTTCATCAAAGGAGGCTTGCAGAAAAGCCATTAGTAATATTTACATTTATTTCTAAGTCTCTAATAGTCTTACCGCTCTATGACAAAGTCACATTAGATAGGATTAATCTGAGCAGCCATAGATTTAACCTAAAACAGATGTCTCACGTAGGTCAGATGAATCATATCTCTAAGTGATTAACTGTCTCCAGTATAAAGGAAGCTTAGGATAACTACCTCATATGTAGAAGTATACATCATAAATGTCTAAAGTTAGGTGAAAGAAATCCTGTCTTGTGGCTTCAAAATATGTGGCTCAAGCACTTGAGTACTGGTTTCATAACTAGGTTACAAAGATAAGTGAGTATGAAGCCAGTAGTGGGGCGTATGGAAACAGGCAAAATTTATTAAACTCATCTGATGTAGAGATTACTGGCATTACGTTATATTACTTTTTTGTGTGATCACTGATGACTCATTTTAGTGATGGCAGCCTTTTCAGCAATCAGGGAATTGGTAATTCCCATAGGGAGACATAAATATGGATAGGCTAATTTTCAGTCTGCAGAGACTACATATGGGTGGGTTTTTTTCTGCTGGAGTAGCCATTTGACAGGTTGTGAAATGGGAGCTAAGTACTGATGAAGCTGAGAATAGCTGTCCACAAGAAAACGTGTAAATGGCAGCATTAATACGAGAAAATTGAAAATAAACTTAATATCACTGAGAAACAAAAATACTTGAAATAAACTACTCTTTATATTACAGTTGCACATATATTACATGTAAACCTAGAGTAAAACTTAAAATGTTACACTGATCCTAGAGGTAGCAAAGTTTTTCAGGTCTGAACGAGCAGTCTTGATGTTCTAACTTGATGAACAAAAGGCAGGATTTGGCTCTGGGCTAACATGCAGCATAAATATAACTCTTTTACTTAATAAAAATTAAAATGCTATTTGTGTTGATTTTAACATAATCCTGGGCAGATATCTAATAAACAATATATAAGTTATTATTTTTCCTTAAGGCTAGGAGTGAAAACAGCTGTTTGTAGAGCCCTACCTTTTCCTTTTTTTTCTAATATTGCAGTGATTCTGATGAAAGAAGTCTGTATCTGTAGAAAAACTAAATATATAATATATATTTGCTCCTTCCCAGGTGAATTCAGTCACTGCAGAGAAATTATATGTTGTATTCAAACTTTTTCCAACAATAATTATGTAAATATATTAATAAAAGAATTCACTTTTTTCCTCTGTCTGTGGCATTTTGGGAATCATGATAGGCATGCATTATTATGACAGATCGGTCCTAGAGGGAAAGAGGCAGCAGGGATATTGAGTGGGGGGCCTTTCAGACCAGCATAGCAAGGTAAGGTTCAGCAGCATCTGGCAAGCTGCTGGTGGTTCCTGGGCTCAGGTGTCAGGATCAGTCTGTAAATTGCAGGAAAAGAGTTTCTGATGCATAAAAGTCTTTGCATAACCTCTGTCCTGAAACAGTTTACAACTTAAAATCAAAAAACCAGTATGGGACTGAAATCTGAAAAGCTTGTGTTGGAGCCATGGTGGATGTTGCTTTGGAAGCAAACTGTTGGACTTGCTGGCCTTTAGCAAGGCGTCCTTTCACTGTGATTATTGATGAAGTAGGATACTGTTGACCCACTCTGCAGCTGTCAAAGTAAAGTTAAAACTGAAGACTGGTGTTTCCTAGGGCTGAACCAGTGTGAAGGATGTGAGGCATCTTCTACTTTGTCGATCCAGGATCTTTAGTGGGAGCACGAAAAAGAATATTTGCCTGAGGGGAGATGCTAGGGATGATAGGCTTTCAGGCTTCTGTGATGAGTAATGGAGAAGTAAATTCTATGCTGGTTGAAGTTTTTGGACTTTAAAATGGCATTATTTTCAGTAGCAGTGATGTTTTCTTTGTACTAGGTATTAAAACATGAAGAAAGATGAAGGCTACTTTGCATGGTTTTATCCTGCATGGTTGCATTCAGCAGCAGCACTGAAACAGGAAAGATTGCAAGACATATTGAAATAAAATTTGGGGAAAAATGAGTGAGCCGGGAATAAACAACAACACTGTATCAACACTGAGCATGGCAACACGATCTTCACACACATCACAGTTGCCTTTTCCCCAGATTTCACCTGGATTTCTTCTCAAAGGTTGTGCTCATGATAGATATCCCAGCACATGCCAGTCTACATGATGTGGCACAGCCCAATACAAGTGCAGCATCTTCTACTTTTTAGAGCAAGATCTCTAAATGTACCAAAATATGCCTTAAATGTATCCAACCGCACGAATTAGGAAGGCCCAGCATGAAAAGTTGCATCATTGATGTTTTCTTTGGATTTAAAAACAGGAGGCACAGAAAGGAAATTTACCTTATCTATCTTCTGTCATCCTCCTCACACAAGTTTACTCCCAAGTGAGGTCTGCTTCAATAAAAGTAAATTACCAGTATCTTTTTCCCTTGGGAACTTTTGAAGAGGAAGAAACTTTGCACAAAATATTGTTCATCAAATGCTGGGAATGATTTCTCTTTTCATTAACTTGTTGCAGATTAGCGGGGGAATGAGTTACTAAACTTATTCACTCTGTGTATTGACACAAACACTTGCTGACTTGCAAACTATAGCTTCCTACCCTAGTTCAGTTGATGTGGAGTGTGTACAACTTGTACAAATAAACGGCCAGGTGATACATCTTACTTCTGCCAAGGCAACATGCCATGTCCTCAGTTCACATTAGAATTACAATGACAAGAGCCCTACAAAAAGTTCTTATAAACCCTCTAAGCACATTTAATGTAATTGTCAAGGGAGAAAACTATCTGGCTGCAGCACTATTCCAAATCTTGGCAATTGTAAGTTCACTGATACCTGTATGGCTATACACGCATAAAAGAGATGATGCAGTTTCAGAATCATCTACCTTAAACATTAAGAAAATTAGTCTGGATTAATGTTTACAATTACAAACATGGTTTCTGCATTTTGTATGTGACCATCCATCACTCTGCATAACGTTTTAAAATAGAAGGCTTCAGTAGTTTGGTTTTGGCTTGACATTTGACCTGGCAAAGAAAGAGTCCAGTTAGAGATTTTTCTGATTGTGATTTAATGATTTTAACTGTTTTCAGTATAGGCTGGGAAATAAAAAATACTTCTTTCATAAGCAGACAGAAAATAATCTCTTGGTAACTTTAGAACATATTTTACTGGCTGTTCAGTATTGCTGTCCAGGAATAATCGCCTTCAACTGCTCATCTACATTTCTGATTATTAAATTTTAAAGAGTCTGACAGTCTGAGACATAAAGAATTAATATAATTCTATATCACAGCTGTAAAAGACTGATATTATTCTTTCTCAGTTGTATTCAGCAAAATTAGAAATACAAGGTTTGTTTCTAGCGGGGAACTACACAGCCCGCTCTAAGATTTTGTGTTGTGTTATACCAAGTACCTCTGAGTGTGAAGAAACACTGCTTTGTTTGCCATTACACTGCTTTTCAAAAAGAGCATTCTTTCTAACCATGCATATAAAAGCAGTTATGAATCTGTGCCATTATCTTCACAGGTTAATGAAATAATTATCTTATTATTAAATGAAGTAGTTCATGCTTCCCACACCCTTTCAAACACAGCATAACCTGCACTGAGAAATCTTTATTATGAAACCATTATTTGACAGATAAGTCTGGCTGGTTACCAAAACCACTCAAGCTTCCCCTTTTCAGATAAGATCTTTGAAAAGAAGGTGCAGGAGCCAACTCCAGTAACAGAACACTACTGCATAAATTATAGAATCTTTTCAATTTAATGTATAAAGCCAAACTGTAATGTTTAGATGACAAAGACTATTTTCATGAACATCTTTCACATTAATAATGAAGGACCTAGGCACAGTAATCAATCATACATAATTTTAAGATTGCTAATTCATCTCACAGATTTTGCATATGTGACCTGTCACTCACTCTTCAACCCATTCGCACAGCCTTCCTCCATAAGGAACAGTATTTATGCATATTGTATGGTAAACTACGTCAATACATCAGTCCTCCATCCATGCACTATTAGTGATAAATAATTAAACATCCAAACAGAAGAGGAGCTAACATATCTATACAAAGTGTTGGCAAAAGTCAATTACTTTTTATCCAGATGTGGAAGAGATGTGATTTCAGGAGAGGCAGACAGATTTGAGAACACTCCTTTTCATTTCTTAGAAGGGACTTCAGAAATCTCTTCTATACCTTTCTACTTGTATCTGCACAAAGGGACTGTAGAATGAACATAAAATGCTATTACATTGGATAGATATTTCACGTACATATTTGCACCTATTTATTGCTCAGAAGATAACAGAAACCCAATCCTTATATTGTTTCTGCACATGTAGATTTGATAAATTATTCATAAGTGGCTTTGGGTGGAGATCGAGCACACTACATCTATCCTAATTTCACCTATCAGCTATGTAACATATCCAGTGAATTCATGGAATGATACAGATTTTTAGAAAAGTAAGCTAAGAACATGTGGCTTGCTTACATCATCGAGTGTGGCCAGCAGGTCGAGGGAGGTCATCCTTCCCTTCTACTCTGCCTTGGTGAGGCCGCATCTGGAGTACTGTGTCCAGTTCTGGGCTCCCAGGTTCAAGAAGGACAGGGAACTACTGGAGAGGGGACAGCAAAGGGCTACCAAGATGATTAGGGGACTGGAACACCTCTCTTATGAAGAAAGGCTGAGGGATTTGGGTCTCTTCAGTCTGGAAAAAAAGATGAATGACTGAGAGGGGTTCTTATTAACGCTTATAAATACTTGAAGGGTGGGTGTCAGGATGATGGGGCCAGGCTCTTTTCAGTGGTGCCCAGCAACAGGACAAGAAGTAATGGGCATAAACGTGAACATCGGAAGTTCCGCCTAAACATGAGGAGGAACTTCTTTACCCTGAGGGTGACAGAGCACGGGAACAGGCTGCCCAGAGAAGTGGTGGAGTCTCCGTCTCTGGAGACATTCAAAACCCGCCTGGACGCGTTCCTGTGCAACCTGCTCTAAGATGACCCTGCTCTGGCAGGGGGTTTGGACTAGATGATGTCCAAGAGGTCCCTTCCAACCCCTATCATTCCATGATTCTAGATTTGTCCTCTTTAAGAAAAACATTTCTTATTGAGAAAAGCATATATTCCCAGTTTTCATATTTGAGAAATGCAGAACATATAAATACTCAGGCAAATAAAGGTGAATTGTGCTAAGCCAAACATCAAAATGTCAGGGTGAAAAAATCTGAGACCTGTTTCTTGAAATCTAGGATCTAGTACCCTGTGATCATGCAATCTGTATAAAATAGACTGCACTTTTTTTTGCCTCTGCCAAGACTCCCATGTTAATAGCATTATGTAAGTGCAAAGTGTAATTGTAGTAATAAGTGGAAGAGAGAGAAATAGAAAAAGTAGCTAAATGTTAAGCAATAATAGTGAGAAATATGTATACATTTCATTAAAAGATAATTACATTTAAAGGAGAGAAATTCAGAATGATATTTAATTAGTTCTGCAATAGAAACAATTATCATGAAGAACGCATATGTAGGAACAATAAAAATGAGCCTTTTCCCAAAAGTATGTAATTACACATAAAAAAATGGAATACAGAATATAATTAATACAAATGATATAAAGCTGTCTGGTTGTTTTGTTTTGTTTTGTTTTGTTTTCTTCAAATTATTCACATTTAGAAAAAGTTGGACATAATAATGAGACTAAAAGTACTTATACAATCTGCAATCTTAACAGGATCTTAGCTGAGAAGCCCTCTAAGACTATATAGAAATCCTAAGATATGTCAAAAAAACCCACAAAGTTACCTTTCACATTTTAAAACACAAATACAAATAAATTCCTAAAGTGGACTGGCATAGTGATAAATGCATGTGGTTGGATAGTGATTTCTAGCTCTATGATTTTCATCTATTCTGTCTAGTATAGAAACCAGAATGAGGGTTTCAAAGCACTGAATGTCTCCGCCTCCCTTCCCAATAAGTAGCCCTGAACATTATTTTTAGCTCCTCTGTGTGTTACGCACTTACCTGTCCAAGTAATTTTTGTATTTTTTCAGTGTGGAATTATAATTGTGATTTAAGGATGAAATTCAAGTTTTCTGTACAGCAATTCTGGGTATGAGGGGTATTCCTGCATACACCCACAGTGCTCTTAGCCATCAGCTAGTCTCTCCATAGATGAGACAATGCACCAATTTGAAACAGCATACTGACTTGAGACAAAATGATTGACTGAACTCCTAGCCACTGTCAAATAAAACATTTGATTAACTGATGCAGAAAGTGAGAGTTCTGGACCGTCCCAGATATTCCCCCAGGCTGTGCATAGGCCACTTGGTAGGTGTTATTTGTGCGCTTAATTGTGTTGGTTTTCTAGGGTGGGGAATCTGGCACTTTCAGAGACTCTACCAATTCCTGATGTAGAATTGACCAAAAGATATATAAATAATATAAAATAGTGTAAACTGTTCCTACTTATTCAGGTTTGGTCACACAGCAGCCTTTTGTATATGGAGAAGACAGACAAGAGATGTTTTGTACGCAGTTTAAGATAATATACAGAGAATGATCATGTGTTTTCTAAAGTGGTCACATAGGACCATCAGCCATCTAGGTTATAAGAGTTAATTAGAACAGTTTTGGAAGTCTTAGCTGATTCGGGTGAAGATACTGTTGAAAAGAGGCTCTTGCAACAGGGACTCTCATCATCATTCAAATAGCAACCAGCCATCCTGTTCAGTGGATTTGATTCCTCACATAAGCATTACCCTATTCAAAGATGCCAATAAATTAGAACTTTAAAAAAAAACCCTCTGTCTGTGAATGTCTGTGCAGCACCTTATGCAGAATGTGCTATTCTCGCTTAAAGTTCTTTCTAACATTGAAACAACAGAAGCAAAACAAAGCATTTGTATATAACATTAGAGCAAACAAAATAATCAAGGTAGCAAACTACCTTTTCAGCCCTGGTAAGCTAAAGTTAAGAGTGGAAATCAGCACAAATACAAGGAAAAAATAATTTATGACTCTACTGAAAAGATCAACTGCAATCAAGGAAGGTTTTTTCAAGCTACATGGTTTTAGTTACAGACTTCTTTAATTCCCTGAGTCAAGTCCTCTCATTCTACAAAACTTACAGAACAAGCTGAAGGATTGAGTTGAATAGATTGATGATAGGTAGATAGATAGACGGATGGATTAATTATTTATGTTGCTGAATGGAGGTCAGATCTCTACTTTCATCTTTTAGACCTGGCTGCATATTTAATACTCTTATTAGAAAGATGGCTGGAATGCCTGATGTTAATGTTCCCAATTGTTGATAGATCGTGGTCTCCAGGAGGCCTCCAATGTCTCTTCAACCTAAATTATTCATATCTCACTAATTATTTATACCCTGCTTATTTTAAAGAACAGGAATTATCTACACACTAATTAAAACTGTCAAAATTTTTTAATACTGCTCTAGGTGAATCTGCTTTGGCAGGGGGGTTGGACTAGATGATCTCTGAAGGTCTTTTCCAACCCCTACCATTCCGTGATTATTTAAGAAGGCAAAAAACGTCAATGGTGAGATTGAATACACAATATGAATCTCTCTCTTCTTGGTACTACAGTGCTTGGTACTACTACTACTAAGCGTCAAATGCATGTACTATTTTGGAAATCTGGGGTGGGATTCATTTGACCAAATGTAAATATCTATGTGACAGATAGTTTGACCTACCTGTCTTGATGTCTATTTGTAATAAATGGAGACAAATTAGCAAGAACAGGACATGATTAATTTAATTCTGAAGCAAAAGTCTAAAACTGAATAGAGAAAGCATGTTGAGGAAGTGCTTAATTTCTTCCTTTATGACAGGAAACCTAGGATAATCAACTCAGATGTGGCCATCTGCCTTATGACAACTGTTGTGCACAGTCATGTTCTAAGCCTTCAGCAGAAAGTACACATTTTTCTACACACTGATTGCAAGATCAGATTCAACTTCTTATAACAGCATAAATATTTACAGCTTTTTTATTTTAAATTATTTTAAAATAAAAAAAGGAAACATTATGTTATGATGGTCCATGTAGCTGCATTTAATACTGAAGAATATTCAGTAACTGAATGCAGTTTTGCATCATTATCTACTAATATGTCATTATCGATATAATTTCATTAGTATGCTTACTGCAAATGGCTTACTAAAGGCAGGAATTTTGAACGGTTTATTATAGGCCTGAAAAATTGTCCAACTGAAATTAATGGTACATTTCTCACAGAATTCTGTAGGTGCAAAATCAGGAAAAATGATGAGGGCTCTACAAATTAAGTAATTAAAGGCTGAGGTCAGATGTACAAGATCGAATTTGGTCCTACAAGGCTGAACACAGCAATGTTTATCTTTCAGACAGTTTCCAGCTTAGAGTAATTCATAATACCAGCCAAAATGCTTGAGCTGTGCGTATGTTTTCAATAATGATATTCATCAGACCTAGGCACTGGGTGGGAAGTCATACTTGCTATGCTCAAAGGACAGGTAAGAGTGGAGGACAGCTTTCTAAAAAGTTAGACACTTTCTCTAGACTGTGGAAAGTTTTGGTTTTGTCTGCTTGAAACTCACAAATGTGAAGTATCCTCTGAAATTAGGTACATATGACTTGTAGTTTTAGGGTTAAAAAGGAGTGAATGTTTTGTTTCTAATACCACTGGTGGTGAAAGACAAAATAGTGCTGAAAATGCCACATCTTTTGTATGTGTGAGACTTTTTACTAGCAAATGTATAACGACATGATTTGACATCTAAATCTGACCTATGAATCTGTTGAGTTTTATGTCACTGAGTGGGATATGTCTGTTTTCTGTTTATTTGCCTTTATGAAGGTACAAATAAATGCCTTTGCAATAACTTGAGGACAAGTCTGTGACACGGGTATGTATAAAAGTAGTCAAATAAGCTGTCTTTACTACTTACAAATATATATATCTACTGCACGACCTAAACCACAACTGATAAAACCCTCATAAATATATGCTTGTTCAAGCCATGGAATTACTTTTCTTTTTGCAATGCCTTGTCCGATAGAATACTAACGTTCTGTTCATGAACAATACTGAGTGTGGAAACCTATGCCTACCACTGCAAAGAACAAAAATTATACAAGGAGTGAAGGAACAAACAGTTAAAGACTACAATGTCTTGCTGTCATTTTTCTCGCAAAGTACTCATCATCCTCAAAGTTCAAGATCTTGTCTTTAGATAACTAAAATAAGAGAAGGGTTCAGTTCTGTAGCACTCCAAATCACTTTACAGATGCAAATATTTCACATAACAAAGGATCATGTTTTCCTAGCTGTGTTCTTACTTGAGGCTGTTAGCTCCCTCAGGTTATGTCCATCCTACACCAGACAGACTGCACCGATCACAAGACTGAAGGAATTAAGTATATTAGGCAGATTTCCTGTTAGTTTTTTTGCTTGCAGATCTTTCACCCTAGTTCTTTAGATGAAGGTTAATTGCTTAAAATAAGTCCAATGTATTAGTCACTGTGGCTTTAGTTACTTAATCTTCCTCCACCAGAAACAGGTGACCAAGTTACTACAATCTATCAACAAGCAAGAACTGAAAGAGGGAGAGTAAAATAGCTGAACAGCATAAACAGTAAATGAAGCAAAAAGAGAAAAGAATCCATGTGCCTTATTTGGGGACAAAAAAAACCCCACAAAACAGACAAACAAAACCACCAACAACAGACAAAACCACCAGACATCTGGACGGGGCAGCAGGAGAACAAAAAGATCAAAGTAAGCACTGAGCTAAGCACATTAGCAGTCATAGCAGAATACAGAAATAACAAGGACTCCCTGGCTACACTAATAAATTTAACAGCATTCAGGAGCTCAATCCTCCAAGCTATGGAAGTGCTGAAAGACTCCTTGACAGGCTTGTGGGTCATGGCTGCTAGGCCCCTCCCAAACTGTCCATGGGATTGCTCAGAAACTGGAATATCTGTGACATACTCAGCAGGCAGCTTGCATGAAACCATAAGTTTTTGAGGCCTTGTTAACTAGCATGTATAGGAGGCATTTCATGTTAGAATCATAGAATTATTTAGGTTGGAAAAGACTTTTAAGATCATCAAGTCCAACCTTAAAACTAATACTACCAAGTCCACCACTAATCCATGTCCCTAAATGCCACATCTACATGTCTTTTAAATACCTCCAGGGATGGTAATTCAACCACTTCTCTGGGCACCCTTTTCCAATGCTTCACAATCCTTTCAGTGAAGAAATTTGTCCTAATATCCAATCTAAACCTCCTCTGGTACAACTTGAGGCCATTTCCTCTTGTTCTATCACTTGTTACTTGGGAGAAGAGACGAACACCCACCTTGCTACAACCTCACTTCAGGTAGCTGTAAAAGCAATGAGGTCTCCCCTCAGCCTTCTTTTCTCCAGGCTAAACACCCCCGGTTCCCTCAGCCACTTCTCATAAGACTTGTGCTCTAGACCCCTCACCAGCTTTGTTGCCCTTCTCTGGACATGCTCCAGCACCTCAATGTCTTTCTTGTAGTGAGGGGCCCAAAACTGGACACAGTATTCGAGGTGGGACCACACCAGTGATGAGTACAGGGGGACAATTACATCCCTAGTCCTGATGGCCACACTATTTCTGATACAGGCCAGCATACTAATGGATTTCTTGGCCACCTGGACACACTGCTGGCTCATATTCAGCCAGTGTCGACCAACACCCTCAGGTCTTTTTCTGGCAGGTGGCTCTCCAGCCACTCTTCCCCAAGCCTGTAGCGTTGCATAGGTTTGTTGTGACCCAAGTGCAGGACCCAGCGCTTAGACTTATTGAACCTCATACCACTGGCCTCAGCCCACTGATCCAGCCTGTCCAGATCCCTCTGTAGGGCCTTCCTACCCTCAAGCAGGTCAACAATCCCACCTAACCTGGTGTTTTCTGCAAACTTACTGAGGGTGCACTCGATCCCCTTGTCCAGAACATTTAGATAAAGATGCTAAAGAGAACCAGTCCCAGTCCTGAGCCCCAGGGCACACCACTTGTGTCTGGCCGCCAGTTGGATTTAACTCCATTCACCTCAATTCTTTGGGCCTGGTCATCTAGCCAGTTTATTACCCAGCGAAGAGTGTATCTGGCTAAGCCATGAGCAGCTCATTTCTCCAGGAGAACGCTGTGGGAAATGGTGTCAAAGGCTGTACTAAAGTCTAGGTAGGCAACATCCACAACCTTTCCCTCAGCCACTAAGCGGTTGTCCTTGTCACAGAAAGAGAATGAGTGTGCTGCCACTAAAGGTGTTCAGAGAATAAATCTTCATCATCTTGCACTGACGTTATTCATAATGCTAGCCTTTAGGTGAAAGTGTTTGCATCAGGGGGGAAAAAAAAACAAACCCAAAACCAAAAATCACACCAAAAACTAAGCAACCAACCAAGAACTTCCCCCCCCCACCAAAAAAAAAAAAAAAACCAAAACCGAAAACAGAAACTGAAGGCACTTGGCAAAAGGGGGCAGAAAGGATAACTAGTGAAATATACAGTCTCCTAAAGAAAAAGTGCAGACTATGGAAAGTTAATATACTACAGTTCCTCAACAAAAGACAGTTCTGAACACCTTTATTTCTATGACAAATTGAAAAAAAAAAAAAGTCTAATAATATTGAGGCATATTGAACTTAATTAGTCATAGGTATCTGTACAAACAATAGTATATGTGTACACAACTTTTAAAAAGGTCATTGGACTTGTCATTGCAGGACTCCCGTTGTCTTCTGTGGCATCTGTCCTAAGAACTTTTTATGAAATATCAGCCTAAGCAAGACTTAACTACCCAAATCTATCACCTTCCAAAGTTGAAGTAGAAGAAATAAACACTAATTTATCGTGCTAATGTTAGCCTTAAGACTTTGTTTATCATAAATACATAGATAGCCAAAAAGAATTATAAGCTACCCAACAGATACTCACCTCTAGAAAAAAAATCAGCAGAATTTTTCTAACAGGATACATTCTAACATTATACATCAGTATACATTTTAAATCATAATAAGAAGGATCAAAGTTTACCCTGACAAAGTATGATAATATAGTATTTTCAGGACACGTGAGCTTGGTCTGTCTAAGTTTCAAGGACAGCTAAAATCTTCCTGACCACAATAATACGGTGCCGGGTCCGACTTAATAAACCCTGCTGAGAATTAGCATTCATTTGTTTGAGGTCTGTGTTATGCTAGAAGGTCAAAGATTGCAGACAACTATTTAAAATATACCATGTAAACTCAACCTCTACAACAAAATACTAAAAGGCAGTTGGGAAACCCATAATTACATTAAGATTTTACTTCTGTTTTCCCATGTACAAGGGTCAAAATGACATTATTTACAAATTTGGTCTTTTCTAACTGGTCCTCATATCTTAGTATAAATTATTCATATATATCATTTAGCTGTCATAATTAAAATTTGTCCCTTTGTTCTGTGCACATAAAACCATACTCCTCTCCTTAGTTAGCTATGCAGAGAAGGAAATACAAAACCAGCTTCTACTAATATGGCAGTGCAATATTGAAAACAGCTCTTTTTTCAATAGAATGTGACACAGGGCAGTATTCTGTAAGTATCTTGTCAGTAAGATGGCTGCCACAAGCAGGAGACTCAGATATCCCAATTATGAAGTAAAATTTTATTTTCAAATACAGTTTATTCACACTGAGGAGCACTTTCTGAGTTTCATACTGCTGGCTGAGCAAAACAGATACAATTTTCTTTTAACTATTTATTTGTAAATCTCCTCTGAGTATTAAACACATTCACAAAGATATGTCCCTAAAGAGAACAAGTACAAACTTTATCTTGACATTTGATTTAAGCTGTGTTAGGAAACTTTTTTGACACACAGTTTTTCCCCCAGGCACTGAAATAGAGCAGATTGGTATGAAGATTTGTGCTTAAAGAGAAGACCTGATTTTATAGTGAAATGTGAATATGAATAATACTCTTAATCTCTGCAGATTTTCCTACCTTTCAGTAATATGCTACCATGTAATATCATTAGCAAAACAAAAGAAAAAATATCATCCTTCCTTGAAAGGATACTATTAAGTTATTTTAGCTCAAAGTTTGACCTGCATTAGTATAAGCTCTTGGCAAAAGTCCTCTTGGGGAAAAACAAGAAAAGCATTAATCTGTTACTTACTAAAATTACCACTCTGGCTCAGCAGAAAGAGTAAAATTAAAACATTCCAGGTGATATCATGGTTCTACAAAAAGCAGAATGAAAAAAAAAAAAATCTTATCTTACTTAGTGAACTGTTTCTGAATGTTGCTTTTGAATCATTTTCTATGGTCTACTATAATTCAGAGGAAAAATCAGAAAAGCCTTGTATATTTATGATCCTGATTAAAATTGGTGATAGTTTGAAAAGTTCGTTTTTACAGCTTTCTTTAGGCTGTAGTACACTCATCAATAGTAATAAGTCTATACAAAATAGAAAATTTTACATACATTTTTATACCAAATTTCAGTAAATGCATAATTATCAATTACTATAATTATTAACTATAGAATTATCAATTTCATCATTTTTTTTCCTGATAAGTCTAATTTCTTTTCTACAAATAGCTTATTGGTAAGAAAGATATGGAAAATCTTCCCAACAGGAGAAAAAAAAGACATGCATCTTTCCAAATAGAAGTTAACATGACATGCTTGCTCAGACAAATGAATAGGCTTTGTTCATCATAGGCACCACAGGTGTTTCATAGCATGGTACTAAAGTGAGCTGCATTTGATCTGGGAGATTATTTTAACTTGTTTCAGTGATCCAAAAGAACTCTATAAATGCTGTATAGAAATAAAGTGATGAACCTGATTAATTAGAATTTTTTTGACACAGAAATGATATTATGATGTCTTCATCAGAATACAGTCTCTATGAATGTGATAAGTGTATGTGCACTGTTGCTTGACCAAACCTATATTTTAATTTATAGTATGCAGTTGTATACTGTATAATATATAGTGTTGTTATTACTGGTAAAAAATGTTCTTATTAATGAATAAAACACATAGAACTCACATCTGTAAGGAAAGTACTTTTAATTTTTTTTAATAAATTAATCAAAAAGTACATCATCATTTTCTCAAGGGATTAGCACTGGAAGTAATCCTAAAACTGTTTTGAAAAAGGTAGTGGTATATATTTTTCTCTCTAACTGTACCAAGCCTAAGGAGCAAAAACTTTTAAAAGAGAGGGATGAATCCTAGCCAGCATAGAACACTGGACGTATCTTGTAGATCTTGAGAAATGGCTCACTGTTGACACAGTAATTTCAGGGGGACTGTTTAACAGAGTAAAACAAACTTATCACACTTTCACGGCAGTTCACTCAGAAGTTGCCGTGCTAGCCTCTCCTGCTGAGTTGAAATTATTCGTTCCAAACTGTTCAACCACAGATAATCAGAGACAGGTTATGATATACTTTTATGAATCAGAAAAAAAAAAATATCTAACATAATTTCCAGATTTATTTTCTCTTAGTAGTCTTGAGTTGTTCAGAGATCAAGTACGCTCTTTTTGAAGTAGATAGAACAGGATTAGGCACTCATTTTCAGACAAATCCCATGCCTGAAAGAGCAAGTTCCTGTATTTGTGTTTTGGCAGGTTGAAAGCTATGATCAATATTCTTTGACATTTTTTCATGGTACGTAATCATGAAATGTTAGTTGTTCTAATGACTACGATTTCAAGCCATTGCATTTGAAAGGGTCAGTGGTTGAAAAGTTGATATTTGTAGCAGTCCTGTGTGCTCGTTTGTGATTACTGCTTCTGAAATGTTGAGCGTACCTTCTATCATAACAGCCTTTTATAAATGCATTTTATTGCCAAATAACTTTCTCTGTGGGTATATTTTCTTATCTGTGCAGAATTTGGTTTTCTCTTTAGCTGACAAATTATTCTCTTGCTGAGAGGAGTACACCTTTCTTGTAAAATTTCCAAGATGTTTGCTGGACTGTGTTTCGCAGCAGATGTCCACTCCCTGTTTCAGGGAATTATATTGATATACCTTTGAATACTTCAGTGACATCATGTTACACACAGTTGATAAGCTACTTTCACATATTAGAAGTTCATTCCTGATATACAACCTTCATCTCTAAGTATTTAAGAATATAAATATTTCAAACAAAATATTACCTCTTGGCTGCCATAATGCTATATTTTGAAATCTTTTGATTGCTGAACCATCTCCTCTTCATAGTTAGTCTTTTGAATCCATTAGGATTATTTATATTACTAATTCCAAGATTAATACAAGGCAAATAAAATATGACCAACTTCAAGGATAAATTATTAAACCTTGCTGTATGAGATATATTGAATCTGTCCTTATCACAATGATATCTTCTCATTTCATGAAATCGTTGAGGCAGTAATAGATCAGAGTATTTGGCTTGTAGAGTGTTCCTACAAAACACTGTGCAAAAGCATGTATCTTCTAGAGACGCTAGTAAAAATTAAAAAAAAAAAAAAAAAACAACCAAAAAAAAAAACCACGACCAAATTTTATAGATTTCTAGCAAATAACTCTCTATCAATTTGAAAGTAATAAAATGAATTATTTCTGTATCTTCTGTGATGAAAAATAAATTATTCGCTCCCCACCTCCAAAGCCAGACTTCCTTTTCTGTTGAGGGAAGGGGGTGGAGGGGATTGTGGGGGGGAAAGATTACTTTAATGGCTGACTTTGCTATAAAGGAAAAATATTTTGTTGGGAGAAGCAAGGTAACGGACCAGGCCAACAAACATACCTTTGTGTAGAAAGACCGGTCTGCTATTGCAACTGCTGAGTCTACTCAATCACAAAATGGTTGAGATTGGAAGGGACCTCTGGAGGTCATCTGGGCAACCCCTCTGCTCAAGCAGGGACACCTAGACCCAGTTGAGGACCAGCTTTTGAATATCTCCAAGGAAAGAGCCTCCACAGCCTCCCTGGGCAACCTGTTCCAGTACTTGATCATGCTCACAGTAGAAAAATGTTTCCTGATGTTCAAGTGGAACATCCTGAAGAACTTGTCTCCATCCTCCTTACACCATTCTTTCAGGTATTTATAGGCATTAATAAGATCTGCACCCCGCCCTGCCCCACCATGAGCCTTCTCCAGGCTGAACAGTCCCAGCTTTCTCAGTCTTTCCTCATTGGAAAGATCTCCCAGTGTCTTCATCAGTTTCATTGCCCTTCATTGGACTCTCTGCAGTATATCCATGTCTCTTTCGTACTGAGAGCCCAGAACTGGACACAGTACTCCAGGTGTGACCTCACCAGTGCTCAGCAGATGGGAAGGATCACTTCTCTCGACCGGCTGACAGTACTTTTGCCTAATGCACACCAGGATAACATTAGCCTTCTTTGACACAATGCTGGCTTGTGTTCAACTTGGTGTCCACCAGAACCCCAGGTCTTTTTCTGCAAAGCTGCTTTCCAGTTGGGTGGTCCTCAGCATATCAGTTTCTTCACAGGTGCAGGACTTTGCACTTCCCCTTGTTGAACTTCATAAGGTTCCTGTCAGCCCATTTCTCCATCCTGCTGAGACCCCCCTGGATGGCAGCACAACCCTCTGATGTATCAGTCACTCGTCCCAGTTTTCTGTCATCAGCAAACTTGCAGAGGGTACACTCTGCCCCAGTCTGTTAGGACATACCTAGAAAAGGAATAACAGAGTAGGGGAGGAGAGGAGAGGTCTGAATCTAACCTACTTTTTAATTCTAATGATAAAGAGATTCAGAGAGTGCAAAATAGCACCAAAGAGAGAAAATCCAGCTATCAGCAGAAAGCCAGCTGAACTGTTGGTGGTAAAGCATCACTTAATCAAATAAGTTATTTCAAAAAATTAAGCAGACCAGAACAGAAGCTTAAAAGCTAACACTGACAAAGTACCAATCAACGTTATCAGCAAACATTAAATTGCTCTCCAAAACAAAATCCACTTAAAAGTTCACTACACAGGAAAAGGCTACTTCACCTTAACAGCAAGACAGATGTATCCATCAACAAAAATGCTGAACCCCAGGACAGTGATTTCAAGAGTAAGACATTTTATTTTGATAAGTCTCGTCATCAGTTTTTGTGCTAAAGATTGTATTCAAAGTCAAACCATTCAACATTAGCATATTAACCTGTAAAACATTTTTGAAGAATATAAACACAGTCTTAAGGAAATGAACTTTCCTCGATATTTCAGATTTACAGAAGCATAAAATAACTACTGCTTTACTATTTAACTTTCAAATTTCTGTTTAATTTGTAATTGTTTTAATTGTTTTCTTAGGGTGATTTTTCCATTATTAGTCACTCAGAAAAATACGAAAAAGTACAGAAGAGAGTACTTTAACCACCAGCCTGCTTAGGTCTTTCCTAATGGATGCCTCTCCTAGCTTTCTAAAGTCCTCTTAGGTTTGCCTGGACAAATTACAATTTAATATAAAGATTGCTTAATACAGTCTTTGATTTAATGAACTTTATATCAAATTATAAAACCTTAATTATTCTGATATTAATTAGTACTTATGAATATATTTTTGTCTCTTGGTTTTCTTTTAGCTAGTATACCACTGAAACTAGAAAAAGAGTCTAGCTACCTTTTACTCAAATATTTATAATGAGAAAACTCAGGGTAATTAGTTATCAGGGTAAGATGAGAAAAAAAAATAAATTCCTTTTGATTGCTATCTCAATATGTTTGAAGTTACCAAGGAGTTAGTGATATGATGACACAGCATATCTAAGATAGTGCCCCACCAAGCAATGGCTAGTTCAACAGTGACAGAATAAACTGTAGAGAGAAATAAAAAACATTATTTACAAGGATCGTATAAACCCTCATCTTCTGTTTCATCACAGTGGCTTCATTTGCAGTTAGGGAGCTTGATTGCTTTTTTAGGATTATTTTTTTTGCTTTCAAGTAATTTAATGTCTTTAATTATATTCCTTACAGCATTAAATCAGCTATGAAAGAAACAGCTGCAGTAACAGGTTTAGATCTTTGGTGAGGGTTTTCCTACTTGTTTTTGTTTGTTTCTTTTAAAAACTTTTCTGAGAGTCTGAGTAGCAAAGACTATCTTGGAATTTCCCAGTTAAGAAATATTTTTTCTTCTTACATTCTGTATTTTACTTTTATACTGAAGAGGAGTTTATATCGAATAAGGGGAGCCATTTTGGTCTGGCTCAAAACCGAACTAGGAGTGAAATTAAGGCTTCATTTAGGTCATGTGACTTTTGTGAAAGTAAAGCATTTGTGAGTTCATATGAAATGGATATGGTATGAATTTGTCAATACAATTTGTCTTGTGAAAAAAAAAAATCAACATTCATGTGTCATATCTTGTTTTAACTTTAAAATATTTCTTTCATGATTCTTCCATAAAATCTAAGAAAATATATTCAGAGTAAATGGCTAAGGCAAAAACACAGTTGATGATACAAAAAAAACCCCAAAAAACACCCACCAGCTTTCCAAGTGTCATTGTTAGCAATTCTCCGTCAAACTGAAATGGTATTTTAAGCACAAACTTGAAGGAGTCATTTAATTTCTGGTTGGTACTGTCAACAAAAATGTGAATGATCTGTACAATTTTGTCATGTCACAAGGTGGAAGTCAAAAAATTACATGCATTAACAAGAAGAAGGGAAATTTTAAATAATCTGGGTAAATTGGAAAATGAATCTGATATCAAGGAGGAAAAATTCAGTACAAATCAGACTGTTGAAGCATATCATATGTTATAAGTGAACTTTACATAAACTACAGTAGGCATAGTTATTCACAGATGATTGTGGACCCCAAAACTACCCAGCCAGATAAACTAGGAATAAAATGAGAAAAACTGACCTTGTAACAGAAAAGTATACTGCTGGCATTGAACCTAACTAATAAACTAGGTTGAGGCAGTTTGAAGACATGTAGAAAGGAATGCAAAGCAAAGGTCAGACGTCTGTGCCAAATGCAATAAAAACTGTGACTGGATGGAAGAAATTCATTCCACATAACACTTAAAAACCTATAAAGAGTGACTGATGGGTGCAGCAGGGGAAGGAAAAACATGACAGAAAGAAGGTGCTGATCTAATAACATTGAGGAATAGAGCAGGAATCTGAAAAACAAAATGAGAACCTGGATCTGATCAAATCTTACTTAACTGTGGTTTTGCTTATTTGTAGTATCTGTAGAGCAAATTTGGCATATCCTAAAAGGATACTTCCATAAAATCTAGGAAAATATATTCAGAGTAAATGGCTAAGGCAAAAGCACAGCTGATAAAAGAAAAACCAAAAACCCAACACCCACTAACTTTCCAAGTGTCATTGTTAGCAATTCTCCATCAAACTGAGATGGTATTTTAAGCACAAAGTTGAAGGAGTCATTTATGACTTATATAACTGGGTAATCCATTTGTTTGTGCTCATAAATATTAAAGTGCATTGGAATAAATACTTCCCTTCACTGCACACATTCCCTTGTCTTATTCTTTTTGGAATCAGCTGATGGATGGAAACCGGAAGTATTCCTTCAAGCAGCCAGCGGTTGCAGCCTTCAGCTGGCATGCAAAATCAAAAGTGGAAATAAAGCATGTGTGCAGGCACACACACAATGGATACTATTTGGATAAGCACAAAAGGATCTGGAGATTGGATCTAACTGATTTCAAACTTAATAGCAGTCTAAAGTGTGATTTGCATGCCAAAAATGCAACTCTGAGCCTTAATTAAAAGACAGTGTAGTTTAATCGGATTAAATTGTGTATTGTCTCACCAGAATTTCGGGTATAGATCTTTGAGGACAATCCAGCACGCCAAGAATAAACATATTACTTCCTTTTTATTTATTTTATTTATTTTTTTTTTAAAAGTAATGGAAAACGGTCAGGGGCAATTCAATATCCTTAAATAAAATGTCTTTAAGACTATAGAAAACCACTGGAAACGGCGAGTGCTTCCATTTATTTTCCTTAGCTCTTTGTTAACAATATCATTAAAACAAAGTCAAATTATTTTAATAGTATCCAGAAAAAGAATTATCTGGGCAATCTAAGCTCCACTTAGAAGCAAATGCAATCCATAAGGTTTACATATCTAGAGGCTTTCCTGACTGTTCATGATACTAAATGATCAAAGCAGTCAGCTAGCTCTAGTGATCAGAAATTGTACATGCAAGCATAGGTTTTTATCACTCCTTCTAAGACACAAAAGCATTTTATATTAAAACATCACTAGACTGCCTTACTATCATCTCCCTGTCACATAGGAAAACAAAACAAAACAAAAACCTTAACCCCAAGTTTTGCTGGCCCAGAACCAGGAACAATCTACCCCCAAAGTTAAGACCTTCTTATGATAGGATGCAGCCAAGGGCTTCATCAAACAGAAGACCCTAATTGCTACACAAACTGCAGCTCAACTCCCATAGATGAGCATATTCCAACTTCTCTACAAGCTAGTTATTTTGGCACTCTCTAAGGGTACAGCATTTATGAATTCACTTCATCTTGGACTGAATGGAATATAAAAGGCTTCGCAGTGTTCTCCCTTCCTGAATGATTGCTTTAACTGCTAAACTATTATGTAGAAATGCAGACATATTTATTTTTTACTAATTTTAACTTGTCATAGGTAATTTTTTCAGGGACCTAGAACTGCTTTAGCATATATGTGCCCATCTATCCTAAAACGGCACTTTTATCCATGTAAGGAAGAACACTGTCAACTGTTCTAACAGTTCACAAGTTCACTAAAGTAACACCTTCTGAATTTACAAGTTCATGAATAGGCAGTCCTGGTAACCATATTGAGGAATCTAGAAAATCAAATACTAAGGGAAGATGTGGTAACAGTCTCACAGTTCACAAGAAGTTATAATATATAAGACAATAAGCAATTTATTCTCTTTTTCTATCAGAAGAACGTTAAGAAAAAAAGTCAGCTTAAATTGCAGCAAAGACAACATGCAAAGCAGTTGCTTAAAGCAACTACAGAACTAAGCTAGCAACTGGGATTGCTGCTGGAGGGAGAGCTCAGGTATGTGGAACAACAGTTTGTGCTGTGGTAAGCAAACTGATCTTCTAACAGCAGCAGTAACAACTAATCTCCAAATCCCAGTAGGAACAACAAAATCCATTCTTCCAGACACAATTCACATTCCTCTCCCCTGACTCGAGTATACTCTATCTTCTTCTGTTTTAGTTGCAGTAGCAGACTCTACCTAACACCTTATATTCAGCACAGAAAAACTCAGTTTTGCCCGCTGGGTTGCAAAGCCCTGAGTCAGCTCTACTGAATGGATTAATAAAATAAAAAAAAGTAAATTATGTACCAGAGGTCTACTTACAGATGAAAAAAAAAAAAGTACACCTTCCAAAACAAAAGGAAACTTTGTTGTAGTTATGTATTTCTTGCTAAAATCACAACTGTAGACACTCCTACCTCCAGACCAGAAAAAAAGAATTGTATCTGTTCCTAATTCAGTCTGCAAGATAGAAGGAGAAACACACGAAGATTATTAGCTACTTCCTGACAATTGCTTTCTATTATACCAGATCCAGTCCAGCTGTGATGAACTTAAAGAGTCACAGGTGCAGCAATCACTAGTTGGCAGGAAGGGAGGTCCTATGAGTATTCTTCTCTACTAATGCCCTGCAGCAGAAGTCTCAGATTCACCTCAGGCAAAAGTGTTGAAGCAGTAGGAATAAAAGTGAGAATTAATAGAAATATTTGTGAAATTTGTAGGCACAGTGCAAATAAGTAGATGTTAAGGATATAGCTAGTTTAGGTTTTCCTATCTTGCAGGTAATAATTATTTCTGTCCTTTTTTTCGAAGCTTACTTCCTAGATAGGTGGGAAGGCAACATAGCTTAGGAGACATGGTATTCCAGCAGAATTTTGATAAATTAATGAGAATGTATTTATCTTTATGCATTTTCTTTCATCTCTAGGTTTTTTGTTTGTGTTGGTTTTTTTTTTTTTCTTTGTTCAACTGGTATTTTATAAGAATTTTTTCAGTAGTCACAGGTAATATACCCTAATTGAACTCTATCTTAATGTTTTAATTTAAAGTATGTAGAATCTAGGTTTATTAGTTTATTATGTTAACTGTCAGGTTGTACAGTTATTTTAATTTTGAATCCTTAGTACATCTTGTAGGAGGAGCAGTGGCTGCAGATGACGGGTATTGTCTTCTTCCCTCAGTGTTAATTGTAAATCCATATCTGTAGTAGGGTATTAAACCTTCATTTAGCATAGCTGTTTTGTCAGACTCTTGCAAAAGATGATTAGTGTCTTGTTTGTGGCAGCTGTATGATGAGAAGTAGTCCTCCATCAAACAAGTCTTGTATAATAAAGTATCACTTGGAATGTGTGTCTCAGAGTTCTTACATCTAGAAAGGCTACCTCTGTGTAAACACTTCAGTTAAGAGTTACAGGCTGTGCTCTCCTTGTTTTCTGTAGTGTGTGTGTATATATATGTATAATTTTATATATATAATATAGATCTGTGTATAGATTTTTTTTGCAATGCCTTATAAATGAGAAGGGCAGTAGGTGCAAAAGACAAGGAAGTTTTGACTCTGTTATGAATCTGAATTAGCTGGAACTCTAAAGTGTGTATTGTGTCTCTTAAAAACAAAAGATGTGCTTCCATGCCTACTGTTTTCTGTTATAGGAATTTCCCAAATGTAATGCACAGATGACTGACTGATTTAAAATGAAACTAAGTTCAGAAATGGGGTTAGCTTTCCAATCCATAAATACTGCTGTACAGTTTCCTATGTGTTAAGCTTAATATTATTACGTACAGGGTGAAACATTCCAGGTTTGACTCTCTTGTTCCTGGTTTGTCCAAATAGATGAGGAGTCTAGAGTCCTGTTCTGCTGTTCTTCTTATGTACTTTGATGAAATAAAAAAGAGTTCTTTTGTGGTTTCAAATACAAAGAAATCTCATCTCAACTATGCCCTAGAACAGAATTGCATTTAAAAGCGAAAAAAAGGTTTTATTTTTACTTCAAAAATTAAATGCTGTTAACAAAAACTTGTGTTCATGGAGTAATTATGACTGAACACTAACAATGGATGCTTGAATACACGCAATTTCTACTGACAAAAATCTTATTTCTGCAATATTACACAAGATCTATATAAATGGATAAAATGTGCAGTAATAGATGTTCTAGCTCTGCTTCAAGCAAAACAACAACAAAAATCTCTCAACACAACAAAACTAACTTGAAATCATTAGCCATTATAAAGTTTAGCAATATGCAGAATGTCTTCCATATTTTTTTGCCTTTTTTTTTTTTTTTTTTTTTTTTTTTTTTTTTTTTTTATCCCGGAGAGTTGGTATCTGGTATATTTGGTTAGACCATGTATAATGTGCCTTAACAACATTGATTTCAGCCAAGAGAAAAATAGACCTGTAGGTTTTACTCATGATTTGCCACTCTTCTCCTCTGTAATAGCATGGTGATAGGTGACCCACCATGGAGTTCTGAGACACCCTGTATGGGTTTTCACTTATTAAAAATTTATGGACATTGTTTTTCTTTTTTTGCACACCTATTTATTTCTTGTAAAATTATTTCTTTTTTCTTTTGAGGGGGATGGGCTTCCTGTTCAATGCTGTGAATGTCTTGAAATTTCCTGCAAGTCCAGTCTAGCTTCTGAACTCAGATAAGAACAAGTCCCTGTTCTATGCTTGATGGAATTCATTGTAAAGAAGCCTTTGGAGAAGATGGGCTACCTGATGTTGAAACAGAAGTTTCTTTCTTTTCCCGGAGATGAAAAAGATTGCTTATTACAGGGTGTGTGTATATGTGTTGCTGGGGATTTGCATAGGTAGGCATGGGTTCTTGGCCATAGCTGAAGAGTTGCAAGCTTCTTTCTTTGTGTCAGAGGTCTGAAGGCCTTCTGTATAACTAAGATGAAAAGATTTGGAGGCTGATGAAAGAATTAGTAAGGGAGTGTCACCTTGTAGCTAGCTATCAGGTGGGGAGGCTGATGAGGCTTTCTAAAGACAGCTGAAGGTAGCCTCGCAATCGCAGGCCTTGGTTCTTATGGGGGACTTCAATCATCCCAATATCTGCTGGGAAGACCACACAGCCAGGCATGCACAGTCCAGGAGGCTCCTCCAGTGTATTGATGATAACTTTTTGACACAGGTGGTGCAAGAGCCAACAAGGAGAGGAGTACTCCTGGACCTAGTGCTGACAAACACAGAGGGACTGGTGGAGGACATTAAGGTAGGAGGCACCCTAGGTTGTAGTGATCATGAATTAATAGAGTTCAGGATCACGGGTACTATGGACAAAACAACAAGAAGTAAAATTGCAACCTTGGATTTCAGGAGAGCTAACTTTGACCTCTTCAAGAAACTGCTTGGAGAGATCCTGTGGGCTAGGCCTCTGGAAGGCAAAGGGGCTCAAGAAAGCTGGTTGATATTCAAAGACCACTTCCTCCAAGCTCAGGATCGGTGCATCCCTAAGAGAAAGAAATCGGCCAAGGGACGCAGGAGACCTGCGTGGTTGAGCAGGGAGCTTCTGAAAAAGTTCAAGTGGAAGAAGGAAGTTTACAGTAAGTGGAAGAATGGACTGACCCCTTGGGAGGATTACAAGAATGCCGCCAGAGCGTGCAGGGATGAAACGAGGAAAGCCAAGGCCGCCTTGGAATTAAACCTGGCAAGGGATGTCAAGCTCAACAGCAAGGGCTTCTACAAGTATATTGGAGGCAAAAGGAAGACCAGGGAAGTTGTGGGCCCACTGTTGAATGAGGCAGGAGCCATGGTGATGGAAGATGCAGAGAAGGCAGAGTTACAGAATGCCCTCTTTGCTTTTGTCTTTACTGCTCGGCCCAGCCCTCAGGAGTCCCAGCCTTTGGAGAAAGTAATGGGGAAAGAGGAAGACTTCCCCTGGGTTAAGGAGGACCGAGTGAGGGGTTAATTAGGTATTCACAAGTCCATGAGCCCCGATGGGATGCACCCGAGAGTGCTGAGGGAGCTGGCAGAAGTCATTGCTGGGCGGCTCTCCATCATCTTTGAAAGGTCCTGGAGAACAGACGAGGTGCCTGAGGATTGGAGGAAAGCCAACGTCACTCCAGTCTTCAAAAAAGGCAAGAAGGAGGAGCCGGGGAACTACAGGCCAGTCAGCCTCACCTCCATCCCTGGAAAGATGATGGAACAGCTCGTTCTGGGCATCATCTCAAGGCATGTGGAGGAAAAGCAAGCTATCAGAAGTACTCAACATGGATTCACAAAGGGGAAATCATGTATGACTAATCTGATAGCCTTCTATGATGGCATGACTGGATGGATAGATGAGGGGAGGGCAGTGGATGTTGTCTACCTTGACTTCAGCAAGGCATTCGACACCATCTCCCACAGCGTCCTCATAGGGAAGATCAGGAAAAGTGGGTTAGATGAATGGACAGTGGGGTGGATAGAAAACTGGTTGAAAGATAGAGCTCAGAGGGTCGTGATTAGGGGCACAGTCTAGTCGGAGGTCAGTGACAAGTGGTGTTCCCCAGGGGTCAGTACTGGGTCCAGTCCTCTTCAATATATTCATCAGTGACCTGGATGAGGGGATAGAGTGCACCCTCAGCAAGTTTGCCGATGGCACAAAGCTCGGGGGGTGGCTGACACACCGGAAGGCTGTGCCACCATACAGAGAGACCTAGACAGGTTGGAGATTTGGGCAGAGATGAACCTTATGAAACTCAACAAGGGCCAGTGTAGGGTGCTGCACCTGGGGAGGAATAACCCCATGCACCAGTACAGGTTGGGTGCTGACCTGCTGGAGAGCAGCTCTGTGGAAAGAGACCTGGGAGTCCTGGTGGACAACAGGATAACCATGAGTCAGCAATATGCCCTTGTGGCCAAGAAGGCCAATGGCCTCGATGGGGTGCATCGAGAAGACTAGCCAGCAGGTCGAGGGATGTCGTCCTCCCCCTCTACTCTGCCTTGGTGAGGCCGCACCTGGAGTACTGTGTCCAGTTCTGGGCTCCCAGGTTCAAGAAGGACAGGGAACTACTGGAGAGGGGACAGCAAAGGGCTACCAAGATGATTAGGGGACTGGAACACCTCTCTTATGAAGAAAGGCTGAGGGACTTGGGTCTCTTCAGTCTGGAAAAAAGACGACTGAAGGGGGGACCTTATCAACACTTATAAATACTTAAAGGGTGGGTGTCAGGAGGATGGGGCCCAGCTCTTTTCAGTGGTGCCCAGGGACAGGACAAGAGGTAATGGGACAAACTTGAGCATAAGAAGTTCCACCTAAACATGAGGAGGAACTTCTTTATCCTGAGGGTGGCAGAGCACTGGAACATGCTGCTCAGAGAGGTGGTGGAGTCTCCAACTCTGGAGACATTCAAAACCCACCTGGATGTGTTCCTGTGCAACCTGCGGTAGGATGACCCTGCTGTGGCAGGGGGTTGGACTAGATGATGTCCAGAGGTCCCTTCCAACCCTATGATACTATGGGGTGAATCCTCTGGAAAGGAGATGAAGAGAGCTATTAACTATGAAAGTTTCTGCATTACAGTTGTCAGATAAAACATAGCTGTACTGTATCCAAAGACTGATGATTTCCACTTGTAGGGAAATCATTGCCTCACTAGGACCTGGAATGAAATCCCTTTGTTCTTATGTTTTCTTTCATTTCAACAGGTCTGTTTCCCTACTCCTAAGGCTAGGAGAAAGAAAAAAAGGCAAAACCACCCAGAACTGAGTTATCAGGGTTTATTTGAAGACATAATATCTGCCTTTGACCAGATTTAATTTTGATCTATAGATGAAAGGAAAAAAATAACAAAATAAAGGGGGCAGGGAAGTGCAATAAAGTTAAATAGGGACATCTTTTGATTTGAAGAAAGAGAAATCCAATATGAAAATACAGCAAGTCCTCCGGCAAACATGCAGTGTTTTGGAAGAGGCAGAAACAAACAGAAGTTTAAACAGGAATTTTATTCGCTTAAGAAGTAAGGAGAACTACTAAAATTAAAAAAATGAAGGTAGTTGTTCTTCTGCATACTGAAGTCAGAGATAAAGGTTAACGTGCAATAGTTATAGGAGGAAATAAAACTTCAGATTGCAGTCAAAAAAAAAAAATAGAGGATAGAGGAATACTAAATTCATTTCAACTACCTCAGTTTTAAATAGATACCCTGTAACAGCAGAAACTTCAATAGAAGATGAAATTGGGGGGTAGGGGAACTATTAATTCTTGCTGATCTGACCAAAGGAAAAAAAAAAAAAAGCTGCTTATTGCATTTTAAAGCAGAAATAAACACTCTAGAACTCCTTAACATGGAATAGGGGATGGGAGGGGCTAGAGGAGGTAGGGGACCATGAATGACAAAGAAAAAGGAAAAAAAATAGAGAGGAAAAAAAAACAACTTCACGAAAAAAGCTCATTTACATAATCTGAGAAACTTTTGATTCATTTTTTGTTATTGATATAGGTTTGTTTACCTCCTTGGAAAAGTGCATGGATTATTTTTACATTGTCACTTTTTCAGAAATAGAATTATGACAATTATTCAAAAAGCTGTGAAGTATTACCCTTATGCATATATTCTGAAAATCTGTGGTAATGAGACATAATGGTTATAGAAATTATTATGTGTTTCAATACTATAGACTTTTTTTGAAATGCATCTGATGTCTTGTAGAAAAAGGGTATTAAAATGTTAAAAAAATGCTCAAAAAAAGCTGCAAAGTATAGTTTAAGCCCTCACAATTACAGGGCAGGCACTTTTGCATTGGGAATTTAAATTATTACAATGTTATTCGTTAAAAGGTTAAAAGTAAATTATTTATCACTGGACTTTAAAAATAGGAGCATTTTAAATTCTTATAAACTGGCAAAAATCAAATGTATTATGATTAAGAGAGGCAAAAATTATACTTGCTGTAGACCACTGCTAATGAGCGTGTGCGTGTATGCATATGCTTGTATGCTGTACATAGCTGCCATATATTTATGGTAAAACATGGGTATAAAAAGTAAGTGTTGAATTTTGTCCTCTTGGCTTTAATGTGTTAAATTAGTTTCCAGAGTAGAACTACAGAAAAATAGGAGACATCTGACTTTTTTTTATTTCTCCTTTTTGTGGAAGAAGGTAAAGACCGAGATTCTTAATCTGTAAGCGCCAGAACAGACTTAATGGCTCAGATAATATCAGTTGACACAAATGTTTCAATGACAATCACTAGAGAAGCCATTGAAGGCCTCTGTTACAATGCAAAACTCTTGCAGTGCAATGGCTCATTGGCTCAGGTAAATAGATAAATTATACAATTTTTAGAAAGTATTTCTAAGAATCTAAAATGTTTGGTTGTTCCTCCCCATAATGGTACTTCAAACCCATCCCTACTAATATATGACAATGTGGTTGCTAGTCTTTTGCAAGCACTTTTTAGAGTGGACATTCTATTCATCTTACTAAATATTTTACACATTATAATAACACATAGAGTATACTGCTCTGTATAAGTCAAGGGAAAATTATAAGAAACTTCTTGTGCAGTAAATTACAAGCAAGGACAAATTTAAAACAGTTGTCCTTGACTGCCTTATATCTACTGGGCAAAAATAAGCCTTAGTGATTTATGATAAGAGAAATAATGACTTTATTAAAGACTTGTTCAAGCTCATTTTTCAAAATATGTAGTACATGCAATCATTACTGATTTCTTTTAATGCTTCAGTTGTACCACGCAACACACATAATTTGCTTATCTCATTAAAATTTCTCTATAGAAAGAAAATATTAACTCACCAACCTGATATTACAAATTCTTTACACTAGATTAGAAAAGTAAGATTGAAAACGCAGTGCCTTATTTCATGAGAACTACTGCTAATCTCTAAAATACTTTTTAGTGCTTAACTGTTTAAAAGCTCTTGTCAGTGCCACCTTATTTATGATAGTTCTGGAATTTATGTAGTGATGCACACTGATGAGCCAAGAGCTGTAGCTCACTGAAAAATAATTTAATTCTTTTTCCCCAAATAGTCTTACTAACATTTTCTTTTCCATTGTTGTAAGAACATACGTTAGTATTAGATAGACTTTCTGTGAAGTCCTGATTTTACAAATGCTCTTTCATTGACTTAATTTAGTGTTGTGATAAGTCTCCATCGCTTCAAATCATTCGGATGTCATTTGTTATTTACCATTAATATTCTGACATCTCTCTTTGAAAGTAATTTCTGTTCTCATGCGATTGCAGTCTGCCACCCTTAGCACTTATTACTTTCTGATGTGCCCTTGACTGCTTCTTTCCATCCACAGTTTGTCCAATTCTTTGCAGTATTAAAGGCATTCATCTACATGGAGATAGGAATGCCTCAGGATGTATATTCAGGCCTTGGTTGTACCTGCAGAAATAACTACTCTGTCCTGTTATGCAGCATCTCTGATGTCAGTGAAATTTATCAAGTCCAGCTGTTACTGCAAGATATGACCCAGACTCATCCAGTACAAATCTGAACATCTATTCGTGACACCTCATTTAAGATATGAGGCATCCCAGGCTTCCTCAGATGGCTGTGTGTCTTAGATAATCTGCATCTACCTCGATACGTATTTGTTTTTACAAATAGTACAAACAGTAAAGGGCACTCTTAAATGTGTGTTTGAAGTTAGTAGGATGAATCCATGCGTAAGTCTGCTTTGCAGCGGGGAATCTACAGGTAGGTAAAATGAGTAAAAAAGGCAGGTGAAGTTCACCAATACCTGGTTTTATAGAGTTCATATCAGTAATAAAAGCTAAAGCAAGCATCTTAATGTGTTTGTGAGTGCTCCAAATGTAAACAATCCGGACACAGTGGAGAAATATATTTTTTTGTTTTAGAAAAAATGTTTTTTTTTTTCTGATTTCTATAGACACTGTGTAAATGTATAGAAATATAGAGATAATTTCACAGAATCATGTGTTTCAACAATAACCCTTTCTGACAAAGAAATATTTTGAATGCAGTTCTGTCACAGTTTAGGCTAGATTGGTCAATGACAGACAACAAATGTTCTCCCTCCCCTCTCCCTCCAAGGAGAGGAGGACAAGAGTTAAAGAGATTTACGAGTTTAGAAGGAACTAAACTACTTTAATGAAATATTAATAATAAAAATAATGGAATAGATAGAATATATAAAAAGATGCATCAGGCTCCCAGACTGATATCACTGGCAGGCACTGGGGAATTCCCAGACTGGACTCAGTGGTGGATGGGAACTGGATTCCAGATCTGGAGTCAGGAACACACGGATCAGGATCAAAAGGCAGATGAACAGATAGGGTCCTCCTCAGATGTCAACTGTTGAAGGAAGAAGGCTGACCCTTTGATTCCTCAGCTTTTATGCTGAGCATGGGGCAGGTGGGATGGAATACCCTTGTTGGTCAGTTTTGGGTCACCTGTCCTGTCCGCTCCTCCCTGCGGGTGGGATCCCTCTATGCTTTTCCATTTCTGACCCTCCAGTGGGGCAAATAATGAAGTTAGCTGACCTTGGTTGTTATAGCAATAAGTACAAGCAAGAGCCTCTCTGCGTACCATTCCTTGGCTTTGATTATAAACATAGGTCTTATCACTCTGAGAACAAACAGTTTTCTGCACAATATGCTGTTAATTTCAGAGAGTTAGAAGAGGTTTAGCTAAGAAGTAAAATTACTGAACAGGAAATTGGTTCTGTTTTCTCGGACGAGGACAAGTTCAAAGCAAATTGTGTTCCATTCCCCTTCCCTGTGTAAAAGATGCTGATGAATCTCAATTACAAGCAAAATATAAAAGAAATAAAATATCAAGAATAATTTAAATTTCTTGCTTTGACAATAAATTTATCACAGTAACTCTTGCTTGGGACATTACTGTCTTTACATACACAAGAAGAAATTGTTTCTATTCTAAACATATGAACACTGAGAGAAATAGACTTTACTACTCATGTTCAACTGTACAAAATAGTGCATGGAAACATTCATTTTTCAGAGATCTCTTGTATGTATATTCAGAATCTGCAGTCCCATAAAGTTCAACTTTCAGCCAGTTTTCTCCTTAAGCCATGCATTGCTCTTGATCTGTCAAATAGCCACTTGAAAAATCTCCAAAAGAAAAAAGGAAGGTGGAGAAATTTGCCAGTTTTGCATTAAGAAGAACACATTTTGGAGCTCTATATGAATAGTTTGAAAAAAGCCTGTTGCATGAAACCATGATTAAATATTTTCCAATATGTTGTATAGCTTGTAAATAAAGGCTGAAAACTGATTTTTAAATGTGTATTTAACTTAAGGAATGCAAAATATATTACGACATTGAAAAGAACGGAGTGCAAATTTTTCTGTAGAAATGGAAGAACTGGAAAGGGAACAGAAGTTCTCAAGTGTGATTAACTTATTCAAGAAAATACAGATTTCTTTCTTAACTACTATAATAAACAAACAAACAAACAAACAAACAAACAAACAATGGTTCTGGTGTGTGAGACAATCCAGAAAGGGTAGGAAGTGGACCAACCAGTGCAGATGTGCAGATACTCTGTTCTGAGAGGCTGAAGACAGATATTATTATATTGTGACATATTCTAAAATTTGACCTTTTATTCAGCCCTTGAAATGTCTTTGCCCTGTGTTAAGAGGGCAAAGGAAAGTGAAAAGGAAATGTAATAAAAAGTATTCATGGTGTTGCCTCATTGTCAAGTAGTATCCTACAGAACGTTAAATAACTCCTACTGTGTATATTTCTTGTGTAACACAAATACTAATACTTCGGTGTTTTCCTTTTCTTCAGGTCTTTGTAACCTGCTTACCACTCAGTATGATCACTGGCACTTATCTACAAATATAGATGGGAAGGGTATGTTAAGATTGTCATAATAACTGTCCAAGACATGAGAAGATTTAAATCAAACAGTTCTCTTTCTCTATTTTGGTAATGCCCTCTCTTGACTTGGATATCTGGCGCATAATGTGTGTCTATAGAATAGAATTCTACACTGTTAGATATTTTGGCAACGTTAGTCATTTTTTTGTTAGAGATACGTTGGATATGTTACTGTCTCTCTACAGAGATATTTGTTTGTTACCACAATTTATGTCACTTTATAGGGCAAACTTAATTTTGCATGAATACTGAAATAAAGGAAATGTTGCTAAGAAGAATGTTTAAAGAGCAAATACATAATGGACTAAACGGAAAGGACAAGCTGAAGTTACAATATAAGAGTCTATTTCCTGATTCAAATGAAAAATGGAAATGGGTACTAGATACCTGAATCCAGCATGTACCTCACAGATAGGTAAATATAATTCTTGAAACTGGTCTTCATAACTAATAGGTTTCAAGTAGTAATAACCACAATATAACCATTATAAACCATTACAAATGCAATGGCATGTGTGCTGTTTTGCTGACCGACAACCTCCATATGTTTTATTACTAACTAGGATATATCCCCATCCACATCAGAACTGTATCTAGCTCTGTCCTAAAGTGGAATTTGGAATTTTTCAATACTAGATTTTAACTTTCCATTCTAAATATGTTCTTAATAACCCTAGAGGTACTTTTTTATAGGTGTCACTGATTCATTGATTGAAACCGATACATCTCTGGAAAGGCTGACCCATACTGAATAAAACTAATACCTTTTTTTCAGTGGAATGTCATATATACTAAACCTTTTTCCTCTTCGTTGCTTTGAGAGTGCATTCTTTTCATAGCTGCATCTTGTGCTTATTTGTGTGTACATCACTTTCCGCAGGAAGGAGACTTTTAATCTTCGGAACCAGTGTTTATCCATTAACAGAGACATTTGAAAATGCTTTCAGTCTTAGTGAATACTGTATGTCAAGAAAGAATTCACAGTGTCTGGGCTTTCATAGCAGTGTTCTATAATTGCAAATATTGTATGTTCTATAATTGCAAAGAAGCTGCAGTTCTCCACTTGGATCAGCATGCAGATGTGAACTTTGGAAGCACATAAAAATGTATCAGATTTTGACAACATTCCAAGATTCACTAATATTCACTTAACCCTATGAAGAACACCATTTTTGATCAAACAAATATGAAGATAGCACCATGACAACCTGCTTTTGATTCCTATTGATGGAATATGGGCTTTTTTACATTAGAATTTGGATTAAAAATAATGTAATTCTATCCTTTTAAATACTAGATGAGAGATCTTTAGTCAGGTGCTAGAAATATAGAGATGAGTTAAAATTCTCTTCATTACAAGCCAGCATTTTGAAGTGAGATAATAAATTCAGCTGAGAGAGAAGGTATATGATTTTCTTTCACACTATTGTTCCAATATGCTTCATTTTTTCCTTCTGAAAGCCTTGGCTCAAATAGCTGGAATCCTACATTCTTTCAGTTGTCAGACTTTCCGCTAGAACTGCCAATAACTGTGACAATTAAAGCTAGTAGTGATGGTGTTTTTGTAGTAAAAAAATCCGTCTTCCAGCAACTGATTCAAGATCACAAGGTCATTATACATTCTCCTTTTTCAAATATAGTGCAATTCCACAAATTCTCTGATACTAAATGTTGCCAATATTTTTCTGCTAACAGGCAGATTACTGGTAGATTTGCTTCAATAGGGGATGGAAAAAAATTAAAAGCAAGCTTCAACCACGGTGTAATGATTTAGGCATCACTTATTTGAGATCGTATGAGATCATGGGCAGATGGTTGCAGGAACCACTTCCATTCAGGTCAGGATGAGTGTCCCTGATTTGGTGAAGTTCCGTTTAGGCTATTGTTACTAAGATAACTATAAAGAATAGAGCAATGCCTAGAGCAAAACCGAAGTAGAACAGAGCTAACCACAGTAAAAATTCAAATCAAATTAAAACATGTAAAGGAACAATTTAGAAAATTTAACAGCAGCACCTGCCTTCTGAACAAATTTTTTAGGGCTCAGGTAACCAAAATGATGATTGTCAAGTGCTGATCAACACCATGGTTCAAATGACAAATCAAGTTTTATTCCTGCTGCTGCCCAGATAACAAATAAAAGGAACAAAAGAAAAGACTAGGCTAAGGCTTTCAAAAGTTTAGGGGCTTTTGGGGGGAGGTTTTGGGTTGGGTTGTTTTTTTTTTTTTTTTTTTTTTTGTATGTTTGGTTGGGTGGGTTTTTTTAATGGAAGAATAATGTGGCTTAGAATTTAACATATACATGTGTGAAGCCTATTTCATGAAAACAGAATTGAGGATTGTTTGGAATGAATGACTTTAAGTTCTGTCATTGCTAAATACCTTCAGTAAATTAATTCAATGAAGCATAAGGGGTTTTTTTTTTATGTAAACGGTGCTTGTGTCAGGCATAGCAGCTCCATAAAATTTATCTTCAATGTTTTTTTTTTTTTCTCTCGGATCTTTCCTAATGGAGGAAGTAAATGCAAAAGTTAAAATGTCTTAACTATTAGGTCACAGTGATTAACAGTAGAAGATTTACCTGGTAAATGATCCCATACTAATTGTAGTTGTTTGCAAATAATTCCTCTGAATCTCATAATTAATTTATGTTGTTATTCTTATACAAGTCAGTATCAGTTGCATCACTAAAAAAGAGTGTTGTAACCCAAACAAAGGAAAAAAAGAAATCTAATCCATACTAGTAACATTGCTGTAATTAGTTAGCAACAAGTTGCTGAGAAATTATTGTATGTGCGCTCACTTTCTCTCTCTGCTTTCAAATACTTTTGTTTTGTGTACTGAACTACCAATGACTTTAGAATAAGAATGTATGCGTGAACACTCACAAGGCTGTATCTTGTGTCCCCAGGAACGCGAGACAGTAGGAGCCTTGAAAGTACAGGAATAAGGTAATACCAGAGAAAATAGAGCTGTATTGACCAACAAATAATTGCTTTAAAAATCTTAATGAATTTACCTTAACTGATAGCACAGTGGAGCTGTCTTTAAAGCATGTATAGCACTACCACAAAAATTACTTGTTGCACAGTAGCCACTGCTTCAGAATCAGGTGTACAGTACTGGGCGCTCTGATATCCTACACTGTACTGCCATATATCTAAGTATTATCTTATTATCATTACAAGGAATTGTTTCTTTGCAGTTGACCTAAGGTTTCATTGGATGTGTTTCATTAGTCTGGTTATCTGCCTTTGAGAAATGGCTGATAATTCTGAATGCAGCTGTGGTGGCACCACTATACTTTCCACCACTGAAAATGTCTCATTGCCTTTAGTGTGAGATGCATATTCCTTGCCTTCTGGAGGAGAGAGAGGAGATATGATAGCCCCTAATATGTCAATTATTACTGTCTGTGTTCAGATGGATCAACTCAGTCTCAGGAGAACTGCACCTCAAGGCTCTGAGCTTGGAAGAGTTCATTTATTTCCTCAAGTTCTAATGGGTTCTTGAAATCTTTGAAACATGGAAATAGCAAACTTAGGAACAGAACTTCTATTTTTAAGCAGCCAAACTTATGCCCTTTTTCTGTGGGAGAGCAATGCTAATTCAGAAACTCCTCAGCTGCTCTCTTTGTAAGCCTTCTCCACTCCTAACTGGAAGAGACTGAAAAAGATAGCACTTATGAATATCATCCATTTATACTGGGTAACCTTCAGTATCAATGCAGGTTGAGGGATGAAGGAATTGAGAACAGCTCTACCAAGAAGGACTTGGGGGTGCTGGTGGATGAAAAGCTGGATGTGAGCCAGCAATGTGCACTAGAGAGAGCTAACCGTGTTCTGGGCTGCATCAAAAGAATCATGGCCAGCAGGATCAGGGAGGTGCTTCTGCCCCTCTGCTCTGGTGAGACCCCACCTGGAGTACTGCATCCAGCTCTGGAGCCCTCAGCACAAGATGGTCATGGACCTGTTGGAGTGAGTTCAGAGGAGGGTGTTGCGTGGAAAGGGGCAAAGTTGTTTTGGCAGAAGATAAACCCCCTTGCGTTCTAACACTCCTCACCGAGGTGGGAGGTTAGGTGCGGCTAGGTTTAAATTCTGAGTGATGCCCAATTCAGCACTATCAGTCCAATCACGTTTAATATGTATTAAAGTATTACGATTTGGATACACTTATAGTGGACTGCACCTTCAGACTAGTAGACGTCACGAACTAGCACGGCCACTCTTGAATCTTTGGTCGCATTCAATGAGGAACTAAAACGACTAGCTACTTAAACAGTGCAGTTTATTTGAAGAACAGATATATAGGTTCTTAGGATTGCCGGTGAGAAATACACTGTCTGCAAAGCACGTGCAAATGAAAGTATTATTACATATACCAAACGTGCGACAAAGTTATAAGTGATACAGCCTGGCTATAAATGTAAGATAGAGATTCTCTAGAGAAAATTTTCTAAGTTTCCCGAGAAAGCACTTGGTATAGTCTAAGTCTTACCCAAAGGCGTCCTTATGGGGAGGGGAAGAAAGGCTCAGCCCGTCAACTGATCCATCCCGGAAGTCAGTGATGGAGTTCTTCGTGATGGTGTCCTCCCTAGGTATCCTCCCTTTCTTGGGCTATTTTTATACTATTTTTTACCTTCAAGGTGGAGTTTGAGTGACTTTAGTCATAAATACTTTTATTATGATTGGTGCAAAATTCTCTCACTTCACATTTAAAGGTATAGTTTATGAAAAATTCAGGGCGCAGACTCAAGGAGGAGTGGTCGCACCTTGGAGGTGGGTAGCCTTCAGGATGGAGGTGTGTTTTGGTATTATAATGACATTATAATGAGCAAAGTTCGCACAAAGGACAGCATTTCATCAAAATTTGACAAAATGTTGGCTCAGGGTGGTAAATGGGCAGCTTATCGGTTCTATAGTACCATCTCGTTCCCATATCTGCTGGATCGTCACAAGGCTTGGCCGTGGAATTTCCATCCCACTCCATTCCCCGTGTTGCTTCGCAAGAAATATTGCACAGGGAATCGCAGATGTTGAATTCTTTGCATGCCAGCTGCAGCTGCTCTCTACCTTAGAAGCCTCTTGATTTTATACTTTTCCTTAATGTGTGAACAATGCTGTACCTTTGTATTTTTAGCCAATTTAGCAATTATTCCACAGAGGGCCACAAAAATCATCAGAGGACTGGAGCACCTCTGCTGTGAGGACAGCCTGAAAGAGTTGAGGTTGTTAAGCCTGGGGAAGAGAAGGCTCCAGGGAGACCTTATTGCAGCCTTTCAGTACCTAAAGGGAGCTTGTAAGAAAGATGGGGACAGACCAGACTTTTTAGCAGGGCCTGTTATAATAGGACGAGGGGTAATGGTTCTAAACTAAAAGAGGGTAGATTTAGACTAGGAGAAGTTGGTTTTTTTTTATCATGAGGGTAGTGAAACACTAACACAGGTTGCCCAGAGAACTAGTAGATGTCTGGTCCCTGGAAGCATTCAAGGTGTGGTTGGACAGGGCTCAGAGCAACCTGACCTACTTAAAGAAGTCCCTGGTCGTTGCAGGGGGGTTGGACTAGATGACTTTTTAAGGTCCCTTCCAACCCAAACTATTCTATCATTCTATGAAGAAAGGATTATAGACCCCTATTGTGTCCACTCCAGATAGGATGTTTTTGCAATAGAGAAATAGATATAGAAATTGGGATCAAAATATTCTCAGATAATGTATTCCCAAATTGGTGCTCTGCATTTAGATTATGTCAGTTTGTACCAAACTAAAAAGATGAATCTGAGGTTTTGCCTGTTATTGTTGTTTTCATGCAATTATTTCCTGGGGGAAAATACAGAAGGAGCTTTTCAAGTCTCTTAGCATGCATCAGGAACATGCTAATGTAAAAAGATTAAGAAATGGAAATTCTTACTTGAGCAGGAAACTTCTGTATAGGAAAGTTATGTTTTACAAAAGTACTCAGATTTGATTTTGCAGTTTTCAATTGCAGTCATATAAATGCCAGTGGCAGCTACTGATGTAATTCTGGAAGAGACAGTGTGGTGGGTTGATCCTGGCTGGATACCAGGTGCCTACCAAGATGCTCTAACACTCCCCCTCCTCAGCTGGCCAGGGGAGAGAAAACATAACAAAAGGCTCATGGGTCAAGATAAAGGCAGGGAGACATCACTCACCAATTACTGCCACAGGGAAAACAGACTTGACTTGGGAAAATTTAATTTACTACCAATCAAATCAGAGTACAATAAAAAAAATATATAATTAAAACACCTTCTGCTCACCACTCCTTTCTACTCAGGCTCAACTTCACTCCCTACTTCTCTACCTCCTCCCCTCTCCGAGAGGTGCAGGGGGACAGGGATGGAGGTTGCAGCCAGTTCATCACATGTTCTCTCTGCCTCTCCTTCTTCCTCAGGGAGACGACTCCTCACACTCTCCCTCTGCTCCAGCCTGCAGTCCCTCCCACGACAGACAGTCTTTCATGAACTTCTCCAGCATCAGTTCTTCCCACAGGCTACAGTGGGTCCCTTCCACAGGGTGCAGTCTTTCAGGAACAGGCTGCTCTAGTACGGGCCACAGGTCCTACCAGGTGCCTGCTTCAGTGTGGGCTTCCCATGGGGTCACAGCCTCCTTTTGGTATCCACCTGCTCCAGTGTGGGGTCCTCCATGGGCTACTAGTGGATATCTGCTCCCCTGTTAACGTCCACGAGCTGCAGGAGGGCAACCTGCCTCACCATGACCTTTGCCATGGGCTGCAGGGGATTCTCTGCTCTGGCGCCTGAAGCATCTCCTCCCCTCCTTCTTCATTGACCTTGGTGTCTGCAAAGTTGTTTCTCTCACAAATTCTCACTCCTCTCTTACGGCTGCTGTCATGCAGCAGTGTTTTTCCCCTTCTTAAATATCTTATTACAGAGGCGCTACCACCATCACTGACTGACTCAGCCTTGGCAAGTAGCCGGTCAGTCTTGGAGCTGGCTGGCATTGGCTCTATTAGACATAGGGGAAGCTTCTAGCAGCTTCTGACAGACGACACCCCTGTAGCCCCCCGCCTACCAAAACATTGCCATGCAAACCCAACATGGAGGGAAATTAGGAAGGAAGAACAACTGAGTCTTAGTATTAGAAATTGATTTCTCTAAGCTTTCTGACAGGCGTATAAAGATGTTACTGGAAATAAAAAAAATATACTTGACCTGGTTATTGGTTATTAAAATGAAAAAAAGAAAACAAAAAACATATCCAGCCATGTAATTTTCTTGGGACAAAATCTTTCTCCTCTTTTTTTACTCCACTGAGAGGCAAAATCAGACACCAAAGTAAAAACTTTGAAGAAATACTGTAGATGCTTCACAGTACACTTCTGTGTTATACGAGGTTCTCTGCCAGGTGTAAATTATTAAAAGATATTAGTCTTGTGCCTAGAATATTTTTACTTTGGTGAATTTCACTGAACAGAGAGAAAATAATGCTGCCAACAGTCTGTACAACTTTACCTTTACTTTAGAAAAAAATGACATTCAGAGTTTTAGCTTGACAACTATGTAATCATGTACCTAAAACAGATTAGCAATGATTGTAATGGTTCAGAAGAGAAATGGAAATCAAAACTATAAACTAAGAAGAGGGTTTTTGCTTGACAAGTTAAAAATTCACCACCATGAAATACTTAAATAGGAATTTACTCAATGGACTGTTATGACTCCTGAAGACTTGCTATAGTCTAGTGGTTAAGTAATAGGCGTTTTCAAAAGCTAGAGATCTTTTCTCCCTTCAGATCAGAAGATATTTATGTGCACAACTACTATTAGCAGTAATAGGAATTACAGATGTCACTGCTGGCAGAATTACATGCTTTAATAGATATTATATTAGCATCTTTTTTTAACCATAAAGAAATAATAAACTTTTAAAAATAAGTTTTCTCTAAAAACTTGATATCAGTCCAGTCAAAAATTAATTTCCCTAAATGGCATTATTTCTTTTTTTTTTCCTTGTCTGACAGTCTTTGTCACTTTCCATATTTTTGTTTATACATTTGGAAGGAAAACTTGTTGAAAGAACATTTTTGAACTTGTACTTTACTTTCATCACTGTTTTTCACTGTAATAAATTAAAAATAATAATGTTAGATATTACTATGTCTGTTATTTTAAAACTCAGATTGTATCACAATTTTGTATTTTTAAATGAATAATTTCTTCCACCCTGACTCAGAAACCATTGCCCTAAGACTTATGTTTATACTACAGGTAATGTAGAAGTCCCTAAAAAACAGCCAAGAGGAAGTTGAAAGCTTATGGGTAGGAATTAGAGACTGAGGCAACATGGGGAACCTTGTGGTTGGTGTCTGCTACAAGCCGCCTGATTAAGGGGAACCTACTGATGAAGCCTTCTTCCTCCAGCTACAGGAGGCATCGCACTCGAAGTCTCTCATCCTGCTGGGGTATTTCAACCACCCTGACATCTGCTGGAAAAGTAACACAGCGAGATGTAGACGATCCAGGAGGTTCCTGGAGTGCCTCAATGATAACTTCCTAAGACAGGAAATAGACAGCCCTACCCGAGGGGATGCCATACTGGACCTCATAGTCACCAATGTCAGTGAGCTCATTGGGGATGTCAAGATTGGATGTCACTGGGCTGCAGTGACCATGCACTGGTGGAGTTCACGGTCCTGAGGGATAGGTGCCAGATGAGGAGCCTAATCAGGACCCTGAATCTTAGGAAAGCAAACCTCTGGCTCTTCAAGGAGTTAGTCAATAGGACCCCCTGGGAAAAGGTCCTCAGGGACAAGGGGGCAGAACAGATCTTCAAGGTCGCTTTCCATAGACCACAAGAGCTCTCGATCCCCAGGTAGTAAGAAATCAAGTAAGAAAGGGAGGAGACCGGCATGGCTGAGCTGGGACCAGCTGGTCAAACTAAAAGGCAAGAAGGAACTGCACAGGCAGTTCAAGCAGCACCAGGTGTCCTGTGAAGAGTATAGGGATGCTGCCCGGGTATGTAGGGGCGAGGTCAGGAAGGCTAAGGCACAGCTGGAGCTGAACTTGGCAAGGGATGCTAAGAATAACAAGAAAGACTTCTACAGGTACATCAACTAGAAAAGGAAGGTCAAAGAAAGTGTGCCCTCCCTGATGACTGAGAATGGCAAACTGGTAACAACAGACAAGGAGAAGGCTGAGCTTCTGAACAATCTTTTGCCTCGGTCTTTACTGCCAGCCTCTCTCCTCACACCACCTGGTTTGAAGGACTGCAAGATGGGGACCTGGGGAACAAAGTCCCTCCCACTATAAGTGAAGACAAGGTTTGTGACCACCTGAGGAACCTGAATATACACAAGTCTATGGGACCTGATGAGATGCACCCCAGAGTCCTGAGGGAACTGGCTGATGTAGTTGCCAAGCCACTCTCCATGATATTTGAAAAGTCATGGCAGTCAGGTGAAGTCCCTGGCAACTGGAAAAAGGGAAACATCATACCCAATTTTAAAAAGGGCAGAAAGGAGGACCCTGGGAACTACCGCCCTGTCAGCTGCACCTCTGTGCCTGGGAAGATCATGGAACAGATCCTCCTAGAAGCTATGCTAAGGCACATGGAAGACATGGAGGTGATTCGAAACAACCAGCATGGTTTCACCAGGGGCAAGTCCTGCCTGACCAATCTAGTGGCTTTCTACAATGGAGTGACTGCATCAGTGGACAAGGGGAGAGCTACAGATATCGTCTATCTGGATTTCTGCGTGGCCTTTGACACGGTCCCCCACAACATCCTTCTCTCTAAGTTGGAGAGATATGGATTTGATAGGTGGACTGTTTGGTGGATAAGGAACTGGCTGTATGGTCGCATCCAGACGGTGGTGGTCAATGGTTCGATGCCCACATGGAGAGGGGTGACAAGTGGTGTCCCTCAGGGATACGTACTGGGACTGGTGCTGTTCAGCATCTTCATCAATGACATACCCAGTGGGATCAAGTGCACCCTCAGCAAGTTTGCCGACGACACTAAACTGAGTGGTGCGGTCGATGTGCCAGAGGGATGGGATGTCATCCAGATGGACCTGGATGAGCTAGAGAGGTGGGCCCGAGCGAACTATATGAAGTTCAACAAGGCCAAGTGCAAGGTCCTACACTTGGGTCGGGACAATCATTGTTATCAATACAGGCCTGGGGGATGATGTGATAGAGAGCAGGCCTGCAGAAAAGGACTTGGGGGTACTCGTGGATGAAAAGCTGGACATGAGCCAACAATGTGTGCTTACAGCCCAGAAGGCCAATCGCATCCTGGGCTGCATCAAAAGAACCATGGCCAGCAGATCGAGAGAGGTGATTCTCCCCCTCTACTCTGCTCTCATGAGACCCCACCTGGAGTACTGTGTCCAGCTCTGCAGCCCTCAGCACAAGAAGGACATGGACCTGTTGGAGCGGGTCCAGAGGAGGGACACGATGATCAGAGGGCTGGAGCACAGGCTGAGAGAGTTGGGGTTGTTCAGCCTGGAGAAGAGAAGGCTCCAGGGAGACCTTATAGTGGCCTTCCAGTACCTGAAGGGGGCCTATAAGAAAGCTGGGGAGTGGCTATTTGCAAGGGCATGTAGCGATAGAACAAGGGGCAATGGTTTTAAACTAGAGCAGGGTAGGTTTAGATTAGACACTAGGATGAAGTTCTTTACAATGAGGGTGGTGAAACACTGGCCCAGGTTGCCCAGAGAGGTGGTAAAGGCCCCATCCCTGGAGACACTCAAGGCCAGGCTTGATGAGGCTCTGAGCAATCTGATCTAGTTGAAGATGTCCCTGCTTACTGCAGGGGGTTTGGACTAGATGACCTTTAAAGGTCCCTTCCAACCCCATACATTTTATGATTCTATGATTCTATGATAATAGAGTGTAAATCATACCCAGTTTGGGATGAAATCTAATTAAAGGTTGTTAAACATAACAAAGAACTAGAAGTTAGTAAAAGTAATAAATTAAACACCTAAATACATGAAGTCTAATTTGAGACATCTTGTGGGTTGTGTAAAACATAAAATAAGATGTTTTAAAGGGTGATTAGCATGTGAAAAACCTACTATGAAATGTTTTGGGGAAGCACAAAAGGTAGGAAAATGAGGGATCAACGTTGATTGGGGAATAAGAAGTGGGAAAGTGAAGAAGAAAGGAGATAAGAGGCTGGTCATGTACAAACAAGCTGATGATCAGGACAGTAGTCTGGTCAATCCCCATGCCTGATTACCACAGCCTGTCGTATCTTATGAAATTCTGTTCTTGCTTATTTTCTGCGTTACCTTGGTCTCTATCATAGAGGTGGAGGGCAGGCACAGGGAGGAACATGATTCATTACAAATCTCAAGTTTTATTAGCCACTGAGTAGGAGGAGAGCAGAATCTGGAAAGATCCAAGGTTGAAACTGAAGACTAGATAATGGAGCCCAGGATCTGGTAATGGATTCAGGTCTGGGCAAGGATTTGATGGACTAGTGGAAGGGCATGAACTTGTGAATCACAAGCATGAGGATAAGTGCATACTCACTAGTGGAGAGGAGGAACTTGATATCGTCCTGTTTGTATCTGTCTTCAGAATAACATCTTAAGCCTTGCTCCTATCTGGACGTATCAATAGGAAAGGCACCACCAGATTTGTCTTGCCTTTACAGTATAACATGTGACAGAACAATCTGACCTACAAATGCGACTTCCCTTAGCAAGTTTGTATATGACGAAAGATAGGGAGAAACTGATGATAAACCAGATTGTGGTGTTACCTTGACAGGCTAGAGAGATGATCTCACAGCAATGCCAGCAAGATCAACAGAGGGAAATGTGAAGTCCTGCACCTGGGCAGGAATAGCCCCAGGCACCAGTATAGTCTGCAAGCCAACAGGCTGAACAGTTGTTTTAGAAAGAGCTAAACCACTTTAAGCCAGCAACGTGCCCTTGCAGCACAGAAGGACAAGAACTTGTTGGATTGCGTTAGGAAGGTCATTGCCAGCAGGTTGAGGTCAACAGATGTGTTCCTTCCTCTCTACTCAGCACTGGTGAGGCCACATCTGGAGTGCTGGGTCCAGTTCTGGGCTCCTCCATACAAGAGAGAGATGGAAACACTGGAGAGAGTCCTGCAAAGGGTCATGATTAAGGGACTGGAGCATCTCACGTATGAGTGACCGGGGACTGTTAAGCCTGGGGAAGAGAGGGTTCAGATGTATAATAATATCTGATCAGAGACAGACTTTTATCAGTCATGCTCAGTGAAAGAGTAAAAGGAAATGGGCACAAACTGAAAAGCAAGAAATTCCATTTAAACACATGTGGTGGGTTGATCTTGGCCAGTTACAAGACACTCACCCAAACACCCTCTCATTCCTCATCCTCAAAAAGACAGGAGTAAATAAAATGAAAAAAAGCTTACGGATGGCAATGAAGACAGAGAGATCACTTACCAATTACCATCACAGGTAATGTGACTTGGGGAAAATGAATTTAATTTTTTGACAGTTAAAATAGATTTGGGTAGTGAGAAACAAAGACAAAATTAAAATAACACCTTCCCACCACTTTCCTCCCAGGTTCAAATTTAATCCTTCATTTCTGACTCCTCTACCCAGCATGGAGAACCTGCTCCAGCCTGAGCTCTCTATGGGCCTCAGTACCTACAGGAAATATCCACCTTCTATGCTGTGGGCTGAACTGTGGATATCTGCTTCTGTGTGGTCATCTCTATGGGCTGCAGAGGAATCTCCCCCTCCTTCTTCCCTGTCCTTGGTATTCACAGGATTTTTTCTTACACCTTTTTTTTCCCCTCAATTTCCTGCCTGTCTGGTATTTTGCTTTTTCTTGAATGCATTTCCCCAAGGTGCCACCACCCATGGCTGTGGGGCTCAGCCGTGCCGTGCAGTGTGTCGGTTGGAGCCATCTGGAACCAGCTGTGTCCAGCACAGGGCAGCCCTGGCTTCTCCTCACAGAGGCCACCCTGCAGGCCCCTTAAGGATCAAAACCTTACCCCCTAGACCCAATGCAGCACAAGAAAATATGGTTGATTTTGGTTTTGATTTTATGGTGGGGGAGGTCAAACACTGGAGCAGGTTTCCCGGAGAAGTTGTGTAGTCACCATCTTTGTAGATATTTAAAATCTGATGGGATATGGTCATGGGAACTACAGCTCCTCGAGTAATATGTAAAAATACTTCTTATTCATTTTGGTCAAATTTCCATGGCCAGATTTTTTACTTACTGCCAAGTTTGGATTCAGTTCCGGGTTGGGAGTCCAATCAAAAATGTTCAGATATTTTTATTCTGGATGACTTTGAATCACTGAATTCTTTACCTAGATATGGATTATCTGCTCCTTTTTAAGACATCTTTTTTAAATGTTCACAAAGCCTTTCATAAGTCACTGGGTTTTGGTTGAGCAAGGAACACAGAAACTTCTGTTCTTCATCGTTGATGGAATACAAGTAGTATCACTAATTTTATATAAATATGTTGAATAAAATCAGAATATGTGCAGTTTGCAGTCCTTTGTTTCTAAACCAGAGAAAAAAAGCAAATTGAATTCTGCAAGGATTGAAATATGTTGATTATATAAAGTGGCAAGGATAAGATGAACATTAAGTTGTTCAAAGCACCTCATAACGCTACAATATTTTTAGTTCCTCTTTTTTTTGATTGCAGCACAGTAACTACCCAATTTAAGTAAAAAAAGTCAACAATGACTATTGCTCATTTGCTTTCCATTTAATGTCTGATCTATTACTACATATGTGTAAAAGGAGAAGCAATTTGGCCTTGCAAAAAAAAAAAAAATATCTAAGGGCTCCAAACCAAAGATAAACACCAAAATGACAACTCTTCAGTATCCCTCAATGTCATTTATGTCTTAGCAGCAGCATCACATCAAAAGTTAGAGAAATTATTGTACAGTATCAGTGGCTGGAAATAAATTACTTGTGCATCTCTTGTGAATTAAGTTGTCCTTATGCATGTGTAGAAGTTAAATAGAAAGAATATGTTTGTAATACTCACATGCTCATACTCTTAATAATAACAAGTTTAATCAATGGCAATTTAAGTGTAGTACAGTTAATGTTTCAGAGATGACCTTACAGCACTCAGGTTTACTAACTACACAAAGTCTGATCTGCAATTCAAAAATTATATTTTTTTCCTGAAATATTCTCAAGAATCCATTTAATAAAGAAAGAAACACTTTATGTATCTGATAATATCTGGAAACTGCCTTTTTTTTTTTTTTTTTGTAACTATTCTGCCTTTTTATCCTTTTTTCTTGGTGAAAAACTCATAAATGAGACGTAGTCAGGTTGCTTCCAGTCTTCCACAGCATTTCCAGAATGTAAGAATGTATTCCAGTGTTACAGAAGTTCAGTGTATGCACAATTTAGATTTACAATTTACTTTAGATGGCAAGTCTAGCAAGTGCTAATATTACTTAGAGAGAGAGATAGGAAGAGTCTGTAAGCTTTCATTTCCGCGTTGGAACTGAGATTTATATGTTTTTAAATCAATCTGTCTTCTAAATTGTCCTCTTTAGGAGTTTAGTGTTTTGACTTCTCCCGCCCCTGGCAGTTAATAGAAAACATACATTTATAATAACAAGCTTGAAAATCTGATGGTGTTTCATGATCTCAACATTTTTAAAAGCAGCACTTCTAAGAAGAGCATAAGGCTGAGAGAGATGTGTAAACAAAAATGTTTCAGCTTTAGATTTTTCAGGGGAAAATCTTTTTCAGAACACATATACATAGTATTTTTGTGATTTTTATTTAAATATGGCTAATTAATTTACCAGTGAGAATAATATTCAGAACACAGTAATGACGTGACCCAAAAAGAAAGTTGTTCTTTATTCAGAAGACTCACATTAACTCAATTCAGTCTTTATTTTCTGGATTATTGTAAGAACACAAATGATAAAACATGCAAGGTGGGAACTTCATTATCCACATGAAAAGCAGTTATTTGTAAAAAAGTATAATTCATTTTAATAATGTAAGTTGTTATAAACTTAAGTTATATAAGTAACACTTGTTGATATTTCTTTCTGGAATTATTAAATTCATTAAATTAATGTTCAGATGATTGTCCAGCAGTTGCTGGTTTCTGTCACATTAAGACAAGTCTAGACTGTAACATGTCTACATGCACTTATATAAAATTAGTTGAAATCACCCCCTATCTGGCTTTAACTTTTGGTATTCCTTTTCTGCTAAGATAAAGTTCAGAGAATGCATATAAGATTTTTAACTGTCTGTAAGAATTTCTGTTTGCTTTGTAGAAAACATCTAACAGAAGTTTTTAGCTGCAACTTGTAAATTTACTGGAAATGACAGTTTGGAAAGACAGGACTATTTGATCAAGAATTAGACAATGAACAGGCATGTCTCCTCAAAGAACAAGAGACATTGTGCCTGACACTAACTTACTTCAAGGATACAAACTTTCAAAATACTTATCTTACAAGAAGACATCTGTAACATATAAAGATTTTTTGATTATGAAAGTGAAATACTGAAATGTATTATTGATGTTAATCTGAGGCAGGAATCACAACTGATAAGAATAGTAAAATACTTTGTGCTTTTCGAGATTAAATCCACTGTCGTAATTACAGTCTTTCAAGAGCTGTCCACAGGGAAGTATTCAAAGAGATTGAAACTTAAATAATTCTTTGTTAATGTGTATAGCTTCCATTTTTTAACATATCCCTCTCCTATTTATTTAGCTGCAAAATAGTCCTGGTTAATAATAGTAATTGTTTCCACATCCCCAGAGATACCTTTTACGAAAAGTTATTTCAAAAGAGAAGTCACTTCTCTGGATTAGCACAAAAAGAATTACCTATACCATTCTTATTTCTCTAGACTATGGAATGCAAAACTTTGAAATCTGAGGTTGCTTGGAATATGATGATATCTCATATGATGACATATGAGATACGATGATCTCATACCTCAAAGCTGATAAAAAATAAGGCCAAAATATGAATGGAAAATAAACACTAAAGAAGAATTTATGAGCAGACAAATACTCATTAGCTAATTCACGGACAGAATTTTCAAGTTCAAGTACTTTGAGGTACACATTCAAGTAATATACAAAAGTAATAATACTGTAAAAAATCCACCCATGACAGTGGAACCTGCCACCAAGAGATATACTGGATCCTGTGCTAAATCTTTTAAGATTAAAAATTGTATCTGTATTGAAACAGCTCAGAAATTTCCTACACAATCTTATACCCATTTGTTGAAACTAAAGTTATTTTTTTTTCCCCGAAAGAAATCATCAAGTTCTGTGAAGAATTTCCATGAAACCTTCCTTGAACTAATGCTGACCTGGCTCAGACTTTAGGAATAACCTGTTTCTCACCTGAACCTGAAAGTTCATAACTGGATTATCTAGACTGTCCACATGTATCTCAGCAGATTACCCCAGACTGTATGACCATTAAAGAGATTATTTCAGAGCCAACAACCCTGGGATGTCTATACAGCTAAATATTTGAAAGTTCTGTGTCTAACAAAGCTTGGATTCAAGCGACTAAGGGTCTAGTGAGAAGCAGCAGATACGGATGCAAAAAGCTGTTAAAAAAAATTGGCATAATTTTGGTTTCAATGATGCTATAGATTATTTGCTGAACAAAAGTGTTAATTGCATCAATATCATGGAGCAGCTGAAAGTCTGTAGGACCGCTTTCATATGGGAGAAACCTCTCCATGCTTTTTTTTTCTAAAATGAAATGTACCTATTTTTTTTAAGTTTTTATCTGATCCAGAATTAAAACCAAAGTTAAAGAAATAATTTAAAATTCTTATCCTGCTTTGATCGCTTCATCTTGGAAAATAAGTGGTTGGAGTTACATAATCATTGTGTTCCTTGCTGTTCAAAGATCCATTCTGCTTATGAGATGCTTTCTCAGACTTTCCATAAGAAATATGATTAGGATGGAGGAACATGTGAGGAGCAAATGTGTAGCACATAGATAGTACAATTTAAAGCAGAGTGAAAGATACTATTCCTTAAGGCATCCTGAAGAAGTTGTTATGGCCAAATTAAGAAATTTTATATTGTCAGGAATCCTTCCAGCCTGCTCAAAAGTACCAAACTACCTGTGTTGACAATCATAGAATCATTTAGGTTGGAAAAGACATTTAAGATCATCAAGTCCAACCATAAACCTGACACTACCAGGTCCACCACTATGATATAACATTGTGCTCAGCCATAAAAGATAAGGGAAAGGAGGAGGAGGGATGGCATTCATTATTAAGGTAGCAACTGCTACCCGAAGCAACTGCTACATGTGCTGAGGCCCTGCTTCCTAGAAAGTGCCTGGACATTGCCTGCTGATGGGAAGTAGAGAATAAATCTTTTTGCTTTGCTTTACTTCCAAACGGCCTTTGACTTTCTTCATTACACTGCCTTTATCCTGACCCACAAGTTTTTAATCTTTTCTCTGCCATCGTGCTGAGGAGGAGGAAAGATAGAGCAACTTGATGGGCACCTGGCAGCCAGCCAAGGTCAACCCACCATGCTATCTTTCCTCATTCCTCTGTGTTGCTTGTTTCTTAAGGAATGCTCTCACCCCACAGAATTTGTGGGCTATACTAGGTGAATTCCTTCTGATTTTAACATTTATGGCTCTGCTCCTTCACAATTAAGTCAATTAAACTTTTTTTCCCAATTATCAGGCCCAGAATCTGACCCTGATGACATGATTAAAGTTAAGTGATTGTGCCTTTAGTAAATTTTTCCTTTCCTCTTTTCTCCTTACATACTTTGTGTTGTGACCATTTCCATTTTCTCTTACTTCAACCGCTTCCATGTAACAAGCTGAGCAAAGTTACTCTTATCAGTATTACTCCCTGTATCCTTTTTCACTAGAAGTGGTAGAAAAATAAGGAAAATATTCATGTCTAAATGGTCTAACAGAGGAAACAGATTTGGATGAAGAAAAGGACTGAGGAGAAAGGATTTTCCATGGTTTTTATATTGTTTTTTCCATGATTTCACCAAGTTATTTTGTCTGTGCCACGTTTTTCTAATTCTCTTTAGAGGTTCACAACTTTTCTTTTTGAGCTTGAAAGACTGAAAAACAAAGCTTCTGTCTTTTTTTACTAATAAACAGCTTGGAAATTTTCAGTAGAAAAACTTAAAATAGAAATTGTTATTATAGCTAATCAGAGTGAGGAGTTTCACATATTCTTTTCCAAATATTTTACAAATATTTTTAAAATAATCACTTAGCAATTATTTTCATAAACATAATACACCTGCTTATTGTTCCTAATTGTTACGTAAATCTGTGAATGGTTAGCAAAGACTGTCAAGTTAATCAACTATACTAGTATACTAAATGGTTAGAAATAAATAACTATTATCTCATTGTGCTGATCAGGTCCCATAATCATGCTGAAGGAAAGAAGACAGAATAACCATTTGTTCTTGATTCTTGTTTCATCCTGGTTACATGTTTTTGTCTACACAGCATCTTCACATTTAGATTGCTTGGAAAAGGAAAAAAAAAGGTCAGAATAAAGTACAATAATTTGATGAAAACTAGAGGAACAACTAACTGGTTATTTGCATAGTTAATGAAAGCATATTTATTATTTCACTGTATGTGTGTGTGGTCATTTATATATATACTTACATACATACATATACACACTTAAAAAACATGGGAAGTCCTGGTACAATGGAGAAAACCCTTGCAGCAGTGATTTTATTAGAATCTGACCACTGTTACAATATTAATTTCAGTAATACTAAAATACAATCTGAAGGATTGGTTTCTGTAATGCACTATAACTTATAAATCAGATATATGTTCTGTCCATGATTCCATGCAAATAACCAAACTGCTAACAATTTAAATATTAATTACAATATTTAAATTAGGCTTATGAAGATAAAGCCTTGGGCTACAGCTCAGGAACAAATTTGGTTTTCGTCTGTGTTAAAACAATTGCAATTTTATGCAAGTCACAAAAGACTAAAAGTGAAAATGCCTAATTATCAGATATTTAAAAATTAACTAATTTTTTTTTGTGAGAGTGCCTATCCCAAGAGGAATTCAGAAAGCACTTTTAGATCCTAGGTTTCCAACACTGTCCCCAGAATAAAACTTTTAGATGAAGATTTAATTTCACTTCCAAAGTTAAAAACTTAGGTCTATCCTTCTCAACATTAAAAGTAAATTACCTCAGGTTGTAAATTAGAATTAATCTGACTCTTGTCTTAAATTAATACACTTAAAATCAGGCTGATCACAGCCTGATCACATTTTTCTCTGATTCTTAAAATCACAGAAATGTATCAGGCAGTAAATCTGTTTCTCCCTTTGCCATTATATTTAGTTAGTTAGCATACATTTCTGTTTAGCATAAAGAACTGTATTCCATTTTGAGAATTTTGTAAACCTAGATTCAGTGTTGCCGAGTGACTTTATTTCTTTGTGGCAAGTTTTAATGGGAACCATGTGGAAACCTGAGAATCAAGTAGGAACTGAAATTCAAACCATTTCACAATGTTCAAGAAAGGGGGTAAATATCACCAGTGTACCAAAAAAACCCAAACCAACAAAAGTATAATAAATAAAATAAAATAAAGCAAAAGGATGTTACATGTTGAGATACTTTATTTTATTGTTAATTAGTGAGAAAAATGAAGGTGGAGAAGTCTGGAGTTATTTAAAATCTTGTAAGCAGACAGAAGAGACGGGGTTCATGAGAAGAACATGCCTTAGTCCATGGCCAATACTCAAATGTCTATTAGAATATTTTGACTGAAGCCTTTATAAAGTTTGATAAATTTGTGTATTGCAAACATGGAAACACACAAAAAAAATACAAAAATAAGAAAACATAAAAGGAAAAAGCAAAGACAAGAACAAAGTTGTGCAAGTGGGATAATTATCCACAGTGGTAGCTGAGATGCTTTTCTCTCATTGAATAGAAAGTAAGATATTCAAATTGCTGCAGGTATTCCCTCATACCCAGGAAATGATTTCTCCCATACCCAATCTGTATTTTTTCATTTATAAAATGGTTGTGAGCTATGCTGAGAATGAATTAAGTGATGAAATCACATTAATGCCATGATTTAGTGTCACATATTGACTCCTGAGTCACACTTAATTGAAGGAGGAGGTGGAAATAAAAAAAGGCATTTGTCTTTTTGTACAAGCTGACAGTCATCTTATTTTTCCAAGTTTTCCCATCATTTTGCTAGCGTCTTTCCTTAAAACTACCTAACCTATTCTTTCACTTTTCTCCAAACAAGTATACTCCATTATAATGATTTCCTTTTTTTTTTTTCTTTTTTGCTTTCTGCTAAGGATGTAGAGCCTGTAAGTTTACAACTGAGAGGCACACAATGCACATATGGGAGAAGCATGTCTAGTTACAGTGGAATTTTTTTGTGTGTGTTACATGGATCTGTCACAAAGGAAAGAGGTTTTTCAGAGCTGCAGAGAGTTTACTTTTTTAATAAAGAGCTGTTGAGAAATGCTGGCAACTTTACACGCTTCAGTGATCCATTTATTGTTTTTCAAATGCATTACAAAGTCTATTTTTATTTAGAAAAAACACACACTCTCTGTTTCTCAAAAAAGTTAAAAGCTTTTGAAGTGGCATTCATAATTCCAACAGATGCTAGTCAAAGTATATGTAAATGTATAAAAGTATGGTTTCTGTTTTGATTTCTGCATAATTTTAATTCACATTTGTTGCAGACAGTAGAATAATAGAAATTCGATTGTATGAAATAAAAATAAAATACCATATATACAATTAAAATAACTTTTTTTCTTGTTATCTGAAGAACCAAAGTAATTTCACTTTTAATTTTAACATGCAGGATACCAAAAGAGATTTTAAGGTGGCTGGTATGAGTTTTCAAGAGAATTTAATATCATTTTTATATTATTTTCAAGATATTATCAAGTCAAAACATAGGGGTTTTTTTTTGTTTTGTTTTCTTGGCTTACTGTACATCATTTTGATACAAGAGAAAAAGACTAGAAAAAAAGGAAGATAAAGTCCTGAGTCTGAGCGTTCCTCTTGGGATGGGACTAGGAACATCACAGGGGATGTTCCATCTAGGATGTGTGCTCTAATACAGATGCTATGGTGCCAGATGGAAGAGGTGCAAGAAGAAGTGATCAAGCTTTGTCGCACCCAGGATGAGAACAGAAAATAAACAGCATATCCAAAAAGAGATAGCAGAGGAAATGGCCTGAGCCCTATAATAGTGGGAAGGGAGATATGGCTAGGACAAACAGAAACAGGAAGATAACAAAAGCTCTCAGGTAGATGGCAGCTGGAAAACTGATACTTTTGAGAGCAAGAGATAGGCCTGTTCTCCACTTGTAACTGATAAAACAGATTCAGGGCTCTTGAAATGGAGGAGGAGGAATACACAAGGGTACACTCTATAGTATTTTCAGTCACAGAATCACAGAATTGGAGGGGTTGGAAGGGACCTTCGAAGATCATCTAGTCCAATCCCCTGCCAAAGCAGGGTCACCTAGAGCAGGCTGGGCAGGAACGCATCCAGGGAGGTTTTGAATATCTCTGGAAAAGGAGACACCACAACTACTCTGGGCAGCCTATTCCAGCGCTCTGTCACCCTCAAAGGAAAGAAGTTCCTCCTCACCTTCAGATGGAATTTCTAGTGTTCTAGCTTGTACCCATTGCCCATTGTCCTGTCACCGGCTACCAGCAAGAAGAATCTGGCCACATCATCTTGACACCTGTCCTTTAGATATTTATAAGCATTGATAAGATCCCCTCTCAGTCTTCTCTTCTCCAGGATAAACAGACCCAGGTCTCTCAGCCTTTCCTCATAAGACAGGTGCTCCAGTCCCTTGATCATCTTTGGAGACCTCCACTGGACTCTGTCCAGTAGTCCTTCTTGAACTGGGGGGCCCAGAACTGGACACAGTACTCCAGATGTGGCCTCACTAGGGCAGAGTAGAGGGGGAGGATGACCTTCCTCAATCTGCTGGCCATGTTGTTTTTAATGCACCTCAGGAGACCATTGGCCTTCTTGGCCACAAGGGCACATTGTTGGCTCATAGTCAACTTGTTGTCCACCAAGACACCCAGGTCCCTCTCTGCAGAGCTGCTTTCCAGTAGGTCAACCCCCAACCTGTACTGGTGCATGGGGTTATTACTCCCTAGGTGAAGGACACTACACTTACCCTTGTTGAATTTCATTAGGTTCCCCTCCATCCAACTCTCTAGCCTGTCCAGGTTTCGCTGAATGGCAGCACAGTCTTCTGGTGTGTCAAGGGAGAAGATTATGGTATGAGCATTCCTATGCAGAAAACCAACACCAGTCTGCATATCTGGTGTCAGGGAACACAGTTTGACCTATTCAATAACAGTGTATAATTTGATGAAGGAGGAAAACTACTGGCAAGAAATGAAAATACACCTGATAAAGACAGGCCATATCAAACTTATTAACCTAGCTAGAAGAATTTTAACATGAGTTGACTGGATGATGGGGACCTAGGTCCAGAAGTAATTAAGGAAAAGCCACAGAAGAGGAGGTTCTTGTGGAATAAGGGAGACTCACATTTCCTCTCAGAAGAGAGAACATTCAGAACCTTTTCTCTTGTGTCTGTATATTAACACAAAGCACTTAGTGAAATAAACAGGAACAATTGCAAGGCCTTTTACTGAGACAAGGTTATGTGACAATGAGAATCACAGAGACTTGGTGTGATAGCACAACAGGAACACATGAATGAGTGTAGACTGTTAAAGAAGGATAAGGAGAGAAGAAAAGAGAGTTGCATTCTGTGTAAAACAGCTCCCTGGTTTTGTAGAGCTCCGGCATGAAGCCAGAGACATATTTTCTGTATCTCTAGATGAAGATCAGAAGATTCTGTGGTAAGAAGGATGGTTTTGATCATCTGACAAAGAGGATGGGCTCAGAAAGTCTGGAAATTTTGGCAGAAATTCTACTTGACTGAGCACAAAACGTTTTTGTGAACTAAAATATAAAAAGGAAGCATACAGGAAATGAACAGACAGCAGAGGCGGAATTTAAAAGCTCTGTACATCATCTCTAAGCATTTTAATTTTTATGAGTGTTTGATCATTTAATTCACCTGAGGGTGTTGAGAGAACTGGCTGATGAAACTGGACTACTGCTGTCATTCATTAACGAAAAATCACACTATTCAGGAGCTGTTGCCAACAACTCAGAAAATTAATCATGCTTTATCTGTTTTAAAGGAGGAGGACCCAAGAACCTAAAAACCATTCAAGCTCACCTCAGTCCTTAGAAAGACCATGAAGCATGTCATCTCAGAATCCATTCCCAAATGCATGACGAACAGGTCGGTACTAAAATTTACCAAGGCCAATCTTGCTTGACAAACTGAGTGCCTTCTACTGTTAATAATGGGCTTTCAAGGAGAAAGAGACAGCAGAACGCCTATCTCAACTTCAAGGAGGCTTTTGAGACCATTTCCCACATCAGTCTCATGTGGTAACTGAGGAATTATGGGCTGGATAAACAGATACATAAAGGAGATGAAATTTGGCTCAACTGTAATATCTTGATAGGACTATGAGTTACAAAATAGAAGACAAGTATTTCTAGATGGGCAACTGAGGAATGAGTGGGATTCTCCAGGCTATCTCAGTGACACGAGATACCTATGTGTGTACAACCGAATCAAGTTGCAGTTAATTAGCTTAGACTTGTAAATGGCAAAAGTTAAGTGAAATAAATCCCACTCTGCCTCACACTTTCAGACACTCTTTAATAAGAAACAAAATGAGGCAGAAATTATAAATTTTGGAGGCTAAAGTAAGGACTGAAATAATGTGCATCACATAATTTTGCATTGCGGAAACAATTGCATTTTTTAATTCTATTTGTTACAATTTCTCTGGCAAAGCTCTGAGAAATGTCATTTTTTGTTGCATTGTAAAGGAAGAATATTCTCTTATTTTATATGAGGAGAGAATAAGAAGTAAAGCATAATACCGAAGGGAAGTTAATGAGGCAGTTTCCATGAGTCAGACTCAACTGAATTTCACAGGAATTGTTTCTCCGAAGTTCACAGTTCTTTATTGGTATTCATTTCCATGTTACTGAGACTTTCTTTGGTTTTTTATTCATAAAGAGTGAAGATTTATGTTTCCACGTGGAATTTGTTAGACAGCACCCATATTTGTAAAATTACACCCTTATATTGTGAAAACCGTTGAAACATATATAAGTGTCAGGGAACCACCATTCTTCCAGTAATACAGGAATAATGGAATGAGTAAAAGCTAAAGGATTGTCATAATTTCTCTTGGCTTTAAAGTCCACCTGTTTAATCATGATCTGACCATTTTGCAGCCAAAGAACTGAGAAAAAGGAGTTCTCCAGAACACAAGCCATACTCAGTTCCCTGGAAGCACTTACATACGCTGTTATATGTGCCAACATCCTGTTTAATATGTCTATACTTCCCTAATTTGTTAACTGACAAAGTTAAATGATAGTTCAATGTCTTCCTTATATGTGTTTCATGTAACATTACCTGAACACTGTCAGTTTTATACTTCAGAGCTCAGCAGGACATTATGTTGCTGGTTCACAAGGGGATTGTGCCAACTTTCTACACTTAGCTGATGTTTGCCTATTGATTCTGCTTAGTAGTTACAACTCCTTATGTGTTAACTGAAAAATATGTAAGTATGTTTAACCAGGACTTAATGTGCCTCATGCATCAAAAATGGATATAAAGGTAGAAAAAAATATCATCTATCATCTTATCTTTAATCCTCACTGGAAAAAATCTCAAACAATAAAATTATAATAAGAAGGAGGCTGAAAGAAACAGCAAGATATAATCTATTCTATCTGTCTCAAGGTAGCAGCAGTTATTCTGAATCACCGTGATGATGGGAAGGAAACAACTTGCTAACTACCATAATGTCACTCCACCTGCATAGCTTTGTAATAGCCATCAGAAAAGAAAATCTTCAACTTAGGTGCCCTCAGCTCTCTTGTACTGTTGTAAGTCCATGTTACTCATGCATCCACATTGATAGCCAACAGGATGCCATTTTTGTTGCCTCCAACAGCTAGTCTGATAGCATCCTGCCACTCTATATGCTAGGTTCTAAGCATGTTTTAATTATTTATCACCTCAGCAGAGAGAACTCTCCCGCTGTCTGTATCTACCGGCAAGCACAAACACCAGTCTTAGCATCCTTTGCTACTACACCTCTTCCCTTCTACAAGAGACACTGAGTTTTCTGCTTTTTGAATCAACTGATGCTGTGCTTCAACTCTATCTTCCACTGAAAAATTCTGCGATAGACAGGCAATGTTCTTGCTTGTTGTAGATGCTTATGGCAGAGAAATTACTATTCATTTAAAATCTCAAAAGTTTTATTTGATAAAACTTCTGTAGCTAAAGTAAAACATGTTAACTGAAAATGGAAAACATCTCTTTGTTTAAAAAAAAAAACCACATTTTTCACTTTTTTTTTTATTTATAACATCCTTTGAAATTTCCCCATGGAAAATAACCATCACTTTTCAAGATCCATTTCTATTTATTTGAATATGCTAACTCAGCCTCTAAATACCCACCATTTTCATAATATATAAATATCAAGCATTATTGATATGAGAAGCTTTTGCATCTCTCTATGAGGGTCAGTTTTGAACAAGAGGTAAAAAACGGATATTACCTGAAAAGACAATAATATGTGAAATCATGCACTCTTATGTCTTTAGTATAGTATAAGTCAGTGAGAAATAAGAAGTTCCAAAATCTACTATCAGCTTCAGTATAGCTTTTCCATTTCCATGATAATCATCTAAGCCTTGTTCCAGTTTGAATTCCCCTTTCTTTAATGTGGTTAATCAAAATTATATGCAATATTTGAATGCCTTTTGTAATGTCATTCTTGTTTTCTCATTTCTATTGAAAATGCTGATGCACCACGAACTACATATATCTTTTTATGACCACATTAAATTGTTGTTTTATAGCTATTCCATAAAAGACCAAAACCCACAATCTTTCGAAGACAGATGCAAACAAAACACTCTGTACCATTGTGCCCTACAAGATATAAGCTAGCTTTAAAAAAACAACAAGAGCAAGAACAACAACAGTGAAAGTATTTCTATGTCTAGTGGGGTGTGCTTTCTGAGCTAATAATCCTTGCTGTGAGGAGAAACACATTATTCTATGCTTCAGTCTGAGCTGATAGAGAAAAGTGGTTGCTGATTAAGAATGGCTCACGTTAAGAATTACTAGGAGCCTGTATCAGGATGTGACCAAAGTAAGTGCAGTTTCCTCATTCCCCCATGCACAAGATCAGATAAACATTATGATAATTCATAACCTTGTCTTTCAGCATTTTCAAATATCTCCTTGTCCTCCTCAATAAACAGGAAAAAAAATGTAATTATTAACCCATTGCCACAAGAGCTTAATCTTTTAAATGCTGTCTTAGATCCCATTTCTAGAACTTAAATTAATACAAAGTCAAGCAATTAATTCTCCATAACATTCTTGTTCTCCTTTGTATTTTAAATTTTTTTAATCTTGTGTTATCAGAAATAATTGTTAGTATATCCCTGCTTTTTTTCACTTTAATTAACAAATGTAATAAAGATTGTAAAAATTATTTGAAACCTATCCTTGATGAATTTCACTGTTAATATGTCTCTGTCCTTATATTTATTTGTCTTACAATAAAAAATTGTCACTCCTCTTGTAACCAATTCTTTTCCTACCTACATTTATGATACTCATCCCTATCATTTCTATTGTACACAATTCGTGGAGTAGGTATGTATCACGTGCTTAAGTTCACATAGACAATCCACTGAACTTTGTTTAACCAGGGGAAAAAACACCACCACCACCTCCCAAAAAACCAAGAAAAACCCCAAAAAACCCCAAACCCACCATTTTGCTGTCAAAGAAAGACACTCGGCTAGCCATGGTAGGTCAGTCTTCATTAAAACATATAATTTATGAAAAATTGCCCTTTTAAAATAAAGAACTGTAGCTGCATCCTTACATTTGCTATGTCTGCCCTTTTGTATTAATCAAGTTGCAGATTTCTAGGACATTTTGTTTTCTATGAACAATTTTACAATGTCCTTTTTGTTTACTAAACCCAAATGAAATACAGCATTTGGAGAATTCCCTTATTATTGCTTTGCAAAATTGTTAGTACTATTTCTTACTGAATCTGTATTTCTAAAAATTACATTTTTAATACTATGTCTGTTTCCAGGAATAATATAAAAAAAAATCCATCAATATCTAAATCTGACCCAATTTTTTTTTTTTATCCTGATTCTTAATCTAACATTGTGGTTCTAGAATTAACCCAGTAAATCTTCTCCTGTATTTTAAAATCTTTTGTACTCTATACATTTTCACTTATTTCTTTATGTTTCATCCTTCCATTTGCATCCAGTTCCACACTTTTCCATTTATTTCCATTTTTCCTGAAAATTTGTCAATTATTCAATACCAGCATTCTAAGTGCAACTACTAGATTACTGTTTTTTATCTTATTGTTAAGACTCAAATACCGTTCAAGTGGTTTTAGTTTTTGTGAATGTCATTCCATCACAATATATATTTGGGGAGTTTCTTTGGTGTGCATATACATACTGCATTTAAAAATCAAACAAATAAATAAATAAATCCAACAAAACCAAACCAAAACAAACAAAATACCACAAAAACAATCCTAAAAAATCTTTAGGAGCAGTACAATACCTTATATTCTTTATTTTTAAGAAAGGAGTATGTTTAGATTTCGCAGGACCAGAAGGTTTGTTTTCTGAGGGCCTACAAAAGCTGATTCCCGGTAACGGAGATTGTTCTATTACATACTTTTAGGAATAGGAACTGCCAGACATTGAAAGTCACAGGACAATTTAGAAACCACGGCAGGGGAATTCTGTGCTCATAGACGTGGGGCATTAACTATAAATACTCCTGAAGCTGTACTAAACATGTCTAGCAAATCTGTCAGTAGGACAGATTTATCTTTGGGCTGTTGACTAATCAACAGGCCCTACTAAAAGGAAGTCTTTGGAATTTGAAATGAAAAGTAAATAGAAAGAAAAGGAACAGACGCTGAAGTTGTCTGGATGAGAAGACAGTGAAGTGGTTTGAAAAAACTGTCTGGAAGGCTGGACCAGGAGAATGATGATCACTGGAACAAAGTCCAGTTGGAGGCCAGTGACTAGTGGTGTACTCAAGGGGTCAATACTGGGCCCATCCCTGTTTAACATCTTCATTAAATATGTGGATGATGAGTCACTGTGTACCCTCAACAATTTTGCAGATGACACAAAACTGGTAGGAGTGGCTGATGCGCCAGAGGGCTGTGTTGCCATGCAAAAGGAGCTGATAGGCTGGAGATACAAGCTCACAGGAACCTAATGAAATTCAACAAGGGGAAGTGTGAAGTCCTGCACATGGAAAAGAACAACTCCATGCACCAGTATATGCTCGGGGCTGCCCAGTTGGAAAGCAGCTGCGCACAGAAGGGCTTGGGGGATCCTGCCAGACACCATGTTGAATATGAACAAGAAATGTGCCCTTGTGACAGAGAGTCTAATGGCATCTTCAGCTGCATTAGACAGATTGTTGCCAGCAGGTTGAGGGAGATGGTCCTTTCCCTCTGCTCAGCACTGATGAAACCACATCTGGAGTACTGTGTCTGGTTCTGGGCTCTCCAGTACAAGGTAGGGTGTCCAATGAAGAGCTACAAAGGTGATGAAGGGACTGGAGCATTTCTCCTATAAAGAAAGTCTGGGGTTGCTTGTCCTAGAGAAAAGAAGACTCAGAGGGGATCTTATCAATGTGTATAAATACCTGAGGGGAGCATATAAAAATGATGGAGCCAGGCTCTTTTCAGTGGTGCCCTGTGACAGGGCAAGAAGCAATGGACACAAACCAAAACAGAAGGTTCCATCTGACCATCAGAAAACACTTCTTCACCATGAGGATGACTAAGCAGTGGCACACGTTGCCCAGAGACGTTGTAGAGCCTCCCTCCTCGGGTATATCCAAAAGCCATGTGGACATGGTCCTGGGCAAACAGCTCTATGCAACCCTTTTTGAGTGGAAGGGTTAGACTAGATGACCTTCAGGGGTCCCTTCCAACTTCTGCCACTCTCTGATTCTGTGAAACAACATCAATAGGAGAGGAGAGCTCAGTATGCTGCTAAGACATGTCAGTCAGTGTACTACATCAAATATTAAATATGAATATATTTCCAGTTTCTATGACTCACATTTTTCTAGAAGCCTAAGACTCCTCATCAGATAAGTAAACATTTGTTTTTATTTTGATTTTGAGTTTAAATAAATTAAGAAAAAGAGCATAATTGGAACAATTATAACTTTTCATGTTAGTTCTTTCATAATTATCTTTTATTTTCTATGTATGATTTATGCTCTCTCCCTTGCTGTTAATTTTAATATGAACTAAATACCAGAGAATATTTTTAGAACATCATTCCCTGTAGCTGATATTTCAATGACATAACATTTCATGCTTTGCATAGAATATTGTCGATAATATGTATGCTATACTTTGAAAACTTGTGTTTCATCATGTATTTTGATATCCTGTGATTTGAAGAAAAATGTAAAAACATTGACTTACTAACAAGAATGTATTCAACTGAGTCAATAAAATAGTTGAGCATTTCTTATTAAGAATTTTACAAAACAAAATATTTAGCACCATATAAGAAAAGAAAAAATAATCCAGGATTATATTAATTAGGAAATTAATCTCCTAAAATGGTAGTGTTGTCACCTAACTTTCGATGTGGAACAATATAGATATATTTATATCCATACATATATACACATGTATATATGCATATATACTTATATAACTCTGAGACATTCACCATAATCTTCTAGTATATGCACAGAAATAGACATCTCCAGGGGTCATTTTATCCCGAGAAAACTATGTGAATCAGCTTCTTGGAGTAGATTTCTTATCCAAATGGAGTCTATATTAGAGTTCAAAATTCACCTTCTGTAAGTAAGGACTGATGGAGAAAATATTGGAAAATTAGGAGAAAAGTTAGTCATGAGGACACAGAAACAAAGATTTTGTCTGCTCAGTATTTTATGAGAAGAAAGGATGGTATGTGTCTTTGGAAAAAATAGCTACTAGTTCATGGGAAATGTTTTGGTTTTGTAGCAATCAAAAAACAAAACAGTTTTTTAAGCTGATAAAACTCACAATAAAAAAACTAAGTTCTTTCTTCTTACATCCTTTTTCAGAAGTTCCCCTTAACACCAAAAAATTCCACCTTTTAGTTCATTATGTCATCATGGATTGCTGACTCTGGTTTATTTGAAACACCCTTTTATAACTTCCACTTTCTTCCTAAAATTATTCCAGTGATGGTAAAACTGGTTTTCTTATAGACGTCTGGCTTTGTAAAACTTTTCAACAGCTGCTTACTCCTCCAAGTAAAATGCAACTTTGAAAGGAATTAATAAAATTTAGTAGTTCTCTATCTTGGCGAGGTTCCTAACATCCATGAATTGCAAGTAATTCCTAACAAGTGTTTCAGAACTAGTGTCTAGACAGTGTCCAATCATTGAGATTTTACAAGACAGAAACAGTCAAACCACTGGGTATCCCTACCCCAAAAATGTTTCACCTCAGAGAATAGAACTATTTCTTGCTAAATAGCTTTGCAGGTTTGAGATAATTTGTTGACTTAAAATGTCACATGTACTCTTTAGGCAGTAACCTCACAGTTGCTTTAACTTTTTCACTATCCAATATAATCACTAGAATTAGAAAAAAGACATGAATAGTTGTGGAATAATTACTAAGTTGGCTAAAAATACAAAAGTACAGCATTGTTCACACATTAAGGAAAAGTATAAAATCAAGAGGATCCTGAGGTAGAAAACAGCTGCGGCTGGCATGCAACATCTGTGGTTCTCTGTACGATGCTTGCAAAGCTACATGAGATATGGGATGGAAGATAATTATTCTGTGGCCTCGTCTTACGCAGGTATAGGACCATGAAAGAGATAATCTGCCAATTAGCTGCCTGCTCACCACCCTGAGCCAACATTTTGTCAAATTTTGATGAAATGCTGTCCTTTGTGCGAACTTTGCTCATTATAATGCCCTTATAATACCAAAACACACCTCCATCCCGAAGGCTACCCACCTCCAAGGTGCGACCACTCCTCCTTGAGTCTGCACCCTGAATTTCTCATAAACTATACCTTTAAATGTGAAGCGAGAGAATTTTGCACCAATCATAATAAAAGTATTTATGACTAAAGTCACTCAAACTCCACCTTGAAGGTAAAAAATAGTATAAAAATAGCCCAAAAGAGAGGGGATATCAGGGAAGATACCATTGCGAAGAACTCCATCACTGACTTCTGGGACCAGTCGATGGGCTGAGCCTTTCTTCCCCCCGCATAGGGACGCCTTTGGGTAAGACTTAGACTATACCAAGTGCTTTCTCAGGAAACTTACAGATCTCTCTAGAGAATCTCTTTCCTACATTTAGAGCCAGGCTGTATCGTTTATAACTTTGTCGCGTGTTTTGTATATTTAACAATACTTTCATTTGCACGTGCTTTGCAGACAGTGTATTTATCACCAGCAATCATAAGAACCTACATATCTGTTGCTTAAAGAAACTGCACTGTTTAAGTAGCTAGTCGTTTCAGTTTCTCACTGAACACGACCAAAGACTCGAGAGTGGCTGTGCTAGTTCATGAGCACGACTAGACTGAACGTGCAGTCCACTATTAGTGTATCCAAGTCGTAACAGTTTAATACATATTAAACGTGACTGGACTGATAGTGCTGAATTGAGCATCACTCAGAATTTAAATCTAGCTGCACCTAACTTCCCACCTCGGTGAGGAGTGTTAGAACGCAAGGGGGGTTTCTTTTCTGCCAAAACCACTTTGCCCCTTTTCATGCAACAATAGTACAAACATACATAAATGTAAAGTTTCACTTGTTCTAAATAAGTAACTGAGGAAAAAAATGGATAGACTCTTTTCACTTACCTCTGGAAACCTACAATGAAACTATCTCTACATGAAGCAGAAACAGACTTCTTTTAGGTGAAAATATAGGCATTGGAATCAGGAGAGAGAACGGAGTATCTCTAGACTTTAAGTCTTAACTATAGATCTCCTTGCTGAAGTTATCTAAAGTTTGGTGAGAAACCCACCACAAATTAAAATGTTGTTTTCTGTCTTAAACAATCAACATGTTTGAAAGAAAATTATCAGATACTTTATGTGGAACTCCGGGAGTAAAGATTGTTGAACCAGAAACTAGAACTAATTGTCTAAGTAGAAAAAAGCTATGTATCCTGCTTTATGAGCAAAACAGAAACACATTATAACTCTGTTATGTCTCCTGTTATTTTGTTCCCTTAAAAAATTTTAATGACAGCATACTATTTAATGAGTTTAATAGTCGTGAGTTTCATGGTAACAGTCACTAACTGAAAAAAAACCTACTAAAAAGCATTTATATTATTCAGGGAATATCCAAATACTTAACAGTGACCAACCTGAATTAGCCAAATTGACATAGCATAATTAGTATTATTTAGCATGTTTATATTTATGAAATGTAATTTTTAAGATGTTTTTTCTGGATACAGAAAGATGGAAATACTTACCTTTCTCCTATGTGTGTGATTGCAAGAAACAGACATTAAGTGTGAAGAGATGCTTTATACACAATAGTAGAAAATAGAGGCGACAATGAGGATATTGTGAATTCAGTAAAGTTTATTGGCAGTTCATAACAGATCTGGTTTTCTGTAAATTTAACAGTGTAATCTGACTGTTGTAGTCAATATAAAGCTATTTATATTAGCTAGCTTAAAGGGTCAAGGACTTGGCAGTAAGAACTTCAAACTATGCTATTCTGAAAATATTTGCTTTAAGTTTTTATTCTTTTCTTGGCTGTTTCAGTATAAATTTGATTTACTCAAATCATTTAAGCAGAAAAAGTAGAAGTGGAAATATTCAGCATATCTTTCTTTTATAAAAATACTGTTAAACTCCAAAGCAGTTTCATATTAGTAAGGATGACAGTCTACATCCCATATAGTTCATCTATATAAAGTCAACCCGTCCAGTGGAGTAAGAGAAGGATGTTATTTTAATGAGAAATAACCACAAGAAAAATTGTATAGATGACTTTCTAATTCTAAGAAGAATTAGAATTAGAAGAATTATAATTTTTAAGGGAAAAAATACAATAACAACATAGTAATAAAATCCTATTTCTACATATATCTTAAATTTCTACATAAATGTATATGTATTTTCATGTGTCAGAAACAGGACTCCCTGATTTTCTCAAAACTTCATAATTTTTTTTCTGTATATCAAGAAGAGAAACAGAAATATTTTTTTTTTCTCAGAAAAATGTTACAAAATAATGCACTGGATTATAAAAATTTTGTTTGAATTGGATTTGTTGCTAAACCATACAAAGGGAAGGATGCTCTTTCTTTACCTTCACTTAAAAACTCATATAACACTACTGCTTTGTTTTTTGTTTGTTTGGTTTTTTGCAGGTAGGTGACCTATTTGCTTAACTTTTACTTTCTCTCCGTTACATGTCAATTGCCAGTTTATCTTGTAAGTTCCTTACATGACATCGTTATCAGCCTTTGTGAATGGTCAATGCTGTTAAGCACTAAGCTAAAGAAAGTTGTACTTATTTCCTACTTATATTCAGTTTGAATTCGCTGAAATGAAAGGACTTTCCAGGAAAATAAAGATAGCTAAAATTAATAAATGCAGAAGCAAAATGTATTACAAAGTGACTCATTTAAACAAGTAATTATTTTAACTCAGTGTGTTCTCTCTTTCATAGTACTCATTAAATTAATGAAATTATTTATGTTAATAGTGATTCCCAATAATGTAAAGTAACTCTGTAGACTGAACTTGTTCAGGTTCAAAGTATTGCTACTTATCTGAGATCAGAATTTTTAGATCTGTAGAATCACCCATAGAAACACAGGAGAGACTACAAATTATGGTGAATAAGAGACAAACTGTCCATGACAGATCTATGAATCCAGAATAAAATGATTAAAGTTATATTTACACTGCTATTTTCGAACAATTGAAAAGACACTATAGCCATAATATCAACTATTAATTAATTTATTGAATATTATGTTCTCCTGTGTTTCTCTAAAGTACCCAATGATATTGACATGTAAAATTGCTTGCATTTATATCTGTATAACATTTTCTGAAGGGGTCAAACTCAGGCTTTTTTAAAAAAATCTTTTTCTCTATAAAAATAATAGATTTTTGATCAAAATTTTAGATTTTGGGTGTTTATTTTTCTTTGTTTTGGTTTGGTTTGGTTTGGGGTTTTTTTTGGTTGTGTTTTGTTTTTTTTTTTATTTATTTTTCCTCTGCTTTTAAATATATTAGCAATACTTCTTTCTAGTTTCTGTATTTTTAAATAGCACATGACCATAGGTAATTAGATATTTCTAGATTAAGCAAAACAAGTGTGCATTTTTAAAGTCTTTTTGTTCTACCCTCTTTAAGCCAAATGATGAAACAGTCTCATGAAAACTGAGCTCCTAATCTATATATAGGCTGTTTGTTACTGATTTTTAAAGATGCCTTTAAGTTTTTTCATAAAAGTTTGAGTTAAGTAACAGCCTAGGTAACTGAGGGTATTTTGTGTGTTTATTTTTCATGTATATATCTAATTCCTGGGGTTTTTTTACAGCAGATACTTCTGAGAATGTCAACAAATGTGAATATGAAGTCCACTGAGATGCATTTATGAAGTTTCTCAATAATTTTTTACTATTAGACATTTCAGTATAAAATCTATTGTTAAATTAGATACAAATCAATGAGGATACAAATACCGAGGAAATTGATTCAGACACAGGAAACCTGACAGAGAACAATGGATTATGCTTTAAAAGTTACAGATTGGAAAGTTCTTCAATAACATGAATAATGATGATTATTTAAGCAGTACAAAGAAAGATTGTTGTACACAATCAATTGCAAACAAAAATTGCAGTTCTAATAAAATTTTAGATGTTAAACCTAAATATCTTAAAAGTAAATGGTTTTAGAAAGTAAATCTTTGTAGTACTTCCCACTGTTTTCTTCTTTTCCCTTTTTCTAACTCAAAAATGGTGGGGCTTATTCTCCTCTTGGCACCTCTCCTGACAATGGATCACCTTCTCTGACAGAGAAATTGCTTGAATTCCCAAAATTCCTTGACAGAAAAATCAGTTCTTACATCTTTATAGTTGAGTTTGCTTTGGTTCCTCCCTTAATGGTTAATTATCTTTGTTTTTCTATTTTTTTGGGAGGCTGTAGTCCTCTAAAAATCATGTAGAAATGAAAGGTTCCTGCATTTTTAAGAGGACTTGTTTTTCACAGTTGGAGCACTTACAAATGTTGGAATTTTTGTATGCTAAAGAATGACCTTAACCAATGGCGTTTTCCTGCTGACTTTCAACCACTGTACATGGAAATAGAAATTCCTTGTTTCTTTGCCTGAATAAATTTAATTACACACTCAGATTCACTCAGTCAATCTCAGTTCAGAGTCTCCAAGTAAGAGATACTTACTGACATTTCTGTCCTTATTAAGCATTGCACATGGTTATTGTGAGTTAACCACAGTGATATTCTAAGTGCTTCAGAGGGCAAGTTTGTCTGTCGTGCCACAAACATCTTGTTTGTATTTGAACTTCAGATGAATCTCTATTAAGTTTCTATACTGTGACTTAGAGAATGCCCTAAATAATTATAATATTTGTTTATTTCTTCTCAGATACATTTTTCTAATGTTTTTATAAAAGATTGGATCCTTTCAGCAGAATAAAATAGAATTATTTCACAAATAAACTAAGCAAAATATAATCTTTTTTATTCAGAATTTACTTCACAATTTGAAACGTGCTTATATTTATATTTAATCCTGAATATTTTAAAAATGATCTAAGTACCAAAAAAAACCCCAAAATATAGACAAAATATTGCAAAATTTCCACATAAAATCTACAGCATCGTTGTTTCTCATAATGTAGAAGAGAGTTTTATATAAAATTTACTTTAAACTACTAAACAAACACCATTAATTTAACCAAGTCAGGCCTCTAAAAATCAGGATTATGATGTTCCGATGTTCCGATGTTCCGATGTTCCAATGTTCCAACTAATTATCCTGTAAAAAAGATGCATGGAGAGGCATTCAGTTTTAGTGCGTTTTGTGTGTATATAAGAGAATAAAGGACAAGAAAAAATCTGAAATCAACCAAATGATTGCTTGAGCTGTGAACTTCTGTAGTGATATCCATCTTCAAAGTATTGTACACACTTTCTAATTAACTAGCAAGAATTAATTAGTTCAATGTTAAGGAAAATTAAACTGATTTAGAAAAATCACTCTTGATGAAATTCCTTTGATTTCTTTAAGCTTAGAGAAGCCTAAAATTTGTTCCATCATTTACTTTATGTTCTGGTGTACTATTCCTTAGCAAACAAAGCCAACTTTTTACCCCAAGGGACATATCCTTAATGACATAGCAACAATTTTGTTTTACTTTCTACCTCAGCCTGTGAAGTAAGATTAAACTCAGGAGGAAAAAATCAGGAGGAAAAAAAAAAAATCACTTGTAAGTAGCAAGAGACAGAAAAACCAAGAAGAGAGTTTATAAGTGGTTAACACACAATAATACAAACCTACATCAAATTGGAAAAGTTACGGGGTGTTGCATTGGATTCTTAGATTAGCTGTATATGAAAAGGTAATCTGTGACAAGGTATATAAAGTAATTAAGCTTAGTGAGGAGATAGGGATAAAGATGGAGTTCTTCAAGGGAAGAAAACACACACATCAAAATCAGATTAAAGGATGTCTTGGTATAACATCTATGTTCTGTTCCTCAGGGCCTGATGAAATAATTCACCAGAGCATGCCAAAGGGCTTAAGGGAAGTCACTTAGAATCCCTGCAGTATCTCTAAGAACTTGAGAGAATAGATGGGGTCACAGATGCCTGGGAAACTGAATATATTTTTATATTATGTTTGGCAGGGGAACTCTTTTTCTTATGAACTGTAGGAGTACTTGTGACATATCAAAACTACAGCAGAATGATTGAATCTGTTGCACAAAGCACCTCATAAATAAACTAAAGTCCAGTTGTTACAGCCATTCAAGGTGGCTGGAAAATGGTTTTCCAAGAACAGTTATCAATGGTTTGGTGTACAGTTGTGAAGCATCTTAAATTCAAAAAGGGTCTCCATTAAGGTCAGATTTTCATTAATGTTATGACAGAAAACAGAGTGTAACTTCTAAAATTTGCAGATAACATCCAAATGAAAGGAGGTGCAGTTTGTCAAAAAGGTTCAGACTTCAAAATGGTCTTGACAAATTAGTGCAGGATCTGAAATCAGGAAGATGAAATTCAACTGAGACAAAAGCAAAATGCTGTATTTCTGAGGGAGGTCAAATATTAATGGGGAATATCTGTGTCGGCATCAATAGAGCAGTAGGGACTTCCAGGAGTAACCATGTATCACACAAAGTAAGTACCAAGTGTGACACTGCTGCAAAATAAGTGAATCCCATTTTGGAAGGTAATAATAAGCTTTTTTATTTTCAAGACATTCTAGGTCTGGTAAACAGATAGAGAATAAAGTTATCTCCCAGCTAGCTGTGAAAATGATTTATCACACAGAATCCAGATTAATTTAGATGGTGAAAGAGTGAGAAAAAGAGTTTTAGGACTAAGTTATCTGACCTTGAACTTCCTGCTTGATTTTGGTTGAAGCCAAATAAAGAACTAAAGAATAAATCCAAGCCAGGATGCAACCACTTACCTATTGGGGGCAAACCAACTTGTCTTGTCTGTCTAGACATAAATTTCACAGTTAAATGCCAAGTTGTCTGTGGAGAAAGCTTTAAGCATTGGTCACAACTGCAGACAACTGGCAATAGGAAGGCTCCTAGAGCTAGCCAGTAAGAAGTGTTCAACAGCTGAACAGAGAAAGTTGGCTGGACTCCTCTTTGTAACAGTGTTTTAAGAGTGAAAATCATGATCAAAGGAAAGTATTTACATACACAGATCCAGAAACCTAATATGTCTTTGGAAGAGCAGGGCTCATTATTATCCTTTAAAATCTACCATGGGAAAAACTGATGGCAAGATTTATATTATAGCTACTGTTTAGAACACTTGCCCAGAATGAGAAAAGTTTTGAAATCTCCCTCATCAAGTATCACTAATAAAACATCAAGAGATTTGATTCCTTTCACCCTATACAGTCTTTCGAAGTTATCACAAGCCCAATGAGTTTCTCATCCTGAAGTGCCTCCACTAACCCATGAGGCATCCCAGAGCATACAACACATTTTATGCTTTCACATTATTTCAGACACTTTGAACTAAAAAAAAAAAAAATGTTTAAAAGATAATAACTATGACTCAATGTTATGAATCTCACTGTCCATGAGAAGATAAGGGCTGGGTACTACACAGGTAGGCTTGACTGGCTTTTTCTAGTAAAAAGACATTGTGTTTACTGTGGTGCCAAGAGGTGCACAAGCACCTCTTGGTGATGTGATTCTGTAAGTTAGATGAATTTAGTGATTCTCTTTTTTGACTAATTTGGAACCCTTTTCAAAGCACCTGGTTGATTTCTAACAGAGTATCTACAGGAAGGTATATAATCCAGGATTTAGTATTCCATTCTCAAACGACTGACTTGAAGTTCCTTTTTTGCGCCTAAGTGTACTGGTTTTGGCTGGGATGGAGTCAAATTTCTTCGTAGTATCTTGTATGGTGCTAGGCTTAAATTTGTGCTGAAAACAGTGTTGATGTTTTAGTTATTGCTGAACAGTACTTACACAGCATGAAGGTGTTTTCTTTCTCACACTGCCCTGCAAGCAAGTAGGCTTGGGGTTTGCAAGAAGTCGGGAGGGGACAGAGCTGGGACAGCTCACTCCAGCTGAACAAAGGGATATTCCATACTGTATGACACCATGCTCAGCAATAAAAGCTACAGGCAAGAAGGAGGGGAAAGGGCATTTGTCTTCCCAAATAACTGTTATACATGATGGAACCCTGCTTTCCTGGAAATGGCTAAACATCTACCTGCCTGTGTGAAGTACTTAATGAACTTATTTTGCTTTGCTTGTGCACGCAGCTTTTTCTATACCTATTAAACTGTCTTTATATCACCCCACGAGTTTTCGCCCTTTTACCCTTCCGATTCTCTCCCCCACTCCCCTGTGGAGGAGTTGAGAGAGCAGCTGCATGGGGCTGTGCTGCCTACTGGGGTTAAACAACAGAAGTCCTTTATTAATGGAGTATGGGCTCTATATATTTACGTATTTAAGTTGAAAAATATATATCACAATGAAAATTTGGTTAGTTCTAAAAAAAAAGGAAAAAAGATCAACTATAACTAGGGAAAAAAAAGAAAAAAAAAAAAAACAAACAGAAAGGGACCATTTGCTATTTGCTGCAAGCATGTAAACGTAGAAAGTAGTTTGTGACAATGCCAATTACTTTTGAGGTCCTAATATTATAATGCCAGTATCTACATCATTTATTTTAGTTTTCTGTACTTTTCAAGAATTCACAAATCTACTGTTAATATTATCAGCATCCAATAAATACGCTTCAGTGAAAAAAACTTAGATATGAAGTGCAACACAATAAATTGACTGCTTACAAAAGCAGTGGTCATTCTATACCTATTTGAGTCTTTTATCAGTATTACAAAAGCACTGACTCACCAGATTGGTCTCTTTATACTGTGCCCCTCTCTCCCAGTTTATGACTTACCAGCATCAATGAGACAGCCATATTGCAATGGTTTCATTTTAGGTATCCAATGTTTTCTTGATGAACTAAATCATGTGTTATACATATGGGCCTAATTTGAAATTATAAGTAATTCAACATATTTATCAATAGACATGATTCATATACTAAGACTAGGATACCATTGCAGAGACTACCATGGAAGATTTTTAGACCCTTTCTTTGGAGGAAGGTAGCGCTCCCCAAAATAACAGAAAAATGCAAACCATACAGAAAAAAAACTAAGGCAAACCATCTTTCTCCTGTTCTTAGAATCTGACCTGTAAGTCTGGATAGAACAGAAATTTCATGTCACATGGGAGAATATATCTGCTGGTAAGCTCTTATTCTTTATGACCACTTGTACTTTCTTTATGGAAAAAGCAAAATCGTATTTGCATTAAGAAAATCATGCACACCAAAGAAAAAAGATTCAGAATGCTTTTCTGATCTGTTAAACAAATCATCTGGTTACATAAATCTGCTGTGAATCAATTTATAACAAGGGTATAGAATATATTCAACATATTACGCCTGAAGACATATCATATCTGCTAAATATGTAGATACAGTAATAAGGTCACAGTACTTTAAAGTAATTTAAGAAATCCACATTGTTAAACTTGTTTTAGGTAGAAGTCTGCGTATCACTGTTTATGGTGGGAAATGTAATTACTTGTTCTGTAAAATGAAAGTGGGACCAACAATGTTAACATTTTCTTGAGCTACAAGTCATAGGTTTCTTTAATTTTCTAGTTGAATTGAAAATGCATAGTCAAAACAGCCACTGTTGGCATTCACAGTCATGTTCAAAACAGCCAGTACTGCACAGTTTGTTATCTGTTTGCACAGAATTCACATTTGATCTTGGCTAAGAACTAACATAAAGACTGTTAATTTTTATAAAGTGATAAAGATCCATCAGAAAAGTTAGGGTTTGGCATTTCCTGTATCTTAATTGGACAACAGCCAAATAGAGTAGATTAAGTCATATCTGTTTAATTTGTTTTAGTTAATTTTATATCTGCTATTTTCATATGCTTATTGGAAAGAAAGATCAAATAATTTAGCCAGTTCCAACTGTGATGTGCTGCAGAAAAATGACTGATAGCAATAAAGGTGTACTGCAAATTTCTATTTCTCTCCTTTTGCAATATAACTGTAAGACAAAATTCCACCAGATGAAAGGTGTAATATTTAGAAGTGCTAAGCTACCTAATTAAGCAACAGAATATGTTACATCAAAAGGTGAGATTCAGCTCATCCTATTTCAGATGTCTGCAATCTAGGCAACTACAACAGTCTACATCGTAGTTTTGACTCTTTCTGTACTCTACTGAAAATGTAGACATTTTCAGGGACAAATTCATGTCAGTTCAGAAAGAGGTGAATCATGCTTTGGACTCGGTTGACAATATTAGCTAGTTCTTACTAGAAAACTTGAATTATTCTCTCAAATGTGAACATCTGATGTTGGTTAGATGAATCACACCCGCAATATTATTGAAGTAATGATTTCTATTCTTGGTGTATCAGGCAATCACAGATCATGATAAACCACCAAAGAAACTTAACAGAAACAGTGGGAAACATAAAAAACATCAAATGATCTATTTTGATAGGGCTAGAGATACAGTATACAAAGTATACAGTATATAGGACCAGTATACAAAGAAAGATGAGATTTCATTTGAAATTCCGTGCATCCACAGCCAAGAAAGATGTGGAGTATGTGAAGGGAAGGACAGTAAAGGGACATGGAGCTTAAAATTGACAAATTGTTCATCTGTAATTTTTAGTTAGAAATTAAAGGAATGTTTCCAGATTCTGAAAGGTTGAAGATTTTTCGCCCTGGTATGATCATGGCTGGCAAAATGTAGTTCTAAACTGTGACTGAACAGTTGATGAGAAAAAGATTGTTGCGTGTGTTTGCTGATGTTGAGTTGTTTTTGTTTTTTTAATAACAGCAATAGTAATTTCCAAATACATGTGTTTTTAGAGAATTTAACATTTAATATTTAACATAAAATCTAGCGGCACTATTTTTTATTCTGAAAATGAGTAACTGTGCCTAGACAAACATGTTGCTTTTGGTGGATTTTTTAACATCTACTGTTTCCATTTTCCATAATTATTATCTTTTTATTTTTAATATATTTTTATATATTTATAGATAATATTTATATATAAAATATTTATATATTTTATTTTTGTATTTTGTATTATTTTTATATATTTTTTATCATTATTCCTATTACAAAAAATGTTTGCTTTAGTATGAACACCAATTTTATTGCTTATTATTCAGCGGTTTAAAAAACGATATATTAACTATAAAATTTTAACAACACTGTATAGCTTTCTTTTTTTTGGAAGTAAACTTATTCCAAAATTATTTGCTGTACAAACATATCTATCATTTGTCTTGTCTTTGTCATTCTAAACCTATTAAGAAGCTAAATAGCAAAAAGTAAGCTGTAGATGTCTTTTGCAGATAGGTCTTATCAGTCCTTAGAAAATACCTTATAATTTTGTTCACTTATATGTGCCTTTTATTTATTACCTTAAATTACTTCCTCTTCTCCAACTCAGTCTTAGGACCTTTTTCATTTGTTTTCTCCTCGCTTGATTGATCATGGCTAATAAGTTTTTCTAGCTATCTTTTCTTCACTAATCTAACTCTTCCTTAAACTCATGAATTATTTTTATAGTTAATCTTTCTTCAAACCTTTTCCCTACAACTCCATGCCTTCTCTATCTTCTGTTTCTTCTGTCACTGTGATTGATTATGCTTTATCAGGGGAGTCTTCTCCTCTTTCCCTCTGCTCCTTTGTGTTTCTAATGAAATCTATCCTCCAAAAACTTCACATACACTTGGGTGCTTTTATCAGTTTAATATCTACTTTGACTTTTCAAAGATTCAGGTATGGCTCTAGATCTGAATATGATCTTGATTTCTTCAATAATTTCACACCTCAGCCTTCCTCTGACATTTCTGTCTCTATTACTTATAACTGAATATGACACAAGATGTTTCCTCAAAGAAGAATAAATTAATGACAGTCAATGGATGTTGCAAAAATATAAAAGGAAAATAAAACATTATTCGAGGCAAAAAGAAGCCCACAAATCAGTTTAAATACCTGTGTTTATCACATTAGTATGCATCATTTTATTACAATACTTACAATAAGAAATACTGCAAATATTGTTGTGAATTATTTAATGATTTAACATTTACTTTTCACACTGGCTGAATAACCTTCAGGGTATTGGACAGAAACTTGTGTTTAATTAATCATAGCATTCCCCATCAATGGAAGTTTCAAGGTCAGGTTGGATAGGGCTTTGCACAACTTGATCTAATGAAAGATGTTCCTGCTCATGGCAGGGAGAGTGAACCAGATGACCTTTAGAGGTTCCTTCAACCCAAACCATTCTATGATTCTAAGATTCTAGAATATTAAACAGTATCGGTCCCAGTACAGACCCATGAGGGACACCGCTTGTTACTGGTTTCCTCTTGGACACTGAACATTGACTGTAATTTTTTGGACACAGACATCCAGCCAATTTCTTATTCATCTAAATGTCCATCCATCACTCATATCTCTCCAATTTATAGGGAATAATATAGGGAAGTCATGCTGGCTGTCTCTAATGACTTCCCTTTCTTGCATATGTTCTGACATATCTTCCAGGACAAAAATGATCCACGATCTTTCCGGGCACAGAGGTGAGGCTGACTGGTCAGTAGTTCCAAGGGTCCTCCTTTTTACCCCCTTTTCCAGTTCCTGGGGTCTTTGCCTCACAGCCATGACTTTTCAGATATGCTGGAGTCATTTAATGAGGATTATAACATCAACAAGGAGGCTGAGTCACCTCTTGGACAAATTAAAAAAAAAAATCTCTTAAAAGAAAATTAAGAAAAATGGATGTGGGTTATTGAGATAAAAATAAGATCTTGCCAGCTTGTTGTTAATATGAAAGAAAGTCAAGAAAGGGAAGTAAACACAAAAATAACAAATCTAGATGGAGTTTAAGTGCAATTAACTAATACACCCACTGACGTCCTGGAAGTTAAGGTGTACCATTTGAGGGAAAATCTAGGATTACTCCAGAAAATATAGTGTGGGAGAGGCACGGGTAGTTACATGTCATAAAATTAAAAAGAAGCCTGACAATTACCCTCCAACTTCAGTTTACAGCTAAAACAATCAAGGCTATATCAGACTATCTAGATTACTTTCTACCTATGAAAACTGCAGGCAAAAGTAACTCAGGTTGAAAATAATTGTAGCCACTGTAGTCACAATACAAAATGGTATTCCAACATAAGAGTCAATTTTTCGTTAGAAAAGTTGGATTGATTCTGATTCTCCATTTGAAGGCTCTGGGGTTAACTACTCTTGTGCGAAGGAGAGAATAAACTCACCACTATTCATTTAACAAAGACCAAACAGCCCCCTCCACATGAATATTCCTATTCAGCCTTTACTGAGTTGGTTGTTATAATTTATATTGCTTTGCCTATTCTACCTAGCAAATCTATTGCAGTTTCCTGTGATGATATTGCACTCTTTAAATAGTCAAATTATCATTCTAATCTTCATTGTATAATACAAGTAGTTGAGCTTGGAAGCTGATTAATACATTTCCATATAAATCAGGAAACGTTTAAAATAAGTAGGTATTAAATTTACATTTTTGTAAGCATGAGCCTAGTAAAGCATGGATCCAGTGGCTCATTAAGAGTTTATATATTATCTCTATTTGATAACAGTCACACTCAACATCTCAACGATCATGTGGTGGACATTGTAAATGTCAGGTAAGTGGCAACAAACTTGTAGGAAACCAGACAGAGGAACTCCCATGAATGCAAGAGCAGAGCTATGCAGAAAGAGACCTTCAATAAGCTGACTTTCCAGTAATACTGCATAAGGCTTCTGCAGGTCTTCCATACTCATAATGCTCATTTCTCTTGTCTGTCAGTGGATTTGGATTATACAGTAGAAGAGCTGTTATTCCAGCACTCAGTATAATACAGTGACTTTTTACATAGGAAATGTAGGGCAAATTTTATTTATTTGTTTGTTTCATTTTAGCTGAATGCACTGAAAAGTGTTGAAATTTCATCATTTGTTTTTAGAGTTGTTTATTTCAGATTATACCATTAATTTACAACTTTTTTCTGTTGTTTTTGTCCCTCTAGGTTTGTGTTGGTCATTTTTAGACACCAATCTCTAATTAGTAATTATAAAATAATATGATGCAAATAAAAATTTTAATTGCTTTAAAACACTGAATAATCTTTGCGACAATGAGTATGTACACCACTTCTGCATCGTCAGAAGATAACACAGTTGCTTGCTATTGCAACTTTTAACTCCTGGTTTCTATTGTTATTACCAGAAAAATTTCTACAGGCTGGTACTACATGCCATGGAACAAAAAGGGTATGATGTTGCATTGGCTAAATAGATAACACATGTCAACAGAGAGAAGTACAGTGATTTACTTTAATAGAAACATTTGAAGTTGCTCTGAGTCACTTATCAGAGCCCAGCAGCTTATTTCATTAGCATTTTCATATTTCCTTATGTTCTTAAAATCAGTCTGAGCAAACACTAAAAAGTTTGCGTGTAATTTATTCTAGTGACTTTTGTGGGATGTATTTTTGGAGAGAAAAATCAGAATTAATACTCTAGTCCATTGTGCTATAGGTTGACTCGCATGAAAAGTATAAAAGTCTAATGTCAATGTTTTAGCCATATTGTGGGATGCATATTTGAAATTATAGCTTTCAAAATCCATAAGACATTTCAACAAAATTCATTTTGGTGAACTTGGCAAACAGCTGGAGGACACTGCAAAATCAGAACAGTGTCAGTATAACAAAATACTTAAGGCTTAGTAAGAATAGTGGAGGCATGCTGATCGTTCATCATACAGCTAAAGTTCTCTTTGAAACAACAGAAATTTCAAAGGTAAAACTTGAATTATGGAAAAAAGAAACAGTGTATCCAGAGCAGAAAATAATGTGAAACAAAACAGCTTTTAAGCATGACTCTTCATATTTTATTGCTAATGAGGAATGTGCATTTTATTTTGTATAATAAGTTAATGTTAAGAATGAAATTGTACTGAGTTTTGTCAGGTTCACTTTGACAGACTTTGCTTTTAGCCATTACTGTTGTTATTATCATCATTATTATTATTCAGTATGGTATGAATACCATACTGAACAATACTGTGCACATAGTGCCATTCCTTATGCCAAATATGATTTTGTATGCACATAAGAAACCCTCATGAATCCATTTTCTGTACAAAAGAAAAATCAAGCAATCAAAAGAAAATTTAATTAATTGTATAAATTTTTAAAATTTGTAAGTAAACCCACACCCCCCTTGAACACCTAACTCCTAAGTATAAGAGAATTGAGGAGACAGAACAAGGCCTAGTTCAGTTACAGACATCCAAACTAATTGTGGATTTAGATGAGAAGAATCCCATCTGATATGATTTTCAGAAAAACAAACAAGCAAGAAAATAAACAAAAAAAAATCAGATTAAGAAGAAGAGGACGATTTGCATTTTATGTATGAAGTGTAGCTATTAAATTATTATTTCACAGCATGAAGGATAGGCGTTCACTGCTACTGAAAGGTTAGAAAAATTCATACACACCACCACTCCCCCCTACCACTGCCCGATACTGCACCACCACTGCCCGATACTAATTTGATTTTTGTCACATAGCAAGTGTTAAATTCTGTAACACAAAATTTGGCCTCTGTCTCTAAACTTTTGGCAAGTATATCTTGGTGTCTTATTCTTTTCATTTTCTGAATGAGTCTCTGAGCAATTTTTGTGTATAACAACTGTCTTTATAATGGGAAGAATGTTTTTTTTCTCCAATGAACATTCATGCAGAGCTTTAAGATATATGTGAGTCTTGGAAACCTGCCCACTTAGAAGTATGGTAGTTATACAGAAACTTTCTGAAATGTCCTCAGAAGTGCTTGTTGCATGAAAAGGGCAAAGTGGTTTTGGCAGAAAATAAACCCCCTTTGCATTCTAACACTCCTCACCAAGGTGGGAGGCTAGGTGTGGCTAGGTTTAAATTCTGAGTGATGCCCAATTCAGCACTATCAGTCCAGTCGCGTTTAATATGTATTAAACTGTTACGATTTGGATACACTAATAGTGGACTGCACCTTCAGTCTAGTCGTGCTCATGAACTAGCACGGCCGCTCTCAAGTCTTTGGTCACATTCAATAAGAAACCGAAACGACTAGCTACTTAAACAGTGCAGTTTCTTTAAGCAACAGATATGTAGGTTCTTATGATTGCTGGTGATAAATACACTGTCTGCAAAGCATGTGCAAATGAAAGTATTGTTAAATATACAAAACACGCGACAAAGTTATAAACGATACAGCCTGGCTCTAAATGTAGGAAAGAGATTCTCTAGAGAGATTTGTAAGTTTCCTGAGAAAGCACTTGGTATAGTCTAAGTCTTACCCAAAGGCGTCCCTATGTGGGGGGAAGAAAGGCTCAGCCCATCGACTGGTCCCAGAAGTCAAAGGCAGTCAGTGATGGAGTCCTCCTTGACGTCTTCACAATGGTATCTTCCCCAATATCCCCCCTTTCTTGGGCTATTTTTATACTATTTTTTACCTTCAAGGTGGAGTTTGAGTGACTTTAGTCATAAATACTTTTATTATGATTGGTGCAAAATTCTCTCGCTTCACATTTAAAGGCATAGTTTACGAGAAATTCGGGGCGCAGACTCAAGAAGGAGTGGTCGCACCTTAGAGGCGGGTAGCCTTTGGGATGGAGGTGTGTTTTGGTATTATAAGGACATTAAAATGAGCAAAGTTCGCACATAGGACAGCACTTCATCAAAATTTCACAAAATGTTGGCTCAGGGTAGCAAGTAGGCAACTTATAAATTCCATAGTACCATCTCGTTCCCATATCTGCTACACGTCACAGGGCAAGGCCACGGAACGGTCACATTCCATTCCTTCCCCCGTGTAGCTTCGCAAGCAATATTGTACAGGGAATGGCAGATGTTGCATTCTTCCTATGCCAACTGTGGCTCTATTCTACCTTAGAAGCCTTTTGATTTTATACCTTTCCTTAATGTGTGAACAATGCTGTGTTTTTGGCCATTTTAGTAATTATTCCACAGTGTTCCAGAAGTACTTAGCAGAACTGTCATCCTTCCTAAAAGAGTAGCAACTGTCACTTTACGATCCTGTGTGCTTGGGAACAGGAAATAGAGTATGGAATTTGTTGCTTCTAGTCCATTTATGGAAAACTAGATGCTACATTTTCTGTGTGAAATTCATTATTGTTAGTTGCTTCCAAGTGGTGTACTGGAACCGAGTCACAGTCACTTTCCAGTCTATATGTGATTGTTGCTTAGCTCGAGAGTAACATTGTATTAATGGCTGTGAAATGGGAGTTTTATGGCTCGAAGTAGAAAAAAAAAATTTGAATTAATGAATTTTACAAATTCTTCATTTTTTTCTCATTAAAAACGTAAAATTAAGCATATATATGTAAGGAAAGAAAATGAAATTAACTATGGCTTCCATGGAGGAGGCATTTTTTCTCTTTGTTGAAAAACTCAGGATTTAGAGTGCAAACACGAGATGTGGAAAGCAGGAGAACAATAGGGATTTAACTCAATTTAAATATCTTCACTGATAAATTATCCCAGCCCAAGTTGGAGCTGTGATACCAGTTTCCTTAACGAAAAGGAGATAACACAAAATAGACCAAAGAGCTTCAGTAAGTCTATCTCAGCTGGACTGCAAACTTACTTTAAGTGGCTTGCCCTGTGAAGCTTGAGATATAGTTTATTCTCTCACACAGTAATTGCAGCCTAGCATCCATGTTCCCCAAAATAAAATTAAAAAAAAAAAAAAATCTGATAAAACAAAATATGCATAGGTCTCTGAATTTGCTTGGTCTTACAGATTTGTGAAGTAACATATGATCTTTAGAATCTATTGTTCCACTCAGCCTCTTCATATTTCTACAAAACACCTTGATGCTTGACCTACTGAATGACCTGTTCTGTTTTGGATCTTAACGATATAGAATTCTTCACTTGAGGAAACTTTCATATCACCTACTATTTTTATAGGTATGTCCCTGCCCATACTGCATAGTTCATATGATCTCTGACCTCTGTTAACTTATCAGCTGTGCTTCAAAGTTATTTGGGATTGTAGTGGCTGCTATGGGCTAAATCATCCAGGGAACATTCTAACACTGTGAGAGTATAAACAAACATACCCCCACATAGCATTTGGGAATTTTACCTGGAGCCGCTTAATTCATATATATTGATAAACTGTTGATAAAGATTTCCTCCATACTCAAGTAAGACTATGACAAATGTGATCTATGGAATCTTGAGGGTCTTGGAGCATTTTTAAATGCACAACATCTGATTCTGGCAGATAAAGGAGGAGAAGGAAAAGCTTGTGAAAGAAGAGAAGCATATCTTTTTCAGTCAGAGCTGAACATACTCTAACAAAAAACATCTGATCCACATGAAAATGATCCAGAAGTGTAATTTTTGTATCCTTCTATCCTTCTTGATGTGACAATTTGCCTTACAGTAGACATGCAACTGATTGATAACCATGAGTTCTTTCTGTGAATACAATCTAGAAGGTATTGATTTTTGTGTCCCATAGCTCTTCTTAAGAAGAACAATTTAATATTTATAAATAGTAGAATAGTTAACAGGAAATATCAAACACAAGATATCCTGGAACCCTGTGAACAGGAGATTCTTGTGGTGAGTACAGATTTAGATCCGTTCAAGTAAAGGATTAATTAAAACTTGGTCTTCTGAATGAATGGACTAGTGCTCCCACATGTAAACTCAATGTGCTGCTTTATCCGCTCTTTTTTTTTCAGCTGAAACTTTTGGCATATACATTATAGAATCTTCTGAATCGACCTAAACATAAGTTTTTAATTAATTTTCTAGTCCTTTCTGCTCTGATGGGGTCCCACCTGGAGTACTGTGTCCAGCTCTGAAGATCTCAGTGCAGGAAAGACATGGATCTGTTGTAATGAGTCCAGAGGAGGGCCACAAAAATGATCAAAGGGCTGGAGCACCTCTCCTATGAGGATAGACTGAGAGAATTGGGTTGTTCAGCCTGGAAAACAGAAGGCTCCAGGGAGACCTTACTGTGGCAAGATGAAAGGAAAGATGAAGACAAACTTTTCAGCAGGGCCTGTTGCAACGGGACAAGGGGTAATGGCTTTAAACTAAGAGAGGGTAGATTTATACGAGATAGAAGAAGAAATTTTTTATGACGAAACACTGGCACAGGTTTCCCAGAGAGGTGGTAGATGTGCCGTCCCTGGAAACATTCAAGGTCAGGTTGGTCAGAGCTCTGAGCAACCTGATCTAGTTGAAGGTGTCCCTGCTCATTGCAGGGGAGGTTGGACTAGATGATCTTTAAAGGTCCCTTCCAACCCAAACTATTCCATGATTCTATGATTCCTTAAAAATGAAAACCACATCTATTAGTTTTATCAGTGGCATAAACCTAATCTTTTACCAGAATATTCCATAGAAATTGAAGTTATGTTAGCAGTTACCGATCCTGGGAAAATTTAACATTTGTCATTCTTGCTGAAAGTAAAGTTTTTTTGATTCTTTTGGACTCTAAGGTCTCCTAACTCTAATTCTATCTACTGTTTCAGTTTGGTTTCACCATAATCTGTTTACTCATACTGATCTGAATAGATCTGTTTTGTAGTCTTATATTAAAAGGACACAAAAATTCAGTATAAGAGAGCCTGAAGTAACCAGTGAAGTTACTGTCTGGAATCTCCTTCCAGAAATCTTACTTTTCTCAGCAAGATCAATTTTCCACTGCCAAATACATTTTACATAAGCTAACTGTTACACAGTACAAAATAAGTTGTATCTTGCACTTCCTTTCCTTTGTACTTTATTTGGCGGGATGGTCTTTTGTTGAGATATAAAACCAGCTAAAAACATTACAATTCTATTTTAAAATTAATCTTCTTCTGTTTTCCTAGTATACTGGGTTTGGCTGGGATGGACTTAATTTACTTCATAGTAGCTTGTATAGTGTTACGTTTTGAATTTGTACTGAAAACAGTGTTGATAACAAAGGACGTTTTAATTATTGCTGAGCGGTGCTTACACAGAGTCAAGGCCTTTTCTGTTTCTCAGATTGGCCTGCCAGTGGGTAGGCTGGGGGTGCACAAGAAGTTGGGAGGGGACACAGCTGACCCTAACTGACCAAAAGGATGTTCCATACTGTATGACATCATGCTCAATAATAAAAGCTACAGGCAAGGAGGAGGAAGGAGGAACATTTGGAGTTATGGTGTTTGTCTTCCCAAGTAACTGTTATGTGTGACGAATCCCTGCTGTCCTGGAGATGGCTGAACATCTGCCAGCCGATGGGAAATAGTGAACAAATTCCTTATTTTGCTTTGTTTGTGCTTGCAGCTTTTTCTTTACCTATTATACTGTCTTTTTATCACCCCATGAGTTTTTGCACTTTTACCCTTCCGATTCACTTTCCCATCCCACTGGGTGGGAGTGAGCAAGTGGCTGCAAGGGACTGTGCCGTCTACTAGTGTTAAACCATGACATCTAGTCATGGCATTTAGCCAACCTTTAGTGCAACAAGCCTGAAAATAAAATGCACGTGAACTAATACATTTGCTGTGAAAAACTAGGAGATCAATTTATTTTTTATCCTGAAGAAATATCCACAGAAATGACTTCTTAATAAACAATCCAGTATTAAAGTTATAAGGCTTCAAATATAAAGAGCATAATCTGTGAAAAGAACCGGTGGTATTTCTAAACTGTCCCTACTTATGAAATTGAGTCATTTGTATGAGTATTAGTATAGCATACTGGCATTGCTAAATTGAGATCCTGTGTAACAAAAGCATAAATCTACCGATGTTTGAATTCACAATTCTAGCTTTAGAAGTATTCTAACAGATGCACCGTATCATGTAATTTTCCTTTAAGTTGTCACTGCTTGTAGATGTGTTTGCTATGACCAAGTGTCTAGTTGAAATTTTGTCTTTATAAATGCTGGAATTTATTTTTGTCACTTCGAAGATCTTGTTGTGAAAATCTAGAACATATCCTTGACCCTAAAGTGCAGCTGCAGCAACAGCAGACAATATAGGATACGAACTTGTTTTTGATCAAGCATCTGAAGGTGAGCAAAATCGGATAAACTGATTCTCCCACAACCACACATATACTGCTTTTCCTGACTAATATCTAGTGGAAAGGCACAACTATGTTTACTGAAGAGTAGAAAACTCAATGTATTACCTACAGGTTACATAGTACACAACATATCAGACTTTACTTGGTTAAATAAAACATAGCTCTTTGTTGCTCTCCAATAGCCCAACTATAATTACATTTCAGAAAATAGTATTGTCTTTTGTTTAATCTTCATTTCAGGTACTTTCAATATTCATACCTTGTACAAATCCTATAAAAGTCTGTATTCTTGTCCTTAAATATACTAATAATATATCCACCCTTACTGTTTGAATCAAATATTTATATGGTAATAAAGTTCATATTGCAAATAACAGTAGAGTATGAAAAAAACATACATCTGAGGTATAGAATCTATACCTTTCTTCCAGTAAATACGTAAGTAAAATACTTCTAATGAAGCAATAAAATAGATTATGAAATTCCTCTATTATCTTGCTTGATTCATTTATTACCACCAGTTGAAATTTAATATAGTGTGAGATCTGTCCTACCATTTTTCTCAAACACATTTCCTGAAAAAACGTTTTCTTTCCTGTTGTTATTTTGTAACAGGGAAGTATTATATTAATTTAAGAACAAATCCTTTTGTTCTTTCTATTACATTGATCACATACAAAATCCAAATCCGTGGATAGAAGCAATTTCCCCTACCTCAAAATGAGTTCCCTGATACAATGGGAAATAAAATGAAGAGCAAGTAGAAAAGCTCCAGCTGTTCAAGAAGAATTCTGTCTTGCAGCTCACAATGCACATGTCATTTGCTCATGAAGACTAAGGCAATTAATTTTTTGTTGTTTTCCACACCTGAAAAATCAATCAGACAATGATATAATCAGTAACAACAAAGGTTTAATGAAACCCACAGTAAACAAGACTTAATTATTGCACTATCCCTATAGGGGGTGCACTCTAGGCAACTAGACTATAAGGCAGATTAATTTTGCCTCTTTTTATTTTTTGTGTCCCTGTAGAGATCTCTATAGCAACTGAATTAAATTATACGTGGTGTTAATAGCTACAGACTTTTATAAATTAATAATGCTGCAAAATTGGACTATGGTTTGACTGGAGATAGAACAGCCTTCCTCGATACAGAGAGGTTGTTGAAGTAAGAGTAGCAAAGATATATAGACAGTATAAATTTAAAGAACAGGAAACTTGGCTACTATATTTATTTGCCAAAGTAATTCTGAATAGAAAGCTACTTAAGCACTTTTACCATCACCCTGATCTTCTCTGCAAAGGATTGAGCTGTTCTTTTAAAATACAGCACATTGAATTCCGCAAATGTAGTTAAGCCTGAGCATGTTTTTGATCATGTTGCTTTTGTTATGAAAATTCCATTGTGCACATACATGACTGAAAGGTGGCTATGGAGCAAAAGAGCCACACATTACAGTCAGACCCTTGTCCTATGAGAGTTTAAGTGTACCACGTAAATCTCAGTAGAATGATAAAAATCAAAGGTGTTATGCTATTCTAACTCTTTTAAAGCTATGCCTCCCGTTTAACCTTTAGGCATGGGTATCATCACGTGCTTATGATATCACTGCCTTAAGAGCTGGTATTGCAAAAAGACTTATGAAGGACTCAGGTGAGTAACTTCTATTTTAGTGTCTTAAGAATAAATCTTCAGTCCTCAAGGTTCTCATTGAAGTACCTCATAGTAAAAGGATGACAGCTGAAGTACCTTCTCTTTCATCCTGAATTTGCTCATAGGCCTAAAATTCTGTTTGTGAGAAAGCTAAAAACAGTTTGATATTAACAGTTAAGTGTAAGCAACTGGAATTCCTCCCTGTTCACAGTGAGAGCAAAATCAGTTTCCTATAGGGAAACTTTAGAGAGGACTTCAATAATAATAATTTAAAATAAGGAATCAGGATGACTTCAAAAAATGACAGCTCAGATAAGTATATGGAAAATAGGTTTGTCTATTATATTTTTATATGGGCAATTAGGAGAATTTAATATAAATAATAGCAAAGATGCAATATAAGTAGATACTGTAAGGCAAGTATGTGATTTAGTGTTTTGGAACACTTGGATAAAAAGGCTAGAATGATATGAGTGTGGCAAATACTAAACAGAGTGAAAACCGATTCACCTCTAGTGTCAAAATAGGGATCACCCATAGATAATGACTGTATGTGCATAACAGGGACTGATTCTGGTCCTGATTCTAGTCTTGTGCTAGTATCAGTGATATTCAAGAAAGCATAACATTTTTAACAATCAAAATTGAAAAGAATAATGAAAAAGTGGCAAGTAAGGGATGGGACTGTTTGCTAATATTAGGGAAACCAATTGTTAAGCCAATAATCAATACCAATTTATGAGGCCAAATATTAAGTCAGACTGAGTATATAGACTGGGCCAAATGGTATAATGTAGTTCTAAAGCTCAGAAATAGAAAATAACAAGTAAAAGTAAAGAAGTTACAATGATAACTGGTCACACTATCATTTATAAACCTGAAACTCTGCTTGACCCATACTGATGCGTGTTACATCCCAGTCCAACCACATCGGGCCCAGGACAGGTTCACAATGATTCCAAGTGTGAGATTAAGACACAAATGAGGTCAGATGCCGCTTACTGCGGGTTTATTGTTATTCCCCAGCAAAAGCCACTGAGACAAGCGATAGAGTAAAGGCAGAAGTAGAGGAAAGGCAGAAAAGAGAAGCAGCATTACGGAGCATAGCAAGAGTATAGTCACTACCACAGGCCCAATGACATCTCGGCACTCCTCCGGAAGTTCAGCTGTGATCCTGTGGTGGGGGTCTTGGTCCCGATTCCCAAATTGTGGTGGGTCGCCGTGCCAGTTATAGGTAGCCCAGGTTGGTCCATAGCTTGACCAATCAGCGTGACAGTGGCCTTGGCCCAGCTAATTGTCATTTTACATGGTTGCCGTATAAGCTTTTCCTGCCCCCTTGCTCTTTGGGCAGTGCTTAGCACAGTCATTGTGCTTCAGCAGTTTTGGAGTTAAGAACACAGGCTCGGCTGGGCCCCAGGCTAGGCAGGGTCTGGCCACTCTGATATCCAGAGGCCTACACCCTCTCCAGCTGGGGGAGCAACGCACCCTCTTCAGCTGATGGCAGTCTTGGGTGGTGACTGGCAAGCAAGAGGATGGTCTGCAGAAGGTGCTAAATAGATACAGGGAAGCTTCTTATTGGCCTGCAAGCCTGCTGTGGATTTGCAGGTGCTTAAGCAAGCTTTGAGACAATTCTTTTAAAGTTCCAGTGTTTCACAATGTGGAATAAAATATTCTGTAAGAACTATCCTGTTATTTCAGCCTAGCAGATTGAGGTATAATAACGTCCAGTGCCTGGAAGCTGACAATAGACTAGATTAGAAATAAGGACTATAATTTTAATTGTGATGGTAATTATCTGCTGTACTTGCAAGCTGCGGTGGAAAATCCATCACTAAAAAAGCGTGCTTTCCTGGAAAATCTGCCTTAGTTCAGAATCAGATTAATTCAAAGAATTCCTGTGACCTGTGTTATGCTGAAGTCAGGCTAGATAGTCAGTGTCTCCTTAAGGTTTTATAATCTGTGGATCTGTTTATTACAACAGGACACCAAACCACAGACTAGAACACCACTGGCGGAGAAAGAGTATGTTAGAATCCTGACTACAAACTGTAAAACTGAATTTATTGTCACTCCCATAGTTTTCAAGAAAGAAACAATTACTCAGGCTTTGAGTGATAGATGAATTTCACCCAGGTTGACAGCTGTCGTGGGCTAATCCCAACGGGCAGCTAGGCACCACACAGCTACTCGCTCACTTCAACCCATCACCCCAAATAGGATAGGGAAAGAGGAAAGAAAGAATAAAAGCACGAAAATTTGCAGGTCAAGATTTAAAAAAAAAAAAAAAAAAAAAAAATTGAGGGATAAGTGGAAGAAGATAGATGAAAGCAAAAAAACCCAAGTGATGCAGATGTAATTATTCACCACCTCCCATGTGTAGACTGATGACCTGACAGTTACCAAGCAAAAGAAGGTAAACCCTCTTAAAACTCCTTGGGTTTTTTTTTGTTGTTTTTTTTGTTTGTTTGGTTTTTTTTTTTTTTTTTTTGCTAAACATGACATTTCATGCATGGAATATCTCTTTGGTTAGTTCAGATCATCTGCTCATTGTGTCCTCTCCCTATTGTACCCCTTCCAGATTCTTTACTGAGGGGCAGAGTGAGAAAGAAACAGACAAGGCCTTGATGATGTGAAACACTGTTCAGCAAAAGCTAGAACACTAGTGTCCTATCAGTATTGTTTTGGTCAAAAATCTAAAACACAGCGCTGTATGAATTGCTATGAAAAAAATTATCTTAGTCAGTACAACAGATGAGAGATCTATTTTTTTCATCCACTTACCTTCCACAGGCAGTTTGTAGTCCTGTCAATCAATTTGTGCACATAAATTTTGTGATTTCAAACCCAAATTATTTTCTTGACGTTTCAAGTACAATGTCATACAATGCTTATATTGCATTAACTCATGTACACACCTTATCTCTACCAATGTTACTGTGATTTTTCACTGACTTCATTTAGGCTTTAGAGTTCTTTAAAGAAAGTTATTAAATGTTCAATATTTCCACAGAAGGTGTAGATAGACAAGCTGAAATAACAACTTAGACCCCTGTATTTGGTTAGCTGAATAGCTTTCTAGACTTTTGACTGTATTTCTTTTGGCAGCTGAAATAAACTAGCTTTCATTTAGATGCTGCATTCAGATAACTAAAAGTAGGTATCTGTCATTTGGAACTCAATTCACTTTCCCAATCTGTATTAATAAAAAATAGGTGACAGCAACCTTCAGTGCTGACAACATCAGCATTTATTTGGTCTCTTGCAAAATTTCAATTTAGCATAAAAAAACTTCTGAGAAAGCTATCTTTACATAATCTGGTTGGTACAGTTTCCAGTTCTATATTAGATTTTTATTTAGTTTTTTTTGTTGTTTGCTTTTTTTTTTATGCTATTGATTGAATTGCATTAGTGCACTGTTAAACTCTCATTATTTCTTTTGATGCTGCTTCATTCTCCTGCATCCCACCTCTTGTTGTTAAGACTCTGGATCACCTTTCACCACGTAAGACTGCTACTCTAGTATCTAGCACTTTATCAGGTATACGGACAGAAAGCACAGAAATTGAAGTGCCAAGATTCTGATCAATTTATAAGGTTTAACAACAATTGACTTTGTAAGTTCCTTAAGAAGCTTAGAGCCTGCTAATAATAATGTAAGAAAATTTAATGGCAAAAGATGCTGCCCAATTTGGACTTGGTTTTTAGGCAGTTTTGGATCTTAATGCTGAATTAAATTTGCCAGTCAAAATACGCTTAATCCAGAAACCTGAAATATTCATGGTAGAATTAACCATGAATAGAATTAACCATAGTAGAATTAACCAGAATTAACCATATACACTTTCCTTAAGGTCAGACTTCAGTGTAATTAAGATGATTAAATAACTGCAGTATCTGATATAAGGAGAAAGGCTGAAAGAGATGGGATTATTACGACTGGAGAAGAGAGGACATGAGGGATCTTATCAGTTTGTGCAAAAATCTCATGGGGGCGATTAAAAAAGATCCAGCCAGATCCTTCTCACTGTTGCCCACTGAGAAGGTAAGAGCTGGTTGGTGCACACTGAGAAAACATAAATTCCACTGAAACAATAAAAAAAAAAAATATCACTGTGAGGGTGGTGAAACACTGGAACAGGTTGCCCAGAGTGGTTGTGAAGTCCCTATACTTGGAGATATTCAAAACTTGTCTGGCTATGGTTCTGAGCAACCTGCTGTAACTGTCCCTGCTCTGAGCTGGATCATTGGATTAGACATCCCCAGCCCAGGGCATTAGGCATGTATGTGGGAATGTGACCAGGCCAAGGCCAGGCTAAGACATCAGCCCACAGGTGGGGATGAGAGTCAAGCCTGAGGGGAACAGGGTCAGACACATTCCTGAGATGGACAGGCAGGGCTACGGGGATGAGCAGAGTCCAGGCTGGGACATAGGCATGTGGGAGGGCCTGGTTTGACAAGGGCCTGGCTGGGCAGGGTTGTGGCAAGCTGGAGACCAGCCCTGCTGCAGTGTCTCTGACTGATGGCCCTGGGGCACTAAAATGGCATCCTGGGCTGTGGGCAGGGTACGGGGAGGTACTAGGCCATCAAAGTGCATTAGTGCACTCAGATTCCTTTCAGGTATTCCCTTTCAGGGAAATATTCTCCTGTGATGTGAAGGACACAGATTGACCTCGTTGGTACCTCCTCTGAAAAGCAAGCTCCCACATCTCAAGTAAAATAAATGAAGCATTAGTTCTCCACTGGTTTTATAGTAAATATAATGGGATCCTAGAAATCTAGTTTACATGACGATGCAAACCAATTTTTCTAAATCTCTATAATGTTTAGCTTACTCTCACTTAAATCTAACCTGGACTTTCAATTCAGAAAGACTGTTCTAATCTCAAAGCTATAGGGTAAACACATTTTCTTTCTGTTGGACTGTCTCCACTGCGTAAAAATACATGTAAATTTTCAATTGGTATTAAAGGCTTGTCTATAACAATCAGAATTCAATACTACAGTGAGATACCTGGACTAACAAGGTTTAGCTTAACTTTTTTTGTCTTAATATTCAGTCTGTACTCATAATTCACCTTAAAGGTTTCAATAAGCAGACAAATTGCCTTGGCTGTAGCACTACACTACTACGTATTTCTGATACAAAAGGTAGTTTGTTAAAAGCAAGTTTAGATATTTTTAGCTGGTGCTCAACTATTACAGTTAGACATACAGCCACTGTGTAATAAGGCCACAATAATGCATAGTCTTAAGGTTCAAGCCTGAGTATTAGAAAAAGAGAATGTGGGTTCAGGCCCTGAAGGCTAGCTGCTCTGCCCCACAGGCTGTTGAATAAATGATGATGTCTATTCCTCCACTGGCAACTTTCATCTGTTGACCTTCTTTCATCTGTTGTTTCATAGATGCCCCAAAGAAACATCCTCTTTAAGTTTCAAATAGTGTTGCAATTAAGTAAAAAGAAAAACCCAGGGTTTCATTTCTGCAAAAAGGGGAAAAAGTCACTTTATTCCCCCCCGGTGCTTTTCTTTTCTGCTGCTGAAGTGAGCAATCACTAAATTATCCCAGGATTTTCATAAATATATTCATCAAATGGTAAACCAAATCCATAGCTGAATATTTCTTAAAGTTAAATTTAAATAAGGTCACTCTATGATGAAGGATATTGTTTAGATAGGCATGGTCAAAAAGATACCAGAATGACACAATTCAGTTTTCCTGTCATAGTCTTCTACTCAGCTCAGTGGCACAGCTAGCATTGGTCCTGGAATTAGTTCATGTAGGTTTAGGGCTTTGAAAAGATAAAATAAATAGTGCTATTTCTGATTCTATCACAATTTCTGATTTATTATTTTAGATGTTATTGCTGTTATCAGTACTGTTTGTGTTGTTTATGATTATTATTATGATTATGACATGATTATGATTGTTGCTATGCATAGGCGTTATTTAATTTATTTGTATAATATTAACCTAAATTAAATATTCTTACAGAAATCTCTTACTTTTATAGTTCCGAGTAACAAAGTTTAACGAAGTTTTAGAATTATGTAGCTGAATGGTGGATATTCTCTCATGTGGTTGTTTAAAACTCGAAATTTAATAGCATAAAGAAATGCTCTCTTGAGGTATTTCAACTAGATTGAGTGCAGGTAGTCCTTGACTGAAAAATGTAAGTAATGCAACAGGGGTATTTTTGTCATAATATAATCATATCCCTAAGGCTGTAAAAGATACGAAATTTAGCAGAGTATTTATAATTCCCAAGGGGGGTGATTATCTCCTGACAACTACCCACTAGATTTGCCTTGCTGCTTTTATAAGAAGTCTGCATTGTGTGAGATAATGCAGCTTAATTTCCTAGAAGATAAAGTCAGTTTGACAGCAGTTTCAGCATGTTTCACATGAAATAATCTGACATTATGAAATAATGTAACATTTAAAATGCTCTCTAGCCGTTGAGAATGCTCCCCCAATTCAGTGATCCAGCATAGTAATAAAGGTAAGCAAAGTGATATGGCCAACAACCTAAGGATATTGGGAATTTATAATAATACTGGGGAAATATTATGGAAATTTTACTGTCTGTAGAAAATTATAATATTTTTGTGATTTTTTTTTTTTCAGAATCTCGCAATCTGTGTGGATTTCTACACTGTATTTACAAGAGTACCAATGGAACTGGGCTACCTTTAATCTAGCTTTTTTGGATAACAACAAAGAGTGACATAAGACCTCTTAGCTTAACAATGCCAAATGTACTCTGTTTCCTGGCCTGATTTTGAAGTCCTTTCTACGAAGTCACCGCTAGAAAGCTACTGATATCCAGGCTGTCCATTTCAAGGTTAATTTATTGTGTCCATATGACTCTGCATTGTTGCAGATTCAGCTGATAAAGAACTGAGCAGAACAAAGGTTGACATTCACCTAGTAACATATTAAAAGTTAGACATTAATTAATTATCTAAGCTCATATCTTCACCATTAATAGAGAAAAAATAAGTCTCTAGGTAGTATATTTTATTATCTGAAATTTAGTAGAATCTTTATTACGTGACTTTTTCCTCCAACATACAGCATTCATCTTTTAAGAAACACATTTTTGTTACAATTATCCTTCTCTAGACACTGTGCAAATGTCGACTGAAGTTAGCTTTTACTCTTAGAATAAATATTCACAAAAAATAAAAAATGATAAAACATATTATCAGCTGCTCTTCCCAAACACTGATTAAATAAGAGATCATTGTAATACCTAGCATCACAATTCCAAACTTAATTAAACCGTGTATGTCTTAGAAAAACCCAAAGAAGAAACAACCCCACCCAGATGCTTAATTCACACCCAGAATCAAATCCACAGAATCCCAAAGGCTGTTAAATTTAAATGGCAAAGAACCTACTACTTCTTTTCCAAATTTGCACTTTCAAAAGAAATATTAAGAAGAATGATTGTTCCAAAAATAAATAACAAAGGATTTGCTGACAGATGTGAGTTTGTGTCTTTTTGCTGAATTTTCAGTCACAATCACAAAATGGGAAAATCGCTTTCTTCTTACCCATACTAGCACATTATTTTTATTGGCTTAATAAACTGAACTGGGTTGAATATCACAGTTAGAAATTACTTTGAACAATGTTATTTAGTATCAGTGGTGGGACTAGTAAGATACGGAATCCTTTTAAAGCTACAGTGATAAAATAACGCTAAAAAAATGTGAATACTTGTTGACTCTTTTGAAAATGCACTTGCCTTGTTGAGCTTCATGTTTCTCCTGTCTTTCTTTTCCATTAATGTTCATAGCAATTGAGTTTAACATAAACAAATTAATAGAGAAACTAAATTCAGTCCCATGGGAAAGTAATATTGGTGGGAATACTTGTATTATTGTTTAGTCAGAGGATATAAAATATAGTGTACAATTTATTTTAAGAACCAGATCTAAAAAAATATATCTAGAAAAAGAAGTATAAAATAAACAGTACAAAAAACGACTGGTGGGGAATGAAGCAATGATCACTTTAGAGTAATTTTGAGCAAATGAAATTGAGGGAAAACACCATGATGCCCTTGCTTTAAAAAAGGAGAAAATCAAATGGTGGAAGACTAACTCCTAAAAAGTATTGCTACAAATGGTCCATTTAATTACGAACAATAAATTAACCTTTTTCTTTGAAAAGATCAGAATTGTTCATCCCTAACATTTAGTCCCACGGGCTGATAACAAGGGATAATTTTAGATAACTGAGCTTATTAAGTCAGTTTATCAGCCTTGAGAAACAATGGGTTGAGGAAAAAAAAGGTAATTTTAAGATACAAGAAGGTAGTGGAAACTTCATGGGGTCATGGACTGGATGCTTTATATTGCGTGCAATGCAGAGTCCTTCATATATGTGTAGTAAGTCCAACACACCAGACTTTCTTCCACGCATACATATCAGCCCTGGAGACATTCAAGGTCAGGCTTGAAGAGGCTCTGAGCAACTTGACCTAGTTAGAGATGTCCCTGCTTACTGCAGGGGGGTTGGACTAGATGAACTTTAAAGGTCCCTTCCCACCCAACACATTCTAGGATTCTAAACCAAAGTCAACTTTAGCTTGATTCCAGCTGAGTCAAAAATGGTGTATCTCAAAGGGGTTGAATGACTTCCATGCTTTACCAAAACCAGCTGCAAGATTGATAGTAAACATTTTTCAATGCATTTGTTAATTTATGAAATTTAAGCTTTTCTGAAGACATAACCCCAACCACAAAGAATTAAAGCAATTTTAAGCAATTTGTAATTCAGATGGAGGTAAAGTAGGAACTGCCATAAATCCCTACAGTATCCTGGCTAATTAATGAAGTATTTATTTTACATCTTTCTCTTCTAAGCCTTTGGCATTGTTTGACAGTATTCTTTATATGAGTTTATTTCCCCAAACAATATTCCTTCTCACAAGAGTAATTTTTTTACACTGCACTATACGTGTATAGACAGAAACAATAGTTCACAGTTCAAAAATCTTGTTATTTACCTTCTGTAATACTGAAACATGGGTTTGCAGTTTGGCAATGTAATCATAGAATCATAGAATCAGAATCATAGGGTTGGAAGGGACCTCTGGAGATCATCTAGTCCAACTGCCCTGCCAGAGCAGGGTCACCTAGAGCAGGTTGCACAGGAACGCGTCCAGGTGTGAATGGTAAGTCGAAAATGTTTTGTTCCGTATCCTTCTGCTAAGTTCAAGGAGAATAATACTATAAAGAAAAGTATAACAGCTATGAAAACACATATTCTGCCTCAGTTTTTTAATCTCATTTTGTATTTTAAGAGTGATTTAATACCAGTCTTCATAATAGGACTAAAATTATTTACTTGCCTGCCCAGGAAAGTATTTTATCAAAGAATATCTAGAACAAATATATGCATTGTAGGTAAATATATAAATATAGTTAACATAAATTTATATTAAAATAACAAACAATTATGTATAGGACCATTGTCTCTAAAACAGTAAGTAATTTTTATGTTTTGCATAGCCTCAATAAGACCTTCACAGAGAAACTATGTCAAGATTGTTACCATATTTCAGGGAAAAAACATGGATTAATAGGTTGAAATACCAAGGAAGTATACAAAAATGGTTATCTCTTCAGAAAATATGACATCCAAGACAAGGTGAAAAGAGGTAAAATTGAACTGTTGAAAGACAAGAAGACTGGAGATTTAAATACATAAAACACACAACCAGTGAGGAAGGTGGTATGTTGTCCGTGTCCACTATTATGACAGAGAAGATTTAGATTAACCATCATAAAAGTTTCAAATTTATTTAATTTCCGAAGGTAGTCTTCACTAAGTCTTCATTAAGTCTTCATCTCTGGAGGACTTTAAGAAAAAGTTGAACAGTTATTTGCTAGGAAGGGTTATATATGAATGTTTGAACCTGGGGCAGTGGAGTGAATTAGATCTGGATGCCACTTCTATTTACATTTTTATTATTACAACTTCTTTATTGCAAATGTATTATAAAAGTACAAAAAAAAATCAATATAATTAAATTCTGTGTTTTGTCAGTGAGAAGTTCTATAGCCCAAGAAGAAAATAAATTAATTACTAACCTGAAAAAAACCTTGCAATGTGATAAATAAAGTATCTTCATATGCCTCTAGAGTTGCGTCAGATACTCATATTAACCTTCATACTCACTTCCTTCATACTCACATACTTCATACTTAGACTTGTATTGCGCAAGACTTATATAGGTCTTAAATATTTAGAAGACATGGACTGTAGTTATTGATAATGTAGGAAATTTGGTGCATAAAATAAAAATTAAATAACTATATATACACCGCTCTAACTGTGATCCCACAAAATTCACTGGTGCAATTTAGGAGTCTGTATCCAAATTGATATTCTGAAAAGTCTTATTCAGTTGCTACTTAACCTAGTGGTTACTTTGATAATCCAATTTTGGACACCAGCTGTATTGGTATATTACTTAATATTTTGAGTTACCCTGACACCTGAAACTCATGGACTAACATATCTTAATTTTACTTCTGCTGAGTCGGTTTGAGTTTATCTCACAGTCACCCAGCCAAGATCCAATCGTCAGGCGTTTTGGAATCATTGCTAAATCATCTGCAAAGAATATGCTAGTAGAATAGGGCTTTTATTATTATGTAGTTACAGCAACAGCAAGAGCAAGAGATGATCTGAACACACCAGTGATCAAAGCTTCCTTTCAGGATGCATGAAACATATTACCCCCCATCACCCCCGCCTTCTGCCCCAGATAATTTAAATTTGTGTCAAAGAATCACAGAATCAGAAAATCAAAGAACTACAGAATGCTTGACCTTGGAATTTCAAGCAGGGTCAACCGGACCAGGCTGCTCAGGGCTGTGTCCTTTTGCATTTTTAATATCTTTACAGATGGAGACTCCACAGCCTCTCTTGGTGACCACCTTCACAGTAAAAATGATTGTTCCTATGCTCAGATGAAATTTCATGCTTTTTGATTCGTGCCCATTGCCTCTTTTCCTGTCAGTATTACTGAGATGAGTCTGGTTGTCACTTCTTCATTCCCTCCCATCAGGTATTTACACACATTGATGAGATTCCCCTTGAGCCTTCTCTTCTCTAGGATGAACAATCCCGCTCCCTCAGCATCTCCACTTAATGTCAGATGCTCCATGTCCTTAATCATTGTAGTGGCCTTATGCTGGACTAGCTACAGTAACTCTTTACCTTTCTTGTTCTGGAGAGCCCAGAATTGGACACAGTAGTCTAGATGTGCCCTTACAAGTACTGAGTAGAGAGGAAGGATCATCTCCCTTGACCTGCTGGCAACACATCTAGTGTAACTCTGGTTACCATTGTAATTCTTTGTGACAAGGGTCCATCGCTGGCTCCTGTTCAACTTGCTGTCTACCAGAACCGGAGCTCCTGTACTGCAAAGCTGTTTTCTAGATAGTTATAGGAGTTACATAGCTATAGCAAAATAGGTGTTTTATATATATATACACACATATATATGTACATATACATAGAGTTATATGTATATTTACACATAGATATATATACAGCTATGTTTATATAGTTATATAGTTATTCTAGAAAACATATATATCAAACTTTTTAATTTTATTATCAAACTTGTTTATTAAGGATGACTGTTGCCCACCTTAATGTAGGTGCCTAATTCCTATCCTGTTCTAAAGATGTTTACTGAGCCAGTCCTCTTAAAAGAAAGACTTAATTTCACTTTGCAGTCAATAAAAGACAAAGAACAGTGCCTCTGTAGATAGACACGTTACGTTTTTCACCTTAGAAGCCATGATACTTAACAGGGATGCCACCTTAAATTATTACTTCAGTATAATATTAAGAGCTTTACAAATGCTTTTAAATCTATAGATACATTAAGTATATTAACCACAGCTGTCTACATACAGTCTAAAGTCTGGGCATTCTAGACAGGGAAGTGGTCTCTCATGCTGTAATGCATAAGTTTTCTTGATTGACTGTTTTGCTCAAGAGCTGTTATGAACAAAAATGCTTCTAATTTCTCTATCCAGTGACGTAGAAGGCAGCATGTGTTAAGCACAATCAAGTCAGCGAGGAGAAACATCATACTGCAGTTTAACTGACTGTTAGTTACCCAGTATACAAAGCACCAATTTTGATACCCAACCATCAGACTCATCTAAAAATCATTAATGTATCACAAGAACTATTGGGATAGATTTTGTAGAAATATTAAGGGTTTTTTGCAGACACTTACAAAATTCTCAGGTGTGAGAATTCTGGCATTTGCAGCCAAAATTATTTTGAATGTTAGCTTACAAATGTTTTGGTTGTGTTGGTTTTTTTTTCACTTTAATTTTGCATAGTAATTGTACAGGCAAAAATGAAGTCTACAGAAATAGTTCTGATTCAAAGGTTTTTGCACCATTAAGAAATTTCCAAATATGAAAAAACTTAATCCAAGAAACAAAACCCAAGCACTTAAACCACCTTATTTAGAAGATCTAAATCTCCTCTGAGTCTTGTATAAGTTCATCTATATCACTAGCAGCTATATTTTATTGGTCATTTTAGGATGGATGCAGATAAAAAGTTCATTTAGTTTAATGGTAGCCCAGAAGCATATTTCAGTAGTCCTTTTTTTCCCTTTAGTCCTTTCCTGTATGTCCATTTCTTTCTCTGTTCTCTTCCTCTAGCACTAGTATAATTTCTCCTCCTATTTTTTGTCATTCCTCTGTCACAATATTTGTTCATCCTGCTTTGACTTGTATGGTTGTATTTAAGGCATTCACTATCTCTCTAATTCAATACATAGCTTGTTCCTGTAATTTCTATCTGTCAAAAGTATGTACAAAATAATGTGGTTTTAAGAGGAAAGTGGCAATAATAATAATAAACTGTGACTACCTGTTATCCTGACCTGATTTCTTGTGGTGGGGTTTTAGGTATTTAAAATATGTTTTGTAGTATCATATGCAGATTTAAGAATGAATTGTGCATTTCATTCCTACCTTTCTGAGTGTTGCATTGTGTGCAATGATGGCACAAAATCAAGGATGACAGATTAACAGATAAAACACTTGACATCCATCACTGATGAAATACATTCAGCCAATGCATATACTTAACCTATATGCATATAAGTTGAGGATAAAAACAGTCCTTCATTGGTTCTCAAAATCTGGGAATATCATGTGTAGGACCATACTTATTGGTCTAATGGTTAGAAAAAGGGACTTTATATGTATTTGAAGAGTAGTGCCCCACTGAAATTGTAGAAACAAAATGTGTATATATTATTATGTGTGTATATGTGTTGGTATCTGCCTATGTATGCTTTAAAAAAGAGAGAGACTAAGGAGTGTGACTGCTCTGCAAGTATTTAAAACAGCAGCATATGCTTTTTAATGCACTGCCTAAAATGTGCCAATTGACATATATCTATATACGTGGTTCAGGCCTGATTCAAGTCAATCAAGTCCCGGTCAAGTCAATGAGAATTTAGCCACTAATTTAAAAGGGATTTGGACTGAGCTCAGCATCAGATTAAGAAAATAAATAATGAAAAAATATTCCTGATTTTTTTTTTTTAAAGTATCCGAATGCAGTTCACTTAGTGTGACCCTGAAAAACTCACAGCAGTATCAAAAAACAGTTGTGTAATTAGATGTCAAATTAATCCACCTGGACCAATTAACCCAGAAAAGGCTCCCAGGCTCAGTAGTGCAATGTCAACAGAAATAAAATCAGAAAGGAGAAAAAGGTTGAGTGAAGAAAACTTCTAAAGAGAATCAGAACAGAATTATGGGTGATTATTAGAAAGTCTGGGATCAAAGAGATCTTGCAGACAGGTTTGCACCAGAGTACAAGATAATAATACAAATCATCGTATGATACTTGTAATTCACTAATGCACTGAAAAAAGTTGGCAAATCATTGTAACTCTATTGAAATCTTTGCTACTTAAAAGTTTCTTGTTCTGATTTTGTTAATTTAGTGGGGTAGTCTTTTATGGAGAGAGGAGGAAAAATGATTTCTGCTAAATTTCCTGACACTTTAATTGTCTAAAATTCTCTGGAGCACTGTATGTCTATGAAGAACTACAATGCTGCTCTACTAAAGCAGAGTAGAGAAAATGTTTGATTACTAGAACAATAACTGTACATTCATACAAGTGTGGGCTTCTGTTGCTTACTGGGATCCCATCTACTCCTTTTAACTTTTAGCTATTTAAGTGACGACAAAATATAAACATACAAAATTAGAAACTCTCATATTTTCCTTGAAGAAACTTAAACCTGGTTAAATTCTAGTATTTGTAAAAACAGCATCTGAAGTAGTTTATAAATTAGCCACCAGAGCCCAAGTTCTGTGAAGGGAAATAGAACAAGCACAAGCCAAATTACCTAGACCAGTTATGGAGTAGTACATACTAGCATGTGCAGAAACTGGAGACAATAGAACTAGATAAAAGCTGCCTAACTGTTAATGCATAAACTGATTGGATACCTTCAGTTCTCTTCCTTCTTCTTTTCCTGTTACCCTTTTCCTTTTTCACTTTTCCTTTTTTTTTTTTTTCCTTTTTTCTCTTTCCACAAGAATCCCTATTTGTGTACTACAGACTTTCCATTTTTAGTATCAGCAACTTCACACTTCATGTTGTTCACACTGTTTGCTGGGAACGTCCATTCTTCCTGGTTATAAGAAGTTAATAATGAATAATATAAACACTTTAAAATACATTCCATATTAAGTATTTACTGTGTAAATATTGATTTTTTGCTCATTATGAGCTAGAATAGAAACGGAAAGTCAAAGAATAGATTCTTAACATACATAAATCAGAATAACATTACTAGTATAAGTGGTGCTTTTATGAATATGCATTGTATATATAGGCATGAGTACCTTGCTCTTCTTCCAAAAGTAATATGACAAAATAAAATATATTACATGTACATCTCCAGAAAACACCTTTAGATTCAGATGTACCTTAAAAAGTTGTTATTTTTTTTTTCAGAAATTCAGGCCTGTGTGTTTTTTAACTGCAGTAATAGAATTAATGATTTGTATTTGGACTAGTTGCAGAATATTTAAACTGCTTTTTTGATGGAAAAGAATATGTAAAAAATTTATTTTATATGTGTTTGAGTGTACATTATATGCAGTTGTACTGATATTTTTTTTTTTTTTTTTTTTTTTTTTTGATTGAGATAACACTTAAAGAAAGTGGAACTTAGTACTGTCTTTGGCTAGTCTCATTATAATCCTAGTCATAGTGGTATCATTCACACACAGAATTAATGTGGCTAAATCTTCTATTCATCAAGATTTTCAAGTGCATTAATTTGCATGTTGCAAGAATAGTAACTGTAATCTCCTTTTGTCAGGCAGATTCATCAATATTTGGGACTTTGTAAGTGAAACTAAAAAAGAAGACAGAGTAAAGGGGACAAACAGTTTTACTGTAATTCAATCTTAATAAGAAATTGTCAATTCCTGGTAATATCTTTTCCAGTCTACTCTTTATGTCTGTAGAGCATACTAGGAATTAAAAATGTATTTTGATTGATTGTCCCAAGATGTTTCCTTTAATAGAAATTAAATAATAATTTAGTATCCAATGTTCATAGCAAATATTCAGTGGCAGATAACTGATAGCTTAATGCTGAAGGATGGAAGGACCTAGAACTAAATGGCTGAATATGTAACTCATGATGGGAATAATTATGTTTTTTTGTAGTACAGTTATCTTGATAATAATTCATAGTTTACAGACGTAATTATACGTAAGGAAATTCACATGTAATAGCTTTTGATTAGTATTTGAATCCTAATCCATTTCATAACATATTTGTAATTATGGTTTAATTTGGTCTGTCTCTGCTGAAATTTCTTTCAGGACAAGTAGACACCAAATTGGAGTTTGGTTCAATTCAGCAGTTTTGGTTTGGTTTGGTTTGCTTTTGGTTTGCTTTTAAGTCTGCAGCATCTTTGGCACAGATTTCATAAATGAACTAAACATAGTTCAGTTTTGTATATTTGGCCAATATCACTGCAGCTGGTAGAAGAATGTAATAATTTAAAATCTTGTCTAAGTATTTCACCCTAGGACATTTTATGGAACATTTAATGTAACAAATAATTGTAATCCCTTCCATAGAACACTGCAGAGGAACTGAGGAAATTTGGTTTTCTGACACCGAAAAATCTCATGAGTTTTATGAGTGTGTTGGCTGATCATTTACGCAGTATTGTCTGACTTTTAATCCCTGATGACTTGCATTAAATATTAAAAGGAAAGAAAAAAAAAAGCCACAGAAAGGAAATTATAGTGTCTTCTTTATAATAAAGTCTTCTTCAAGACTTTTAGTTGCTTACTTATAGATAAAGGTACACCCTTCATCATAGAGATTTTTTTTAATCATTTTTATCTATTAAAATGCTCTCACATCAAATTTGAAGTATTCAGTCAAATCCAAAATAAAGAGTTGTAGGTAAAACGTAATGATGATTAGGAAAGCTTTACATGTGTAACAACTCTGTTTCTTTCTAAAGTATTATAAGTATTTAAAATTCCAATTGTATATCATACACTGGATAGCTTTCTTTGTAAAGCTATAAATGGGATTTTTTGATCTAAAAATAACGATTTGATTTCTATACTTTTAAAGGAACTTGTTGACTTAGCTCTAAGACAAAGCTCTATTTTCATTGACATGTCTCTGTAGAACAGTTTAATACAGAATAATATTACTTCTGTATAAAAAAAATCACTCTGAAATTTGCATGTTTTTCTTTGATGTTTGATGTTTTCTGGTTTCTCTCACTGTATTATATTTTCTAGGGGTTATCAAAACTCTTTAGATGTTGTTTCAAAGTCTATTCATTTTCTGCTTTTCAGAATGAAACTGTTAGGTCACTGAGGAATTATCACCCACTATGTTTTTCCCAGTCTTGTGTTGTCATTTCTATAAAATTCATATTTAGAGACCGATAAAAACATGTTGATAGAAATCAATACTACCTGGTATCTGGTATACTCCCTGGAAAGTATAATTTTCCATTGACACTGGGTAGTATAGATGAGATTGCAAGCATTTTGGCTCATTCTTGTCTATTCAGCTCTTCAACACTGTTCCAGAAGCTTTTGCACACTTTCGCTTTGCAACTCCAAATGTCATTTCCATGTTTTAAGACACACTTCTGAAAACATGTAACAAAGCCTTTGCATCATATCAGATCCTTTGCATTGAAGGAAATAAAAGAAAAATACAGAAAAATAATAATATTTTGTTGACTCAAGAGGAGATCTGGGGCTAGGTGAAGTGGGGAGAAAATCTAGTCAATCTGCTTTAGAAAGTGTGGTCACAGAAGAGTGCATATGTGAACTAGTCAGAATAATTTGCCTGATTGCCACTGGTCTTTCCCTTGAAAAAAATACAATAAACTGTGTGAGTGTAGCGTATATTAAGCAAGCCACAGAACAAATATTGCTGTTATTTTACCATAGTAGATCATGAAGATTATTTGGAGAATGTTCTGAGGGATCATTGCTTTTTACAAAAGAAATTTATTTAAAGAAAATATCTTCACTCAACGTACTGGAACTCATTTCGAGTGGTTTTTGGTGAAAATTGAAAGCATTTTTCAATATAAACAGCATTAACTTCAACTACAAGAGATTTCAACTTTTTAGAGGAATGAAACCCTCTCATTGCCAGCTTAAACCCTACTTGGTCTTCTGAGCTATCTTTTGCAGATGCATAAAAAGTATTCTACAGACTGTTTCACTCCTCAACAGTGAATTGCTAAACAAGACAGTCCATCAACTACTTGAGATCCACAAATAATTACCTGAATATAAGGACAATGAATACAAAACTTAATTCAAAAGTGCCTTGTGAAAACATTTTTGAAAGCCATTACTTCCCTCTGGAGGAAAAATGGATAAATATAGTATCTCAGAAAAAAACAAGAAGTCATTGATCTTACCTGAGATAACAAAAAAGGAACCTGGCCTTATGACTAAGAGAGCCATCTAGCTAGGGTAAGTCTAGGCTATGATCTTGCTTAAATAACTGTTTTGAACTGTACAGTTTTAATAGTTATCAAATAAGTTACGGGAAGGTTCAGAAGAAGGATCTCAAACAGAGGAGCAGCCCGAAAAGCCTGAAGAGCTATTCAGCTCAGCTCAAAATAGACATAAAAGGCAAGATTCAGTTGCCTAACTATTTGTGTTTTCTATTGTATTAGTCACTGTGAAGCCTCTAACACCTATTCTGGAAAGATTTTGTTCTCAGAGCTCTAACTCCAGAGTCATGTGTACCAGCTTTCCACATATGTCTTGATTACACTATGGCATGTGAAATTACACTAAACAACTATTAGTGTATAACCAAATCAAGTCCTAGAGCTCATTTGAATGTAATGGAGGCTTAGAAAGCTAGCTCACATACATACATCTCCTCGTAGATATTACCTCAAGGTTCTCAATCTAAAAATACAACCCAATCTTTTTTTCTGATTTACTATGGCAAGATTCAGTTCTTAAACATAGCCATCTTATATAATTTTAGGCTCCATGGGGTATCCTGCTTTCCTTCCAGTTAAGATTCCAGAAAGAAACACCCTTCATATATGACCTACAATATAGTCCACTCCCATAAGGGCATCACAGGTAGCACTATCACTAGCCTCTCTCTCTGAGATCTTATTGTGCTGCATGCAGTTGTCCTTTTCCTAAACAGGTTGAATTTCCTAGATGAACTTAGTAGATGATTTTGAACTCTCGCTGGGGATGCTGGGCTGACTCTATACTCTGTGACATAGATGATTTTTGAAGTGAGACTCTGTCTGCTACTTTATTGGTTCCCCTCTGGGGCCATTTCTGAGGTCAGTTTGGTTTGTCATCCCACCTGTGGGATGGCTGGGTCCCCTTCTGCAATTGGTTTGTCCTCCCTGCTGAGATGGTTTGGTGCCTTTTGAAATCTGTACAATTCACTTGACACTGGTATTATACATCCATAGAAGTAACCTACCATAAATATATCTGCTGTTATACAGTTAAATTTGCTTCACTAATTATAAGTTTGTAGTAGCTTATAAAAGTATATACCTACTTGGTTGTTGCTCTTATTGGTTGTTGCTATAATAGTGATTCATGCTGTATTATTCATTGCTGACTGTAATAGCTTGAGATATACGTATATTTGCTTTATTAAACATAGGTATATTTGCTAGTGGTGATTTTTTGCAGTATTATATTTGCTAGTGGTGATTTGTGTTCTATTTGTGGTAATCTGTAATAAAATAGAGAAATTTAGAGGTAAAAGCCTTCATGTCATTGTGTATTACAGAATCCTTAGAGCCCAGAGTCGCAGTACCTACACACTGGCAGGCCAGGTAAACCTTTAGGTCATGGCAGTCTCCCTGCATAAATATTCTTCACTGGAATATATAGGCTACTTCTATACTTTTAAATGAAGTATTACCTTGCACCAAACCCTAGCCTTGAGACCACTTCATTTCATCTGGTTTGCATTCACATTGATTACCATTAGTCTTTCTAGAACATGTTTCTCTTCAAGACAGCAAGTTGGAGGGGTCTAAAATAGAGACAGGTAAGTAAGATATCAGTTAGGCTGTATTGATCATCAGCATTACAATGTTTGAGCTTGCTCCATGACCCACTGAAACCAAGGAAGCAGGGACATGTGGCAAAAAAAAAAAAAAAAAAAAAAAAAAAAAAAAAAAAAAAAAAAAAAATCAATCTGTCTGTGTCTGTCCAGTCTTACCTGTCCTGGAGATGCTCAAGTCCTTCTGAACACTGAGCCACTGAGTATATAGTTTTTAAGTTTGTTAAAGTGAACTGAGGGCACAACTGTGGGATATATATGTAAGGGAGGGATATTTCTGCTCAGAATATCAGAATGGCACCTCTACTACATGCTATACAATAAGATTACTCTTGCTGAGTAAGCAAACATGAAAGAGATCTAACCCTGATTTTCAGTACATTTTCTATTCAAGGTCAATAATTATATTTGCATCAATTTCAGAGCATGAGAATTTGCAGATCATTTACAAGTATTGGCTCCAACATCGTCAAATTTGAAAGATTAATATGCTAGGGAATCTTTAAAATCTCAGAGACTATCCTTCTGCAAGAGATACTGCAGGAAATAATATCTATGCTGGATTTATTCATGCAATATTCATCAGCCTGTCTCTTCCCCTACTGACAATATTTTATATCTACTTTTCAAAATTGTGTAAAATATATAGAGAAATAGCTATTTGGTAGTGTTTAATAGCACAAGCAGGCTAGTTTTCTTTGAGCACAATTAAAAGTCATTGTATCACAAGCTAGAGCATACCTTATCCTTGTGTTCCTTCACAACAATAAGTGAGCTGTTAACAGTCATTGCTGCACAGTGTTAATAAGGCATTGCAGAGTTTCCACATTGTTGATCCTCAATACAATAATGTGATTCAGTTACAATAAGCTTGTAATGGATCTATAAAGATGTCAGATGTATTTAAAAAAACACTGTAATGAAACTGGGCAAAAAGCTGAAATAATCAACGTAGGTAAGTCGTACAGAGTTGACTGAGTCACTGAGTCAGAATACGTTTACCAGGAAAAGATAAACAAACTCTAAAAAAAAGTTCTGTAGTCATGATCTCATTTTTACTGCTTTACAGACTATTTTCACCAGGAGTCTTCTGTATTGCAGGCTAAAGACGTAGAACTTTCCTACATCTTCACTCTGCTTTTTAGTTCCTTTTCAGCACTATCACATCTTGTTATAAATTGTACATCGCTATCTATTGTAGCTGGCTATAGTAGCTGACGGAATCCCACACAGATCTCTAATTAAATCTTGAATCTGTTACCGATCTAAAACAGCTGGATTGTTATATTTCAGGGCACAGTGCAAGGATTTTTTATACTTGCCATCCCTCAACATCTTCTATCATTGTGAGTTATAGAAATGATGGTTTAGATGGATGAAGAACACATGCTTTAAAAAAAAAAAATCCTGTACTTTTTAACTGGAGTGTATGAAGAGCCATGATGACTCAAGGAAGTGCTTCAAGGGCACCCTAAGGACATCCATGACTGAGTATAATTTACCAACCAACTCTTTTGAGCTTTTAGCTGCAAAGCGGCAGCAATGGAATGCCAAGGTGATAAAAAGTCCTAGGACACTTTAAGCAGAAACGGAATGCCCCCTGACTTTTATTGAAAAATACACAAGATGATACACCAGCAACTGTAGCACCAGACCACATCATTTCCTGCATCGGAATACATAGTTTTTCATTAAAAAATGCTGAATGCCCTTAGACTTTTACAGTCCTTTTCACACTTCCTTTTCTATATCACTGAGTGTCACTATGCCACAATCATTTCCTGTGATGAAAGGCTCATAATGGTGACAAGAATTTCTGTCATATGTATAAAAATGGCTACTACTTCTATAATGAAGGAAACAAAGTTTTCCCTTAACAAGACATGGATGTTAGCAGATTTCTCCAATGCATAACATTGACTACGAATAAATTCATGTAAACTCAATACTGTTTCCTACTTTTCTCCATTTGTGGTCTTTCTCACCAGTTAATTTCTTTTTTTCTTTGTGCCAGTGCTCTATGAATTAGTGACTAAAGGAAATATGCAAATTCAACACCATACCTCAAGAACAACAGTGAATTTATGTTCAGTTTAGTTTGCATCTCTCTGGCTGATAAACGGCTTCTACGTGTTTCACTCTTTCAAGACCTATTATACATGGTGTTCAGCTGATGGCGTGGGGTTTTTAGTTTCATTTTTCCAATAGCAATGTGGCAGAAGATTTTTCTCATCCTTAAGTTTGTACCATAATTTCAAACAATTACATTATTAAAACTGGAAAAAGTCAAAGTAGTAAGAATCCCAATTATCTCTGAATTAAGCAAGAAAAGGGAGGGTGAGTACACAGACCAATTTTCACACAGTATAAACCCACTGGTTATAGCCACAACTTGGCTAAATGAGAAACCTCAAACCATGCCATTATTCTTTTTATTGCTAGTGCAAAGCAATGTTTAATATTGCTCTTATCTGTATGACTATTCCTTATGTAAATTTGCATAGGTACTTCCAAAATGAAAAATGCTGTATTTGATGGCAATTACACGTCTAACAGTCAGAATATACTTAAGAAAATTTATGTTACTTTATAATAACTTTCAAGATGTTATAAGTTGCACATTTACATGTAAACACCTGAAAATGTTAACACAGTTACGCCAACAGGTAGAAAAACAATTCCTGAAGGACAAGGTCAAACAATAACTGCTTTGAATGAAAGGAATTTATTTTAAGCAATCATAACCATTACCTTTCCTATTGTAAGTAACTAGAATTGTTGACTGCTGTATCTGATATAATTTGACCTGTTTCTGGAGAGGGAGCAGCAAAAAAGCCACCGTGGAAATTTCATGATTCACTGCACACTGACATAACCATCTGCTGAAACATACAATAGCTGAGTTTTACTCAGGATGAGCACCAATATCTCACCAGGGACCCTTTTTGAATTATCAGTTTTCAGTGGTTAGGGAGAAGCTGTAATCTCCTGGAGATGATCTTTTAAAATAGATGAGGTGCCAAGAGAAATCAGTAAGGGAATGAGTGGGGAAAAAAAAAAAATTTCCTCTGAACCTGAACATTACTGGCAAATAAGCAAGCAATATGATTTTTTTTTTAAACTCTTCATTATATTAGTGATCATATTAATAAACAATAAATTATTCATACTTGTACAAAAATAAATCACTCTCTCTCAAACTTTTGGAGTTCAAATCTTTAGTGACCTGGATTACGTAAATTCAGATGTGAATATATTGATTCTATGACTCTTGTTAATTATGTCCCATTGTGAATATTATTATCAACACTGGCTTTATTTACATTATCATATATGTTAAATCCCTGATGTTTTGTAGTGGCAAAAGTGTTCAAGTCTGAAGTTCCTTTTAGGTTTAGCTTCAAACATAACAGGGCAATGTCATATCTTACTGCTACATATAGATAATACCGAGATATGCAAAGCCAGAACACCTTCCTATAGCCACAGCTGCATGTGTAAAACATTTTAATTCCATCTATATCATATGACCCTGTATGATATAGGCTGTATCTGTGTCATATAACTGTAAGAAACTCTCACTTTACAATTTCTTTTTTTTTTTACCATGGTCCAATCTAAATATTTCACAAGAAAATGCCAGGTTTTATGCTACTAAAAAAAAATTATAATTAAATAATTATGTATAAAACACTTCTATCAAATTACATATATGCACATATAAATAAAACTTTAAAAAGTTGTACATAGACATGTACTTACATATGCATAGATATAAAATTAAATACATTAAATCATCTAAACTTGACCACATTATAACAGCGTTCCAGTACCAAAAGGGGGCTTACAGGAAGGATGGGAAGGGACTGTTTATCAGGGAGTGTAAGGATAGGACAAGGGGTAACAGTTTCAAACTGAAAAAAGGTAGATTTAGGTTGGATATTTGGATGAAATTCTTTACTGTGAGGGTGGTGAGGCACTGGAACAGGTTGCTCAGGGAAGTTGTCGATGCTGCATCCCTGGAGGTATTCAAGGTCAGGCTGGATGAGGCTTTGAGCAGCCTGGTCTAGTGGGAGGTCTCCCTGCTCAGGGCAGGGGGGTTGGAACTAAATGATCTTTAAGGTCCCTTCCAACCTTAACCATTCTATGATTCTATATTTTGCTTTATGTTGAACAACCTTTTTTTTCCCTGAAATCTCCATTTTATATGAAAATTCATGTTTTATTTTAATTCAAAATGCAAATAATTATGCATATAAGTAATTGAAAACATTGACACAACCTTTTTTTCTTCTTTTTTCCTTAATATCTGATAAATACAAACATTTAACATTCAAAATCATCTAGATAACAAAACAAAGTAATAGGAAGAACAGACTCACGCCTAGTGCTATAGCTTCTGTACTTATAAGTAATAGAATAGTCTCCGCTTTAGTGAAAAAATTGCAAGACCTTGTGATTGCAAAAGCTTAAACTTTCAGTCAGGTATAGTATCAAAAGCACCTATGAACTGTCATTTGAAGCTGCTTTATGAAAGATGGATCAAACCATTTGGCTTCTAAATTTGTAGCCATGGAATACAGTTCTGAAGACATTAGCAAATAACTATGTGATCTTGGTGAGTATTGGATTCCCTACTCTGTTGTTGTTGTTGTTGTTAGTGGGTAAATTCTCCTTTAGTAGGACTTCCTATTTCCTTTTGATTTATAGGTATGCAGTCTTAAGGAGCACAGTCTACCAAGTGAGTCATACTGACATGAATACCAAAACTTCTTCCTATCAAGAGCCATAATGTATAATTATTTTCTGGTTATTTTTGAACTTAACTCATTTTTATATATAAAAATATTTTATATTAATGCATGTCAATTCCTGTTCTTTAGTTTTAATAAACTGCAAAACTACTGCCTGCAGCTGCCCTGAATGCACATTTATTTGCCCACACCATTTGTAGTTATATCAATTCATCCAGCCTTGCCTACCTCCAAAGCTACCTTTGAAGCCTGAGTCTTCTGTAGTTAAGATACTGTCTTCAGGAATTTTGAAAGTAAAAGTTAGGATAAGATTTCACTTGGAGCTGTACAAGACTTAATTTAAAGCATTGCATATATTCCTATAATAAGCTTCTTGTTTATCAAATAAAATTAGAAAAAGTTGAATGTATGTGAAATTATGTAATGACAAGCTGAGTGGTATTTATATTCTCCATAGATTCTTATTACTATGGAACTATTTCTGCAGAGTATCACATGGAAAAGTTGATTGTATTAATTTGTATTTTTGTAATTTAAGCTTATTTTCCTTATTAATAAAATAAGATGTTAAATATTTCAAGCTCATTAAAGTAATGAATATGCAACAACATAAAGGAATTTAAGTGGAACAAGATTTGGAATTTTGTTTTCAGCATAGCAGAATTGGCAAATGTACAAATGACTGAGATGCAAACATGCATAATTTTCTTCTATTAAATGCAAAATAAAAAAAAAAAAAAAACTTTCAATATGGCTATCAGGATGTTTCCGTATGATATAAAAACTATTCTCCTGATCTATGATGATGCTACGGGGAAACATTAAAAGTTCTGAAGCAAAAGGAAATATGCACTTTAAAACTTAATGCTATTAAGGTATGTCAATGCATTCAAACCTTCCAAATCTGCAATAATTTTTTGCCTATAAGAATCCTTACTACCTTGAGTTACCTTGGTCTTCATTAGTGCCACCAAAAACCTTAAAAGACTTTTGGATAGGGTTATTACAGAAATTGAACCTTAATTGGAACTTAATCTCTATAATTATGCGTAATTACCCATGTTTATTACTCCTACAATGAGCACACATTTTTCTTTAGCTGTAAGGCAAAATGAGTTAAAGCTTCTAAAAGCATTGGATAATATGATTTGTATGCACTTCACTGACTTTATTAGGCTGTATAGTTTTCAAATTCAATTAAAAATGTATTTTCATTCTTTGGCTTTTGACTTTGCTAAGGAACATGAATGGAGAAAACTACAAGTCTTGATGGCATGTGACAGCCTTTCATTTCTTTTATTCCTTGAAACATGGGCCAAAAATGATGCAGTACTGTCCTTTGCTTGACTTTTTTCATTCTGAAATATTCAGATGAACCAACGTACAAACACAAGGGAAAAGAAGGGAACATTTAATCCAATTTTATTATTTTTCAAAGATAAGTATGATTAAATCAGACTCATTACGCTTCAGTCTTTACTTGGGTCTATTTAAACTACAAGTCATGTTGGTTGTCACCCCAGGGAGTAGATTTGTGATAACATGGCACAGTCATTTGTAAAACTACTCCTCATAACTAATGCAGCTTGCTTGGATGAGTTTCACCATTTGTAAAGAAACATTCACATGCTGTGACTTCTGTTTGTACGTTCTGAGCTCAATCTTTTAAAATTCGAAAGTTGTGTCAGCAGGATTTATACTCAGTGGCCACCACTTCCATCAATTCTGTGAAATCAGTTGTGAGGTTAGATCCATTTACTTCTATCATCACAACTATCATTGCCCATACTTCAGAGTTCCTTACAGATATCATACTTGTGGTGCTTCAGGGATAAGGAAATACTATGGCTGTGCAGTGTTTAAAATACCTTACTAATCTGATTTGGCAGTAATAATTTTATATAAGGAAAAGGTAAGATAAAGTCCCAATATTTTACTCAATTCAGTTTAACAAGAAAGTACTGTGTCATTTCTAAAAATTAAGTGGATGGCAGTGCTAATAAGGCATACAAAATTAGAGTTGTTTTCTTTTGTATGTTCCTATCAAATCAATTACTGATTACCATTAGAAATTCAAGCCTGATTTAACATATGTTATGTGTCATGAAGAAAGGTGATGGTAATCAAACAGTTATACACCATTTAATTTTTTAATGTATTTTTTCTTTATCTTGTGGGAATGATCACCTGCATTTTCAATATCATATGTTATTACTGGACAAGGGAAAATACAGATGTGCAACAAATTGAAGTAAACAAGTTTGATATTTGCTACTGATTATGTTACATTGATGTTAAGATGTCACTAATCAGAAGTTGGAGGGTAAGCTGGGTGTGGGTGTGGGTGTGCTTTTGATTTTGCTATCTAACTTGAATTTCTGAAATCTGGGAATAACCAAATAAGATGCATGATCGAGACTGTCACAAGGAAAAATTGATAATCATACTTTATCACTAGGAAAGAACTATATCCTAAAAATGTTAGTCTGCATCTGAATAAAAAAAAAAAAAAAAAAAAAAAAAAACAAAACAAAACACCCTGGTTAATAGTTCACTGATGGCTAGAACATCTAAAAAATATACCTTGATGGATCAGATGAAAGAAAAGAGAACCCCCTATGGGAAAATCAATTAACTTTATACAGAGATTACAACCTTAAACTATTTGGAGAATGATCAGTTTCCTATAAATAATAACATAATTGGAGTCCTACTTAGATTGGTTTTACAAGACTGAAGCAAACACCACTGAGTTGTACAAGTCCCTGTTTTCTTCAGAACAGTTATGCCTAATTGATGAATCTGATATCCTGCATTATTCTTCTGCTAATGTCGGTATTGTCATATTGTCAGGTAGGGGAATTGTTTATACCTAGTCAAAGGATTTGTTGATGGTGCTTGGTTTCACTACCCTCTCAGACTTGCCAGACACACTGGATGTCACAAATAGCGGAGACTGTGAGCAACCTTGGCTGTAATTTAGATGCAGTTCTGTACCAAGATAAATTTAATCCAAGTAATGCAAATGTAAAGCAAAAAAGATAGTTCTGGAATTTTCCCCAAAATACGCTACTTTATTAGAACACTTTTGGTGTTTGCCTTCCATGAATACTGAAGCTAATGGTAATATAAGTTTATTCAAGCTTATACTGGGAGATATGGTTAAGGAAAACACACATACAGCAGAACAGGTGAATTCAGGCCCAACCTGGTGAAGGAGCAAAGGCAGCGAAGGTGGACTGTATCACATGAAGTACGTGGGCATTTACTTTATTAGGTGGGGCTAAGTGAGAGCTGCCTTCCTCTTTGCCTGGCTGCTAAATCTGCACCTAATACCACTGAATATTCATTCCCAGCACGGAGCATGTTGTATGAGATGGCACAAAGCTTGGCCAAACAGGATTATACAGTCCCCAAACATTTGCCTAAGAGTTTGTGTCAGAATGTGAAGACGCAGATTTTGAACCAAAAAATATTACCTGTTCTTTGTGCCGGTTTCTCCTTCTCTTTGCATTCTCCTGAATGCTGTAAAGTAAATAGTGTTGAATTTAGCATTAACTAAAAAAAAAAAAAAAACCACTGCACCCTTCTTGCACTGGCCTCACTAAGATCAAGTCCAGCCTGACCAACCTAGTGGCCTTCTATGACAGAGTGACTACTTCACTGGACAAGGGAAGAGCTACAGATGTCATCTATCTGGACTTGTGTAAGGCCTTTGACATGGGCCCCCATAACATTCTTCTCTGTAAGTTGGAGAGGTATGGATTTGACGGATGGATTGTTTGGTGGATGAGGAATTGGTTGGATGGTCACATCCAGAGGGTAGTGGTCAATGGCTACATGTCCAGATGGAGATCCGTGATGGATGGTGTTCCTCAGGGGTCCTGTTTAATATCTTCATCAGTGACATAGACAGTGGGATTGGGTGCACTCTCAGCAAGTTTGCAGATCACATTAAGATGAGTGGTGCAGTTGACATTTCCAGGTCATGGAACACCTTCCAGAGGGACCTGGACAAGCTTGAGAAGTGGCCTATGTGAACGTCATAAAGTTCAACAAGGCCAAGTGCAAGGACCTGCACAAGGTCTGGTCAAGCCGCGGTATCAATACAGGCTGGGGGATGAAGGGATAGAGAGCAACCCTGCCGAGAAGGACTTGGGGGTACTGATGGATAAAAAACTGGAAAGGAGCTGGCAATGTGTACTTGCAGCCTAGAAAGCCAACTGTATCCTGGGCTGCATCAAAAAACACATGGCCAGCAGTTCATGGGAGGGCCATTTTGCCCCTCTACTCTGCTCTGGTGAGACCCTACCTGGAGTACTGCATCCAGCTCTGGAGACCTCAGCACAGGAAAGGCATGGACCTGTTGGAGTGGGTCTGATTTGGCCTCCTTGTTGAGGCCTTTCAGTACTTAAAGGGGGTTCATAAGAAAGTTGGGGACAGACTTTTTAGTGGGGCCTGTTGCTATAGGACAAGAAGTAATGGTTTTAAATGAAAAGAGTAGATTTAGACTAGACAGAAAGAAAAAAAAATACGACAAAACAATGGAACAGTTTGCTCAGAGAGGTGGTCGATGCCCCATCCCTGGAAACATACAAGGTCAGGTTGGACAGATATTTGAGCAATCTGAGATGGTTGAAGATGGCCCTGCTCATTGCTGTTGTGGTCGGACTAGGTGGCCTATAAATGTCCCCTCCAACCAAAATGATTCTATGCTTCTACCATTCTATGATTCTATGATGCGTAGTAGAATTTCATGTTCAAAATCTTTCAGATCTCCTAGGTGAATACTGTTCAGCCCCGATGACATACTAGTTTGTAACTTCTTTATTTAGTCTAATATTTCATGGAATTGTTTGTGAGGGTTTTTTTGTTTGTTATTTTTTGGTTGGTTGGTTGGTTGTTTTTCTAAATATTTTTTTTTTTTTTTTTAGTTTCACTGGCTTGTCTTCTGGAAGGGATCCAAAAATCTGTCAGAATATCCCCACCATAGAATTCACTGAGAATTGACTGAGAATTCATTTGCTATTGTATTCTAATCCAAGAGTACTCCTTTTACATCTTTGTCATTGGTTTAACTTCTTATGGGATGTCATGTGTTGGACTTATTTGTTATGTTGCTTTATTTTAAATTTTCTTATTGATTTGACCATTCTTTCACAAATTCTGTCTTGAATTTTCTTTTTGATTTTTATCTGTCAGTTTACAGGATCTCCTTTTCTCTAATGAAAAAGAAAAAGAAAAAAAAAAGTTGTAAAACTGAGTAATCCTATGTTCATGGCATTCACCTGGAAAGTATCAGGCATACTTTTTTTATCTATTCTCAATCTTATTTTTGTAATATACATTACACAGTAGATAAATACAATAAAACATCAATAACATCTGAAACAAATGCCAGAACACTAGACGTTCTTTTTCCACTTGAATGTGCTAATTGTTTTCTATTTCTAGTTTAGTGAATCTTTAATGATACAGTGGTCAAGTAGGGTTGGGAATTTTCAAGTTTTTATTGTGATTAGGAACTCTTAGGTTATAGATGTGTGTGCAAATCCTTCAGCCTGAAGACCTCTGGATTTTGATTTTACACTTATTGGACACTTCTGTAGCTCCTTGAGCTGTTATACGATATAACAGCAAATACCATTAAACAGAGGCCATTAACTAACAGTAATTAACAATAACTAAGTCCTTCTAAAAATTTTCAGGTTTTCATATAGGAAATTTTTTAATTACAGTTTTGGACATCTCAGCTTTGCTTTAGTCCTTCTCTTGGGACCTTTGCACTTTATTAGATACAGCCTTAGAACTGTAATAGGGACTAAGCAAATGATTTGAGAGGCCCTCATTTATTAAATAGTTTTGTCTTTTTCATTGTATGAAAATATCATTATTTTTGTTTTAACAAAATGAGCTATTATAAAATATTCAATGAGAACACTGTGCACATAAATAACCATCTGGGCAAATGAATCACTTCTTCAGTTAATTGTCAACACTCACTGCAACCACTGTCTCAAATGAGAGAATACATTGTAGCATACATGGTTAAAAGTTTCAGGTCAATACATTAATATGAAGGTATGGTAATGGTTGCAATAAGGTCTCAAGACTCTGATGTGACAATTATTTGAAAAAAAAAAAACCAAATACAAACCAACCAACCAAATAAAAACAAGCAAACAAACAAACAAAACACAAACCCAAAGAAACTAAAAAAGAAAACAAAAAAAAAAACCAAAAAAATCTTTCTTCATTAATAATTTTTTTTGGTTTTTTTTTCACAACACTAGCTTTGCTTTTACTATCTTCCCTAACAAATACAAAAAGCTAACTACGCTGGCACATGCAGTATAAAAAAAGGGAACATGGGCAAGATAAACAGCAAAAAGAAAGGTTAGAAAAAAACCAAACCAAACAAACAAACCGTATATAAAAGAACAGTCTTCAGTTGCAAGTTTGTCTTGTTTTACCTTCACAACATGCACTAACCTTGTATTCAAATTTTCAGCCTGTAGCTATGGTTAAAAGGTCTGATATCGATACTAGAAGCAATAATGATTTATATGCAGCTCTGTCTATAGGCACATAATGACTTTTCACCTTAGGAAAAAAAAGAAATCCTCAAAGAACAAGGATCTTAGATGCACAGAAAGAATTAATATATTAAAAAATTATTCCTATATAGCGGAATGACAGACAACCAAATTGACACAGCATTTAAGGGTCAAATCCAACTAGGGAATTAAGCAATCAAAGTGAGATTTAAATAGATTTTCAATTAAATTCCTTTTATTCTATGTTATACCAATCACTTCTCATTATTTCTCACTCAGATTTATGAGGTTTAAAACTTATCCAGCTTTCCATAGTTGTCAGTTCTGTCAGCTGTGATTTCAAGTGATTTTATAATAACTTTCTTAAACATTTTAAGTGGAATTCATTTGGCAGATAATTCTCCTTCAAGGCTCTTTTTTTTTATCCATCGATGGATTTATTTTAAAAATTAATTATCTTTTAAATAGTAGAGTAATATATTGGACAGTTGCATGAATGAGGATCCTTATTTCATTATTCCAAGTCTTAGGGAAATTAGTCTCAGAATTACAATAAAACTGATGGTAATCTATAGAATCCATGTAAGAATGTTGAACCATCTTTTAACTGTAGCTACTTTAAAAAAAACTGTGCACTATTTGTATTTTTCAAATGTTTTATGCAAAAGGAGTAGTGGGTGGAATATCCTTCAGTAATACCTTTTGAGCAAAAATGTAATATATCCTTTTTTTTAAGATATCTTAGCAATTAACTCACGTTTTTTCTTAAGGTTGTTATATAATATAGCTACATGAGATCTGATAGAAATAAACAAGAATCTGTCAAACCTCAGCTTCTCACAAAGCTGTTTTTAATCATTATTATTATTGAAACAAACAAATCAGCCAGGTTTCACAATATCCAGTTTCTCAGTATTAATTATTTTCTTTCACAAGCTTTAAACAAATTAACATACTAAAATTATTGAATGTGTATAAATTTACATGCAAATCTATTTTAACTGCCTGATAGCAGTTCAAAGCTGTAAGGAAAGATAAATTGTTTATCTAATTACATGATATTTAATGCTGATGTTTTCAAGATGCTGATTGGTTGGGTTTGTGTCATTAGAATCAAAAGATATGCATGAAATATTTTTATTACCCTCATTAATGATGTTAAGCTCAAGAAGTACAGATATTACATTGCTATGGTGTGGGTTGCATATTAGGATTGGCAGAACTACATTTCTGCAGTGCTAACTCTTTAAAATTTTAACACATACAAGCAAAAGCAATAAAATCTAAGGCTCTTATGCCTTAATTGTTATAATGTGAATATAAATAGTGAAACTGGATACAAAACATATTTTAAGCTTTTTAGTTCTCATTTGACATATATCTGATCTATTTAATGCACTAAGACTAAAGGTTTGCAAGGCTTTCATTTAGAAAAAAAAGATAGTGTGAAAGACTGCAAGATACACTTATGTATTCATGTTTAGAAAGTGGATAGAGTTTGCAAATTTGTGATATTTTTGACTTCTTGTTTCTTAATTTTCATTAGTTAACAGCTTAATATTAGTAAAAGATGCTAAGATTTTCCTCATTCTACCTTTGTAAGCTTCTAGTCTCCAAAAACCTATTTTAATTGCGTATTTTATCGAAAACCAACAAAACCAAAACAGCTTGCAGAATATCTACAATAAAGTGTCACTAAATGATTATTCTAAATATTATTATTAGCTACATATTTTATTATTTGACATGTGTCACAAAAGTGAAAAACTGAATCAGAACATCATTGTACTGGATACTGCGTATGATGGGAATCAACTGTCCCTGCTTACTTTTAATTTCAGAAGTGCTGCAAATGGCACACAAAAAAATTCTCATGAGGAAAATTAGAAGATAACAGGTGACAGAGGGTATTCTTGAGTAAAAGCTATGTTTTAGGTTACCCTTTTCAAATATTTCTACCTACAGAACTTTGTAAGTTTACTCAAACCACTCAATCCTTTTTTTTTTTCCCAAGATCAGATCATAACTAAAAGTATGCTACCTTTGAACAGATCTAGAAACTCTCTGAAATTCATCCTAAAATCTCTCCTAATTTTGCCACTGAGTTGTGTGTTCTTCTACTAAAATATCAAGAACAGAAGAGTATTCAGTTTGTAATCATGTCAGCGGATTTTAGGCATCTGCAATATATATTCTTGTAGCTAGATTACTTTTACAACTACCCATAGTAGGCTGGGAACTTTTAAGGTGAGTTATTGCAAACATACTATGTACTTGTAGTAGGACAAACAGTAATGGTTTTAAACTAAAAGACGGTAGATTTAGACTAGACAGAAGGAAGATATTTTTTTACAATGAGGGTGGTGAAACACTGGACAAGGTTACCCAGAGAAGTGGTCGATACTCCATTCAGAGTCAGGTTGGACAGGGCTCTGAGCAACCTGATCTAGTTGAAGACATCCCTGATCATTGTGGGGGCGTTGGACTAGATGACCTTCTAAAGTCCTTTCCAACCCAAACTATTCCATGATTCTATGATGTTAAGCAGTCATCTACTTTGAAAAGAGTTGAATCCTCAAGTTCACTTCAATTACGCCCAAAATTGTTGTACAATGACTCAAAATATAGCACTGAAATTTACAGAAAAGTAATGGTGTAAAATCATAGTCTGCAAAAGTTATGACTTCATTAGCAGTTTTGCTTGGTTTTGGACTACTATAAGTAAAAATATAAAAACACTTCATCAAATATTGTAAAAAAACCCTCAGATATTCTCAAGGGTAAACTTTTTAGCAAGTAATTCATTTGAAGAGGAATAATGATATTCATTGTAATAACTTTTATTCAATAGAAAGATATAACAGCTTCTGTCTTTCAATAATATTTTACAGTCTTGCTCTCTAAGGAGAGGTAGAAAATTACTAGTAATTACGCACATATAAACATTTCCTCTGGATGCTATTAAAAATCTCCAGAGAAACTCTATTAACAGCTGTGCCTAAAGAAGCAAATAAAAGTATTTCATAGGATAATAAGATAACTTGGCTTGGGAAAGATCGAGGCCAACATCCTGCTCCAAGCAGGTTCACCTGTGAGATCAAACTGACTTAGCCAGGGCATTTATTCAGTCATATCTAGAAAACCTCCAAAGCTGGAGACTGCACAATCTGCATGGGTTACATGATCCACTGCCTGACTGTCCTCTTAGGACAAAAAGTTTCTTCTTATAGTTTCTTGTTTCAGCTTATGCTTGTTGCCTCTAATCCTCCCACCATGAATGGCTGTGAAGAGCCTGGATCCATCTCCTCTGTCACCCCCTCTCTAGTTACTGGGGATCTGGTTTTAGGTCCCTTTGAAGCTACCTCTTCTCTGGGCTGAATGAGTCCCTGTCTGTCAACCTCTGGACAAGTGCTCCAGCCCTGACCATCCTGGTAGCCCTCTGCTGAACTTGCTCCAGTTTATTTATGACTTTTCTGTACTCAGCAGGCCCGAAGTGGATGATTTATTACAGATGTGGTCTAATGAGTGCTGAGTAGAGGATGATCATCATTTCTGTTGATCTGCTGGCAATAATCCAGTTAACACAGTCCCAGATGTTGTTGGCCAACTCTGCTGACAGGACGCACTGCTTGCTCATTTTCAGCTCGCTCCCCCCAACACCCCAGCAGTTTTTGTCAGATCTGTGCGCCACTCCCTCAGTCCCCCAGCCTGTGACAATGCCAGAGTCTCCCTTCCCAGGGACAGGACTCAGTGTTCATCTTCATCGAGTTTAATATCATCTCCTTCGTCCAGCCTGCCAGTACAGACCCATGTGTGTAGACCCAGTACTCCTCTGGTTTACTCCAGGTATGGTGAATGATGCGTTAACTACAGCCTTCTGAGTCTGATCATCCAACCAGTTTATTGTTTATGTAGTTGTTCACACACCCTGTCATAATGTACTAACTTTGATATAAGGATGTTGTGGGAGGCAGTGTCAAAAACCTTGCTAAAACTGCAGAAGAAATCATTGCCTACTCTCCCCACATCTATGAACCTGGTCATTTAATGATATAAGACAGTCAGGATGATCAGACATGAATTATACTTTACAAAGATTCCCCCTCTCCCCCACAACTTTAACTCTTCTGAACTGATGTTTTCTCATCTTTATGCAGATGATGTAGGTTTTCAGAAGTCAGAGGTAAAAATCCCATTGATCTGATGTGGTCAAGGTTTCGTCTGCATATCTGTTCCTAAAAAAGGTTGAAAAATACCTCCTGTGGAAATCAACACTGATTTTTCTATAGAGAAGTTTGGTATGACAGGAAGATTTTGCAAAAATACGTGCATGTGTTTCAGTAATTTATGGATGATCCCTTGCACTTAAACAGGTGCCTTTGTTACTGCAAAGTCAAGTCAATATTTCAAATGCAATACTAATGAACTGGGATTTTTCTTCCATCAATTCACCAGTTATTTAGACTAGGTTAGCAAGTTATTATCCTGAACAAGCAGGAACACTGGAGATTGATAACTATCTGAAATTTAAATATAGTCTAGAATGGGAATAATTTCTTCTAATTCCAAACATATACAAATTAATTGTGTATATCTAAATTATCATAGTCAAATTTTATGTAGCATTAAATAAATTCTTCCAGGATGTGATCCATCTCTTCTTAAAATATTATCTAAGACAAATAGGATTCTTACTCTCTGGCAGTGATTTTTTCTTTCCACTGGCTTTAAAGAAAGTATAAGGAGCTTAGTTGTCTATGTTAGATTAGGTGAATTCGTCTATTAGACTACCTGTATAATAAATGAAGAAAGATACCCAACTCCAGAGACCAAGCCATAACATTTGTTATATGTAGGCTACGATTATTTTTCCCTTGGTGTTGTCTCTCTCTAGATTAAAGAGTCTAAACATGTAACTAAAACTATGAGATGAGTTCCACTCCTGTCATAGACAACTGTCTTTGCCTCTCTCCTCTGTGATTTGTGCTTATTATTTTCCTCTCATTTTAACTCAATATGAGTGTAGTTGGTCTGGCTGGGATGGAGTTAACTTTCTTCAGAGCAACACATATGGTTCTGTGTTTTGGATTTGTAGCTAAAACAGTGTTGATAACACACCATGTTTTGGCTATTGCAGGACAGGCCTTCTCTTTATCCCACTCTGCCCCCTCAGAGAGTAGGCTGGTGTTGAGCAAGAAGTTGGCAGGAGACAGAGCTGTGACAGCTGACCCCAACTAACTAAAGGGGCTTCCGTGCCTTACAGTGTCTGGGATGCTTCTGATTTGGTTTCTTTCAGTCTGTCAGTCTGACGTGCCAATCAGTTAAAGCCCAGATAGAAACCATCTGGAGCTTTTTGGAAATTTACTGTGTAAATGCTGAGGTAATTGCACACAAATGTAAAATTCCTGCAGTAATTTCAGCTGGTACTTTTCCTCTGTTACTCTGCATATTATCCATTCTACACAAGAGAGAGGATTTTATATTGGATTTAGATCTAAAACTTAGTGAAGGAATGGATTCCTATAAATGTACTGTATAAATACAAGTGTTTATTAACACCATATGAAGGCTGACACTAACATAATTAAAATGATATTAACATACATCATAAAGTTCTACTTTTTTTTTTTACTCAAGCAGAAAAGATTTATGGAAACAGCTTTGTAATCTGATAGTATATATGTTAAATTAATGGTCTCCCATGTTTCATTTTTTCATAATCATATTTAAACCTCATCTTTGTAAGACTAGAAGATTAAATCGAAGACATACTTTCTGAATTTCAGATAATTTCCTTTTTGAATAACGGCTATTTAAGATTAAGAAAAAATGAATACTGTGAATAATTTTATGCAGATGAAAATCATGCTCTCACTGAATTGTTAATATCTACAAATAGAGAGATTTTTAGAGAAAAGCCTGTAGAAACAGACCATGCATTTTAGTAGTACAAAAAGTGTCTGTAAAAATTCTGAAAACCGTGAAGCGAAAATGATCAGTAGATCTTGCCCCACTGCATGGGGTTTCAGAAGAGAAGGCTCATCTGAATCATGGTACCTGAATGTGAAGCCAATCTGATCTATCCAGCAAAGAAAGCACCATGTGATACTGTGCCATTCTGACCTGAGGAATACTGCCTCCTATTTTTTTGCATCTTCGTATCACTTCCAGATTGGGTACAAGGTTTTCAGTAGACATGTGATCATGTTCATGGCTTTACATACATGCACATCGTGGTGTAATTTGTTCTAAATTTACAACAAGTGTATTACTTCTGTTATTCGACATATTGAAATTATCTGTCATCCATATCAGCTTTCTTTAATGCTTTGTATAATGTCTTTATATTATACAACACTATACACCGCAGTAATATAGGGGTAAAGGAAGAATATCTAAAGGATTTTAATTATTTTGTACATTCTTTTTTGGAAAAAAAAAAAACACACGTTATTGTTAACAAAAAAAAATAATTAACATATTCTGCTTCTGTTGTTCGTAGCAAATGTTATCTTATATCACACTTTAAAAAAAAAAAAATCCCTCAGCAACTTACTTTTTACTAAAGTAAAATTGATTTTGTATCCTCAAAAGTTAATGGTTCAGTGTGGAAAACACCAAGGGTGGGATTCAACTCCAGAATATGTCTACCTAAATCTAAATGTACAGGTGCCCGATTTACATGATAGCTAGATACCTGAGCTGTCATTACTGCCAACAGAGCCTAAGAGGACTTGATTCATGATCTAAACACAAAATGCCATAGGATATCAGACCTTTTGCTTCAAGCTGTTAGACCTGTAGGTGATGCCTGTCTTGCTGGAGTGGCACCTGAAGAACAGTTCAGATACTCTAAGATATTTCAAATCTCGTATACGGTTAAGGTTAAGAAGCTGAATGAAGTCCCTGCATTGAGTCAGCAGAGGAGGTCTTCAAATTCTCCGAGGCTTGATTCAGTCGCCTACACTTAGTTTTTTAACACTGTTTGAAACATTGTAAGTGTTGTTCGGTTGCCTGAATTTAGAAAACTAGTGTCATTTTAAAAGCACTATACTAATCCACGTAACTCCAGATGGTTCTTTAAGACGTTCATATCTTTCATAGGTCCTGTTCCTTACCTTCCAGCCTCATGGAGCATGGATTGCTTATTTTAGGGCTTCTCAGGACTCTTATGTTTCAGCAACTGAGTCATGACTTCTTGAATATGCTCTATTTGCCTCTTGGTATTTGAAACATCCTAACAGAACTGACAGTTATGGCTAATGACTTACAAAAGACCAGTCCCCATCTCTAACACCTTTGGGGGATTAAGCTGATATCCTAGGGCACCTGGGTAGACACATTTAGATGTCTGTATTTAGCATATATAGTCTGGAGTTTAACTTCCCTCTATATTTGTTAATAATGGCTTTCTGAACATGAAAATGAACAAAATTATTTCCTATATCTTTATTTTTTCAGAAAATTGGAGGACGCAAGTAGTTTGTAGAAGTAAACTAATAAATTGAGAATTCTAGCCTTAAGATTTGATGACATATGCATTCATATTCCATATTGCTTTGAGTTTAAGACCAAATAATGTCAGTAAGAGGGCTCACATAGGTGTAACTTCGAAAGGGAATCTTATACAGATGTTTAATATTCATAATCCATGGGAAAAAAAAAAAAAAAAAGGACAAGTGAGGTAATGAATGATAGAATGATAGATTTCAGAAGTAAGTTATACTTCTTTTCATATCATTTTTCTTAGTTTACCACAGGAAAACCATCATTACACATGCATAATGATGCGTATGACACATAGAAGTATCTGATGCAATGAGAGCCTTTAAAGATTTTTTTTTTAAAGTTTTTTTTTTAGTATGTCTAGATACTTCTACTGTCAGAAGAAATTGCAGAATAATGTGGCAATACTTCTGATAATTCTAAGTGAATCAGTTTTGTTGCAGGTAACAGCTATCCTTTCTAATTCACTGGGACTTTCAGCATTTCTGTGACAGAAAGTCTCTATCCTTAAAATGCACGCATTTTTATTATGTGAAGAAATGGTATAGAAGTAGTTCTTATGGGAGAATGCATAAATGAGGCTAGATCCACACTGTTAAATGACTGTCCCAAGAAATGCTCCCCAGTACTCAGGCTAATGATTTGGGCTGGACTGGCCACTGAAGCGAATGACAGATACTCTTCCCTACCTGCCTTTCCAAGGACAGGAGGGAGAGAGAGAAGAAGACTTATGAGTTCAGGAAAAAAATCCTAAACTATTTTAATGAAAATATTAATAAATCAATAAAATAATTTAAAAAAAAAAAAAGAAAATAATGAAATATATACAAAACCGTATCAGGCTCCCAGGATGATGATCACACCACCAGCAGGCACTGGGAAAGTTCAAGACTGGACTCAGCAATGGACTGGAACTGGATTCCAGATCTGGATTCAGGAATACCTGGACCAAGATCAAAGGCAGATGAACAGACAGGGTCCCCCTCATATGACAGCCATTGAAGAAAGAGGACTGACACTTTGATCCCTGAGCTTTTATACTGTGCATGGGGCACATGGGATGGAATACCCTGTTGGTCAGTTTTGGGTCACCTGTCTTGTCCACAACTCCTCACATGTGCAACCTCTCTGCACTTTTCCGCTTCTGACCCTCCCATGGGGCACACAACAAAGTGAACTGACCTTCTTTGTTATAGCAATAAATACAAGCAAGAGTCTCTCTGCATACCATTCCTTGAATTACACTGAGTCTTATTGGACCAGCCTGTTCAGATCAAAAGGCAATCCAAGATCTAACTAATGTTTGCACAACACCGTGCTTGTTCCAATCCTGGCCACTCACTCGATCAAACTGCAGTAACATTAGATTGTTTGGCAGAGGTAGTGCTCTGTATTATGAATTAACCAGTGATATAGACTTGAAATTCTCAATAATGATTCTACTGAATGCTATTTGATTCTTTTACTTTATCGGTTTTCTGTGTGGAAATAGAAGCGTAACATTTGCACAGTTGTCACAATCCTTGTACTGTACAAATATCACACCAAAAAGTCCTTAAATTATATTAATTTCCAGTTTAAAAAGCAATTTTTTTAACCCACTACTGTGATTATAAACCTATTTCAGATGTAAGAAATTTTGAATCTTGCTAAATATACACTTAAAATACAATTAAACACTGAATGCTGGCTAAATTTTTCACCAAAGTTCCATTTGCAAAACCCCAGGAACCTGCTGTTGTAACAGAGTGGGTATTTTGATGTGAGAACACAATTTCTGGTCTTTGAAGAATGGGGAATAGAAACTATAAATTACTTTAGTACTTTAAGATCCTAAAGAAAAACAGTCTGGAGGAAGAAAAACAGTCTGGGGTTCTAATTGACAAGCAGCTGAACATGAGCCAGCAGTGTGCCCAGGCGGCCAAGAAAGCCAATGGCATCCTGGCTTGTATTAGAAATAGTGTGACCAGCAGAAGGAGGGAGGTGATTGTCCCCCTGTACTAAGCACTGGTGAGGCCACACCTTGAGTATTGTGTCCAGTTTTGGGCACCTTAATACGAGAGAGATATCGAGGTGCTGGAGCGAGTGCAGAGGAGGGCAACAAAGCTGGTGAAGGGCCTGCAGAATAAATCTTATGAGGAGCGATTGAAGGAGCTGGGACTGTTTAGTTTGAGGAAGAGGAGGCTGAGGGGAGACCTCATCACTCTCTACAACTACTTGAAAGGACATTTTAGAGACGTTGGTGCTGGTCTCTTCTCACAGGTAATTAGCGATAGAACAAGAGGGAATGGGTTAAAGTTGCAGCAGGGTAGGTTTAGGCTGGACATTAGGAAAAAATTCTTCACAGAAAGAGTGGTCATACACTGGAATAGGCTGCCCAGGGAGGTGGTGGAGTCACCATCCCTGAATGTGTTTAAGAGTCATTTAGATGTGGTGTTAGGGGATATGGTGTAAGGGAGAACTTTGTAGAGTGGGGTTGATGGTTGGACTCGATGATCCCAAGGGTCTCTTCCAACCTAAGTGATTCTATGATTCTATGATTAAATGGGAGGAAGTAGAGAGCAAGATCCATGACAATCTACAAATGATTAAAGATTTCATAGATAAAGTACCTTCATAAAGAAAACAACTACTACAGATCGAGATTAACTAGAACATCTTAATTAGCTCATCATAATTACTTGGCTAGGGATTTAACTACAAGTAAGGAAAGCAATCAGGAAAATCAATTAGTATTAAAAGCAAACAGAAATTTAAAAACTAAAAAATAGTTCATGGAATCCGTGAAAATGATGGTTAAAACTAAACTGTATTTAATTCAGACAACACCAGCACACTCAGAATTTTGTGCAAGATACTCAGTATCAAGGTTGCATTGCCCCACTGAACTGTGTAGCCATATTGTTTCATAACACTTATAGATGTGGCCTTAAATATATTTAGAAAGGAATGTATTTAAAATGTTAAATTTAATCATTTTATCTTAGGTATGAATTAGAAAATGTAGAACTGGTAAAAAAATCACATATTTAATCTCTGTAGCACCGACCAAAATTTTTTAGCTAGAAAAAAAACCAAGTACTTACCTGTAAGTTAATTGTATACCTTGGTTTTTCTGTCATGGAACTTCTGCTTTCAATTTTCCAGCTCCTCTTTTTCCTTTGAAAGATTATACAATACTACACAAGTAATATTTAGAGGCAAATTATTTACTCATTATATAGCTTCTCCAGATTTATTCTTAGTTTAGATATGGTTGTCTTATGGTTTTGAAGTTGGTCACATTGAACTAATTGCCCTGGATCAATTGCACAAAGCATATTACAATGTGCTTTAGCGTACTTAGCATTTTACAGTTCACCTTTTCAGAATAACAGGTCCTTAGATTTACAGTGCATTTATTTAGACGGTCTACTAAAATCTAAGTGTGTTGACTTTCAAAATAGTTCATTAAGTCTTCAGTGTAGTCAGGTTGAGGATTTGGATTTTATTTTAATTTTTTTGAATGGTTCATTTTAATTTTTTTCCTATGTATTAGGTATTTTTATTTCAGCACAATTTAATAGATGAGCAAATTGAGAATACGTAATTTAATAGGTACAGGTTTATTATTATTTTTTAATGCTGGTAGAGGATGTAAAAACAATTCTAGAAGTGGATGAGATGTTAATAATATGCTTTGAAGTACTGCCCTACATAATTGCTGCACATTATTATTCTCAGCATTCTGTATTTTCAAGCTATGAAAAGGCTCATTGCTGTACTTAATTTCATAGAAGAACAAACTATTTTCAGATTTATTTGTGAATCAAAAGTTTTAGCAAAGAAATATAATCATTTCAAAGTGAACAAAGAGTCATCTTGATCTTTGGAACTGATAAACACAGGGTAGTTCCCTACTACTGTCTTAGAATAGCTTCAGGCTCTCTGGTCTGGTCTGAATACATGCCCTGACCTTATTGGGATGAGACATAGTAATGCATCAAAATTCCTTCCTCTTTCCCCTCTAAGTTTTTAATTGAGCACAAAGAAAGCTGGAGGTTATGAACTTGACAAGTTCTACCACTGGCTCCAGCTCATCTTCCTGTCCGGAAACTCTAGTCAAATTCTGCAGTTTCTTAAAATGTGTGTGTACTTTACTTATAAAACATCTCCAAATGTGCAGGTATCTCCAGAAACCAATTGTTAGGCCTTGAAATTTAGAATATTATTATACACTTCAAAACAAAACCTATTTCTGGTTTTAGATGTTTCAAAGTGACTCCAATAGACATTAGTGGAGATTTGAAACAGAAGAATCAACCCATTTTCTAAATCTTCTTCATGATCTTCACAAATCAATAAGTATAAACATATTTAAGTCCCTTTTGAAGTGTCTTATTTGGGTAAATATGCTTTATTTTGATCTTTCATGACAGTAAGACATTTTAGTAGCACCATTAATTAGCATAGGACACTGTAAAATATTTTTTTTTTATTATTTTAAAGTCCATCTTGTGGAAAAAAAAGCTATTCTTTTTAATTTGATTCTTCTTATTTTGAGTTTAATTTACTGCAAGAAAATAACCCCAAAATTACTTACTCCATCAGTTTCCTATGAAAGTGTATTGCTGATCACCCCAGCATACTGATAACCTTCTAGCCAACAGAGCTGATCTATAGTTATTAATTTTTTTCATTGTTATTTTCTATGCCTGTTAGTAAAATTCTAACAATGCCTGCTGGCTGAAAAATTAACCAACTGAACCTTTTCACATCTGTTTCTCAGTAGGCTAATGAGAAAAAGAGTCTGACATCCTCACATTTCTTTTCTTGCTGAGCAGTCCCAATAGTGGGAGAACAAGAAAATACAACCTTCCGCAGCCATTTCATTCAATTTTCCTTAACTTTGTTACAGAGGTATGGCAAGGTAGACATTACTTCCAATTACACAAAATATTGCATTCATTTGAATGGAAGTTCTTGCTTCTAGCAGAATTTACGGAAACAAATTGAAAATTGCAATATAATAGCCAATGCTAACAATAGCAGTACATCCCTCCTTTGGCTTCTCTTTATATAATACGTAGAATTCAAACAAATACAAGGCTGTTATTCCTATCCTCCCCTTCAAAAGTCACCAAAAAATTGACAGATCTTTTCTCTAACAGTAATTCCAACTGTCATTGTTCACTTAGATTTTAATTAGCATCCACAATTTTCTTTTTATGCTGCCCTTAACAGAGAAGGAGGCACCTTGTAAATATCTAGAATGATCTCACTCCTTTGAAATCCAAAAATTCAAAAATCAATTGTATACTAAGTTAACTGTCTACTGCAGTCTACTGTCTACTATTATACCAAAATTTCCTTCCCAGTTTTCACAAACTTCTTGCTTGCCTTTTTGTATTTCCTTCTTCTCACATTTCAGTTCATCGTACTCTGTGATTAGATACGTTTTTCTGTTGTTTGCTTGCTTTCTGTTTGCTGAACACAAAACACAACAGTGCTTACTTGTAGATAGTGTTATTTGATGCTAATAAAAAGTTATACATAGCAGCAAATTATGGGAATTCTGAATATGCAGTAAACATCTTTAAAAAAACTTATTTATTACTCAAAAATACATATAAAAATACTGAGTGTAACCTGCCAGATATATGCACTTATTTCTGCAACCATGCTGTAGAACATGGAATATAGTTATTATACATTTATAATTAACAGATTCATATTTTCTGTATTGTGGAACTGGAAGTGAAAATGAATCTCAGTTAAGACATTTTAACAGGATAGCCATATAACTTCAAGCCCTGATTCAGTCAAGAGTGTTTTAAAATAGACTACAGTCATTAGAGCTTCCTCATAAGAATGGATAAAGCAGAAGTTAAAAGAAATAATTACAGAGTTCACTCATTCCATTCTGGAGAGTCTTATCATTTTACACTCAATTGTACTTTTTATTCATCAGTAAAAAATGATATAATCTACTGATTACTTATGGCCTTAAAGCCTATGTACTTAAAAACCTAAAAGGTAATCTATGATCTAGAATAATAAAAATTTTGGAGTATATTTGGTTTCTATGCATAGAAAATCCAGTTCATAGTACATGCTATTCAAACTCTCCAATTATGTTTCATAAAAAAGCCCTCCTTCAGGTACTGCTTTTGTATGAAACATATTCTCCCTGAAAAAACGTAAATGCACACAAAAATAATCAATAGAATGCACAAGATCATACCTTATATAATCATGTAATGCTAATCAATATAGTGAGCATAGTCAATATAAGATAGGCATAGAGTTTCATAGTTTTGACACCAATTAGGAGACTCAGAGAAAAAGTGTAAACAAAGAAAATAGCATGCAGGGGAGGATTTAAATGCCAAACTTCAATTTTGTTACTGTAGTCATGAGTAACACAACTAGCTAATATTCATGTTCAATGCACCAAATATGTATTAGGGTTCAGTAACAAATATTTCACCTCATTGCAACAATTTGGAATGCCTGCTACTCAACCTGTCTTACGTCTGAAAAAATTCTGTTTTCACTGGTGTGCCTGAACACAAGAATGCAATTTACCAGTTTCTTCTTAGGAACTAGTTTCTTGCATTGGGACCGATGTTCCTGCTTGTATCCCACCTCATGCATTCGGACTCACCTCCGTCCTACCTTCAACTGCTGCTACAGAATCTTAAACTCAACCTCAGAACAAGGAAGATGAAAAGGGCTGTAACCTTTTTATTACAATGTCCTAGGATAAAAATTCTTGCTTGTCTTCTCGGACTGACTGTTCTGGGACAGAGGAATGGAAGTTGAAAAATCTGTTCTAGCAGTTGCAATGATGAGTTCTCTAGCATTCTAACTTACAGCAATTCATCAGTATTCTAAATATTATACAATCCTCATATATTATATAATCTTTCTTTAATCTTTCAGTATAGTCATTTATTTCCTACTTCTGTCACGTATTTTTTCTGTAACTCATTATCATCTCCCTTAATTCCTTAAATTGTTCTGCTTCTAACTTTGATTTGATCCACTTTTAAGCTGGAACTAAACTCTAACATGCTTAAAGTTGGCCTTATTTATTTAATTTCCGGTTCCGCTTTTAACAATGTGGAAAAGCAGATCTCTTCACTGTTCCCAGTAAGATAGCTGTGTGAGTTTTTATATGAAAAGCCTGCCATCAGGTGATAACCGCAGGTGAGTTGTAGCTACATAAGTCAGACAAATTTAAAAGATCAACCTGAAAAAAGCTTCCTGGGAAAGTTGTTTTGGAATCTGTTGTAAAGATGGAATTTCCAAGAGATTTATTACAGACAGGTCCATTTTGTCACAAGAACAACAATCCCTTGCATCTGACAATTTTATGTCAGGACAAGAGAAGAATCTTTGTTGGATGTTTAATGAAGCACATTTTTTAATGGGAACTACAAGACAAAAGACTATTGAGATTACTCTTTAGCCAGTAAACAGAAACCTTAAGAAAAAGAATAAAGAAATGTTTGTTTTTTCCTTCTATGTTCCACATTTATAAGCTGCTAAATATTATTTAACAGACATCTTAGTAAAATAATGTTCTGCTGCATTGGAGACTTGTAAAGATTGGGCCTTAGATTTGTAAAGGTAGTTAGGTGCTTCACTCCTGTGGGTTCAGAGGATGATTTTTAGCCTAGGTAATTTGTTCTAAATGAGTAAGGAAATAAGCTACAGGTCTCTGCTTGATCTTACATCATTTCAGTATGGGACAATTTAAGATCATAGACAAAGCACCTTGCTGTCACCTTCTAGATGCAGGTTGTGCATTAAATGCTCAAAAAAACCCTACTCAGTATATACAGGAATGGAGTTTGTTGGTTTAAAGGCTTTGTATTGACAACAAAGAATGTAAAAGTGTACAAAACATCTCAGAATGGCCTGACATCAGGAAAAGTCTAGAAACAACTTGTTTCTACAGGAAAGTCCTATGAATATATTTAGAGTCAGAATAAAAATATTTCCTGTACAGAAACTATTTTTTTTTTTTTTTTTTGACTGGCAAAATACTCATGAGTTACGTAAAATTCTAGGCAAGTTTATTGACATATATATCTTTATGTGGAAACTGAGTTTCGAATTGGCATTCAAATTGGCAAAATATTTATAATCATTTGGCAGAGCAACAATGTTTTCTTTCGATCTCCTATTTTTTTCATGCTACTGTAAAACATTTCCAAACCCACAGTCCATTTTAATCACCATAATTATAATTTTTTCCCTTTTCAGTGGATCATATTTTAAGAAGAAGAGCAATGTGAGCCAAAGATTAATTTTCTGCTCCAGGAACTAAAGACTGCAGAGACCTCAAAATGTTTCCGTTCTCTGTCTTGGATTTCCCACACAAGCCTTGGGCAAGACCAAGGTTAAATATTATCCTCTGTATTGTTCTTTATACCCTTCCTGATGATGCCCATGATTTAATTGGCTTTATTTTCTGCCACTGCAGACTGATTTCAGAGCACTGCCTCTGTGGGGATCCAAAATCACTTTCCCCATTTGCAGCTACCAAATCTGATTTCATCATCACATGGGTGTTTTTCAGTAATTTTTAGTTATTGCTTTCCTTAATTGAGTTGATTTATGTTTATTCATACTGAAGTTTATTTGAAAAAGACTAGACTCATTCATAGAACTAGAGCTTACATTGGTCGCTCCTTTTGTCAGAATGGTGATAGCAATGTTGAAATTACTGTTGTCTCACTGTAGCTCTTTTTAATGATAGGTTATACACACATTGGTCACTAGTTCAGCAGTTTCATATTTGATGGTTGTCAGATATCTCAGGCAAGTGCTGTGCAGTCCTGATGACTTACTGTCATCTAACTTCTCTGTGTGATCAAATGCTTTCTATATATTTCAAACCGATCTTGCTTCTCTGACCTATCTCCTAGAAAGGGTATGACAGCTATGGGAATATACGTAACAAAAGACTAATCCAAAGAGCCTTCAGAGCCTTTCTTCTATGGTCTTTTAATCTCCAGCTGTCATTTCTACAGTACAGCAATTGGAAGAATTTTTACTTGTAAACTATTATGAAATACTGTCCAATTCAAATTGAAATTCCCTTTAAACTAGGAAAATTGAACATAGGTGAGTTCTGTTTTTTCAGGTTTGTTTGGGTTTGGGTTTTTTTTTTTTTTTTTTGGTTGGTTGGTTGGTTGGTTTTTTGGGTTTTTTTTTTTGTTTTTGTTTTTTTTTTTAGATTTGGAAAAGTAGTACTGACATTCTTCAAACATTTTTGAGCTTCAGCTTTTGAAAACAAAACTCTACTGCTACCCCTTTACTCATTAGCCAACCACATCCATCTCCTTTTGAATGACACTTTATGAAGATGCTTACGCTAATTTTCAAAAAATGCCCAGTAAAAAGGTTTGCAGAGCTGAATATAAGACTATACAAGTACTACGGTAATTTAAAGAACAAAAACTTTAATGGCTATTGTAATTTCTTTGCCACTGTGAATTTAATTACTGATTATTATTTAATTATAATGCAGTGTACTGGCTGAAAAAAAAAAAAAAAAGTTGTTTTTCTATGAGAACTCTGATTAATAAGTAACCGTTATTGATAGAGTTCTTTCAATACTCATATATATAAAAGGAGTCCAAAGCTTGATATTTACTTTTTTTTTCTTTTTTCTTTTTCCCCCTACTAACAGTTTTGCTATGGAACTGCAGAAAGGTAAACTGTTTGCTTAAGCAACTGCATCAATTATGATAAGAAGTATAATACTGCACTTTGGCTTTGCCTGTACTGTTGTGGTGGTGAATAAGTTGAAAAACACTGACCAAGACATTCCTCTCTTTATGCCTCACTCTTCCCATCTCTAAAAGACAGAAAAGTTACTGTCTTTCAATATAAAGCATACAGATACTTACTAATGGAAACTGCTGTCAATACTGCATAAATATAATTTAATTTTTTAGCACAAAAAACCAGCAAAAATAGCACTTTCTTGTGAGAAAACCACACCAGATATACTGGGACAAGTTTTATGTATACATTTCTCTGTATGTGATTGAGGGGAATCTGGCGTTCTAAGAATTCTAAGTGTGGAGTTAGATAGAACAGTAGCAAATCATTGTCTGATGAGCAGTGCACTTTTATTTGTCCGAGAAACTGGGAATTACTGATGGTTTGAATCATTCTGTCATTTCCAGTATTCAGATAAGGCTTCATTCAAGCGTAGCTTAGACTTATAGGCCAGTCTCTCTTGCTCTGGCCATAGACCTGAAAGGTATCGTAAAATGTTGGAAGACAGACATCAAATAAAAAAGAAACAGAAAAGTGCATTTCATCTAGGAAAAGGTGAATTGAATGTATAAGCTATTTAGAGTATGGTTCACCTCATTATGGCAGGACAACTCACTTCCTCCCGTCGAGTCCTCTGTTTCATAGAGGAAGGAGAGATAGCAGTCTGGTATCATACTGCAGTGCAGCGTACTGAGCAGAGTGTCTGTATTCCCATAGCACACCAATATGTAACTCCATATCGGTATTCTTCTTGCCAGAGCAGCAGAGACAATTCAACAAGTTTGAGTGTTACAGTTTGCCTTCATTTTGGTTTGGCACATTTGGCACAAATTCACACATTGGATGGACTGTCATAGCACCAGCATTTAGGAGAATGTGTTTAAAAATGAGTAATTTCAAGCAGAGCTAGAAAGGTGAACTGTGATGCAGAGTGAAGTAGTTAGTCTGCTATGGCGCTGTGTTTGGCAGCTGTTACACTGGGTAAGAAAATAAGTGCAAACAATGGCATAGTCCACACATTGAATTGCCTGCATGTTAATGCTTGGGTTCATTTTGCCTTATTTTAAGCACTCACCATGGGAATCCTTCTGGGTTTCTGCAGTTCAATCTGTTCACTATATTACAGCCTCCTAAAAACTATTCACGAACAATCCTCTTATTGTATCTTCAATTTCACAAATATGATATTGATATATGTTTGTTGGGCAATGTGTTGTACTGCAGGTTTGTGTCACCCAGATAGCAGGGGAGGAACCCAAACAAGTATAGATACTGCTTGATTTCCAGTGTTTGAACTAAGTGTCCCCAGAGGTTTTCATCTCTTCGGAGAAATAGGCAACCTGACAAAGGGAGAGCTCAACTTTTCCTAAGATAAGGGTCTCAGCGTCTCAACTTGAGGGCATGAATCCCAACCTGAGCTGATTCACTTTGTTTGGAACCTACTTATGCTAGGCACTCCTTTTTTTGTCAGACAAATAAGAAAGGTCTCTCCAAGGAATAATTCACATTGTAGGCATACTGAATCACTACAGGTTTGTGTTTCTGCCCACAGAAGGAATCTAGAGTGATGAGACTCCATACAAGCTGTGTAAGAACATACAGGTATGTGGTTTAAAATTGCTTCTTAATCCTCATTATATGTAGGATTATTTGGACTGAAAAAAAAATCCCAAACAAACCCCACCCCGAAAAAAGCCCTATCTATGACTCTTGAGGGACTAAATTAAAACTAATGATGTAAATTGTTGCCAATTTGAGCATGTAGTTCCTAACACTAAATTATTTTCTATTCCCTGCCCAAAAATGATGGAAATGTATTATTGTTTTCAGTTCATAGTTTCATCTTCCCTTTTTTTTTTTAAATTTTTTATTCCTAAAGTCTGCAGTTAAAAGAGAATACTTAGTGTAAAGGAGAAGAGACATTGGTGAGCTAATATCAGAAGTGAAGACAGAGATTTTAAGGACTGCACTGAAAAGAAAAGATAATGTCAATGAATTTTTCAACTATTTTTTGAAAGATCATGTTTTCATTTAAAGTACTCTAGTGCTTTCTGTGAATATTGGGAATTTAGCTACACAGTCTTGTCCTGAACTTAGAATTTAAGCAATAAAGAGGCAGATGCTGGTTCACAGGTGATAGTTCAAACAGCAGAACGTATAGAAGGTGACCAAAAGGTTTTCTAAATGGTGTTCCTCTAGAGAACTTAAAGCCTTTTATGAACTTAAGACTAAATGTTCCTGAGCTACATACTCCCTGTACTGCCCTGGGTAGACAGCTATAATTATTCTCTGAAGGAAGAGCAGAGCAGTGATGAATGAGCAGACTAGCAGCACTCATATTTTGTTTTCAAGGTTTGTTTTAAAGATTAGTTGGTGGCATCCTTGACTTTCTGATGTTATGGTCTAATTAGGCACTGAGAAATGTTGCAAGTTTTCTTTTTCTCTTAACATTAGAGACCTATATTGTAAAAGTCTACATGTAAGTAGTGTCATTACATTTGCTGGAGATCAAGGGCTTGTTTCTGTTACCTTTACATAGGTGTCCAGTCTCATTGAAATGTTCTAAAGTATCCAAGATACCTCAAAGGAGCTGGCATTTATAACTCTGAATATCTGGGAAAATTTGACCTGCTGCAGTAATTGCTTGCATTGGGTATAGATGGCAATGTTTTGACGAGGTGGGAGGAGGCTGCCCAGGTGGTCTCTGTGAGGAGCACAGGGGACTGCCCCATGTCAGACACAGCTGGTTCCAGTCAGCTGCAGCAGACCCACCGCAGGGCATGGCTGAATCCCCTCAGCTGAGTTGGCACCTCTGAATCAATCAGAAGAATATGAGGCCCCTTTTACCTGCCATGGTAATTGGTGAGCAATCTCCCTGTCTTTATCTTGGCCCATGAGCTTTTTCATTATCGTCCTTTTTTTTTTCCCCTGTCCTCATTCCAGTGAAGAAGAGGAGTGACCAAGTGGGTGGTAACCCACCACACTGATGGGGGTAGTCAGGACAGGATAGCCTATGATGCTTCAAAAAATGCTAGGTGCCCATTGTGGGCAACTGAATTAATGTTTTAGTTGTTACAGTCAGTGGTGTCTAAAGATTTGTTCAAATTGCCAAATGACTTCTACTTCAGACTGAGATTATTTTAGAGGCCTATGTTTAGGCAGCTGAATCGCACCCTTACACTGTATAAACCTAAAATTAGCTGAACTAAATCATACCCTCCATTTGATTTAGTGTGGTAATGCATGTCAGTCATATCCCAGAGGAATATGCTTAATTTAAGTCAGTTGGGTATTCTAGAATAAGATATTTTCAATGTCTGCTTATAAACCTGTCCTCATTGTATTAGTTAATTTGAATATCAATTACACCCAATTGTGCAGACATCAGAGAGAAAAAGATTAACTTTAAATCCTATTAGGATGGTTGTCCTATAGCATATCTGTGTTCAAATCTACTGGGGTAAGGAAATGAAATGACAGATTTCTACTTCCCAAGAATATTTTGTATTTAATTAACTACAATAAATTATTTTTTTGCAATTTTTTTCATTATAAAATATAGCTCAAGGTTTGGTATCTGGGTGCAAGAAAATACTTTTGGTAGGTAGTCTCAAACAGTTTACTTACTACTTGTGTATTACGTTGATTTTCCCCTTCTTCCAAATTCCCACTTACTTGTTTATGCAATTCTCTATTCAGTAACCTTTTCTGTGAATTCCTTTTTTACTGCCTGTCTCATCTGAAGGCTGAAGGAAACTGTACAGTCATGTCTTTCTGCATTGTCTGCTGCTTCCACTGTGTACACAGCTATTAGGCAAGCAAGAGAAGTCAGCTATTGATCCTTGTAAATGCTTGTAGAATAGCAGTACTCAAAGACTCCAGGACAGGAAATTTGTTCCAGAAGAATCTACCGGACAGAACAGACAATAAAGATCCTCTTTATTCTCACTACCTCTTATAATTTCCATAGCATTAGGAGTTCACAGTGCATAAGGAATCATTATCATAATTCTATTTAGTATCTATAAGGTTCTTTTCATACTTAGATGCAGGAGTTCTGTATTAAAAAATAAAAAGCATACTTATATTCCTATTATAAGATATGGAAAGATATTATTACTTTACTCATGGTCATCAGAGACAGTTCAGAGGTAAAAGCAAGTCTCTGACTTGTTGAGATTTTTGTCTAGCAATCTCTCTCACAGTACTCCTCCTTTCCAAATCCTCCTAGAGTATACAACAACCAATAGTGTGGGGCATATAATTAAACAGCTTTTTGTATTTTCCATTTAAACATTGATTATGATGGATAAAAAAAGGTTTGGTGAATGCTAAGATATAGCTCCCTTCAGTTATATAGTTCCCTTCAGATATAACCAGAGTAGAAGCAAAAAATTGTTACTGAGTTTAGATAACCTTATATTGCACTCTAGGGTACAATAACATTAGTGGAGTTTATAATATGAGCAATTGAATTTTATTTTCACTTTATGATGGGTTGACCTTGGTCAGCTGCTAGACAACCACCCAGTCGCTCTCTCAGTCCTCATTCTCAACCAGACAGGGGGGGAAATATAAGATGAACATATTCATGGGCCAAGATAAAAACAGGGAGATCATTTACCAATTAGCATCACAGGGAAAACAGACTAAATTTCAAGAAAATTAATTTTATTTATTGACAATTAGAATAGAGTTGGGTGGTGAAAAACAAAGAAAACAATCCAAACACCTCCCTATCACACCCTTTCTTTTCCCAGACTCAAGTTCACTCCTTCCCTCCTGACTCCTCTACCGGCCCCTCCCCAGTCAGTGCAGGAGGGATGGGGAATGGGGATTGTGGTCAATCTATGACAGTTCATTTTTGCTGCTCCTTCTTCCTCACACTTTTCCTCTCCTCGAGCATGGGTCCTTCTCACAGGCTGCAGTTCCTTCAGGAAAAAATATCCTCCAGCATGGAATCTTCATGGGCCACAGTTCCTTCAGGGCATATCCACCTGCTATGACATGGGGTCCTCCAGGGGCTGCAGGGGACCCTTTGCTCCAGCACCTGACATATGTCCTCCTCCTCTCACCTTGGTGTCTGCAAGGCTGTTTCTCACACTTTTTTCTTCACTTCTCATGGGTTTTTTATTATTATTTCTGTAAAACTAACACTCTTTTAAGAGCTATGTATTTTTTTTAATCATCTATTTTTGTATGTGTTTAATTTCCTATCAATATTTAAAAATGAATGAAATTCTACTTAAAGCATTTAATGATGGGAAAACTTTAAATGGACTTGGAGTCTCATTTGAATAAGCTTGCCAAACCAAGAATGTGTGTGGAAATTGCTGAAACCTACTCATCTTAAGTGCACTATGACAACTAAGTAAACAACTGGAAGATACTCTTTTAATGTAAACACATTGAAAAGCCCTTTCTAGGCCAAGACAAAATCATAATTAATCCTCCTTAATCACCTCATGGATTCTGATAGTTGCCCAAGTAGGTATTTTCACTTTAAAGAAATTATGGAGTTTTTTTTTTACAGTGTTAGCTGTTCAAGCACTCCTCTGTTACATGGTTTGTACACCACACAATTAGATAGTATTAAAAAAGTTATTCCCTGAAATAACAAAGAAGTTCTTTTATGCCCTTGGCTAAGTAGCTCCTGGCACAGAATATAGATTATTAACCTCTCCCAGACATGTATCCTAGGTATCCCATGTATCATCAGACAGTCCCAAACCCCTGACACCAATTGGAATATCTGGAACAAGACAGATTTACCCTCAATGATGGATCAGATTAGGGAATATTTAAAAAAAAAACCTGAACATGTATAAATCCATGGGACCTGCATGTGTTGAGGGAGCTGGCTGGTTTCACTGTGAGGACACTCTCCATTATCTTTGAAAGGTCATGGCAAACAGAGGAAGCTCCTGAGGACTGGAAGAAAGAAAATTCCACTCCCATCATGGAGTGGTATCATGGAGAAGGGCAAGAAGGAGGCTTTGGGGAGGTGCAGTCAGCCTCAGTTTGGTCTCTTGACAGGTGATGGAGCAACGACTCATTGAAATCATTTCTCAAACACATGAAGGAGAAGAAACTGATTGGGAGGAGTCAGCATGGATTTACAAAGGGGAAATGATTTCTGGCTAAACTGGTAGTCTTCTACAAGAAACTGCCTGGCTTGGTGGCTGAGGGTACAGTAGTAGATGTTGTTTATTTTGACATTAGTCAGTCTTTTATCAATATGTCCCAGTAACAGACTCATAGAAAAACTGATGAAGTATGGATTAGATAAGTGGACAGTGAGGTAGATTGAAAGTGAGCTCGAACCACTGGTTTCAGAGGGCTGTGATCAGTAGATGAAGACCACAGGGACTTCAGTCACTAGTGGTGTACCCAGGGGTCAATACTGGGGCCAGGACCTTTTGACATCTTCGTTAATGACCTGGATGGTGGAACCAAGCACACCCTCGTCAAGTACACAGATGAGATACAAAGCTGGGAGAAGTGGTTGGTACAACATAGGTTGTGGAAGATGCTGCCATTCACATGGACTTAACAGACTGAAGAAATAGGCAGAGAGGAATTTAATGAATTTAATGAAGTTCAACAAAAGGAAATGGCTCCTGCTGGGGAGGAATAATGCCATGTCAATGTGGAAAGCATATTTGCAGAAAAAAAATTGGGGGATCCTGAAGAAAAACAAGACTGCGATGGTGCGCAGTGAAAATGTAAGAGGCAATGGGCACAAACTGAAATACAGTAAAATCCACTGAAAAAAATAATAAAAAAAAAATGTTACTTTGAAGGTTATCGGATACTGGAACACATTGCTCAGAGAGGTTGTGAAGTCTCCATCCACGGTGATATTCAAACCTGACTGTAATCAGGTTGGCTTTAAGCAAGCTTATCAATCTGACTGAGCATAGATTTGGACTAGGCGATCATGAGAAGTGCATTTCTGCCTCAGCCATTCGGAGACTCTGTGTGATTTTGTTTTGTTCATGTACCTGTTCCATCATATCTTTAACAGAGATGTTATCTTTAAAAGGGCAGGGACTGGTAATTTCTTGTAGAGTTGTGAGATGCCTGACTTAATACTCAGGTTTGCCTGGGGCTGCATGATACAGCAACAAATTAAAGGATGGTAACATTAATGTTAACATTAGCTAACATTTGAAGCAACACTACTGTGCTTTCCCTGTTTCCTATCACAGAATACATGATCCTTCATATCACCTTTAAAATCTCTAATATAATCACATATTACTGTGTTCTCTTCAGAAAAGTAGACTCCACTTAATGTTTCAAGCCACAGTGGAAAAATTTGAAACTATACTTTTGAAATGAATCCGTGTATTTTCTCTTCCAAATATTTGGTTGCATATGTGAAAATATGGCTCTGAATACAATCCTGTATACTTTTGTTTTGCAAAATACTAAACACATTTTTGGCATTTGGATAACAATAAAAACAACCATAATGACAAATTGTGAACAGTCTGTGCCAGCTGCCTAGATGTACAGTGGGTGTAAATTATAACCATGCTTCAAGGGCACTATGCTTATTTGTATGAGCTATTTAAGTGCTTATGCCATATTACATCTGCAGTCAGGCAAAATTCATGCTATAGTGAAAATATCCAGAGAAAGAGTCCTAAAGTCCACTTGCCTCAGATGAGGTCACACAAGATGAGAGGCTTTCTTCAAGGCTCTCCTCCTCTTTGGTAAGATGACCAGATCCCATGTTATGCTGCTATCTGCATTCTGACTGCGCAGAGCTTGCATTTATTTAGTAGTTTATTATAGCAATAGGGAACTATATAAGTAAGCTTATAACCTGACCCAATCCTTTAAGTCCAGTTTATGAGGCAGCATAGAGAATAGCTGTTGTTTGACATTCTAAAACCTATCCTACAAGACACTCTAACTTCTAATTCCTAAGCACGATTGCTAGAGCTAGTACATGATACTGGGATTTCTGGAAGAGCAAGAAAAGTAGAGCCAGAAGAAAAAACAAAAAAATCATAATCTTAGTTGTTTCTCTTGGCAATTGTTGGTGGATTTTTTTTTTTGTTTGTTTATCTGTTTTTTGAGTTTTGAGGGTTTTTTTTGGTTCTTTGTTTTTTAAGACATTCCTTATTTTTTACAAGAGTAAGTTGGGAAAAGTATTCATTTAATGGCTACTAAAGTACCTGTAAGACCTTACAGCTGAAGATGCCAACTTTTTTCTGGTTCCAAATGGAAACACAGGGAAACCTATGTTACAGGTCCATTAGACTTGTGCCACTAATCTTGGGCAAGGTAGCTTAAGTTTTGTGTATTATTTCAAGTTGTTTCTCATTGTTGATAAAATTTAAAATCTGCTGTAAATCATACATATGTGTATATATATATTTAATGATTAAATTAATGATACTTACTTCAGCTTTAAAAAAGTGAATGGAAAATTTTATATTTTCATATCCCGCAATTTTTACACTATGAGTGAATGAATGTGAAATAAATATTAATGGAAAAATAACTTTGAAACACTTTACAAGAGAACAAATCCAACTCATAGCAAAGGAACATCCTGCAGTAAAATGTCAAATTTGTATACAAGGTCATGTCATAAATTTTAGACAAAAGTATTTCAGTGTGGTCCTTTTATTTTCTGCAGCTGGAAACCTGAATAGTATGATGTAGTCTGACTTTTTTTCACTATTGTTCCAAGATATCTTATTAATAATCCTCTTTTGCATATGTGTTTGCACACTGTTGTGTACTTTTTTCCCAACATAATGCTATAGTTCCAGGTGTACCTTATTCAGTTTATGATCTGTTGAACATTTGGATTCAGCTGTAAATCTCGGTATTTGTGCCTTTCTGGGACTTCCTGCCAAGCAACAATACATTTTTCTTTATTGCATTTAAAAGGTTAGATTTTTGTGCATGGTCTAACTTTGGAGAGAATGTATGTTATTTACTTGATTTCTGGAAACACCATTGATGTCAACAAATATCTTATGATACTGAAGAATTATTAAAGCTTGCCAAGCAGATAAGTACATGTCAAAACTAATGGCACTGTAAAGGTTGTTTCCCATCTATCTCCCCATAAATCAGAATTGCAGAAGCTTCAGAGGAACAATATTAATAAAAGTCCCCATTAAAAAGAAATAAATATATACATCACTGTATGTGAGGTGCAGCTGGTTTTAAAGACTTGTTTACACAGAGAGAACAGTGACCTTCGTTTTCTGTCCTAGTAATATACCTCACCTGTTTTTTTTCTTATTTACAGTATTTTTCTCTGTTGGAAGCAAATGATGGTCTTAATAAATGATATATAATACTAGAGAGAAAGAAACTTACTTTAGCAGTAAGTCAAAATGTTGTCTTTAGACTAATTCAAGTCAATAATTGTTCACGTTTTCAGTTAAACTTTATTTAACCAATAGAAGATTAGTAAAAAGTTTGATGAGGCCTACTGATATAACTAATATATATACTTATATATATATATTAGTATATGCTATACTAATATATACATATTTGTGTGTTCTTAGTTTGGTTTCTTTCAGAAGCAATTTAATCTATGCTTGCTTGTTTGTTTGTATATGTGTACATGTAGTTAATAGCTTTTGAAATTTTGCACAGACATACTGTTGATCATTTTAGTTGATATTTCTATGCTGTACAGTTGTAATTTTTAATCTTTGTGTATAACATCTGAATTTGACAGAGATGTAGAAGTCTCAAAAATTATTACATTTCTACAAATTTCATAAAAATATATTTTGGCTAGATGAGAGTCTCATTCAATATCTCAGCTATGCACTATATGATTACATCTAGTTAAATATTAGAGAAAACACAAGGAAAATAGCAATTTTAGCCAGGTTTCCTGCTGTCATAGTTTAACTCCAGCCAGCAACATGACCACGCAGCCACTCGTTCACTTCTCCCCCTCCCCCTCAGAAGGGTAGGGAGAAGAGGGAGAAAAAGAGAGTAAAGGAATAAAACCATGTGGGTTGAGATAAAGACAGTTTAATAGAACAATATGGAAAAGGAAAACAATAATAATAATAATAATAATAATAATAATAATAATAGAAGAAGAAGAATATACAAAATAAAGTAACACAACACAATTTGCTCTTACCACCTGATGATCAGTTGCCCATTCCATTCCGAGCAATGATCATGGATCCCTATCCCCCAGCCAACCCCCATTTATATACTGAGCGTGATGTCTATGGTATGGAATATTCCTTTGGCCAGCTTATTCTGTCTATGCTCCCTCTCAGCTTCTATGGGGAACTGAATAAAGTCCTTGACTAATATAAACATCACCTGGCAACAACTAAAACAATATGCATTATCAGCATCATTCTCATGCCAAACCCAAAACACAACAGCTACTAGAAAGAAAATTAACTCTATCCCAGCTGAAACCAGGACACCTGCAAAGCAAGGTTTTGTGAATGCAAGTATCTCATTGTTAAGCATAGGTTTTGGATACACCGACTGATTTCAATCTAATGTGGCAGAACAATTGATGTCTCTCGGATATTTACATTACTACAAGTTTTATAGCAGATGGCTAGATAAAGGAGAAAACACCCTAATAACTTATGTCTTCCTGGCTTCACAGTGGAACAGCAGCCTGCATGATTCTGACAGAATACACTGCAAATAGAGATTGTGGTTATATGCAGGGCTAACAGTCAATGACAATGTAATTCAGTTAAGAAGTCAATCAGCCAAGACACACAAGTGCATAGTAAACTAGCCTTCAGTAGATCCAGATCAAAAAGTGACTTGTTTAATATATGAAATAAAAGATTTTTAAAACATTCACTGTGAATATTTAATAAAGGGATTGTTATTTTCTCATGGAATAACCAACATGTTAAGGCTACTGTAGATGCTACTGTTCCTTTCCAGTTTCCTTTTTTCTTAAATGTTTTTTCTTAAATGTTTGGGACTCAACTGTCTCAGACAAACATCTTTCCCTTTATTTATCTCAGTACCTATAATCAGCTTGAATGCCATGTGCATGAAATTCTGGGCACTTGTCAGGCTATAAAATTTCCATGCCTATGGGTTTGGAGTCATAGAATCATATCCAAGAGGCTATAGGATAAGAGGAAGCAGCCTCAAGTTGCACCAGAGGAGGTTTAGACTGGATATTAGGAAAAAATTTTACACTGAAAGGGTTATTAAGCGTTGGAACAGGCTGCCCAGGGAAGTGGGTGAGGCACCATCCCTGGAGTTTCTTAAAAGACAGGTAGACATAGTGCTTAGAGATATGGTTTAGTGATGGTTTTTGTCAGAGTTAGGTTGATGGTTGGACTAAACGATCTGAAAGGTCCCTTCCAACCTAGGCGATTCTATGATTCTATATAATATCTCAAGTTGGAAGGTACTCATAAGTTGGATCATAGATTCCAACTCTGCTTTTTGCAGGACTATCTAAAACTAAATGATATGACTAAGAGCGTCATTCAGATGCTTCTTGAACTCTGACAGGCTTGGTGCCATGACCACTTCCCTGGGGAGCCTGTTCCAGTGACCAACCACCCTCTCAGTGAAGAACCTTTCCTAATGTCCAGTCTGAACTTCCCCTGATGTAGCTTCATTCTAGTTCCTCGTGTCTTATTGCTGGTCACCAGAGAGAGTAGATCAGCACCTCTCCTTCTAACGCCCACCTTGAGGAAGTTGTAGGCTGCAATGGGGTCACTCTTCAGACTTTTCTTCTCCAAGCTGAACAAACCAAGTGATTAAAACAACCTATCCCTTTTGTAGTCAAAAAGGTTGTAAATTATGACCTTTTGAATACACTGGAAAAATAATATTTTCAAACTGGATTTTATAGAACAAGAGAAGGTTTTGTTGGGAGAGATGTTGGGAACGTAAGTTTCTATGATTGAATTTTTTTTTTTATTTCAGGAGTTGTGTATGACATCCAAATCACAATTTAGTACTTTTTATTTATCTTTCAAGGAATTAATCTGTTCTAGCTCTTTTTTTTTTTTTTTTTTTTTTTTTTTTTTTTTAGGGACAAAGACTCGCTGAGAGGGGAAAACTGGAGTTTTGGAGACAGATTTTATTCTCAGTTCTGTCATTCTATGCAGTCTCAGGTAAATCATCCAATCCACTATGCTTATAAGTATGTCTTCACAGCAGTGCAGATTAAACGGGCTGTCTACGTATGACCTAACCAAGAATAGGAGGCAATTAAATGAAGAAAAAAATACCTAGAGTAGAGCTACAAAATTTCCAGATCCAAACTGGTGCTACAAAATGGGGAATTACTTTCTTTGTCTATACTGCTAAACGACATCTTGGGGACAAAAAAATACAGTCTTGATGACAAGACTATAGACTAGCCCACAGCCAGATTTCCTGGGGGTAATTCCTTCTAAAACTGACAGTTTGGCTGCACACTGTGTAGCACCTGGGCCTCAATTTCTTCTGTGTCCCAGGTGGACCCCTTTCTCTAGGACAATGTGAGTATTTTTGTCCATTTTTGTAGCTGTTCAATATGTTTGAAAGGTTGTGTTCACATTTTGTTTTGGGTTTTTTTGTTTTGTTTTTTTTTTTGCAGACCATCACATGAGTGTTTCTGCAGCATGAACCCGAGGGATATATTGCACTCGCTGGTATGTATGGTTGTCCTTGACAATGTAAGATCAAAGGCCAGTACTGGAGGATTTTATAGCATAGAGACAATCATCCAGATGTGTTCTTGTTCACATCTTCTGGGAGTTGGTCCTCTGAAGAGCACCTGCATTTTGTTTTAATAAGAGGAGGCCAAACAGGGCCAAGAAGAGAGTTAACAAATAAGCAGTGTGGGCTCATATTTAATCTAACAAGTCAGGCAGGTTTGAAAGCCTGCTGAAAGGAGTGGGATCAGGTAATTTGGCCTCAGAAATTGTGAAAAGCCCCTAGAGTCCACAGAAGACTGCAGATTGATTGCTTGAATTGAATCCTGGAACAAACTGCTGCCTTGAAAGAACATATTGCAGAATGGAGTCTGCATTCTTGGAGATATTCAAAAGCTGGACATCGTCCTGGACAGCTGGCTTTAGGTGGCCCTGCTTGAGCAGGGGAGTTGGATCAGACAACCTCCAGAGGTACAGTCCAACCTCAACCATTCTATGATTTTGTGATTCTGTGAACATAGGCCCAGGACTAGTTATCCGAACTTCTCCTCACCCCAGCTCCACATTTTGCCTGATTAGTCAGTCTGAATCATCTCTTAAAATTTCAGTATTCAGGTTCATGCCTTAATATATGCATGATATACCATCTCTATACCATGCAAACCTTTAATAAACTGTATTGCAGAAAGTATAATTGTGGAAATAATTCAGTAAGATTTTTTTTTTTAACTGTCAGAAGCATGTTTAAATGTTGGATATTGCTGCATGCCCAAGACAGATTTTTGGTCTGCTGAGCTATGTTTCTTTCTGAGACAAGCTAATGAATTTAAGCTCAATAGTTAAAAATTATTTCTGTCATCAGTATATTATATACTTTGCCTCATGTATAGATTATATTAAACTATATAAAAAGTTCTTAATTCAACTTTATTTCCTTCCGGTCTTTAAAACTTTTATAGTCTTCCTTAGTTTTAAATGATCTATATGACTGTGGTCAATTTTAAAATTTTATCACTTGGCTAGTTACTCTGTTTATTCCATTTGATCTCCTATCTCTTGATTATTTTCTGTGTTAAAACTGTACATTACTTCTTGTTATATAAATGGCTTCGCTACTAATGTCTTTTGTGGGAAAAAAGATAAAAAGCCATTTATAAAAATCAGTCCTCTGATCTAATGCTTCTTTATGTAGTATTCCATTATTTTTATCTTCACTTTTCTATAACTTTCTTCCCCAAAGACTTCCGTGACTTAATGATATTTAGCAGTTTAAACAACAAAAATGCTTAATTTTCTTTGATTTGTTAAATTTAAAATGTTGTTTACTAAATAATACATTTTTGATGTATATGCTTAGAAACGGAATGTGTTTGAATATGAAATAATAATATATTTTTCCCAGTATTTTTCAATTCATGTCCAGCTTCATTTGACTTTCATACAAACCTGTGATATTAAGTACATAGTATTAGTACCATCCAAGAATACGTGAAATAGTGACCACCAATATGGCAATATAAAGAAGTGGGTGTGTGAGAAACTAGGTCATCAATGCTGATATCACTGAAGTATCCACACCTTACAAAATATTACTTATTGGTCGACTGGAGAACTTAACTTTAATGTCAGGCTAAGAAGTGTTCTTTTCTTCTGAGTAATGGAATCATGAATCCTGATGTCTATTTGTCATCACTAATTTAATTATGATCAAAGCCACTTACAGTGAATAAATCTAAGCTAAACTAGCAGCATGTGGAGGGCATGGGAAACACAGCTAGGTTTCTGATCAAATAACAATCTTCTTTTGAAATCTTCTATGTAAAACCTTCTCCAGAGTACACTTTTTTAAAAGAAATTTCAAACAATAACTAGAATTTACCGAAACATACACACACAAACATAATGTTATGAAATTCTTAGCACTCATATAGGATACTGTGTTTCACACTGTAAGTCACTTTTCTTTAGGAATTCATAAAGTAGAAATAAATAGATAGGTAAATAAATAAATATATAAAAGAATTATCATCTTGATTTTACACTGTATGAGTCTCTAGTTAGCAATACTGACCTGCACCTGTGCTATTCAGGGTCAAATTCACTTGCAATTTCTTTAATATACAAATAGATGTGTAGTTCTCTTTTAACATCTTGTAGAAATTATATTCAAATGACAGTATCTTATTGTGACTCTTTTATAGATTCTTGCCAAATCTCTTGTAAGTAGCAAGCTTACTAAATGGAAAGTACCTGCAAGGATTTGACAATGCCATCCAAGATTTCATATGTAAAAAATACTATTCTTACATTAATGAAGCTTAATCATATTTCATTTTACTAAGACTTTTTGAATTCACTAGGAGTTTTCTCTGCCCATATTAAAGTCTACCAATAAAGGGGGTTTTAGAAAAGAATATATTGCTTGATGCCTGGAGTCTTATCCTCTTGAGAGAGAAGAAAACATGAGGACTGAAAACATTGTAAAATGTGCCATTAAAGGGATAGAAGTCAAACCATGTTTAGTTAATTTCTTCACATCTCAAATTCTTTCACCCACTACTTTCATGGGTTAGTACTGAAGGCCTGTGATTTTCTGTACATCATGAGAAAGTAATTTCTTAGTACATTTTCAAAACTGACAAGGAAACTTTGTTTTTTTCAGTAATCTGAACGTTACATTACGAATCTCTGCAGACACAACTTTCTTAACAGTAAAAAGTTAAAACACATGCATAGGTAAAATGACTGTAGGAGTACTTTCATGTCATGTAGTGGTTCATTTCCACCATCAGGGATGTGTAATGCAGGTATTAAGTAAATTATTAGCTAAAATTAGACCACAAGCAACACCTATTCAGAGGCATCCACAGATTTTTTTCTCCAAAGCTACTTTTAGGTGGTGCCAGCGTCCAAAATATTTTTGAAGATTACTGTCTGAGCAACGCAGAAGTTCTCTTTCCAAAAGAAAATTTTGTGCACCAGAGGAAAAGAGCAAATATAAAGTGATGACCTACTGAAATCTATCTGGACAGAAAATACATACTTTTTTTTAGTGCACTGCCCTCTGCATTCTATTAAGTTTAATGTACGCCTGATAAAAGAAGCAGAGTTCAATCAATAATGGTCACTTTTAACCAAGGTTCATAAAAAGAACATTTGAATTTTCTGTTCCTTAACACACAAGTGACTCTCTTCATTTCTCCTCTTCTTTTAATGCTTTTACTTAGTGCATGTAACTGCAGTGTCATATTAACTCACTTTGCTCCCAAGTATTTCCAAAAAAATATAAACACACAAGATTTTCAGTCACATGAATATAGGATGTAACACATGCACAAGAACAATTGCTGTTCTATAGTTAACAGGGAATAAACCGGCACTGGAACAAAGGGCTAGCTAGTGTAGCTTTTCAGGTTGGGTTACATCCTCCCTCTTCCTCTAAAGAGCTTGAAGCTTACTAACACTGCTTAGCATAGCCAGATGCAGTGATTAAGAGGAAATGTTCACTTAGAGAATGCTTGTGGCTGCCTTGAATATAATAGCAATGCAGAAGAGCAGAGGATACAAGACTGCTGCTTCCCTGAGGCTGCAGAAGAACTTTCAGATTAGCACTGCTCTTGTTCTGAGGATTTTTCATATATTTCTTGGTGTTTGCTGAGTACCCAGAGGAGCTAATGAATTTGACGAGGGGAATAATCCAGCTTCTTCAATTACTCTATTATGCTAAAGTCTTGTGATATGTAGGCATATATCTGCCCATATACAGGGCTTTTAGGTGTCTTAATTTCTTCCAGAGTATTTGTCTTTGAAAAGGCACTTCCACCTACAGAAACACAGTGTCCTTTATCTGTAAAGTGTGTCTTTTATTTCTAATCTAAATCTCTGACCATTCAATATCATCCTCAGTGTCTTTTCTTCCCAATCTATAGTGCATTTTGCTTAAATTGGGCACACTGTGCTTTAAATTTCAGTTCTAAATGATCTATCTAGGTATTAAAGTTGCATTTAAGCACTTTGTAGTGCTGGATAATTGATGCTTTAAGTTTCTACTGCCTTTTTACTAGTGGCTTCATAGGGTTCATTTGAAGGTAAAGCACCATCCACGAGAGGTAATTGGGGGGTGTTGGCGGAGAGCTAAGCCTAATGTAATTCACAAAATCTATTGCTCTAAAATTCAGAATACATTTCCAGGGAGTTCTGCCAGGATAACCAATATGTGGTCTTATCATGGGTGCTAAGACGTGTGGCTGTTACGTTGTGTTAAAATTTCCATAGGTAAAAATAACATACATACATAATTCAGGAAATAGTAACTACTTCTCAATTAAAGAAATGCTAAGAGTTGCAATTTGCACATACTGTGGCCACAGGAAACAAATGGGAAAATATTAATCCTTTTAAACAATTAGTGGCAGAAAAGATCATGACATCTGTTGTATAATGGTACTGAAATCCTGTTTAGGGTACATACATAATGCATTTTAGATTAGATTGATATTCTATAACTATAACTCATTAAACATCATTATAATATAAGATTTAATACAGCACTCTATAAATTATTATAAAAATGCTTTAAAATTACCTTGGGGACCGCAATCTTTTTCTATTAATAACAGAAGTGCTATGGAATTTGAATGTTTTCTGCAGACAATAAGTACATGTCCTGATAATAAGCAAAGAGAAAAATCTGCCTCTCTGGAAGTGATATGATTCTGCAAACAGATGTCCAGTTTCTTTTCAGATGCTTTAGACTATCTGAGACTTCCATGTCAGGTTATTAACTATGATGCAAGGCCCCTGACTTTCTGAAGTGGCAGATACAGGCCAAGCTGGATCTTCCGAGGCATATAAAATAACAACACTTTATCTGATAGTGGAACTTAATCCAGCTGAGACATCCATAGGTTTCCCTCTGCAGTGATCATCAGGCTAACACACCCTGTTCCTCAGGCTTTGCTGGTGACTCCATCTATCCAAAGAGATAGCTTAACTTGAAATTTTTGTGTTTTACCAATTTTCTAAATGCTTCTTTTTAAAAAATGTGACTTTTTAGTACTATAGAAACTCTGGTGGACCACTGCAAGAAGACTACCCAGTAGGAATAAGTGGAGCTTGTTTTATTGATTTAGTAAGCCCAGATATAACTCATTGTCCATCCAGAAACACTTAATTAGGTGAGTTTGCTCACTTTGAATTTACCAGTGAGGGTTTTTAATTATTTTTTTTTTAATTTATTACTGTCCCTCTGCAGAAACCCACTCAGAGAAGAACCACATGACAAAATGACAAAATGCCTGTTTACATTATGTACTCTTGCCACCCTGACTATCGGAACAGCTGCATTAGCAAATCATTGGTGGAAAAACTTTAATAAAATCCCCCAAATGCAAGGTCTCATCTCCTACTACTCTGCTTTAGTGTATATTTGTTTGTTTATTTATTTGTTTGTTTGTTTTTTGATGACACTGGAACAGTAGATGGTATATGGCAACAGGAACCATAAGAAATATTGTCTTCCCAGCTCCTCTCAGATATAAAAGCCTGATCTTAGAAATGTGTCAAAATATCCACCTTTTAAGTATTCTATTAAATTGTGTACAGTCTACTAACTGCTTATGCTCAGAAGTAGGCATAGAGAGCACATTTAAGTGAATGAGTGGAAATATTGATTAAAGACCCTGTTAAAATTAGCAGAGTCTGGTTCAATTTCCAAGTTTAAACTGATCTCTCTCAGTACTTAGAACAGTGGAAATCTCCCTGTGTATTCAATGTTTTAACAGCCATTTTTAATAGTTAGCACTTCCATAATTTAAACATAGTCTCAGTTCTACCCTGAAATGCTATTTGGGTCCCCTACCTGGACTTTTTCTTACAGAGACTACTAACAGCATTAAAATCATATCACAAAACTGAGAAGAGGCAAAGAAATTGGCTAACAGCAAATGTAATAAATATCAACTACTCAGCAATATTTTCCTTTGGATTTTCTGTTAGTAAGCACATACATGCAGTAAGCATACAAAATCAAGTTTCCTAATCTCTCCCCCCTTGTTTTGGCTGAGAAAGAGTAGTAACTCTGGAAAACTAAGCAGATGCTGATTTCTGCAGCATCTGTCATGGGCTGTTTACTAAGTCTGGCAAAAGCAGCAGATGTAAATTGTAGAGGATTTGCATTACATACACAGCATAGGCTACCAGCCTGTTGACTGGTAAACAGATGGCTAGAGACAGTACTAAACCAGGAAAGACCTTCATTCTGAATAGGTATGACTAGGACTGTGTGTCCAATTTTTCAGTAACTCCTCATTTCGTTTTCTTTACATTAATAATGAAAGAGCCATTTGATAGAAAGAAGAAAGAAAAAGAAGTAGACTAACTCATAAACCTTCCCATTCAGACACAAGATTTCCATTATTTCAAGAAAAAAAAAAAAAAAAAAAAGTAACTCTGTAGGTTTTTTAAGCAGGTCTGTTTAAATTCTGATATTGCAAAAATATTTCAGTAATTTTCCAGAAATTGTACAGAAATGCCCCCAATTTAGAATATATGCGTTTTTCTTCTTTTGGATGTTGTATGCTATGTATTTTTGCTATACCCATGCCTTTTCGCAGAATTTTTGTCTATGTACTCTTATGAAGTTTCCCTGATTTTATTCCGTAGCTGGAGAATACAGAAAGATGTATATTTTAGAGTCACATTTGCCACAGTGTGTTAACTTAGATAACACTTCTTTCATTTTACCATCACAGAATATTCTTTTAATGAAAAATTGGCTTCCTTAAACATTTTAGTCACAACCCAAGCACTGAAAAGCTGAGGGCAACCTTCTCTGAAACCTTTGCCAAGATCAAAGTATGAAAGGGTCAGAGAGAAATCTCTGCAATGCCCACCTGGGGAAAATTAAACTTTTATTATGGCAGAAAAAAAGTTATGGTTAGTGACTTTATGAATGCAATGAATCCATTGCATTTAGAGTGTCAATTATGTGACCATTGAGCTAATACTGAAAGTGTAGTATTTTATAGTGTTTTTGTTATGTTTCTTAAATATAGAATCAAAGAATCAAAGAACGGCTTGAGTTGGAAGGGACCTTTAAAGATCATCTACTCCACACTGCCTGCAATGGGCACGGACATCTTCCAACAGAGCAGGTTGCTCAAAGCCCCATCCAACTTCACCTTGAACTCTTCCAGGGAGGGGGCATCCTCAGCTTCCCTGACCAATCTCTGAGGAATCTAATCTAAACCTACACTCTTTCAGTTTAAAACTTTTAGCCCATGTCGTATCACTACAGGCCTTGATAAAAAAGTCTCTATCCATCTTTCCTATGAGCCCCTTTAGATATTGAAAGGCCACAATAAGATCTCCCTGGCACCTTCTCTTCTCCAGGCTGAACAGCTCCAAGTATCCCAGAATGAGTATAGAAATTGTTGAAACAGGTGGTGGAGGAGCCAACAAGCAGAAGTGTGCTGCTGGACCTTGTACTAACAAGGAAGGACTAGCTGGGGATGTGAAAGTTGGGGGTAGCCTTGGCTGCAGTGACCATGAGATGGTGGAGTTCAAGATCCTGCATTGAAGAAGCAGGGCAATAAGTAGGATTACAACCCTGGACTGCAGGAGAGCTAACTCTGGCTTCTTCAAAGACCTACTGGTAGGAATCCCATGGGCTAAGGAAGGGGGGGTCCAAGAGAGCTGGTTAATATTCAAGCACCACTTCCTCCAAGCTCAGGATTGGTGCATCCCTATGAGTAAGAAATCGAACAAAGGAAGCAGGAAACCTGCACAACTCTGCAAGGAGCTTCTAGGAAAATGCAAATGGAAGACGGAAGTTTACAGAATGTGGGAAAAGGGACTGACCACTTGGGAGGAACATAGTAACGTTGTCAGAGTATGCAGAGATGCAACAGGGAAGGTTAAGAAGGTCCACTTGGAATTAAATGTGGCAAGGGATGTCAAGGACAAGAAGGGCTTCTCCAAGCACATTGGTAGCAGAAGGAAGACTAGGGTAATTATTAGCCCACTGCTGAATGACGTAGGTGTACTGGTGATGGAGGATACAGAGAAGGTAGAGTTACTGAATGCCTTCTTTAGCTCAGCTTTTACTGCTAAGGCCGGCCCTCAGAGACCCCAGACCCTGGAGGTAAGAGAGAGAGCCTGGAGAAAGGAAGACTTTCGCTTGCTCGAGGAAGATCAGATTAGAGATCATTTAGTCAAACTCAACTCCCACAAATCCACGGGCCCTGATGGGGTGTTCCCATGAGTGCTGACGAAGCTGGGAGATGTTATTGTGAAGCCACTCTCCATCATCTTTGAAAGGTCATGGAGAACATGAGAGGTGTCTGAGGACTGAAGAAGCGCCAATGCCACTCCAGTTTTCAAAAAGGGCAAGAAGGAGGACCCAGGAAACTACAGGTCAGTCAGCCTCACCTCCGTCCCTGAAAAGAGGATGAACAGCTCATTCTGGATGTGAAAAAAAGGTTGTTGGGAGTGGTCTGCAGGGATTCACCAAGAGGAAATCATGCTTGACCAATCTGATAGCCTTCTATGATGGCATGAATGGCTGGGTAGACAAGGGGAAAGCAGTGGCTTCAGCAGGGGTTTTGACACTGTGTCGCATAAAATCCTCATAGTTAAGATTTTGAAGTGTGGGTTAGATGAGTGGACAGTGAGGTGGATTGAGAACTGTCTGAATGGCAGAGCTCAGAGTGTTGTGATCTGCGGCACAGAGTCTAATTGGAGGCCTGTAAGTAGCGGTGTTCCCCAGGGCCAACTTGTTCAACATATTCGTCAATGACCTGGATGAGGAGACAGAGTGTACCCTCAGCAAATTTGCTGATGACACAAAATTGGGAGGAGTGACTGACACACCAGAAGGCTGTACTGCCATTCAGCAAGACCTGGACGGGCTAGAGAGTTTGTTGGAGGGGAACCTAATGAAGTTCAACAAGGGCAAGCATAGGGTCCTGCACCTAGGAAGGAATAACCCCATGCGCTGGTACAGGTTTGGGGTTGACCTGCTGGAGAGCAGCTCTGCAGAGAGGGACCTGGGTGTCTTGGTGGACAACAAGTTGACCATGACCCAGCAATGTGCCCTTGTGGCCAAGAAGGCCAATGGTCTCCTGAGGTGCATTAAAAAGAACACGGCCAGCAGATTGAGGGAGATCATCCTCTCCCTTTGCTCTGCCCTAGTGAGGCCAAATCTGGAGTACTGTGTCCAGTTCTGGGCCCACCCATTCAGGAAGGACAGGGAACTACTGGAGAGAGACCGGCAGAGGGCGACAAAGATGATCAAGGTACTGGAGTATCTCTCTTACGAGGAAAGGCTTAGACACTCGGGTCTGTTTAGCCTGGAGAAGACTGAGAGAGGATCTTATCAATGCTTATAAATATCTAAAGGCCAGGTGTCAAGAGGATGGGGCCAGACTCTTCTCAGTGGTGCCTGGTGACAGGACAAGAGGCAACAGGCACAAACTGGAAAACAAGAAGTTCTTTCTGAACATGAGGAAAAACTTCTTTCCTTCGAGGATGACTGAGCACTGTAATAGGCTGCCCAGAGAGGTTGTGGAGTCTCCTTCTCTGGAGATACTCAAAACCTACCTGGACGTGATCCTGTCCAACCTGCTTTAGCAGGGACATTGGACTAGGTGATCTCCGAAGGTCCCTTCCAATGCCTACCATTCTGTGATTCTGTGATTCTGTGATACAATCCCTTAGCACTGCATGCAACTGCATTTAGAAAGGAAAAGTTGTACCTGAGTTAGATGATAGGAGAGGCAAACTCTGGGAAGAGAGTGGAAAAGAACAGAGAAGAGGCTGGAGATAGGCAAGGAGAAATAAAGGAGAGAAAAATCACTAAAACTAACATGGAGGAAATACAGTCAAGATTGGGAAGACAAATAGACTGGGGTGGGAACCCCAAATACAGAACCATACAACCTTGGTACTCTCTCATTCTGATATGGTATTTAATTACAGACTTTTTTTTCTACCTCACCCCCACCTCATTCAGGCAGGAAGGACAGTGACTCAGGATCCTGCAGCTATTCAGTGATTTGTTTCATCCTCATTGTTTGGTGTGTGTCCCTAGGCATTATTTACTGCATGCTATTGAAACCCCTCTCTGTATACAGAATTATTAATTTCCTCATAGACTCATTCCAACCTTCACTTCAGCTGATTCAGCCCTTAGCTATATTCAGTCCCTGCCCATTAACTAAAACGTACTTACTGATTTACTCTTTTCCCAGCTCTATCCCTCAAATCATTCTTCCAGCCCCACTAAATAGTTCACGGAGACTGGAGCTGCTGACTCCCGAGGCTGTAAAGGAGTAAGCCTTTTTATTTTATTAATGTTCACTAATGGGTTTATTAATGCTCAGTAGGTATTTCATTTCGTTGCTTTATATTTCCTCCTAAGAGCACACACTCTGTCCTCCAGAGCTGTGCTTTATTTTGTATTGGCTGGCTAGCGAAGAAGTTCATTTGTCCTGTGCCGTTACTGCCATCTGCCTTGTCAGGCCTTTCTTGAAAATGAAACTGTGTCTCAACAACTTTGCCCTTGGTTAAATAAATAAGCCATAACTGTAGCTGTAACATCATTATCTGAGTATGAGTCTGAAGGTCTTAGGATTTATTAGGGTGATGTGGCCATTACCATTGCAACTTGACTTTATTGTATTCACCTTGCTGCATAACGGCATCTGTGCACCACTTGTTGTGTTACTGCAAAAAGGCTCTGCAACTTCAACTCTATTCTAAGAAGATTCTCCCCCTCCCAGACATACACACTAACACCCTTTTAGTCTTCCTTGCTTTCCTAATCTCTGTCCTTGGATTTTTTGTTTTGCCTGTTCGAGCTCCTTTCATCTCACTGACTTCTAAACAACAAGCAGTGAAAGATGCCAAATGTACTGTGTGCAATGACAACACAGATGGTATTTCTGAAAACAAATTATAGATGGAAGACTATAACAGTCATCTAGTACCAGCATTACTTAGGAGAAGAGGAAACATTCTCTACTAATATAATTATGATAGTTTGTTTCAAGTAAATGAATTTTTTAAATTAACATTATTTTATCTGTATTGTCAAGTTTAGTTTTAGGACTCAAAGTCCTCAAGAAGAAGCAGCAAACAGTAATAATAATAATAATAACATTGCTTTTAATTTCCATACACCATATGTTGACCTGCTACTATACAACACAGATACAGTGAGATTCCTTGCCTTGAATGCAATAACTTTCTAATTCTGCGCATGAATAATTTTGTCCACAGGCTATCCTCTACATTAAAACAAAAAAAAAAAAAAAAAAAAAAAAAGTACCGTTTGTGCAAAATGAAGGAGGCACTGTACATCCTTTGGGAAACTTGTGTCTAGAGAAATATCAGATTCTGAAAACTAGGGAGTCCACAGTCACATGGATGGTAATTCAAGCCCAGTTGCTGTCTCTGAGCAAAATCCCAATACACACGTTGTACTCATAGTCATTCAGCTCTTGCAGATAGTATGAACACTAGGGGATTAAGTCACATTTCCTCTCTAAGAGTCCTTACACCTGCTTTTCGATAGAGTTTATGTAATTTGTGTTCATGTAAGCAAAATTTTATACTAAGCAGGAAGTGTAGACTTCTGGCATGTGTTTAAACACTGAATTTACTTTATGAAAAAAACCAAGCAACCCTTAGATTAAATCTATAATATTTTAAAATTAATTTTATGAGTTCTTTGTCTTTGCTTTGGAGTTTTTTTTTATAAGCCCCATGAAACATATTTTCAACATTATATCAAAACATAAATTCCATATCAGAATCTCTTAATAATACTCAGAATGCATTCACAAAAATATTATACACCTGCATAATCAAGAAAAGTAAAAAAACAAGGAACCATGAGCAGAGACAATGCCAGTGGAATATGACCACAGATCATTCTTAGAAATCTTCTTTTTATGGGCTTTGAAAATACTGTGCCTGTATGTAAATATGATTCTATAGTCAAAGATATGGTTTCTTGAACCACACAAATCATCTTACATCTGTGCTAAATAGATACTCCTCCAGCTACTTTTCAATTTTGAACGTTTATGCCAATCTCTTTTAAATAAGATCATATGCTGAAAAGGATGTATGTTAGAAACTGTAAAAAACAAGCTATATTTGTTTTCTTCTTTGTCATATTTTTCTCTCAGTAATCCTGTTTCTCTAACTTAACTTGCTCTGGCTATTTTTTCCTCCTTTTTTGTTTTTCAGACTCAGATTTCCTTTGTTTCCCCTTTTTGACAGATACTTGTCTTTCTAAATATACAATAAACTTTGTGACTATCTTTTTTTCTTTAACTTGTCTTCTCTTTGCCTTCTAGAATTTTCTTCTTTCACTGATTCAGATGCAGGTATTTTTGTAATCAGCTACCACTGTCTTTACCACTTGCTTGCTCCAATGAGTCTTTGTCCTCAAACTGAAAACATATTATACTCTTTGTAATCTTAAAAATTCACACTTTATTTTACATCTTTTTTCTATTTTAATTCTTTTTATCATTACCGAATGCTTTGTCATACTGTCTATATTGAGTTTCTTTTGGTCAATGATATTTGCTTTCTTCCCAGAAGCAAATTCTATACCTTATGCTTTAATCAGATTACTCTGACCAAAGTAATTTTTTGTTTAGTGATTACTTTCTAATTTCAACTACTCCATCCTTTCTTTTCCTGGCTAGCTGCCTTCAGCCTTGTTAAATGCCCTCTTATTGAAATATAACTCTTTTTTTTGTTTCCATTACTGTGTTTGTTTCTGTTTCTACCACTAATTGTTCTTTAAACTTGTTCTTCAGAGAATCGTCTTCTTTTTCCCCATCCATTAAAGAATTATTTCTTTCTTATCCCATGAAAATTTTTTCCGCATTTGTGCATCAAACCAAATTCATCATTGTTTAAACAGAGATCTCAGTACCTCTCTCTATACTCCTACCATTTTAATATTTTCTGTATACTTGCTGATGGAATCTCTTCTGATTCTCAGGTTGTTGATAGTGATGATAAGCAGCATCAGGTCCAATATTAATCCCTAAAGAATGACCAGGTACTGAAATGAGGCTGATCAGCTTCCCTAGATTCTCCTTCTTGCCGCTTTTGGAGATGAGTGTGACATTTTAATTTTTCAAGTTAGCAGGTTACTTTTATCTTTCAAAGACAACAGAGAATGGTCTTGCAATGGTGTTAGCAAAGTCACTCAGAACCCATAGATTTGTCCCATCCGATGCATGTCAGGGCAAAAGGTCCCATTTAGATGTCCAATTAATTTAAAGTTCCAACAATTGTATTTGTATTGCTTTGTTGACAGCTATTTGTATTGTTTTCAACCCACCGTAGTTAATTTTTTTTTATTTTTATTTTTTAATGATCTGACAGTTATTTATGTATTAATCTTTCACAATTAAAAGATAACTGAGCAATTAAATCATTTTTTGCTACTGTTACACTTAGCTTTTAAGGAAAGAACGTGTCTTATGCTCTAGGTCAAACAAGATAACTTATATGAAATAGCATATGATTTTCACATAGGTGACCCTGATGTTCATAATATATTTCTGTATTCCATGTTTTGCTTTTCTACAGTGCTGTTACTAGAGCGATTGCCTGTTATAACCATTTTTTTTTCCTTACATTAATCTTGCTAATAGTTGTGGTGAAAAAAAAAAAAAAAAAAACAACAAAAACCCCAACCTCCCAAAAATTGCTTAACTGCTGTGTCCCTACTCAGAAGTCAATATCTCTGCATCAGGAAGAGAGTTGAAAAAATACAGATGGTCAAAGGGCATTAGAAATAGACACCCACTAAATCCGTATGTATTTCATGGATCTTTAATCTCTCTGAGGTTTTTTGGTATTTCAACACTTAAGAAAAATGTAACTTGCCTTTTAAAAATGTGCTGTCATCTATGCTTAAAGATAAGAACATAAAAATATAGATGTGCCCTGCTGAACTTTAAGTGCCTCACTGAAGTACCCATGGAGCATAGAACCATGGGAGTATGGTCACCTTACACTTCATCAGTAATCAGAGGAAACCAGTGGAAACCTAAAAAGAATAATTTAGTGGGCTAAATAATCTTCCAGATTGGTTGTCTATCTCCATTGATTGTAAATGACATTGAGAACTTCCGGTCTTCGGTTTCATTTGAAAAATTAAGAAACTTTAGGTGTCAAGGCTATGACTGAGGAATCTAAATACCATCATAACAGTTAAACCTTTTGGACCTGTCTTTTTTGCAGAGCCACGTCTATAGCAATAAATAAATACAATATAGGCAATATTTCTTATAACTTTATTTAACTGATTATTAACACTAGAGGTAATGAAATTTTATGGTATTTGGAGTAATTCTATGTTTGCAATTACATTTGATTATACATCTTTATGTGTTTTATAATTAAAATACATTGAATGTGCTCTTTTGTTTCATAAATATGTTAAATACTGAATGACTCTGTAGCATAGAAATTCCTTGAACACATTCTGTCTATATGCACAAGGAATTTATCATGTAGATGTTCATATTAAACATCTAAGCAAATAAAGAAATGCCCCAGAGACTTGTAACACTGAACTGCCATAGTTCATTTATTGCTATATAATTACAAAGAATGTTTAACCATTCTTACTCTGTTTATCTAACCCCACCTTCTAACACACTTATGTTTGGGGTCACAGGATGAGAAGAACTATATTTCTAAAATATTTGTCAGTTAACTGGGCAAAAATGCCTTTCTGAAATGAAAGTTTTTTAAAACAAAAGTCAAGTTCCCTTGTAATGCAGAAGTTACATTGCAAGTAGAGGTACATGTACTATTATCCTAATGGGATGACTTTTACCTTCTATGAATCACAGTTAAGATTTTTGGCATAAATTAAGTTGTATTTAGAATCAGTGCTGTTATTAGTTTAGTTTAGGTCTTGTTTTATTGTTACCAATGTCATATTTATTCATTTTTTAATCTTCACACATAAGTATTTCAAAAGTATGTGAAATGTCTGCAGTCATGTTCACTTTCTTTGTAGTAACTTGTAAAGGAACAATAGTTACATTTACTTTTCAGATTTTTCAGAACTGAATGTGTGTAGTAATTATTATACAAAATAGAATTAAGTTCTTAAGAACATAAAAGGGTCACAAGGGTAAGACTGAAGGTCCATCTACCGTAGCATTTTGTTTTTGTTGTGGCAGCCAAAACGAAATACCTAAGAGCAGAAGAAGAGAGCAAGGATATATGACCCTTTGTCTTGGTTTCAGCTGGGATAGAGTTAATCTCCTTTCTAGTGGCTGCTGTGTTTTGGGTTTGGTATGAAAGGAATGTCGATAATGTATATTGCTTTAGTTGTTGCCAGGTGATGTTTATATTAGTCAAGGACTTTATTCAGCTTCCCATAGAAGCTGAGAGGGAGCATAAACAGAATAAGCTGGCCAAAGGAATATTCCATACCACAGACATCATGCTTAGTATATAAATGGGGGTTGGCTGTGGGGCAGGGATCCATGGTCACTGCTCGGGATGGGATGGGCAACTGATCATCAGGTGGTAAGAGCGAATTGTGTTGTATTACTTTATTTTATATATTCTTTTACAATTATTATTGTTATTATTGCTATTTTCTTTTTCCATTACTGTTCTATAAAACTTTATCTCAAACACAAGTTTTTTTTTTTTCCTTTCCTCTCCTTTTTTTCCTCTTCTCTCTGAGGGGGAGGGGGATAAGTGAGCGAGTGGTTGCATGGTCCTAGTTGCCGGCTGAGGTTAAACCACAACACACTTCCATATAAGTATCCTCTTAAATTCCAAACAGTTCCAGATGGCATTTTCATGTAACTATCAATAACCCCAGCATCTTGCTGCTGGAGAGTAACTTATATTTAATAATTTTTAAAGTGTAAAGTTTAAATAAGAAATTAGGAAATCCTCTTCCCACGTGCTTTACTTTACGTTATACATTGCAGTAATTTCACTTGTTATGAAATCTAACACAATTTTGCCAACAAATGCAGTCTGAGCAACAAAAGTGCATGTACCTTCATTCTGCTCTTTGATCGTATTTCAAGGAATGAGTATCAAGTCGTATCAAGTAAGTACCACACCCATATATTTGTTGATGTCCCCACTTGTAAGAATATTTCATATTACAAGGATGAACACCACATTTAATCATGTCATCTTTTTCTTTTGATATGGACTTTTGTACAGTGAGCACAGAACTGAGATAAACATTTTTTTTTAAATATAAAATACTAAGCAATAGTCTCTGTATTTGAAGAGTAATTCTCCTGAGCTTATGGTTTCCAGGACACATACACACTAAGCATGTTTTATTGCCACTGTGATGAATTATTAAAAATGAAGTTATAAGGAACAAAGAAGTTATCCTTTTAAACAGGATTAACCATGGAAACTCGCCCTTCTCTCAATCTCCCCACAATAAAACTGACGCATTCAAGATACAAGACACTATATTGGCAGCGTAAACTGTAATTCAAGCTTTTCTACAGCTCACAAAGATGATGAAGTTAATTGGTACTCTAGGCCTCTTGCCTTTTCTTTTTTTTTTTTTTCCTTTTTTTTTTTTTTTAACTTAGATCGCAAGGCCTTCAGGACAGGTCGGTCCCTCAGCAGGTAGTCTTTTTATTCTAATGTTAGCCATCTAAAGGCTAAGTATCTTGTGAGATATTCAGCTTCAATGAGGAATGAGAGAGAGACAGGGAGTGAGAGATATCTCTATTGAATAAAGAGGGAGTCAAGTCTAGGTAACTATATTTCAAATTGCTGAAGTTAGATGTGATTAATTCCATCCTTAATAGTTTAGTGCAGTGCCTGGCACAGGAAAGTTTTAATATTTATAGGCAACTTGAAGCTACTGAGGTACAATTAACAAGAATGTAATAGTAAAACCTGTGCTGTTTAAGCTAAGAACTGTAAGATTCTCGTGCCTTTTTCCCTACATTTGACTTCGAATTTCAGTAGCAGACACAAGTTTGCCCTCTATACCTTGTTGGTAAGGTGTTCAGTCCCACTTGATGTGTCATCGTTTGTATGAGTACACAGAAACAGGCAACTAAAGATCCCATAGTACACTTCATTAGACTAGTTCCTGCTGTCGTGGCTTTATTCCAGCTTGGGTAATTATGTTCTGCCTACCTACGTTTCCTGGGGTTTCAATTGGACATGCTATTCTTCTGGACTTGCTGCTTCAATTTGTTATGTAATGTTCATGTGTGTTGTTGAGTACTTGCTGCATTTCAATGGTAGGTGAAGTGAATCTTATTAACACCTACAACTCGCACAGGCTGAATGAACAAATCTTGTACAGCACCTGGAGTTCCAATGATGAGAGATGCTGCAGAAGTGAAGAGCAGGTATCATTAACTTGTCCTTAATCTTTGTCAGCGTTCAAAGTTCATAGTCAAAGCATGTGAGTCATATGATGTTAAATGTTTTCTTCTTAACGAAGTATTATGACATACCATAAAGGACCAGTAAATTAAGCAAATAATATATAAATGAAGATAATATAACAATATTTTGATGTAATACAGAGGAAATGCAATACTACTGAAATCTTTAAAAGGTCATCTTGGCTGGGTTTGTAACAAACACAAATTATCAGATAATTTACTGAAATAAAATTAACTGATTTTCTTGAAAGAACAGAAAATTCACTTTCCCACTGGAGATGAAAAAGGATTATTTTTTTTCCCCTGATACACAGAGCAATATACAGTTAGTTAGATTTGGTTAGAGTTAACTATTCCTCTTCCTGAAGACATTAATAATTTAATATTGTTGGAAACAGCACACTGGACTGGCTGGAAGAAATGACCGTAATAGAATCTTAGAATCTAGGGCCAGAGGGACTGCTAAATGTTTTGGTCTGATCACTAGACAATGCATTTCACCCAGTTTGATATATTAACAACAATATTTGTTTGGATTGTAAATTCCTGTTGTATGACGGTGAACCACAGGAAGACAGAGGCTGTCAGGGGTAAATTCTTTACTGCTTTGGACTGCTATAATAACCTGCCACATTTCTGTTAGAATGTTAACATGAGGGCACCAGCATATATTGTCTTTACAGAGAAACACACTGGTGCACTTTCCCCGCTACTCAGACACTAAGCATTACTTAAGTTTAAGAAAATATTCTGGGGTATCCTGCAATCTTTTATTTCCCTCCATAAACCTCAACATCTTTCCTGTGCCATTAGTTAAAGATTCAACATATCTGTGGCCAGAATCTTGTACACCATAACCAAACTGCCAGATATGGAAAAGTTTTTGAGCTTATACCATCCTCTCTGGCCATGTCCTGACCCCACAATCTCCAACAGATGCACATTAGCGGTTTTATCATCAATTTTATCTCTCGCCCTCTTGTATCCCACAGGTACATCTCATTCTGTTACCCCAGGTACACATATGGCAAGGAACTTCCTACCTGGACAATCAGGGGATCAGAAACTAGGAGTCCATACCAGTAACTAATAGTACAAATACAGCCTTAATTGATCTTACTTTGTCTTTGTCTGTTTACAGTAAACTTTTTGTGTCATAATCACCTTTAGGGGAAATGGAAAACTTGGCCTAAACTTTTAGTTTATTATAAGACAAAGAAATAATGAAAAAGAGTGAAAGAACACAGGAATCACATGATAGGAAACTGGAGAAATGGTCACTCTCTCATCACAGAAATTAGAAAAAAATTGTTTCTTTGTGTGACATTTCTAGTGCCATAGGGAGTTACATTATTTCAAAAGGTAATGAATCCTCTGAAACTATTCTGAGAATTATAACACTGACATTGGCTATAAAGACTTCCCAAAAAACCAAAAATCCCAGTAAAAGAAAGACATTTAGTTTCAGTTACTTTAATTTCAAAATTCAACATTCAAAGAAAAATCATAAGAAATATGAAACTGAATAATGTTATAACTGCATCATGTACAATATTTTTTCTACATAAAATAGTTTTGAAATCTATGTTTCAAATAGGACGCCAACCACATCATGTCTATGAGTGTTCCAGAACCATTGTATCAGAAGAGCTTATTTCATATAGAGGTGATGTTAGAGGGTTTATAGCACAAGACTGGGTGATTTTCTCAAGAGTCTCTCATTCTCCTTTCTCCTAAACGCACTACAGGCAATGCTGACTGCTTTAATCTTTCAGAGAAAACCTTATAGTCAGCCACACTTAGTCAAGTTCGTTATGTGAGTCCTATCCTCTGGGCCCAAACTCTTCAAGCTAGAACATGACCTACAGTAGAGTGTTGCTTGCCTTAGCTTTGTCCCTTCCTCCAGGCACAGATGAATGGGAAATGATTAAAATAGGTCACGTTAAGCTGGAAATACTTCTTTTTGTGAATGAGCTATGAGGGAACCCAGGTGACCCTGTTACAGACTTCTAAAGTTATATGAAATAAATCTCACATGGGCTATCCATAAAGTCCAATCAATTGTTTTACATCTTTTTCACAACTCCTTCCATGGACCCTAAGTTTCCCAAAAATCCTTTCCCAGAATGCCGGCGTGATGAGCTATAATTTACACTGATATGTAACAACTGAAGAAAAAATGGCACTGTGATTTTAGAAGTGGTCCCAAGCTGCTTCTAAAATTCATTAGGTGGCTTGAAAATATAGTAAAACACAGGCGTACACAGACCAGTGCCTCAGTTTCCCTTTTATCATTGTACATTCTTTATTCAAATGTGAGAGGAATTCAGAAATTACTCCACATCTCTTCTCTCATCTGTAAATGGCTTCATTTCTGAATTTTGAGTTATCTTTTTAATTTTCCCTCTCTCCTTCCTCTTCATCTGTGTCTTCAGTTGTAAAGGTCCTTAAAGAATGACAGCTGGATTCTTGCTTCCTCTTTCTTGCTTATGTTACCTTTATCTAGCCAGTACAAGAATAACATGACACAAAATGAATTAACTGTCTTTATTAATTTCCAGCATATTAACACTAAATATAAAATAAGCATACTCTTGTGCAAAGTGCCTTATGAAGTATTGCTCCTCTCATAACTATAATTCAAAGTTGTGAGTATGGGAGCACTTGGTGGGAACTAACACTCCAGCTTGCTACATAGTGACTTTCCTGAGCAAAGAATTCTCTTTTATAGACTCTCTCTCTTTAAGACTGTGTCAACATTTATTTCCTTCCTTTTCTGGGAATATTTTATTCTCTGAAATCACAGTCCTACCTTCTCTTCTTTCTTGCACAGTGATGTTGAAGCAGCATGGCTTTATTTAGGTTGCAGATATATTTTTTTAAGTACTGATAGCATTTAATATCTAACACCATAATACTTATGAATACTTACATTGCCTTTTGCTTCACCACTGCCTCTGTCATTTGTGGACTATACCAGAAACTAAGTGAACAGGAAATTGCATCACATCCATTTTATCATCTCAAGATCCCTTTTGAGTCCCCACACAAACATTTTTTTTAAATTTGTTTCAAGTTTTCCCATGTAATTGCACGGATGCCGGGTTGGTGTCTTTTTGTTATTGCTTTTCTTTCTGGATGACCTTCTATCTTTCTGATTAATAAAATGTGTATATCTTTAGTCTCTCCTTCACTCAGGAAAAAAAGGAGTTCCTGATATTTTCCTTACCGTGTGTTTCTGCAAGACCTAAAGCTACCATCAGACTTGTATTACAGTTCTTCTCAGCTCAAATAAAAACAATGTAGTGCTGAGCCTGTAACTATGCTGAATCTCAGATTTTGTTAAACTACTGTTCAGATTTTTTTTCAAAGACAAACATGGACATTATACCATTAACTTCATACTCTTTAATACAAGTCTTATGTAATTTATCTAGGAAGAGATAAGTCAAAACTGATCTAGTATAGAATTTGTTCTTGAAATACAAGCAAATTTTTCAAATGAGCACAATTTTAGGTTACAGAGTCACAGAATAAAACAAAAAAAATGAACAAAATGAACACGTGAAAAAAAATATTGTAACAAAGTTAATGATTTGGTGATAGTATTGCTAGGAGAAAAACATTGGAGTTTTTTAATGAATTGTAGGAATAGGTTCTTTCACGATAAAAATAAACATAAGAATAGACTGTACAGCTTCAGATAACAAGAATACTTCTTACATTAAAAAGCAGATTCATTTGAGGATTTATTTAAAATGAATAGGATTGATAAGCAAATACTAAATGGTCTAGGCAGTTATGTAAAGTAATTTAAGAATGCCATAAGGAATTGTTTCAAAAAGTTCAGCCAACAGAAGCTGCCATTTTACCATATCTAAGTGGGATGCCTTCCTGCTTTGAAAACAAATATGAAATCAAGTATCTTTAGATGGAAACACATAATTTGACCAATTGACTGTATTAAAAAGAGCAAAGTAATTGCTCTGACTTTCTATTTAACTTTTCATCATTTTTCAGGTAGCCATATATGAATTAAATCTCACAGTCAACATACAAGTTTATTCTCTTTACAACATGATGAAGCATATTTCAGGAATATATTAGAGAAGGACCCAATTGTTTGAGAATAATTCGGAAGTTGGTAACCAGGGAATAAACTGATTTACAATCCGTCTAAATGTTTTGCCTTCTACTTCTGTCTGCTCTGACACATTTGATATAGGCACTCAGTATCTGTTTCTACTGTCCTCATTATCTGAATGTGCAGTCTAATGAGTACCTGGGTGAGGCTATAAACAGGAAGGTAAGTTGAACGTCCAGCCAGTCAAACAACAGGGTACTGTAAAGGTCAATGTTTAAGTACGCTGTTATAATTCATAGAATATGTGAGGTAATAAAATTATCTTACCTCAGTTGTGTGACAATGGTTATAACTAAGAGAAAGTGGCACACTGTTGTTCTGCAAGACTGATAGCAATGAGAATGAAAATAATACTGAGTTTGAACAACTCTGGATCTTTGCAGATGGAGTATTCATAATGGAAATCTGTTCTTTCTGATAAATGTAACCCAGGACATTATATCTTCCATTGTAAATGTTCAGAGGACGAAGAATGCACCACTAGAGTTTTAGGCTTCTGATCTCACAGGAGGCAGTACAGCCTGTTGAATCCAACTGAATAAAGTCCCTATGCAGTCAATGAGCAGGCAGACAACTCTGAGGGTATGAAAGGGTGAATAAATCAGTCCACATAATTTTGAGGCTTTGTTTTTTCCACTGAATGTAGCTGTTCTTTCAATGCTTTCAGAGAATGCTGCTTGTTTGGTGTCTACTTCTTCCTCTTAAACTACAGAGAATCACAGGAAATGCTAGAGGTATATAACCACTTGGGATCTCATCCCTCCTAGGAGACAGGCAGAGAATGGACAAGTCCAACTCCTTACGTTTTTTACATAATACTTGTAGGGTGAAAGCATACACTCACAGAGTAAGAGTCTAGCTTCTAATCTCTGAGGCTGAGAAAGACTTAATTCAGTTTTCCTGTTCCACAGATGAGTATCTTCTCAATTAGATCATGAATGTCATAGCTAGAAATATTTATAGTGCACCCTAGGATGATAGGACCAGAGGTACTTAGGAACAGAGAAAAAAATAAAAGGCAAATTTAGCCAGAGGATTTACCTGGAGGAGAGGGAGATTTAAAATTCTGAATCCATGCCTGCAATTATATTTGCTTACTATTCAATGACGATCTTATAGAAAATACATAACTCATCCAAAAGTTGCATGCGTCTGAAACTGTTGTACTACATCAAGTGCATTTTATGTGAGTTAAAGCAACATGCTTTATATGAGGAGATGAGAATTTAACATTGGTCTAATAAAAACAAAATCTGAAAGGTCTTACTGTCCAGTGACAATTACACTAACACTTGTAGTCCAAATTATCCACCTGTTACAAATATTTCTCATTAGTAATACAGTCGTAATTATTAAGCTCAAACCTCCTAATATCGACATTTCCTGTGGTGTTATGCTCGCTCCTTCAAGTACCCTCAACCTGAAGTCAAGGTCTATCTTCCTCAGATGAGTGGTCACAGTGAGTCATCAGTGCTCTAAGTTTTTTACTGGAAGAAGGACACTGATGGTAAGGGTTTCTTCCCTCTCAGCCTTAGGTCATCTCAGAGTTACTTCCCATGTTTTCAAACAGTCTGCTGCTGACATGTCTTTCTGGTTGGTCCAAGATTTTAATTTTACAGTGTCTAGTCTTTTGTTAGATCTTTTTCACATATGGCATATTTTTAGGGTAAAATCAGATAACTGCACAAAACTAAGGTACAGCTAAAACCAAGATAGGCAGTTATCACCTGCTCATTAGATTACTTTGTTGCCTCAAGAACAGACAATCCAGAAAATCTTGCCAAGTCCTGAAGTGTTATTAAACTGATATAAAGCTTGTGGCTGTGACCAGTAATAGCAACACATGGCCACAGATCAACAGAAATCTGGGCAGATTTCGTTCTGACTGCTTTCTCTTCTGTATCTAAACAGAATAACCTGTGCAATGACAAGAGAGTCAGAATTTTAAGTTTCTATATAGGATTTAGGTGGACATAGCAGGATTTACTTGACTTGGTGCCATGTATGTTTTCTAATGCAGCTGTACAGTTCCTAGGATGTAAAACTGCAAGAGCTCACAAGTGTGAGCAATAACTATAATAACATGCTTTAAAATTGATAAGTCCCTCTGAATATACACATATATATACAGTACAGATGAAAACCTGTTTTTTTTTGTTAATACCTCAAAATCAAACCTGTTCTTTCATATGAATCTCCACTCTCCTTCATTCAAATGCTTTAGGAAACTTCATACCCATGTATAGGTTGTTTGCAGTCAAACTGACTTTTCTGTAATACCTCAGGCTATTCTAGTGTAGTACTTAGATACAAATTGTTTTAATAGTGATAAATTATTATTTCTGGAGCTCTACTTACTACAGTTATTTCCTAAATTCACTCTCTGCTACTGTCTAGTCCTTGACTGAGTCTGCAGAATTATCTCCCGTCATCTCAGTTACTTTCACAGCCCTTCTGTGCTCCCTTTTTTTTTTTTTTTCCTGAAAATAATCTGGTGTCTCTCTCTAATCTGTCCATCATAAATTGTCTTTCAGAGGCATCAAGAGTAACCTTCCTAGTACATGAACCCCATGGCTGCCTTTACTTGTGTGCGTTGTATTTCCTGTCTTCAGATATTTTAGTCTTTGAACTGTATCCTGTACCCTGTCACACATGAATGTGTGTGTTCATATCAACATATTCTGCTCGTTCAGATTATATATATTTTCTGCTATGAGTTAGACTAAACTAGGCAGTTTGGTTCTTAACTTTCCTTTAAGTAAATTTCAGCTACTGACAGGCTAAGTTTATGGTTCTCTGCAACTTTTATCTGTGCTCCAATTTATGGTTTTGAATGTTACATTACTATTTAATGCTACTTCTTTATTCCAGGTCCCGCTAATTTGGTCTTTAAATGGAATTCTTATACAGTGCTGTGTGCTTCGTTCAGAAATTGTGTCTTATTTTCTTATCTTGTTTCTACTGCTCTTGGTTTCCTCTTTTGCCAAAAACATATTATTCTTTTGCACTTTTAATTGCAATTTTCAAATGTTGGAATCTATTTGGACCTATAGCTGCTTTAATACTATATGCCTTTTTCATTTTTCTCTTTTTTTTTTTTTCCCTTTTTTTTTTCTTCAAAGTACTTGACCTTTGCCCTTTTTAATTCATTTTAATTCACTCTATGTTGCAGTTTTTGGTTTTCAGCTTCATTTCCAGCTAGCCTACTTTGCCTGGACTATCTCATTTTCCTTCCAGAGTTTTCATTGTTTCCTCAAAAATTTCTAAAGATTGACATAATCTAAAAGATTTTGAAGTGCTAATTCATGTGGGGTCCTTTTCTGTGACTTTGGTTCTTTGACTCAAATCGCTATCACATGGAATCTATTATAACGGAATCTTACAAACTACTCTAGCTACACGTATGCCAAATTAATTTAAGTATTTCTGCACCTGAATCTTTGAACTTTGACTTTTCTTGAGAAGGTAATCTTATAGAAAAAGCTTCTGTCATTACAACATTAAAGAGAAGTTCTCACATGTTTCCATTGTCCTTAAATTCAGAATTTCCATAGAGATGTTAAAACATCCCTTTAATATATTTTTTCATAGGATTCTGTAACATTATAAGTCAATTTTATGTCTCTGAGGATTTTTGCTTGCTTCAGTCTTGGTTGTTTTTCTCTCACTCTTTGCTTGCTGAAGTCCTTTGTTTTCCTGGGCTGTACTTCTTCTATCACAGGGCATTTAAACTCATAGAATCATCAGAATATTTGAAATAATGTGGGGTTTTGTTTCTTTTATTAGTAGTATTATTATAATCATGTTATAAGGGGAGTTTGGAGCACGTGTGTCAGAGCTGACTTTTTTCACTGAATCTCTCTTGGGAATACTTTCAGTGCAGAAGTCATACCAACTGATACAGACATCTAAAATAAGTAGTAGGTTCTCTTCATTAATTGTAGAAGCAGTTTATCTCAGTTGTATATTTAGTCTGTGGTTGATTGGTTGACATAATCTACTTTTCTCAGCTTCAGAGCAGAACTCTATTTTAGTATTTATTTTTTAAAAAAAGAAGCGACATCGCCTACAATTATTGAAATGTGTATATATATATGTTTATATATTTTTTATAAAATGTCTTTGCTGAAATCCTTACACTCAAACATAGAGATAAAGGGCAGGTGTTGTTTATCTTCTTTATTACGTATCTGACCCTAAAACTTCCATTACAGTTATCATCTGAATTCTCAGTGAGGCAGTTAGACCTCTGTCTAGCTGTCCTCTGGAGTGAATATGCAATCCTTTCCCATGTTTTCTTGCCTCTCTATGAAACACGTTCACCATCAGTTTTTATGGAAGGTTTTATTTCTGTGCAGTGTCCACCTATGACACTACCAAAATCCTTAACTTTAGCCCATAGTGTAAATTAAAGTTAATTAGTAGAACTTTTCATCTGAACTTTCTAAGTAATAAGAGAGATAAAAGCAATAACTAGATATGTTACTATCGATGTACATAGCAGAATCTCACTATTCTCTTATTCCTAATGTTAATAATGCTAAGAATTTATACATCTGATTTTTCTACATTAAAGTTTGTATTCCAGAGCTCCATTCTTTACATAAATAATTTTGAAAAACGTGTTGATGCTTACAGTATAGGTTTCTACTTACTTGATTTTTTAAAATTAAGGAGTTGGGTTAGTGAACAGAGTTGCAAAGTATTTGGAAAGGGGAATTAATTTAAATAAAAATCTAGCTATCATTGGTGGGTTTTTTTACAGGACAATACACAATTTCTGAACAGCTCTATTGCCCTTTTAATAAAAGCTAAACATAAATGAAGGCTGCTTTTTATGTGAAGTGGAGAAGTATAATTAACTTACCAGTAGGTGCCCAAGGTTCCCCAGAATAAGTACTTACATAAACTCAGTTCATTTCTAATGAGTGATCTAAAAGATGATGCAAGATGTAGAGAAGGTCTGTATTTGTGAAGTACTGATTCCAGCAGAAGTTTAGGTCATGACACTTGAGAGAGATTCAAGTAATGTTTAATGGAATGATGGTGGAAAATCAATAACAAGGATAAAAACTAAAGAAAAAAAAAAAAAACAACTAGGGGATTATATTCTGGCAAAAAAAAAAAAAAAAAAAACGAAACCAAAAAACAAAAAACAAAACAGCGAAAAAACAAACAAAAAGCAAAACAAAAAACCAAGAAAACAAGTCCCCATCTCTCAGAAACATGCATTAATTATGAAACCATGTTCACACATTGCAAAGTATTGTAAGAAAATAAGAAATATTTAGAAAACAGGCAAAAAAATCTTACATTCTTCTCCAGGAAATTTTGTATATGACTTTGATGTTGGCAGGAATGAGCTCCCAGTTAGGAAAGAGTTATATTTTTTAAAAATGCTTTTTCCTTCAAAAAAGTGATCATCTTTCCTGGATGTTTTTCAGTTAATTGAAACAATAACAATTAATTGATTAGATCTATCTTACCATGTTTGAAAAATTGTTGATAAAGCTATCTGTCATTTTTGGCTCCATACTCTTTTGACACAAAGTAGATATTCATTGTATCACATTGACTTGTATTAACAAATAACACTTTAACTTAAAAACTAAAATGAGGACATAACATATTTTATCTGCTTTTTTCTAATTAGTTATGAAAAGTTTTTGCCTTTAGGGTTATTTTTCTTAAACTGTTTGCTGATGTGTGCTGTTAGGGACAAATAATTTTAATGTCTCTTCAGACTTTGGTCTCTTTAAATCATTGCTGGATTATTCTTCTAACAAGTTCTTCTTACCTTTTAATTTTAAGATTATTTTTGCAAGGACATATTGGTGAGAAGATAATCAAATTGAGTTACCTTAATATTCACCAGTGGACACAGTGAAACATAAAGAAAAATTCCTTTGTTTTGTTTTGTTTTTGTTTTTTTTTTTTTTTTTCCTATTAACCAGATAGGAACAGGGTATTGAGAAGGAATGACACTGGACACTCCTTGGAAGACAAAAAAGAAATTTGTAATGTAGGAAAACAAATAAGCAAGAATTGTTTCTTTCCTACATTTTTTTTCTCTTAATATAACTTTGAAATGCCCTCAGATTTTTATTTTTTTTAATAGCTAGTTTAAAAATAATACTGTATAGCAGATTAAGTGTTTTAAATAAAAAATAATCCTGGTTTATGTAATCACAGGTTTCTGAATGCATCTTGGGTGTATTAAATTACATGATCAGATGATTCATATTTCTTCAAAGCTGGAGAAAGCTTATCTGTGGAAAGGACATCAAAATGCATTTATAATGAAAGTAAATTGCTAGTCCTGTAATAAAAACAGCAGCAAACATCGGAAAATGTAAGGATGATATCTGATCTATTATACTAGAGGGAAACAGTCAAATACTGGAAGAAGTGGAGTTAATCTTTCACCTAGGATAGTAAACCAGCACCTTATAGATTAAATTAATGTTATTACTATTGCTTTATTAGAGGGATTTATCTTTCTTTCTTTTTTTTTTTTTATTCTTCTTAGTTCACTCAGACTTTAACCTCTGATTAAGTCAAACCTTCATGTCCTGGTTTATAAATGTCCTTGTTTTTATAAAGGCAACCCCCACCACCACCCCAAATAACCCCCTGACCTATCCCCAAGTCCGCCCTCCTCCCCCCTCAAAAAAACCCCAAAACCCACAACCCAAAACAATAAAACTGACCTATCTGGAGTTAAATTTTTACAGTTCATGCAAATTTTACACTTTGCATTTGCATATGTATAATAAATATATATATATATATTTAATGGACTGTATCAATCCACAGAGAAAACATTTACTAATAAACTGTTAAAAAATTTGGTATCTAAGACCAGGTAATAATATTTTTCTGAAATCAAAATAACTCATATTCTGTTCCTAATTGGATTAAATCAAAGTACCAGCCCACCTATTCTAGTTTGGCTGTTATGACTATAGTTCAATACATTCAATAAATGAACATATTGAAAATCTGGATTTCACAATAAATTTAATAAAATGTGATTTAATAAATTTTCATAATCATATTTAGTTCTGGTGCATATCTAGTCAATGTCTTAGCACAAAACTCCACTCTTTCACTATCAGGTGATTTTTTTTTTTTTTTTTACTCAAATTTACTCAAATTATTTTTTTTTACTCAGGCTACCAAAATACAAGCTTCTGAACTTGACCTTTTTCGGCTTAATGAAACTATTCCACACTTGACCAATTTTCTTACCTGGCTATAATTTTCTATGGCCAGGGATAAAACAAAGAACCTACTGAAAACAGGATGTGACTTTTAAATGTAAATCAGAATAAACCACATAGGTATTATCCAGATATTATCCTTTCCAGGGAGGATAACTATTTATCTTGTAAAACATTCTCATTATTTTTTTCTTTTTTTTTTTTTAAACAACTGTACCATCAACAATCATGATTTTGTTTAGGTTATGCAAAGACAATTACCAACTTGTTTTAATATTCACTGTTGAAAAAATAGGACTTTAAAAAAAAACCAAATAAACAAATAAACAAAACCCCACAACCATTCACAGTGAGGGATCATAGATTCATAGAATCATAGAATGGTTTGTGTTGGTAGGGACATTAAAGATCATCTAGTTCCAATCCCCCTGTCACGGACAGGGACACCTTCTGCTAGACCAGGTTACTCAAAGCCTCATCCAGTCTGGTCTGAACACTTCCAGGGATGCGACATCCACAATTTCTCTGGGCAACCTGTTCCAATGCCTCAACACCCCCACAGTAAAGAATTCTTTCTAATATCTAATCTAATAGAAAAAGTCAAAGAGTGAATACATTAGGACACTGATCTTTTTTTTTTTTTTAATACAGAATGCAGCTTTTCTTTTGAGAACGAGGAAGCCTGCAACTACACTGAGAAGATGCACAAGCAAGCAGGCATGAGCATAAAATTTGGATTTGTAATACTTAATCTAACTTTATAGATAGTAAGTATTCAAAATAACATATACTTGAATGTTTAGATACTAAACAATAGTCATTAAGAAAAAAAATGAAAAAAGCAGGCATGATTAGATACTTCACATAGTTTATACAAGTAGGTTAGAAATTGTACTTAGCTACTCAATAAGGCAATTTTGTATTTAAGTGGATTCATTTGCTGTCTAGAAGAGACTGTTTGACTTTAGGGGGATAGAAGGGCTCCTAACATAGCTTCCCTGGTCAGGTAGCTGCTACGAAGTAGGAAGAATTTGGGCATCAAACTTAAAAAAATCTGCAGAGCCTTGTCAAAGACCAGAAAAAAGATATTACTGACAGAGTAAGAAACAAAACCAATAGAATTAATCATTAATATTAATGAGAATAAAAAGATAATGTTAGAAAAAAGTTTGATATTTTCATAACAGTTTTGGTTTGGTTGGTTGGTTGTTTTTTTCTTCTAATTGAATTTCTTCTCTCTTTGTGCTAATTGAAGAGTTTACAACTGATGCTCTGTGAAAGTGGTAGACTGTTTTCTGAAGGTTAATTTCACCTTTGTAACTATCAGTATTCACACTGCCAGTCAGGGAACAGAAGGATATATCCATCCAGCTTACATATCCATCCAAAACAGTTACAATTTTAAATACCCTACAGACATGAGCAAAAATTTTAAATAAATAAAGAAATGAAACATAAAACCATCTCAGTGTGTTATGCTACAAACTTCCTGATAAAATAGGTCTCTAAAGCCTATTTTAAATGCGTTATCCCTCTGTTACAAGTAAGAGAAAAGAGAAGGCAGTAACAAAAGGTGCAATGCTAAAAATATAACCAGTGTCTTATTCTGCTTTGCAGACTGTAAAAATTAAATATCACTAAACCTCAGTTATTAGTAACTAGAATGATAAGCAATTGGTCAATTCACAGAAAGATGTACAGGAAGCAACACTAGTCTGACATGCCAAAACGGTCATCTGTTGAAAAATACATATTGGTCACTAAAAAGGTTTAACTAGGGGAGAGGTAACTTCTCAACTCTCTATTTAGCTGTAGCATTGCTCATAAAAGTCATAGTTGACCCATTATTGTAGTTGTCTGTATGAAATAACGTTGCAGTACACAGAAATGACATTAGCAGCCCATAAATCGATAAGTTTTTAAATAAGAGATCCAGTTTACAGGGTGAAATAATAATTGAATGCAGTACTTTACCTTTCCTTTTCTAGCCATCACATACTATTAACCTTTTTACTCAGGATTTGGTTCTTTAACGGGAATGTTTCAGTAAAACACATCTGCTGTCTAAAGCCTGGTCCTGTTCCAGTAAACTCTAGATACAACAGAACAATATAATACTACTTGATGTTAAGGTATGAGAGCTTTTATTTATACACAGTTCAAGTAGATTCTCTTCTGCATAGCCTTTTACCTTTTTTTTTTTCCCCTAAGTCCTAGGATGGTATATTAATTCTCACTTGGCCTTAGTACAGTTCATTTGAAAGCATTTTTTCCCTAAATTAAGTTTTTCTTTTAGACTCAGACACAGGGATAAAAAATAGTAAGCATATTCATAAAATAAGTTTTAAAAATGTTTTAGGTCAAAGAGAGAGCTTCTTTCTGCTCACACTGAAATAGGGTTTTCAGGTTTCTTGTGAAAAAATATTTTTCTAGCTTAGTTGTTTTTTTGTTACTTTATGAGAAAGTTGCTCTGCTAGAAGTCAGCGTTTCAAGTGAATAATTATTTGAATTGCCAGATATGATAGCATTAAAGATTTGAGACCTATTATTACAAAATTGAAACCAAAACAAAATATAAATCTGTCTTCTTGTTCAGAATACAGCGATTTGTTGTATTTAACAAGTTTGGAAAGTCAAAACAAAAAAAATGTGTGGTTGTGTGAAATGACTGAGGGTGCTTTTAAGGGAGCAAGAGGCAATAGCAGAAAAAAAATTAAATTTATACAGAATATATCCTTTTCTGTTTTAAAATCTCATTCTAAAACATATAAACTGCAGTACTATTCTTAGTACTTTGGATATAGCAGAAGAGCAGGGTATTCCTATTAATATCTTATTGTCCTGACTGATTTTAAACTCTCTCCTACAGTTTCTTTCACATTCTTTTGTGTTTAAATGCAGCAACATCTAGTCTCCCATTTTTTTCAGCTAGGAACTGCTGTAGTAGTACAATCACTGATATTCAGTGTGACTATCATTAAGAAAGGACTATCATCTTGCATTGTGCCAATGAAAACTAAGTGCATAAAGATTAAGTTGGTAGTAATGAATTACATCCAGTTATTTAAAGAACAGCTTTATATATACCTAATGAGAATATAAAATTTACTTACCACCAGAGGGGAAAATTCTTCTCGCTTCTAGAATGTAGAAGATAAATCTAGAACCACAATCTAGCACTATCTCTTCTCTAGATTATCCATTAAAAATCCCAGATAGCTAATACAGAGTATTCAGTTTATAATCTTAATTATAAATACATGTGTATTAAATATATAATGTGTATATTATATATATATACACTATATATTATATATATATAAAATATACAATGTGTATTAAATATATAATACACAATAATGAAAAAAAAAAAAAAAGATTTAGACTCTCAAAAAATGGGAAAGTAAAAGGTTAGGATAAGATCACTTCAGTTCTGTTGTGTGAACCTTTGCAGATTCCACTCCTTCATTTCCTTGCTTTGAGTGAGACTTTACAGAGGGACACAATTCCTTCCACGGAGAGTGGCTGTGATGGTAACACTGCAGTGATGATCCCAAAGATAAAAATCAGACAAGATCAGTAGGCAAAGATATTGTCTTTTGTTTAATAAATAACAGATATTAGAAAAAAATGGACAAGCTTTCAGTAAACAGTAAACTTCAAGATAAGAACTATTGCTCTTAGTTTCATTTAACTACATTAAATAAATAGACAATTTGAGAGAAATGGGTGGTAGAACAGAAAGGGAATGTTGTTTGTAGAAGAAGAGGTAAGGAGATCATTAGGTCTTGCAATGCAAAGCCAAGTAATTATCACCTGTATAACGCAGAGGAACAAGCTTACAATTGCTTGTGAAGAAAATTATTGTGTTCCATATGACCTTTTTTTATTATTGAATCCATTATGTTCAATATCTTCAAGAATTATGAATTTCACTTTCTAAGCTTATCTTGTGAACTTGTTTCTCATCACTGTCTACGGTGAGAAATGGAACAGTTTGTGAAAAACATTTCCCCACTCCACTGACTGTCTTCCTGAGTTTCTCCTGATGTGAGGTGGCTGTTCACTTTCAACTGCATAAAAGTAAGGATTGTTGATACATTGGATGAAGTTTTATATACCAGGATACTAATTTGTAGTATCTATTGATTCTGATGGATCTGTTGTAGAAATTGAGGTAATTACAATGATTATGGAGATTTATTGGTGAGTTTTTTTATTTATTATATACTCAGAATATTCTATTCAGAGTTCATTTGGTTTGCAGAGAACTTTGATAATGAGTTTGGTGAGACGTGGGATTCATGAAGGCTAGCAATGAGAGTTCTGGGAAACCTGCTTTCAGGTTAAAATCTTTCGGTGTATAATATTGCTACTGTTCAGTGGTGCTCTACGTAGTTCTTAGTGTAGTATGGTATATTACAAATTGCACCCTTGTGTTGTAAGTTTTACTACTACTACTATTATTAATTATATTATCTCTGTACCAATTTTTAGGTGGTTCATGAAGAGATCTAATCCACATTTTTGGTAACCACCCACATGGGGGCAGGAGGGCAGATGACAAAAAAAAAGAAATCCAAACTCAAAAAACAACCAAAAAACCCAAAATGATTTATTGATCAGGAGACCAATTCAGATAATTATGTCAAGTGGGGATCTCTCTAAGCCTGACATATGAGAAACAATAAGCCTTGAGATGTTAATGTTCCACTCCCCTCCAAAGGTTATCTGTCTGCTGTCTTCCTTTATGTAAAATTAGTTGACCAGAATCCTTTCCTGAACATTGATATCAACCCACTTTCTTTAGAAAATTGCAGAAGTTCACTAAAAAAAACCAACAGTATTATTCCCAGTACATACAAGAATCCAGTGGTCAGAGCAATAAGCAGTCTTTGGAATCATTGCTTTTCCTTACCTTGTGAAGATTCAAACCTCTTTTTCCTAGAACAGTTTTTATGTGAAAGCTAAGTCAGTGTCTCCCCACACTCAGGTATTACTATAATCATCAAGTGATCAATCAAGAGTGAACTCTCTTGACCCTTCTGCTTGTTTTCTTTAACCTGAGAATTTCCAGTTATCTTATATAAAGAACTACAGCTTCAGCAGGTGTTCAGAAGGTATTATTTCTTTGTGGGAGAGCCAATAAACTTTCATATAGACAATTTTCTAGAAGATGGGCTTAATCCTGATGAGGAAATTGCATCTCTTACTCCCTTCTTAATGACAGAAGTAGAAGGAAGATAAATGACAAAAGTCCATTGTCTGGTGTACAAGAAAATGAGCTTTGCCTCTGAGATTTGTTTATAACCTCTTCCAATGGTTATTTCCTAAAAATGCCTTTCAGTTTGGGTCGCTCATGTGGTATGGTTGAGGTAAAAACAATTTTATCAAGTCTGATTGGACTGAATCATGAACTAGTGTTGGCTGAACTAACTCTGCCTTTTCATGACTTCTGAATCCATAGAAATTTTAGGCACTTGAGAAGCTGGTGTGGAAAATCTTATTCAGACTTCCAATATTTCCAGGATTAGGTTGCTGCTAATCTGGAGTTTTGGGAATATTGGTTTTAGAGACTTGAGTGTTTTTTTCTTATTAAAGTGGGGTATTTTCAATTGATTTTGTCTTTGTTTTTTAAGTGGTTTAAATATAACTCACCTATTTTTAAATCCTGGTATAATAGAATAATTCATATTGGAAGGGTACTCTGGAAACCCATCTTCTCCAACTCTTTGATCTGTTATGTCCCAGTCTGACTACATTGGACCTGGGAGAGGTTCACAATGATTCCAAGTGTGAAATTAAGACACAAATGAGGTCAGATGCCACTCACTGCAGGTTTATTTTTATTCCCCAGCAAAAGTCACTGAGACAAACGATAGAGTAAAGGCAGAAGTAGAGGAAAGGCAGAAAAGAGAAGCAGCATTACGGAGCATAGCAAGAATATAGTCACCACCACAGGCCCAACGACATCTCGGCGGTCCTCCGGAAGTTCAGCAGCATCCCGTTGATCTGTGGTTGATGGTGGTCTCAGTCCCGATTCCCAAATTGTGGTGAGTCGCCGTGCCAGTTACAGGTAGCCCAGCTCAGTCTGTAGCTTGACTAATCAGCGTGACAGTGGCCTTTGCCCAGCTAATTGTCATTTTACATGGTTGCCGTATAAGCTTTTCCTGCCCCCTTGTTGTTTGGGCAGTGCTTGGCTCATCATAGTTATTGTGCTTCAGCAATTTTGGAATTAATAACACAAGCTCCAGTGGGCCCTGGGGTAGGGAGGGTGTGACCACTCTGATAGCCAAAGGCCTACACCTTTTCCAGCTGGAGGGCGGGGGCAACACACCCTCTTCAGCTGATGGCAGTCTTGGGTGGTGACTGGCAAGCAAGAGGATGGTCTGCAGAAGGTGCTAAATAGATACAGGGAAGCTTCTTATTGGCCTGCAAGCCTGCTGTGGATTTGCAGGTGCTTAAGCAAGCTTTGAGACAATTATTTTAAAGTTCCAATCTTTCACTTGATCATAGTGAGATTATCTTCAAAATTAGATCATGTTGCTTACATCCTTGTCTGGTAAACTTCTGTATATACACAGTGATAGAGATTTGGAAGCCTCTCTGGAAACCATTCCATTAATTATGTTTCCATGGTCATTGTGTTGTTTCTTTTTCTTTATATACAATTCATAAAATAGGATCCTAGGGTAATTCAGTTTGGAATGAAGATCATTTAGGCTAACCTCCTGTTGAAAGGAGGCTCAAATATGAGGTCATACCAGGCTGATAAGGATGTTTTCTAAAAAGGTTTTGAATACTTCCAAGATTGGAGACTACTCAGCCTCTTTAATGTGCCCAGAAATATGTTCCAAGAGGACTTACTTGATGATTTTCCCAAAAAGTGAAGCGAGGCTGACTGGCCCGTAGTTCTCTGGACCATTCTTTTGGACTTTTTTGAAGATGAATGCAAGGCTTCCTTTTTCTCCCATCATCAAGGATCTTCACCAGTCTCCATGATCCATGAGTCCTGTTTGCCACAAATTGTGCTAATTGCCTCCTGGAGTTTGGCATGGCCTTCTCTGAAAGTTCTTCGTCATTTCCACAACCCTTCCAGTAGAGATCTGAAGATACCTCTAGACTTCAGTGCTTTACCAAGTATTAAAAATGCCTAAATCAAAAGCCTTGTAACCATAAATAGCCCTTTAAAATTATGATTTTCTCCTTTGGTTAAAAAGGGGGCAAGAGGAGATTATGATCAAATTCTAGGTATCTCACCTATGTATCTTTAGTGTGGAAAGACTTTTTGTATTTTGGCCTTAGCTAGACTCATCAGACCAAACCTTCATCTGCATTAATGGAATTGTCTTCATTAAAGTAGGTCAGTTTATATCAACTTAGGAAGCAATGAAAGAAGATAATAAAATTGACACTTGACTTATTAAAATAATACAATATAAAGAACCCTTGCCCCCAACATGGATAGCAAACTAATAAAATAACTGTATTCAGAAGCCTACCCTATAATTTAAAAAGAATAATATCACTCAGATGCCTTACAATGGTTATCTTATTTCCCTGAAGCATTGTATCACATGCTTCAGAGCAAGACCAATAAATAAATGACAGTAACTCAAATGAAGTTAATATCAGACCATTTCTGGAAACATCTTTTTCACCTTAGCTCTGGTTCAGCTTGTCCAATTAAGCATGAAGATTAATGGACCTTTCAAATATTTTCTATTGTAAGAAGCACTAAATGAAAACAGAAAAATGCAAGATGAGTATATATTTTGTTAAGAAAGATGTGTGAATTAAGGAATTTAGATATGATCTAATTAGCAGCGTGAGACAGTTTCCTCTGTAATGGACAAGATGAGAGAAGTGATGGTGGACTGTTACTTAAAAGGTTAAATAAAAGCGGAGTCTGAAAAGTCTATTAGGGAGAACATATAGGTATTCTGCACATGGTAGTGAACACTGTTTCCCCCTACTGATAAACAAAATGTAATGTAAATTAATTCTGGATATTTTTCAAGGTAATGTTGTTATTTTTGAAGAAGTACTTGGATGCCTTTTTCTTTGTTAGTTTATTTTTCAAACTGTAGCATGTATTTCAAAACCAGAGATTTTGGGATGCAAATAATCCTTGTTCCCAGTGATGTTAAAATGAGATTGCCATTTATCAACTGACTGTCGTGGACCTGTGAGGCCATATTAAACCTTTTCCTTTACAGAGATAAAGATAAGTACAATATATCAACTAACACATTTTAAACTCTGACCCGTTTTTCTTTTCCAGCCATGACTTCAATCAAGGAAGCAAAAGAAATATGCTTATTGCCTGTGGTGGTTCTACTCACTAAAGAGGGCACAGAGACAAAATGAGTTCAGTTACCCATCTCACAAAATTGACAAAATGAGATGTGAGGACTGTGAGCCTGGCCGTATAATCCATTTCTCTGAATTTTAGAATCATAGAATCATGTACTGAGTTGGAAGGGATCCAGGAGGATCATTGAGTCCAACTGCTGACTCCACACAGGGCAACCTAAAACTGTATATCTATTGTTCAAACATATCTTGAACACCAACAGGGTTGGGGCCATGACCACTTTCCTGGGGAGCTTGTTCCAGAGCTTGACAATGCCTTCACAGAAGAACTTTTTCCTAATATCAAATCTGAACTTCCCCTGACACAACTTTAAGACATTCCCTCGTGTTCTATCACTGGACACCAGAGAGAAGAGATCTGCAGCTCCCTGTCTGCTCCCCCTTATGAGGAAGTTGTAGACAGCAATGAGGTCACCCCTTGGTCTCCTCTAAGCTGAACAAAATTTGTATCCTCAGCCACTTATCATAAGTCATGTCCTCTAGCCCTTTCACCATCTTTGTTGGTGGTGGCCATGATGCAGGAGATAGGCTGGCCTGATCTTGATGACTCATCTAGCATAGATGGATGTCCCTGTCCTTCCCAGTTCCAGAGCCTCATATCTGTTGTGTAAGGACATATGGGAAGACAAGGTAGACAAGAAGGAACTTCTCCCATCTGTCTCAGGCAGATACTTGTTGCCATTCGACTCAGTCCCTGAAGTACCTATCTTAAATTCATTACATGGGAAAGTTTTGTGTGTAACCATAACTCTTTTCTACAATATATGTGTAGACACTATTTTTTGCATGGATATAAAACTAAACATGCTAAAATTACAAAAAATTACAAAAGTTTTTTCATGAAATAAAATTATTTATTCTGGTGTTTACCATTCTACTGTATGGTTAGAAATAAACTTGTATGAGGTATATTTGTTTTAATAGTCTATGTAGATTCATTGACTATTCATAGAGTCAGAGAATTCAAAGACCCTTTTTTTCCCTTTTTTTTTCACCAAACCTATAAAAATATATTGCTCTTGATGCCATAACAATTCATAAGTTTCTCTCTTTAGCTTTATGGTTTTGTTTTTGTTTTTGTTTTTGTTTTTTGTTTTTTTTTTTTTTCTGCAGTTCTCTTGTCAGTTACATATGCTTTTTGGGTTTGCTTCTAAATGCTGGAATACAAATACAAGATCATCTTCCTTAAGGCAACAAAATTTCAGATTACGTAAGGAAACATGGTAGTTAAAACTTCCCTAGAGAAACATAAAACTTCAGAAGATGTTTTAAGATGTGGCCAGTATTATACTGTTGTTGTGGTTTGGCCTCAGACAGCAACAAAGAACCATGTGCCGCTCTCTCGAGCTTTCCCAATATGGGAAAGAATCAGAAGAAAAAGGCAAAACCTGTGGGTTGAGAAAAAAGCAATTTAACACAACAGCAAAAGGAACAAGTAAACAACAATAACACGGATAGAGGAATATACAAACACGATTACAGAACTGCCGCTCACCACCGCTAACCACCACAGACCAGTCTTCTCCAAGCAGCGACTTCCTGCCCCCTCCCTCAGCAGCTCAGAATGGGCATGGCTCATATGGGATGGAATACCTATGTCCCTACTGGAGCCTGGGGAGAATTAACCCTATCCCTGCCGGAACCAGGACAACTGTAAAAGGTTATTAGACTGGTAAAGGTGACAAGGTTTGGCTGCATAGACCTGAGCTCAGTTTAATCTGAAATGCTGAGTATACATAGAAGTCAATCCTTGTTCTGGTAATAAGCTAAGATCCCTGTTCCATACAAAATCTCCCAGAATTCAATTGCCATGGCTTCATTTTTGTTATCAGCTGCTACATGAAAGACTTCTCTTTAGCCCAACTTTGTTTCCAAATGACTGTATGAATGATTCCCTTCAATGTAATGCTAAGGGAAATTGCTCCTGTTTGAACTCAATACTTAAAAGGCAATTGTAAATTGATAAACTCTAAATCCAGTTGTCAGATGTTTGCACTTTTATTTTGTAAAAAAATAATAGAAAACAAGAAATTTAAATGCTTGCCCATCTCATAGTATTTTAAATGGTGTTTATTGATCTTCAACTTCTAGAGTTTGCTCAATACATTTTAATTATTTCAGGAAATAATACTGGTAAAAGTAATTCTGTCCCTTCTTTTTACTTCTCCCCTCCCCTCCCCTCCTCTTGTCTGCTTTTCCCTCCCCTCCCCTTTCCCACTCCCCTCCCTTCTCTTCCCCTCCGCTTTCCTTCCTAGGCTACTTGTTATATGATTCACTTTTTTATTTTACCCAGGAGTCTTATATTTGCACTTATGGTTAAATACTTCTCATTAACTCAGTTCAGTCATTTATTTCTTTTTTTATATGTCATAATAACCTTTTCTTTACCTTTTCCTTACCTTTTCCTTACTCAAAAGAACTTGGTTGCTCTCAACATATTTGAATTTTGTAGGGAGGTATTATGGTGTTTTCCTCAAGTGGTATCATGGATTAGAACTTCTCAAAAGAAAAAGAACAAAACAGTCATCAGCAACGAAAATCAAGTAATAAAATCTAATGGTGGGATCTGATGTGTTTGCTCATACACTCATCTGTTTTAGTCATGTTTCCTGATGACACATATTTCATGAAAGCCAGTATAGCTTCTCTTTATGTATTTATGTATTTATTTATTTATTTTTGACAGGAAGAATGCAGAATCTTTACTATCTCATCGTTTTTTCTATTCCTGGCCACTTTGCCTAGTACAAAATCATGTTGGGTCTATGTTTTCTTTTTTCTTTTTCTTTTTCTTTTTTTTTTTTTTTTTGTTTTAAATGGCTAAAGATTGAAAATAAAATTATTTACTTATCCCAAAATTAATCATGTAGTACATCACTTATGCAGTTTGTCAGTTATTTGAACTACACCATTGGTATCATTCAACATTTGTGAAGAAGCGTTATTTAAGGGGCATGTTTGCAAGAGTAGGACCCATGTATTTTCCAAATCCAAAGAAAGACAGTTTTTCTTTTTCACTGTCTGAAGTTTGTGGTTATATAATTTTTCATCTTCTCTACAGAAGTTGAGATTGAGTCAGATTACATTACATTTCTATGAAGTATAAATCTCAAATGTCTCTACACTAGGTCTCCACTTTCCTTTTTTTTTCTTGTTAGCTTGAAAATAGTACATTTGTACCATTTTTGCATTACAAATTACTATATTAAGCAGAAAGTGACAAGACTGGACCGAGCTAGTCATTAGAGTCAGTGTTTTCAGGTTTCACCCCATTAACACCTTGGAGAAAAAAAAAAAAAAAAGGTACATTTTTATATAATTCATCCAACGCAAAGTTTAATGTCAAAACATAGTTGAAAAATAGAGGAATTTCAAAAAGATTTAGTAAATCATACTTTATTGTTTATTCTGAAAATAAATATTTAGGTTCTTGTTGACTGCGATAATGCATTTTCCATAACCTTATTCTGACAGTAAATCTACCTAGAATGTATTAGATCCTGATGATATCTGAAACTTAGCTGGCGTCATTAGCATTAAAACATTCAGTTTGTTTTCTTTCTATATTTCTTTTTTTCTTAAAAAAAAAAAAAAGAGTTAAGATAGAAAAGATAGTAAAAAAATATAAATGGAATATGACTCATGCAGAATATTTTCTGTATAGGCTAAACACATGTAATTACAGCACAGCATCTGTAGGCTTCCATTAGTCAAGTGAGATATACTAGCATGGAAAGGTTTTCTTCTGCAAATTGCTGCAGCTATATGACTTTATTTTGTCACTTATTTCCAACTGAAGGTGTATGAACACTGATTGCTCTGCCTTTGATGTCTTAAACATGTTCCAAAAAAAAATTTCAAACAAAAAGCAGGCTTTTGGGAGTCTTTGCAGTTACAGTTCTGGGAAATGTAGGTCACATAACCAAAATGTTAATTAGACAGGGGACTACAGAAACATTTTGAGCTCTTTAACTCTTGTCATACTATCTATTATACAAGGAACAAGTTGATTTTAATATTTGTTGAATTAAAAAATATTGCAGCAAGCTAACCTTGGGCCCTCATTTGCATAATTGGCTCTTGCATGCTGTGTATTATTTGACACATTCATTTGATTTTATTTTTTTTTAAATTCTAAACCAGCATCTAACATAACCTGCATATTAACATTTCATTTCTTATCATACCTTTCTTCAAGTAGTCAGGTTACAGTGAAAATTATGCTTTTCATAACCAAGATTTCATTGAGGGATATAGTATACAAATTTATTTAAAAGGAGAAAAAAAAAAAAAGACATGAAGTTTTAGGTGTTTTTTCTTGTCCTTGAAAAATAAGCGAGACATTTCTATTAGTTTTTAGTAAGAATTAGTATTTCACTGCTTACCTTGCTGCTATAGATAAAAAAGTTATGATTTTGTGAAACCACTTAATTTCAAGGGAGAGATGTGAATGCATCTTAGAACTGATACTACACAGGGCAGAGTTTCTCTTCTCTTCCATTAGCAACTCACTTCAGTCAATAGATCCAAGCAAGTAGCTCTGTGTGCCCATGGCCTTTCAAGTAAAAAATTAAAAATATGCAAGGGCCAGTACTGCTTTAGGTTACCACATGACCATTTCTTGGTACTTCCGAATTGTCCAGTTCACCTCCCAGGCAAAATTATAGTTTGATGAAGTGATACTGTGTTATGGAATGTAAAAGTGTTTGATTCATTCCAGAATGTAGAAAAAGAAAGCAGATTATCCTTTCTATGTTTTCAATCATCAGGTTGGAAAATATGATGGAAATTTAGATCCTCTTGCAACTATTTCTTATTTTGACACACTAATTTATTGGCTGTGTTTAGTTATTCTAATAGATGCCTGTGTTTTTCAACAATGTAGTTAGGAACATAATAAAAAAGGCAAGAGGGTTTTTCTATTAAATTGATATGAGTATCTTATGTTTAATTTTTCTGATTATTCAAAAATATATACTGTCATTATGTAAGGAGTCTCCATTTATATGTCTACAGCTAGATGAGAATGGTGTAATCAGAATGGCTTGAAATTTAGAATAAGATTAAGTGAGGCTGGAGCCCATGTTGAAAAAGGAGGTGAAAAAAAAAATAAAAATCCAGCAAGAAATCATAGAATGGCTAGAGTTGGAAGGGACCTTGATGATCATCTAGTTCCAATCCCACCATAGGGGCAGGGACACCTCCCACTAGACCAGCTTACTCAAAGCCCCATCCAACCTGGTCTTGAATATTTCCAGGGATGCAGCATCCACAACTTCTCTGGGTGACCTGTTGCAGTGTCTCAGCACCCTCAGAGTAAATACCTTCTTCCTATTATTTAATTTAAATACACCTAACACATGTGTAGACCTCTCAGTCTTGATATCGGTACTCTCTTGATTTAGGTGCTCCCATATAATGTCATTTTGCGTGTTCTATGGCATCTAAGACATCTGCACAGACCTGGCAGATATAATTTAACTTTTGGAAGTCAAGCTGGTACCCAGTAACTTGTCGAATGCATGAGATGATTAAACTTAGACATTTCATTTAAGTTTCTAAAATATGAAGATGAATCCCCCACATCAAGACATATCACAGAATCACAGATTCACAGAATGGGTGAGGTTGGAAGACACCTCTGGAGGTCATCTGGTCCAACCCCCTCGCTCAAGAAGGGCCACCTAGAGCCAGTTGTCCAGGACCATGGATATCTCTAAGGAGGGAGACTCCACAACCCCCTTGAGCAACCTGTGCCAGGGCTCGATCATCCTCACAGTAAAAATGTGTTTCCTCATGTTCAGATGGAACCTCCTGTGTTTCAATTTGTGCCCATTGCCTCTGGTCCTCTCACTGGACACCACTGAAAAAAGCCTGGCTCCCTCCTCTTTGTACCTTCCCTTTGGGTATTTATACACATTGATAAGATGACCCTAACCCTTCTCTAGGTTGCATAGTCCCAGCTCTCTCAGCCTTTCCTCATATGAGGGGTGCTCTAGTCCCTTAATCATCCTTTTGGCCCTTCAGTGGACTCTCTCCAGTATGTCCATGTGTCCCTTTTACTGAGGAGCCTAGAACTGGACACAGCACTCCAGGTCTGACATAACCAGTGGTGAATAAAGGGAAGTATCACCTCCCTTGACCTGCTGGCAATCCTTTACCTGATGCAGCTGAGGATACCATTTCCTTTCTTTGCAGTAAAAGAACATTGTTGGCTCCTGTTCAACTCGACATGCAGTAGCAGCTCCAGGTTCTTTACTGCAAAGCTGCTTTCCAGCTGGGTGCTCCCCAGCATCTAGTGGTACATGGGGTTGTTATTCCCCAGGTGCAGGACTTTCCACTTCCCCTTGTTGAACTTCATGAGGTTGCTGTCAGCCCATTTATCCAGCCTATGGATGCCCCTCTGGATGGCATGTGAGTAACTCCCAGGGGTCAGTACTGGGTCCAGTCCTCTTCAATATATTCATCAATGACCTGGATGAGGGGATAGAGTGCACCCTCAGCAAGTTTGCTGATGACACCAAGCTGGGGGGGGTGGCTGACACACCGGAAGGCTGTGCTGCCATACAGAGAGACCTGGACAGGTTGGAGATCTGGGCAGAGAGAAACCTTATGAAATTCAACAAGGACAAGTGTAGGGTGCTGCACCTGGGGAGGAACAACCCCATGCACCAGTACAGGTTGGGGGCTGACCTGCTGGAGAGCAGCTCTGTGGAAAGAGCCCTGGGAGTCCTGGTGGACAACAGGATGACCATGAGTCAGCAATATGCCCTTGTGGCCAAGAAGGCCAATGGCATCCTGGGGTGCATCAAGAAGGGTGTGACCAGCAGGTCAAGGGAGGTCATCCTCCCCCTCTACTCTACCTTGGTGAGTCCACACCTGGAGTACTGTGTCCAGTTCTGGGCTCCCAGGTTCAAGAGGGACAGAGAACTGCTGGAGAGGGTGCAGCAGAGAGCTACAAAGATGATTAGGGGACTGGAACACCTCTCTTATGAAGAAAGGTTGAGGGATTTGGGTGTTTTTAGTCTGGAACAAAGACGGCTGAGGGGGGATCTTATCAACACTTATAAATACTTCAGGGGTAGATGTCAGGAGGATGGGGCCAGGCTTTTTTCAGTGGTGCCCGGGGACAGGACAAGAGGTAATGGGCACAAACTTGAGCATAGGAAGTTCCACCTAAACATTAGGAGGAACTTCTTTACCCTGCGGGTGGCAGAGCACTGGAACAGGCTGCCCAGAGAGGTGGTGGAGTCTCCGTCTCTGGAGACATTCAAAACCCTCCTGGACGTGTTCCTGTGTAACCTGCTCTAGGTGACCCTGCTGTGGCAGGGGTGTTGGACTAGATGATCTCCAGAGGTCCCTTCCAACCCTATGATTCTATGATTCTATATTCATTGGGACAGCTCTCTCTTGAGATTGGAGGAGGTGATTCTTGAATATTAATCAGCTTTCTTGGACTCCTCTTCCCTCCCTTGTCCCATGGGAAGTTTCTAAGCTGACTCTTCTGTCTTCGAAGAGGTCAAAGTTTGCTCTCCTGAAATCCAGGGTTGTGAGCTTGCTTTCCACCCTGCTCTCTGTCCTCAGGATCCTAAACTCCACCATTTTATGGACACTGCAACCAAGGCTGCTTTTGATCTTCACATTCCCAAAACCCCCCGCCTTGCTGATGAGCATGAGGTCTTCTCCTCATTCACTCTTCTATCACTTGGAGGAGGAAGTTATCATCAATGCACTCCAGGAACCTTCAAGATTGCTTATGTCCTGCTCTGTTAATCTTTTGATTTAAGTCTCAGCTTATAAATTATAGAACAATATCACTGGGCACTATGCATTTAGACCTTCTTCATCTATCCATGTACACCCTGTGACAGGCTGAAGGACACATCATTCATTCCAGCAGCATTTCTAAAAGGATGCTACAGAAACAGCTGTTTTCTAGCATGCAAACAATGTTGTTTTCATGTGTATTATGCCTTAAATTACCTATTTATTTTTTTAAAAAGACCACCACTAACAACACCTAGCATCCAACATTTCAAATCAGAGTAGAAGCATTTTATCTCTCTTCTGCCATGATACCGTGAAATTTGTGTGACGTTGTACTGACTACTGGAAAATGAAATCTTTTTTTTTTTTTTTTCATAGAAAAAGCAATTTTTTGTGCTGACAATTTGTACTCTGTGCAGTAATGAAACATTCTTTCTTACAATGTGAAAGATGATCTGTGTCACCACTTTACAGTAAGTTTCAGCTCCACTCTTCAGAAGTCCTAGAGAGAAAACAGGAGTGCCACATAAAAATTTGTATTTCAAACCTAACACAGCATCCTTCAGTCTGCTCTTAAAGCATGATACTGATTTTATCTTTCTTACTAGATCAATGAAGGTCACTTACTAGGTTCTGATCACTACCAGGATATCAATGAAAAACACAGAATTACAGAGGCATTTATGAAATAGAATGAGATTAACTAATTATTCTGAATGTCTTATTAATGCGTACGTGTTTTCCTCTATAATAACAGTAGCAGTATTAATATTAGTAACAATAACAACAAGAACATTGCAAATAACTGTGGAAAGAAAGTAGACTGGATCTTGATTTGGTAGAAGACTATCAGCTTTAGAAATAATTAAAAATGTACAGGTCTCTGGAAACACTCTTGCAGTTCTACAGATAACCACTGTTTGTATCTGACTGTTGTCAGTAAATAATGATGTTAAAATGGCTTCAACCTAGAACAATTAAGATCATTTGTTGCAATCAGTGATAAGATAAATAATTTATCCTGAAGACTACGTATGTTCTGCCTCCCAACTATACATGTATTGCTTCTTGGAACACGGCAATCAATAAAAACATACTCATGATGAAGAAAGATGGTGAACTTTCCTGAAGCAGAGTTTACATTCCGTTAAGGCTTTCTGATTGCAGTCTTGAGTACCAGATACACACTAGTATGAAGTATGTGTACTTTTAATTGAGATATTAATTTGTATACAATTAGAAAAGCATGTTTTCAAAACCATGTGAAAACTAAAATTCAAAATTAAAAAAATTGTCATCAGCAGATCTCTGTTTGAGAGTGGAAAAAGTAGCACCAGGAAAATTGCCAACCACTCAGCTCCCTCCTCAAAGTTTTGTTTATGTATTTATATATTAAAGAGAACAGAATTTTGATTTAGAATTACAGCATTGAGACAATGATATAGTCTTTTAAAGAATGATAGAGGAGACTGGATCTACTTCCTGGTAGAGCGGCACAAATCTGAAATATCTAGCTTCAATTTACAGAGACTATAATTTGTTCCTGAAATTGTAAAGTAAAGTTAAAATTTTGCTAAGAACATAAAAGCTTTAACTGTATGGTAAGTTTTGTGCCTCATTCTTCATTTACCTTCCTGGAATTACCTTTGGAGATTACAACTGTAATTATTGCATGTCAGCCACAGGAGCTTATAAGTGTTTGGGACAGGTGATTTTCAAGATAGAATATCTACACTTAGACACAGTGAATTTTAAATACATCATTTGTTTACTTATTTAATTTTATTTCAATCTTTCTCCTGCCCTCCCCCCCTAGTTTAAGTGAGATCACTCCTTGAGACATTTGCTATTTTCTTAACAAAGAGCGTTAATAAACCTGAATCCCCTGAGAAAGAAGGCACTGTTTAAGACGTCCAATAAAGCTTTATCTTTCTTATCCTGTGTTTTTTATTTTTTTCTTAAGACATAGAGTACACTCTGGGGTACCTTGAGGTTGCGCTCAGCATTCTTCCACTGATATCACCAGGACTGCAAGAGAAAAACCTCTGTTTTGTATACCAATCGTACCGCCCACCTTGTTATTTAGTTTCCACATATTACTGACCGCTTTTCTGTTTTGTTCCCTAGTATTGTGTATTTATTCTTCACATTATAAAAAAAACTATGCCTCACAATATCTAATCAATTTGATGAGTGGAAAATTAAGCTTGTTTAGGTAATTCCTTTACAGTAACGTATTTAACAATAACACATCTCCTTAGATACTGGCACATGTAATGAAACATAGAGGCAAAAAGGTACATCACAGGCCAGTCAAGGCAGAAATATCTTCCTTTCCTTGCAACAAAAGCATATGCATAAACACATGTTCTTTCAAGTGTCTGAATTCTCCATTTGTGAGATGTGTCCCTGAAATGTTGAAAGAAACATGGAAGAGTGTATTCCATTAAATGTCATACTGCAAGCAACAGACTGGCATGAATTTTCCATTAGCTTCCAAGGACAGTTTATGCGTTACAAGAAATTAGTAGAGCAGTTTACAACCTGTAGCAAGTTATTTAAAACTACTACATTTATCCATTAAGGAATTTTAAAATGTATCTTGTTCTTTTGGGATAGCTCCTATTGATACAACCAAATTTACTGCTGTAGTTAATTTGCACAATTTACCTACTGATGATTGCTCATATTACACTGAAACTTTTTGGAATTCAGCGCCAACAGAGTAGGAGTCTAAAACACAGCTGTCTGAGCAATGCCTAAACTTTCCTAAGCAATGCCTGAACTTACTTTATGTGAAGTACAAAGACTTTTCCTGGCAACGTGGCTCTCAGTACTTCAGTGACTGGGATCCACTAGCAAAACATGAAAGACAAACCTCATCAGGTCAACCTGAAGTTGTATATTTTTCAAAATAGACTTGAAATTTAGACCTTTTGTGCATCCCTTAGCTACGATTTGTAAGTAGATCAAAACCTGATTTATAATAGCTTTCTTAATAATCTTCAGAAATCTCATACATTATTTGCCTGAGAAGCCAGTTAGCAGGGCACCTTAGAGAAAACTGGATAACTTGAACAAAAACGTTCATTCAAAGGATGGATAAGATTTTCAAAAGCACTTAGTCCTGGGTTAACTCTGCTCCTATCAAATTCTGTTTTACATATTCGCATGTTGCCTCAGAAAAAAAAGAACCAACAAACTTTCTAAGCAGCAGCACCCCGTGGAAAACTTGAAACGTGTCCTTTGACATTTGTATTAGCAATTTTTAAAAAGTCTCAGCTCACTTCATAGGAGATAGCTGTTTTCATCCCAAAGCATACAAACACTTTGAATTTGAATATTAGAAACTTAAACAGTTACACCAACTTCCTTTTTTTTTTTTTTTTTTTTCTTCTGACAAAATATGACATTATATTACTTACGGGAACTTTACATCTGAATCCAAAAGCAAAAAGTATGCAGACCAATGAAATAGTAATATAAGCAGTGAAGAATACTATTTAATGAAAAAGGAGAAATTAAAAACACGGAAAGAGCCTTTTAGACCTGTTTTGACTTGTTAAAACTGAAAAATGTATCTGTTAGATTGCATTGCAAGCAGATTTACCTATACAATTACTTATATAGAGCTGATAAAAATTTACTTAATTATTCACAATTTTCTTTCAGGACAAAACAAACGCAGATTAGTTTTCCAGTAATCTGAAAAGTACAGTTTAGGATAACATAATTATATTGTTTGATCATATTAGTTCAGGAAACAATCACTTACACTGGTTTAGGACTGAAAATAACCTACTGTAAACATCCAGCCAGGACCTCTATTACCTCTGTGAATCACATCCTTCTCCAGGATTTTGATGGATGACTCTCTATTGGAACACTTTTCCACGCCTGTTTGAAATACACTTTCTTTGAACACATTATAGCCTCTTTCCAGGCCATAAGTACCTAGCACTCTGTGAAAAGTGAATACATCTTTCCAACCGCAATTTGGCTCTGATATGAAGAAATTACTGTCAAGGTTAATTATCCCATTCAAAACCAGTTCTCACCTGAAGGCTTTCCAAAATGTTTTTGAAGTACCAGAGAGATTAATTTGCCAGACAAACTGTGTGATATGCATATAGATGAGTTAGTATAGAATTCACCATGTACCTCAGTTCCTAAATTTTCTTTTGAATTTAAAAAATTAAGGTATATATTTTCAGTATTTGGAGTTATATATGAACGACTAATAACAACATGAAACTGGTGTTAGAATGAGCTAAGAAATTATAATAAAAATGCTTCTGAAAATGTTCTACCAAACAGACAACATTTTCTCTCAACTGGTTTCTTTTGCTGGTCTTGCTGTTGTTACTATGTTTTACTTATCAGCTGGCTAATACATTGTTTGGTTCCATCCATTAACTTTCCCTAATTTGATAGTTTCAAAAGTATATTAAAATGCAGAGAAGAATACAATCAAATTCTCATGGTATATAAAGCAAAAAAGGGACCACAGTATGATTTTACAAAAGAAGAGTTGGGTTTTGTTTGTTTGTTTGTTTGTTTGTTTGTTTGTTTTCCCCAAAGATTTCCAAGCCCAGCATACAACGCCCTTGGAATAAGATTATTGGAATGAACCCTTGCACTACAGTTTATGTTGCTCTTATAAACCAATTTAAACATTTTAAAATTTCCCATTCCCTATTATGAACAACTCTATCATTATAATTAAATTTCCCTTTCAGGTATTCCTTTACTTTAAATGCCAAAATTAAGTTTTGAATCATCTCAGTAAATTATAAACACATTCAAAATATATGTTGAATATGACAGTTCTAAACTGATCTCATATTTTTAACTGTCATCAGTTTGGCTGTAGTGATGTCTCAATCCTAAGACTGAAAACTCCCTAAAAAAAATGAAATGAAATATGTTAAAGTTCAGCCAACTGCAAAGGACAATATGAATTGAGCATTGCATGAGCGTCAGGGTGGAAATGAGTTGCACTGAACACAATATAAATATGTGGGCGCTGACATGTACACAGATGCCTCAGTAGTTATGAATCACACTCACAGTTCAAACAAATAGGATGCAAAGCAGTATAAACCCATCAGTGCAGCCACTTGTAAACTGTGGAGTTCATTGTGTGCCAGCCTATAAGCTGTAACGAGGAGTTGTATTTTCTCAAATGTTAAATTCTCCAAAGGAATAAGAAGAGACTGTATAATTCACCTTCAGTAATAAAAACTTTCATCATTTCACCCAAGTTCTGCTACTGCATAGAGATTGTGATGATTTTGTGAAACTCAGTAAGCATAGTGGCTACTGGAGGGAACAGACACAATCCTTTAATTCACAGTGATGGCATTTTTTTGTTTGGAGAAGGGATGACATTATGCTTCTTTGATTTCACCTTGTCATCAGCTCTCACTGAGATCAGTGGATTCCATCTGAACACCCAAATAATGGAGAATGTGCTAGGTTTATGAAAATATTTTCTGGAGGATTGTGCTTCAATTTGACACAAATCTGACCAAATTATTTTCAATGCAATCAATACAGACCACTGAGCAAAGGCAAATTGCTGGGGAGGGAGAAAGGGAAATGAGCACAAGGAAGAAAGGGGAGGAAGAGAGACCTGAAAGGACATTAGCCTTTCTGTGCTTCATTGCTCACTGACCTCACAAGTCACAGTTGTTCTTCTTTCACTTTCAATAATTAAATTTCTGTAGCCATTCCCTTCCAAAACCTACTCCCAGGTAATTCTGAGAACAATTAATTACTTCAGCTAGACTTCCCAAGCTTTGTCTCAGGACAACTGAGACAATAAAAAAATGGGTTTATTTGATCAACGTACAAATTGGAGACTTTTCAACTAATGTTATAACAGCATTTTGTTGTTTATGAAATAAAACAGTAGAAAAACATTTCAACTTAGATAACATGTCAGAAATTTAGGCTAAGTTTATGTTTATAGCAAAACACTGAATTCCTATGTTGAAACTAGATCCAATTATTCTGGCTATTTCCTATCCAGGAAAACTAAGCAAGAGCCCTAATCAGAATTTTCTCTATTTTCATTTAAGTTTGCTTTGAATGTCATCTGCTCATTGTAGGACCAGTAGGGTCATCTTAAATAAAATAACTACAATAACAATAACAGTAACAATATTTATAGTTGTGGGTTAACTAACTGTGTGAAGCCCCACACAGCTGCTTGTTCACTCTCTTCCAGTGGGATGGGGAAGAGAGTTGGAAGGGCAAAAGTGAAAAAAACTCATGGGTTGGGATAAAGAGAATAATAGGGAAAGAAAAAGCTGCATGTGCAGGCAAAGCAAAATATTAAAATATAAAAAATATTAAAAAAATATATAATTCACTATTTCTTATCAACAGGCAAGTGTTCAGCCACCTCCAGGAAAGCAGGGCTCCATGACGTGTAATGGTTACTTGGGGAAACAAATGCTATAACTCTGAATATCCACCCTTCTTTCCTAAGTTTTTTATTTTGCTGAGCATGATGTCATGTGGTATGGAATATCCCTTTCACCAGCTGGGATCATTTTTTATTAGCATATTGCAATTTCAAAGTATGAAAATTATCTCAGTAAGCTTTACCATATGTTTCCAGGTGGTGTATTATCTCAGTTTTAGCAGATATAGAAACATTAAATTGTTAGGAATTACATTGATGTCTGGAAACAAAAACATAAGAAAAAAAAAAGAAAAAAAAGACAAAATATAGTTCTTATGGGAATTTCATTCAACAGTAGATGAATGTTGGAACAAAGGACGCACAGTTCCAGATTTACAGAGGTTTTGTGACTTTCAACATCTGTTCAGATGTCCTGTAGTGTGAATTATCATTCTATAAATCATGACCCACTGAGAAAATTTTCTGCAAAAGGCCATTTGTTTTGAATGATTACTTCTACAGATAACCAATCTAAATGGGATATACAACCAGGTGCTGCGTTAGTGGACTAGTTCTACCTCCTATTAGACCTACATAATTTCGTATGTTGGACTCTTTCAACGGTCACATCTATAGGGTGTTATGGTACTAATTGAATCCCGAGAAATAACAGTTATTTGTTTACATTTTATCAGATGTCTGCTGCGTTAACAATTTGTTCATATTTATGTTCCCTAATGTTTGCCTAGGTGGTTACCTATCTTATTCTTATTGGAGATTAAAGACAATCATGCAAAAATCGTTGCTACTCAATATTAATTTTACTTCTCCTTTGAATATTTTCAGTCATTTAGTCAGAGGGAATGGCAACACACACAAAAATGCTGACTGGTGAATTGTAAAGTAAGCTTTTTCTATTATTCCGTGTATGGAAAATTGCTCAGGAATATTATTCAGTGACTATTTAATCATACAGGTATCAGTTTATTTACAAAAAAAAAAAAAATCAGGAAAGCAAAAAGCAGGCTAAGATTCTGAGATAATATTTTTGGAGTCAACCTGCTGTATTTCTCTGTGCTTCTTGCAAGCTAACTTCGGTTCACACCAAAGTCAGTTTATAGGATCATAGCCTTATGGTATAATAGGAAGACATGTAACAGTAGTCCTGTTTTCAGGATCATTATGGGTGATGATGCATAAAGACTAAAGAATGCAGATTGATTGTAAAATCTTAGAGAAGAAGCTATCACAGAATGTATTTTTTTTTTCAACTAAGCAAGTTGATAATATAAAGTTACCCATAAGAGAATCAAATACATTACATTCACATGTAAAATTAAAACATTTTTCTATGCAAGTCAAAGGATAGTTTAGGCCTGATGTTCCCATTAAATTAAATTTAGATTATACTAACCACAAGTGCTGATGATGATACTCCAGAAACTGAAAAAACCCCAATCTAGCAATTTAATATTTTCTACTTCAATATAAAATGCCCCAAATACCTGCTGCAACTTACCAAACTGTGAAGATATTAAAGTAAAGATTAAAAGGTAGTACATTGATGGCTATGGTCTAATTTTTTTTACCAAATAAATATTCAGGGCATGATTCTACCAAAAGTTTTATGTCATTAATTAGTATCTCAGAATTGAATTATATAATTTCTTATTGTCTCATTGAAAATAAATTCCTGGTGTGAAAAATAATCCCATATAGAACAGAGTCTTAATTTTACATTTTATTTTTAAAAGCAGGATTTCTGTTAAATTTGGATGTTTTACAATGCAAAAATTAGCCCTGTGTAAATGCAATATTTACCTTCAAACACAACAGAACATAAAAAAAAAAATAGAAGATTTAAATAATAATATTATAAGCTACTTTAAAACAAGAGTTCACTACAAATGTAGAAATTAGCAAATCTAAAAATGCCTACAGTGAAAACATAGTCCATCTATTGAAGAAGAAACAAGTCTGAGTAAACATACCTCTAAAATTGGAGACCAAGACAGCATATCTTAAAAGAAAAAGATAATAGTAGCGAATAATGACATATGCCAAAGATTAGAGAAATTAAGAGAAAATAAAAATATTCTAATATAACTCCATAATGTCTGAGTATTTTAAGATTTCAGTGCGTTTCTTTTAACTGTTGGGTTTTTTTATTATCTTTAGTGGTAAAGAAAAAAAAAAACACCACCTAGTCCTGTAATTTTAGTTATAAATGTATTTATTCTCCTTGGATGCTCTATACTCTCACATAATTAAACTCTCCAAATCAGTCTTGGATCTCAGTTCTATGATCAGGTACCACTTCATTAATTATAATTCACTCTTATATTCTGTGTGGAGGAAGCCAGCCTTTTCCTCCTGAAGCATATTCCTAGATTCAGTTCAATGAAGAGATGCTCTAAGGACAGCTCTAACTGGCAATAAACCCAAGAATGTATCTGTCTTCTGTGTAACATCCCCAATATTATCCCAGTGGTATTTCACTCTGAAAATATGCCTTTATGCTTTAAGCCAGGTTTTGTAAGTCCTAGTTAAATAGTACATAGAAACAAACAAAGACAACAATAATAAAACCCAGCAAACTCTTAGGTGAACTGCAGAGTTTTCCAGGAACTTTGAATTGGAAATGAATGTGTTGAAAAAATTGTCTTAAGTGTTGCTGGGCACTATTTTTAACCACACTCAGGTGATGTGTGGTTGAATATGAGCTAGAGTTCAGAACTCTGGGACTAGAGGTCACTCCCTGAGGTGAAACATTAATCATTGCTGATGTAGCCACTTAAAACAGAAATTTTTGATATAGAAGAAGACTGTATATAATTAGAGAACTCCCTTGCCTGAAAAATGTTGAAGATATAGTCACTTTCTGTAGAAAAATTATAGTCAGACCCTATTGTCCTCCTCACAGACTACCATGTGATCTTTCTCTAAGATATTAGGTGAAATAGAATGCACACAAGTCAGAGGAGAGGAATCATGAAATCATAGGATATCTCAAGTTGGAAGGGACCCATAACCTCCCAGCTCCCTGCAGGACTACCTAAAACTAAACCATATGACTAAGAGCACATTCCAGACATTCCCTGAAGAGAAGAGGTGTTTTAAATAAGAAAAATTTTTGATACTATGAACAGAAAAAACAAGAACTTACATTTAATAATTTCATGTTTGAACAGTGAAAACATAGACAATATAATAGTTTACTCTTACAATATTGGAAGGATATTCACTGAGAAAATTTGTTGGCATTTTTGAAGCCTCCAAATCCACTCATATTATAATCAATATTTAGGTGGGATTTATCTGACCAAATGCAAACAGCTATCTTGTTCATATAGACATCTGTAATAGAGCTTGACTTGAACTAAAAGATACCAGAACATTCAGGAAAGGGAGAATAATCCTTCTTGTATAAAGGTGAATAGATAATACATTCCAAAAGGATAAAGGTGATATTTTCATTTATGAAACTAACAGAAAAGTTCAAGAGTAAACTGGCTGTCAAGCCAGAATAATAGAAGTCTACTGAAAAAACAATAAACAGTAAGTTAAAGAAAGAGACAGATAGAACTTAAGATGTACCTAACATTTGCCATCACAATGTTGTGTGGGTGATAATGTGCAACCAAAAAAAGAATGAAAAGTAATTCTTTTTTTCCTTCAGAGTTGAACGCCAAGAGCAGAAATCTCATTTTTCTGGGTACATGAATTTACACAATGTTTTCTTTTCTAAAAGTTGTAGAAAAAGAGGAAGAAAAGTACTTTAACATGGGGAAATTTTGATAGATGAAAAAATTATATCAATAATTTAAAATAATTTAAACAGGAATAACATGAATAATACATGGAAATAAAATAAGAAATTGCACAAAAATATGTTATTCAATATTATTTGCAATTTAACTGTTGTAAAGAAAAATGATAGAAAAGGGAAAAGAAAAACAGTGAAACAGACACAGTAATAAGCTCTCTTTGTAGTCCTTTTATGCGCCTGTGTTTTGATGATAATGCTGTTTCATATAACATAAAGAATGTGATCTGTGGTCTGAAGCCTAAGAGGACTAGGATCACTTACTGCTAAAATCTCTCAGTAAAGCAGCATACTTCTACTTGAACAACATGAATAGTCAGAGGTTCCATAGGGAAGGAAGATTTCTGTCTAGATCCATTGATAAGTAAGGAAAAAAAAAAATATTACTGAACTGGCCAGGCCTCTTTTTGCTGCAGCTAGATATGGATAGGTTTTGAATTCTTGGGTAAGAAAACAGTATCCGGGTAAATTAAGAAAAAATGGAAGATGACTGGGTGACACTAACAAAAGAGCGAGAAAAAAAGAGAGGGAGGTCTTACCCAAGGCACCCTCCAAGTGGTTAAATCTTGTATGTTTTCTATCCCTGAAGGACTGGACAATGTAGAGACCGTCTTTATTACAATAACTGGACTTAGAGTAGTACCCACATCTTGCAAACTGTGGTGTGCCTCTAATACCATCCATTAAAAAAAAAAAAAAAAAAAAAAAAAAAAAAAAAGAAAAGACATATAGAAGGAAAAAATAAATGAATGCCAAAAAAATTACCATAGAATGATAGAAACACAGAATGGTTACAGTTGGAAGGGACCTAAAGATCATTCTAGTTCCAACCCCCTGCCATGGACAGGACACCTCCACTAGACCAGCTTACTCAAAGCCCCATCCAGTCTGGTCTGAACACCTCCAGGGACGCGGGCACCCCAACTTCTCTCAGCAACCTGTTCCCATGCTCACCATCCTCATAGTGAAAAATTTCTTCCTAATATCTAATCTGAATCTGCCCCCTTCCAGTTTGAAGTGATTACCCCTCGTCCTATCACTACATACTGTTTGCAAAAAGCCCTTCTACAGCTCTCCTGTAGGCTCCCTTTTGATACTGGAAAGCTGCTACAAGTTGTCCCCAGAATCCTCTGTTATCCAGGCTGAATGTAAACTATCTCAGCCTCTCCCTATAGGAGAGGTTCTCTAAGGCCCTGATCACCTTCATGGCCCTCCTCTGGACCCTCTCCAAGGGTCCATGTCCTTCTTATGTTGGGGGCCCGGGAGCTGGATGCAGTAGTACTCCAGATGGGGTCTCACGAGAACAGAGTAGAGGGCAGAATCACCTCCTTCGACCTGCTGGCCACACTTCTTTTGATGCAGCTCAGGTTACGGTGGCTTTCTGGGCTGTAAGCACATGTTGCCAGCTCATTTGAACCTCTCATCCACCACCACCCACAAGTCCTTCTCCTCAGGGCTACTCTCAATCCATTTCTCCATCCAGCCTGTATTTGTGCTTGGGATTGCCCTGACCCATGTGCAGTAGCTTGCACTTGGCCTTGTTGAACTTCATGAGGTTGGCACAGGTCCACACCTCAAGCCTGGCAAGGTCCCTCTGGATGGCATCCCTTCTCTCCAGCATGTTGACCACCCCACACAGCTTGGTGTCATCAGCAAACTTGCTGAGGGTGCAGTCAATCCCACTGTCCATGTTGCGAGCAATGTTAAACAGTACAGGCCTCAGTACCTACCCTGAGGAACGCCACATAATCAAATGGAACTTCTTCCCTGTGATAAAAAAATAAGCAAGTCAGGGTGATTCAACCTGCACAAAAATAGCTTAGAAGACTGTTAGGAATTACAAAAAGAGATGATTACGTTGTTGTTAGGGGTTTGAGATGAAACTGTTAGGAGAAAAGATGAAAAGGTGAAATAATTAGTTCTGCATCACTATATGGTAGACCTGTAGAACTTCTTCATTAATCATAGATCATAGAATAATTAGGTGGGAGGGACCCCTAGGGAACCTCTAGTCCAAACCCCCAGTAGGAAGCAGCTCCTATTACACAAGATAACCAAGAATTGTGTACTTAAGTTTTTATTTTCTGTGAGAATGGAGATTCCACAACCTCTGTGGACAAGCTGTCATCCGCTATTTAACCATCCTCATGATAAAAACAAAAAAACAAACAAACTAACCAACCAACCACTGTTTTGGTTTGATGAACCCATAACAATTTATTGTCATTTATGACAATATTCTAATCACCCGATGACCCCTCCCCACCCAGAAAGGGGAATCAGGGAAAGCAGGAAAACGAGGGTTGGAAATATAAATAGATTTAATAGGGTAAGACTAAGTAACTAACATAATACTAAAGAACCAGTATTAATCCTGATACTAATATAAGATATACAAGAATTATACTCAGCCATTATATCAGTGGGACACTGTGCACTCCAGCAGGGGACAGCAAATGTTGGACACTGTGAGTGCAACGCTTCGAGAGGAAGGAAGGTCTCAGGGGTCCAGCACTGTGCAAGGAGTTCTCTGGACTGCCCCCATCAAGGGAGAGGGAAGCTACGCAGCAAACTTTTTAATTTATGTTGAATGTGAAGTTCATGGTATGAAATAATCCTGTTGGCCAGCCTGGGTCAAATGCCAGGCCTCGCTCCTCATCATCACTGCGTCTGGCAAAGGCTTGAAAACACTGAGAGACCTTGAATCCCACATAGCTAGCTGGCTATGAAATGAATATTTTCCCGAATTCAGATACTAGAGTCTTCCAAAAGTGGAGTTTTCCCCCAGCATTAGAAGAGAAATCAGTCCTGTGTTGCTCAACCCAGGACACCAACCAACCAACCAACCAATGAACCTTTTCTTTATATCTGATTGGAATTTTCCATGCTCCAAATTGTATTCACTGCTTTTGTCCTGTTACTGTGCGTCTTACAAAAAAGCCTGGCTCTGTGCCCTTTGTACCGTCCCCTGAAGGCACAAATAATATCTCCTCTTAGCTTTCTTTTTAAAGATGAACAAACCCAGTCTCTCAGTATCAAAGTACCCACTGCAGGTGTCTGTGTGTTGTCGCTTTCAGAGATGAAATGATGAATAGATGGATTTGCTTTGAGCAAATATGGACACTGTATGTTTTACTACCCCCCTGAGGCTATTGGAAAGGAGATTTACAAGAAGATAAAACTGTAAGAGCAAGCAATAATGAAGAAAGTGTGATGAGAAGTCAAAAGCAAATGACTAATTTGGTCACAGAGTGTTAATAATTTTTCATTTTCTCATGCTTTGTCTTCCCAAAACTGCATTTGATATTAATACATTCAATATATTTCTCGTATGTGACATAGTTCATGGTATTTATATTGAAACATTCTATGGGTTGGTTCATATGTTTTTGGGTTTTGAGCTGTTGTCATTCAAAATATTTTGAATTTCACAGAATTTCATTAAAAACTAAAATTCATTATTCCATTCTTCACAGTATGTTTTTGTGTTAATCATAATTTAGATATTTATTCTTACAGTTTCCTTTTGGCCACTTTCACAATACAACTTAATGCTTGGTTAAGAGTTTTTTTGTGCTTATTCTTCCTTTTTTTTTTTCCCCCTCACCACTGACTTTTCAAAACTATTCTGTTTAGGATAAGAAGCAAATCAAAGCAACAATGGAAATGTATCTTTGCTACTCAAAATTTTTAAAAAAAAATATGTAGAACAAGCTTTAGAAAATTTGTCAGTAATGAAAAATAAAAATAAAATCCAAACATTCCCATTTCTATTACCCACTGAAACAAAAACAGAAGATGAAATGGAACTAAAATTAAAGAAATGAAAGAAAAATAATTTTAAATTCCAAACAATTGAGAAAAATAAAACATTAGAAATAGTTCTACAATGAAGCATACAGACAATATATAAAAATCAGTTTTCTATCTTTGAGGAGTACCAAAAGAACACTTTGCCTTTTGAGATAAAAACCTATATAAACTGAATAATAATAAAGGCTTCTACAAGTATGTCAGCCAGAAAAGGGAGGTCAAAGAAAGTGTACCCCCCCACAATGAGCAAGGCTGGCAAACTGTAACAACAGACGAGGAGAAGGCTGAGGTACTCAACAAGTTTTTTACCTCAGTCTTCACTGGCAACCTCTCTCCCCACACCTTTCGAGTAGATGGACTGCAAGGCAGGGACTGGGGGAGAAAGTCCCTCCCACTGTAAGAGCTGATCAGGTTTGTGACCACCTGAGGCACCTGAGCATACAGAAGTCTATGGGACCTGATGAGATGCATCCCAGAGTCCTGAGGGAATTGGCTGACGCAGTTGTCAAACCACTCTCCATGATATTTGAAAAGTCATGGCAGTCAGGTGAAGTCCTCAGTGGCTGGAAAAAGGGAAACATTGCACCATTTATAAAAAGGGTAGAGAGGAGGACCCTGGGAACTACCAGCCTGTCAGCCTCAACTCTGTGCCTGGAGATCATGGAACAGATCCTCCTAGAAAGGTATGCTAAGGGCACATGGAGGACAGGGAGGTGATTTGAGACAGCCAGCATGGCTTCAGTAAGAGCACGTTCAGCTTGACCACCTAGTCGCTTTCTATGATAGAGTGACTACATCAGTGGACAAGGGAAGAGCTATGGATGTCATCTATCTGGATGACAGGAGTAAGGCCTTTGACATGGTCCCCCACAACATCCTTCTCTCTAAGTTGGAGAGATATGAATTTGCTGGATGGACTGTTCGGTGGATTAGGAATTGGTTGGATGGTCACATCCAGAAGGTATGGTCAATGGCTCAATGTCCAGATGGAGATCACTGACCAAGTGGTGTCCCTCAGGGGTCTGTATTGGGACCAGTACTGGTTTAATATCTTTATTAATGATATAGACAGTGGGATTGAGTGCACCCTCAGCAAGTTTGCAGGTGACACCAAGTTGAGTGGTGCAGTTGAGGACACCTGAGGGATGGGATGCCATCCAGAGGAAAGCAGGACAAGCTTGAGAAGTGGGCCTATGTGAACCTCATGAGATTCTACAAGGCCAAGTGCAAGGTCCTGCACCTGGGTCTGGTCAACCCCCAGTATCAATACAGTCCTAGAGATGAAGGATTGCGAGCAGCCTAGAAGGACTTGGAGGCATTGGTGAATTAAAAGCTGGACATGAGCCAACAATGAGAGCTAACCATATCCTGGGCTGCATCAAATAAGCATAGGCAGCAGGTCATGAGAAGTGATTTCCCCCTCTACCCTGCTCTGTTGAGACCCCACCCTGAGTACTGACTGCATCCAGCTCTGGAGTTCTCAGCACAGGAAAGACACAGACCTGTTGGCACAGGTTCAGAGGAGGGCCACAAAAATGATCAGAGGGATGGAACACCTCTCCTATGAGGATATGCTGAGAGAGCTGGGGTTGTTCAATCTGGAGAAGAGAAGGCCTCCAGGGAGACCTTATTGTGACCTTTCAGTACTTAAAGGGGGCTTATAAAAAAGATGGGGACAAACTGTTTTAGCAGGACCTGTTGCAATAGCACAAGGGGTAATGGTTTCAAACAAAAAGAGTGTAGATTTAGACTAAATAGAAGGAAGAAATTTTTTACAATGAGAGTGGTGAAACACTGGAACAGATTTCCCAAGAGAGGTGGTAAATGTGCCATCCCTGGAAACATTCAAGGTCAGATTGGAGGGGGCTCTGAGCAACCTGATCTAGTGACCGTGTCCCTGCTCATTGCAAGGGGGGTTGGACTAGATGGCCTTTAAACATCCCTTCCAACCCAAATTATTCCATGCTTCTATGATTCTATGTTTTTGAGAATGAATCAAGCATTCGAGTTTGAATTTTGTTAAGAAATAACAGTATGAAAGTGTGCTATCAGCTAATGTTCAGTAGTTTCATATATATAAATCCTGGTGAAAAGGTAGGGAAGGAAACGGCAGTATTTTTTCTTCTTTGAGTCCCTTCACGACCAGCTCAAAAGAAATTCCTTTATATTGGTTGTAACAACAATTCCTTATGGATTGCTCAGATTTCAGCTTGCCTTTTAATTGATATTACATTAAAAGTGAGCTGGTTCCATTAGAAGATACAGAGCCAAAAAAGAGACATAAGGAAAGCAGTAATATGATATTTAATAACTCTTGCTAGGCTTTAACTCTCCTACAACTGAGGTTGGATTCAAGATTCCATTAATTTTATTTTGTTCAAGTCCAGAGGACAGAGAGATTTTGACTAAAATGAATAGTAACAACAGCAGCATGACAGCACATTAATAGTACTACTAATAATAGTAATAGAATGCAATTCAAAACTTGATGCACCTTTCTCGATGCCCAACCAGATTTACACTCCCACAATGAAGCATTTTATTTATTCTACACTAATGTTTGGTTTGTTCATGAGTACCAGACTATTTTTTATTTGACCTGCATCAAATATTTGTCTGTGTCTATACAGCGTGAAGTAAACAGCAAGCCTACTTCATTCAGAAGGAATTATTCACAATGCCTTCCTATTTTAGCCTTGTAGGGATGCTCAGCAGTTTTGTATTGCGTGTATGTATGTATATAGGCGCATAAAAATGAACAAGCAGATACTGCCAGGAAAGGTGGGTTTTTGTTGTTGTTTTTTTGGGGGGGGCTGTTGTTGGTTGACTTTTAGCTGGCTGCCAGTGCACACCAAGCTGCTTAATCACTGCCCATCTACTCAACAGAACAGAGGGAGAAAACATGATGAAAAGCTTGTAGGGTTGAGATAAGGAAAAGGGAGATCACTTAGCAGTGATCAGATTCTGCTTGGGGAAATTAATTTATACTGTTGTCAATCAACCAGACTAGAATAAGTAGAAATAAGAAAAAAATCTAAAAAACACATTCACCCCATTCATCCCTTCTTCCCAGGCTCAGGCTTCACTCCCAATTCTTCTGCCTCCTCCCAGTGATGGATGCAGGGAGAGAGGGAATGGGAGCTGTGGTCAGTTCATAACACTTTGTCTCTGACTGCCTCCTTCTTCCTCCACACTCTTCTCTGCTCCATTGTGGGGGTCCCTCCACAGGAAACAGTCCTTCACAAATTGCTCCAATGGGGTCCTTCCCACAGGCTGCAGTTCCTCACAAATTGCTCCACTGTGGGTCCCTTCCACAGTGTGCAGTATTTCAGGAGCAGACTGCTCCAGCATAAGTCCTTCACAGGATCACAGGTCTTACCAGGAGCCTGCTCCAGCACAGGCTCTCCATGGGATCACAGCCTCCTTCAGGCACATCCACCTGCTCCAATGTGGGTTCCTCCACAGGCTGCAGGTTGGATATCTGCTCCACTGTGGACCTCCACGGGCTGCAGGAGGACAACCTGCTCTATCCTGTTCTTCATCATGGGCTACAGGCGAATCTCTGCTCCAGCACCTAGAGCACCTCCTCTCCCTTATTCCTTGACCTTGGTGTCTGCAGACTTGTTTCTTACTCTTCTCTCCAGTTGCTCCTGCACAGCAGTTTTTACCCTTTCTTAAATATGTTACCACGGAGGTGCTGCCAGTCTGATTGTCTCAGTTTTGGCCACCCATTTTGTGTGCACGTGTGCATCATAATAAAAGCAATAAAACAGTCTTGTTTAGGTGAAGAGTAATAAAAAAGCATCTGTCTATAGCTTCTGGAATGCAGCTGAGCTGTGAATTATGGGTGTTGCAGCTGATGTCTGACTATGTTTGTTTCCACCAAAGCTAACTGTCACCAATTTTTAATATGGTCATGTACAAATCTGCCAATATAGTCTGAATGTCAAGTTATGTACACATGGAGAAGAAGAATACGTAAGTAGAAGATGTTTACTCCTTGTGTAAGTCAACGATCAGGAGCAGTAAATCTGTAATAACACTTCAAGACACAGTCCTGAGTCCTGATCAAGGGTTTTTTGTATTGTATTTGCAATACAGAAATGGGTAAATAGATCACATATCCACAGATGGGTTCTGCAAGACAGCATGTGTCCTGAGTTACGTACAGTCATGGTGATTCATCCAACCCTATTTGTAGCTGAAAAGGTGTGTGATTGCAAAACCATGCCTGGCTAATGATATGTTGTTTGGGGACTGTATTTAACTAAACACAGAGCAGTCCTGATGCAGTGATCAGGTTTGTGGAGCTGACGTATAGTTTAAATGACTGGAACCAGACTTCATTTAAAAAAAACAAAACCACATAGGAATAAAATATAATGAATTAAAAATTAACTCACCAATTCTCTGTATTTCCCTTCAAGATTTAGTACATTGTTTTTCAATATGACTGCTATAAAAAAAAATACAGACTGGCTAAAATAATTTCAAAATGCATTGGTTTTTATTAGTTTTCATTTTCAAAATCTACTTTTGCTGAGAAGTGACATGTTACACCATACATCACCCATTTCACAATCACTAATTTTTTTGAGAAAAAAAAAAAAAATCCTCTAAATCTAACAAAAAAATTACCAAACCAAATCACAACAACAACACTTTACCTAAAGTCATATGAAATGCGATGCTATTATGAAATATGATGCTAGAGTAAAGCACTAATGCTTTACTGCAGCAATTAATTCAGTGAGCCTCTACAATGGTAGTGTCATAATCAGACTGTCCACAAGATGTGTAGCTAGTCTGTCCTAAAGAAATTTACTTAAGGATCTTAGTCCTAAAAATGAAAATTAATTAAATACCCACTAAGCTCATTTTAATAAATTAGAGATGAGAAAAATGTCTGATATTTGAAATAAAGTGTTAATAGTGTCTCTCAGCTTTACCATGAAATGAAAATAACTTCCTCATCTTTCCCTAAGTGCTTAGATCCATTCCCTGTCTTACACCATTCTTATATTTTATGAGGTTTTAGGCTTGATTTGGTTCCTGAATAATACTTCCACCTAATGTTTTGCAGGGTTGCTGAGTACTATCATGAAAGACTGTTGAGGTATATTTATGTCCAGATCTGATCCTGGAAACAGAAGTAGCTCTACAGTTCTTCCATCACAGAGGAAAAGGCTTTTGTGTAGCTTCACAAAATAATAAATCATGACTCAAAATTTTGTTACTTTAGAACATATTTACCTGAAAAAAGATGTGAGTGGTTATATATGTGACAGATATCTTTACGAGACATGTGATTATACGGAAAAGGTGAATAAAGCATGACTGTTATTTTCATAGTGCATTTCAAGTACATGAAATCAAATACAATGATCAGGCAATTTTAAAGAGAGTGAACAAACAAAAAATGATTTCTCACAATGCATAATTAAATTGTATAATTTAGTGTCAAAGGAGGTTTTTGGTTACTGAGAAGTATGAAACGGTCAGGAAGTGATTAGGAAATTTGTATAAGAAACACAAATATATTGCAGTTACGTACAATGGTCTAGATGAAACTTGGTTGGAAAGCCACCTGTGATGGAAACTGGAAGTAATGGGATGTTGTCTATGTATGCTATTTCTAATAATCTTTTCAGCATCTACTTCTAGCTATGAGCAGAAAACAGATAGTGCAAATCATTTGGTTTTGTACAACCAGTTATATTAAAGTACAAAATTTATACAAGTTCTCTTTGAGGAAAATATCAAAGTCTGTTTTTCCACAAAATAATTTCATTGTGAAATGTCTAAATTGAGCATTGATCAAAGTAGTCTCTTCAAATCAATGTATATTCAAAACTTATTTCCCACTAACATATTTCTTTCATTATTGATTGTTCAAAATGGCAGTCTTAGATCAAGACTTGCTGAAGATATGTCATTAATAATTATTTTGTCACAGTATTGTGAGACTGAAGGACAAATCCAGACAAAACTTCTTATTGGAAGGAGATGTTGATGTTAAGCTATAACAGTGAAAAGCCTAAATAAAATTTTACTTAATCACAGTGATCGTGGAGATGGGAGACAGCAAAGGGGAAAAAGAGAGAAAATGAAGAAAAGAAGAAACAAATTGCCAACGCAAGAATATTAGACACCTGCATTTCTTTCCTTAGGTGCTTCATAAGCTCACTGAGCTGGAATATGCTTTCAGCTACACTTAGCTAAGTCAGGAAAAATTCTGCTGAAGTCAACAGCTAGATACATAAGAAAATGGTATAAGGCCAACTGTGTCTGCAGACACAATTCTGTATATTCAGTATCTGGCTGTTTTTAAGCAGAGGAATCCTGCTGTGTTTCTGTTCCAATAAAACAATCTAGAGGTGCTTCAAAAGAAAACAAAAAAAACCCCTTCCTAGTCCTTTTAAACTGTCTTTTGAACCTCCCCAGAAAGCTGGCAGCAACACAGTACAGGCAAGATATTGTCCTGTTTTTCTATGGGTAACAAAGGCGAGTGAGGTAAATGTACAGAATGGAATTAAGAGATTTCAAACACAGACAGAATAAAATGACAAAAGTACAACATAATTTGGAGGCGGGATAGGAGGAAGCAAAGAAATATATTACATTGAAGATCTTAAAAATAGCAGGTTTGGGCATTTAATTTTTCATAGATGTCAATAACATTTACCACCAGACAGTCTACATCAGATTCTTACTTCCCTGGATTCATTAGATTCATATGAATATGAATTATTCATATTTACATTGTAGAATTTCCTAAAAAAAACCTTCCTATTAAGCAAATTGACATACATATATATATATTATATATAATATATATATATATAAGTGAACTAAAACATAGTCACACTGTTCTTCTCCACGTTAGTATACTCAATTTACATTGATGTGGAATGACTAGTTGTCAAGGCTGGTTTATCTGATTCTTGACCACAGGGGAATAAGAATATCATTGCATGGAAACATTCTGTCCAGTAAAGATCTTTCAACTAGTTTTATGGGTAATGAAGTATATAGTATAGTTTGCCTATGCCGAGAGTATGCCAAGGCTCTGGTGTCTCTCTGTGTGAAGAGCCTGTGTACCTGCCCTGTCTCTCAGCTCCACAGCACAGTAAACACATCACAGAGGTGCTGGTAACACCTTAGGTAAACAAACCTATCACTTTCAAATTCTTAGCACAGACAAGGTGGGGAGGTTTGTTCCAGCGAGTGAATAGTCACACCCTGTGGGTTCAATTTCTTCTTTTCCTGGCATATGAAACCTGTCCCACACCACATTGAGAGAAACTTTCTCTCCTCATCCTCTGCTAGGAAAAACACTGTCACTTGCCACAGAGATGACTGGATGTCACAATGTGATTCAGGTCACTTAAGCTTAGGCATCTAACAAACCTGAAGATGCTACAGGTTATCCTCTAGCTGCCACTTTCGAAAGTCTCAGATTTCCACCAATCCTGTGTCATCACAACTAGTCAAACAGAAATCCTGGATACTGTAGGATGTCTTAGCTGGCATCAGAGGCTCAAGCCTGAAAACTAACCCAAACCTTTAGAACTCTCTTATTCTAGTCAACTGTGAGACAATACAGCATGTTACACTCAAATGTCTTTTTCTAACATCAGAACATCTGTTGCAATTTAGAGAAGAGGCTGAGTTCTGGCCTTATCTGTTTACAAAATGACCTGTCTTGAACGGCTGTATATCACTTTTCTTTTCTCATTTCCCTCACAGTTGCAGTGATTTGCCCACCTATAGGCTACAGTCTGTTTTGTCTGAATTTCATTGTGTTAATTGACTTTTTTTTTCCAGATTAATGATTTTTACATTTGAAGTCAGGGCATGGTGAGGGATATATTCATTATGGTGTCTTAGGTGTAGTCTGAAGAATAAATAAGAAGACCAAATTCATTCTTCCTGCCAAGATGCGTGATTAGTTTGTGCAGGCCAGTGTACATTTTGGAGGAAACTTTGGAGGATAATTCCATAAATAGGTGCTTATGATTAAGAAGACAGACAGTTATCATTAAAAAGGCATTTGACAGAATTTCATACTGTAACCATGCACTTTGTATGCTGTAATTATGCACTATGAATGGTCATCAATCATAGAATCATAGAATTGTTAGGGTTGGAAGGAACCTTAAAGATTATCTAGTTCCAACCCCCCTGCCCTGGGCAGGGACACCCTCCCACTAGATCAGGTTGCTCAGAGCCCCGTCCAGCCTGGCCTTAAAAACTTCCGCAGATGGGGCTTCCACCACCTCTCTGGGCAACCTGTTCCAGTGTCTCACCACCCTCACGGTTGAGAACTTCTTCCTAACGTCCAGTCTGAATCGTCCCATCTCTAGTTTTAATTCATTCCCTCTAGTCCTACCATTACCCGACATCCTAAAAAGTCCCTCACCAGCTTTCTTGTAGGCCCCCTTAAGATACTGGTAGGCCACTATAAGGTCTCCTCGGAGCCTTCTTTTCTCCGGACTGAACAACCCCAACTCTCTCAGTCTGTCTTCATAGGAGAGGTGCTCCAGCCCTCTGATCATCCTCGTGGCCCTTCTCTGGACACATTCCAGCATGTCCATATCTTTCTTGTAGTAGGGGCTCCAGAATTGGACGCAGTACTCCAGGTGGGGTCTCACGAGAGTGGAGTAGAGGGGGAGAATCACCTCCCTTAACCTTCTGGCCACGCTTCTCCTGATGTAGCTAATTTGACTTCAGAAAGTCTGTTGTGTCCAGATTTACTATGTAATGACAGCTATTTGAGTAGAACTAATGTGTCCGTGATATTAATCTTTAAAGATACTACCTGAATATCTCAAATGAATCATGTTAGCATGTAAGGCAGCTTTGTACTTAAGTGGATTCAAGCATCCATAACTTTTTCCAGGGCTCATTTATGTTCGAATGGCATTTTCTGCAGTGTGAAAAAAACAGTTCCCCAGGAATTCCCTGTGCTGTTTTTGGCTGGGATAGAGTTAATTTTCTTCATAGTAACTAGCATGTGGTTATGGTTTTGATTTGTGTGGAAAACAGTGTTGATAATACAGGGATGTTCTCACCATTGCTGAGCAGTGCTTACAGAGAGTCAAGGTCTTTTCTGCTTCTTACACCACACCACCAACAAGAAGGTTGGGAGTGCACAGGGAGTTGAGGGGACACACAGCTGGGACAGCTGATCCCAACTAACCAAAGGGATATTCCATACCGTATGACGTCATGTCAGCATATAAACCTGGGGGAAGAAGGAGGAAGAGGGGAACATTCAGAGTAATGGTGTCTGTCTTCCCAGGTAACCATTACGTGTCATGGAGCCCTGCTTTCCTGGAGATGGCTCAACCCTGCCTGTCAATGGGAAGTAGTGAATGATTTCCTTGTTTGCTTTACTTGCACATGCAGCTTTTTCTTTAACTATTAAACTGTCTTTATCTCAACCCATGAGTTTTCTCACTTTTACTCTTCTGATTCTCCCCCATCCCATCTTGGGGGAGTGAGAGGGTGGCTGTGTGGGGATGAGCTGCAGCTGGGGTGAAACCATAACCACTCCCTAGCTGTGGAAAAGCCCCCCAGTTATCTATTCCACATTCGTTACTGCACTGTCACTCAAATTTTAAAGCTTTACATGCTTTAGTTGTCTTTAGTATGAAAAGGTTTTAAAAACTTTATGCTGTCCTTAATATGCTTCTGAATATTTTTTTAATCCTTTCAAACAATTCTAATGCAAATTCAGTACCTTAAAACACAAAAAATTGTTGGTGTGAATTGAAAGAAATCACTGCCTTAAGGTGGTGAAACTAAACTTATATTATTGACGGAATTGCATATTTTAAATGACCTAGAAATCTATATAACTGAAGTTCTACACTTCAGGGCAAGCTATTACACAACAGCATTCATAATAAGGTATGTATTAGTATTTATATGTTTAAGGTCATCATATTGATTTTAGGTTATTTAGCGTAAGGACAGAATTAGTCTCACAGTATGCCTATGCAGACTTAGAGAACATATGCAATATGCTTGTACGAAGAGAAGGAAATGAAAGAGAAAGGTAAATAAAGCACTGATTTTTTTTTTTTTGTAAAAGAGTCTTTATAATTTTCTCTGCTCTACCTTGACAGAAAAATACTATTTTTTTTTTTCATACAATGGTGTTCCTATAATATATTGTCATTTTTGCTTTTTATTCAAATTCAAGGCCCAAACATTGTTCAGTGAAGTCAATGAAAAGACCCTCTGTGATTTCAGCAAGTACTACACAAGGCCGTTTAACATGAACACAAACCATTAAAGGGAAAAAAAAAAGGAAATCTTCAGTCCGGTTGCTTTGACCTTGCTGGCTCATGACCTAAAATTTTTACTTTAAAAATAAAGAAAATTAGAGAAAAGTGAAGAAAGCATTTTTCTAATTTCAGACACCAATTTTTATTGGAAACTTAAACATTTTTTGTGATGGTCTTAAGAAGCCAAAGCCCCTCCAGATCTTATTTTACAACATGTCATTTATTAATGGCAATGATATGTAAAGTTGTTGGTTTTTTGGTTTTTTTTTTCCTTTTCTTTTTGAAGTCAAGGAAAGGGAATTTAAAAGCTAGGAAGTCTCTCCAGTGTATCCTCTCAGAGCCTTGTGCCTTCCCTTGTGTCCTTTGGAACTTCTGAGGGCTCTAACTTAGTTTCATGTTGGTAGAGGGACTAAAAATCCAAGAAGCCCTTGCAGGAATATAGAGTAGAACTTCTTCCTAATGTCTAATCTAAACCTACCCTGTTCTAGTTTAAAACCATTGCCCCTCGACCTATCACTACATGCCCTTGCAAATATGTGTATCAAGATCATCAGAGGAATGAATGAACAAGGAAACTGCTCAAAACTGGAACATATTACTTCTCCTTAACTTTACAATATAAAACTCATACCCCTATCTTGAAAAAAATTATGTACATTACCAAGCAGTTTTTCCTTGTTTAATAATAAAATTTCTATTACCATTCATAAAATAAGCCTTACTTCAAGACTAAAATGTGCTTTAATGATTAAAACTAGAAGCTTTCTCTAAGATCCCCAAAACTGGATTAGACATCTTTAGTTGTTTGTCACCTAATGCCCCTTTTTCTGAAGTGATACAAAAAAGAATGTTTTATGCAGTGGTAGCCAATGTACGAAGTGTGATCTTTTGAGGGTCTGTACCATCTTTTGTGGATCTGTAAGCAGCTATAACCCCAAAAATATATATTTTCAAGTGGCCTAAATCTGCCCCTCCATTAGGAATTTTGTAGGACTTAATAATCAAAACAGCTTAAAGAAGGCTATTCTAGAAAAAAAGTATGGATGAATAATCTGTAATGTTATGATCAACTTTGTAGATATTGTTATGCCTTCAGATAGCTTTTTTTCCTACTTTCATATACATTCAGTCTCAGCTATTTTGTTCTCAACGTGGAGATGACTATGTTGTCTTCATATGTCAGAAACACACTTCTCTATCATATCTTAGGCAGCTTTTGCCTATATTTGCTTTTGAACTCTCCAAGTCTTCTACAGTGCAACTTGCTAGCTGATAAGGTTTCTTCCCTATCATTGTTTCCTCCTTATTGTAAAACTATAATGCATATCTGTAATTATTGATGTACTAAAAACCATCTTTGCCTGCTTCAGTCACAGGCATGTGCAGTGAGATGTGATGATTTACTATTTCTATAACAAGAAACAGTGTCTTAGGAAATACATCAAACTACTTCTGTAAACTTCAGACTCACTCACATTTTCACATCTAATCAACCAATACACTATGCAATGTTGACTCACATGTAGCTTAGGTGTATGTGCCACTACAAGAAGGGTATGCCTCAGGTACATTATATTACAGTAGAATTTTTCAAGCCTGTCTTTCAGTTTTCTTCTTACAGAAGAACTTCAGTCAGACCTTAATGCCATGAAATCAAAAGCACTTTTTCCCTCACAGTACTGGCCTCCTGATTAAAGCTTAACATCATTCCAGTGCATTACCAGCAACGTCTCTGGGCTGGTCTTTCTAATTATTGGTAATGCTCAGCATTTTTAACTGATAACTGTGTTATTAGGCCTGAATACTGAAACTAAGGAAACTGATGCAGGCTCCTGCTTTCTGGTCTATGACTGTCCTCATCCTGGGCTCTTTTAATAATACTTATCATTATTTCAAGACTCTGAATCTTCAAAACATTGCCCCATGCTACAAAAACATAATAAACATAATAAAACGTAACAAAACAAAACAAACAAAACAAAATAAAACAAAATAAAATAAAATAAATAAATAAAATAAAATAAAATAAAATAAATAAATACCAAACCTTTACTACTAATCCTTGATGAACGAGGTCAAGAGATGACACTGAAAACTTGCAGTGTAATTTCCAAAACTACTGTTCTTTTCAAAGGTGACTCAAAAGTGGTTGCCACTCAACTATAGTTAACTTAGAAGCATATAGTTATTATTTATGTAATCAGTTCAGCCTGTTAACAGCACTGAGATGTCTTTTCTACATGTTTGGAATGATTTCATGACACCTGCTGAAAGAAGTCACTTTACAATTTTCTCCTGCTGGACTTTCTTTTTTCAGTGGCACTTGTATGCTTCCAGGATGAAGTCCTATTTCTTTGCATATGTCATTAAAACAGTTTATCGTCCACTGTCTTAAATTATTTTTAAATTTACCTCTAGCTATATTCATTCAAGTAAAGTTCATGATTATTACCTATTGTTTGATTTTCTGCTGACATGCTGACACCTGTGTTTCTAAATACCAGGAGGTAGTTTATCAATAATTTGAATGGCACTTCTGAAGGATTATATTTACTCATCATGACTCAATAACACATCTAAAATTCAGATCTGGATTTACAGACTTCCATGATAGAATATATAATTTGAAATTCCAGTAGCATCAACATATGTAGAAGGCGAGTTGCATTTTCAAATTCCATAATAGTGTAAAAAAAATTGACACTGTATCCTGCTTAGGTACACAGTATTTCAATACAGACATTCAACATCTCCCACTAGTATTACAAACCAGGAAGACCATCAGCTCTGCTTGTCTTTCTGCTGTACCCATGAAATATTTTCAACTCATTCCAACTTTAGTCAGTAGTTAATTATACTACGAAGCATGATTGACTATATTGTTTCTATATTGAGAGAGTTCCATTAACTTTCAGCAAGACAGATGATCAATTTTAAGAGCCTACTGCTTACATACAGAGTCCTTCCTGCTGTGCCCCAATTTATTTGCAGGACATTTTTGTTACTGTACTCACCAGGATGTGTTTTATGGCCTCATTCCTCTTTTTTTTTTTTTTGTATATAGTTAATGTTGATATAGAAGTAAATATGCAATCCATATTAAGTATGTCCTTATGCGATACTCTTATACATTTTAATAAAAAATAAGATATTTCTTTTTCTCATACAGACTTAAGTAGAATTTCACTGTAACAATCTTGGAATAGACCTTTATCAGCTTATGCATTTTGTTGAGTTTATATACAACTGAATCACTGAATGCCTCAGTATTTGTTGTATCCAAAGTTTGTTATCAGTGAAGTTGGTATCTCAGATCAGAAAATGGTGCTTAAACACCAGGCTTAGCTACCTTTGGAGTACTGAAATAGCTGCATTTTAGTTAGGAAATTTATCTGAATTTCACAAATTTTAATTGAAAGTTACAAAAACTGTCCAAGTCTCCATGAATTATTTGTCTGTGAAAGAAAAACCCTAAGAAAAGAACTGGTGAAAAATATCAGTGATGAGTTTTATTGTCTGTAGCGGCCAATCAGTTCCTGAAAAATCAAAGATTACATCTAAATTTAAGACATGAGTAATTCTCAGGTCCACATACACAGTGTGTTATTTCCTTTTAAATGTCAAGGGGAAATTTAGTTGTCTGCTGCTGTCCTTGCCTCAGTACTCTGGTAGGAAGGAAACTGAAGTGCAAAAGCTCAAGAGATAGACAATTAAGTGAATGACGGTATATTCAACTAGGTCCTGTGGTCTACATAATCATAACAGCAGAACTGGGGACAATACCAGCCAAGCATTCTTACCCTGCAATTGAGAAGTAACGTAGTTAAGCCTTTGTAATACAGATCTTCCAAATATCTCGTTTTAGGTCTTTCCCTGAATACTGTCTTATCCTTTGGAACTTTCACTGCCTACTCTGTTTATATTTCTATGCCATCTTTCTTTTTCTGGGGGAGGAAGCATATTGTCCCTGACTTTCTGCATCTATTCAGAGCCATGAACACCACATAAGTAGGAATAACTGCATGAAAGATTGCCTTTTCCAACCACACTTCACTATTTTGTGTAAATAATGGTATTGTACCCACAAAACTTTAACTGTTTTAATCTTTTGTAAATATTTACATGCTCCAGAATATCTGCTCATATTTCTATTAATTACGTTCTTCAGAACTCACAAATTGTGCCATTTTCATTGTTAGCATAGTTTATTTGTCTGGGTCTAGACTTGGTGTTGATGAGGCTTTCAACAGCTTGCAATTTAATTGTAATGTGCAATATCCTGTGATCTAGTAGTACTAGTTTGTAGTGTTAAATATTTGAATTGGGTTCTGAATTGGGCTCTTCATTTAACAGTATTTAGTATTTGCTATTATATCATGTAGATTATGGGTAGCTTGGACTTGAAGTACCCACAGCGCCCTGCAAAATTTTGAATTGGGGATGCTATCCATCTAAGTTTCTGAAACGTGAATCGTGCCATCTGTCTTGAAGTACCTGTCTCCATTTACTAGAATAATATCCTAGGAGGCTAATTTAGACTATACAATCAATATTTAGACACCCAAGACAGGTGTGCTGAGGTGAATTTGGCCATGCATTCCACAAGCCCTCCAAAATTGTCAACTCGAATTAGGAGTTTTACTTGTTCTAATGCTTCAGTCATTTTTCCTTTTCTTTTTTAAAAAGTATATATGAAATTGATTATTTTATTTAAGTGCAATGCTTTCAAATTTTCTTTAGTACAATCTGATAACTCCTCACTGTTATATATATATATATGTATGTTTATAAATAAATATTTATGTATATATGTCTAAAAATATCTGTCTTTCAGTCAATTTTCCATTCAGCAATTTCAGTTGCTTTTACAAACAGAAATGTCTTTTCTTAAATCTCTTGCCAATATCGTTTTCATTTCTAGAGAGCTCCAGCTGCAGTGACCATTTTAGCAACACCATGTTTTTCAGTTTTTACATTGTTTTCTCTTCTTATGCTTGTAAATTAATTTCCTGTTCCATTTCTCCCTTCTTAGGAAGCAATTTTTGAGGCATCTGAGTCATAGATTAGTTTTATGATGGGTCTTCAGCATGAAAGCAAGGAGTTAAAATGCTAACAGGCATTAAACAGAAGAACTTGGAAAAGAGATAGAGGGAATCTAGGGGATCATGGAAATTTATCTTGAATTTCCCTCGTACGTGCATATAGCAAGAGGCCATCAGTTTCGAAAGGCAATTCAGGATATGAGCCTCATTAACCTCTGAACTGCTTTCTGGGGCGATATCTATCTCTCATTTTTTGGTGATATATGTATCTTTTGGTATATAGATGTCTATAGCTTGGTAGTGTGAATAGTTCTATGTTTCCACTAAGATAATCAAAGGGATGGAGAACCTGCCCTATGGGGAAAGACTGAGGGGTTAGGTCTTTTCTCCCTGGAGAAGAGAAGGCTCGAAGGCTCAAAGGCTCAGGGGGGACCTCACCACAACATTTCAGTACTTAAAAGGTGCTACAAAGAAGATGGAAACTCTCTCTTTACCAGGAGTCAAAAAGAATACAATGGGCAACTGTACAAGTTGCACCAGGAGAGGTTTTATCTTCAAATAAGACAGCATTTTTTTACAGTGAGAGCAATCACTCACTGGAACAACCCCCCCAGGGATGTGGTAAAGTCACCATCACTGTAGGTTTTCAAGCTCTGATTGGACAGGGTGCTAATCTCAACTAAACTCCCTTTCACAAGAAATGTTGGACCAGATGATCTTTCGAGGTCCCTTCCACTCTGGCTGTTCTATGATTCTATGAATCTGTGTTTACCTTACACATTAGATTGAGCAAGCAAATTTAGCTAATGTTCCAAGAGATATTGTGGTCTGCCAAACAACTTGAAGGTCAGCAACCCTTACAAAATTTAGGCATCTTTCTTCTTTTCCACTTCTCAGGATTGCTTAACTTTTTCTCTGTACAAGGATTTATGTCTGATAACAAAGTCAGACAAAATCCATTGTCTCCTCCCGTGTTCCCTGGACTTTTGCTGTGTAATGCTGTCAAAGAAAAAGAAAAAATAAGGCTCAGAAAGCACATGAGGCATCTCATATCTGAACTTTAAAGAAATCCAGACCCATACTTACATGCTGTAACTATATGAAAATTTTGTTTGGAGGTTTTCATCTTCAAAAAAGCGGGAAAAGGGATGATAAATGGTATAGAAATTCAGAGATATTCCTGTGAGTATGAAACATAAAGACCTGAAAATATTGTGAAAACAGTCATATCCACAGTTATTCAAGAAGTTTATTAACAGATTGAATACTTCATCTCAGCTGAGAGGATCACATGATAATGCAACTCATATAAGCGGTGTTTTACCTACAGTACACTGAATGCTAATTCTTTCTTTTTCAGTTTTGTTTTTTCTTACATAAAATTAGTTACTGACACACATAATGCTTTCTAGATGAAAAGTAATATTTTTCAAAGAGGTTTTTGGTATTGCAGACTTGCTATGTGGATAAACTTTTATATGTAATGACGTCTTCAGATGATAATATTTTAGTAGGGTGGTGGTGAAGGGGAAAATGCAGTAGGGAAGAGGAGGAGAATGAAAATATGAAAACTGTTATTATGGATTAGACTTGCTTTCCTTGAAATAAATATCAATCTACAAAAAAAAAAAAAAACCCTCTTATGAAAAATCCTTTACAAGCACAACACAAAAACTCTCAAGTCTCTGATCTGGGACTGTGTCAGGGATACAAACAGACAGGAAGGGAGTAAAGCGTAAAAGAAGACATTATGATAGTCAATGTTATCAGCTTATTAGAAATCTGAATGTTGATAAGTTTATTATAAGCGTCAAGGTAAAGGAAAGTTTTAGGTAGAAATTTGAAAGAGGATAATGAGATAGTTCCTCCTAAATTTAAGTAAATAAGAAAAAAAAAATCTAACAGATATATATTCTATAATTTGACTAGTAGATGATGCAGGCTGGACATGATCACCAACTGGGAGCAGGAGGTGAAATCTCATAGTAGATGCTATGTGGAATAAAATAATTTGAAAAGCTATGAAAATGAAAGCATGCTTATTACACATCGCAGAAGAGATAAGGGGAAATGGTGCAGAGAAGAATGATATATTAAAGGAAAATGATTAGGGAAAATATTAAAAAAAAATAGTGTCCATCTGTATAAAACAGGACTGAAGAAGAGGTTTCAGAAGAATAGAAATTGGTTGTGACTCTAATTCTAAAGGTAAATGGTAGAGCTGGATATAAAAATCATCTGAAGTTTCAACTGCGTTCCTGTTCCATCCTGGAATAACGACAAACCTACTGCTGGGTAAAATTATCTTCATGAATAACAAATAGTCTGAACCCTGCTATTTTGGAAGAATGAAACTATTCATGATTTTGAAGAAAAGGACTGAAACAAATGTTGATATGTTTCTTCTCAAACACTGAATATAGAAATGCTATATTCCAAGACTGATATTTGCCCCAAATCAGCATTTTCCTTTTAAAATTCAACTGATGCTCAGAGGCAAAAAAAAAAAAAAAAAAAAAAAAAAAAAAAGTTAAACCAAAGGGGCCAGCAAATTCAACAAAATAAAAGCATTTTTGGTTTTTACTAAGTTTCAACTTAGTTTAGGTTGGTTACATTTGAGTTAAAATTAAATGTTTGAACAGTATAGATTTTTACAATTTTTTTTGATGTAACTAGGGGTTTGAAAGATGCATTATACTCTCATTCTATTCAAACTGAGCAATTATGTATTCTGGGCTGAAAGATTATTCCCTCTCCTTTTTTTTTTTTTTTTTCATTAACAATTAACTGCAACTGGAAAGTTCCTCTCTCCTTGAAATGTAACAGAAACCTATAAAAGGGAATGATTTTGACATTCAAGTAATGCCCAAGGGACACAGCATTACTGAATTGCCTCTTTGCCTTCCATGACAGAGAAATATCTCAAGGGATAGTGAGAAAGAAGCTGATGTGAAATAAACTAAGTTTGTGTTTTATGGAGATTTCTAGTTTTCTTTTATTTCTACTTCGTAACTTGTTTCCAATTTTGTAATCTATAATTTATCCATTTTCTTTCTCTGTGTATAAGTATATGTGTGCGTGTTTGTTTTCCTTTTTTAAGAGTAACCAGCTGCTCAAAATTATCTGAGGTAAATGCAACAAACTTGAGGTACTCTAGCTCACACAAAAAAATATAGAAAAAGTAATTCCAAGAAACCCTAAATCAGCCTGCACCCCTTGATTTTATTTGGGAGTCTGGAGGACTGGAGTGAATTTCTACCGTGCTACAATGGTCAACACAGGGATCGCTATCATCATATGCCAGACACATGGAAAAGTTTTCCCCCAGCAAGCATCAGCTGAAAACACCTTCACAAGAAGAAAGGGATCCCAAAATATTAGCTAGAAGATTTATCTGGCTAATTACAAACATCTAAAATATAGAAATTTGCATATGAGGTAGGGATTGTGAGATCCCTTTACAGCCAATGGAGAGGAAAAGGAAGTCTTAAAGCATGATACTTCTCTTCTTCAAATAGCTGCCCAGAAAATGTTGGATGATTCTCTTTAATGACCACAAAGGAGGGTGACAGATGCATATCTCTACACTTAAGGCATTGTCCTGGTTTGGGGTAGAACAAAACCAACTTTCTGTTCAGTAATTTTACTTCTTAGCTAAGCCTCTTCTAACTCTCTGAAATTAAAAGAATATTGTGCAGAAAACTGTTCATTCTCACAGTGATAAGACCTATGTTTATAGTTAATGCCGAGGAATGGTACACAGAGAGGCTCTTGCTTACATTATTGCTTTAACAACCAAGGTCAGTCAAATTTGTTATTTGCCCCGCTGGAGGATCAGAAATGGAAAAGTGTAGAGGGGTTGCACCTGTGGGGAAGAGTGGACAGAATAGGTGACCCAAAACTGACCAACAGGGTATTCCATCCCATCTGCCCCATACCCAGTATAAAAGATGAGGGATCAAAGGGTTAGCCCTCTTTCTTCAACATACCACATCCTAGGGGGACCCTCTCTGTCCATCTGCCTTTGATTCCGATGCATGCATTCCTGACTCCAGGTCTGGAATCCAGTTCCCATCCATTGCTGACTCCAGTCTGGGACTTTCCCAGTGCCTGCCGGTGATGTCATCCTGGGAACTTGACACAGTTTTGTGTATATTGTATCTATTTCATTATTTTCTTTTTATTTTATTATTAATATTTCATAAAGTAGTTCCTTCTAAACTGGTAAATCTCTTTATCCCTCTGCCTCTTCTCCTTGGAGCGAGAGGTGAGGGAGAGCATCTCTCGACCATCATAGGCCAGTCCGACCTAAACCATGACAAGCATCTAACAGCAAATGAGGTGAATCCTAGCTGGACAAAAAGGTTGTACATCACCTCTTTCAAATTGTTGTGCTAGAGAACATATTTGATACCTAAAATAAAAATGAAAATAAATAAATAATAATACAAAACTGATACCTAAAATAATGCAGATAAAATTCCTTTTATGAGGAAAGGCTGAGAAACCTGGGTCTGTTTAGCCTGGAGAAGAGAAGACTGAGAGGGGATCTCGTCACTGCTTATAAATATTTAAAGGATGGGTGTCAAGAGGATGGGACCAGTGGTGACCAGTGACAGGACAAGAGGCAACAGACACAAACTGGAACGCAGGAAATTCTGTCTCAACATGAGGAAAAAATTCTTTAGTTTGAGGATGGCAGAGCACTGGAACAGGCTGCCCAGAGAGACTGTGGAAGCTCTTTCTCTGGAGACATTCAAAACCTGCCTAGATGCGTTCCTGTCCAGCCTGCTCTAGGTAAACCTGCTTTGGCGGGGGGTTGGACTAGATGACCTCTGAAGGTCCTTTCCAAATGCTATCATTCTTTGATTCTGTGATTCTATGAAACACTGTTTTTGAATAATATACAATACTGTAATTACATTAGACAACTTCACTTTTTAAGGACATGTCTTTAATAAAGAGTATGAAGAAGTTTCTGCCAAAACAGTAATAACTTATAAGAAAATTTCTAATCTCCATAATTTCATAATAGTCTACATATATTTCTTTGGCTTATAGAGTACTTGGCTTGTTTTTTTTTCCTAAACCCATTTATAAACTTCTGAAAAGGTACTGAGTGCTTAAATACTAGAGCATTGAGCCTGATTCAATCTTATTTTACATGCAGAAGCTCTGAACACTGTATTCAATATTATTACTTTATTAGATGCTCTTAGAATACCTTTCTGCTGACAGCTAAATGAGATCTCTGCTAACAAGTAACTACTTACTTCTAGCCTTAAAGGAATCGTTTACAAATGCAGCATGAAATGAGGTGTTGGCAGTTTTTTGTTATGTACTTAAAGAAAAATCAGATGCCTTGAAAAAGGCAGAAAAACATGAGTTAAATGGATGGAGCTGTGCTTTTTAATTGTTTCAGCCTGCTCCTTACTTCAATCAATTAAGAATTCTCTGTGCCTTGCCACAGTATGTGGCTCCTACAGCATGAATACTTTATGCTTCACTTGTTCTTCTGTAATACCTCCCAGGAAGAAAAATGCAGGTTTCTTTACTTTTTCTTCCTCCCCACCCCCTTAAGCAGCACAAGCATGCATACCCTAAAAAGCTTAACATTTCATGTATAATAATTGGACTACCTGTCCTCATTAATTTCTTATTTTATTTGTGATTTTTACTTAATTTGTTACTTGTGATTTTGAGAAAGTTGTCTCTGTGGCCGCCTAAATTTAACAATAACTTTGACTACACATGCACCACTACACTTACAGACTTTTAAATAATGTCCGTGTGTTTATGGTACCTACTGAAAGACACTTTCTATTAGTGCACTTTGAGCCTGCAGGTACAGAGGACCCTTCCTAAAATAATTAAGATCACACTTGTACTTATATTCCATAGTAAAGCCTATGTCAATTAATTATTTCATTAGAAATATCTAACAATTATTAGAGTTGTCAAAATACCTGGATTTGGATGTGATCCTGCTCAGGGAAAAATAAAAAAAAAAAAACAAAAAAAAAAACAAATCAAAACAAAACAAACCCCTAAACCCCCCTAGATTTGCCTTGGCCAAACAGAAACGCAGTATGTAGGATGTTTCAGAATATTGACTGTTCAGTGTGGGGTTTGGCTTTGGGATCTAAGTGGTGGTTAAGATGAAAACATCCAAACTGGCAATTCTGCTGTTACAAAGAGAAGTAAGTAAAAACTATGTATGTCATATAACTAGATTTTCATTCTGTCCTCTTCAAGTTAGTATCATTGACAGCAATAACTGTCTGTCTGCTGCCAGAGCCAAGATTATGAAATGTTTACCTCATAAAATTTCTATTGCACAGGTCCAACATAAAGTATGCTCTAATTTTGCTGAGTGTTTTTTGCACTTTCAGTTCATTAATCTTCAGTGACTTTTCAGGAATGGTAAGGGGATGCTAATGTTGTTTAAATATTTATAGTGACAATTTAAATATAACTGCTTCCTAAACTCTAGAGCTGCCAGAGTTGTGTGTCAGATCTGCTTGTCATGCCCTCTCTTACTTTTTTCAAAGGCATAAGACAGAAACATTTTATTTTTTTATTTAGCAAGAAGGATTTTCTAGTCATTGACCAAAATTCAAGATAAAAGTGAAACATTTACAGTTGTGATCAACAGTGAATGTACACTATTTGCTCTTGGTGATTCATAATCACATGGTAATGGCCTGTCTACAATTAGGCAGAAAAAAAATTAACTTTAGTACCAACCAGTTTATTATTAAGGGCGTTAAGTAAACTTAAACTGGAATAAAACCATTTTTCATAACTTAGTAGTTCAAGATTTTCAAGAGTGTACTTACATAAGAAAGTGAAAAATGGTGTTATTAAGTAGTAATTCTTGAATATAATAAGGTTTTCTCATAATGAAAGTCCTCTTAATTAACATTACTTGCGAAAAATAATTCTATAAGAAAAACAAAAATGAACTCGCATATAGTGAAAATTAAATCCTATGGAAAAATGATCAAAAAAGATTTCGTCTCCTCATAATAGGTGCACTACATACAAACTACCATAATGCAGCAAACAGTTAAGCCCATGTTTAGAATTCAAACATATTTCTAGACCTCTTGAGTTCACTAATCCAGACCAGATAGACCTCTTCTATGCTCAGAAGTTAAGTGCATGCTTAGATGCTTTGTTGGCTTTAAATGTACTCTACAATATGATATTACAAAACAGGAAAACCATTTACAGAATATTGAAGACACTTGATGCTAAATGGTATTGTAATTAAAAAATATTGCAATCTACACTGAAAAAAACCCAACCCAAACCAAAAACCATTCAAAGCTTCTTCAGACACAGATTTAGACATGGAATTCCTGCCGCAGGTTTTCATAATCAGATATCTTTTATCCAATGATATTACTTGCATAAGTCTAAAATATAAATAACTACTGCAAATCTGGGCTGCACTGTTCCATCTTTTCTTTATTTTCTTTTTGGGCAATAAGAAATTAGTTGTGTATCTTTCAACTTAAATATGCCTCTGAAAAACCATGTGGCTTTATCTTTCTGAAGTTTTTGAATATTTTACATTTTATCTCAAATGCATCTACTGTATCTTTTTAAACTGTAATCTTAAACAACTGAAACAATATTACTTTTGGACAAACAAGGAACACGTTAACAGAAAACAAGGTGAGAGATTGATGTTTCCTCATTTTTAGAGAGGGGGGAAGGAGAAAACAGGGTGATAAAAGAAAATAAATGAACATAAAATTTTAGAATAGCAGTCCTTCGAGAACAAACTCATAGAGAACTATAAAAAATATAAACAGCTTATAAACTCTTTCTACTAAAAGCATCTTAGGTATAAATGCCTTCTAGTGTCTTCATATAAAATGCTGTTTAAGTACTTAGGCCGGAGTTTTTCAAATGTTTTAAGAAAATTTAGGCTTTACAGCCAATGGAAGTATTCCTAAAAGATTAAACAAGGAATTTTACATAAATATTTTTCAGGGTGGGACCTTATTCTCAATGAGATTATTGATATCTTAGATTTAGTTGTGTGCTGTGTGCATTCCTATGAGTGATTTTCTACAACATAGCAGGTTCATTTTTACATACTTGTGACTGGCCTCCAGAAAATTATAGTTTTAGATTTTTAAAGTGTTCCCATTTATTATAAATTTGGTAGCCTTCTGATTTTCGAGCACCCTGCCTAAACCTAAAAAAAAAAAAAAAAAAAAATCAAATCACTTCAGAAATGAAATCTCTGAATCTTACTTATCTTTTAATCAAATATTATATCTAATTAAAATAAACCCAATACCAAGCAATACCCCCTTCTAAAACAGACATCAGCATTTAGTGATGCTAGAAGCTCCCCTAAAGGCTCCATGGAATAATAGGCCTTTTGCAGCAGATTCAGGTGCACCAAGTAGCTTCTTAAACTAATAGCAGTCCAAACACAATATTTTTAATTACTCTTCTGTTTGCAGATGTATATATCTAGATATGAAACAGAGGCAATCTCCTACATATTTATAGCAAAACCAATTTAGTTTATAGCTATAATCTAAAGGTATAGGCTACTACGTATTAATGCATATACTAGACTATTATAGACCAATGCATAAACATGTATAAATGCAAATATATGTACATATGCATACATACATATATTATATATATGCATATTTATACATAATGTGTGTATAAATATAGATATATATACGTCAGGTTTTGGTGGAAAGCCAGCAAGTAACCAAATGGATAATGGAATTTTCTGCTGTAATATAATAGTCAGCATGACTCAGTCTGCATTGCTATTATGGATCAATGTGTTAAATGAATCTTGTTGCCTGAATTTCTGTTGCTGCCACCTATCTTTAAGTGGTGATTCATTTAGTCTGCTTTGGTATGACTTTGGAATAGCATGCGACTTGGAAATAGGATCCAGATATCACATCACCCTCAGTGCCTCAAAAAAAAAGCATTCTGGAGATCTTCCGTTATTTAGCTGTGAAAGCAAAGAATGACTTAGTTTTTCCACCACAAATTACAGTCTTAATAAATTATATTTTATTGGATATTAAAAACTTGGAGGGAAAACACATGCTGATAAATCCAGTTTCATCTTCAGAATGTTCAGATCATCTACTCAGTCCCAGACTGGAGACTCTGGATCAGTCTCTCAGCACTTCTTGGGGGTCTGCAGGGGCTGGGGGGTCCCTGGGTGTCGGGAGCTGGGGGATCCCCCAGGGTCTGTCAGAGCAGAGCTTGGCAGCCAGGGTCTGTCCCACTCCTGAGACAAGGTAGCTGGGGGCCACCAGGGCAGCCCCGGCCCTGGGCATCAGACAACTGCATGGGGATGGGAACAGACCAAAGTCAACCGAGGACATGGGCCTGTAGGTGGGCCCAGCTTGGTGCGGCCCATGGCTGAGCAGGGCAGGGCTGGGGCATCGCTGGGGCAGGGACTGATGGCCCCAGGGGGCTGACATGGGGTCCTGGGCCATAGGCAGGTTGGGGGGAGCCCTGAGGAGGCTGGGCAGGTGTGTGCCCACAGTGCCCTGACAACATTCACGATTCTTTTTCTTTTTCTGACTGTGCAGCACAGAGGCTTTTAGAGGGCTACTAATCCTTTCTATATATCCCGATAGGCATTTATCTAGGGGAGGATCTGTCTCTGTGTTCCTTCCGGTGTTCCATTTTACATGTTTCTATATCACATTGACTGTTTGAAATCTTGTCATAGAAAGGACAGAAGTCATTGTTTAAAGGTGACTTGTCATGCTTAAATCCTTGTACCATCACAACATAAGCACTGCCCTTTCAGGTTCTGACTCAGTTAATCATCAAAGGAGCTACTCCCTTGAAATTAACAATGAGAGACTTTTGCCTCTAACAATCTTATTACTTATTATACTACTTGGTGACAATCAAGTTTGGAAACCAAACAGATAATATACATGTGCACATTATAATGAAACATACTCCCATCTGCTACAACTAGCTATATTTTCAGTATGAACATAAGAATCCCAATGCACTGTGAAATTCTGCAGCATATTCAGTCTGACAGTAGGCAGGCTCATCTCAATTCTTATGTGGATTACCTTGTTTATCACCCAGCTAGAGTTCATTCACACCTCAGGATCCTCCAAAGTTTGTAACTCAGGCCATGAACCATACGTGAACAAAAACTGGTCACCATCCATGAATGCAAAACACAGCCTTTGCAGTTGCCCCTGTGAAATGCCTACAGGTGGGCAGTGAACAGGTGAGAAAGTAAAGTCCTATGAGGTTCCTTGAGAGAACAGGGCATTCCTTTCCTAGAATAATCAGCAATGATGGTGATCTAAACAAACAAACAAACAAACAAAAAAAAACAAACCACAAACCAACAAACAAAACAACCAAAACTAAATAATCTTAGTTTACAGACAGGCAATGGTTTGCAGGCAAGTAAGTAGCCCTTCATAGATCAGTCATTTTCCATGCAATTCATAAGAATACACAAAATTTAGTACATATCCTTTCCAGATTTTGTCAAACACCTGTAGAAAATAACAGCCTGAACACAATCTGTTTGATTTTAGCTATAAAAAGCCATAATGTATATAACAGCAAGAACTGATATCAACTAAGAGAAGCTATCCAACATTTGAAGTAAATCTTCTTATCAAGAGACTGAAGATATTGTGGCAGAAGTACCTAAGCTTTTCTTTGTCTTTCCACTTAGGAAACAATGACCTCTTCACAATGTGGCAGTGAATTCTGACCATACAGCTAAGGGTACATGTTAATAAGATCACTTTCTCTCATTTTACTTATTATAGTACATATGAATATAACAATAAGAGCTGACAAATAGCTTTTATTGGTGGCCACAAATCTATGAGTCAAATCAACCCTTTGAAGATAATGCTTTGATGAATATTATTGTAATATGCCTTTGCATTATGTAATTTCTAGGGTTTGGTGGGGTTTTTTTCAGGGTTTTTTAGTCTTTATTTCACATTTCCAAGGGTTTGCACCCAAATAAGCATTGTCCCCTCACTTTTTGGAAATCAGAGAACCTTTGATAAGAAATTTCACATTCTGCTTTAATTTCTTTTGTTACATAGAGGTGGTTACCTCAGTTTATTAAGAGCAACTCATCTGCAGCAAAATACTTATTTTTTCTTGCATCTATTTTCATCTGCTAGCAAGGCCAGCAGTGCTAGTATTGCCACACTTCAAGTGTTCTGGCCTTATGTAGTTATTTTCTTGCCTTGCACAAATATTTTCTGTAGGCATTATTTTTGTGTCTCTGCAGTTATTTGATTCCAACTGTCCCTCAAGTAGGAAAAAAAGTAAGGCATTTTACTTCAGGTATACCTGTATGCTAAAAAGAGCTACACAGCAAAACAACATGTAATTTTCTAAGACCTAACAGCCTGTATAGTGAATTAAACAGAAGTAGTAAGAATATTTGACTGACTCACCTCAGCAAATCTTGACAGTGAATATTGCTGAAAATAATTTTTAAGCTAAATTTTGAGCTGTATCTTGAAGATTCAGGTGCTGTAAAACTGGGGAAACCACTTATACAATATATTTTAAATATTACCTTTTGATTGAAAGCTGACTAATAGATGTAATCATTTATCACACAGATTTTAAACTGTATATTGTAAAGCATACTTTACTGACATCACCTTTGAAAGAAACAGTAACTGAATTAAAATCTGCCCTTGAGTGAAAGTACATCAAATAATATGTTATTTTCAGTAGAGTGGAAACACACTACTTGCTGTGACAGGAACATGCAATACTCAAGTTAAAGACATTTATTATCAAATGTAGAAACTTCTAGTACCACCTACTGGCAGAACTGCAAAACTGAAAATTATTTTTTGTTTATAATATTCTGTAATACTAAAATAGCAAACAAATCATTGCAACTCTAATCTCATCTTTAACTGCAAACAATATGCAGTTAGGTATAGGAGATTAATTTGAGTATTTAGGGTATATTTTTGATGCACTGAGCTACTACCCAATTAGTTATAAAGGAAAGAAGAAAAAAAAAAAAGAAAAAATTGGGGTTTAACTAAGTTGCGTACTGCTGTAATTTAGAAAGCAGTACAGAAACTCATCTCACATTTCTAATTATATAGACTTGCTTTCTTGACCAGGCTGATGTGGGAACTCCATATTCCTCTTATTCAAGAGGTTCTATTTATGTTTTGGTCTCAACACCCAGTAACATTTGACTGGCAGTCAGTTCTTCAGAGCTTTGAAAGCCACTGGAAAAATTCAAGATAACTGAATAGTAATTTGATCCGGATGTTCTTAGATATGTGGAGATCATTCCTCCTTCCTTCCTTCCTTCCTTCCTTCCTTCCTTCCTTCCTTCCTTCCTTCCTTCCTTCCTTCCTTCCTTCCTTCCTTCCTCCCTCCCTCCCTCCCTCCCTCCCTCCTTCACTCCCTCCTTTTTTTCTTCCTCTTTTTCTCTTTCTTTCCCCTGCCAAACATTTGAAACTTTAGTTAAATTCTCCCCATCCTTTTCTAGGACAATTTGCAAGTACAATTTCATTAAAATTTGTTGCTTGTAGTACTACTCTACACCGATTTAAATGGCTTTTAACTCATAGAATAGAATCATAGAATAGTTTGTGTTGGAAGGGACCTTTAGAGGTCATCTAGTCCAACCACTCCTGCAATGAGCAGGGAAATCTTCAACTACATGAGGTTGCTCAGCTCCCTGTCCAACCCAACCTCGCTAACTCATCAGGTAACACGTTTCATTGAGGTCCTCAGAACTTTCTGCAGCAAGCATAAACCTGAATTTGCTATTCCAGCCAAACAGCTTTAGAAGAATCTACAATTATTCTTACATGGGGTATTCAACTAGAAAAAAAGATATGTTTAATTTGTTTAATTTTCATTATTATATCCTGGGCCAGCAAACAGAATTTTGAATAAACAAGCATCGACCTTTTCCACAGCTAAGTGTATTACAGTTTCCTGGTGAGAAGCACCTTAAATACAGCATTCTGGCTTGTATCAGGGATAGCGTGGCCAGCAGGAGTAGGGAAGTGATCGTGCCTCTGTACTCGGCACTGGTGAGGCCTCACCTCGAGTACTGTGTTCAGTTCTGGGCCCCCCTGTACAAGAGGAACGTTGAAGTGCTGCAGCATGTCCAGAGGAGAGCTACCAAGCTGGTGAGGGGTCTGGAGACCAAGGCATATGAGGAGAGGCTGAGGGAACTGGGCACGTTTAGTTTGGAGAAGAGGAGGCTGAGGGGAGACCTCATTACCCTCTACAACTACCTGAAAGGAGGTTGTAGAGAGGTGGGTGTTGGCCTCTTCTCCCAAGTGAATAATGACAGGACGAGAGGAAATGGTCTGAAGTTGCAGCAGGGGAGGTTTAGATCAGATATTAGGAAGAATTACTTTACTGAAAGAGTGGTCAGGCACTGGAACAGCCTGCCCAGGGAGGTGGTTGAGTCACCATCCCTAGAGGTATTTAAGAAATGTGTAGATTGGGCACTTCAGGGCATGCTCTAGTGACAGAGATTGTAGGGGTTTTTTTCTGTGTGTATGGTTGGACTCGATGATCTCAAAGGTCCTTTCCAACCATGAAGATTCTAAAATTCTATGAAATTCCATTTTTTGAAATATTTAAATCCTTTTCAAAGCTGGTTTCACTGTCTCTCACTTTTCCTTATGTATTTCTTCTGTCATCAGTCAGAGCAGCACTTCTGTATTTGGATTTTTCTCCCAACTGCACCGCCTAACACACAAACAGAAACTATGAACAGAAACACTGCAAAATGACCTATCGGGTTGCCCCAATGTAAGACACTTCCAAGCTGAAAAACCGTTTGTATCAAGGGAAACATTTACATTACTCTTCCATTTTACCTCCCATTTTATGACTCTTTTGCCTTAGTCATTAATCTCTGATGTGGAACCTTTTTAAGTGCTTTTGAAAATTTAAATATACTGCCATCTACTGAATTTTCCTTATCTATTGTGTCAGTAATACCTTCAAAGAACTCCAGCAGGTTAGTTAAACATGACCTCTCCTGCCTGAAACCATGTTGGCTACCCTTAATCAAACTATGTGTGTTTACTTTACTTTGGACATTTCATATGAGAATTCCTGTATTTTCTCCCAGCAAATTATAAATTTCCCTGTTTTCCCTCATGACCATTTAAAGGAATATAATGAAGTTATCTTTGACACTTTTCAGTCCTTACGAATCTCTCCTGAGTGGTGTGAACTTTAAAAATGTCAGTGAAGAATTAAGTGATTTCCTCACTTGGTTCCCTTAACACTTTTTTTGCTGATCATAAAAGATGGAAACATTTTAAAGACTTTAATAAACATGCCTACTGAATGTATTTCCAGTTGTGTGTCAAACTGGAAAAAAAAAAACAAAAAAAAAAAAACGGTCTACCTCATACCACTGCTATTTCTCTCTCATCTGTCTGAGAAGAATAAGATTACATAGATAACTGTTAAAAAAAAAAAAAAAATAATAACAGCAACAAGAAAAAGCCACAACCCAAATAAAACCCAAATACAAACAAGCAAAAATAGCCCAGAACAAGCCAACCACCAAACATGAAATATCATAATAAAAGCTGAATCACGCTTTTCTTCAAGCTAAAAAAAAAACAAACATAAAAAGAGACATATCATTCCTTCATTTCTCTTTCAAGAGTCAGAAAAAACAACAAACCAGGTCTTGAATTTGGGTGAGGGAAAAAAGCACATAAAAGGTGATGAGAAGGAGCAGGTGTGTTAGCTGCAGTCAGAACTTTATATATGAAAAAAAAAAGACTTTTTTTTTTTTATTCCTGTCCATTTTTTTAAGTAGATATTTTTAGTAATTTAGTAGATATTTTTGATAAAATTAAGTTTATTAGAAAATGAATGAGATTTTTTCTCCTAGATAATGTAAATATTCAAAGGTATTGCATTTCGTATTGTGTTCTTTAATTTGGGAGTGTTTACATTTTGTGTCTTTCAGAGCTTTACTACTATGACTCACAAATCCCAGAATGAGAATTCTTCAGAGAGACCAAGTCAATAAGTAACTGCCATTTGTTAAATATATTTTTTAACATTACCACAAAAAAATTCTAAAAGTGTATATTTTACCAGATTATAACTCAGCAGAGTAGTATTTGTTTGCTTTTTTTGAACTTAAAGTGTTGGAAATGTGAGTGTCACTTTACCATACAAGAAAACAATTAAAGTACATTTCACATACTGAAAAAAAAAAAAAATGTGCTTTCTTGCCACCAGTATTTAACCTAGGTTTATTATTATAATTTAATGATTATTTTTATGAAAATACTTGACAAAAATATTGACTGTAAATATTAAGGGGTCAGCTGTGGTTTGGCACAATCTCAGTGCTAAAAAAGATGTTAAGTAGACATGAGGGACATGACAAAGATACACAGATCAGGCGTAATCATAATCTTTGCATGCTCTGGAACAAAAAGGTTGTTAAATTGGTAACAAACACCAAGGGCTGCTTTGGCCTTACTTCATGCTATTTCCACAGGGCTCTGTTTCACAGAGGTTTAATAGCCCAATAGCTTCACAATTTTACCTGTGTTTTCCCTACACATTTTCTGACCTCATTGCTGCTGTCAAACAGTCACAATGTTGACCACTATGTACCGGGTTCACTTTCTCATGAGTATAAATAGTGGTAAAATTCTCTTTCTGTCCAAGAGGAGCAGAAGGGAAATTTTATTCAGTTTCATCTTTAAAAGATAGAGTTCAACAACTTCTTTATGATTGTTAAGAGGGGATAAACAGCCAGGGCACAGTCCCAATTTTTGTCTCTCTTTATTCTGCGCTGTCTTCACAGAGCATCTATGATTATTCCCCAACGGGATCATGCAGCAAGACCGGATAGTTTTAGAAAAAAAAAAGGTTGTGGGACTCGCTTCTCTCTGTAGCTGCATTCGTTAAAATCAAGATCTGTGATAACTCATTAAAATAAAGTATAGTTAACCTATACACTATTTAATATTCCTTAAAGAGGGAAGTAGAAAACAAATACAATGTTCTCTAGAAGTCTGAAGTTCAACTTAATGAAAACATAGCAGCTGTCAATTTATGAGGTATCCTGTATACCCTTGTGTTATCAACTCTATTCATTCCTAATAATGGAAAAACACAGACTGCACTCATCAGGAAAAGTAATTACTCAAATAATTTTCTTTTAAATCTTGATCTTCATAAAAACGAGTATTTTAATTACTTGCAGGAATCTATTAGTATGTGAAATCACCAGCTCCCACTAACCTTGAAAAAGGACCAAATGACTGAAATGCTGATTTTCTGTTCTAATGAATTCACGTAAGTAAATAAATTACCATTTTTATGAAGTTTAAAAATTTAAATGATAATGGGCCAAATTCAGAACACACGTATGAAAACTGAATCTTACTCAGTGATGGACTAATTTTTGCCATCTCTATTTGTAGTAGGTCATCCATCACGAAATATGGTATCAAAATAAATTCCAATTTAATTACAATTACCTATTGGATCCTGAATTTTGCTTTAGGTTGAGGTCAGTAAAGAATATACTGTTCTGGGAGAAACAGTGAGAGCACTCAGAATGGTTCAGAATGGTTCTCATAAGTGCCAACTGATGCTGAGGACTGGGTTATTTTCATCCTAAAGATGACAAGTACAAGACAGTCTTACAAGATCTATAGGAAATACTGGGCACTAGAGCTGTAGGGAGGGAGAGTTAAAGGGCACTTTTCTTCTTCTCACCTCTCCTTTTTTTTTGGATGAACAGCAACTTCATAATTATCTTCTGATGACAAGAAGTTATGTAACTGGGGGGATTCTTATTCTCTCTGTCAATTTGTGTGGATAACTTCCCAGACCAGACCATGTCTGGGCTGTTCTTCAGCCTTTGAATTTAAAGCCAGGCAACCCACAGCATCTGTAGTTAAGTGTTTACATTATTCTGCACCCATAGTTATAGACGGTCTTTTATTGACAGTGGAAACTAAAGACACAGTCTAGTCCTCAGAGTTCTTCACTCACACTTTAAGAAACTCCAGCAAAATGTTGAAGGGTTTTTGCTATTTTATTTACAGTCCAATACTTTTACACAGTATACCTGTTTAAAGTACAGTACAATGAATGAGAGAACTCTATCATTTAATTTTAGATCTCTGGAGACAGGAAAGGCATTCCTGCACTTTCCTGGAGGAAGACTATGTACGCGCTCCTTTGGTGACTCTAAATACGTAAGTCACTTCAGAAAGAAAATTGTCAAAGAGCAATATGACAGAGCTTATACAATAATTGTACACAAGAAGGGAGTCACAGGTCTGTAATAAGAACCTGATGGCAACTGAAAAGTTAATTAGAGTAGTCTATCCAGTTTTAATTAAAATGGGAATAGATCTCTCCTTATCATTTATGGTGTTGACACTTCAGATCTTCTTCAGTACTATAGGCTATTGAAAACCAGAGAACTACCTGTGCAATGAGACTACACTTCATGGAGGAAAGAGGTCACTTTATAGCTATTTGTTTGGGGGCTTTTTTGTTTTGCTTTGTTTTCTTCCAGTAACTCCATTTGTCACCAGTCTTCGATAGTGAACAACTTTATGCTATGCCCTAAGAAACTCCTCCATGTGGTTATGTTCTGATTTGAAGTGTTTCAGCCTTTTGTTACGAGGACACTTACAGTAACACATCAAGACTTCAATATTCTTGCAAAGATGTTCACTACTATTTGGTGGAGGGAGAGAAAAGGGGAAGTAGAGAAATAGCTTGTTAAATGTGAAATTCTTTATATTTAGAATATTCAACCTGTTTACAAACATGAATGTAATATTATGGTTGAGAATATAAACTATTATCTTAAGACTTTTCACAACAAGATTTCTCTTTACTTCATTTTACGTCTTTGGGCTTTCCAAAGTTTCCATAGTAGGCTTTAGCACTTATGAAAGGGTAAGGATGTGTTTAGTTTTGTTCATTTTGGTTTGGTTTAGTTTGGGTTTTTTTCACCATTTCCTCCCCCCCCCCCCCCCCTCCCCCCCCGAAGAAATAGTTAAGCATCTGATAGGAGCTCAATAGCAGTTGGGAAATGCTTGCCTCACAGATCAACAGTCTCATACCTCTCCAGTCTTCCACATTCTGTTGGGTTCACAACACAGCAAGAAATGGAAGCCATGAACTTGCATATACACGATACCTCCAACCAACCCCCTGTGTACAAGGGTGAACCTGCTTCTGCATTCCGAGCATTAGAACATTCAGAAAAGGGATAGATCCAGATCTTCATCTCTGTGGATTGTGTTTGTGTATAGGTTTTGGCTTGGATAGAGTTAATTTTCTTCATAGTACCTCCTATGATACTATGTTTTTGATCTGTGACAAAAACAGTGTTGGTAACATACTGATGCTTTTGCTATTGCTGAGCAGTGCTTACACACTGCTGAGGCCTTTTCCGTTTCTCACACTGCCCTGACAGTAAGCACCAGAGGGTGCAAAAGAAGCTGGGATGGGACACAGCCAGGCCTGCTGACCCCAACTGACCAAAGGGATATCCCATACCATATCATGTGCTCAGCAATAAAAGCTGAAGAAGGAAGGAGGAAGAAGGGACGTTCAGAGTTGTGGCATTTGTCTTCCCAAGTAAACTTTACATGTGATGAAGCCCCACTTTCCTGGAAATGGCTGAACATCTGCCTGCCAATGGGAAGTAGTGCAGTCCTTATTTTCTTTGCTTGCATGCACACCTTTTGCTTTACCTATTAAAATGCCATTATCTCAACCCATGAGTTTTCTCAGTCTCGTCCTTCCAATTCAATTCCCTATCCCATCAACGGGGAGTAAGCAAGTGTCTGGGTGGTGCTCAGCTGGGGTTTAAAAAAAACAGTATTTCATTTACTGGTGTTCTATTTATTTATTTTTCATTAAAGGTACTATGGGAATTCCCTACTTCTTAGGGTATATATTTGGTATAGTGTCGACTATCTATACCTGCTCTGTGAGTAATATTCCCTGTAATTTTCGTGTGGTCAAATACATTACCATTTTCAAAACTTTCTAGAAACTCACGTAAGGAAGAAAATTGCTTTATAGATCAGCTTCAGATTTTGAGAAAGGTTAAAGACCATTCAACCCTGTCAATATAAGCATGCTCCTGGATATAGGCAGAAACAGGGTATAATGTCTCATGGAAGGTTAGGATTAAAAAGGGAGGTAGCAAGTAGACAAATACCGCTGGGATTTGATAGCTGTTGAGAAGTGGATTTTTGTGACTATGACCTTTGTACCTAAACATCTAAAGTGAGACTTGGAATTTAGATGTAAACTGTGTTTATATATATCTATATGTCCACATGGCATACATTTATAATAAAAGTCATATATTAGAATATATTATAAATACAGAATCATAGAATAGTCTGAGTTGAAAGGGACCTTTAAAGACCATCTAATTCCAATCCACCTGCCATGGGCAGGAACATCTTCCAATTGAACAGGTTGCTCAAAGCCCCATCATCCTTGAACTTTACCAATGATAGAGCATATACAATTTCTTTGGGCAACCTGGTCCAGTGTCTCACCACCCTCCTCGTAAAAAAATTCTTCCTTATGTCCAATTTAAACCTACCCTCTTTCAGTTCAAAACCACTGCCCCTTGTCCTATCACTACAGTCCTTGGTAAAAAGTCTTTCTCCATCTTTCCTATAGGCTGCCTTTATATTGAAAGACCACAATAAGGTGTCCCTGGAGCCTTCTCTTCTCCAGCCTGAACAACCCCAACTGTATCAGTCTTTGTAGGAGAAGTGTTCCAGCCCTCACCCTCTGACCATTTTTGTGGCCCTTCTCTGGTCCCGTTCGAAGAGGCACATGTCTTTCCTGTGTTGGGGAGCCCAGAGATGGGCACAGTACTCCAGGTGAGGTCTCACAGAGAGCAATATAAAGGGGGGAGAATCACCTCTCTCAATCTGCTGTCCATTCTTCTTTTTATGCAGCACAGGATATGATTGGCTTTCTGGGCTGCAAGCGCACATTGGCTCCTGCCCAATATTTCATCCACCAGAATCCCCAAGTCCTCCTCTGCAGGCTGCTCTCAATCAGTTCATCCCATTCTGTGCTGATAGTGGGGATTGCCGTGAACCAGGTGCAGGACCTTGCACTTGGCCTTGATGAACTTCATGAGGTTCACACAGGCCCACTCCTCAAGCCTGTCAAGGTCCCTCTGGATGGTATCCCTTCCTTCTAGTGAATCAACTGCATCACTCATCTTGGCGTTGTCTGCAAACTTGCTGATCATGCACTCAATTCCACTATCTATGTCATCCATGAAGATATCAAAAAGCATTGATCCCAGTATGGACCCTTGAGGGGCACCTTATTACCGGTGTCCATCTGGACATTAAGCCATTGACTGTAACTCCTTGGGTGCAGCCATCCAGCCAATTCCTTATCCATCTAACAATCCATCCATCAAACACGTATGTCTCCAATGTAGAGGGAAGAATGTTGTGGGAGACCATATCAAAAGCCTTATAGAAGTCCAGGTAGATGACATCTGTAGCTCTTCCCTTGTCCACTAATGTAGTCACTCCATCATAGAAGGTGATTAGGTTGGTCAGGTATGATTTGCCCTTGGTGAAGACACGTTGGCTGTCTCTAATCACCTCCCTGTCTTCCACATATCTTGACATATCTTCCAGGACAATCTGTTCCATGATCTTATGGGGCACAGAGGTGAGGCCGATTGGTTGGTAGTTCCCAGGCCCCTCCTATTTACCCTTTCTAAAAATGTTCATGATGTTTCCCTTTTTCCAGTCAGTTCCAATATTCCATTTCAGTTGTAATATGTACATTTTATGTAAATATATATTTATAATGTTTAATATAGTATACATTAAATATTTTTCCATATCATATGCCTATATTAGCATATATATACTATACTACACTATTATTATAATAATATTATACCTTATATTCACATTCTAATACTTAACATATGTTATAAATATTGTATGTCTATATAAGCGTATAGACATATTCCACCTTAGCATCTCCAGGTGCCACTTATTTCACATATATTTAGAAGATTATTTTTTCACTAATGTGAAAGAATTCTATATCTTTAAAGAATGCATAGATGATGCAAAAGGTTGATAACCAGTCTTCTTCAGTGTTGAAGAAGAGAAAGTAGAACTCCGTATTGCAAAAACTCAGTCTTTTCCAGCATTGCCAAGTACTTTCAATTTGAGAATCTGCTTTTCCTACTTATGCTGAGAAAAATAATACCCTACCAAACTACTCAGTCTAATGAGACTGCTCGAGAAATATGGTATTGTTTAATGTAAGTATGATCTGCAGAATGTCAGCGTGAATGGTACTTCAAAGTATTCATCTCAAAGGAAAAAGCAAACTTTGACAGAGACCCAAAAATGAAAAAATTGAAGAGAAAATTACAAGCCTATAAGTAAGACATTCAGTATTATGTGCACTTTCATTAAATAGCTGAGGGAAAAAAAGAGATAGTTACGAGAAAATATAACTGCAAAGGAATCACACACAGAAAGCATTCCTGAGGTGCCTGAAAAATCAGCAGCTGAATAAGAAATGGACCTGAAAAAAGTGGTAAATCCTTGTGAATTAAAATACATTTATCTAACTGTTTGAAATACATTCACATTATTGGTATGCCCAAAGGAGATAACACACTGTTATTCTGGCAGGCTGACAAATAATCACTTAGCTGGTGCCACTCTGTTTCTAAAGAAAATGGTGCACTAGTGGTTACATGAATTATCAGCAGATTTATGGGATTTAGGAATTAGGAGCTGCAGTTTATTCAGCATCATAGCAAGTACAACTGAAGTCCTGAAGAACTGCATCATGAACATTATAAAATCTCAGACAATTAAAACAAAATATCTGTATATTTTTATTTTCGAAAAAAATGCAAAATTTTTGATAATAGTGCTGCCATTCTTCATGTCTTTCAAAATTTTTTTCTCACCTTTATGTTTACTCCCATGCCAAGTTTAGAACCAGGATTACCATCTCAGAAATGAAGCCAATATCTCTGTGCAGAAACTGTCCTCTATTGATAGGGACTGAATGAAAATAAAACATGACAGATAAGAATTTTAAAACTATGTTAGTATACCATACACATAGGCATTACTTTAATTAATTTAATTAATAAATTAGTCTGTTTTGCAGTCATTTTATTCAGACTATTTTACTAACAAGCAGACAATGATAATACTATCGTGGAACAAGTTGTTCCATTCTTTTTTCATCAATATTGAGAATGCTTTGCTTGGCAACCATCTACAAAGCATCACCTCCTTGCATCCTTCAGATCTTCCTATATTTGAACTTAGAAATTCATGTGATTTCAATATTTATTCCCCAATCTGCCCCTTCTAATTCTGTCTATTCAGCTAATCACCCCTTCAGGTTATAATGATTCTTTTTCACTCTCACTTCTACAGGCTGTCCATTGCTGTTCTTTCAAAACAGCACCTTAGAAAAGTCTTTGCACTCATTTCAAGCTGTGCCCATACTGTCAATCTTTTCTTTCCCAATAATTTGCTTCTCAGCTCTACTTTTTGTCAACATCTCAATTTTTTTCTCCCCACATGCAATTGCTATTACATCCTGTGGTCTTTCAGATGTGTCGCTTGTCTGTTGTGACCCTAAATCTCCTCTTCCACTGAATTGTCAGACTGAAAGTTTCTGTCACAGCTAATATTTCTTCACAGATCTAGGGATAATGAATGGTAGTGAAAGTGGTGTTTATTGTTCAATACGTATTTGTAGAGGAGTTCAAATACTGCATAACTGGTGAGCAGGAGCGTATGACAGAGGAAAACTTCATTACTAAAACCAAGATAATGAATGTAAACATAAGGAAATTTAAAAAGAGAGAATACATTAGTGGGTGTATGCTGAAGAGTCAGATACTACCTTTGATGATCTGTATGCTGTATTAATAGAAAGGACAGCAGATGGACAATTTGTGTTTGTGAGAATATACTTTACTTGAACTTTGACCAGGTTAACAACTGCTAATGACTTTTCCCTATTTATTTTTGCTTAATCTATTACATAATTACCGTGTGCATGCTTTCAAAAAAAAAAAAAAAAAGTGTAACAATCAGTAATAAATTACACATAAGAAAGGAAAATAAACTGATCAAATCAAATCTTGGACTAAAATTCTTCAGAAAAGAACAGTATTGGGACTGCTAAATTTAGAAAAATATTGAGCATCTTCTGGCTAGCATTTATCAAGTGGCATGTAAGTGTGAGTTGTAGCTTTAAAAATCTAGAAAGATTAATCATCTTTATTTTGAATTTTATCAGAGTTTTAATGTGCTCCAAGCACAGTACAGGTGTTGTTTAAAATAGAAATAAATAAATCAAACTTAAAAAACTGTTTGCTTCAGCTGTTTTACCTCTAAAAGTGTTTCGTTCATTCTTTTTTTAGAAATGAAAGTCAGGTGAAGAAATAAATTGGTAATATTTATAATGTTAGAGAAGTCTCCAATTTTTTACCCCCAAATAAGTTTGGTTTTACCTTGAAATAATTGTCTTTTAATATTGCTATATGGCATTATCTAAAAAAAAAAGTGTATATAAGTGCATACATGCATATAAACATACATATCTATACATATACATAAATATACACGTGTATATGCAAACACAAAACAAATCACTTACTTTATTAGAAATAGAGTGCATAATTTCTGACAAGTTTTTTTTCCTTGCATGTTATTAATTTATGTGTTGTATAGAGTCCCATAAACAATCCTTCAGAAAAAAAAAAAAATGCTTAATTTTCTAACCTGCAAGAAATCCTGTTCTTTTATCCTGACAATCTGTTGACATTGTCTATGCACAGACTAGCCCTGAAATATCAAAGTAAATATTCTTTTATATCCTTTAAATATGTTGTTCAATTCAGTTGGAAATTTTGCATTATGGAAGCAGTTATTAATTATTTATAATTTTTGACAATTGCAGGTGAATCTGTTGAAAGGTCTTTTTCTTTTGTATGTCCTTCGCAACAAACTAGACTGTTCAAATGCAAAGCAGGCCCTGAGCATGGTGTATTAAATCAGATTAGTTGGCCATAATCAGGCATGTAAAATCTAGAGAGGAAATACGTAATTGTTACTGTTAAAAATTATTACCAACCTATGTACATTATCTATGTGGTTAATGCATAATTTCATTGTAAACAAGGATTTCTTTCAAAATGTTGTGTAAAACTTAATTAGGCCTCATGTCTGCTGGGATGCTTATACAATTGAGGAATAGATCCCAGTTGTAACTGTATACATACCGAATGAGTTTATGAGAAAAAATAATAAAAATCATCCAATCAATGCAATCAAATCTCTTATTAGCTGCATTGATTAAAATAAATAATACAGTCTAAGTATAATATAGTGTTATAAATTATTGCATGTATAGGATGTGAACCTGCATCTGCTGAAATAAAGGAAATAACTTTATATATTACTCAGTTGGACCTTATTAAAGTAGCTTGTATGAACACTTGTCTAAGTAGTGGCAACAGAGAGTGCCTTCACCACACAATCTTGACCATTAGGTTTATATTATCCCCCGTGTTATGGGTCAAAACTACTTTCGCATGTAATTTTTATTTCACATTTCCATGATTTATTTCTTTGAATTGGTCCACACCAGAGATACTTTTTTCTTATCATAAATATGCAATTTATCCTCAAATACACAATAACTTTTTATCATTGTATGCGATTTTGCATGTGTGAAAAGCTTAAAAAAACAAGCAACTGAAGAACAAGAAAACGTAGCATCAACTTTTGGACATAATACATAATAACGAATATTCAACAAATGAAAGGATTACCCTAAAAGATGCGTCTTCTCAGCTCTGAGATTATGATAAATGCCTGATCTTCCATTTCAAAACAGAGAACCATGTTCTGTTTTCTCTTCCTGTCTGCTTTGCATCATGCCAACAATAGAAAAAAAAAAAACACCTCCAGTCTTGCAAACCTTGGTGCCTTATAATTTACTACTCAGAAGAAAGCCCCCCAGGGAACACAGGATATGTTATTGCAACTCTTGTTACTTCAGGCACTTAATATCCTCCTGTGAGAAGGAATACGTAGCTGGAACCACATGGGGTTCTGTAACTTCGATGGTTTGCTATGGTTTCTTACATTTGTAAACAACTATAAAAGTTTAGAGGATAACCTTAAATAGTGCCAAGAGTGTGGTTTGTCCCAAAGAACCCCAAGAAGTGTACGTTTGGTGCAGGGTGACACTGTTGAGAGAGCTCTATGTTTAGTATAGGTGGGCCAGATCAAAGCATGCAATCAAATGTCCTGTGAGCAACTTAACTATTTACATATCTCATAATTTTACCTGAACTCTGTATGTTTCTGGTATCAGCCTCTGAGAGTTTGTTTTTCACTCTTTTGTTTTCCAGCTAGAGTCATTGTCCTCTAGTTATTTTCATCAGTAATATTTACCACCTACTTGGTCAGAAGGTGACTAAATTATTATAAACACACACACACACAGAGAAATATAACATAAAGATACACAGCTGGTATTTTGACTGGTGATGTTACTGTTTTCAATATTTTGTCCTTTTATTAAGCTGGAGTTTCAAAATATTTTTCAATAGCATTTTTTTATATTTAAAAAAAATAATATAACATTAATTAAAATTAACACAATAGGATAAGTAAAAGCAACTTGATGAAGATACTAAAAAACAGAACAGAAACAAAGAAAAAAACTCCCTTTTTTGTTCATAATAGCATTCAAATATAGAATCATAGAATCATGGAATCATAGAATGTGTTGGGTTGGAAGGGACCTTTAAAGGTCATCTAGTCCAACACCCCTGCAGTAAGCAGGGACATCTTTAACTAGATCATAGTTCTGATACAGAATATACACAGTTTTCCTTTAGCTTAATTAAAAAAATTCATTTGTTAGAATTTTAAACTTGTAAATCATAAATTTTAAAATTGTAACTTGTATATTTTAATTACATTTAATGTAATATAACATGCTATATTATGTGCAGATGGAAAAGTCATGGCAAGGGGGGCTGCAGGGCGGCCTCTGTGAGGAGAGGCTGGGGCTGCCCCGAGCCGGACACAGCCGGTTCCAGCCGGCTCCAACCGACCCACCGCAGGGCACGGCTGGGCCCCGCAGCCACAGGTGGTGACTTCTCAGGGAAAAGGTATTTAAGAAAAGGCAAAACACTGCAGAGCAGAGAGGAGAGTGGGCGAAAAAATGTGAGAGAAATAACCCTGCAGAAACCATGGTGAGAGAATAAGGAGGGGAAAGAGGTGCTTCAGGCACCAGAGCAGACATTCCCCTGCAGCTTGTGGTGAAGACCATGGTGGAGCAAACCAAAAATGTGAGGAGGAAGGAGAGGCAGAGGCAAACTGTTATGTACTGACCGTAATCCTAAAATCTACTTTTACAGGTACTAATTCCACCATTTTACATCATAGGATATAAAATGTTCCATTCTTTTCTTTCATCGTTCACAGCAAAAGATAATGATGTCACGCTACCCAATCCATATTTATGTTTGCTTAATCAGAGCAGTAGCATTTTCAGTATACACTCCTCTCGTATCCTGAGAAGCATGACTGCAAACACAGTTTCCCAAAGGGTGATGTTAGGCGGGATAGTGAAATTAACAGAGGAAACCTGTTTCTCTCTCCTCTCTCCCTTGTGACAGAGCTTTACCAATCGCTTGGACACACGAATGTGAGCTCCTGACTGAGCAAAACACCTGACGGCATGCCTTATTGCAAGTAAGTTAGAGATACAGAACAAATCTGTTTTATTCAATTGGAATCAAAGTGCTACCTGTAGTTCAAAACTGAGCTAAAATCTATTATCAGAGATCAATGAAGAAAACAGAAAGACCCAGAATGGCATAAATATGGAGCAAGAACTAAGTACATAAATAAGACTGTACTACTCATTTGTAAAATGTAAAGTATGGCAATGCTGCAAGTGGCAACTCTAGCACTGATCAGTAGCTTGCTACAGTTTCTACCTTCTCCAAAACAACATAATAATATTAAAGCAAAATGACCATGTAGTATTTAGTATAGACAGAGCACTGTATTTTGGTGTAGATGTTATCTGCACTACTGTAACATGTTGAGTTTAGTTCCTCCGCAGTTCTTTATTTTTAATGTTTTGTTAAGTTCAAGGTTAATAGAACGTAAAGTATGGTCCTTTCTATGAAAATGGCATGGTTTCTTGACATAACTGGAAAGCTTATGTGATAAAATTTACCTGAGTTTGTATAATTTTACATAATGTAAATAGCAAGAGACTGGCTGAAATTTAATTTTTGAAATCCAAACATCATAAATCATTGAAGGGTTTTCGGTTTTTTTTTTCTGTGATAGAGTGTAACCTGGGAAAATACATGTAATATGATTGTCAAAATTTAAATGTATGTCAATATTAATATATATCTCTTCAAAATAATTATGTACACGCAAATTTAATAAACTGGCTACTGACAAAAACTTAAAATCACATATAGCAGATAGCAATCACGTAATAGGACAAACCTCACTGACTAATCTTTCTCAAATTTAATATTGGCTAGCTGGCTTTGGTCCCATGCTGCTCTTCACAAGCTTAGGAAATATTTAGGATTGTAACTGCAATAATTTGGTAGCTGAGTGAACAGATAAAAAGCCTTCCTTTGTCTGTCTGAACTTGGACAGAGTTTAATATTGAACAATAACTCCTGTCAAGAGCCTGCCTCATGCTATTCAAAACACATGGTATGATATATGCTTTTTCAGTCACCATATGAAAACAAATTAACATTTTAAACTTCAGTAATTCTACCAATAATAGAGTTAAAAATCATATCATAGCCAAAATTAAAGTTCAGGCCAAATTGAGATAAGACAGAATGACAAAAGAAAGTGAATATAGCTAGCCAATTGGTTCTAAGCACAGAACCATAAACAACAAATGCATCCCTAAAATTACAGACAATTTGGAATCGGAAAGCATGTATTCAACTGCTGTCTGTTTGACAGCAATGAATATTATAAATTGTGTGATGGGGTGACAGTTCATTTTGTGTTTTTACAGTACCTATGTTGATTCCTGCATAATGTTTGGTTTATAAGCCGTTGTTCTTGTTTGATATCTCTTAAGTAGGATGGACACAAGATTTGTCGAAAAATATTCTACTTAAATACCCTGCACTATGCAAAATTGAACAAAACAACTTAACACTAGGACTTATCCATATTATTCTCATAAGTACAAGACATAGTTTTTAATACCCTAAAGTAATTCAAAGCAGTGTGATATATTTGGCTGCCCTCTATAAACAGTATGACAAAACATTTTTCACTTGATATTGAGATGCAAAATAAAAATATTCTTTCTGGGCAGCTGTGAAAACAACATAGTAAAAGATTTACTTGAGAAGCATAAATTTAAGAGCCTAACCATTTTATCAAAATAATTTCCTTTTTTTTTTTTTTTTTTTTTCCCCAGAACAAAGAGTGCAATGACCAATTTAGTGGGAAACCAGTCTAACAAAAAAATTTTCTGTCCCTAAAGCACTCATTTAGATCTAGGCTCCACTGTATTTTGAAATTACTTATGTCAAGGCCATTGAGATTTCTATTGTTAGAACAGTAATTTGTTTTTGCACAGAATTACTATCAACTGTTGTGTAGTCTGCGAGCTATGAAGGCAATAATAGAGAAACATTCACACGGCCCATTTACTGGATGAGGTTGCATAAAGTCCATCTGATTATGTATAAGTGGTTATTAGGAAAGGATCTCCAATAAGAGTCACAAGAGAGCTACAAATCCTCAAGCCGTCTATTACAGAGTCATTTTACAGGAGCTGTGGTTTCATAAGTATTGGATACTTCATTGACAATGACTTCTGGACAATAATAAATGATGTTTTTACAGGGCAGCTTCAAACTCTACAGTTCAAGTGCCAAACAGGTCTGTACTTTTAAGTCAGAAATATTAAAAACAAAAGGGAAAAATAGCTATTGATAATGGCAAACTCCTTTTGGGCTTCACAGAATAGAAATGTTAAGCCTCTCCAGATTTCATAAGGCATTATGAAGTTCTGAAGACAGATACGTTTCCTTATGAGAGCTGAATGCAGTAACTTATCAGCATAAAGCTTTGAGTTTGCATAGATCCCTGGGTTGTAACACAGGGAAATGACAGAAAAGTTATGCATGTCAGGGGGCAATTTTAGAACAAGTAGTTTGTGTCATATTAAGACACAAAGGCCTGAATTCTTTAAAGTTTGCTTGTTCATTAATTCATTCCATTTCAAGATCTTTCATCCCTACAGTGATCCAAAGGCTATCCAAGATCAGAGAGAAGTCCCAGTAGGGCAGAAAGAAATCCTATGGTGCTAAAAAGGCTTTGAGGTAGATTCTATTACTGAAAGCATGATAGTTGACATCACAGGGTGCAAAAAGACATAGATCACATTTAGAACTTTGCACTTGTAAAATATTGTTTAGACCTTCCTGACTAAAGGGTCACACAACTTGCACTGCACTTTCAAACCTTTTCTTTTATGCTGCCCATGCAGTGAAAATTGCTTGTGACTTTAATTTTCCTATTTTAATTTGCAAAGGTTGTCCATTTTGTCTGAAAAGCTTGTGAGAAATTTTGCCACTGGAAACATTCTTTACTTGCATACAATCAACTATCTATTACACTTTTGTACAGGTGTTTCTGCATTTTAGTATCTCTTATGAAAAATAAGCCTTGGCTAATCTTTCCTTGATAGAGATAGAAGCTGAGATTCACACCTGAGACTGGTATGGTATGAGCAAAACCAACTATTTTTGGCATGGAGACAACAGAACCTAAAATAAATTTGAATTTTAACTTAGTTCAAATAAGACATGATGTCTTGGGGCATGAAAAGAGGAAAATGCCTTTATTTTTGCTTGGTTGCCATTTTTTTCCTGAATTACATTTTAGATTACACAAAACAATTTCTTTGTTTTGATGGCTATGATATTTGGAGGGGTTTGCATCTGCTCAGTCCTTGAATATCCTTTGAACTTCAGTAACTGCACTCATGGTGATTCCAAATGGGACTGGCATGTGCAAATAATTTGAGTTTGTATTAAAACAACCCAACAAACTACATAAGACCCCCCAAAGATAATCAATTAGATTATTGTTTCTTAAAGAAAGTTGAAAATATCTCTTAAAGGTGAAAAATTAATATTCAAATCATCATCACTATTATGAAAGTCATTCAAGAAGCTGTCTTTTCAATATTTTCAGTGAAGAAATATCTCTTAGTCCACTTGAAACTTTTCAAGATCAAGCTTCAGAATGTGAAGAAGAATACTATACTTTCTTATTAGAGTACTGCATCCTTGAAAAAGTGGATTTTCTGGGGAAAATTGTAATTATTCTTTTAAGTTCAGACTGCTAGCAGATCACCCTGCTTCCTGAGAGCTTGCCCTTTGACCAATATCAGTAGCGTAGGCAGGATGCCGCCCATATTATTCATGTAAACTATGATTCTATAAGATCACGCTACCGTTGTGGAGCCAAGGGCTGGCATAATTCTTACCTGCATTCAGAAAGCTTTGGCATAATCGGCTGTTGCTGACAGATGACCAACACACTAATGTCAGTGACAGTGTACTGGAGCCATGGCATCACTTATCATCCTGTGTTTGCTATCAGTGATTGGGTGAGTCACCTTAGCAGTGCATTGTTGCTCATCTTTCTTACTGTGTCAATAAATTGTATTATTAAATGTTGTCGGACCCCATTACTGTTCAGACCACAGAGTGGGAATGAACAATCTAGGTCTTTCATAGAGGAAGGGGTGTTGGTCCACAACAGAGAGCTGTACCAAAACTACCAGTCCATCTGCAGGTCAGCTACCTTATTGGTATAGAAGCTAGAGAGAAGCTCAAAAAGTAACAAGATCTTTCTAATAGATAGATCTTATTTGAAGGCAGACAAATTCAACTGGAAACAAGTTTGAAAATAACACAACAAGAATGACAAATCACTGTAACTGTTTGTAATCACTTGGGAATTTCCAAGGAGAAATCACTGTGGGAATTGTTGGAATCAAGGTACTGTTTTCTGTTTATGCAATGTGTTTGTTAAAAAAAAAAAATAAAAATAAAAATAAATTCTCCTATTTAAGCAGGAATTAACTCAGGGTGTCAAAGCAGACAGTCAGTAGGGTCTTCTTGCCTTATAATCTAATGGAACCTTTACTACAGCTGAATGGGGTACTTTGTACTTCAGTACTTTGTACTGAAACAGAAAGAACAGGAAGGGCAGAGAACAGCACAGATGAGAACAGCAGTATGACAATAATGGAGCCTGTCCAGATTTAAATAATGAGGGGAACCCTGCTGTTTGGGATCATAATTGGGCCACAAAGGTCTGCTTTGTGTATTTAGGTGTATTGTACTTACATTACTGAGGAGGTCTGTATTTAATTCCTGTAAGTGGTCTCCTTCTGGATTCAGTTCCAGTACTAAGACTACAGTACTATAGCATTGCTGTTTCTTCTCAAGGTTAACCCTTGCCTCTCCAAGACTGATTGATCTTCACCAAAGACAAAATGATTTGTACAATAATACAGATTTTGGGAACCATTTTACCAGTTTCATGCTGCATTGGAGTTGTTCTCAATTTTATTCAGTCAAAAGCACAATTGATCCTTTAAATGCTTGTTACATGCCTGCTCGTAGCTGTGCTGCACCTTCTCTCAGAGCTGCGCTGACCATGGATATATTACTGGTCATAATTCCTTTATTGGAATTATGACTGGCTTTTTCTCCTTTTCCTCAGTTAGATCTGGAAGTCCCTACTTGGGAAGACACAAGACAGTACCTGATCTGGAGAATAATTACTTTACTGTAATTCATTAATTACATTCAGTATTTCAACTTTCCAACTTTTATTGTGTGTTGGTTAAAGCGTTCAGAAGGAGGTGCAAATTATGCTGCTATTTTTAACAAATTCCTTCAAATCACCTATGTGTCTGGTCAACTACTCAGATATCGACAGACCAGATGTTCATCTCACTTTCTGAAATTCTAACTGCTTCCACACATGGTAGCAAAATATCAGACAAAAAGTCACATGTTCATGCTTGTGGTCACTAGACACCTTCTTCCTCTGAATGACCATAGTAATGTAATGTAGCCTATGGTGACTTCTTCCTATCAAATCACTTGGCATATTGAAATAAATAATGTATCACAGATTTGTATCAAAAACCTTGCGGCCATCTTCTGCTGAGGCATGTTAATACATTACAGTATTAATGAAATCTCAGGTGTCTTGAAGGAGGGAGATAGAAGCCTCATTCTTGCAACGAAATAATGATGACCTGGTCCATTGCTGAAGTAATCACCTAAAGAACAGAAATATACAGACTACATTAAAGCTGGAAAAACAATTCTGAATGCAAAGATGCTCAGTGCTGCACTTGCTGATGTATCAACCAGGGCAACAGGTTACAGCTGCTGAAGGAAATGTTCAGAGCCTGGAGGGGATCTACTGGCTGGAAGAAGGTAAAAAGAGGTTGGTGAGGGTGGACCATGGATGTTGATCATTCTCGAAACTGGATTAAAACTCACAGTGCTTATAACTAGAAATACTACAAAAACTATGAGTGAACTCAGACTTCATTACTCATAAGAAGTCAGATCAATACTGAGTCTAAGCCTACAAGGAGCTCAATAAAATAAATTATAATACTACCTGAACTTCCTTCAAGAACTCAGACAGCATAACTTAGATTTTTTAAATAAGTATGCACATATTTTAGAGCAAAGAAGTAAATGGTGCAGCATTATCTGTACAAAGGAGGCATACTGCCCCTGTGACTTAAAAACCTATCAGTATGGATTAATTCTTTGAGTTCATTTTTTTATGAAGAAAAGATCTACAAGCTGTAGCTAGGACCCCGTAACTTAATGGACATTTTACATAACAATTGCAGAGTTATTAGGCATTCTCCACCACAAAAAAATCACATGCTAAAAGTAAGGTTAAGTGGTGTGAAAATCATAATAAATAAGTTATATTAATGTGCCCAGATGTACTGAGGTTTCACTCATTGTAGACAGTAAAATTACATTCTTAAAAATTATAACTAAGGATGAAAATAAAATTTAATGTGGAAAGGCACATTAATTTCATCATTTAAATTGATAACTGCTATTATTGTTGATGTGCTGCTATAAATTAAGTGAAACATCTAATCCTACGAACTATAAGAATGAAGCTGCAGAAGAAGTTGATTTCAGCCAAGAGTTTCAAGAGTGGCTAGTCTCCTTCAGTGACAGGTACTGTTAGAGTAAGGCAGAAAGATAACATTTAAATATTCATTGAACTAGAGAAGAAAAATACATGATGGACAGGATGACTGACATGAAGAAGGAGAATGTGGCACCACGTTTTACCAAATTCACATCATCTCGTCAAAAACACCTGGTGAAAATGACACGTAGTCCTCTTACTTCTTGTCACACACAGCAAGAATCATATTTCAACAGCAACACTACCTGCAGTTATTTTTACCTTTTATGGGATTGTAGATTTTTTTTTTTTTTTTTTTTTTTTTTTTTAAATTTCTAACTTCTGTCCTATCTGCAGTTCCGGGGTTCAGATGGCTTTGACCAAGAGTCAGAAAAAGAAATGTCAGACTACTAATCTGGTCAGGAAGATATCTGGCACTCTGATCAGATGTCAGCAGAGACATCTTGCATAGCAGAAGGATGCTATCAGTAGATCAGCCACACAGAAAGGATGTCATGAATCCAGTTACCATGGATTCTAACTGTGGTGCTTTACATAGAACAAAATAGACTCTGTCCTCACGCCATAGTTGGGCCTGGTACAAGCATGACTTGTTTAAACTGGAAGTTCAGTGTTAACTCCACATAGATTTCTAAATTCATATAATCTTCCTTTCTTATAGAGCACTTGGACTGTGAGTGGCAACAAGAACTGTAAAAAAACAGAATTAACAAAATTTTTGTTTATATCTTATGCTGCATAACCCATGCAGCAATAACTCTCTGTTGTCATGGGGGGACTGCCTAGGATTTTATGGCTCTGAACAGGACATTAGAGCATCTCTAAATTATGAATTTTCAGGAATTCCTCTGATTTCTTTTCCTGTGATTCATTGTTTACTGGAAGTTCACGGTCCATTTTATCTGATCACTGATCTTGCTGCCTTTGAAAAGAATTATCCCTTATCGGTTTTGGACTCACAGAGCCTGTGTGGTGTTAGTGTGATACTGACACTTCTTCAAGTTGATATAATGACACTGCTGCCTGTTGGTTTAAATATAAACAATCCCTGCACTCGTGGTTGGACTGCATTTGCTGTGTTTTCTGTACTACAGAGAAACCTGAAAATTATGTCTTCTAGACCAAAAGGTATCCAAGAAATCCCCCAACATTTAGCTAGGATCTGTACTTCTACATTAATAAGGCTTTGTCGAATGGTTTCTCTCAGAATGTACACCATGTGCAATCTGTTTCAGAATAATCTCAGTTTTGCAACATTCTCTTGCTCTAGCTTCCCTTCACACTATTATTTACCTCGTGTAGTGGTTTCTCAGTTTTATCAGTCATTGTAGAAGACTTCATTTCATTCTTCATGCTCTAATTTTGCAGGATGCTTTTTTGCAAGAGCATTTGCAAGAGGCCTTGCTTTTTTTGCAAGAGCACTAATGATGCTCCTAAGAGTTTAAATATATGTCTTGATGTACAGTATTTTTTTAATAATAGTTTTCAAAACCACAGATTACTGAAGGACATATGGCCACAAGTATTTACACCAAATGTTGTTCTACTAGACAAATTTTAAAACTTTGTAGTACATCTTCAGTTCACATATGTGCATACAAAATAGGTACTCCAGAAAAGCTGCTCATCTAAATGTCTCCATGAATATTCTGCTTTGGGTTGTCACTAGCCACCAAGCTGTCTTTGCTTGTGAATGTGATTACTAATATTATACTGATAATCTAAAGGTACTGTTATTGCACATGAAGATCTGTGATCCCAAATCAGTAAAGACTGACACAACAGTAATTTGCACTTCATTGGTCTACTTGCTGTAATCATGTAGATAGTTCTTTCTGTAAAGTACATTGTTCTGCCATTATAGAGCCTATACCTGGAATATTAGACATACGATGTAATTTTCCAAGGCACAAAACCTTGTGGAGTTCATGGAATCCCTTATAATATTTTTTGTTGTTGTTGTTAATGGGAGGTCTAATTCTGTGCACAAGTCTCCAGGTACACAGTCCTACCTTCAGCAATACTGGGTTCCAATTTCAGAAGAAATTCCCAGCTATACATGCAAACTTTAATGCCTACCTCTTTATGTATGTGAGTTTTACCATCACTTGGATTTTCTGCTAAACTCTTCAGCAATTCAGGTCTATATTCAATGCAAGAATGGATAGTAAGGCACATTTAAATATAAGCTAAAGCAGCCTTAAAACTTAAGACTTCTCTCAAATTACTTCTGGGTCTAGGACAAAACTTATGGTACACCCCCCCATTTGAAAACAATTCAAGGCTGTATTTACCTACTGTTCAGAACAATTCAGTATTTAGTGGAGACTTACACTTTCCAGGGTTTCAATGGGATAAATGAAAGCAATCATTCTGTATTTTCATATAACAGTGATACTGTGAAAGAGCATGATTGTTACAATTTAGCATTTTTTAAAAAGATATCTTGGTTTCTGGAGAAAAATCGCAAACTTTCTGTCATTAAATTAAGGTTCTTCCATATCTTCACAGTTAATCTTACAGGGTATCAAGTAACGTTATGCAATTGCTTTAACAGAGATGACTGAAAAATACAGAGAATTCAAAATCACCCTTATTGTAATCTTAACAGACTCTAATATACTAAACTAAGTTTACAGAAATTAATTAATTTTATAAGTTCATTTTGATAGACAAATTAACTAGTATTACTCCACAGTATATGAAGTACCCAGAAGTATCATTCAGGCCCCAAAGTAGTCATATGAATCACATGGTTCCTTTCAGAATCTATTTGCCTGACCTGGCTTTTCAAAAGAAGAGGCATCCCATAACTCAGCTTGATGGGGCTTTGATTCTCACTAGGAGAGGATGGGCTCAGCAGGGAAGCAGCACTTGTAGAAGGAGCTGCCAGGAGAAAAGCAAGACCCAAGGAAGTGTCAATCAGGACAGTATGTTCTTTACTCCTGTGTGCAAGCAAAAACCTTCTTTAAGTTATATGTTGTAAGTAAAAGCTGTAACTCAAAGTTCTTCCTGAATGAGAAAGCAGAAAAGAGAGAGAGGAAGTTTTAACTTCCATATTTCCTACTTGAGTTGTACTCACATTTCTTGCAAACCTTTATCTCTGCAGGATAAATCTGTTTGTGGGATATTCTCTCATTTGATAGTCTTATAAAGATAGGTATTTCCTATATCTACTGCTTGCAACTGCATTGCAGCTATTACTTAATGACACTTTTGTACTTTGAATTTTGGAGGAACAAAATTTTCCTCATAACGTTCTATGATTTAATGATAACTGTTTGATTCCTTGCTATTTTTCTTTTTTTGTTATATTCTTACACAGAAAAGTTCTCTGAATTTGTGCATGAACACATCAAAATAATGCAAAAGTCTAGAGAATACAGTAATATAGAGTAATATAATACCAGATAACCCATTCACCGGGCTTAGATTGTGAAATTACATTTCATTGCACCTTACAAAAAGCTGTTTGTAAAAGGCTATATAAATATATTTTCATCATTAAATTAGCTCCGCATCACCAGACTGGTGAAACTTTGTTAATCATATGTATACTTACCATTAAGTTTCTGGGCCAGAAAGAGGTCTCTCTCTCCAGTCAGCTGCCTTTCACTGGCTGAGAAAATCCATCTTGGCCTATGGAGAATGTTGATATTTTGATGGCTGTTTTCCTCACAATTCTGCAAGCACCTTAATCACTGGGACCATACAAATCCCATCCAACTTTGTGACTTTTACCTATAAAAAAATGGTGTACTAAGAAACACCGGTAGTGTAGTGCTGAAGTGACGTAATATTGATAAAACACATAGGACAGAGAGTAAAACAGATCGGTAAAACATGATGAATGAAACCACAGGCAGCAGTTTGGGTTTAAACTGAAGAATAACATGAGGTTGTATCTTAGATTTTAACCCCCTGACTGGGCAAAAAACATAATGGAAGTACAGACATTTACTTGGAAGGAAGGAAGGAAGGAATAAAAATAGAGCCTGTATGTTCAGGTTCTTGGCATTTAGTGAATTAATTGCAACTGATACTGTAGTAACTGTTCACATAAAAATTGCAAGCTGGTCAATATTTTTGTAACCTTTACAAAGTAATACATTTTCAACAAAATTTTGTTCCAACTGATAGGTTCATTATTCATAGAATCTTAGAAACATAGAATGATAGAATGGAAGAGACCTCAAGGATCATATGGTCCAACCTTTCTTGGCAAAAGCACAGTCTAGGCAAGATGGCCCAGCAGCCTGTCCAGATGAATCTTAAAAGTGCCCAATGATGGGGAATACACCACTTCCCTGGGGAAATTATCCCAATGGATGATTGTTCTCATTGCGAAAAATTGTCCTCTTGTGTCCAATCAGAATCTCCCCAGGAGTAACTTGTACCCATTGTGACTTGTCTTTTCTTTGTAAAAAGGGAGTCTCCATCTTCTTTGTAGCCACCCTTTAAATACTGGAACATGGTGATAAGGTCTTCCCTAAGACTTCTTTTCTCAAGGCTGAACACCATTCTCTCAGCGTTTCCTCATATGCAGGCTTTCCAGTCCTTTGATCATCTTTGTGGCCCTTCTCTGGACCCTCTCCAGCCTGTCCACATCTTTTTTGTATAGCAGGGACCAGAACTGAACACAGTATTCCAGGTGTGGCCTGACAAGTGCTAAGTAGAGTGGGATAAGGAATTCCTTGTCTCTGCTGGTGATGCCCTTGTTGGTGGAACCCAGCATCCTGTTGGCTTTCTTTGCTGTAGCAGCACACTGTTCACTCTTATTAAGCTTGTTGTCCACCAGGACACCCAGGTACCTTTCCGCAGAGCTTCTCCCCAGCCCAGTAGATCCCAGTATGTGTTGCACTCCTGGATCATGTTTTCCCAGGTGCAAGACCTTACACTTGTCCTTGCTGAACTTCATTATGTTCCTGTTAGCCCAGTCTTCCAGCCCATCCAGGTCTTCCTGCAGGGCGACTCTCTCTTCCAATGTGTCTACTTCCCCACTCAGTTTGGTATCATTAGCAAACCTCTTCAGTGTATACAATTGATCCAGATCACTTATGAAGATATTAAACAGTGTTGGGCCCAGTATTGATCCCTGGGGGACCCCACTTGTGACAGGTTGCCAGTTTGAAAAGGAGCTCTTTATCAGCACCCCCTGGGTGTGGCCTGTCAACCAGTTCCCCACAGACCACTTGTCTAGAATGTAACACATAAGTTTCCCTGGGAGAAAGATGTAGAGAACCATGTTGAAAGCCTTGGAGGGATCCACTGCATCCACTGCTCGCCCCACATCAACCTAGCAGGTTACTTTGTCGTAGAAGGTGATCAGGTTTGTCAAGCATGATTTGCCCTTGGTGAATCTGTGCTGGCCTTTCCCAATCAAGTGTTTCATTTGACTTGTGATAGCCCCCCAGGAGGATTTGTTCCATAACTTTCCTAGGGACTAAAGTAAAACTAATAGGTTTAAAATTTCCTGTATCCTCCTTTAAGCCCTTCTTGTAGATGGGGATGACATTAGCCTTCTTCCAGTCTTCTGGGATGTCCCCTGATCTCCACAACTTCTCAAAGATTATGGAGAGTGGCCTCGTAATGATGTCAGCCAGGTCTCTTAACCCCCTTGGGTGGACAGCATAAGGGCCAACAGATTTGTAGGGGTCAAGCTCCTGTAATAGTTTGCATACCAGCTCTTCCTTCACTGATGGTATGTCTCTGTATGCATCAATCTGTACAGTTGTTCGCAAGGCCTGGAGCCCAACAGTGCTGGTAAAGATAGAGGTGAAGAAAGTGCTGAGAACCTCTGCCTTTTCAGCATTGTTGGTAACTAATTCACCTCTTCTGTTTAACAGTGGGCAAATATTTTCCTTCTGTTTCTGCTTGTTGCTTACATACCTGAAGAACCTTTTCTTGTAGTTTTTGACATGTCTGGCCAATTTCAATGTGAGCTGAACTTTTGCTTTTCTAACAGCACATCTGCATGGCCTGGCAATGCCGTTGTAGTTCTCAATGGGTATTCATCTGCTTTTCCATCTCCAGTAAACTGGCCTTTTGGTTTTGTTCAGACTCAGAAGCATGCAGTTAAGCCAAGGGTTCTCTTTCTCTGCCTACTTCTTATACATTTAAAGGGCATGAACTCGTTTTGTGCTTCCAGGATAGCATTCTTGAAAAAACTCCCAGCACTTGCTATCTCCTGTATCCTACATGGAAACTTCCCGCAGACTCCCTGCCAGCTGAGCTCTGAGCGAGCTGAAGTTTGCTCTTCTAAAATCTAAACACTTTTTTCTTATTGCTAGCCTTCAGCATGCTCAGCAGGATCCCAAACTCCACAATATTGTGATCCCTGCAGCCAAGGCTATCACTAACCCAGATATTACAAAGCAGGTTTTCTTGGTTTCCTTTTTTCTTGCAAGTCCAGAAGTGCCTCATTCCTGGTTGGCACATCAAATATTTTTATGAGGAAGCTGTTGTCTATGCATTTCAGGAACTTGATGGATGACGTGAGCTGCTGTATTGTTCTTTCAACAAATGTCTGAGTAGTTGGAGTCACCCATAAGAACCAGGTTCTGTTGACCCAAAGCTTGCTTAAGTGACCCAAATAATACTCCATTGTCCTTTTTGTCTTGGTTTGAAGGTTGGTAGCAGATGCTTACTGTAAGATCCCCATTGGAGATGACCTCTCTGATCTTGACACAGAGGCATTCAATGGGGCTTCCACAATTGCTGTAGTTGAATTCTATACATCCAAGGTTCTCCTTAACATAGAGCGTGACTCCTCTTCCTCTTCTACCCTGCCTGTCTTTATGAAACAGTCTGTAGTCATCCATCATGATCCTCCAATCATGTGAGTTGTCCCACCATGTTTCAGTTATGATATCATAACTTTCTGACTGGATGGGGAGCTCCAGTTCTTTTTGTTTGTTCCCCAGGCTACATGCATTAGTATACATACACTTGAGGGGATTGCTCTACTGGTTCACATCTTGGGAGGCAGCTAAGGGACATTTGTCAGTGCTCCAGTTGGCCTGGTTTATTCCCCAGCTAGTTGCTATGGTTTGAGCATTGCCACTTTGGACATTGCCCCCCGAGTCCTTTGATTTACAACCCTCCTCACCAAGTTGGCCAGCCTGCTGCCAAAGATTCCCTTGCCTCTTCTAGACAGGTGGATTCCATTGCTCTTTATCAGGCCATAGTCGTCGATAGTCCCATTGTTAAAAGCCAAAATCCTTGCAATGGCACAAGTCATGAAGCCGTTGATTTGCGTTACATGTCTATTTCTGGTTGCACCTTTTCCTCTGTCTGGTAAAGTGGAAGAGAAGATAACTTGGCCACCAATACTTTTTTGCTTGCATCCCCAGGGCTTGGTAGTCTTCCTTATTTCTGCCCATGTTCCGTCTTGCAGTGTCATTCATGCCCACATGAAAGAGTAGCAATGGATAGTACTCTCTACTCTTGACAAGTTGTGGCACACTTACATTATTGAATGTAAGCCTTCAAATGGTTGATTACTAATTCAAAATAAAGCTAAAATCCACTACATAAAGTGAATATCTAACTCAACAGAAATTGTTTGCTACAACTTTTATAGAGCAGGACAAATTCACTGTTTCATAAACTATTACAACTATAGCATACAAATAAAAATATAAAGTCCTCTAAGAGCAATTAGGGGACAATTACTTTTACACCATCATACTATAATATAGAGATTTATTCATTAGACCACAAAACAGGTTTTTATGAAATTATACACAACAGCAAATTAGACCCTACCACTATTCTGTATGTTTTATTTCATTTCACTGAGTTTTATGCTATGTTAAAGGTTAATGCCACTATTACTGCCTTCACCATTTGAGTTTATTGAAAGCCTTAGGACACATAATTTTGTAAAAATTACTTGTGGGGGAGAGGAGATTCAACTTTTTTTCAGTGTAAGAAATGAAAAACAGCTGAAGAAGGGGAGCTTTTCAATAATCAAATATTGCAAACAGCAGCAGGAGATTTCAAATACTCATACAATACTACTTATTCACAAGTGGTCAATGGACTTAATATAGAAAATCCTCATTTTGTGAAGAGTCTCGTGATGATCAGTAAGCCCTGAACTTTAAGAATAAGAGAAGACGAAAATCTCAAGTTTCACTTTTTAAAAAAACAGGTTCCTAGCCCTACAGATGTTGCTAGACTGCAGAGAAATGCATGAAAAATTAACCCAAGAGCACCCTAGGGGCTGAAAAGGCAGAATGCAAATGTGACAAAACTAAAACTTTCTTTTTCATAAAAATCTTACAAGTTTTTGGGGCTTGACTCATGCATTATTAGCATTTTGGGGTTGACAATAGATTTGATTCTGACTAACGGGAGGAACTGGTTCAGAATCTGAAGGTGGAAGGCAATTAGAGTGAAAGCGAAAATGAAATAATAGTCTGTGATTGTGAGTTAAGAAAGGAGTGACAGCAGCAAAAATGTGACAATGGATTTCAAAAAAGAAAAACTTCAGGAAACTCTGGAAACTGGTTGATATGGTCCCAAGGGAAGGATTTTTTAAGGAAAAATAAAAAATGGAGTTTTATGGCAGCTGGTAAATTCCAGCATGCACAATATCAAGAAAGGTAGCTACATATGGAGAATTACATACCTACATGGCTGCATGAAAAATCTTCAATGACCTGACATTAAAAAGAAATCATGCCATCAGAAATGGAAATAAGAATGTATAAAACAGGATGAGATTGAAAAAATAATATGAATTTAAAGGGTGAAAAGTCAGATATGCAAAGGAAAACAAAATACTTAAAGCCAGTGAGTGAGTACTAGCTATGACAGCAAAAGGATTTCTTAATTGTTGTCAGGGAAGTGTATCATGACTATTTAATGGGAAAAATAAACAAGTAGCAGGTGAAAAAGGGAAGACTGAAAAGGTCAGTTTCTTTTTAACATCATTGTTAACAGAAGAGTTTGACAGTGATGAAACATTTAACAAGTAAAATTGTTACAAAAACATGGGCCTGAATGAAGAAAGATTAAAGGTTAAGTAAATAAAAGTATTTGAGATAGCAGGTTCTGATGAAATCTGCTATATTTAAAGAAGGCCACCAAAACCATTTCTGAGCCATTGACAAGTGTTATGGAAAATTCATGAAGGAAGGATGAAATCTCAAGAGACAGTAAAACAGCAAATATAGTACCTGTCTTTTAAAAAGATAAAGTGTATGTAGGGGATTTACTGCTGAGAATTACAGCCATTTTTGGTACCTGAAAAGATACTAGGGCAGATTATTAAATAATCCATTTGTAAATACCAAGAGGATAATAAGATTGCAAGAAACAGCTAAAAGAGGTCTATCAAGACCAAATAATGTAAGAAATAATCTAATTTCCTCTTTACTCAAGATAACGGACCAAGGAAGCAGAAGAGGGGCTGAAGAAGACTGTTTTTTTTTACCTTAGTAAGGCACATAACCACATGAAATCTCATAAACAAATTACAGAGAAATGGTGTACAGTAAATGAATATAACAACGGTGTTTATGGGGGTAAAAACCTTTACACAAGATATCATTTTCTAATTGATAATCTTGGTGAGCTCATCAGGTGTGATCCATGGAAAATGGTATTTAAAAAAATATTTGTGTTCATTATTAAGTTCAGCACAGATACCGGTAACTCACAGAGACATTTTATAAAGGAACTCAGCAGAACTGATTTCTATACATTTTTTAAAAAGAGTCTCAGTTCATTAAAATTATTTTAAAATAGATTAATGATTTCTTCATCATGTCCAATAAACATGATACAGTTTAATTTATAGCCATGAGGAAAAAAAAAAAAAGCATTATAAAAAAAAAATAGGTATAAAGACAACTAAACAATGGAATGGGTATGTAGATAGAAAGGTTATTAAAGGAGATATCAGAAACATATATTCTAGATTGATACAGTTTCCCACAACACCCTCCTGGAGAAACTGGCTGCCCATTGCTTGGACGGGAGTACTCTTCACTGGGTTAAAAATTGGCTGCAGGGATGGGCCCAGAGAGTGGTGATGAATGGAGTTAAATCTAGTTGGCGGCTGGTCACAAGTGGTGTTCTGCAGGGTTTGGTATTGGGGCCAGTTGTCTTTAATATCAATGACCTGGGTGAGGGGATTGAGTGCACCCTCAGTACACTTGTAGATGACACCAAGTTAGGTGGGAGTGTTGACCTGCTTGAGGCTCTGCAGAGGGATCTGGACAGGCTGGATCAATGGGCCAAGCCAATGGCATGAGGTTCAACAAGGCCAAGTGCCGCGTCCTGCACTTGGGTCACAACAACCCCATGCAGCACTACAGGCTTGGGGAAGAGTGGCTGCAGAGCTGCCTGGCAGAAGAAGACCTAGGGGTGCTGGTCAACTGCTAGCTGAATATGAGCCAGCAGTGTGCCCAGGTGGCCAAGAAGGCCAACAGCATCCTGGCCTGTATCAGGAACAGTGTGGTCAGTAGGACCAGGGAAGTGATTGTTCCTCTGCACTTGGTGGCACTGGTGAGGCCTCACCTCGAGTACTGTGTTCAATTCTGGGCCCGTCACAACAGGAATGACATTGAGGTGTTGGAGCATGTCTAAAGAAAAGCAATGAAGCTGGTGAAGGGTGTAGAGCACAAGCCTTATGAGTGGCTGAGGGAGCTGGGATTGTTTAGCCTAGAGAAAAGGAGGCTGAGGGGAGACCTTATTGCTCTCTACAACTACCTGAAAGAGGGTTGTGGCGAGAAAGGGGTCGGTCTCCTCTCCCAAGTAACAGGTGATAAGACAAGAGGAAATGGCCTCAAGTTGTGCCAGGGGAGGTTTAGACTGGATATTAGGAAAAAAAAAAATTACACTGAAAGGGTTACTAAGCATTGGAACAGCCTGCCCAGGGAAGTGGTTATGTCATCATCCTTGGAGGTATTTAAAAGACAGGTAGACATAATGCTTAGACATACGGATTAGTGATGTTTTTTGTCAGAGTTAGGTTGATGGTTGGACTAGATGATCTGAAAGGTCCTTTCCAAAACTAGACAATTCTATGACTCTATGAATTCTGTGTCAGAGCAGAGGTTGGACTACATTACTCCTTTGTTTTCCTCCTGTGTTGTGGAGGACATTATCGCAAACAAGTGAAACAGTTTTGCATTTTATTTAGGAATCTCTTCCCCTAATAAAAAATAAATAAAAAAAAAAAATAATTAGTTGTGCCTAAGCTCTATGGTTTAAGTGTAGACAAATTCTCAGTGAAATTAATAAATTAATTTTTCTTCATAGTATTTTTATTATCATTCTGTATGATTTCTTTTCTGTTCTCAGACAAATAAAGTTTATCAAACTTTGGACAAATTCAAGAATATGGCACACTTCTCTAAGAGTAAGCACGAAGTAACGAGTGGTGCTATTTACCAACTGATATGGGAGAAAGTTGGAAGGCTTTAAGCCAAAGATTAATATCTTCTGTAGACAGTTAACCACAGGAGTATAGCTTTGCTTTACTGGAAGTCAAACAAGACTTAAAAATAAATAAAGTATAATGTGTAAGAGGATCATTTAGTCATCCGTCTCATAAATGGATGGTGTATTGAGTCTGTTTGAGGTGGAGTTAATTTTCCCTGTAACAGCCCTCATAGTGCTGTGCTTTGTATTTGTAGCTAGAAAGGTGCTGATAACACACCAGTGTTCTGGCTACTGCTAAGCAGTGCTCACACAGCATCAAGGATGTCTGTCCCACATTCCTCCGTCACCAGTAGGCTGGGGGTCAGGAAGATTTTAGGAGGGGACATAGCCAGAACATCTGACCCAAACTGGCCGAAGGGTTATTGCATACCATGTGACATATCATGGAATCATGGAATTTCAGGGTTGGAAGGGACGTCTAGAGATCATCTAGTCCAACTCCCCTGCTAAAGCAGGATTGCCTAGAGCACATTACTGAGGACTGCATCCAAGCAGGTCTTGAAAGTCTCCAGAGAAGGGGACTCCGCAACCCCCCTGGGCAGCCTGTTCCAGTGGTCTGTCACCCTCACCATAAGGAATTTTTTTCTCATATTTGATCGGAACTTCCTATGTTCCAGCTTGTGCCCGTTACCCCTCGTCCTGTTACTGGGAACCACTGAAAAGAGTCTGGCTCCATCCTCCTTAAAACCACCCTTTAGATACTTGTAAATGTTAATAAGGTCTCCCCTCAGCCTTCTCTGCTCCACGCTAAAGAGTCCCAGCTCTCTCAGCCTTTCCTCATAAGGGAGATGCTCCAGTCCCTCAGTCATCTTTGTTGCCCTTTGCTGGACTCTCTCCAGTAGTGCCCTGTCTCTCTTGAACTGGGAACTGGACACAGTATTCCAGTTGTGGCCTCACCAGTGCAGAGTAGAGGGGGAAAATGACCTCCCTTGACCTGCTGGCCACACTCTTCCCTATGCAGCCCAGAATTCTGTTGGCCTTCTTGGTGACAAGGGCACATTTCTTGCTCATGGATAGTTTCCTATCTACCAAGACCCCCAGATCCTTTTCTTCAGAGCTGCTTTCCAGCAGGTCCACCCCTAACCTATATTGGTGCCTGACATTCTTCCTCCCCAGGTGCAGGACCCTACACTTGTCCTTGTTAAACCTTATTAGGTTCTTCTCTGCCCAGCTCTCCAGCCTGTCTAGGTCACGCTGGATGGCAGCACAGCCCCCTGGGGTGTCAGCCACCTCACTCAGTTTGGTATCATCAGTGAACTTGCTGAGGATACACTCTGTCCCTTCGTCCAGGTCGTTGATGAATACGTTAAACAATACTGGTCCAAGTATTGATCCCTGGGGGACACCACTGGTTACAGGCCTCCTGTATATGGTCATCAATAAAAGCTAGGAGAAAGGAGGAGAAATCAGGAGGCATTTGTTATTTATGATGTTTATCTTCTGGAGCAACTGCTACGTGTACTGAAGACCTGTTTCCCAGAATGTGGCTGGTCATCTCCTGCTGATGCAAAGTAGAGAATAAATATTTTGTTTTCCTTTGCTTCCATGTGCATCCTTCACTTTTGCTTTATTAAACTGCCTTTATCTTGACCCATGAGGTTTTTCTCCATCTTTTTTTATCCCCACCCTATCCTGCTAAGAAGGGGAGTGATAGAGTGGCTTGGTGGGCACCTGGCATCCAGCCAAAGTCAACCCACCACAGATAGTCACCTCATTCCCAAGTTTTAATATTCCTACTGATATTATAAGTGATAAACATTTGTAGAAAGTGAGATCAATGTGTGAAAAATTAGGAGTTACAAATAGAAGTAGTCTTCACCATGAAAACAAAGACAGAAAATAATATCCTAAAAATGACCATAGTTATTTATAATATCTTCCATCACTGCATAATTCACTTGGGGTTAATCTCAATCTAGAAAGGTAAACCAGATCAAGTCGTTGTTAAGTACTAACTATACATAAAAAAGGGAATGTTGACAAAGTTTGGAATTATTATAATACCCACCATCATCTTGCTTTGCTTGCTTGCATCTCCCATAATGAATTGTGTAAGCGATAGAGGCACTATTTTGGTTGTTTCTCTTTTTGCTAGATCATGTAACTATTCTAGTTCTAACTTAGTTTGAAAAAATACAACAATAGAATATATTAACAGTAGCTCTGTCCTATTGTCATGACTTAAGTTTCAATTTTATAATTATACATCTGCTGTAGAACCTAGTCTGGGGGCCAAATTCTAGCTAAAATAGCAAACTGCATTCTTCACAGTCTGGGTAATTAAAATAATCCACACTACAGACTGAAGTACTCTATCTAAAATATATGCTTCATCTCATTAAAAAGGTAAAAGGCTTGAACAAAAAAAAAAACCCAGATGTATTTTTAGAGCCTTATTTGTACAGGTCGTCCTTTCTGATGACCGTCACTGTTTTTTCCTGCCTCTTTTAAAAATGGGAAGCAGTAGAGGAAGAAGGTCAGAATTATGAAACCAGGATGAAGTCTAAGTTATTTGCCTACATTAGGTTTGGAAGGATGAAAAAAGGAAAGCAACTTCTATGGGTGTTTTTTGTGTTTTGTTTTGTTTTGTTTTTTTTTTTTTTTATTTTATTTTGTGAAAAATGTACTTCTACCCTTCCCCACCCCACCCTAAGTAACAGCTTTTGAGTTAGTTGAATACTCTGGTAAAGTGTCTGCCTCATAATGGGGAATTTCCAGAATAAAAACGAGTGAGGAGCACTAAATAATAGCAGGAAAAACAAAGCAGTTATAAAAAGTATAGAAAATAAATAAGCCAAATTGCCCTTAAATTAGTACACGTGCATGTTAGGAAACCATCACTCTGTGGCTTCAGTAAAATGAATCACAGCACTTTTGATAGCAATGATGAACAAATAATTAAAAAATGTGAAGCATTGCTATCTAACTGATGAGGATAGCTAGATGCATTACCTCGGTTATTTTGCCATCAGAAAAGATCAAATCACCCTCTAAGTAGTAAAATGAGATCCAGTTATATACACTAGACCGTATCTAGTGAATTTTATTCGTTTGTTCTTAACATTCCAGCAAGAAGGCAATATAATTCTGTGGGCTTGACTAATGCAAACCTGTTTTATCAGTTCCTAGTCATTTAAGAAGTCTTATAAATTTATCTTGTAACAAAATATTTACATATTTATATATTTATATATTTATAATGCTCATCATTAGTGGCTGCTGCCTCCAGCAGCTCCAGGCCTGGAGATTCCTCTTTCCCAGGTGCTGGAGCTTAGCGTGGTGTGCCCAGGGACCCAGGCTCTCTGCTTGGGCTAAGGGATGCATCTCCCATTTTCCCATTAGCGGGGTCAACTAGTAGTGAAGTTAAGCAAGCATGTGTCTCAGAGACAGGCACAAACACAGATGCACACAGTACACTGACACGGCCGGTCACACAGACGGCCAGAGACAAGGCGATGCCTCCATCAGCACCCACATTCAGGACTCACACCAGACACAGGCACAGACAGCCACGTCCCCTCCTCATCTCGCGCTGGCAGAGAGAGAAGGTCACGGGTGCAGCGCACACACCACACTCCCCAGGTTCACACGCACATGCACATTCCCAGATTCCCCAAGCACAGGCATGGCCCCTCTGCCTGTCTGGTACCCCTGCCCAGATAAAGGTCCCCTCTAACCTGCCCCACAGGTCCCCCACTCACACACACAGGCAGCACACACTTGTCCCACAGGGACCCCACTCTCATGGGTCCCCTTGAATACCAGCATGGACCCTCCACCTGCCTGATAATCCTGCCCAGACCTGGGCTTCCTACTCCCCATCTGGTCCAGCTCGGGGTTTGCCAGTGAATCCACACGCTTACCCCCCACACACCCAATTTGGGGCAGGGACAGACACTCACCCTCAGAAGCCGGCAGCCAGCACAGGGACTGTGACCTGTGGTGCTGATCCAGCGCTGATCCCCTCACTCATCTCACTCATCCTGGTCCCCGCACCAGTAGCTGATACTGACTCCTTGCAGCACTGACACACACAGGATAGAGAGCAAAATTATGCAGGGAGATCATTAAGACAAGACTTAATAAAAAGATATAAGAAAATAGGACAGACTGTGGTGATCAGGCTCATGGCTCAGCCAGAGAAGCTTACTGACTGGCTGCATTTCATATGCGACCGGACCCTTCTATGCCCCTTTCTGTCTATTCCTCTCTTTGTTCCAACACAGTACCCCTCCCCTGCACATTCCTCCATCTGCTTGCAGTTCCACTGATGTTCCATCAACCTCCCCAAATATCCAGGACCCCTAGGTTTGCACCCTTATCTGTTGCAAAGTACAGGTTGGCCCTCTTTGAAGTGATGCTTGCAATTTCTTGATAGCCCATTAGTTAGTGTGACCGACAAGGTCGGTTTCTTGTCCTTGTCTCCATTGTTGTTTGTTTGTCAGGTCTGTGTCTCTCTCTGGTTTTTTTTAGTGCCTCCCCCTTTTCCTTATAATTCAATTTGACAAAGTCCTTAATCAGATAACCTTCAGTAAGCAGACACTCTGTCCTTCCACGTACCCTTACACATACTATTCTGAAAAACATTTAGCATTTACCAGTCTCTAAGTATGTTACAGTATAATTAAAGACACTTACTGTACCACTGTGGTGGGTTGACCCTGATTAGCACCTAAGCACCATACAGGTGGGATACATACAATGAGACAAGGGGAAAACAGGAAAAGAAACAGACAGAAAACTTGTGAGTCAAAATAAAGACAGTTTATTGAGTGGAGGAAAGGGGAAAAAACAAATGATGCAAAGGCAATCACTCACCACTTCCCACAAGCAGACTGATGCCCAGCCAGGCTCCAAGCAGTGGCTATGTACAAGACCAGTCCCATCCCTGTTCCCCTCTGTTTTGTTGCTAAACATGGAATAACCCTTCAGTTAATTTGGGTCAGTTGTCCATGCTGTGTCCTCTCCCAGCTTCCTCCTCCTTCCCAACCTACTTTCTGGTGGTTCAGAGTGGGAAGAAGAGAAAGCCTCAACACTGTGCAAGTACTGCTCAGCAATAGCCAAAACACTGGTGTGTTATCAACGCTGCTTCAGTCACAAATCCAAAACATGGCACCATATGGTCTGCTATGAAGAAAGCTAACTTCATCCTAGCCAGACCCAGTACAACAAAATTACTACGCATATAGCATCTACCTTCTTGCCAACCAAAAATTTATTGGGTTAAATATGGTGTATTCAGAATTGAAATTTTCACCAAGTTAGAAAATTTAGTTGTTAGGGTGGAAGAAGGGAAAACACATTAACAGATTGCTAACAAATATATTTTTTTTTTCTGTCCCATATATTTAAAGTCCTTCCCCTACTACAAGCCTACTTTTGTTTGTTGTGTAATCACATGATCTTCACAAGGCACAGCAGCATATTCTAGATCTTTACTTCTCTGATTAGTTTTTCACTTGTCATCAGAGTCAGATGAAAGAAAAAGAAAGCCCTGTTTCTGAATTGATATGGATATTAGAACATAAAATATTTCTTTCTTGAATCTAAGGCATTTTTTTCTTTTGTGATGAAGAAGAGATTGAAACATTTCTCAGCTCTTTTTTCCTTCTCTTGGAGAAAGAACGTTGCTTAAGGAAACTGATAACTTGATTTAAGATTCCTAGATTTTGTATAGAATCCTTTGCTCTGAACTTAGTCCCTTCTTGCGTTCATAAATATATGGAAAAAACATTGTCAGACACTAGCCCCTTGTACTGTCTAAAGGGCAGATTTTCGCCCACCTGCACCAGAAGTGCAATTATAAGCAATGAGACTCATCCCTCACAGACACATCTTCAGCCCTAATTCATCTGGTTAGCTCGATATGATGTACATTAACTAACTTAAGATACTATTAGATAATTTATAATGTATACTCTGAAGAAGTTGCTCAATTACTAAAGCAATTAAAAAAAAGTGACAGCACTTCTTAACATAAATAACTAAACTAAGACAAAAATGCCTATTCCCCAACTAATAAACCATCCATTTAGTTTTATTCCAGAAACAACTTATACACATTTTTTCATACTTTCTTTTATTCATAAAAATAATTTGAAATAAAGTTTATACTTAAATTCTACTGACAATAAACCCTCAAGTCTTGTTGTGGATTTGGGGGTTTTTCTTTCTTTTTTCCTTTCTTTCTGTGCCACAGTGTGTTTCAAGCACAAAGGAAAAGGTAATTTTCTACCTATAACTGTCCATTTGGCACCTTTATGTATTTGTAAGAATAACTACTAAGTTTGATGGCAACTCATGCAGTCCTATGTTCAAGTGCCTTCTTCAGCCTAATTTTTCTTAGGCATACTAAGGCTTCAGTTTTGAATTGGCTGGGTTAAAACTAAATTATCATGGTTTTGATAAAACTGGTAAATATCAGTTTATATCAGTTGAGAGAAGGTGATGTGAAAGAAAATTGAACAGTGAGACATAAAAATTTCCTTAAGCTTTTCTAGACCTGGAATGAGTAATACATTTTTTTTTTCATTTTAGAATATAATTTATTAATTTTTTAAGACTTCATTTCATTTATACTTACCCTAAGAATACAGTTGGCTGGAAAACTTTAGCTTACCAGGGAAAACAGCAGAGTGTACAAATCTATTTGCATCTGGTGATCTGACATGAAAAGGGTGTATTATCACCATTTCTTACACAGGAACATTGAAAAGTCTTCCTGATGCTGCCTCTTGTTTTTGAAGATGCCTGCATCAGAAAGTTATTTACTAAAATTCAGGCTGGTAAATTCATTGCACTACCCATCATCTAAAGAAGGTATAAACAAGACACAAAGCAATGGAAAATCACAGCCAGAATTAAGCTACAATTTAATCTTGAAACTAGTTTTCTAATATTATGTCCTAAACTTTTGAATGCTGGAAGTAGAGGCAAAATTGAGGGTTGGTATATAAAAATACCACAGAAGACACAAAAGCAAGGACCTAAAGTAGTTAGAACAAGAAATCACACTGGACTTGTGCTGAAACCCTGTAGATTAAGTCCTACAATTTGTGTACCACTAAGCATCGCAGGATATTCAACAGACTCTCAAACATTATTTAAAATGAATAAATGAGTGCCAACTGATAGAGATGAAAGTATTAAGAAAGGATATGATAAAGGAATATAAACATTGATAATAGGAAAGAAGTCAGGAGTCAGGTACCTACAGCATAGGGAGAAGGATTAGGTGGGTTTATCATGTGGGGTATCCACTAGTATAAGAAAGTAACTGAATTCCTCTCCCCGTACCTCATCTGGAACTTCTGTTCCCCTCTAAGTGAACATATAACACTTCAAAAGCCAGAAGCACAAAATTAAGACTACTTAGATTTATGAAGGAACTAGCCAGAATTCAAAAGCGGCTTCAACTGGCTGACTGGAAGTGTGAAATATTTAAGTCAGGAGGTATAATTGGAAATTTTAGAGATGCCATGTAAGTAGAACTCCATTTAGAGTAAATTCAAGGGTTTTAATACAGGAAATGTGCTGCTTACTGTTAAGCAGCTTCCAGGGAAGATATCAGACAGAAAGCTACAGCTTCTCTATGTGCTTGTAGCTTCTAAAATGTTAATGACTTGTTTAGAAAGAAGAAAATTATTTGGAAATTTTCACAGGGAGAACTGTGTGTGTAGTGGGATATAAAAAAGGAACAGCATATATATATGTAGTAAATGATAAATTCATGCCATTGCTCCCAAGAGTTCTTAGAATGACTATAATTACCACCTACTAAATCAGTCATGAAACCATATTTGCCCTTACTATCACTAGATATATTAACATCTATAGCCTACTACCATACATATATTACATTAACATCTATTCACTATGGCTCCAAAGCTATTTCATTAAAAAAGTGCACACAAGGAAAAAGAAACTCTTAAGAATCACAGCACAGAACTGGAATAAGTCAACTACAAAGACAACTGATAAGGAGAGGTGTATATATGACTTTTAACTTCTATGAAGAGAAAACCAATTAAAATAACTAAAATGTTCAGTTACAAAAACAGATTCTTAACTCAAAATAAAACATCTTGTGCTGTGCTTGGCAAAACTGAAAGTCCTGAAAACCAAGAAATCCCAGGTTTCTAGACAACAGACAAATTTTTGTTCATTTTCACTGGCTGTGCTAGCAATCTCAAAGCATGCACTTTTCAGCCTATCTCTGTATGCTAAGTGCCAGATATTTGAGTGCTGAACAACTCTGGAGGATTGCCATTTTGCTACTTTCTGCTTCATAATACTTCTGCATTCAGCACTAACACTGCACTTTCTCTTAACTGTGATTAAATACACAGACCTCATTTGTATCATACGTATTTTCTTCTAGTCCTCGTGTCAAGAAGGTCTCTACACCCTCTTGACAAAAACTGTGCAACACAGAACTGGTGTAAAACCTGTAAGATATTAAGCTGCATACGTACCTTCATCTATCGTCTTGCACACGGAGGCAAAGAGTCCGTTCCTTCCTAAAGGAACATGTTGCTGGCTTAATCACTTTGTTACAGTCTCAGCTCAGGCAAACTGCTCCAGCGAATCCATCCGCTATTCAACACTCTGCACCCATATTGTTAGGTAGCTGGGGTACTTGCAGGTAAGTTCCATTATCTATTGCCAGAAAAGGACATGACAGAGGGAAGGAAAAAATGTTTATCTCCATTTAACCTGACATTTAACTTTGTATATTTTAATTTTTAAAAAATATGACTTCTATGAACTCATGTTTCTTGAGGCAAAAGATATAACTGTTTGACACAGATTTTTTGTTTGTTTGTTTGTGGGTTTTTTGTTGTTTTTGAACTATCCATTTGATGATTTCAGTGCAATGAAGGGAACAGTTGGCTCTATTCTTGGTCTGCCTGATCACATATGAAATGTATAGCGCTCCCAATTGTATCAATTGGCAGTTGAATAATAATCCGAATTGGCTAAAATTATATAATCATTCTGCCTGAGGCATATAAATGATCCTGCAGTGGTGTGCATATATTATGATAAAAGTAATTTTTAGCCTGGGGAGGAATCAAATAGATAATGGGAATGGTGAACATATTAATCAATTTCAAGCAATAATTCACAGCTCAAGTATTGAAGAGGGAGAAAATTGTTTTATAGGTGCAAATACTAAGAAATGGAATCCTCATTAACATTGTCTAATCTTTTTAGTCTGAACTACATCATTTATCTGAACTGCATAATTTAAAGGTCAGACAAATCTTCCATTTTTCGAACAAGAATACAGACCTGAACTTTCAGAACACCTAACATCCAAAAATCCATCCTGGACAGCATCTAAAACTCTTGACAGAGGGAAATATTTGATTTACAGATGCCGAAAACATTTCTCATGCTCCAATGACCAGATTTTATTGTCTTTATAAGCAGAGATCTCTTAAAATAAACATTTCCTGAGCCAAGAAATAACTTTCTTTTTTAGAGCTTCAACTGATAATTCCAATGGCAGAGACCTCAGGACAGTTTGCGGTGTACTCAGCAAGATGTCATGTTTATCAGAGCTATAGAAGACATTTATTGCTTCATACACTGTGATCTCTTTGGGGATTTTTACTGAAATATATACCATTAAATCACCTTCAGCCAATTGCTGCATACACAGCTTTGGGGTACCTGCCAAAAAGCAGTGGCATAGACTGAATGTAATTTCAAATTATTTGGTTTGACTCTGACTGCTTCCAACTAACTTGTTAGGAAAAAAAAAATAACCACAGATAATAAATTCTAAGGTTTAAATTCCCTAGTCAGGCTCCTAGTAACAACAAAATGTGTTTTAGATATTCAGAGAAGGTCTGTTTCTAAAACATACAAAGTGTGCTTTATGTATAATATTTATAGCTTTTATAAAGAGAAAGGCAGAAACTCTCTTCATTTAAATAAATACACCTTCCTGCTATGATTTAGACATGATTCTGTTTGTGTTAGAATAAATTAATAAATGAACATTTTGAGGCATGGAAGGCATATATCATGATACTGATCAATGCAATATACTCACTACACATTTATGAACACTGAAGAACTGGAACATGAGATTCTTATGCCTACCTCTCTGAAGATGAGAAATCCCTTTTATGACAGGCTAGATCAGCAAATCAAAGATGTATCATTCTGTTTTCCCTTTTTGTGCCACCTGGGCAGCAAGAGCAAAATGCCTCTTGAATTTTTGTTTAGTCTTCATATGATTTGATTTCAGAGAAAAGATTCTTCATTGCATTTATATGTATCTCTATATCTCTATATCTAGATCTATGAAGCAGGCAAACTCCGGAAGTCCCTTTCAAACTAAATTATTCTATGATACTGTGAGTCTTAGCTGAGAAACCATAGTGCAAAAATACAACAAATTATGTTGAAAGGAAGTTTAATTCTTCCTTTCTGAAAGGAAGTATGATTCTACGCAAGGGGTGATTCTATTTAGAAGGTGTCACCAATTTAGGCACAGCAAATAGGTTTTTCTCAACTTGACATTAGCCAGCTAAATGTTGATCTAAGCTGCAAGGATGGACTGTGCAAAACATCTTACTGTCTGTCACTCAGCCTGCCATCTGTCCCGTAGAAGAGCATTGTTTTCACAGATGAATAGAATCTAGACAACTAGCTTAATCTAGATGCTTAATTTACACACAAACAAAGTTGAATGAAGTGACTGTTGAATATGCTACCCAATACAGTCAATATAAACCATTTATATATCATTTCTTTAAGGTTCAAGAGATACAGGTGTTGTAACTGAAGATAGCACAAACTACAATAAAACATCACATGATAATATATTCTTGATAAACCAAGACTGAAAAAAATCAATACTTTCTTCTGATCTGAAAGAGAGGAGCTGAAGTCTTGGAAGACTGCCATAAGACGATGGGAACACTCCAATGATGTATTAGATTAACCAAAGTTTAAAAACTCTTGAAGGTGAAATCCTTATTTTTATTTTATTATTTTGGGAAACAATTTTACTATAAAATGATTTAATTCTCATTCTACAGTCGTGCCTTTAAGATATATTTGGATTTCTTCCAAAAGTGGTTGGAAGACCAGTTTCTGTCTTATAAGGTAAATTTCAAAACTATTTCCAATTACTACAGTAAATAGAAAATTAAATGAATGCACTATATAGCATGTTAGTAAAGCAGTAAATCATATTTTCTTATGAGACTTCTGCATATGACACAATGAACGCATTTTTTACAATCCCCAGAATAGTACAATCTGTAAGCAAACTATTTTGGGGGATACATTCACTTTTAACTGTTTTACTATTAGCTTAGATTTACTAAAGAATCTCTAACAAAATTCAGCTGCGGGACCTATGAACTGTAAACAGTTTCAAGAAACTAGCAGGTAAAGGAGATAGACTGGTGTAAAAAGATGAAATTAGAAATGGAAAATCTTAAATCACTTCACATGATGTCTGGCATTAATCCAGAACAAGAAGTAGCTTACTGCTTGATCTCTACACTGAATTAAGTTTAAATACATTTTTCCTTTGTCTGTGTTTACCAGAGACTTTGTATGTGTGCATATGTGCTGAACTGTGACAATGCAGGTGGATACATTACTGGATAGGCATAGGCAAGACTCATGGCACCTACCTCTGCCAATTGTCCTCAGCTTAGCTGAACATGTATGACTTCGTAATACTAAAACTTTTCCTCTTTATAGCCCAGCAGCTAGCTGTGGGAGAAGTCTGACAGTTTTCAGCGAACTCTAAAATACATTATATTCCAGCTTCCAAATTCTTTCCAGTTTTCTGTCTTCACAGTTTAAATGCTTACAACTTTACTTACCATTCAGATTCTTATGAGTGAGAATGACTTTCTTCAGTGTCCTTACACTGTATTTTATTAGGTGTCTGAAAACAATGGCTGACAATTGAGTAAGATGATATCTTGGTTCAGTTTGCTTCACTGACATCATCTCTGCTCTCCTTTTTGCCCCATGCCTTTCTATTTATCTAATCCAGTTATTTTTTCACCTTTTAGTTTATGTATCGCTCTGGTAGATATTCCTCCTGGAAGCCTTGAGCAGTAACTGCCTTTTACTGTGCCAGTATTTTGCATTAGAGTTAGAGCCAGTAAAATAATTAAGGGATTTGAGTACCTAACATGTAAGGAGACGCTGAGAGAACTGGGACATTTTAACCTCAAAAAGAGAAAGCTCAGGTGCATTTTATCAATCTGTATGAATACATAATGGGAGAGGGATTCAGGAAGACAGAGCCAAACTCCTCTCAGTGGTGCCCAGTTAAATACAGATTGAAATACAAGAAACTCCACTTAGCATAAGAAAAAAAAAAAACTTTTTTTTTTTTTTTTTTTTTACTGTGAGGGAGGTCAAACACTGGAGCAAATTGCCCAGAGAGTTTGTGGAATCTCCATCCTTGGAGGCTCAAAACCTGACTATACCCAGCTCTGACCAACCTGCTTTAGCTGACCCTGCTTTAAGCAAGGACCTAGAACTAAATGATCTCCAGAGGTCTCTGCCAACCTCAACCATTTTGTGTTTCTGTGGTAGTTTCCACAAGAGATCTTAACGAGTGGTCTTAGTCATTTTTGCAATATATGTGTGTGTACTTATACATGTATATGTACACGCTTAGGATTAAAGAAGATGGCTAACTTACATGCATTTTATTACTTTCATTGAAAATGATCCTGACTATTAAAGTTTAGGTAATTTATTAAATTGGTCATATTCTTGTAATTGCTATAGTTATTTTTAAATTTTCGCTCCAACTTTGAACACTCCGAATGAGATTCTTGAACACTCTGAATGAGATTCTTGTACACTCTTTGAAAAATGAGATTACTTTTTTTAGGAGATGCCTATTTACCTCCACTACTGCAGATAGTATGTCAAAAGCCAGCCTAAACAAAATATGTGGGGTTTTATTACTAAAGTTAGGAGAGCTGAATTATTCCTAAAAATCTCCCAGAAGAGAAAAAAACAAAACAAAACAAAACAAAACAAAAACCCAGAAAATAAATGTCATAAGCTAATCAAATTCTTGTCTAACTCAAAAGGAAGATTCATTAGCACTGATTTGGAAACATAGGGAAATATTTTTGGAGGTGCATTCTGAAGTAATATATTTGTCTCCTTAAAAATATGAAAAAAAAACCCTTATATGTAATTTTTAACACAATGTGGCATAGGAGGTGCATTTCCTTGTAAAATAGAAATATTTCTTGAGACATTTTTCTTGTCAGAAAAAAAAATACAAATCCCTTCTGGAGGTATGGGAAAGGAGAATTTTAATTAACATTAAACTGTGTGATGGTTTGCACTTGATAGCTTGACTTTTAATTTCAGTGGTTACTCACAGAACACACTGCATTTTCTCAGCCATATGACATCTTATTTCTATTACAAAGATAAAGTTACATTTTCTTTTACAAGGTCAAATTTCTGAGGAGCAGTACTGATAAAATTGGTTTGGCATCAAGCACAAGAAACTATCATGCTGTGCTAACCATCATTACTAGAATTCATCTGTTTGTAATGTAGTTGATAAACTATGTACTGTGGTGACTAAAGTTGTTCACAGCATACTTACAGACTTTACTATTTAGCACTTTTCAAGAAAGGTAAGTATAAAAGAAAATTCCTGCAAAGAATTTTCCCCTTCACACAGGAGAGATCTAAAATATGTTTTTTCTTTTTTTTTTTTTTATGTTTCTTAGTAATAAACTAGACTGTGCTAGTTTGTATCTGATTTAACCCAAAAACTGTTTAGATATTGTGTTATTGGGATTTCATAAGTTTCTCATATTTAGAAAGAATATCTGGCCTTCATACGTATTTTAGAATCTTATATCTATTAAAAAAGGGAAATTTTGAATGTTGTAATGTTGTTCTTTGCCTAAGCTTTTGCACAAATGGCTTTTTCCATAATAAATGTTAATATCATTATTGTTGTTTACAATCAGATGTGAGCACTGTTAGCACAGCACATGGGGAGTCAAAATGCACAATCCAGCTAACTAGATGTCAAGTTGTCGTCTTGATCTTAACCAATTTTTTTCATATTCCCTTGGGCATCACAGCCAACTTTTTGTCCAGCAAGACTCCCAGTACAGTTTCTGTCAAGCTGCTTTCCAGTCAGTTGGCCTCACAGCCTGTCCTGATGTCTTGGATTGTTCTTGCCTAAATGTGGGACTTGGCATTTCCCTTTGCTGAGCTTCATGACGCTCCTATCAGCCCATTTCTCCAGATTGTCAGGGTCACTCTGAATGGTAGCACAGCCATCTCCGTGTTGCATCATCTATAAACTTCATGAAAGTGCACTCTGCCCCATCATCCGGGTCATTAATGAAGAGGTTAAAAAGTATTGGGCCCAGCATCAGCCCCTGGAGTACATTGTTAGTGTCTGGGATTCAGATGGATTTTGTGACGCTGATCACGAGCCTCCAAGCCCAGCACTTCATTTTTCAACCCACCTTCAAGTCCAAAGCACATTAAGTACAAATGAGTACGGTATGCCAAAATAGCTTTTACTATCTCATCACTGAAAACCTATTCAATCCTTATATGCGAAATATGCTTTAGTACTTAAAATTAACAGCAAGACTGTTTCAGTTGACCTTCTTTCTTTAAAAATCCAAAGATTTTGTGTGTGTGTGTGTGTGTGTGTGTGTGTGTGTGTGTGTGTGTGTGTGTGTGTTGATTGGGTTTTTTTTGAGGTTTAGAGGTTTTTTTGTGGGGTTCTTTTTTTGGTTGTTTTTTTTTTTTAATCTTAGATGTTTAAGTGCCTTCTTGTCATGTATCACTAAAATTAGGCTGTTTAAGCTATAGGATACTATGGCTAGAGAATAATAAGGTCCTACCCATAGTGAAATGGAACCCATAACCAGAACTCGTACTAAAGAGACGTGAAAATAATACAAAACCTGTTAAAATAATTCCTTTCTCTTTTACTGCTGAAATTTACTACTGGTGTTTGAGTGCTGGAAAGGCTACTGCATAAAAAAAAGCTCAGGTAAATTTCAGTTCAGTCACTCAGGTTCTCAGTGGGCTGGAGCTCTGTTGCTTCAGGAAGATATTTTGCTGTAGATCAGATTTTAGGCTCCATAGGCAAAATAGGGGTTTATATTAACGTTTAAAGAATACTTGCTACATCCAATGCTTCTGGATGGTCCTATAGTACTAACAGTGACATAAAAGGATTGCAAGTCCTACTATAATCATAGAAAAATATTTCAAGTGTTTCCTGACAAATTTCAGATTATTCTTAAAATTCAGTTAATTGCTGCTTTAGTATGGTAAGATTCACTGACTCCTTCTAACAAAACAGCTATTTGTCTGACTTTTCTTGTTATTTCATTTGATTTTAATCAATGGAGAGGGGTGGGCATCTAATGGTACCCCTAAGGGGGGACAGATCCCACCCGTAGTATGAATGGTTCTCTTGAATCTCTCTCTCCAGCGACTATATATATATATACACTATATGAAGTATTTAGAGCCACATTGTAAATCTAAATAAATACAGTCAGTTGTCTATGCTTAGGGGTTGTTATTGAAAGCTGGTATCTAAATGCCTATGTCAGTGAAAGGAAATCTAGCCTTCTATAGAACTTTCCATACCTAAGCAGCTAATGGTTTTTAAGGTGCCATAGGATATGCTGCTGTCCTGATTCGGGGTGGAGCAAAGCCAACCTTCTGTTCAGTGAGAGAAGCTCTTGCTTACATTTGTTGCAGTGGCAACCAGGGCCAGCTGACTTGGTTGTTTATCCTGTGGAGGGGTACCTATAGGGAGGAGGGGACAGGTCAGGTGACCCAAAACTGACCAAAAGGGCATTCCATCACATCTGCCATGCTCAGTATAAAAGCTGAGGGATTAAAGGGGTCAGGTTGGCTCTTCTCCAATGACCTGCTTCTTCGGTGGCACCCTTTCTTAGGGGGCTTACAAGAAAGCTGATGAGGGACCTTTTAGGATGTCGGGTAATGGTAGGACTAGAGGAATTGGATTAAAACTAGAGATAGGATGATTCAGACTGAACGTTAGGAAGAAGTTCTTCACCATGAGGGTGGTGAGACACTGGAACAGGTTGCCCAGAGAGGTGCTGGAAACCCCATCTGTGGAAGTTTTTAAGGCCAGGCTGGACGGGGCTCTGAGCAACCTGATCTAGTGGGAGATGTCCCTGCCCAGGGCAGGGGGGTTGGAACTAGATGCTCTTTAAGGTCCCTTCCAACCCTAACAATTCTATGATTCTATGATTCTTCAGTGACTGACATCTGAGGAGGACCCTGTCAGCTTGTCTGCCTTTGATCCTGGTCAGTGTGTTCTAGTTCCCATTTGTCACTTGAGTCCAGTCTGGAACTTCCCCAGTGCCAACCAGTGACATTTCCATGGGAGCTTAATATGGGTTTGTGTATATTTGTATGTATTATGTCTATTTCATTATTTCCTTTTTAGTTATTACTAATATTTCGTCAAAGTAGTTTATTTTTTTCTAAACTCATAACTCTATCTCTCTTCTTCCTCTCCTTGGAGTGAGAGGTTGGGGAGAGCATCTATTGTTTTGTCACTGGCCAACGTGGCCCAAACCACAATATCTGCCTGGATACCAGCTGTTGGTCTGGAGGTCTCGCGTTTTCTGCATTGGTCTTTTGTCACATCTCCACTGTGAATGCCTCATACAGTCTGCAGAACTAAACAGTTTATTCTTGTGTAGACATTAATATTTTTCAAGCTCAATAGCTGTATAGACTGGATTTACTAGATCTCCGTTGACTGTCATGGAAACTTTTACACTTAATACATGTGTAGACACCAGTAATACATTCACAAGTCTGCAACCTGGAGAAGAATCTGAACCTAGAAGTGTAATTCAGTTCCCTAACAGCAGACATTTATTGCTATTTTATATGACCTCAGATATCCTGTCTGGCCTCCCGTGACAGCTCTGGAAGGGCACAGGTTTCTTGTAAGTCCTACAAAACATCGGCCAGCCCCTTTCAATTAGTTGCCTAGTGAATCTACAGTGGAAATAGTTGTCCATATGTAGGTAACTGAATTGTGCGCCATTTTTAAACTAACTTTTAAATGGTTAGAATTAGGTAAGATTAAATTTAGTGAATGTGATTTAATTGGGATTAAATTTAGTTCCTGTGAGTAACACAGGAACCTCAAATGTTTACCAGTTATATTCACTGGAAGTAAATATATCCACATGCTTTTCTGGTTTGGGACATTAAAGCTGAATTCAGATTCAATTTGTACTCCTGGAGACATTTTAGATGCATTTCAATATCATTCCTGAGCTTGAGTTGACAATCCAAAAGGGTACCTGTTCCTCATATCTCATATGTTGCATGCTGTATAGATCTTCTATCTAGACATCAAGATCCTTAAATTCTCAGACTGAATTGTTGAAATTTATTTACAATAAACTGTATTTCAGACTAATTTGGAACATCTAATGATAGCAAGTACGTCTGTTCAGTTAATTTTTATGTGAATTTCACAGAACATGCTGGATTTCTTTTAACTGATAATACATTTCTGTAAACAGCTATCTCGCAAGTTATATTTTGAGTTCAAAAGCCAGTTACAGTTTTCACAAATTTTTATATTTGAAGACTGAGAGAGATTAGATCATCTCAAACCATACAACAATATTGGGTTAACTTTTAGAATTTGCCTAAGGCATATCTTTCTAGAAATGTGTCCAATTTAATTTTTTAAAATTGTCAGAAATAAAGAATCCTCCAGTTTCCTTGGCACTTTATGCCCCTTTTCTACCTTGACACTCAAATAAAAACAGAAATTTTGGGCTTCAGTTTAGTTAAAAGGAGTCAGATTGTTCTTAATATTACTTTCCCTGATAAGGTAAACAGCATTATAGATTTCACTCCCTGTGAATTTCTGTATGTATAGTAATCAAAGTCTTTTTTACCAGTAATTCAAGTCTGTCAATCTATAGATTCCATGGCTGGATATCTCAGGGTGTGAGCTCATGTATGATTCTGAAAATATGTTTTTCTTTCTTTTCTTTTAAATTCTGTGTAGAAAACGCCGAGTAGATGTTCCTTTTCTTCAAAATATGGCTGACCCTCCTAAGTACATATGAATGCTGTCAGTGAAAGGACCACTGCAGAGCTTCAAGCTTGTAATTAAGACCGTCTTATAATGTTGAAAAATACTCAGACACAAAAGACTGTTTTTATGATTCTGGGAAACTATGCTTTACCTGCCTGCTTTCAAGACTGAACCTTCCTTGCCGAAAAATTTACAATGTGCAATTTGTGGCACAGTGAGTTATTTCAGAATGGCATTTGAACACTCATTAAGAAGTACTGAATATGCTATGGCTACACAAATAAAACTTAAAAAGGAAATATAAAATACAAAAAGTGCTTTAAAATTTATGAATGTCTATATCGTGTACAATTGCATACAAGTTTTATAAAAGCAAAAGAAACTTCTGAGGGAAACAAAGTTAGATTTATTTTCTCCCACACCCATCCTTTAGACACAATAGCAGAGAATTCAGTTCCAAGTCTGGCAACTGAAAGCTACTTTGGCATAAACAGTCACTTCATTCCAGGTCCTTCATATAGGAGTAATGCTAGAAGGGGTTTCAGTAACATTTTATGGTCTGAAAATCACTGATACAAAACTGCAGCAGAAAAGTCCATTTCCAGAAGCAGAAATAAAAGCAACCCAAAGCACTGCACTATCTTGTATAGTGACCAGATTGGGAAATGCTGAATTTTTGGGCAAGAAAGACCCAGTGACATGAGGTTGCAAACCACTCATCTCTGAAATATGACTTGACAACTCATAATTCATCTGCAACAGTAGAAGGATGTCTAGAGTTAAATTTCTACTGACCCAGGTGCAATAACACTGTTCATTTTACTCAGTTCACAGGATTATTGTCATTCAGTCAAAAGGCAAAAAATGCATATAAATTTAGAACAGGTAGAAGTGTTAATTCAAAACTAGAAAAGCTTTTGTTGATGGCCCTTTGCTTACCCTGCTGTTATTTTCTATTTGCCTGCTCAAAGAAATCAAGTACTTATAATGGTAGTAGTGCTCGTTGTTTTCTGGCAGGGGATAGCTCAGCTTTGTGACTAAGTGAAAATGAAATATTAAATTCTCTTGTCCATCACTATTTCAAATCTCTATAAAAGCATTTAAATTGTTAATTATGCTAAAAGACTGTTTCAGTATTTATAACCTATCCTACATTCATATTCCTGTACTTGACGATAAAGACTTCTTGTATAACCGGATGATCTACACCCACTCTCTTCAGGAAAGCAGATAAGCTTTTTCATGTCAAAACATTTAATAATGAAGTTAATCATGTGGCTTAAGTAAATCTTTTAAAGAGTAAAAAAAGAAAAAAAATATCTTAAAAAGGAAAATCTTACACATAAAATAGGGAACAGACGTAATTTAGGAAGAAAGTAACTTGGCAGTTCAAGGTAATTAATGAGCTGCTTATACTCTCTAATGATGAAAATGCCTACAATACGCAGGAAAAAAATCTTTTATATGCTATAAAATTATGACAGATAATGAAAAGCTTTTTCTGAAACATATGCAATTAGTAATTTTAGTTTCACTTGTGTTCATGGTTTTGCACTTCCGAACAGTTAACAAAATAATAATGTAAAATAAATATGCATAGCAGAGCTGGATAAAAAATAGTGTTCTTTTTGTCCATTAAAATATTTTTTTCCACATTTTTTGCATTTTCCTTTGCCTGTAGATACATGAACACAAAACCAAACGGAGTAAAGATGGAGTTTTCCCTAAGAATTTTACTTTACTTGAAGGGAAGATGATTTTTTTTTTTCCTCAAGGTAGTTAAAGTGGATAATTGGAGGTCGTCTTAAATTTGGGATTTACTTATTTCATGTGGTGTGGAAGGTTCTCTAGGGAAGATGGAGGAAAATATGCCAGAAGTTGATTATCATCTGCTTTTCCTACTCACTTGCAAAGTTGTGGGGTGTTCTGAATTTCAGAGAAAACTGTTGTTATTTTTGGCAGTAGTGTGAGCTCCCTGAATCTTGTAAATGAATTGTGAAATGGCAGATCATTTGGACATCTGGAATGCAAAAATGAATTAAAGTGAATTAGGAATTACCAGGAAATACAAGAAGTCACACTGCATATTTTAGGTATGTATTTGTGCTATGTTCAAGGGATTGGAGAGGACTGGGAAAAAAAGAAAAGGCAGACACTTGTGACCTAAGAGGAATCAAACCAGATGGGGGCAAATGTGTGATGAAAAAAAAATCAGAATGGAAGGTTTTACTTATTAATTGAACACATAAACAATTCAGTGCACCCAAAATGGGATATATTCAAGAATTAGAGCAAGTTGTAGATTCTATGTGAGCTGAAAGAAGAATTGGAAAAACAGATAGTAAGGGAAAGTTCTGAACTGAAATTCCAAAAACCGCTACGAGCACAAAACATTCTCCAGCAAGAACTCAATGTCAATATTGGTTAGCTCATACATATCATGCATCATAATGTTTTCTGTCCCCAGTGAAGAACTTGTTTTGCTGGCAACTACCCTCTGATTTCATTTGCACACTCCTTGCATTCCAGTATTATGTGATTGGATTACATAAAAATAACAATTATCTGCTACTCTATATGGGTGATGCAAATGAGGTACCAGGTTAGGTTGATGTGCCATCCAGTTACACTGTTGAAGAAGCAGCTGCAAATTCATCACTATAAAAGCTTCAGGGAATGAAAAAATGCATACTACAGTGACGTTGGTAGCGATTACACTTACTATATAATTGCAGCCATATGATATCTTGTAGTGTAAAATAAAGCTAAAGAAAAAGCTATCTAGTGTGATAACAGTTAGATATCAAAACCAAGAATGAATATCTATCTGCTTAACAAAGAATTGGATTGACTTTGCTTTGCATCGGAGTAGGGTTGTTTTATTAAGAAAAGAGAAAAATGCTTTCCCTAAGCTGCAGCCAAAGGACATTAACATGGGCAAAGAAAACCATTAAAAAAAAGGAATACTGATCTTGAGTTCTTACCTGGAGGAAAGATGCCACAACTGCAGGCATTTGAAATAGTAGTGAACAAGGTCTATTCCAAGAGTACTGAAAAACCTAGAATGGCTTTTTGTAGAACACCATGGCTCTTGTCTACACAAGGAAAACAAACAAGCCTTGCGTAACGCTGTTTTATTGTGGGATTAAGAAAGCATGGAACTGGATAAAACCAGAAATTGTGGCTAAAAGGCATAAGAAATCTTGTGATTTGGTCCTGTGGATAGAACTCATGTTGGTTAGTTCGAAAAGAGAAGCTGAAAACAGTGAGGATTTTAGAAACAAGGAAGAACTTAAAGATGGTGAAGAAAAAGTGGCAATAATGAAAATGATGAAGAGGTATGAAAATGTAAAGACAATAGTAACAGAACTCAAGAGAATTTATTTTAAACTGAGTCTTTTATATATACATATATTTTTGGAGAGAAAGTTTAAGCATTATGCTGCTTCTAAGACTACTGAAACTGAGTGATTTCCACCAGACAGCCTGGCAGCACAGGCAAGGCAGGTGTTAGGAAGACAGAGTGGTTCAATAGGAAGAACGTAAGTGTGTGAGGAGAGTATCATCTGTATTACATTTGTACTGCAGCCCAGTCTCATAAGGAGCTGGTGTCTAAGTCTGCAACTGGAACATTTTTCTCAAATAGTTTGTAAAGTAAAATGTACTGGATTTACCCACTCCTCTACATATTCTACATCTCTTGAAAAGAGATCGTCAATGTGACAAAGACTGTAGTTTCCAATGTCTTAACATTTTAAGTAATATGTAGTTTTATGAAATATTAAATCAGAGTAATATATTTTGTTTAGCTTAGCAAAGATCTGTGAAATAGTAGAATATTATTATCTTAACTAGTAAATTATATATTGGCTTAAACTGAAGTCTGGAGAGTAAAGATGAGAAATATGTATTAAATTTGAAAGACAATTGTAAATATTAAAGGAGTAGAAATGCTTTATCTTTTGGCTTTTTTTTTTAAATCAAAATAATACCTCTCATGATTCAATTTCACGGTAGCAGTCAGTGGCCCTTTGTTTTGAAGGATATTGTCTGACAAAGGGAAGCAAATCCAAAAAGATAACCAGATCCTTTTAGTAAGTGACCTTGTCTACAAGCGAAAGAATCTTCCTTTAGTTGAAGTACTTAAACATTGTGCTTCTATAGTAAAAAATTTAGATTACAGTCTACATGAGTAGTCAGAATCACAGATAACAGTCAGGAAAAAGCAGAGTCACTTAAATTTGTCAACAAAACCAGTAGTAATAACAACCTTCACCAGAAGTCTGTCATGTTTGTATGACATAGATGGTTAAAGGGGGATTTTTAACCATTAAAGGGAGATTTTTTAGCCATTAAATCTAACTCCACCCAGTGGCTGTGGATTTGACAGCAACAGAAATTTGGAGATTGCTGTTATATTCTGCTAAAGTGTGTTTCTGTCATGAGAATGGCTTAGAGGTTGATAATTTAATGTAAAAGATTTTAGGACATATTTTTCCTAGAGGCCAAGATGAAAGCATAATGGCTCAGATGTAAGTTCTTTATTGTTTGAAGATGATATTAAAGGTAGTACTGCCTTTTAAAGCTCAGTCCAGTTCCCATCAACAGCAGCATTGCTTTGTTACCTAACTAATTTTGCAAGTTTCTCAAAAGGCAAATAAAAAATCCTTTCTCTTTTCTTCCTTATTAGCCTAATGAAAAAAGTGTTGTAGTGAGCAGCTATGTGCAATAATCTAATGGGGGATTCAGTTGCATAAACTCTGGTGTCTAGTGGCATGTGAAATGACACCAGATCACTGTAAACCTGTAACTTCCTGAAGTAGTAGCTGGCAGGATTTCCCATAGTGACTACATTTAGGCAACTAAATCCCAATCCTAATTCTTAATGTTCCTCTATCTTGCAACTTGATATGCAGGGTTTTTGCATCCTTGATGAATTGTAGACAAGGTGACAGCTGCATGAGGTGCAACCAGGTAGATGATCTACTCAGCCTGGTAGCAGTGCTAAAAGAGGAAGTAGAAAGGCTGAGGAGCATCAGTGAGAGTGAGAAAGAAATTGATTGATGGACTCGGACTCTGTCGTCCCTGATTAAAAAAACAGAAGAGCCACCAAAAAACCCTGAACTGAAGGAGATCTGGTACCTTCCCCCTGCCAGACTGAAGGCAGTGAACAAAAGGAGACTAGTGAATGGAGGCTAGTCCATACTAGGCGAGGCAAGTGAACCCCCTCCTTGCACACATCCCCTAACCAGGTGCCTCTGCAAAACAGGTATGAGGCTCTTGAGGAGGTAGGCCAACCCATGGATGGCATGGAAGATGGTTTGGCTACACCAGAAGAGATGTCAGTACCAGCAAGGCCTACCCCCAATTTAAAAACTGCCTCTACAAGGAAGAAGAGGCGGATTATGGTAGTAAGAGACTCCCTTCTGAGGGGAACGGAAGGCCTGATATGCTGGGCAGACCCTCTTGACAGGGAGGTATGCTGCCTCCCCGGGGCTCGGGTCAGGGACGTCACTCGAAAACTTCCCAGCCTGGTTCAGCCCTCAGACTATTGTTGCTCTTTCATGTGGGTGGTGATGAGGTGGCAACACATAGGCCAGGAGCAATCAAGAGAGACTTCAGGGCCTTGGGAAGGTTAATAAGGCAGTCTGGGGCACAGGTTATCTTTTCTTCTGTTCTCCCAGTTACAGGCAGGGACACTGTAAGAAACAGACAGGGGCAATCTACCAACACGTGGCTCTGTGGCTGGTGTCACCGCCACAGTTTTGGGTTTTTTGACAACGGGATGGCCTACACGGCACCAGGCTTGCTAGCATCAGATGGGGCTCATCTTTCTGAAAGGGGGAAGAGGGTGTTTGCTCAAGAGCTAGCAGGGCTCATTGACTGGGCTTTAAACTAGGCTTGTTGGAGGAGGGGGATGCTACCCAGCTTGCTCATGATAAGCCAAGGCACGATGCTCCAAGGTTAGACGGGTGGCTCTCTAAGTGAAGGCCCTCAACCTGTTGCTCCGAGATGTGCTGGGTATGCTACAGCACACTCGAAGTCTTATGGGGACAAGACAGGGGCCCCTGAGGAGATAGGAACCAGGGAGTCACAGATAAAACACCCCAGAGGAAGACCACTTGAAAAGCAACATGAAGGAAAAGCAAACGCTCCAGCCAGTGAGACAGCTTCATTGGGCACCCAGCTGAAATGCCTTTATGCAAATGTACACAGCATGGGAAATAAGCAAGAAGAGTTGGAGATGTGTGCGCACCTCAAGGGCTATGATCTTATTGGTATCACAGAGACGTGGTGGGATGGCTCTTATGATTGGAGCGTTGGAATGGATGGATACCGACTCTTCAGGAAGGACTAGTTGGGAAGACAAGGAGGGGGTGTTGCCCTCTATGTCAGTGAACAGCTGGAGTGCATGGAGCTCCACCTGGGCATGGATGAAGACCCAACGTAGACGTTATGGGTCAAAATTAAAGGGTACGCAGGGGCAGGGGACATTACGGTAGGGGTCTGCTACAGGCCACCTGACCAGGACGACAAAGGGGATGAGGCCCTCCATAGACAGATAGGAGCGGCATCGCGTTCACAGACCCTGGTCATCATAGGGGACTTCAACCACCCTGATATCTGTTGGAAGGACGAGACAGCAGGGCACAAGAAATCCAGGAAGTTCTTGGAATGTGTCGATGACAACTTTCTTCTTCAAATGGTAGAGGAGCCAACAAGGAGAGGAACTATGCTGGACCTTGTCCTTACCAACAAGGATGGCCTGGTGGCGAGTGTCAACTCAAGGGTAGCCTCGGCTGCAGCAATCATGAAATGGTTGAATTCAAGATCCTTCGGGCAGCAAGGAGGGCATGCAGCAAGCTCACTACCCTGGACTTCAAGAGAGCAGACATTGGCCTCTTGAGGTACCTGCTTGGCAGGGTAACATGGGAAAAAGTACTGGGGGGAAGAGGGACCCAAGAGAGCTGGTTAGTATTCAAGGATCACCTCCTCCAAGCTCAGGAGTGGTGTATCCCAAGAATAAAGAAGTCAGGCAAAAGTGCAAGGAGGCCTGTGTGGATTAACAAAGAGCTCCTGCACAATCTCAAGAGCAAAAAGGAGGCCTACAGAAGGCGGAAGCAAGGACGGGTTGAGTGGGTGGAACACAGAGAAACTGTCTAAGTGACCAGGAACCAGATTAGGTGAGCTAAAGCCCGGATAGAATTAAATCTGGCTAGGGGCATCAAGGATAACAAGGAAAACCTCTATAATTATGTCAGGGGTAAAGGCAAGACTAGGGAAGATGTGGGCCCTCTTAAGAAGGAGACAGGAGACCTGGTCACCCAAGATATGGAGAAGGCTGAGGTGCTGAATGAATTTTTTGCCTCGGTCTTCACCAACAAGGGCTCCAACCTCACCACCCAAGTTGCAAGATACAAAGGCAGGGTCTATGAGAATGAAGAACCACCCACTGTAGGAGAAGATCAGGTTCGGGACCATCTAAGGAACCTGAAGGTGCATAAGTCCATGGGACCGGATGAAATCCATCCACAGTTCCTGAGGGAGCTGGCAGATGAAGTCGCCAAGCCACTTTCCATTATATTTGAAAAGTCGTGGCAGTATGGTGAAGTTCCCACTGATTGGAAAAGGGTAACCATAACCCCCATTTTCAAAAAGGGAAAAAAGGATGACCCAGGGAACTACAGGCCGGTCAGTCTCACCTCTGTGCCTGGCAAGATTATGGAGCAGATCTTCCTGGAAACTCTGCTAAGACACATGAAAAATAAGGATGTGATTGGTGACAGCCAACATGGCTTCACCAAGCAAATTGTGCCTGACAAATTTGGTGACCTTCTATGATGTTGCCACAGCATTGGTAGATAAGGGGAGAGCAACCGACATCATCTACCTGGACTTATGTAAAGCATTTCACACTATCCCACATGACATCCTGGTTTCTAAATTGGAAAAACATGGATTTGATGGACGGACCACTCGGTGGATAAGGAACTGGCTAGATGGCTGCACTCAAAGGGTTGCAGTCAATGGCTCAGTGTCCACACGGAAACCGGTGACGAGTGGCGTTCCTCAGGAGTCAGTCCTAGGACCAGTCCTGTTTAACATCTTTGTCGGTGACATGGACAGTGAGATTGAGTGCACTGTCAGCAAGTTTGCTGACGACACCAAGCTGTGTGGCACAGTCAACATGCTGGAGGGAAGGGATGCCATCCAGAGCGACCTTGACAGGCTGGAGAGGTGGGCCTGTACAAACCTCATGAAGTTCAGTGAGGCCAAGTGCAGGGTCCTGCACTGGGGTCATAGCAATCCCAGGCACAAATACAGGTTGGGTGGAGAATGGCTTGAGAGCAGCCCTGAGGAGAAGGACTTGGGCGTGCTGGTGGATGAGAAGCTCAACATGAGCCGTCAATGCGCGATTGCAGCCCAGAAAGCCAACTGCATCCTGGGCTGCCTTAAAAGAAGCGTGGCCAGCAGATCAAGGAAGGTGATTCTGCCCCTCTGCTCTGCTCTGGTGAGACCCCACCTGGAGTACTGCATCCAGCTCTGGACTCCTCACCACAAGAAGGACATGGACCTGTTGGAGCAGGTCCAGCGGAGGGCCACGAAGATGATCAGAGGGCTGGAGCACCTATGCTATGAGGACAGGCTGAGAGAGTTGGCGTTGTTCAGCCTGGAGAAGAGAAGGCTCCGAGGAGACCTTATAGCAGCCTTCCAGTACCTAAAGGGGGCCTACAGGAAGGATGGGGAGGGACTCTTTATCAGGGAGTGTAATGACAGGACATGGGGTAACAGCCTCGAGTTGAGAGAGGGTAGATTTAGATTGGATACCAGGAAAAAATTCTTTACTGTAAGGGTAGCGAGGCACTGGAACAGGTTGCCCAGAGAAGTTGTGGATGCCCCATCCCTGGAAGTGTTCAAGGCCAGGCTGGATGGGGCTTTGAGCAGCCTGGTCTAGTGGCAGGTGTCCCTGTCCATGGCGGGGGGGTTGGAACTGGGTGATCTTTAAGGTTCCTTCCAACCTGAGACATTCTGTGATTCTGTGATTCTGTGAATTATATTACTTGAAGTGATGAAGCCATCTAGGAAACTCTACACATTGGTCTATTACCTCTAAAGATAACTGCACAGTTTGCCCTTATCCTCCCTTCCCTTCCTTCTCTCTGTCCTTCCTTCCACTTTTACTTCTTTCTACATTTCTGTCCTTTCTCTGTAGGATTAAACTGTTACAGTCTTTTCATATGACCAGGCAACCTAAATGTTGCCCAAACTTTTTGAGATGATGATGTCAGCTCTTATTTCCCATCTATAACAATTGCACTGAGAACTTCATTTGTTTTATCCTGTCATATAAGTGTTTGACAAAATGACATATATTGGCATTTTTACTTCATTTACGTCAGTGTTTTCCTTTTTCTCAGAGCTGTATGATAGATTATGCTCCACTACCTCCTGTTACGTTAAACTATTGACCAGAACTTTAGGCCTTGTCTTTTCCTAAACATTTTTTAGAAGGCCTAGCAGCTTCTTATCCATGTTTCCTTCAAAACAGCTGTCTGCAATGTATCAGTGGAGAATCTTAAGATCTTCCTGTTGATCTCTGTCAAGTTATTGTAATCAGCCTAGTGGTTTGTATTATTTTCTGTTACCCTCAGTATCCCAGATGCTTCAGTTTAATTACCAAACTACATCTATCTTTCAGGACTTGTTTCCATTCTATGACATCAATGAACAATCATTGTTCTCTTTTGTTGCATCCACCATTGGAACATAAGCCTGAATTAAGGTGAAACAAAAGTCTAGAACTGATTATCCTCTTTCTGATATGCAAATTAGACTCATGGTCTGACTGGTTATTGTTTCCCGACTTAGAGATAGCTCATCAAATTTTTTGGTTTTCTGTAAGTTATGTCTTCCAAATGATCTTCCATAGCATTTTAATTTTTAAAGGCTGTTTCTTTTTGTTGTGATTTAACCCCAGTAGGCAGCTCAGCTCCACACAGCCACTCACTTACACCCCCACAGTGGGATGGGGAAGATAAATAGAAGGGAAAAAGTACAATAATAGATGGATTGGGATAAAGACAGTTTAACAGGTAAAGCAAAAGCTGTGCATGCAGGCAAACAAAAAAATTAAATTGCTTCACTACTACCCATTGTCAGGCAGGTGTTCAGCCATCTCCAGGAAAGCAGGCCTGCATCATGTGTAATGGTTACTTGGGAAGACAAATGTCCTAACTCTGAACATCCCCTCTTCCTCCTTCTTCCCCCAGATTTTATTGCTGAGAACGACATCATATGGTATGGGATATCCCTTTGGTCATTTGGGGTTAGCTGTCCCAGTCTGGTCTCCTCCCAACTTCTTATGCACCCCCAGCCTACTTGCTGATGGGGCAGCCTGAGGAGCATAAAAGACCTTGACGCTGTGTAAGCACAGCTCAACAATAACTAAAACATCGGTGTGTTATCAATACTGGTTTTGTCACAAATCCAAAACATAGCACCACAGGATCTACTATAAAGGAAATTAACTCTATCCCAGCCAAAATCAGTACACATTTTGAGGACGCTTTCTTGAGTATTTGAGTGCAGCTATGGAAAGACATTATATCATAGAAACAAGCCAGTTTCTAAACCAACATTTCTGAACATAGATAAAACGCTCATGCTGATAATTCTTGGAGTGTATGCTCAGTTCTTTTGTGACTATTTTATGAATTTTCCTTGGTCAGTAATGATGCCACTAGATTCCTCTCCACTATTTTTTTTTCCTCACAGAGAATTTTTACATTATTAAAAACAATATCGCAATATTATTTCTGTGGCAAAATATTTATACAATGTTTGTCACAGTCAAATCACTTAGGAAAGCAGAGGATCTATGTGAGACAGATCAAACTAAATAACGTAGAAGTAGATTGATGTGAAAATCTAGATTAAGATCAAAACTGGATCATTATGCTTCTTTTATGAACTTCAGAATTCAATGATGATATACAGAACAGAGAATGTTAGCAATAGAAATATGTTTTAAGATATACTAGACTCAAATAGCAAAAATTTATTCTACAAATTCAGATTTTTATGAAACTAAACAGCAGAATATATATCCTGTTCTTTCAGTCACACAGACTTTTCTTTTAGGCACAATGAAAACCTGTTTTGGAATCTTTTTCTTATTTCATGTGTAATAAATATGCAGATACAGATGTGTGTGTATATATATGGGTGCATATGTGTGAACTTCCTTTCTCAAGACTGCATTATGTATATATTTAAAGATTCATTTGGCTACAGTTAAATACATGTATAATGTTTACTCAGCAAACAAGTTATGGGAAGTCTAAAGGTTTTCAGGACTTTTTATTTTTTTACACTTGGTTCAGAAGTTATTAAGTATGTCCCCGGCAGTTTAACTCCCCTTGAATTAATTATACTTAATGCTAACAGAATAAAGTCTTCTGATCATCTTCCTGGATGAATTTTAAAGGTGGTGACTTCCAATGGCGAGGCAAAATATTCACACCACCTACTAGTTACTGTCAAGAGAACACCTAACATTTGTTTCTTGCAAGCAGGTGCGGTTCCTGATTTACTTCAAAGAAAACAATATCCAACGATAACTGTCTACCACATTGGGCTCGGCACTTGCCTGGTTTTCTCCGATCAATGTCATGGAGCGTTTCATGGCTGACTTTGGGAGAAAAATTAGACCAGTGCTGCACATGTAAGAGAATGACACCTTTTATCTAATCATTTGTGTAAGTTAAAAAGGATTTAAAATGGACCCAGTTAAGAGCGATAGAATTTAATGTTCATTCTTCACCAGTCCAAAGAACTACAGAAAACTGATTCTTGTAAAATCTAAAATCTGTAGATACTGAATATGTTCAGAGCTGCTCACTTCTTGTATTTGAAATTGCTAACAAGATATCCAAAACAAGTACAAAAGTATTCCCAAGAATGTTCCACTACATTTGTTGCTTTTTCCATGAAAGCTTTCTATAACACAATCAGGGGCATTTTAGTATCATCACATGTGTAGAGAAATTAAAAATTTAAATCTAGTATTAATTAAAAAGATTTAGGAACTTAGTCGGAAGTTTTCTATAGAGTTGCAATATTTATTAGTGGGAGACGTCCATAGTTTCAAAGCTGAAAATGGTGGAATTATTAGTAGAATAATTTACTGATATATCAGCCCTTTCTGCATTCACGTTATTGAATATAGAAGATGGGAGGGGAAGAAAACCTTCTGACATTGATAATAGGACTTTGTGGAAGTACTGAAGCTTAAGCATTTGCTTGTCCACCTCCATGGTAGCAAAACTCCTTTCCATTTTATGAAGACTGAGAATCATATATGTTATGATTTTTAGGGGCCGAAATGGGAAAAACTTCTCTTTCATGCTCTGTCATCATGTGGATGAAGATACTTCACAGCTGGAAAACAACCCAGGGCCCAATTTGTACTCTTCCAAATAAAAACACGATTCCTAGTTACTCAGAGTGAAGGTCAACTAGGTAAAATAAACGTTTGGGATGCAGAGGTAGATATAGGGACTGGTCACCTTTACAATCAATAGAGAGAAAAATGACATTTCAATGTGCACTCTTCTCATCTTAAAGTGGAAATTTAAATAGGTGAGATAAATGTTACTTCAAAGGTGTAACTTTTCCACACTTAATTTAAAAAGAGTTTATAATAGTTAGCTCAGATGTAGATAATAACATAGTACAGCATGGGAAGTTAGGTGAAATTAATCCCCTCCTCTGACTCCAGATTTTTGCTGCATCTACCATCTGTTGTGCTTGAAAAATTGTTCAGCCACTGAAAAAAAGTCCATCAACAGATTCCACTTCCATCTCCTCTTCATGAACATTATGCTATTTTTCTGTGTCTGTGAGAACATTGGGAGGTCTCATAAAGCATAAAACTCACGTTTTGGGGGTCAAGCCTCCTTACCACTAATAAAATTTCTCTCTGACTATTAACTGACAGAAATGCGTTAAAGTCTGTTATATGGCTACATGCTATACTTACACAGAAACACATCTGAGGGTATTTCACTCACAGAACCTGGACAAAGGATACAGATTCCAAAGGCCTTTGAACAAATAGGAGAAAGTCACAGATGCTCTGGGATGTATGACAATGATGCAAATCTTACAGTGGCAGGAAAAAAGTTCTCATCTATTTCTCACAATGACATTGGCTCATGATAGCAATAGTAGCATGTGGAAGAATTACCAGAGAATCATTAAAGCTGCAAATGAGACACACAGGAGGTGTTTTGTAGACTCAAGTAAGGTTGCTATTGGAAGGCCAAAAGATGATAGCCTGATGTGTGGTTTTACTCACCTTTTTTTCATCCAGTTAGTCTTCCTTGGGTTTCATTTTCTTTTTTCTTTTTTTTTTTTCTTTCATCCACTATTTGTCTAAAAGGTCATAGAACAACCTAAATAAATCTTGAAAGGTGCCCAAGAGATTCTATGGACAATCCCCTTTTCAAAAGCAGATCAAAATACCTTTCAAATATTTTGTTTATATTGAAAGGTATATTTTAAAACATAATTCTCCCATTCTGTTTCTTTTGCACTACATATTGATAGACACATGGTAAAATCTGCAAAAATACATATGCATACATGCATATATACACATACATATATATTTACATATAAATATATACCACACCTTCTTCATACTCTGTAGCAACTATTAACCTACTCAGTTACTCCTAATATTGTGCTGGCAACATCAAATATTGCTAGTAAACATAAAAAAAAAATCCATTATAAGATTATTACAAGATTGAGGTTTTTAAAAACTTGCAAATTTATAAGCTCAACTCTAGTCAAAGGCATGTGTGTTAGATCTAGATATCAAAACCATTTTGCTCCCAGAAAATGGTGAAAACTGAATAGATATCAAAAGCTGAATATTTATTTCAATGAATTTGAGCCTTGACATGCACTTATTTGCTGTTCTTTCATGCTGTCAAATACTTCTCATCAGTCTCTTGTTTGTCAGCATCCAGTGTATGGCCGATTCCTTTGCCAGCCTGTTGGGGTGGCACCCATTTCCCCCATGGTGAGGCTTATCTTAGTGCTGCTGCTGCAGCTCTGAGTCTCTTGGAAGCCTTGGCTAGCTCCAAATCCAAAAATTAAACCAAACAGCACCACCACACTGGCACATAAGTATGCACAGCTCATGGTATCACAGGAACGCAGACAATGTAGTTGTTATTTTGAAAAGCCAAATACATAATACCATTTAAACATACTAGTGAAGGATAAAGTATATTAGAAAAGTTAGGAGTTTTAACAGAGATATAACTTTGAACTTTATACAACATGTGGCAGGTGACATTGCTATTGTAAACTTGTTGCAGTACCTGTTTTTCTTTACTTTCCACTGTTCCCATGGGGATATACTTGCTTCCCAAGCCCCATACATGTAATAACTAAAATCAGCAGCTGTGTGAAAGGTTAAGCATAGGGCAAACGGATTTCTGCGTTACTGTCCCAAGGACAATATGATAGGGCAAATTCTTCACAATCCAACCACAGCATAATCAATACTGAGTATGAAGGCATTCTTACAGAGCTCATAGAATATAAATAGAAGTCAAGATTTAAAAACCTTCCTTATTGAAATAGCTAGCTTCCCCCCCTGCCCCCCCCCCCCAAAAAAAAAGTTGGTTGTTTTGTTGTTTTTCTTTTCTGAAATTACAATGTCTGACGTGCCTGAACACATCGGAGCTACCTGCCTTAGTGAAGGTTTGTCAAGATAGAGGAAATGCAATGTGTAAAATGTTAGCAACCTTTCCTTAAGATGTCTGTTGTACTTAAAAACTAGTTCCCTGAAGACAAACAAAACTAAGCAGAACTTGATTTTCTAACTCATATAACCATTTTGTGAGAATTATTTAATGAGCATAATTATTTTTAGTTGGTGAAAATGGACAGCTATCTGATTTAGGAATATGTTTTTATTAAACTGCTATGCAAATTAGACATGCAGTTGCATATCTGGGAATAAAGTTGTGTCATGCTTTGAGTGGTGGAAATAGCATTACAGTTATGTTTGAATTATAATAGGGTAAGGGAAAAAAAGCTGGCCTGAGCTGTTAAAATGTATCAGTCCCTACAACTTTGTTCAACAAAAGTATTAGGGCATTCAAGAGCTGACCAGCTGTCACTTTCAGTCACTGCAATCAAAATTATTATTCTAGGAATTTGAGTTTAGTTTTGAAGGCAGCTAAAATCTATTAAGTCTTACGTTTTCAGCACTGGAGTTCTTTAGGGATCAAAATATGTATTTATAGGCATGTTCAGAGGTATTTTATTCATACGTACACAAAGCAGTTCAGTTTCTGCTCATATCTACAACTACAGTGAGATCAACAGACAAAGTATTTCTTCATCTGTGTGGCCCTGAAGCTTGATCTGGTCATCATTAGTTAGACCACATCTTGAAAAGCAGACCCTATACAAAATCACGTGGAAAAAAAAAGAATAATCCAGCTTATTTAACTAAAAAGTTGCGGCTAACCTATTCACCCAGGACACAGAATTCCAATTTGCTCTCAACACAGTCCACAACCATGGCACAATTCTTCTGTAAAGAGCATCCTGCTTGTCGAGTTACTGTGTTTTGCACAAAAATTTAAAATATCCTAGAGACAGCAGAGCTCAGATTCTTTCCCTGTTGGTATTTCTCCACTTTGAAATTAGGTATTCAGGACAACAAGAGTTTAAAACCAGGCTACTGACCTAAAATATATTGTAGAATAAAGTTAGGTAAAAAAGTAAGGAACCTCAGAAAGCCATACATGAACAACACATAATAGCTAAAAATCAGATAGTCATTATATATTCAAAGATTCAAAATAATGCAAATATTAAAAATCACCTGAAGAAATAACCAGAAGTTTGGAGGTTTTCTACTCTTTCTCTGACCTTTGTTTACAAATACTGCTTCCTGATGAACTGTCCCTGAAATAGCTCTGCACTGCAGTGTGAAACAGATGTGGGACTTCGTCATTTACTTTGCATTTCTTGAGGTTGTCAGCTTGTGTGAGTTTTCTTTTTTATTTTGGCTCCCCTACACCATCTTTTTAAAATGTGCATTACTTATTTAGAACTTTTTAAAAATGCATGCCACTGAGTTGCAAAACTGCTTCAAGTTGATAGCTGGGAGAATTAAAAACAGGGGATAAATTCTAAGCCTCAAGTATCTTCAACAATTTGGAGAATTGTAAGCAATCTAGGGACACAAACTGATTAATGTTTAGGTCTATACAATAAACATGGGGGAAAAGGATTTATTCCTGCTGTGACTATTGTGTGTGATATAAGCAGGTTCTCTGATAGTGCTAAGTATATAGAGGGGGAAGAGAGAAGTGCAGTGAAACTGCAGGTTTCACCTGTTTTCATTCTTTTTAGCCTAGCTGAGAGCAGAAACCAGATTGTATCTACTTAATATGAAGTTAAAGGTGTCAGTGCCGAACTAGGTTATCTAAACCACCCTGGGGAACTTCTTCTTCAGCTCAGTCTTAAATGGAGAACAGGATTAAAACTGCAAGTTGTATTTTTGGTTCCTATTTGTTTTATACAATACTGAGATAAATGAAATTTAAGAAGAATTACAGTTACAACATTGTGCAAAACAATGAAGAATGTTTGGCTAAATTGGTAGGTATTTAAAAAACAAGAGTGTAATCCAGCAAAGCACTTAGGGCTTTAAAGTGCTCTGCGGATGTGAAAGTTCAAGAATTCTATGGAGGAGTCTACTCTCTGGCTTACTAAGGTGACTTTGACCACCATCATGCATCAGGTCTCCAATTAAAACTTTTCTGGTGTATACAATTTCACTGTAGTAAATGGGCACCACACCCAACTGTGCATAGAATCATAGAATCATAGGGTTGGCAGGGACCTCTGGAGATCATCTAGTCCAAGCCCCTGCCACAGCAGGGTCACCTTAGAGCAGGTTGCACAGGAACGTGTCCAGGAGGCTTTTGAATGTCTCCAGAGACGGAGACTCCACTACCTCTCTGGGCAGCCTGTTCCAGTGCTTTGCCACCCTCAGGGTAAAGAAGTTCCTCCTCATGTTTAGGTGGAACTTCCTATGCTCAAGTTTGTGCCCATTGCCTCTTGTCCTGTCCCTGGGCACCACTGAAAAGAGCCTGGCCCCATCCTCCTGACGCCCACCGGTTAAGTATTTATAAGTTTTGATAAGATCCCCCCTCAGCCATCTTTTTTTCCAGACTGAAGACACCCAAATCCCTCAGCCTTTCTTCATAAGAGAGGTGTTCCAATCCCCTAATCATCTTTGTAGCCCTTTCCTGCACCCTCCCCAGTGCAGATTAGATCATCAGACACCTCCTGTGAAAAGGCATAAAATAGTCTTCCTTTCACATAGCTTGCTGGAAATGTCCAAGTATTTAGCCAAACTAGAGCATGCCTCACTCACTGAGGCTACTGGCCAAGCTGGTAAGACTCTAACAAGACAGTAATTAAAGCACAATCGGGAAGTCAGGGGTTTAAATCTTTCCCACTCTAAGATGATTTTGATTTTGCAACATATATTAAGGCTCAGTCTTTAGACTGCTCTGCATAAAAGTTGTCCTCACAAGTCTTTTGGAAGCTAAACCACTGGACTTTCAGATCCAGCAGAAGAATAAGTAAGTTGTAAACTAACTTCAATGCAGTTCTGAGTTCTTACTCAGCTAGGATGGCAAATAAGCACTGGGAATAGGCAAGAGAGCATTTTTTTCTTTGAGATGTTTCTGGATTATTCTCTAGTAGTTTTCTAAAAATACAGAAGTACACTCACTTTGTCATGGCCAATTTTACCTCTAAGCCATCATTAAAAAGGTGGATGTCACCCTTGCCAGCTAGCACCCTGGTTTTACATGGAAGACTAACACCTACCTTGACCAAAAGACATTTCTAAGAACTGTAGGAATCCTATAATTCTCAAAACAGAGTAGCATCAACAGTGGTATCAGGTTTAGAAATCAGGTGAAGTGGATTATTTTCTGGATCTTAGATTTTCAAACATATATTCTTTTTTTTTTCTATCTCTTTGTTTGCATTTTGGCTAGTGTGGACATCTCAGCAAAAGATAAGCTGTGTAAATCTCAAAATTGTTATTCCATATTCCTAATATAGTCTATATTACTTGTAGAAATCTAAGTCAGCGCTGTCAAAGTTTCATTTCCAGAACTGGATAATTCACTTTTAGCTGTTTAGTCTCAGATTCAATTCTTCTTTTAGTACTTAACTTCTTGCTGAAATCCACAGCCCACTCATAGTTTATTCCCACTGCTTTCAGTCCAGCTCTTCACATATATGGAAGCTGCAGAACCTTCAGCAGAATAATGCTCTGTGTTACATTAAATCATTAGAAATGTAAACTGGTGTCACTTATTCTTCACTACAGCTATAGATCTTTTATTCGGAAAGCTTTTTGGTTTGTTAGCAATTGAAACCGCATACTTAGTTTTGAAAGAAAACACAAAGTTTTAGTTTAGCTTTTCTCTAAAAAAAAAAAAAAAAATCACCATGTTGTTCACATTGTTCTAATTGTTATCATAACTGCAGTTACAGAATCAACAAAACAGGACTTTCAGAAGACATCAAGATACTTGCAATGTGACCTTTTCTGCAAGCACTGGCTGAGACACAAGTCAGAAACATCTCAATAATATAAGAATTAAAAACTCGACAAAAGCATAAATACGTTGCTGATACAGAACTGAATGTTAACTTTGGCAAAGGTTAGTTTGTACCACTTCTGGTGCATTTTTCAAGACAATGGTGTTCAGTTTTTCCATGGCAGTCAGATAGAGAATAGCAGGCAGTCCAAGCAATTATTAGTATCTCATAGGCTCTTTCTTCTACATAAACAGGTCTCACTGTAGTTGAATACAAGCAACAGAAGGCAGGAAAAATAACAGTTCATCTGGCTACTTTGTAGTGTGATGCTACTGAACATGACTGGAGTATTGTTCTAAATCCTCATAATTTGCCAGTGAGCACAGAATTAGGAATTTCAGGCTCAAGTCCTTCAAAATTTTTTGACTTTAGTTTAACAGTGGTATTTACGTTAAACTTTTTCGAAAAAGCTGTTATAAGAGGGTGTACAGTCATATCAGTTCAAAGGAAAAGCTGAATAGGCTGTTGGAGGGTGATTAAATTGTATTCCCAACTCTAGAATTATGCAAATAAAATGATTTTTAGCATTCATTGTGTGCATAAGATGTATTTAAGGATAAAAATATGTCTTAATCCATAGAGAATTACTTCTGTAGAAATAACTGCCAAGAAGACATTTTTAGAATATTCTAATTTATCCAGTGTAAATCATAGTTAAACTATAAAATAAACCATGTATAACTGAGAATGTTCAGGGAATTCTATTTAGCTTGGAGACATCTAAACACTTTACCTATTTTTTTCAATAGTTTTTTGGTTTTATTTTTTTAATGTATGGCATTTAAAATTTAGGATAAACTTGCTAAAGAACAGATTTACTTTCTTGGATGAGGGGAATCTTCTTTCTTAAAGTCTTCTCATGTTTTTTGCATTGACAGGGTTAGATTTCAGTGCATCACAAAATAATTGGTTAGTGTGATGTCTGCTGACTCAGATGTGATGGCTGAAATTAAAGTTGGTAACAAACATCTTGTATTAATCTCATTAATATGAATGTATATGAATGTCAAGTGTTTGAAAAGACGAAAATGAAATGTGAATAATGCCCACTGAGGCAGAAAGCAATGTTTTAATATACAGTCATTTAGCATCTTGTTGACAGCTTTCTAAGCCCCAAAGAACACTCAAGGTGGAGCTGAGCCATAAAAATAGATTGTTCACCCAAACCTAGGCCTCAGGAGGTTTTATGTGGCACCAGAAGACTGACACTGACCATGAACCTATTGTCTTATGAGACAATATTGTCTTATGAGAAGAAGAGACATCTTATGAATATAAGGGGTTTTGGCTAAGAGCTTTTTAATTTTTCCCCCAGCATTTTCATCTGTTTCATCTATCTAATCTTGGTATTTGTGTAAATAAGTATACATATGCTTTGCAGAAGGAGAGCTGTGCACTTCAGAAAGGAATTCACAATAATTTGTGTACAAAATAATAAATCAGTAAGAAACACTGGAACAAATTTGTGTCTTAAAGCCTTTCCTTCCAGGTTTTAGGTGCCTAACTGAGCTTCAGTATTTTCAGGATTCATAGGTCACACTTTTAGGTTAAAATTTGAAAAAGAGGAGTGGAAATCCCTCCTTCCTTCACAGGATGGTAAAAGTTGCAGATTTCAGCCAAAGTCTCAAAAGCCTCAGGGGATTTCTTATTCTTATTTCCTTATGCTGACAAAAAGAATATTTAATAATTCTCTTTAAAGTGACAGCTTCAAGGAAAGTGTCTTCCTTACCCATACCTGGATCCAAACTGTGTCAGGCAGAACAGAAATTTGAACAGTCTCACAGCCTGGATGGCAGTCTGCTTTAGTGGGCTGAGCAGACAGAGGAAATTTCAATCTCTGAAACCAAAAAAGTTTAAGCATCAGAAATGTGGCAAGTTTCCTAAGAAGATCAAGGACTAAGTGTTATTGCATCTACCATACATACCTAGAGAACCTAATTCTGTAAAACTTGTTTAGTTAGGAACATATGAGCTGAAGAGACATTTGGGATCATGAATTCCAGATTTATATAAGTAAGGTAAGGTAAGGTAAGCCAAGGCAAGGCAAGGCAAGGCAAGCATACATAAGTATTTAAGTCCTTTATAAAAAAAAAAAAAATATATATATATATATAGTTATAACCTATGGCTAATACTTAGTCTCAAGTTACCTGGAGAGCTAGCTCCTATACAAGTCAACCAGTTTTCCTTTCCGTTACAGACTAAAGAATGACAAGGTCCTGCACCTGTGTCACGGCAATCCCAAGCACAAATACAGATTGAGCAGGAAATGGATTGAGAGCAGCCCTGAGGAGAAGGACTTGGGGGTGTTGGTGGACAAGAAGCTGAACACGAGCTGCCAATGTGTGCTCTCAGCCCAGAAAGCCAACTGCATCCTGGGCTGCATCAAAAGAAGCATGACCAGAAGGTCAAGGGAGGTGATTCTCCCCTTCTGCTCTGCTCTCGTGAGACCCCACCTGAAGTTCTGCATCCAGCTCTGGAGTTCCCAACAAAAGAAGGACATGGACCTGTTGGAACAGGTCAAGGGCCATGAAGATGATCAGAGGGCTGGAGCACCTATGGTATGAGAACAAACTGAGAGAGTCAGGGTTGTTCAGCCTGGAGAAGGCTCCAGGAGACCTTATAGCAGCCTTCCAATACCTGAACAGGGCCTACAGTAAAGATGGGGAAGGACTCTTTATGAGGGAGTGTAGCAATAGGACAAGGAGTAATGGTTTTAAACTGAAAGAGGGGAAATTTAGATTAGATATTAGGAAGAAATTCTTTACTGTGAGGGTGGTGAGGCACTGGAACAGGTTGCCCAGAGAAGTTGTCAATGCCCCATCCCTGGAAGTGTTCAAGACCAGGCTGGATGGGGCTTTGAGTAGCCTGGTCTAGTGGGAGGTGTCCCTGCCCATGGCAGGGGGGTTGGAACTAGATAATCTTTAAGGTCCCTTCCAACCCAAACCATTCTGTGATTCTATGAAGTATTACAGAAGATTTTTATGGTTTTCTAATTGCTTCAAATGAATCCATTAATACATAAATTCCAGACAGTTTTCATTAGTTTATTTATAGGCCTTGAAAATTTGCATAACATTATCATGGCTGATGATCTTTACAAGAGATGTCTAAAATGGGATTTGAGGTGCATTTTAAATTGTAGGTATTTTGAGGAAAATATGTCACTTTAAATGTTTCTGTGATTGTATCTGTGATTCAAGTTTCCTTGAAGAAATCACAGAAAATCTGCTAATTAGATTTGTACCTCTGTCTCATATTGGAAAACAGATCTTTGACTTGTGGAAATCACACTTTTACACATTTTCAGGTTTCCCAAGGAACCAGAAACTTATTTTTTATTTTATATTTGAAATATTAAATTAAGAAAAATCTCTGCACCCAAAAAAGAAGTATAAATACAGAATTTGAATACATATATACATACTATATATTAATATAGGTATTTATATTAAATATACTATATTTTAGATATGAACATATATATTATATACATGTATTGTATTTCTCTACAGCTAGGGTTTTTTTATGTGCTTGAGACCACACAAAGAATGATTTTTCTAACCAAAGGAAAATTCTTTTCTTTTAAAATATAGCCCAGAGGATTTTCCTTCTCCATTATATACTTGCTTTGAGTAAACAACAGGATGTGAGATTTAATTAATACCACAAACAAAGTAGCTTCCAAGTCCATAAGACAGTGTACCCAAAGATTATCCTAATTATGAGGTCATAAACTATTTTGGATCATGCAGGAATTGCAGGTTCTGTGTGTTTCCTGGTGAAGGACGAACATGGTAAAGGTATGTTGCTGTCCATTAAAATATTTTGAAGTTAATTTAGTCTCTGAAGGGGGGAATGAAAAGAAAAGATAATGAAAAAGAAAGATAAATATGTCAGCAAGATTTTCTAATTCAGTTGCTCAGTACTTAGCATGGTGGACCTCCTCTCTCCTTTCAGGCTGTAATTTGATTTTGGATTACAAATTTTGCAATTTATAACGTAATTTTTTACATTATATTTAAGTTTCATTTTGGACACTTTTTGTTATAATCAGTTGTGTTTTATGGAGTGAAATACTGTGCTACATACATTTTGAAAGCGGTATGACTGTACTGCAGTAAAAGTCAGAATTTCATCCTATTTTATTGTAGAGAAAGTCATTGCTAGCAGTGCAAGATGTACAGTTGTGTTTCAAAGCTATATAGGTCTTAAGAAAATGTAGCATCTGTCCCATCCAATGTTAACACAGGAAGTTACAGTTTAATTTTCAAATTTGAATTTGATATCAGAACCAAAATCTGACATTTCAGTTTCTCTTTCTTATGTTTTCCCTTGCAATGATCTTTCTTTTCCAGAAAATAAACAAGCAAATAAATAAGCATACATTCTATGCATATACATGAAGATAGATATGTTCAAGACACTTAATTTGCTGCCACCACAATGCTTTAAGACTTTGAACCAGATGATGCCAGGTACCACAAAAATGAATAGTCATATGTATCAGAAATCCTTCCAAGGTGAATGGGTACTCCTGGCAAGCTGAAAAAGTTTCCTTATCTCCTTACCCATTTACCAATCTCCCTACCTGCCTTAGTACTATGATGACAGGATAGAGTCTTCAAGATAAAATAAATTATTCCCTTTCCTGTATTTTTTTCTTTTGTAAAAAGTTATACATCTATCTCGATATACCTAGATATAGATATAGATATATATTTTATAGATACAAATTTTGGTATAGATGATATTTTGAAGTTTTTATCCAAAAGTTTAGACATAGTATTGGATGGAGATAACATCCTGATATTAAAATTGTAGTCTGATATTCCCAAAATTTACATAGTGCAGATATAAAATTCTCTTTTACAACCAATAGTTGTCTGTGTAATTACTAGCTTCGGCTCTGTAATTAGAAAGGCAACTGATTTTAAAATTTGTTTCCTCAGAAAAGTATTTTTTTATTTTAGCAAGAATACAAATTTAGACATAATTTCTGGGTTCATATTTATTTCATTGAAATTCATTCATTACTTTTGCTTGACAAATCACTACATCCTACAAATATAAGAAACTGTATGGTTTTTGTTTCTTTGGCTTGATTTGGTGATGTCATAAATGCAACAAAAAGAAAGCATAAGTAATATAATTCCATTTTTTCTCTGTTTGGAAAATCTATTATAAATGTATATTTTTTTATCAATGCCTGTCTGTGACTCTAGCAATGTTTACAATAAACAAAATCCAAGAAATCCTTAATCTCAGTGACAATTATCTTGTTCATCTTGCTCTTCATTACTCTGCTCTTCTACCTCTAATATATTTCCAGAGTGAACTGATTGCTACTGAAGAGGCTTTGAATTATGACAACCTATTTCACCTGAAAACTGGAGCAAAGTTACAGTAAGTTTGATTTTATGGCATTGCGCTCTACAATCTAGAGAAGTATACATTTTTTTTTTTCTGATAATCGATATTTACTCATTCCTTTAAGTGATGTTATTACAGTTTAGTGTTGTTCAGAATCTCCTAGTTAAAAACACACACAGAATTATCGTCTCAGCCACAGCTAATGAATTGACTGTAAGGAACTAAATGCACATGTAAAAATAAATCTTTTCTACTTGCAAACTAGATGACTATATTTTTTTCAACTAAGCAGAGGAAATTATACAAAGTATAGTTGAGAAATCAAACAAATGCAAGCTAAAAATGCAAGGAGATTCTGAAACCATACTCTACAAATTTCTAAGCAAAATAAATTTGAAGCTCTCCACAAAACCCAAGGGCACAACTTGCTCATCCCAGACTTACATATATCTCACATAACCATTTTTTTAGGGACTGTAGGCAAATAATTTTATAATAAAGGACTCTCAGATGTTTACATCTTTATTGTTCCTTTACCACTTAACCACACTAATGTCAGAAACCAACCAGTCAATAAACCACATTAATTTCAGAAAAGAGTTCTCATTTTTACTTATCATGGCTAGCCAGAAACAGATAAACAAAAACATTTCAAACCTCATAAAGGCTTTGATATTGATGAATTCACTTGTTGCAGTTCTTGCCCTTTGATTGTGCATCTCAGTCTTTGCAATGTTGCTTTGCAATTTTAATTTGCTACAGATTGCCTTAGCTCAAAAATGTAGTGTTCCACTATTGTCAATGGACTTGAAGTGTCAGGTTGCACTCAATAGACCAATTGGGAAGCCTGTTTGATCTTTAGAAGTGATTACGAGTTTACATCAGAAATGGCATTCTTCTACATATACTGTTGGGTTCAAAGGTGCATGGTGCCTTGACAAATGTGAACACACATTCCTACATTTTATATAAGTAAAAGTAATATTATTACAATTTAGCTGTGAGTTTGCTCTGGCCCTTTTATTACTCAAAAGTCAGAACAAATTACTGAAAATGTGGACTTGCCAAGCACTGAACTTGCAGAAGAAACAAGGAGAAGAACATTACAAAAAAGGACTGAAAACTAGGAGAAACAGAGGAACAGATCTAATAAAGGATATTTAGGGGAAAAAATGCTTCTAAGATAAGAAATAGGAAAAATACTATATAACAGGATGATACAAAATATAATGTGGAAGAGAAATGACATCTTACATGATGTCACATAACTTGATTTCAGCAAGGAATTTACACAATATTCTATATTATCCTCATAGCAGAAATGATGAAGCATAGACTGGATAACTGGAAAAGAAGATGAGCAGAAAACTACATAGATCACCATGCTCAAAGTGTAGTGATCATTACTATGATGTTCATAACTAGTGCTTCCCCTCAAGGATCAGTGCTTGAGCCACCACTGACTAATGCCTTTACTAAAACCTTGAATGATGGCATGGAGTGCACTCTGAGCAACTTTGCAAACAATACCAAATACAGGCGAGCAGTCAGCATGCCAGAGCGTAGGGCTGCTATTCTGACAGACTACAACAGGCTGGAAAAATGATTGGCAGAAATCTCATGAAGTTCAGCAAAGGCAAGTGAAAAGTCATGAATTTGGGCAGGAATAACCCCAAGCACCAGTACAGACTAGACAATGACTGCCTATAAAGCAGCTTTACAGAAGGGGACGTTTGGTCCCTGGTAGATGAGCTGAAACTTAAGCCAGCAATACATCCTTTTAGCAAAGATAGTTACCAACATCTTGAGCTGCATTAGTGTGATGGCAGTCTGTGAGTGGATGGAAACAATTTTTTTCCCTCTATTTACCACTTGTGAGGCTACATCTGGAGTGTCACATCTGATTTTGAACTTCACTGCACAAGAAAAAAAGACATTGACATACTGGAATGCATCCAGCAAGGAGCCACCAAATGTTCAGGGGACTAAAAACATAAAATACAAGGAAAGGGTAAGTAGACTGTGTTTTGCTCAAACTTAAAAAGAGAAAAGAAAAGGGAGATATTAATGCTAATGCCTAACAGCAGAGCTTAGAGAGGTGGACCCAGAATCTTCTTAGAGGTGAGCAATGACAGGGTAAGAAGAAATAGACAATAGTTACAACACAGTATATTGTCACTTGATGCAGGAAAAAAGAGTTACCACAAGAATAGTTGAATACTGGGAAGGGTTTCTGAGAAAGGTGTGGAATCTAGTGATACACAAACCTTGGCTGGGCAAGGCCCTCAACAATGTGATAGAACTGGCCTAGCTTTGAGCAGTGGGTTTTTGGTGGGTTAACCTTGGGCAGCAGCCCACTCACTCTCCCTCCTTAACAGGATAGACGGAGAAAATATGACAAAACTGCTTATGGGTCCAGATAAAGATGGACAGATCACTTACCATCATGGACAAAATAAACTCAGGAAAAATAATTTATTGCCAATTAAAATAGATTTGTGTAGTGAGAAAAAAAAAGAGAAAAAATTAAAACGTCTTCCCCTCCATCCTAACCCTCTGTTTCACAGGCGCGTTTTCACTCCTTCCACTCTGATTGTGTCCTGCAGTGTGTCCATTTTGGAGCTGGTCCCTTCCAACTTAAATTACTCTCTGACTTTGTGATCTTGTGTTAATGGTAGGCAAATGGAAAGATGAAAGAAAGAGAATTACACAAACAGCAATGACACCTTTATGGTACAGGTGTATGTAAGGGAACACAAAGAGGAGAGAAAGAAAAAAGGAACAGCTGCTCATTAAACTTGTGTCAGTATATATGAGAATTCCACAGTAATCGTTGTCATGGAGAAACTACGGGAGTTCCTTTGTACATCTTTGTTTGCACATATGTGCAAATAATATGTATTTAAGAACAAAACGCATACTTTGAAATATTCAGAATTGTGATATTGAATATTTTTACATGGCAATGTTGATGATGTGTAAAGACATCTTCGCTGACATGAAAGGGTGGTTTGCAAGACTGATTAATGCATTGAAGAAGTAAATATAGGGCTCTGTTTCTTCCTGAAATGAGAATTCGATGTGGAAAAAGCACATGTGTATAGATACAAAGACATTATCCTTAAAATAAATAGTGACTTTTTGATGAATTATCACAATTTTAGTGCATCTGTGCCTCAGGAGACTGTAACAGCACAATGTAAGTCAGAAGTATAGTAACAAAGAAAAAAATAAGAGATAAGTGTTGTTGCAGAATAACTTATTTTTGGAAATGCCGGTATTGTCTCTTGATCTTTGGAAATATAAAAGCAATCAATCTAAAGTTTAAGTATCTATTTCCAGATTACACAGAAAGTATGGTTTTCATAAAAGAGGTAATAGCAGTGCTCTTCTTTAGCTTAGCTCTAGTCACTACTGTGATTCTCAATTTCAAACCACCCTCCAGGGAAATACCCACAGACGTGTCATCTGGGCTAGGAGTGCAGTCATCACTACTGAGAACACTTTCTCATGCTTGTCACTCACCTCTTTAAAAGATACACATCCACATATTATATGTCACATATATTCCACACACTGCAAACAATCACCTCAAACTTTCAGTCTGTACAGAAAAAGATGACTATTTGCAGTGATCCATTTTGTGATTTTAATTGAAATAAAGTCCAACAAACCTACTAAGTGCTTAACTCTTGAAACTAGTTTAAATGCATCGTTTAACACTGAAATTAGTTGTTATAATCCATTTCTTACAAAATATCATAAACTGAGAAAGTTTTCTAGTGATAATTTTATTTTGTTGAGGCTATGTGCACACAGGATTATTGAAAGCAGTTTTAGAAATACAATACCATTATCAAAGGAATTCCATGTTTTTTGCTGAATATGAGAGCCCGGTATAATTTGTCTAATCAGTTGAATGATTTCATATCTCAATGGATTTGACTTACTGGTGTTTTATTTGACAAAACAACTATTTAAGTACAGACTTGTAATCATAGAATCTTCATGGTTGGGAAGGACCTTTGAGATCATCGAGTCCAACCATACCCACACAAGAAAATCCAACCCTACAATGTCTGTCACTACAGCATGCCCTGAAGTGCCAAATCTACACATTTCTTAAATACCTCTAGGGATGGTGACTCAACCACCTCCCTGGGCAGGCTGTTCCAGTGCCTGACCACTCTTTCAGTAAAGTAATTCTTCCTAATATCTAATCTAAACCTCCTCTGCCTCAACTTCAGACCGTTTTACATTTACTTACCTGTACACACAATATCCTCAGCATCTGGGCCAGATTGGTTGCAGTCCACAGATTTATTTTGTTTATGAAAGTAGATTTCTGCCTTTACATCTTTCTTTCCTAGCAACCAAGGCACAGAACAGTATGGTGCATTTATAGATCTTGCTTTAATATGGAGCTGGGGTGAAGCTACAATATTTATTACAAGGCATTCATTTTACAACTGAACATGAAAGTTTAGAAAACTGTTCTTCCTCGCTTTCATTTTCTCCCCATTTCTCTCTTTCTTCACATTATTTTAATGCTTTTTGTTACATAAGTGAACATATATACTTCTCCATACTTTAGCTTCTGCTTCTCATTTTTGCATACCACTTTTTCTGTTGTTTAGTCCAACCCCAACAGATGCAAAGTTACATTTCATGAACCTTCAAAAAATATACAGTAGGTTTCTGTACAATGCCAGCTGTCTCCATTCAACTTAAACTAAGCTCATTGGAAACTATGAAAAACTCTCTGTCAGTTAGGACTACAAAGCGGCAGGAGATGGTTAAAACATTCTACTATCAATTTGGAGTAATTGCTGTTACTCTGATATGCATTATTGAATTAGCAGATGGAGACTAGGTTTTAAAAATTTCTTAGCTTTCAAAATTGTTTGCCCATTCTTGGATGCTTATTTTCCTCTTCACTATGCTGCTCATTAAACCTGGTATCATTTATAGAATTTGTGGTATTAAAGCCTCTGTTTTCACCTTTTGTCCAGCAACTATCAGAACATTTCATCTATAAGACTGTAGGGATTTACTCTAACAAATTAATAAGCTACTTAGGATGTTGGATGTTCTGTGTGTAAGTATTAAGTAAATATAATCCTCTCTACAGAATATGGTGTAATTCCATAATGATGTATATTAGAAAATCAAAGAACTACCATTTTAAGATCTTCACTTTAAGATCTTTTAAGATCTAAGGTCTTCATCTTAGTGCTTCATTTTTATCAGACCTCTAGGAAACACATCCAAAGACAATGAGGTTGGAATTCTATAACTTTGAAACAAGGACTATATTCCATACATACATAACATACCTCTAGGACCTGAGGTAACCTATATGTTTATAATACTTTATAAAAAATAGTTTCAGTTGTATTCGTAGCGCAAAGGAAACGCTTGAATACATGACTTCTACTAATGAAATGAAGAACTTTGCCATTTACTGAAGAGGTGGAATCTAGAGGAGGTATTGTAAATGCTAACATTAACGAATATGAATGTTCGAATAATTAACAGGAATCTATATGATGCAATTAGACAAAATTTCTGTAACGATATTTATGCTTCATTTGTTAAAGAAATCTTGTACCTTTTTGACTCTAGATGGAAACAAATAGCATCCTGGGTTGTATCAGAAATAGTGTGGCTAGTGAATCTAGAGAAGCAATCATGCCTTTGTACTTGGCACTGGTGAGGCCACACCTTGAATACTGTGTTTAGTTTTGGGCCCCTCACTACAAGAGACATTGAGGTGCTGGAGCATGTCCAGAGAAGGGCAATGAAGCTGGTGAAGGGTGTAGAGCACCAGACTTATGAGGAGCAGCTGAGGGAACCGGGGTTGTTTAGCCTGGAGAAAAGGAGGCTGTAGAGAGCTTATTGCTCTCTACAACTACCTGAAAGAGGGTTGTAACAAGGTGGGGGTTGGTCTCTTCTCCAAAGTAACCAGTGATAGGACAAGAGGAAATGGCCTCAAGTTGCACTAGAGGAGGTTTAGATTGGATATTAGGAAAAATTTCTTCACTGAAAGGATTATTAAGCATTCGAACAGGCTGCCAAGGGAAGCGGTTTTAAATACCCCCCTGGAGGTATTTAGAAGACATGCAGATGTGGCACTTAGAAACATGGTTTAGTGGTGGATCTGACAGTGCTGAGTGAATGGTTGGACTCAATGATTATAAGGGTCTTTTCCAACCTAAAGGATTCTATGATTCTAAACCACAAACACCTTCTGTGGGATTTTTACTTCCCCTGAAACATCTGATACCAGATCACTGTCAGAACCAGGACAAGTTGGAGCTTATAATCAAGCTATTAAATCAGTTCTACTTTCCACATTTTGTAGGAGAGTGTGTGTTGGTGTTTTCATAAAACTTTCCAATCAAAGATCTCAAAACATATTCAAATATTAATGCATGATTATTCAGAACAACTCGAAAGAGAGAGATTTAAATATGGAAAAAATGAATAACAAAGGAAAAGGTTACATGATCCAAAACTGATAATGAAGTGATTTTTCTGCTTAATTCTAGTGTAAATGTGTACCTTCAAATAAGTTTTCAGTCCTGAAGTAAGAAATCATACTGGACAACAAGGGAACGGTTCATTGACTTCATCATCAATGTGAACATCATCTAATCTAATTATTTTATCTTTTACTTTAATTTTAGCTATATTCCCATCCTCTTATGAAGCGAATAGTGTTAAAATTCAATCTTTTTTTCTTTTAATTAGCATTTGGACATCATGTAAATCAAAACTCTCTTTTCTGATTCAGATCTGCTGGTTTAGTTTTTCATACAGCACAGAGAGCCTGCAATAAAACACACACACACACAAACTTATTTCCTCCCTCCCCGTCCTCCTCTCTCTCTTTCTCTTCACACTGAAGAAAAAAAGGAGGGTCACTTTTCATGTCTCCTTGAATGAGTTAACTATGTGTTTTGCCTGTCTCACTTTGAGCATTTAACTGTCATAAGGGCAGAGCAAAGGCCTTTTCATACATTTTGAAATAATACATCGTCTCTTTGGAGATAGCACTGTCATTTGTTTTCATTTTGCCAGTATGTCACTCTTCAGATTGAAATATATATTAAAGAGAAAGTCCACTTTCTGAGAAATGTAACAAAACGGATGAGTTTTCTTAAACCACATTTTATCTGAAACACAATCTTTTAGTACAAATAGTATGATGGATTATAAAATATATTTTGAAATTCAATACTGTTTTGTTGATTATATTATTGTAATTCCAGAGGAGAACACAGGGGACAAGTTGTCTCCTTGTCAACATTTCAGCTTCATTATACAAGCTTGTCTATGTTTTATGTATTCTTCTCAGAAATAACACTCTGAAATATTTTATATGAATACATAAAATATGGTTTTCCTCATATTTATTCTTATTATATATGTTATTGAAAACTTTCTTTCCCTGCAATAACAGTTGAAAGAAGAATCAAATATTAATTTTGCTTTGTAGAACTCAATGGTCAAGAACATAGAAAGGTTTGGATATGACTTACTATTTATCTGCTCATTTGAAAGCAATTGCTGAAATATAATTCATTCTACAGACAGTCTCAGTGTCTGCATGTGTGTTGCTGTGCTTCTATGTATTTACAAGCTCTCATCACCAAACTCCAGAGACTCCAAAAAAGAAAAATTAGAGTCCAGAAATAATATTCTAGGCTATGTTTAGACTTTATAAGAATACTATATATTATCTTCACAGGAAGCAAAGGAAAGAAATGCATGTCTGTATTGCCATTTTACTCTTTTCTTGCCATTTTTGATCCATGGGACAGCAAGAGGCATAAGGCTGTATTGCTTCTTAATGGAGAGTAATTTTTAGAAAATATTCTTTACAGAAGCTGGTGTCAGCTCTGAATAAACATTTGCCCACTTCTTCTTCACACAATTTGGAAGTGTCACAGAATCACAGAATGTTTGAAGTGGAAGGGACCTCTGGAGGTCATCTTGTCCAGCTCCTCTGCTCAAGCAGGGCAACCCAGAGCCAGTTGCCCAGGAACATGTCTAAATGGCTTGTGAAAATCTCCCAAGAAGGAGACTCCACAACCTGTCTGGGCAAAAGAAGGTAGATTTCTTGACATTTCTTGCCAAAATTAGTTTGGGTGATATCTTGGTGATAAGTTTAAAAAAATTATTTTACCTTTTGTTTTTTCACTTTGTTCACCGTATTCTCCCTTCCTGTTTGACTTAATTCTATTTTATCTCCATTCAGTGACTAATGTTAAGTGGTCACTCAAATACTGGCTTGACTTCTCATCATCTGGTTTTTATGTTTATGTGTGCAAATACATGTCTGAGTTTTTTATACACAGATATGTTTATAAGCATACAAAATCTCATAGATTGTTCTTCTTCAGCTGATAGTAATGGTACCTATACACATGCAGCAATTAACAAGTAGATCATTTCTGACCTAGCTGCCAGGACTAAGAATGATATCTGACTTAAATGCAAATTTCTTTAATAGTAACTCTTCTTCTGTGTAGCACTGCCAGCTACTGGATAGAAAATGATTATGTATTTGTTATATAGAGAGTCTAACATTATTTAGTCTGTTCCAGCTGAGACGTTTCTTTAGTGTACAGGAATAAGACCAGATTTTCTTTTTTCTTTATTTGTGTTTTTTTTTTTTCAAGATCAGATCTCTCTGTCTATCTATGTATCTATCGGTCTATTTGAGAATTAACCAAGGATCAGAGTGTCTGAGGTTAAATGGAGTCAAGGATCATTGAAGGTTAAGCCTTCCGCAGACCATCAAAATGTTTGCATATTACACATCTAAAAAGGAGTGATAAACCCTTATTTTGATCTTGCAATATCAGAATAGTAACTCACAGAACGCTTCAATGAAGCACGGAGCAAAACACATTTGGAATGAGATTATAGAAAATTGACAGTTATGTCTTGGTTTACACCCCTTTTGAAGGTTGGGGTTTTTTTGTTATTTTTTTCATTTTTTTTTTTAAAGAAGATCTTTCAGAAATGTGTATACACTTATCGTGCTCCTCCAGGGCACATAGGCCCTGCATCTAGACAGTAGTAAGAGCAATAAATAGAATATCTGTTGGGTTTTTTAGTTAAAATAATTCTTTATAAATGGCCTCTATCCATCTGTTTTAGTTACTTATACTCATTTGAGTATTTATTTTCTGCTTTAACTGACTACATCCGTTTACCACAATAATCTCTTCTTTGTCTTTAGTATGTTTTTCTGACAGAATTAATACTATATGTTAACAATTTTTGTGTTCATTAAAAACTGCATAAGGCATTAATAGATTAATGTGAGGCCTCTCTGAACTTTCATCTCTCTTTTCTAATTAGTATACATGTGATATGTTGAAAATGCATAGTAAATTGAAATAATAAAATAATTTCCTCTACTGCATGTATATTTGAGTGTATATATAATTGCAAACACACAATAAATAAACATAATGTTAGCTCTACAGATATTTTTGCATAGATTTAATGACTCATCATCGTATGCAGGATGACCTACAAAAGTGCTCTATAGGAGATTTATACAAGTTATATGCCAAGAATAAGACAACTGCTTTGAAATATATACAGATTCTATATTCTGAGTCAATGCACACTTGGATTTCGTTGTCTTGCTCCATTGATGACAAGACATATTCTAAGTTCTCAAAGAAAAAAGGCTTTTCAGGACAGAAAATAATAATAAATAAATAAAAAAAAATCGTCAGCATTGGAGTCCTAGTGTTTTCTCCTTCAAGGGAAATCCAAGACAGCAGATTGCATAATGTGGTGTAGTGTGAGAAAAGTTGAAGTGACCTTTTATTTTCACGCGATTCTGAGATTCAAGATTTCTGATATAGCTGATATAGCCTATCATCACCACAGTTTAGTAGTACCAAAGGATTTACCACAACCTTTTGAAGCATCTATATTATTAATGCAATTTTGAAAAGTACAGATTATAAACAAAATAATTCTTTAACTCTAACACTATTACATTTTAAAAAATATCATCATTAAACATGAAAAAAGAACCCTGTATGGTGTGATGGAACGTGATGTTTCTAACATACACAGTATTTTCCTGCATCTATTTCTTTCACTTCAAAAAAAGAGAAAAAAGAGTGTTTGAGGAAGATAAGAGAAAGGAAAAGTTTTTACAAGCAAGCCTGGCAAACATTTTTAAATTATTCCAACACAGCATATCTGTCAGAATCTAGAATTACTGTAAAACATTGCAGTAATTTTTACAATACTGGTGAATGATCAAGTGGATGCATTAGCTAAAATGAAAGAAGCAGCAAATATAAGTAATGGGAAAACATAATCTTGATGGGCAATAAGTGCATGTGATTGGAGTAAAAGTCAAAAAAGGGTATGCAAAAATTGTTATATCTATTGACATGGTTTGAGTACAATATTTCTGGCCTACTGCTGCATTGAACTCTAAGTATGCTTAGAAAGAGAAAAATACATATATGCAGACTAGTACTTGTACAGTAAGAACAAAAGAACATTGGGATGCTAACTACACTAAATAACACTTAAGAACTTCACAGCAATTTCTGTTTTTCTAGACACTATATTCTCTGTATGCAGAATGTTTGCACATGTATGAATATGCAAGCAGGCAACTGCATCTAGGCTTTGTTAGGCTTCTTAATTCATTACTTTTTAGAATGTAATATACATCAGCTATTGCAAAGAGAGCTTCTCAAAAGTGTCTCAACTGAAATTGTGTTCATAGATTATTTTGCAAATTAGAACACAAATAGGGAGAAAGGATAATGTTGGGTTTTTTCCTTTTTTTTAATTAAAAATAAAAATAGCCCTTTTTTGTCACTTTAAGCAATGAGCAATTAGAGAAAAAGGATGTATGCTATCATAAGTACTTATGTGACAATATAGCTTTTTATTTTTTCTCCCTAACCAGCAACATTCTGTGCATTTAGATCAAATTATATGATCAAAACCACATTTTTATCAAGGTTGCCTTTAAACAAAAAGAAAAAAAAAATAAAATGTTTCATCAAGCTTCAATCTTGTAAACTCCACAAAATTGAAAAAAAAAAAAAAAAAACAAACAAGTAGAACAAATCTTGTTTTTCTGAAAAGGCATTGTGCTCTGCCTTTACTGATGAAGGTAATAGTTTTTCTTCCCCTAATGATTTAAACTGAGCAGTCCTAAAAATATATTTTAACAAACACACTCAATATCTCAGAGTTAGAAAACACGCACGGACCCAGCCTAGACCCAGCCTATTTAGAAGCATTCTAAGCTAGCAACTGTCACTTTGCAGCTAGTCAAGAGGAAAAAAAAAAGTAGGTAAAGTCATAATATTTCTCCTCTGTAACTCATTTAAATCAGTTAAGTAGGCCCTTGCTGATGGAGACTGGAGTGTGGTATTATCTCGACTGTTTATAGTTTAGCATGAATAGGGGGGAGTGCACAGTAAAGAGTTCTTGAACCTACACCTGCTTGATATCATCCTCATTGTGAGGAGCAATTCTTAGGGAACGGGGTGCTTTTCTAGCTAGAATTCTTGGAACTCATTAATCAGCTTAAAACTCAACTGCTGGGAAATGTGTTACTTCGGCTAACATTTGGACGTGAGCTAGTTTTATACATAAAACACATAAAAGATTTACTACCTCTGAACCTTCTCTTTGCTTTAGAGATAGAGTTCTGACTCCAAAGCAAAGAGAAGTTCAGGTTCTGCTAATGGACAACTTCATTTCAGCAAAAAATTAGAGTTATAAAAATAAGAAAATCAGTGATGTAGAAGACATCAATTTCTCTTCTCTAGCACTATTAACTACAATAGGACTAGTTAAGTAGATAAAGGAACCTAACTGTATATGGCAAAAACAGGCATCTAGTCAGAGCACCTGCTGTGGCGAGGAAATCTAGCATTTACTACAGAATTGCAAGGTAAACATGTTTTGTGGGCAGAAACTAAAAGGAAAAACAAAAGCCCTTTCCTATAAATAGGGTATAGGAAGTGTTTTCTTTCCGGAAATAAATAAAGACACCGTTCTACCAATTCTATGTATTTTTAAGGCACATGTCACAGTAATTTATAATCACAAACATTCTTGTTTGCATTTTATTCTTTATGATTCTTTTTCCCTACACTTTCATCTTTTCCTCTGTTGACTTAAAGATAAATCCCGGTGGTACACTGTTTCTTTCTTTTTGCTGACACTGTAAACCAGGATTCAAGAAATGCAGAACGGGAAAACTTTTTCCTGTTGCTGTTTTCCTGTTCCTATTTTTATGATGTTCCATCATAAAAATATCAAAGTGTGGTGATATAATTTTTGAAGTACACTGTCCTACAAGGTATATTCTTTTTTACTGTAAGTTTTACAAGGAATCTTGACCATACATTTATCCAATATTTTAATAAGCATCATCTGACACAGTACAGCAGCTTCTCAGAAGATAACAATAATAATACATTTCTAGTTATTGGAAACATGTATCTTTCTGGTATATATCAACTGAAGAAGTTGATAACAGATTCCAGAAATCAATCTTAATCTAACTTTTAAAACAAGTCTAGAAAATATTTTACTTTTCCCCATAGCACACAACAGATAATCAGTTTATTGTAATGAAAAGAGAATATTTGTTGGGGTAAAGGAAATGAAGAATTAAACCCAGGGTTTGCTATGAAATGGAATCAAGTAAACTAAGGTAAAATAGTGTTAATGGAAATATTCTTCAGTAATCTAGATATGAATCTACTGTAGAAATCCTAAAATACTATGTGAATGGAAAATATTGATTAAAACTAAATAATTAATTCATAACTTATTTTGCACGATTTCCAGCAGCAGGGTACCTAAGTCATGCTTTCTTATGGTTGCTGGTTATGAAAAATTCTCTCTTAAACTGCTACTTAGTGAAACCTACTAAAAGTGAATACATTCTGTATTTGCAAAAATTTATTATTTGTGTCACTTGTAATTGGTTAAATTTTATACTATCATTTAAGTTTCCTGAATGAAATTCTCAAATGTATTTTCAGGCAAAATTTAAAATTAGTCAATTAGAATTTTTATCTGTTGGAAATGAACATAAAAGTTGGGATAGAAAAGAATATAATTGAATTCATTAAGAAGTTACGCTCAGATCCTATGGCTAACATAAGAGTTTGGCTAATAATATCCCAGCCTGGGGGGTGGGGGGCTGTGCACACGCACGTGTGTGTGTTTGGGGCAGGGGAAGCGTCAGGAAAAGGACTAAAAAAAAACACTTAGTAAAAAGCTGCTGTGATTGGATGAATTACATTGACATTTACTGTACCAGAAACTTATGGAAACATTAAAGCTATTAGCTGTCAGTCATTTCTGTGAATAGTTCTAAATTAAGGTTATAGAAAAAAGATTTGTGTAGCTTATTTTTTTTTAAAGTGACTTTTACAGAAGCCATAGAAATGTTTAGAAAATGCTGCTGTAGAACAACTTTTACTCCTGCCCTCCCCCCAACAGTACAGTGAGGCATTGAGGACTACAGTATTAGTCTAAACATCCCTGTAGGGAAGTGAAAAGGGAAGAGAACCTGAGGATCAGAAATATGGAGCAATTCAGTGTGCAAGCATACAATTTAAAAAAGCATTTTTTTTTTTCCCTAAAACCTGAAATTTGGAAAGGTCAAACTTATTTTTACAACTTATTTTTCTTAAGAAATAAACAGTTTCACCATCATGCTAGAAAATGTTCTTTCTTTATTGTTATCTTCCTTGAGAACCCTCTGCCCTGGAGATAATTTCTGTAATTCACTGAAAGAGCAGAGGGAAAAAGTAGAGCGTATGACGGAAATTCAAGCACCTATGAAGTTGGAGCCTGTGTGCTTGAAGCAAACTCCTTAAAGATCAGTTATTTAAGCTATCCCATAAACCTTGCTCTGATGATTACTTTTTTTCAAACTGTTGATAACATAGCCTGATGGTATCTTTTCACAGCTTAGGCAACTGTCTCTCACATTTTTATTATTATTTTTAATTTATTACACAGTGTTAAATGGGGCTCACCCACCGTCACAAATGTATCTGTTGCAAGTGAAAAGCCAATCAAGATGTCTGAAAACTGTTCATCATTTAAACCCTACTATTAAGTTGAAGTGAAAGGCTGCTATGTCAACCAAATGATTAAAGGGGAAAGATAAAACTATAATTCTAAAGCAAAAAATAATTTCAAAAGAAGTCTGACTACTAATGCATGACATTTAAACTGTGCAACTAATTGTGTAATCTTTTTATACCTTTTAATAATTGTTATGCACACAAATCTAAGGATGCTTACTTAAAATTCCCTATAAAGTATATCCTTATGAGGTCTCTAGTATCTGACCCTGACTACAGCATACTTGAAGGTGATGGTGTGTTACACAGAGTCATAGTGCAGACTGTACTGGTCTTTGCACAGTAAAAATCTATCACACTCTTCACATCAGCTCAGTACGTAAGCCGTTTATTGCTGTAGGCATAGCTTCTGATGCCTCCTTTGCCTTGTCTGCTTTTCCTGCCAAAGGGCACATGGTGTTCATTGTTCAGATATATTTGTCCCCTTCCTCACCTTGCTGTCCTTTTGCTAAGAGCTCAGATGGCTTGTCCCCAAGTTAGAATAAACTTTTTATGCCTAAAGGTATTTTGAAGCTGTTCTTTCAGTCAGTCTTGCTTTTTTCATTCACATTCCTCTCTGCCCATTAACCGTCGCACTTGGCAAATGCCTTTTGCCATGATGAAACATGTCTGCTTATTGTACCACAGACCTCAGCAGAGGCATTTAGGTGGATAAGCTTTTTCATGCTGAAAGACTTTGCATAACGCACAATGTTATTTTGGTGAGGTTTTGAACCCCCACCTGCTAGGTTCAGCTTCAGCTAGTTCTTACTTTGGAAATGCAAAGAACTGTCACTGCACGTTCATCCTTTCCATGCCACTCACAATTTGATAGACTTCAGCTGCCTCTTTCAACACTGAAATTCGGATCTTAGTCTTATATAGGGAAATCATGCTGTAGCCCTAATCATCTTCTTCACCTTTTCTGCTTCTGTCACATACTTTTTGTTGAGTGACTTGTTCACAGTAATGCAAGCACTACATGAATTTGAAACCAAAGAAGTTGATTCAATTTAAGGACAAACTTTTTCACTATGAAGACAGTCAAGCACTGGAGCAGGATGGCCAGAGAGGCCGTTCATTCTCTGTCCTTAGAGTTTTCCAAGAGCTCTCTGGCTAAAACACTGAATAGTCGAGTCTAATTTTGTAGCTGTCTCTACTTTGAGCAGGAAGATTGAATAAAGATGTCCTGAGGTCCCTTGCAACCTGAATTATCCTGTTATCATATCCTGTTTATTGAAGGGCATAATTCTTTTTCTCCAGTGCTAAAAAAATCACAACAATTTTGTCTTAAATTTCTTGGTCTCTACTGAATATTGGTAAGAGTTTTATTAAAACTTTCTAGTACAAATAGAAGTGTTTTGTTTTTAAACTCAACAGCCAGCTCTAACCCCATTGTTTTATACGTAAGGTTAAGATTGTTATTTCTAATGGACATCAATCATTAATTCATGTTGATCTACTTCAAAATTAATCTGATATTTTATTGACTAATTGTTCGGTTCCATGGGGTCCTTCTAACACTTCACAGTAGGCCCTCTTATTTAGTACTCAGAGTAACTTAATATCATCTGCGACCTCATCACAATGCCTGCCTTTTCCTGTATCACACAGGTCTTAGCACAGATTCTTCTAAAGTAGATTATCCAAACAATTTAAAGCATTTTTTTCATGTCTACTAACCAGCTATGTATAGATGCAATAAACTTTATCTTATGTTTGTATAGATCCCCAAAAAGTCTGTGGTGAGAGATTGTATTTCTCACTCTATTCAGTAATTCCAGTTTTATTGCAGTTTAGTCCAATTTGCTTGACATATGTGTCAACCTTATTTATCAATAATTTCCTGGAATCTGCCATAACCTTTTTAAAAAAATAACAAAAAAAAAAAAAAAAAAAAAAAAAAACAAACAACAAAAACCAAAAAACCAAACCAAACACTTGTTTTTTTCTGTTCCTCCTGGAGTGAAATGGATTTAATGAAGAGGCTAGGCTCTTCCATTGATATTTTATCTGTTTCAAAGCTGAATCTCATTAGAATTCTTGGGTAAATAACACTGGGTTCCAAGAAATTTCTTACACTTTCCTTGCTGCATCATATTAAAATAAGGCATATAATATATCCTCCAGAGAAACTCTCACACATCTCTTGTTAAAAAAGGGGATCTGGATTGGAGAAGCTCCTATAAGGAATATATATTTTCTCTGAAACTTTTTATTCCTTAACCATATATTAAGCCATTAACTTTTTTAGTAAACTTTCCCCTCCTTATATATTGGGAGAAGGATGTTGGGGTTTTTTTGTCCCTTTTGCAAGCCTGCCTCAAATTCTATTTTATTATAAATGTTTGTTTTCAAATTGTCTTTTTTTTTTCCACTCTTAGACAAGGTGGCACACTTTAACAGTCAACCTCCAATAACCTCCTTACCCTAGAGCTTAAACATTTCTTTTTCCCTTTCAAAATGTTGTTAAAAGGTGATATACATTTACTTTGAGTCTCTGCTGTGACTTTTTAAAATAGTCTCTACAGTACCTAATAGATTTTACCCTTTTGGTGACCCTTCATTTCTGTCTCATTTTCATATAACTCCTTTCTGTTATTAGTCACTACCATAGTGGATATGTTGGTTTTGTTGCTCTGCAAGGATGTTCAATCAAAGTACTTTGGGAGGTGTACTTTGTGAAGAAGTACTATTTTGAAATGACTAGCTAATAACAACATGGTCACCAAATTTGTCCATAATTACTTGTCTTCCTACACATGCATTGTCTTCAGTCACCCTCAGAATGTACAGTGCTCTCTGGCATGTTCTCTGGAATCTGTTATGTTGATTATATCATTGGACAGGTAAACAAAGACATTTTTAGAACCTAATAAAATAACTACTTCCCTAAAGTAACTTCAGTATATGAATAATTTTAAATAAGTTTGAGGGGTCTTCAGTTAAACCATATTTGAAACAATCCCTTGATGGTGTGTGCTTGCCTGTGTAAGCAGTCCTAACATTGTAGCAAAAGCCTTCCTTTAAAGAAAGAGTCCCATATCACTGTGAAACAAGTTGAAAGAACAAATTTCCAAATACTTCAAATTAAAAGTTTTTTCCTGGCTTACTCTATATAACTTATTGCAAGAAAACACATCAATTTCAAGCCTTAAGTATGACGTAGGGAAACAAAACAAAACCGAAACAAACAAAAAAGTGGGGGGGAAATTATTTAAGATTTACTATATAAAATATTTCATTAACTGAAGACATGAGGATGCAACTTGTATAACTTCTATGTAGCATAATTGCTGTAAGCCATTAATGAATGAGAAATTGTGTAGTCAATTTCTTCACAAAAGAAGGAATAAGGATTTAACTTTAAAGTTTCCTTCTCACTCCAGAAAATCATGAGACTGTCAGAAGAACTATCATTTTGAGGAGTGCCTTCAAGATATAAGGGTCTTCATTTCTTCTGAGAGGATTTGCTTAGTCTCAAGACAGCTATGTCTTCAAACAGGCTCAGGCTGGGGGTGCTCTACTGGAGTGATTGCAGGATGTATGAGGAGAAAGAAGTCCTGTGGAGAGTGTCTAATCCATCTGCCCGGCTCAATGTGTGGTCAGATAGAGTAGGTTGTCGAGAATATTGTTCAGTCAGCTTTGCATATCTCCAAAAAGGGAGATTCTACAACCTCTCTGTGCAAACTGATCACCTTCACAAGAGAGAGACAGTAAGGCATAGAGGTGGGAAAAAAAGAGCAAAAAAAAAGAAGTTTTATGTTTAAATGGAATTTTAGAGTATTTTTGTTTGTGCTCATTGCCTCTTGTTCATTTGTTGAGAAGGATCTTTCTCTGTCTGCTCCACTCCCCTTCCTATAGACATTGACACCATCCCCCCTAGCTTTCTCTTCTCCAGGATGAAGAGTCCCAGTTCTCTTAGCATTTCTTCATATGTGACGTGCTCCAGTCACTTAATCATCTTAGTGGTCCTTCATTGGACTCTCTCCAGTAGCTCCATATCTCTATCCTAGTATCTTCTTTGTTTCTAAGTACAAGGTCCAGCAGAGTATCTCCCCACATCAATTCCTTGATCACCCATGTTAGGAAGTTTTCATCAGTGAACTTTAGAAGCCCCCTGGATTACTTGGGCCCTGCTGCAATGCCCTTCCAGCAGAATTGTTTAAGTACCCCATGAGAACTAGGGCCTGCAAATATGAGGCTCCTTGTCTAACCTTGGCAAAGGTCCGTGTGCCCCCTCTGTTCATATAAAGGGCAACCCCCCTCTTCCCCTGATCTGTTCTTTCTGTAGAGCCTGTGCCCCATCCACAGCAGCACTCCAACCATGTGAGCTATCCCACCATGTCTCTGTGAATTCAGTGAGATTGCAACCTTTGTTCTGCATTCAGATCTCTTGCTCCCCTTATTTGTTACGCATTGTGTGTGCATTAGCATACAAGCACTTCAGAGAGACACCCAGTCATATTTATTTCCTAGAAAGGATATAAGAGCTTTTTCCATACCACTGTCCTGTAGACACTACCTGATTTATGTGCATACACTTGAGGTGATCCTACTTCAATGCCAGGCAAAAAATGTGTGCTCAAATCTTCTTCACTTCAAACAGAAAGGACAATGCATGAATCTGTAAATTCAGAAGGTAAAAGAAAAAAAAGAACCTTGGAAAATCTCTGCAATATATATAAACACGTATAGAATGAAAGGAGGCATGCTCTCAATGAAGCAAAACTTCAGAGTTACTCAGATATTTGAGAACCTGATTTTAACTCATTTTACTACAGTGGTGTACAGCCCCAGGTTACTGCTTTGCTTCAACCAAATAACAAAACAATTTAGAGAATAAGTTACACACCCTAAATTATCCCAGACTGCTTTTCCATCAGTTTGTGTTATTCAATTTTCTGTGAATAAGTCCATAGGTTCATAGGATAATTCAGGTTAGGAGGGAACTGAGGAAGTCACAGTAGTTGTCTGTAAACACCATGTTTCTGGAAGAAAGGAAAGGGGAAGGGGAAGGTGGAAGGGTAAGGGGGAGGGGGACGGAAGGGAAGGGAAGGGAAGGGAAGGGAAGGGAAGGGAAGGGAAGGGAAGGGAAGGGAAGGGAAGGGAAGGGAAGGGAAGGGAAGGGAAGGGAAGGGAAGGGAAGGGAAGGGAAGGGAAGGGAAGGGAAGGGAAGGGAAGGGAAGGGAAGGGAAGGGAAGGGAAGGGAAGGGAAGGGAAGGGAAGGGAAGGGAAGGGAAGGGAAGCTGTGGACCATTGCTCTTTCTCCAGTTACCAACACTTAGATCTTGAAGCATTCACACACAGAAAAGAGAGCGAGGCTGCACATAAAAAGTAAAAAAAAATGCAAAACATTTAGTAAGAAGATAAGATAGATTGCAATGAACAGGCCTAGGGATGAGTTAGGCAAATGTACTGACTGGTATTCTTTGTACATGACAGGTCCCTTTTATTCATCCTGCTTTCCATTTTCCTGCAGCTGTTCCTTCCTGACTCACCTGTTTTCCCCTTTCAGCCTTTCCCCTAAACATCCTATAATAAGTTTTTCACTAGTCCACAGGCCCTTCCTCAAGTACCTCATAATGCTCATGCTAATCTTGATTCACCCTTCTTATCATTTACAAAGTTCAAGCTGACCTTCTTTAAGGCTAGGCTATGCCTGAGTAGTTTTGTTAATGGCCTATCCATCAGTGGCTGAAGAGTTCAAGTCTTCATTATTGTCTCTGTCATCACCTGCCTGTTAGATTTGTATATCTTCATGTTTAATTTATCACTTTATTTTTTACTTGTAATTTCATTTACGCTGAGTAGACCTTAAACAGAGAAGTTAATGAAGCAGATGCTCTCATATTCCACATATCATACCACAATTTCAGGCAAGTCTGGAGGCCCTGAACTGCCAGGCCTGTGGGCTCTTCATAATAGTGCAAAACCATGTTTGTCAGGCTACATTTAACATTCCATCAGGGAGTTGCAGTAGCAGGGCTGCTCCTTAACAGCAAGGAAGCCCAAAGCCAAGGGTCACCCCAGTGCGGGCAGTGTCCTCACTGACAGGGCACAGTCCTGCAGAGTCTGAGCACGGAAGGCAGAGCCCAGGGCTGGTAACAGGGACTACTGACAGTCCAAGAATGGCAAATGAGTCAAGGCCAAGATCTTTCCAGGAGGTCAGGAGCAAAAGGAGACAGGACAAGAGACGTAAGAGGAGACAAGGCTGCAACGTGGGAGACCAAACCTAAGACAAGGTGCAACAGAGGTTCAAGGGACCCATCTAGGAGATAAGCTACCTGAAACACAGGACCAAGATATATCCAGGAGGCAGTTCCAGAGGCAGGGCTGTGCACAGGCACTCCTACAGTCTAGCTCAGGGCGAGACTGAGTGCCCAGGCCTGAGTTTAAATGAGCCCCTGGGCTCATTTGTGTGGATGTGGGTCCCAGGTTAGGATGGTCAGAGTCACTGAAGTCTATTAGTGCCCTCAAGGGCTGTGATACATTCTTTCTGAAATCACACCAGATCACTTATTCATAGTGAATACATGAATGCATGAAATATCTGATGGATCAGCATTTAAATTAACTTTTTTACCAGATGAGAGAGTAATCCAGCTTTATAAAATAAAAGTAGCTATTATTCACTTATGAAACTATTAATGGTGGCAAAAATACTTACACATGTGAGTACACAAAACCAGGAAAAATAAGAAAATAATACTTTTATAAATAATGTTCAATATATTGTACCATATCCATAACTATAAATAGTAGTGTAGTAAAAATGTAATGTACAGAACTTCAAATCCTATTAATAATGCATCACCTTTCTTACCAATATGTCTAGAAGAACCACAAATCAAACACTCTCTAAAAATATTATGAGCTAAGAAATTGTGGAATTAAAAGTATGTGCTTTATACCACACTGTTTATTCACTTCCACCTTGTTACACTCAGTCATAGCTCTGTCCTTTATGGAGCAGTCTGGGAAGGGAAGATGTTATTCACACTTGACTGTCAAGAGTATAGTGCATTTCTCAGATGGAATGCATAGTAAATGAACATATTATAGATGGTTGTGACCATCTACAGCAATATTAATCCATGGGCAGATGTCTCAAATCACATTAAGATCTCCAAAAGTAGCATTTATACCAACAGCAATAAATGAATGAAAAAAAGTAATGAAAAATGCTTCTGTTCTGAAAAACACTATTTATGTAGTTGCTGTAGTTCATCTGTAGCCTCTTCCAGTCACCTAGCAACGTCCCTGCTGGAAGCTAAATGGGGCTGTAATGCTCATGTGTATCTGCAAATGAAAGTGAAGAACTGCCTTTCCATTTTTTCTTCAATCTACAACTAGCAAGGTGGACATCAGTTTTCTGGGAAGGTATGTTTTTTCTGATAATCACCTATTATTAAGTGCTGCTGACCAACATTAGAAGATATTTTGGTATGATGAGTTTCAATTATAGTTACACCCTAAAATTAACTTATTCTTACACACAAGGAAGTGGCACAAGTGAAGCAGATGAGATAAAAAACCCCAAATCCAAACCCAAGTAGATACCATAAAAAAAGTGAAGTTTTCCAAGATATCCTTATTTCTAAGGATCCTTGTGTATTTATTTATTTAATTACCTGGGCCATTGCTGCTCAAGTCCCATAAAATGTAGTATAGTTTTTTAAAGAAAATTGTAAAAGTATGGTTGTTTACAAGATCATTAAATCCTGAACAATTAAGTTGTTATGAGGATACATACTTTTGATTTGTTCCTATAACTTTATCGAAATCTCTTTTCACAAAAAGGAAGTGCTAGTGAACAATGTTTTGAAAAAAAGGAAATGAGATTTCTTTCTTTTTTCTTTTTTTGGCCATAAGAGCAGTAATACTGCTGATAGCTCAAAACTATGCCCCAGGAATCAGATCTATTACCATTTTTATAACTATAGGACCTTATTAAAAAATTAACTTATATGAAATTTTGAAAACTTCCTTTAATAAAAGGGTTATGACATTTTTGAAAGAGGTAAAGATGAATCCAAATCTTTAACATTATTCATCAACATAATTCTTTCTTGCATGGACCTGAATTCTTCAGAGCCTAGTTAGTCTTAAAATTAATCCATAATTAACAGAATTCTACTTCATTAAATGAATCATGACATTTACCAGGCATAAATACAAAAAGCCGCAGAAAAGCAAATTATTAATATTCAGATGGTGGTAATAAAAGAGAGATCATTCTCTCTAAGTTTTGTGTCTGTTTTAATAATAAAAGCATGCTTCTCAAAAACATCATCCAAATTCCTAGGACTTTGGTGGCTACTGCAATTTTATGTTGTATTTTTTTTCATTTTATTTTTTTATCATTCTAACAGATATTTTAGCTTTCTGGTTTGTTTTTTTGGTGGTTTTTTTTTTGTTTTTTTTTTTTTCTGCAAAAAATTCATTTGCTCAAAGTAAATAGAAATCTAGATTTATGATCTGGGAGACAAAAAAACTGTAAATAAATAGGTTGTGAAAAATTTTACAAATAATTTTTTAACCAATGTTAAACTTGAAATTAAGTCTTCTCCAAACATTCCTCTTTTCAAAATGGAGTTAAAAATGCAGGCAGAAGTGATGAAGAAAGTGCTTACTATCAGTGCAAGGTACTGTATTTGGAGAGTTTGTTTTATTTTTTATTATAACTTTGTTCAGTTTAGGTGTGTAGAAAATTTTTAGCTTGGACGTTGTTTGGTCTCTATTCAGGAAAACACCTGACACTAACTAACTGGAATCTGTAAAATTATTCACTTTAATCTGTTCTCCTTTTAGTGTCAGCTTCTGAAAATTGCATCTTCAGTTTGGCTTTAAAAGGCTTGGTTGCTCTGATTTAGGCTCGCAGAACCAAATTTTTTCCACATGCGAATTCCATGTGTGCTTATTTCAGGTACTTACAACACTAATGGATTTTCAGTTCTGAGATATATCTCTGCTCATACAGCTGGCAGGACCCAACCGATTTTTTCAACAAAAATTTTGCACACAGAAATAAAAGTCAAAGGAAAATTTCTTTGTAAAGAAGTTGCAAGGTTCTCCAATAATATCAACAGTTTTTCTGCTTCAAACACCTGCGAGCATCAGTTACCTCACACAGTGGTGTCAGGTTTTCCAGTTTTCATTTAAATTTCCTATATAAATTTTAATTAACTACATCATGTTGTTTTATGCTTTCATTCATGTTGCATTGTTTGAGCAATGCATTTTCATAGGCAAGATGAAACAAGAATTTAATATCTTTATGTTAAGAAAACTCTAAAAAATAATGCATTCTTCCTCTTCATCTTTGGAGATTTCACTTATCAGAGGGAAATGTTGGTTTACATGGGAAAATCTCAGATAATGTCAAAAAAATGCTGAAGCAAATCTAAGATGACATTAAGTGGGTTTGAATATATTCATAACTCTTGCAACAAAAAAGTCTTGTCAATTTTGTTACTTAAAATTTATGGATTCAGTCCCACAAAATATATAGATTTAAGCAGTGCAATCCTTAGTTACAAACTGGGAAAAGTCACTCCTGTAGCTCCTAAAGAAACTGCTGTTAGTGAGCAATATGCTGAACACATATGATCCAGGTCCACTGCTTCCGCTATCTGCAGCTGCACAGTTTGTAGCAGTTATCACTGCATCTGGAAGAAAGGTGGCTGAGAACAAATGAACAAAAAAGAAGTATCCTGAAATGAAAAAAGTATTGCTACTCACAGATATCATAATGCTCATTGCTCAGCTGATGCTGGTTAAGGTAGAATTCTTCCCCTCAAAGTAAGACATCATCCCTTCTTTCATTGCCAAGATTATTTTCAAAGAAGGCTAAATTGATTGTCTGATTGGTTTATTCTTTCTCCACACCCTGTCAGCAAAATAAAGGATCCTTAACTAATATTGAACGCCCTTAGCAGGTTATAGTGGTATTGAATATGGACATAATCAGATTTTTCTTGCCTATAGATAGTCTGGTTTAATCTATGTACTTTGAGACAAAGGGAATGCTTAAGTTCACATACATACAGAACATATACAGTACATATAGATATGTGTATATATACTCAAAGACAGAGAGAGTTTAAAAGTAGAAATTCCAGAAGAATATTCCAGGAGCACGCTGCTGATTAACAATATTGTGCATATTTGCAAAACCGCTGGCATGCTTACTGAGGTAGTGTGAGCATTAAGAATGAATCAAATGTTACTACACCCACCAATCTCTCAGGTGCAACAGTACACAAAAAATATTTCACACACTTGCATTCATTATTAGGGAAATATAACTGATTTCACTAAGAAATAAAGGCATACCATATTTTCTCCTTTTTTTAAAATGAGCTCTTTTAAAATGTTTTGCTTCATATTTGAACTATTAATCTTAAAAATCCCATCAGAAAATCAAATACAGATGAATAAACTCAAAAACTATTCAGGGCTGACTAGTGCAAATATTGAAATATTAATGTACTCTTAAAAATTATGTATATTTGCAGTAAAATCCAAATATTTTTTTAAGGTTGCTTGGCTACTTTCCCTTTTTAAAGCATTAATATTAAAAAAGGTGAATAAATCATCTGCAGATGGTTTAAGTCTGGAATAACGGCACCCTTATCCATTAGTAACATATGGTGTGTGTTAATACAATGTTAATATAATTCCTATATTACTAGGGACAGATTCATATATATTTAGTAATTGTAAGGAACTAGTCAGAATCTGATAGGTTAGATGGAAGTATATCTGCTGAGGGTCTAATTTGCAGGAGCTGCAGCCAGAACTCTATAGATGCACTAGTGTCACTGAACCATGTTTACCATGACAGAATAAAGGGAACAGAAAGAAAGGTACAGTTGGGCATTTACTTGAAAACAGTTGAAATTTTGCAGCATTCAACATACTGTAGATTACATTTTGCGTTTACCAGAAGTGTGTTGTAACATTTCTACTACCTCGCTATTTTTATTGTTCAGCTTTTGTGTGCTTGCAGCACCATGATTTATTATCTGCTACCAGTTGTTCTGCAAAGTAAATCTCAATCCAACTAATTTTCTTCATTAGCTCTTCCCCTTGTTTCTCTCCTTCACCCTGAATTTCCCTCACTAACCTTTCCTTTTAATTTTCGTTTCGTCTTTAAACATTGTATGCAAAATGTGTCCTCTACAGTTTTAAGAGTAAAATCCCCAGGCGTTCACCTTTCCATTCTTCAATAAAACTCCACTTGCAAAGAGTGTAACTATCTCAGCATGTTATTAGTCAGTGTTGAGAAAAAGAAACGCTGCAGTGCTAAATGGAGTCATTAAAATGCCTAGTGACAACAAGGAGTGCTTGAGGAAGCTGGAGTTTCCTATTTGCTAGTTAGGGCCGTCTTTCTTTTGTGGAGAAGACAAAAAGAAAATATTCAGTATTTGCCAATTTTCATTCTCCCCCATTGCATGCTTGTGCCCTGATTTTATTCTCCTTCTGCAGCTTCGTACCCACTGCTGGAAAACTGACAAGTCTCGTTCACATTCCTTTAAGTCAATGGGAGTTTTAACATCAGCTTCAACAAGGAAGTGGTTCTCTACCCATAAAGCGTTCTTTGTCTCAATGAGTGTTAAGTGCATCAAGCCTATGTCTGCTTGACCAGTGCCCTGTTACAAAGGGATAATGTAGGTGGATCTAAATAGGCTAGTCTGGGTACCATCAGAAGAAATAAATGTGTTAGCAGAGCAGTCAACACAGGCTTAATTGACCCTGATGAGAAGCAGGATGTTTTATCTTGAGCCACATAGGGTGCTTGTTCAGCTGCTCTGCTTCCAGCAATTCAGTCAGCTCCTTCAGAGCTGGGTCCTGTATTACGATATCACACCGCACCATGTAGATACATGCTATTCATGAAAGTAACAGCACCCTTATTGGATTCCAGGTGGTGCATCAGTTCCAATAGCATATTTTACATTCATCTACTGAATGTATTTGGTTTTGGTTTTAATTTTTGAGGAGATGGTGGTTCATATGTAAACATCATATGCAGTGAATTACTCTTTTGGCAGAGCTTAAAATATAAGAAACAAGTTAATGGACACATGAGCCTTGTGCTTGTTTCCTCCTAATAATAGAAATCTTAGAGGGATTAGAGGAATTTCAGATTAAATTTAATTCCCAAGTCTTCAAACAATTCCCTTAAAGTTGTTTGTTAAACAGAAACATCAATCAGATACATGAAGTACGGAAAGTGTATATAGGAGAAGACAATGGAATTGAAAAAAATAAAGAAGTTGAGCATTTTTTTAACATAAACCTCTCATTTTTATGTACTGAAATAAACATGGAGTGTATGTTTGTGCAAGTCTAAGAATTAAGAAAAAAAAAAAAAAGAGTCAAAATTGTGGTCACCGAATGTCCCAATTGCTAATTTTGACCTCATGGCTGCATCTCTCACTGGACACTCATTTTAACCTTCCTGTCAAATCATTTAGTTCAATTTACACTAAACTAACTGACAGAATAAATTATACAATGTAACCTTAAGCAAGGAACTGTTAAGACAGTTTGTATATCCTGTCGTTAAGCATCTGCTATTAGGAGTGTTACTACAGGTTGAGCTAGAATATCCAGACTGGACAAAAAGAAGTGACTGATAATAGTTCCATCTGTCATGAAGTTAGGGGAAAATTTCCCACATTAGAGGAATCACATTAATAGCATAAATATATTTATTTGTTCATTTCTGAATCTTTAGAGAGTAAATTGGACTGTAGACATAACTTCCTTTGATGAATGATGATCATCAAAGCTAAATTCTTGATCTTGTGCTTATTGTATTCTAACCTCAGATTGTACATACAGCACCATTTTAAAGATGATATCTTCTGGCTCATGTTCTGCACTGTGTAACCAAAGGGTGTTTTTTGCATAATGACCACTCTTTCTGCTGAGTTATGCAGGTTTTCTTTTGTAGTTTTACTGAAATTATGCTTTCTTTTTTTAGGGAAATTGTATGGAGAGCACTGACACACTTATCCTTTGCACTTTTTTGAAACATTGATGATTAAATGCTTAACTTGGTTTAGATGTCATATAACTGCCAAATTAGACCTTCTCATTAGCCTTTTCTATCCATAGATCAAAACCTCTAAAACTCAGAAAAGAAACCACAAGGTCAATGTCACTCAAGAATCAAATAGTTTTTCAGCATGTTTTTTTTCATAAGTGTGAGATTTTCTCATACACAGGATTTTTTTTATTTTTTTTTTTTTAAGCATACTCAGTATTAACAGTCATGGACACTTGAGCTGAGATTCATCTACCCTAATTGTAGACACCTACAGTTAGATGTGCATAAGTCAGAATTACTCAGCTTAGTCCTCTTTTGTCAGTCAGTTGCTCCCCTTCGAGGTGCCTACTCATCTGCACTGACTATAAAGGTAGAGATAAATTCCACCTCTCCAGTCAGTGATCAGTCCTGAGCATGATCCATGTAAAGTAACCACTGACAAATCTATTTTCCTTGTGGATATCTCCTGTCTGCAGAGGTCACCTCAGCCTTTATGTTGCATACAGAAAGAATGCCAGTAACAACTTCAAAAATAAGATAAAACTAACCTCTTTCAAGTAAGGACTTTGAATTACACATTTAAGTCGTCAATTAGAATATAAAGTATTAATAATTTTCTTTGAATTCACTGCCTTTTTGATCTGTACTTGGTCTTTCATTCAACTGTTTTCTTACTCAATACTTTCGATTGTGGATAATTAAGATATACCCTTGGCAGTTTTTTAAATCTATCTTACTGTAATGTATTTTAAAAAAATACAAAAATCCAGTAGTGAACTTCTTATTTGTATTTTTGCTTTCATAGCTTAGTCCATCTGTTCTTATGAAAATAAAAAAATATTGACAAATGAGGAATATTGATGATTTTCCTGTGCCTGCCAAAACTACGATGGTTAGTCATCAGATGCTGTCATTCCCTGATCTAATGCAAATATGCTAAGAAAACTGAAGAGCAGACATAGCTTGAAGCAACATGAATCAGTTGTGTTATTACTGTAGATAAAATCCCCTCCCTCCTTGTTTTCCTTCACATACATCCTCAGTGCTGCATAACACAAGGAAAAAAATCATTCCCATTTTCAAAATCCCAAATTGAGTTACTGTGTTATCAACACTGAACTTAACATTTTCAAAGATTATCTCTGTATTGTGTAGAATATTTAGCACACATGTAAACATTTTTCAAACATAGATCCTTAATGCACAGGAAAAATCCAAGTGGCATTTCACAGTAACAGATTCTAGTAACAGACAAATAGTGGCAAATTTCATAAACATCCATTTTTGTTTTGTGGGTTTTTTTTGTGTTTCATTTAATATTAGAAACTTTGGAGTTCATTTATTAAAAATACAGAGTTCATATTAATAAAAATAGATTCTAATTTGCTCTAATTTATGATCTAGTTCTATATAAATTGCAGCCATGAACTATAAAGAAAAACAGAATTTGAATATACTAATGCCAAATTAAGATGTGCTGAAGAGTGCATCTACAGATTAAAAAGTAATCAAGCACTAAGTGTAGGAATATATATAGTTTAGAATGATTTTTTTCTAATTATTCGACTATATCTCACAACACTTTGATAGTAGTAAATGTATTTTTATCTTGTCATAAGTCACAGCTTAGCACTTAGATTGGTCATCACTGCATATGAAGGTAGATTAAACTGTAAAATCTCACTATATAATTGGCAAGATTTTCACAAAGATGCTGTGTTAAGGAAGTAATAAAAGCAAAAATCTTAGTTGCACATAAAGGATATGTACTTCAAGTATAAAAGAGGTGGCATGCATCATCTGTTGTCATCCCTGGAAAGTTACAGCACACGTTTGGTTGCCTGGAGACTTATTGCACTGGCCAAACAATCTAGAAAGACTAGAGAGGTTTTGTTGAGAGCATCAGTCAATTTCAGACCACCAGCAGTGGATATTTGTACACATAAGGAAGTTTTAATGCCAAATAGCACTGTCTTTGAAAGCTATAAGCAAGCTCATCCACTCAGGAACATAATTTTAAATGATGAGATGAAGACACAGAGTACAGAAAATGTATTTTAAGTTATCTACATTTGTACACAGGTGATATTATTTCCATAAAAGAACATTTTAATTTAAATTAAAACCCCTGATCCACTGTTTAATTTGAAACTGCTTACCAAAATTGTACTAAACCCAAGGAATTTTCACATAGAAATTTGAATTCTGAGATATAAATAGCAGGAGGTGACTTCTCATTTATTTAGCAGCAGTAGTTCAATCACACAATTTTATGAAAAGCACTTGAGAGGAATCACAGCCATCACTAGTCAATATGAGCAGGGTACACTCTATGCAATCTATCAACTACAGGTATTTAATTTACAACTAAATTTTAGGTACTTAGTAAATCGTCCTAAAGTAAATCATATGATTGCATAGCCAGTTGAGTGGGACCTTGAAGCAGTCTAGAAGGAAATTTTCTTTGTATAAATTTAAATTCATATTGATCAATACTAGTGAATATTGGCAATTACAAAGCTTTTGGAAGGAAATTAAGTTTCAAGTTTGCAGTTATAAACCAGTGTGTATTATCTGGGGACTGGAAAGAAACTTGACTTACATGCATAATAAGAGAGGATTTTTTTTAATAAGGCATAATCTTGTCCTTTCTATTCTAAAGTACTCAGAATTGAATTATTTCGGATTGAAGATTTCAGATTTTATTAGACCTACCTGAGAAACTTCAAGTCTTCACTTTCTTATGCAAAATGTTAGCCTTCCTACTGTTAAAAATAGGTAAATGTTTTCCAGTATTTTTTTTTTCAAGTATTTCATTCATTCTGCCTCATTGAAAGATCACATGAATTTTTCATAGGACTCTTAAAATAAATGGTCTCATTTAATAATGCAGTTTTAAAAACACAGTTGACTCCATATTGATGTGCATCCAGGTTTTAAGGTTTTAGGCCTTTAAATATATGATGATGATGAAAAACATGTGGGTGGATTTTGATTTTGAGTTTTTTTACATGCTTGTTTTTCAGTTTAGGAAACTGAGGTATTTGATTCAAAAACCTCCTGACAGGTAACAATTACCAAAAATTAGCCCTTCCATAGTAATTTCTCTTATCATGTTCCTCAGTGTCTTTTGGAAGAAGAGACAATAGGAAGAGCACGCAATGGAGGCTAAACTATTTCACATTTACAATGGGGTAAAAGAATACATATGTGCATTTGTCACAGTTTAACTAGTAACTTAAAGTTTACATTAAAGATTCAAGTTATAGAGAAGTTGGATGCCATTCAGTTCTGTCAGTGTCAGTGTCAAATCTATCACTACAGTAAATTTTTAATTTTCATTTAAATTCATGAAGATAAAAACAATAGATAAAACTCTATTCCTTTGGTTTAACTTAATTAAAAAAGCAAATAAAAAAAAAACAGTACAAATGTTTTATACATACCATATATGTTTTGGTGATGCTGTTTCTTCTGATGCTTTCAGTAGCTTGTTGCATACAAGTTATTTGGACAGAAGATCTGTAGTGTTCTAACAAGAGGTTACTGGCTTACTGAAATATTTATTTGAAATTGTAAACTACTAAAAAATGGATTAACATAACTGCAGTTCTAGATGAAGGAATAAGTTTTTGTTACTTCTTTTTAAGTAGCAGACACCGTTTCTTCAGAACAAGGGTTAAATTGGTGCTAAACCCTAAAGACTTTCTTCTCTTTTTTCTATTCATCATCAAAGGCTTTTTTATTTCCCTCTCATTGCTGCTGTTGCTAGTAATATTGAACAGTTTCAAAGACAGTTTGTCTACCCTGTCCGTAATACTACTACAGAAGAAACTATATTTGGGAATAACTCATAACTTTTAGGGATAACTCATAACTTTTACTTAGACTGACTAAACTAGTCAAAAACAGTAGACAGTGACCAAGTCATATCCAAGAAGTTTATAATATAATTTCTAGCATATTTTTAATAATAATTCAATTTAAATCCTAGACTGAAACCCTCTAGATTTTCTTTTATTTTAACGTTCACATATAAACTACAAATAATTTTAAACACCTAGTTTATATTTATTTGTCAGATTTGCTTACGAATTAGTTGGCAGCTTCTTACTTCTTACACTTTGTGTATTTGTTCTATAATATTTTCCACTACCACTTCAGTTTGATGTAGATCCTTTGATGAGTCAGATACAAAGATGTTGTGAAGTGAAAACCTCTACAAGGTCTCTAAGAATGAACACAAATGGACCTTTTTTAACTGTTGTGGCACCATTTTCTCTGTTATTATTTTACCATGTTTGCATACCTTGACTTCCCACTTACAAATCCCAGCTGAAAACAGTGTTTATTGCTTCAAAAATGCAGCAGAAAAACAGAATGAAGCCCACCTTAATTAGAGCACTACAAACATTTCAGATGTTTAGCTTTGGATTAGTCAGAAGGGGAAACTTAGTCTGCCCAAAATCACCCTGGTTTTGGGGGAGGTTGTTTAGCTTTTTGGGGGGGCTTTGTTTTTTTCTAAATATAGGTAACCATTTTCAAAAATCTACAGAACAAGAACTAGTGCATCTAAATTAGTACCTTCTTCTGTTTAGTGATTCTAAAAAGCATTTAAATGCTTCCAAAGGATTGATCCAGCCACTCATGATTATGCCAGCCTCCCTTTCTTTCACTAAGATAAACACCAAACAAAAAGTAATGGTCAGCAGAGTGTAGACCCATAGCATAGCAGGGCAAATTTGTCCATGAAATCAAGATTCCAATGAACATATCATGAATATTCTCACCTAGATTTCTCTGCCTTCCTGTTCTCACGAGTTCTTCCCTATTTTACAATTGCAATTCAGTTCAGAAAAACTTTCTTTTTTTTCTTTATCAAAATAGTTTTTCTTAATTTATTCTAAGAAACTACTGAACAGTGCATATTCTACTAGGTGTGTTTTCCAATTACTCATTTTAAGTAGTTAAAATATCCTTTTTGACCTAAACTTATGCCCTGATATTTTCCCCTTATATGTGTACAACCTTTCAGCAGAATTAGATTTATTTACTTTCCAGTCCACGGAGCAATTATTTCCAACCACATACAATAACTCCTCCTTTTTCCATTGTTGCACCATCCTAAGCAATGAAGAAAAAAAAAATTACTATTCCTGTCACGTAAGCTGTACCACCAAATCTGTTATTTCATCTCAGTCACAATCAACTAATATCACTTTCAGCTCTTCCTGTTCATCCAGTGTATTACCTGGAGAAGTATACAAACATTGAAGGTATTTGGGAAATATACCTATTATCCTCCTTTCTCTCTTTTAAACAACCATATTATAAATACTCCTTTACTCCATAGGTTCAGGCCACTTCAGAGTTTGTTATAGCCTATGCTCGTGTGAGGGTTTTTGTTAATTTTCTAATTTTCTTTTTAAAGGATCCACTATACTGAAGCGGGATCGGGTTTTGCTCATATTGTAAGAAAGCCAAAGTGTTTCAGGCTGAAGGAGGAAAAACTCTCAATATTAGCCAGCTAGGCTAATATTGCATGACTTATGTGCAACTGTTCTTCTCTGAGAATAACCCTCAACTGGGCAGTTTAAAGACAGCTCAAGTTCCAGAATTATTAATCTTTGCTCACAGATTTGTATAGTAATTTTTGATCCATTCAAGATAATTTCTGGGGGTATCCTCTCACACTTAGTGGAGCCTAGAAACCAGGATTGCTGGACAATTACTCTAAGAACTGGACTATTATAGAAAAAATGTGCATCATCAGCACTGCTCTCAATATTTTTTGCATTTTTGATCACATACGGATTTGTATGGAATTTTCTGGGATTCAGGTCTGTTCCCTTAACCTTGTTCACAAAAGAGCGGTAAGATAGAAAACCATTCTTTTTCCTGGAAGAGGTTTTTGTCAACACTCTTGGGTACCTGAAAGTATATACTTTGGGAAATCTGAGGCTAAGCATAAAGAGGAGAGTGAGGAGAAATGTATTTGGGTCCCTGGAAAGTAGGTGTTAAAAAAATTCTTTGATGAGCTTTGTGAATTTTGTGTGCCTAAGTCCCAACTTGTGCAGAATGTGGACAGACTGATTACTGCCGTTAAATTATCATGTGCCAGAGAATATTTCTACTCACAGGAACTCATCTATGTTTACTTAAAAAATTGTTGGAATGGTCCCTCACATAGCCTTGGCTCATGACAGCTATCCATGTCTGAGATTGGTTTGGAAACTGGCTGTTCCCATTTTCTTTTCCCAATAGGTAATTTATTGGGTCATGCAGCCTTTGAAGGTAAAAGACTTTAACAGTATTAAAGTGTTTTGTTCCATGCCAGCTGGCCTCCAAACAGAGAACAGACCTTGGCATATTTAGTTTGCTAATATGGACATGTACCCACTGCATGCAGTGTTTTCTTTTCAAACTTGATTGGAGGAAAGAGGAGCTTTCAAAGCAGTGCCATATAGAAGCTGCTAACAGTGTCCACTCAATAAATTTTAAAATAAGGAAATTAAAAGTTGCTTGGTGGTCTTGTTTGGTTTTTTTGTTTGTTTTTGTTGGTTTTTTTTATTAATATTTCTTTTACTATTGTTCTTGGTTTATGTATTACTTTCCTTTAAAAGAGAGTGACTGGGACAGAAGAAAACCTCTAGAGAAATTGCTTCTTCCTTGGTGAACAAGTAGGCATGCCCCAGGAGAGATGTTCCAGAACCTGGAAAGTGGCAACTACATAAAATACAATTATTAGAAAGTGTGAAAAGGGCTCAGTAACACTAGGGAGTCTGGAGTAGCAGCAGAGCGCAGATGCTGAAAGAGAGTAACAGGAAAAACACACAGTCCAGCTACCATGGGGATGGAAAGAGAAAGTAATGAAGGACCAGAGTTTTCTTTTGGTGGTTGTCCACAAGCTAGAAACAACAGACTGTAATGAAGCCTGAAAGTATAACCCATGTTGCAAGGACAAAATAGGCAGAGAAAATTATAAATTATTCAGTTACATTCTTTTTTCTGACCTAGTCTCCTCAAACTTTCTCTGTTTAAAAATGTTTGGGTTTGGTTTTTGTTTTGTTTTTTTTTTTGTTGTTTTTTTTTGTTTCTTTTAGTTTTTCGGGTTTTAGGTTTTAGTTTTTGTTTTTTGTTTTTAGTTTAAATGCCTTGTGGCCTTTTTTGAGAAACACACTGTAAAAGAGCTAGTCAGATCCACCCGAAACTCTGGTTTATTCAGGGTCTTTTTATTTATTGTTTTATAGATTGGCGTGAAATGGGGCTGGAAAGGAATTGAAGAAGGCAATCTAATCTAGAACCTACCCAAAGATAGGATCAGCTATATGTAACCATTTCTGAAAGATGTTTTTCTAAATTACTGTTAAAAAGTGTAATCAATGCAGATCTCACAACTTTCCTGAAATTGTAAGTTTTAAACTGTCTTTATCATTAAAATATCTGTTTCAAAAGTCTCTTTCAGTGCATTTTAACCCTGTAACTTCTCAGTCTATTCACAGAAGACAAAAAAAGATATCTTTTTCCTTTTCACTTTACCCTTGGGTTTTTTTGTTTGTTTGTTTGAAGGTATTTTTTGTTTATTTTTAGCTTTTGTATCTCTATTAAGTAACCTTGTTTTTTCTTCAGAAGAATAGAATAGAAAAGGATAGTTCAGTTGGCAGGGACCCACAGCGATCATCTAGTCCAACTGCCTGACCACTTCAGAACTGACCAAAAGGTAAACCATATTATTGAGAGCATTGTCCAAACGCCTTAGACACTGATGTGTTTACGCAAGTCATGCTTGTTAGATGTTTATGATTATTGCCACTATTCTTTTTGAAAGTCTTTTCAGTTGTTCTATATGCCAGAAATGAACATAGTATTCTACCACCAATTTATAAATGACATTCCTTTTTTTCCGCACACATGCGTACAGACTCATACGTCATTGAATCATAGAATTGCCTAGATTGGAAGGGACCTTTCAGATCATGACATTTTCAGATCACTGACAAAAACCATCATCATAGACCAGATATACATATGCATTTGTGTTCACTTATACAAATTCTTCCTAGAATTTTAGGAATTTAAGATTATTTCAGGGGTTTTGTTTATTTTTTTGTTTATTGGGTGGTTGGTTGTTTTTTTTTTTTTTTTTTTGGTTTTGGGTTTGGTGGTTTGGTTTTTTTTTGGTTTAGATAAAAGTGGTGCTGTTAGTTGATCAAATTATTCCAGGGGCTGAATTTTTAGGAAAATAATAGATATCGAAGACTCATGATAAAACTGAGAGAATAGACAGTGTTCAGTATACAAAATCAGACTGATATCAGTAAGAGAAATGCTACCATGGGTACATTAGTGCAATATCTAGTTTTAAGTAAGCAAGTTGCAGTATTTTCTCTATGATGAAATTATAAGAAGAGTATGAAAATGTCATCAGTAAGAGGCCCTAGAGATACAATAAAATAATACTTCTGCACTAAAAAATCATCTTTCAAATGTTCTGACAAAACCACAGTCCTATAAGGGGACACCAGTCTATATAACAACAAAACCAGTAAACTCGTCAACTCCATTTGACTCGTGGACTTCTATTCCACTTCTAGAAGTGACCCATCACTTCTATTCCAACGTATTTATATGTACACACTAGAATACTAGTGCACACTTTAAGGAAGATCATTTCAACAGTTGATGGCATAATGATAGAATAAAGCTTACATTACCAAAATAAACAACAAGTTTCTGAAACTGAAATGCTATAGTTGATGGAATTTTAAGTCCTCTAATCTTTTGCAATGTATTTACAGATTTAATAAAGAAAGCTAAACCAATGAGTCATGGAGTGCAATACCAAATTCAATGCTGGTTTATGTTGATCAATTTTATAATTTGTTTAAAGCAATTAAACTTCTTTCGTGATTTTTGTCTGCTGCATGATGTTCCTTTAAGTCGACTTGCTATTCATTTAATTATAGCAGGGAGACAGACATTCAAATTAAATTAAATCCAAATACTTTGACACATGGTGGGCCTTTAGCAGCTGCTAATGTGAAACACCAAGTTGAACTGAATCTAAACAAGAGTTTTATAAACCCTCCCCAAATTAAATTGCTTTCCCTAGTGCTTCTGCTGTTATTTTTACTTTCCCTTCCCCAGAAAAATCTTTCAAGGGAAAAAATTCCTAGCTAGGTAGTATTAATTTTTTTGCGTCTGTGACAGTGGACACAATCTTACCCACTAGCGGAATCACCCAATATGTTGGGGTTTTTTGCATTGTTATTACCCATATTTTTATTCTTCTTTAGGATCAGTTTTCATAATTGGGCTTGTCATATTTCAAAATAAATGCACTGTACTGTGACATAATTATTAACTCTAGAAAAAACTAAATCAATTCCTAAATTTACATTTGAACTATTAGGTGCATTTGTGTCCTTTCTACAAGCAGAAGAATCAAACAAATCTGTTTATTCAACATGCTAATCACATGCAGACCCGTTTTCTCACATTTGCTATTTACAACACTTGGTGTTTATAACATCTCTGTATCATGAATAGAATTTATCTATTAAGAATTCTCATAGTATTATTGTAAGTCTGAAAGTTTGTTTGTTTGGTTTTTTTTTTTTCTCTGAATCTCTCTACATCAGGGATCAACAGAAAATGTGACATATTCATCTTTTAATAAAAAGATCTGGCTTGCATTATTGCAAGGAACAGCAAGATATCAGGACTCAGTTAAATAGTGATAACTCCAAACCTAAAGATTAAAGAAAAGAAATTTTAAAAATTATTTTAAGAAAATCTTTTGATTTTGAGGGGCAATACTTTGCTTTTGAATGGACTATTAAATATCTGGCTGTGAGGAGGAACACCTTGCTACAACAGACATTTTTGTGGGCATGTGGATCCCTTAACTGACAGCACTTCACTCAATGGGTGAATCAGATTAAACGGAAAGATGGAGTTTATTTCAATTTCTAAGATGATATGAGATATGAAAGAATAAGAAAGTAAAAGGGGGGATTAAATAAAAGAGAATGTTTATTTCTAATAATGTCTTGGAACAATCTCAAAAAATATAAAGTAAAAATTTTCAGCTGCGGACTGTTTATGTGATAGGAAGCTGAAGTACCATACTACTTCTCAGTATTACATTTACCCCAGTTTTTTGACTAACAAATCACAGTAAGTATTCATTAACTAGTTAACTATTCCCAGTATCATCATTAAAGTGTGCATATCTTTCCTAGTTTCACTGTATGATTTTCAATATTCATGGGAGAAGCATGAAGTACAGCTGATTTTTCTTTTCATAGATGATTAAACTTGTTCCACTGATGTTAGTACTTTGATTTTAATCAAATATAATATATGTAATATTCTTATATCTGATAAATTTATATGGTATATACAATATATGCACATATCACACAAACTGCTATTTTCTAAGTAAGCAGTACTAAGTGGTTTATGGTTTCATGCTCTGTGGTTTCTATCTGCCAGAATAATGCTTTATTTAGACACAGAACTGAAGATACATTTTTTTAAACAAAGGAGATATGCAATTTTCTATGGCTCCTGTATGCCTCGTCAACATGGCTTTGACTGAAGCAAACCCATGGGGACTTCAGCAAGTCTCAGAGCAACCTAGCAGTCAGAACTGGAGCACAGTTCTGGTATCTTTGACTTCCCTTTCTGTCTCTGAAACATATTGAGCTACATATTAACTATCTATACATTTTACCTTGCATATTATGTTTATTGCAAAAGTTTATGTTGAACACTTTCGTCACAAATAATTTATTAAATGTGTGCTAGCTGAATTACTCTATCACTTCAGAAAAACATTGAAAAGACAAAATTAAGCCCTTCAGTAACTCCTTAATCACCAAGACCAACTCTTAAATGCATATTTGCAAGAAGCTTATACTTCTGTCAGTTGGTGGTTTTACCTCCTTATGAGATGACTATTTTTTCTCATTTTTCCCCTTTAATTAAAAGGTATGTTGCCAAAAGTCTGTTAAGACAAATTTATAGAGTACCCTGTAGAGCTTTCTAAAATTTTATTGCTGAAATTAAGAAACCATAAAGCTTTCACAGGGTGTTGACTTTGTTTATGTAAAAGCGAACAGGAAACTATTCATTTCTATGTCACCTGTAATGTCCAGACAGTTGGAAAGATTTGATTATGCTTTTCCTCAATAATTCTCTCATTAACAAAAACACATAAGAGGTGAACAATTTATCTTCTCATTTAATAAAAAAAAAAAAAAAAGAAAAGCAAAACCAGACTAAACTTTGTGGTATGCAAAAACAAAGACTAAAAATAATTCTTAATTCGAGTATCAATATTAATTAAAGTTTTATACAGTCTGCCTATAGGCTGATCATGATAGACTATAAGATTATTCTTCAACATTTTTTTTTCCTCTTCTTATATGAGCATCATAGAAAATATTTTAGCATTCTTTCAATCAAGAAAACTGAAGTATCAGAGAACAGAAATAGACAGCAAATGTTGACAGAATGATTAAGAAATGTCCTAACCCAACAGGCAGCAAAGGTAGAACACAGGACCCATTAGGATTGCTTCTTTCCCTTCATCTGCCCTTTGATTCTGGCTCTTTTGATTAGGGTGTCCTTGTCACAGAGGTCAGTTTAATTCTATCACATCCAAATATTCTAGGTAAAGTATGCTGTACATGTGCAGACTGCAGGCTCGTTTGTCACATTATTGCTTGCTGTCACTTTTGAAGGTAGGTGTCCGTTTGAAGAATGTGCAGTGGCTGGAGGGTCAGGGGATTTGCATAAAGCTTGGAAAGAACCTCTTCACGCACAAGGTATGGAATGCTACTCCTGCCTGTGTGCACAGAAAGCACATAGGGTTCAGCTCTCAGAAACTGATGTTGTGATTCCTATACTTAGCTCCTCCTTCCCACCCCCCTCCCAGCCCCCCCCAAATAATAATAGCTTAGCTATAATTTCAGCTAATTGAAAATAAAACTCTGATTTACCATTCTGTTGGTTAATTTTTCTTTCTGACTGGTGTAATCATGATCTGCTGAAAGATACTATTTCATTTTGGGATCACTCAGACAACTATTTTGGAGGCATTTAGTTTTCTTATGGTTACCTTAGTAATTCTAACCTTCAGGAATGTAAATTTAATCACATATAAGCTCTTACATAATTATACCAAAGACATGTAAGTATACAAGAAGATGGGAGGTAGTGATCACATCTTGAAATAAAAATTAAATTTCATTGCATTTGACCCGAAGACATAAGTTTGGCTTTGTTTCTTGGGTTTTTTTTTTTTTTTTTTTTGTTTATTTGTTTGTTTGGTTGTTTTTTTAAATGGGACAAAGGACAATTATCTTTACATGAGGAAAGTTCCTGTGAAACGAAGATTTCTATACTTCAAAACTTGCACATCTTACTGAGCTTCTATGACTAAAATATAAAGATATTCCGTAACACATGGTTTTGTAGTAATGTGCAAACTCTTATCACCTTTTCTTCAGCTGAAATGTACATAAACAAATATATACTCTTTATATATGTACAACTTAATATAATGCTAACTTTACACAAAATATCTTTTTTGTTCATGTCAGATGTAAAAAAAAAAAAAAAAAAAAAAAATCAGAGGTAAATACACATCTGCGACTTAAACTCATCCAGAGCTGGATACAGCATTGCAGGTGGGATTTCACAAGAAAAGTCTAGAGGGGGAGAATCACCTCCCTCAACCAGCTGGCTACGCTTCTTGTTATGCAGCCCAGGAAATGATTCGCTTTCTGGGCAGCAAGCACACATTGGAGGCTCATGTCCAATCTTTCATCCACCATTGTCCCTATTTTCTTTGCCACAGCACTACTTTCAGTCCATTCATCCCTCATCTGTGTTGATATTGGGGATTGCCTTGAACCAGGAGCAGGACATTGCACTTGGCCTTGTTGAACTTCATGAGGTTTGCACAGGCCCACTCCTCAAGCCTGTCAAGGTCCCTCTGGATAGCATTCCTTCCTTCTAGTGAATCAACTGCACCACTCATCTTGGTGTCTTCTGCAAACTTGCTGAGGGTGCATTTAATCCCACAGCCTATGTCATTGATATTAAATAGTATTGGTCTCAGTACATACCACTCCTTACTGGCTTCCTCTTGGACATTGAGCCATTGACTGTAACTCTTTGGATATGGCCATCCAGCCAATTCCTTATCCATCTAACTGTCTGTCCATCAAACCTGTATCTCTCCAATGGAGAGGGAAGAATGTTGTGGTGGATGGTATCACAGGCCTTACAGAAGTCCAGATAAACAACATCCAGAGCTCTTTCCTTGTCCACTGATGCAATTACTCCATCATAGAAGACCACTAGTTTGGTCCAGAAGGACTTGCTGATGGTGAAGCCATGTTGCCTGTCTCTAATCACCTCCCTGTCTTCCATATATTTTGACATATCTTCCTGTACAATCTGTTCTATGATCTTACAGGGAACAAAGGTGAGGCTGACTGGTTGGTAATTTCCAGTGTCCTCCTATTTATCCTTTTTAAAAAAGGGTATGATGTTTCCCTTTTTCCAGTCACTGGGGACTTCATCTGACTGCCATGACTTTTCAAGTACAATGGAGAGTGTCTTGGCAACTGCATCAGCGAATTCCTTCAGGACCTTGGGATGCATCTCATTGGGTCTCAAGGACTTATATATGTTCAAGTTGTGTGATCTCAAACCTAATCTTCACTTATAATGGGAGCTGTTTCATTACCCCAGTCCCTGCCTTGAGGTTCAGGGGCTTGAAAGATATGGGAAGAGAGATTACCATTGAAAACTGAGGCAAAAAAAAAAATGTTGAGTACCCCAGTCTTCTCCATGTTGGTTGTCAATACTTCTTCTGTCTTATTTATCAGGAAAGGAACATTTTCTTTAATCTTCCTTTTCTGGCCAACATACCTGTAGAAGCATTACTTATCATTACTAGTAGACAGAGTTATAGGTAACAAAACCTTCTAAACTAGCATTTAATTGCCAGAATAAAACTTCAAAGGGTAAAGGCTACCTCATTCTCATCAATAAAATCTACCCAGAAAAACTAAATAAACTGTTTAAAGACCTTCTGACATTGGAAAAAAAGAACTTTTATTTCCTATTTATAGATCTTTAATTAGTGAATTGGAAGTATTTAAATGACTGTAACAGATTTTAAAGCAGATTTCTTGAGTTGCAGGATAATTTTTCTTTTTTTTTTTTTTCTTGTTAAAATCTTTACAGCATAATAGTCTTAGACCACGGTGACACTGTGAACGAAGGAGTCTCAACTCAGGAAATTTTACTTAATTGAATTTACGCCAGGTACCACCAAATTCTGAGGACTGATTCAGATATTAGGGAAAAAGAAAAAAAAAAAAAAACAAACCAAAAAAAAGCAAAAAAACCAACCCAAACACTTAAGTAAATATCTTTCCTACTCCAGTCTTGACACAAGCCACACACCTCTCCTCCTCCCTTCTCTGTTTCACCTTCCCTGTTTTTACTGCAGGTTACACTTAGTTTGCCCCAATTCATCCATTTTTCTCCTCCTCATTGCTGCCTCTTTCCTTAATACATGTGAACTGCAATCTCAAGGGTTCCCCTGTCTGGCCGCAGTATTGGGGAGCAATGGAGCATTCACAGTGGTGGTGGAGTCACCTAGACTTGGCTGTGACCAGCTCTAGGCAGCTTAGGGTGTCCTCCACACAGGGGACTCTGTAGCTCCCAACAACCCAAACCCACTACACTACAAGTTAAACCCAATACAAGTGTATAGCAGATACCGGATTTTTTCTCACCTTATTAAACTGTTTCCTTGTAGGCCTGGTGGTATCAATGTACTTGTGAACGTACATTAGAGAAGCACACAACATCTAGCTGTTGGCCTACACATGAATGACTTGTAATCCAGGACCACACTAAATGGTGGATCTCAGGAAAGGAGGCTAAAGAAGCTTCCCTAAACAATGTTTCTGAATAATGTATATCAACTTCAGGTTTTAAAGGCTTCAGTGTAGGAACAAAGGTTATTGATTTTTTTTTGGTGTTTTGTTTTTTTTGTTAGTTTGTGGGTTTTTTTTTCCCTCACATTTGCTTCCTTGTGTTCCTTAGGCTCTACTGCTGTATTCTGTTTCCTAAATTTGTTGGCCTATGGATATCTCAGGGAGATCAGTAATAGTCACGGCAGACATTCTGCACTCCTCAGTCTGGTAAAACAATAAAGATGAATGTTTTGTAGACAACTTGAAAATTAATTCACACAGTACTGCAGATCAGGAACCATCCCCAAATTACATTTTGCAATATTCTGTTCTCAGGTCTGTTCAGTGAAACCTTCAGCTCCCCTTGCTGCTCAAAGGTGTTGGAGCAGTCAATACACCTTTTACTTACATGAATTATGTAGTAATCTGGATACCTAAAAGATAGCTGCTTAGTATCCAAGACTAATGTTGGCTACTTCTATCTGAAAGAGAAGGACTATCAGGTTGTTTATATGAAATAGATCTATACATAAGGGTGATTTCTCATTCTTCTCTTCAGCTTAAGTAGAGGGGGTCACGACATGCAATCAATTTCTTCAGTTTGCTGGGGGCAGTCACTGCTCAATCTTTCCGCCTCTCATTTTCTCATTCTAAATGATGAATATAACACATCTGCCTGCCTTACAGTCTTTATAATGATACTCCTCTTTTTGGATATAAAACAAGAATAGTTGTGTTTTTTTTCAGGGAATTCTGAGTGGTGGAGGTGATGCAGTTGCATGCTAGTAGATTCTCCTGAGTCTTGCTTTTTCACCTAAACATTGAAATATTGGACTGTCTATTGCGTGTGAACTATTGGATCTGTTTAAGGACGTATTTAGTTGCTATTCCTCTTGGCTGCTTTCACATATCAAGCTAGTAAGTAGAATTCCCTTCACAAGGCCCCAGGGGTATAGAATACATTTCATAAGGAAGAAACCCCCTCCAAACACTGTAAATTAAACATAACTTTATGAAACCAAAAAGTAATCCAAATGGCGGACTGTATTCTGTGCAGCTCAATTTCACTGCAGTGGCTCCATAACAGAGAACTGTAAATTACTTTCTCCCTTATTTTAATGAATCATATGTGGTACATTAGAATCATTTTAACCAGTATGAAAGCTCAATTCTGTATTGGGTAGTTCTGCCTCAGTTTATGGCTCTTTCTTTAAAAGTACTTTGTAAGTGTTTCAGATTAAAATGGCTTATTTTGATGCAAAGGATAAACTACTACAAAAATATAAAATAAACGTTTATATTACACAAACAGCCAGTGCATAAAAGGAAGTTCAGCTGACCCAATCTTGACTAATACTGAACATTAGTAAACTCAATAAGTATTTAAGCTAAATATCAGTAATACCATTATGTTGAATGTAGATACAAGGTTGAAACGTTAAGATCACCAATAAAACCCCAAAGATTTATTTGTGAAACTGGATTCTAGACAGTAGATGCAAAATACTAAATATAAGACTCTATACAGAGTTAGGTAATTTAGAGCATTGTCAGAAGTTTTTTTTCAGGTAATGCAACTGGGACCGTGCATAACGGAGGAGGAAAGCACTGAGAGCTGAATCCTTGTAAGTCACTACTGGAGGAAAAAAAAAAAAAAGAGACAAAAAAAAAAAAGACCCAGTGTCAACCTCTTCACAGTTCTGGTTTTTAGTTTACTCTTGTGCAGTTATTTGTGATGCAGAAAATCACTGTAATTCCATTGTCATATGTGAGTTCAGGGATTTCCCTTTAGGGTACCATTTAGATAAAATATCTAAAACTATTAAAAGTTATACAAAATTGTTTAAGTATTTCTACAATTGTTTGTCTCTTGGAACAATGACCTAACTTTAAGTTTAAATTTTGGGGGTAAAACCTTTTCAACAAACATTTCTTCATCAAGATAAGAGGCCTGACTGTACATTTGCCTATAACCTTACTCGTTGCCAGGCTAATACCTTATAGGTGCAGTCTCTGCATTTACATCTCAGAAGTTCTGTCCAACACAGTGAGTTTTTGTCACATTAATATGACACATATTTTGCTATATAAAACATCCCTGATTAAAAATTAAGCCCTTTTCAATTACAGCCATAGATTGTAGCAGTAAAATGTAACATGAAGGAAAATGCAATTAAAACTGTAGTGAACATTTATGTAAATCAAAAGTCGGTAGTGAAGCAAATATAATGAGCTAGTCAAATCGTGACTAAATCAGATTTGTTAAAGTCCTTGTAGATATATATTTTCTCAGAAACCAAACAAGAAAGTTGTTTCCTTTAATTCCCTTTTTTGGACCAAATACTGGGATCACTTTTGAATTATTGTGACCAACCTGAGTTACATGAACATAAATCTTATTTGTGCCACTTCAGCCTCAGAGAATTACAGTCTAATGGCCTTTATACCTGCATCACCTTAGTAGTACAGTCATTCAGCCATCAAATCAATTCTCTCTAGCCTGGGACAAAGGTCATCTGCATTTAAAATCTAATGAATTAACCGCAAAACCACTCTTGAGATGTTAACACTTGCCTTAATTTGTACCTCTCACATGTGATGTATATGAAAATGTCAGAGTTTTCACAGGAAATTCAGTCTTTGCACAAACCCAAGAGGTTTTATATCTTCAAACGCTTAATATAATTTTTATAGCTATCTCCTGTGATGCCACCCTACATTGCATGTGGGTCAGATTTTCATATACAGACAGTTCATATACATAAGCAATATTTTTTCTGTCCTTTTCGGGAATTCTGAGAATTCCATACTGCATCCAAAATAGACTTCTACTGCATGACTTTTAAATTTTTTTCTTGTGCCAGGCAAGTCAATCTAAAAGTTTATGAGACTTCTCTTTTGATATTAAAGAACTGAATGGATGATGTGGTACTACAGACTCAACACTGCAAATGTCCCAAAGAGAGGAAAAATCAATGGTAATGGAGCAGTACATACTAAAGGCCACGTTCATAATAAGAATTGATGTTGTAAAAGGAACACATATTTTAGATGATGGCAAAGCCCCAAGATTTTGACAGACTAAATTCACTACAACTAACAGTCTCATTCCAGACTTTAGATACAATTGAGATCACAAATGTTGTCTCAGGGCTTTGTAGAGACTATTATTAAATTTGAGATGTTACTTTAAAATAGCTGATCAATAGTCATAATACTCCTATGTAAATATATCTTCTCAGGAAAGGGAGAAGGAGGACATACTATGGTAAACAGGGCAATGGAAATAAGAAAGCTTTCAAACAGATATTGAAAGGAGGAACAGAAATATGAGAGAAGGGAAAAGGGAGATTAAATGTATGGTTAGTTCCTTACAGTTAGAACATTCTACACTAATCAGATATATTTTCTAGATAATTTGTTGTTTGTTTAGAGAAGAGAATTGCAATAAGATCGTATTTGGCATCTGTAGACTATTTCTGTAAAGAAATCTCAGATTTCTAAGTCTCTCTGATGTCATACAATATATAAAGGTAAGTAAAAAACTGGGCATAAATTAAAACACTGGAAATGAGAAGATTTCTAAGTAACAAACTCCAGTTCTAGGAAAGCATTACAGCTGGAGTCATAGACTAAATAAGAATTTCAAGATGAAATGGTCATGAAAGAATTCAGTACTTCAGAAAGTTCCTCCGTATACTGTATTTCTGTCTTTCATTTCTGTAATTTCTAATGTTCTTACAAGTACTTCCAAAACCAATCTATAAAGAATGTAAATTTACGGATTTGCAAAGGAAGTCGTTAAGAAGGAAATATAAATTTATACTGTATCTATTTCTGTAAATGTTGTATATGAATGGACAACAGTCACTCTTATGTCTGTTCTTACAATATGCATCTTATTCTCTTTGTGACAAACACCAGTGATGGTATTCACCCACCACAATTAGATACTGACTCCTAAGCTAGTCATCCTAAATCCCCTTTATAGCAAATGGAAAGGACTAGGCACTTTCTATACAGTAATTTATCTTATCCTAAAATAGACATAAAATAGGTCAGATGAATCACACCCCAAAAGCACTTATTTCTTAACATTAACTGGCATATGAATCTAGGATGGACAGCTCAAATGTACATAATTACAGTATTGTTGTCTACATCTAGATAAGATTAGCCACCAGATTGCTTACTTTGGATACTATTTTTATCCTTTTAGTAAGTCAAATGCTTAATACAAAATTATGCAAACTGAAGAAAGTTATTTCAGCAGCAACCCAGTCATGAACCATAGTTCTGTGCTGGAACACTGGCTGTGAAATATAAAACTGTAACGATGATTTGTAGAAATACAGGAACCTGCTTTTGACTAAACTTTTGAAATTAATCTATTTGCATGAACTGGACATTGCCTGCGAAGGTGAGGAAGGTATTAGAAATATTAGAATCAAGATATGTGTATTTTGATTAATAAAAATACCTAAGAAAATAAGTACTCCATAAATACATCAAAACTGATAAGGATTTAAACAAATACTTAGAATTATTTCAACTACAGTAGTTTTTTGGCAAAGGACTCAACCTTATATATCTGTGTCTGGTGGAGGGAGTTCAATTATACCAGAACCTACTGCAGCTTTAACAATTATATCAGTAAATGAAATATCATCAAGATCCAAGATCCATTAGCATAAAGGCAAACGAATTCTCAGAGGAGTAAATCACGGAATCATTTTTTGGTTTATATTTGCAGTTAAACAGTGGTAGCAAGACAGAATTTTTTTCTTGATTGTGGCATGTAATAGTTGCAGAGAATCAAGATGCATCCTTGAACCTATCTACCATTTGCCAGTCACTCAGAGAAGATTAGAGACAGAGGTAGACTGAATTGAAAAACCCTCTAGCATTCTTAACTGCACACTTCATAAGCAACGCTGAGATCTTCATCAAATGCTGTTTCTTGAGTAGTCCAGAATGTCATCATCAAATTATACAACAATAATAACGGATAGCAAGGAAAGAATATACCTTTGTGCAATGTGCCTACATGATGAACATTTTCAGGTACTCTGTTACCATCTCCCCCCCTGCAGCGATCATTTCTAATTTCTAGCTCCCGCAAACTGGAATCGGTTTGAATATTCCATATCATCTTGTCTGTCAGTACAGAGCACTTCACTAAATAAATATTCTGGATCTACTTTTTCCTGAAGCAAATTTTTAAGATAAAAGGACCCTAACTTGGCTTCCTTGACTATATGTCTTCAGGGTGTTCATGTCAGTATCTTGTTATTACCTACCATCTTCAATCTTGTTCAGCTACCAGTCAGCATAGCCATTTACTTTTCATGCAAACCAAGTTAAAATTATGTTTAAAACAATAGCTTCCAGCTGTTTCCAGCTCCAAACATTAAAAATACAACATTCTGGTCAACTGAGAGAGTAGCTGCCAGTTTTGTTCAAAAATATAATTTAGCAAGCATAGTAAATAAGAAAATAAACTGTAATGTAATAAAAGGTTTTTAGATTGACTTGCACAGCGCTGTTGCTTGGCTGCTGTGTATGAAAGATAAAAATAATGTATGCAAATTAGATAAAGTTGAAATTAAAGATGTCTAGCAGAGAATGGCTAAAGAAGTCAATTTTATTTTATTGTTTGTAAGTGGATAAATAATTCTCCAGTAGACAGGAGAAGAGCAGAAACATGTTACTAATTTCATTTCAGCTTTTCATTCAGTTCTCATCCTCACTCAGAAACTACTGGGGAAACAGTTGCTAAATCACAAAAAATATATCAGACTACTGTCAGTTCAAGGTGATTTTTTTATGTTTACTTGGATCAGATTAAAGCAAAATGACACAAAACATGGTTTCCATGTAGAGATATTTATTTTAACAGAAATTTGTCAGAAATGGTTATTTTGGTTCCAATTTTTTTTTGATCTATAGCCCCAGAAACTAATCTGGCAGGAGAAAAAAAGTGTACGGAAGACAAAGAATTTTTTTTTTTTTTCCATGAATCAACACTGATTTCTTTAAAATTAATATTTAATTAATGAACAGAGGTGAGACAGAATTGCCACAAGAATGCATCAAATATGGCATTTACTCTATTATTTACAAGATTATCACCCCTTGGGCTGCTCACATTTTCTACTTTTTAACTTATATACACTATTAAGCTACTGACAATTGCTGACGTTGCAGCAGTAACACAACTTTTACCTTTTATTTCATGCCTTCAAACTTTCCATATCACTCCCTCATCTACCTTTAAAAATGTACAAGACCATTATATATTCTTTTCCTTAACTTCCTTAATATTTTCCCTTAATACTAAGTGCAAGGTTGTTTAAAAAAAACTTGCACATATATTCACAGGTGTCCAGATGAATGGGTGTACACTAACAGTACAATGCCTTCTGCTTATTAGACTATTTGTTACCGTTTCAATAAGATGTATGCAACGCTTGTATCCACTTGTAGCGTTTGCAAATTGTAAGACCTTTGGGAATAAGGCCAATCTTTTTATTTAAATATGCACAAAACCTAATAAAATAAGCTTCCGTCTTTGATGCAAATACAAGCTTCTAAAATACTGTCTGGGAACTCCCAAATGTTTGTTTGAGGATTTTATCATTCACAGCAGTATTACTGCTTCCATTTTTTCAAGGAAAAGCGAGAGTAAGAGAGATAAAGGAATACATCATGAACCTCCAGGAGTAGCTACTTGTCTGAGGAACGCTATTAAAGCCCTCTGAGAAACTGTTTTGTACATTCATCATCAAGGACTACATAGTAATAGCCTCCGTGTACTGCTCAGAGCTGTAAAGGAAATTTGTGACAGTCTTGGGAAAGTACCTACATCTCTGAAGATCCTATTCAGGTTGTTTAATTCTAAACCAACTTTATTTTCATTAAAGTCATCACAGTTTCCACAGTTTCCATAGTTTTAATGCAAAACTAGCACACAGTATTAACTGAACTACATCATATCAGTAAGATTAAACGCCCACATTAATCTTAAATATGTATAAAATATATAAAAAAGAATAGTAATGTTGACAGATTCTGGTCTCAGTAACCCTTTGTTTTGGTTTTGTTTACTTCTCCCTCATTATTGCAGGAGGTTGCTCCTCTAGTACGTAAACATTTTCATTTGGTCTTGTAGAATCATAGAATGTGTTGGGTTGGAAGGGACCTTTAAAGGTCATCTAGTTCAAACCCCCTGCACTAAGCAGGGACATCTTTAAGTAGATCAGGTTGCTCAGAGTCTCATCAAGTCTGGCCTTGAATGTCTCCAGGGATGGGGATTCCACCACCTCCCTGGGCAACTTGTTCCAGCGTCTCACCACCCTCATAGTAAAGAACTTCTTCCTAATGTCTAATCTAAACCTACCCTGCTCTAGTTTAAGACCATTTCCCCTCATCCTATTGCTACATGCCCTCGTAAACAGCCCCTCCACATCCTTCCTGTAGGCCCCCTTCAGGTACTGAAAGGCCACTATAAGGTCTCCCTGGACCCTTCTCTTCTCCAGGCTGAACAACCCCAACTCTCTCAGCCTGTTTTCATAGGAGAGGTGCTCCAGCCCTTTGATCATCTTCGTGGCTCTCCTCTGGAATCCACTCCAACAGGTTCATGTCTTTCCTGTGCTGAGGGCTCCAAAGCTGGACACAGTACTCCAGGTGGGGTCTCACAAGAGCAGAGTAGAGGGGAAGAATCACCTCTCTCAGTCTGCTGGCCATGTTTCTTTTGATGCAGCCCAGGATGCAATTGGCCTTCTGGGCTGCAAGCACACATTGTTGGCTCATGTCCAGCTTTTCATCCATGAGTACCCCCAAGTCCTTTTCTGCAGGGCTACTCTCTATCACATCATCCCCCAGCCTGTATTGATAATGAGGATTGAGGATAATGAGAATATTGATATTGGATTTGGTCAGAAGCAACCAATTCTGCTTGATGACTATTAGTGTTGTTGTTTTTTTTTGTTTATGTTTATGAGATTATCTGAAAAATTTGTGAGCAAATGAATGTGAAACTGGTATTTAAATGGAAAATTCCTTGTGGGTGCAGCTGAACAAGCTCTGGAAGGCTCTAGGATGGTTGTGTTTACAGGGATTCCAGGATGACCTCATGATCCAATGCCAAGCAGAATGTCATCTTTGTTCCCTGCCAGTGACAAAACCCCGGCTGTCACTATCCAGCTCTGCTTTCAGCAACTGATCCTTTCAAATGTATTACTTGACATGTTCCCTTCAAAATCAAACGTTTTTTCTTTTTTTTTTTTACTTTCACAGGTCTGTATCTAGCACACTACTAATCAAGCAAAGCTTTAAAATCTGTTGTCGTAAGAGTCCCCTGGATAATGGCTATGTCTGTGCTGTCAAGTAGTGTGCTTCCACGTCACTATCAGGCACAATTTTTTCATTGACCGCATTGCATAATTTCTGGATTAAGTTTCTTATGTTTTCCTATCCCACAAAAGTAACATATATCCTCAGTTTCACATTGCAATGATGTGGTAATACTGTGGGCTGCAGCACAGCCTTCATGTTATTTAAGAAACTGAAAAGTGAAACAAAAAATGCAAAAAGCACCTCTATATGGGCAGAGTGGTAGTTACACCTTAATGATAGAAAAGGCATCACACAAAGCCGAAAGGAAATTTAGATCAAGTACTGTGCAGTATGAACACAAAATAGTCTTTTTTGCTTGACTTTGGAAGCGCAGATTATTGTCTGCATTTCATGTATTCAACAGTATCAGTGTAACCAGTACATAGTGCCTCATATTTGATGCAGTGAAATACCTCACATGATAAGAAGACTAATTTCAGCTCTTAAAATATACTTCCATACATAAGGTGAAACTTCCAAGTTCTGAAATCTACAAATACTCCTTAAAATCTGAATTTGGCCTACTCTGGGAATTAATATGAATCATGATTTGGGCCATATTTTGCTGCCTTTTTTTTTTTTTTTGTTTGACAGGGAGTCCCTGTCAGGCGAGAAGTATCATCCATTCTATAACTAAAGCTTGTAGAGGTGAGCCCACACAAATTAATCCATGCACTGTTGAAAACATGAAACTTTATCTGGAACTAGGTGCAAATAGATAATCAGAGGAGATGTTGCAATGTGAGAAATGAAGTTAAAATAAGTCACAATCACCTATGGCATTTGCCCAAGAATCCAAATGAAATCAAAGAACAAATGAACAGTGCTAGTAGGAAAACCATGCAATTAAAATTGCATTCTGCTCCCACTAAATTTAATGAGTCTTCAACTAGTGACAAAGGAATCAGGATTAGACCTTCCATCATTAAATAGCTATTAAACCAGAGAGCTAGAGTGCTGACAACATTGTACTTCATTTTAAAGAGGTGCTAAAGATGATCCAAGAAATTATTGCCTGTTACACTTTATCCTAGTGTTAGGAGAAAATGTTCTAAAACAAAACAAAACAAAAAATCCATTAACAGAGGAGTCATAAACCACCTAGACTAAACTAATACATTAGGGAGAAACTAGTAATGACTTTTGAAAGGTGAATTATGCCTACTAGAATTCTTTAAGGACTCCTCCAAAATAGAGGTTAGAGAGAAACATAAGTACTTAGTTTGATGCACTTCCACATAACAGACCTTGATCCTCTGTAAAATGTAATTATACTACCATAATTCTAGTCTATTGGAAAGGCCTTGTACATGTAAATGGTATGAGGTAAAATAAAGAATAGCCAGGACCAGAAAATCTTTCTATATAAACAGATTACATAAAATCTTCATGACTACTATTATGTCAAGTTCTACTCTGGCATTGCTAAACATCAGGCTTTGAAAGGGTGAAACCATAGGCAAATGAGCATAAGCAATTTAATCGTTCTAAAATTTAATAGTAGGCACTTTCCTATGAATTTAGAAAAATGATGATGTCAAACCTCTGCATATCTTTTTTATTACTTTTATGAAGAGATAGTTAAGGCAAGAACTGAACATTGCTAAAGGATAGCTATATTGCTTCAGAGAGTTATTTTGATGGAAAGTTAAGTGTATTTAGATTCCAAATAAATATAGATGCTTACAAAGCTTTTGAAAGTCTGCAAATTTGTTAGGTATCTATCAGTGGATATCATTACAAGCACCTGGCTCATGAAGTGTAGTAAAGCTGAATCTTAGTATTCAACATGCAAGCAATGAGTTCATTATTTCAAATAAGACAAATCATGTGCCCGACAAACGCAAAAACAATGATATGCAGCAATGGACAAAGTTCTTTCCAACTGTCCTTCAAACTCTCTGCTACTGTTGTTATGTATGTTGAAAGCAAGTCAAAATGGTAGTTAGGAGATTGCCACTCCATGACAAGTGAAGAAACTAATTTCATTTTACGGGTATTGTGGTGTCTGCCTACAAGTTTAAGTGCTTCTTGACTTAGCATGATCTTTGAGACAAAGAATTCTTTCTTATTCCCTTTTTTTAAAGAACTAAAACTCATGAAGTCAATGATTGGCCTTTTAGGTAGTGGCATCGCGATGCAAACAATAATTGTATTATAGTTTTAATGTAAGATTGAGTTTTCATTAGTTTTCCCTTTTAATAATTTTTAGCAGCATTAACTTTAAAATAAGAGATTATACACTCATCTAGTTAAAATCGTCTCCATCTCGCACTGAGAATCTCGCACTTCTTTTTCCACAGAAGCTTTTTGTCAATATATTTAAGTTTCTGTGGGAGATCTAGCTTAGGTGTGGGAAAAGCTGACATCATTAACTTCCCCAATCTTTCATTATTTTTCAGAAAGTTTTGCAAATTCATTAAATTATGGAAATACCATTCAACCTTTTACAACCATGAACACAATACCAGTATTTCCTGTTCAAATTTAGACTTTATTAATTCTACAGGTGCACTTACAATTTCATACAGCCACACTCTACAAGCTACTTGACTCTCAGGGTCACATTGTGGCATTGGAATTATTTTTTTTTCCCCCAAAGGTAGCATTATTTGATATGAATTTAGTAAAAATAATCTAAATATTTTGCATACATTCTGATTTCTCTCTTTGAATTCTTGTCCAAACATTCATCACATTGAATCCTGCTTATTTAACTAACCAATGAATACAATCTTGCCTACAAGATTTAGTATTTCAAAATACTAATACACAGCAATTGAAAATAAATTAAAAAAACTTGATTTGACATTTAACACTGCATGACTGAGGTACTTTGTAATCTAAAGTATGATATTATTTATGGTACATTAGAAGCATAGATTACCACATATATTGCATATTTAAGAATAGAAAATATAGACTACAAATGGTCAATTTCTAAAGTAATTACAGCAATGCTCACAGTATATAAATTCCACTGGAGTGAATGATTTCTGATTTATATGCATTCATGTGTTGTAGATCTATTTAATAATTCTACTGATGCACAAAATTTGCTAGTACTGTAAAATGTTTGGAATGCTAAACTAGAGATATAATTCAGCAGCTTCTAAATCTGTGATAATTTCTATTTTGACTTTTTCCCTTGCCCCTTTAGCCTTTCCCCCACACACCTTTTTAACTAAGCAAAGCAATGCACATATCTGCTCATTGGCTGAGGCTTTTCTTTTATACTGTCCCATCAATCACTATGTAGGCTATATTAGATCTAAGACTGTCCTCAGTTTGGGCAACTGTTGAATATGACTGTTTTGCAGCTACTACACTGATAAAAGCTTGGTGACATTCTGTAAAATTAATCAAATGCATTTATTCAATAATTATTTGCTCAGTCTATGCTTCAAAATTTGCCATTCCTTCTTCACAGAGCGTCTAGGTACATTATGATTCACATTAATAGGGAAGCAAGTTTTTAGAACAAAATAGGACCTGGCTTTTGAAGACATTCTCTGATTGGTAGTACTAGCCATAGAAAAAAGTTTCCTTCCTTGATTCAAAGTACTCTGGACTGCTGACTTTCAAAGCATACTGCATGAAGCAGATTAAAAATGGTTGTGTCCTTCAGAAATCAGCATATATATGTATGCAAACATCTGCTGAATTTCTTCCATCTGCTAAATATATATTTCTGTAAGAAAAGAAACTGGAGCTTTTTGGTAAATATCCTTTATGAACTCCTGCTGAGTATTCCTATAACTCTGTTATCCATGAGCTGCTTTGAAATAAACAGTCAATATGCTCTACAGAGAAACAGGAAAAGGGTATAACAGGGGTTAAGAAGGTAAGGAGGAAAAGTTAATTTCCATCACTAAATCCACTGACTGTATATTTAGGACCTTAATGTACACAAAGACCAAATTTCCTTCACACAAAACTACTATGAATTTAATGTGCCTCTACAACGTACCACCACAGTTGCGGTCTTCACAGCTTCAAGGTCTTACTAATTTTCTTTTTTTTCCCTCAGTGCAGTTATGGTAGAGATGGAAAGATAGATCTCGATGGAAACTATTTTGTCTAAATCTATTCCGTGCAACACTCCCATTTTGAAGACTGGTGACACAGCAGTCCGTTGTAGTCTATAGTTCTCTTAAATTCCACCACCAAACTGAACTTTTGAGATAGGAACCTCAATGTCATATGTGGCCTCTTTATTCAGTAGACAGATCCTTTGTAGCTTCCTGTCACTTTTTGCAAACTATAGAGGGAGCCAGAGATGACTATGTGTCTTAGCTGACACTCCTTGGATATCTGAATTAGAGAAGGATAATTTCTTTCTGCCATTACCCAGATTTTACCATGCCACTTCAGAAAAAAATCTATTAATCACAACAACACATGTAGGGAACAATTGCTGTAATACACACTGGATCTCAAAATAACGAAAGAACTTAGGCTGAAAGTGACCTCTGGAGGTTATCTAATGCAACCTGCTGCTCAAAGTGTTGCTTGCTTCACAGTTAGTGCCAAGTTGCTTTGGGCCTTCTGGCAGGTATTAGCCATATGTACTCCTGTATGCACTATTCCGAGATCTATGGAGTTCCCTCCATGATCTTGTATCTCACAAGAAGAATTTGGATGCGTAAGACAGAGAAAACTTAAGTACCTACACCCAAAAGTATAACCTATAAATCCTTCTCCTGTTTTCTTATTATTATTGATTTCTGTAAGAATCTATCATTCCCTAGGCATAGAACTGATTTCAAATTGGCTTAGCTCAGTGTCTAAACATTCGTCTTATCCCTAAACAGAAACATAGTGCCGTGGTTTAACCCCAGGAGGCAGCTCAGCCCCACACAGACGCCCACTCAGTCCCCTATGCTGGGATGGGGAAGAGAACTGGGAGGGTAAAAGTGAGAAAACTTGTGGGTTGACATAAAGATTTAATAGGTAAAATTAATAGGTTTAATAGGTAAAGCAAAAGCTGCATGTACAGGCAAATTTCATCACTACTTCCCATCGACAGGCAGAAGTTTAGCTGTTTCCAGGAAAGCAGGGCTCCATCATGCATAACAGTTACTTGGGAAGACAAACCTTATAACTCCAAATGTTCTCTCTTCCTCCTTCTTTCCATGACATTTTATGGCTGAGCATGAGTATGAGATATCCCTTTAGTCTGTTGGGGTCAGCTGTCCCGGCTGCGTCCCCTCCTAATTTCTTGTGCACCCCCAGCCTACTCGCTGGCAGGGTGGTGTGAGAAGCAGCCTTGACACTGTGTAAGCACTGCTCAGAAGTAACTAAAACATCCCTATGCTATCAAAACTGTTTTCATCACAAACCCAAAACATAGCAGCATAGGAGCTACTATGAAGAAATTTAACTCTATCCCAGCCAAAACCAGTGTACATAGTGAAAATGCTAAGTATGACAGTTCCAAATTTCCCCAACAGAATTACTTCATTAACAGGCTATGTCTAAAACACAGTGGTAACATTGAGATCAGCATAGAAGTTAACATCTATAACAACTTTTACTACCAAACAGAAATGACTATCCTTAAGTAAGGAAATAGGAGGCTGTCCTACTTGTTTCACTGTGCAGCCAGCAATAGCAAATTCTCAAGAATGAAGAGATAGAGATAAAAAGATCATAATCATATTTTTGTGATGAGAACATCTACTAAGGAATGGTGAAGAACTAGCTTTCCCAAAGCTCACTGGGAAACATGCTCAACTTTTCAGACACTGTACAGATGGTCTACCTTCAGGCCAAAGCTAAAGGGATTTTTTAGACATTTAAAGCCAGAGATACAGGGTCTGAAACCTGGCTTCCTCTGTGAATTTACATATTGCATATAATACACTCTGTCACAATAGAGTGGCGCATATGTTCAGCCATCAGAATATATGTTGCGGTAGATAGCTAATTACTTACAATGAATCATCATGATAACTAGGCACAGTTACATGATGCCCATGACAACATCTGTGTTTACCATAGCTGATAAGATAAGCAGTTGTTAGGTATCAGTAACCAGGAAAAAGCCAAATGGAGCTTAATGTTTTCACTTAAAAGCCCTCCATCAGTCTTGCTTCTTGCAAAGCACTATAGTTTCACTTCCTTTGTTTGTTTGGAAAAACCTGCAGTATTGATTTTTTTCATGCTTAAAGACTAGATTTCTTTTTTCCTTTGAAACCTAGTTTCTGTGCCTCAGGAAGGTTAAGTTTCTTAAGACAAGATATACTATAATTAGAGGACATCAGATTGTAAATGAGGTACCACTTGTGGGATTTGAAAGCCTGTAGCTTTCAGAAAAACTCTCAGTAAAATGTAATTATTCCAATTTTTTAGCACATCACACTGAGTCAAGTTCAAGGGTTCATTTTGTAGTCAAATCGTAACATTTTTCTTATTAATGAGAAAAGCATTTTAACCTGTTAAAAAGAAATGTTTCTGGAAACCTCTAAACTTTTACTTGAAAGAGCTAGGAAGAGACCTCACTTTGTGTAGCTTCTCCTATGCTCTTCTCTTCTTTGTATTTATTTATTTTATTTTATTTTAAAATCTGATTAGCTCTGTGTATTTCTATTCTAGAAACAGCAAAAGTAGACACAAATAGAGCAGCAAGATAAAAGGACGGCTGATTAACAGGTAGAATCTCTAAATGAGTAACAATCCTTCAGGTTGAAGGGGGAGAGATAAGGGGTAGGATTGTGTACGTTTTGGACATTTGTAAACCGAAATGAAAGGAAAGTTGGCAAAGCAAAGTATTTAAACGGTTTTCTGTGCCATGAGGGGCCACTTTGTTCAGTCAGGTGCATCTCTTCAGAAAGTGAGGCATCAGATAATATTAAGCTTCTAAGTGCTGCTTGAGAAATAATTGATTATTAGCCACAGGTACTTGAAGGAAGGCATACAGAGATCATTAGAATCCCCACTTTGAGAAAGAAGGAAACCATGGGCTACTTATGTGTTTATAATCTGACAAGTTTAATGATTTTTTGTCTTTCTATGTCTATTTTTAGTATTAAACATTTTTATTGTAGTATTTTTCATAGCAGAGGAGAACTGGGGGGCCTATGAGAAGACAAAAAAAGAATTTTGTCATAAAAGGTCTAGTATTGCAAATATATTAAGCTGAACCCTGAATCACAAGTCATTCATACAGTGATTTCTAATCTAAGTAATAAACAAAAATGTTAGCATAATTAATAAGCAACATTTAATTTGATTCCTTCTCATTGGATAAAATTAAATCCTACATATGCCATATGTCAAGGCATAATAATTTGAAAATCAGATTTTGCAATATCTGAAATAGGAGCTATAATTAAACAAATTGTCAGACTGACATTCAGCACCGATCATTTTAACAGTTTGTTTTTGATTTGTAGTCTTTGCTCAAGAGCTAATTGTCATAGCTATTTCATTTTCAACACCACATCAGTTTCTCAAGACATCTAAGGAAGCATCCAGTTCTGACCAGTATATTCTGGTATATGATGTATATATCCTTTGGTTTGCTTTCCTAAAGGAGACATGTATGTAAGCGTTGGAAGAAACTGAAGGCATCTATTGGCAGTCTCAGCACAATATGTGAAAATTTGCAATTGTAAAAGTACTCTGCATAATTTTTTATTTATATGAATCATAAGAAGGGAGAACTACACACTGATAAATTGAAAGACAATTATGTTAAATAAAAATACGAATTTTATGAATGTTAATCATAGTAGTTAATCACATAATAAGATCAATCATGCAATTTATATATGTATCTCAAGTATTTAAACTGGGAGCTACTAAAAAAACACTGATATCCCCCTTTCCAAATGAAATTCAATATTCTGTCCTAGGCCTAGGTTGAGAATCATTGCCTAGAGGCACAGATTTAAAGGTCTGTCTTTAAATTTAATTGTATAAAAGCAAGCTCTCTGGTATCTTTCTAGGCTCTGGTTGGTGTTGTGACAGTCAGAGCTGGTGCTAATCTTATTGTTAATGTCAAAGACCAAGTGTGACAGCAGCAGACAAGATAGGCTTTAGTGAATGACAGAGTAATCAGTCTGGAATAGAACTAGTTCATCCATAAAGGATCAGGCTGTGGGAAATCACTATCAGCATGTCCACATGTTTACTTCTTTTCTCATTCTGATGGCAGTTAGATCGTTTAACAGCATATTTCTTTGTCAAAGATTATTTGAAATTCATGTTATTCTAACACTATAAACCTAAAGGGATAAAAATAATTACGCCTGCCTGTATCATCAGTATTGAACATTTAAAGGTATAGTGAACATTCTTTTGTGAAAATAATTCCAGATATAATTTTAATCATTGTGTATAATGAATGTCTCAAGTCCCGCAAACTTCCCTTTCAGTTTTCATTCACTGTCATAATAGGTCATTATTCATCTCTAATAGTCAAATTATTTAAAAAAAGTTAATTTGAGAATAATTCCTACAGCAGTAGAACTATGAAATGTTAGTCAATTTATAACATTTGTGAATTCATAACACAAATGGAGCAATAACAGTTATGGACCTGTAGCCCTTAACACAAGGGCAGTAGCAAAGGTTAGGACTTAAAAGTACAGTTAAACTTCTGATACTTTTTGCTGGATACACTTGAAATTTCTAGATTCTGTCCCTCACCTCCATATTTATTCTCTTGGATAGATATTAAAGTTAGACTCTTAAAGATTTGTAAATATAAATATTTTACAAAGATTACTTACAAGGCACTTAAAGATTACAAGCAAATGTGGACGTTTAAGTTTGTGGTGGGAGAGGATGAGACACAGCTGTTTGCTTATGGCATGATACAGGGGTATGCATCAAGTGGGCTGGTGGTAATCGGAACAATGAAAAAGGGTCTTAGCTTTCTGGTTAATACACAGATGTTCACGTATGGCCCTGTGAATTTTTTTTTTTTTTGCTTTTGTTTTTTAAAAAACAGAGAAACTACTTTTCATAATATGTGACTCTAATTACAGGAAAATAAATAAATAAAGTAGACAAGAGCAAATTTCTCTTTGGGGACATGGACAGACAAATGTGTTTCTTCTGATGAATGCTAAAATATTTAGTTTAACATACAACTACTTCAAAACATTAAACAGGGATTTTTAAATAAAGATGAAGCACTATGTAACATGATTAAATATACACACAGTGCCAGACAAGTTTATTAGCTAATTTTAGAGTGATTTTAATACACATAACTACTCTTGTTTCATTATAATCAAGCTTCCAACTGAAGAGAGGGACTGTTAGGTAGTGTTTTCAGAGCGGCCTTCAGCAACATCCACAAACACCTTTTTTGCAATATATCCTCCCTGTATAGCTTGTCTACCAGTTATAGTTTTCACTTCTGCCAACAGAGGTGAAAACAGATTTTCAGTCTCCAATTTCCTTTTTGCCCCTGTCTGTGCTAGGGTCTCTGCAACTCTGCACAAAGTTCTGTGACAACTGCATTACAATAATATTACTGATACTCTCTGACTACAAAAATCTTGCACAAAGAGAGGATCCTGTCTTCTTCCATCTATTCTTCATGCCTGGCAATGACTAATGTGATTCTAGCTTACTGGGACATTCTAGAGCGGAGTCTTACTTTAAATGAGAAAGAAGAGGAGAATAAGGCCAGGGTAAGGCCATCAGAATTCCTGCTGATGTACAAGTCACCTTGAATACGATTCAGGAAACCCTCTGGAGCACCACAGTATTCTCTGTATTCTATTTTCAAATTCATCTTATATACAGCTTTATATAGACTGTGCCAATTCTGATTTGCTGGCAAGGTGTAAAGTTGGTTTTCTATCTTTGATTGCACAGTAGTACCCTCTTTCCACAAGACAGATTTATTGACAACTGTTTTTTAAGTCTCGGTGATGTTGGCAACAACAATAAAAATATAATAGCTGTGCATTTCTAAGCAAAATAAAATTCCTAATCAAATTAATTCTATATAATATTTTGGCTCAGGAAGGTCAGATTTTAGATTTTGAGTACAATGTGAGCCAGGTTTTTACTGTGTGGATCACAGGTCCAAAACTTAACATCTCTTCTTAAAACTCATTCTTCAAACATACCACATCACCCATATTTTTGCCTTCATGTTAGGTATGTCAGTAAACCAGAATGTTTTCCCACAGCTAACTACCTCTACTACTCTTATTTTCAGCTTCCAAAAAGCTTTATTTGGATGCCAACAACTACCAATAGATATATTTGATAGAAAGCAGCCCATTCAAGTTATTCAAGTCAATCAAAAATCTCCTACTAACTTTTGGGTAAAGCTGTTGATTAGTAATAATAGTTTTGAGATACAGTAATTGGGCTTTGAGTGAGATAATTAATCAGCTGCTGGCAAAATAGTGGCTGGTCCAGTGATAAAACATATTTTAATTGTAACAGAAGAACAGGCATTCATTTATAATAAATCAATTTTCTCAATATTTCCAGGTGAATAAATACTGAATGCTTAAAAGCAATATAGTAAAGGTTAGATCTCAAATGTAGGCAATCAGAAGAATACAATCCAAGCATAAGTAACAGCCAAAACCTTAAGCGAATTATTACATGATTCACTCAAGTGAACCTTTTCACCTAGAAAGGCTGTACATACTGCATGTTATTGTAGAGTTCAGTGTACTTAATTTAATTCCTATTTCTTTCCAGGTGATGTTACAAGTTCAGGAAACATTTTGGTGCTCCAAAGTGCTATAGCCTCCCAAACAACCCATGCTCTTATGCTCTTGAATTGAAAATGCTGGATTTTATTTTATTTTTTGCCATGAGAAGTAAAGCTAAATTATGGAATTGAAATCTAGAAGAATAAGAGGATGAGAAGGATATAGATTTTGACTGTTTTCAGAAGACAAGGGAAATAGGGCTTTTCATTTAAGAAAAACTCCCCAAAACAAAGATACATAAGAAGATGGAAGAAAGAAGCAAAACATAGAGCAGAACATAAACCATTTCAGGTTACGTCTGTAAAATTTCAGATATTAAGCTTAACATGGGGAGTGTATGAGGGTTAAATATTACATGAGATCAGTTTAGCATAGCTGCTGAGGGATACATAGTGTTCTTTAAAAATCAGAATATATAGTCTGTAAAGTAATAAGGAATCTTGACTCTTTTGCATGTTCAACATTTAATGAGAATACCTTTTGTACACTTACAGGGTTATAGTCAACAACTAAGGAATAGAAACATCAACTTCTAATTATTGGACCAAGATGATTCTATCTGAAATGTATCCATCAATGCAGTGTACTCTATAAGCAAATACATTTTAATCAGTAAGTCGATAATCAGTGTTAGTTTTTATGTGCATCTGCTTGCTCTTTCAAATACAATCTTCCTACTACCTGGCTGAGTCAGGTTATTTGATTGCTTTATTTAATTTCAGCATCAAATGACCAATTTACAGAAGGATTACTGTATTTGCATTTTTTTTTTGGGGGGGGGGGCATTTTTGATGAACTGATTTCAACTGCATGTAATCAACTTTGTAAAAAAAACCCGGTAGTTCAAAAGAATAGATTAAAAGATAAAGGAATATGCAAAATCTAAAATAAATGGCATCTGTGAAGCAGATTTAATTTTTGTACTTCAAAATGTGCCATATTGTAATTACAAAGATTTAGGTAAATTTAACTACTTTATGTAAACTAAATAAGGCAAATGCAATTATGTTTCATTTATTTTAAGTCAATTATGCTGTGTAATACGTTTCTTTCAGTTTGCAGGCAGCACTGGCAGTACCCAAACTGTTTATGAAACTTCAAATTAAATTTTCCAATGTATTCAAGATGCAAAGTAGAGAAAAAAATTAGGTTAACAAAAGAACGATCAAAATGAGCTGACCTTTGTAATTCTTTATATTCTTTAAGACAGATGCATGACAGATATATATATATATACACACAAACTGTAGTAGCCTTCAAACGTACCATTTTTCGTTGCTCAAGAAGGGGAAAGTAGTATTGAGATAACACACATTTATACCTGACACATATGTTAACAAATGTCTGGAGTCATGTTCTGTCTTCAATTCCATGTCATATGCTTCATCTCATTGTCAGAAACAAGAAAAGAAGCACTTTCCACTTTAAGCATTTTTGGTTTAAAGGAAAAAAAAAAATTTTAATTCCTCTTTGGAGAAAATGATGGACAGATTCTACAAGTGTTTAACACTGAAAATTATAACTTTTGAATTGCAGACGTATAGCTGTTCCAGAAAAGCCTTGATATTCCTCATAAAAGTATGACATTTTTTAATTTTTCAAATTATTTACATCACTATTCTATTGTTATTAAAAATATTTCAACTGATCCTTAGCTAGTCAATTGACTGTTCTCCATTCACTCCTTCTTTGCAAGTTAGTTATTAAATGAACAGGACAGAGTCCAAAAAACTCAAATGGACTTCATTAGTAGCGCATTAGTAGTCAGGCAATTTAACAGAAAAGAAAGAGGACAAGAAAAAAATAATATCTAGGTTTCTCACTGATACTCTTTCCCACTTTCCTTCTGCAACGCATAAGGTAATAGTAATCTCTTTTTTCTCTCTACTGAAAGCTATGTATGAGGAGCTGCATTGCTGGAAGAGCATTTGCAGGCAGAAAGAAAATTAGACTCTTTGGGGAGCTCCTTTGATTTTCAGAAGTTTTTGAGAATCAGTACAAGGCAGTTTATCAGCAGCGTTCAGAAGATACAACTAACTTTGGGAGAGATCTGTTTTTCCTAAAACAACTTGAACAATTGGCTGAACAGCTGGGCTCAAAGAGTTGTATTAAATGGGGTAACATCTGTCTGGCAGTCAGTCACCAGTGGTGTTCCCCATGGCTCAATTTTAGGGCCACTTCTCTTTAACGTTTTTACCAATGACCTGGACACAGACGTTGAGTGCACACTAAGTAAGTTTGCAAATGATGCTAAATTAGGAGGAGCCGTTGACGCCCTTGAGGGTAGAGAGGCCTTAGACACAGATCTTGACAGATTAGAGTGCTGGGCAATTGCCAGCCATATAAAAATTAACAAGAAATATTGCTGGATTCTGCACCTGTGATGGTGTAATTCTGAACGTACGTAAGACTGGAGGATATGATCGTAATCCTGCAGAAAGAGATCTGGGGGGGTTGGTTGATGGTTATATGAGTCAGCAATGTGCCCTGGTGACCAAAAGGGCCAACCATATCCTGGGGTGCATTAAGCATAGCTAAACTGTTGAGATATTGCCCCACTATACTCAGCATTGGTGCAGCCTCACCTTAAATACGGTTTGGGGCTCCACAGTATGGGAAGGATATAACAATATTAGAATGTGTCTAAAGGAGGGCAACAAAGAGACTATAATTAGAGGGCATGATTTATGAGGAGCAGCTGAGGATATGAGATTTGTTCAGCTTAGAGAAGAAGAGACTGAGAGGTGACCTCATTGCTCTCTACAACTTCCTCGTGAGGAGGAGCAGAGAGGGAGGTGCAGATCTCTTCTCTCTGGTGTCAGGTGATAGGATGAGGGGGAATGGCTTAAGCTGTGTCAGGGGAAGTTCAGATTGGATATTAGGAAAAAGTTCTTAATTGAGGGTGTGGTCAAGCACTGCAACAGGCTCCACAGGGAAGCAGTCGTGGCTCCAACCCCAACGATGTCTGAGAAGCATTTGGACAATGCTTTTAGATATATAGTTTAACTCTTAGGCTGCTCTGTCAGGACTTCGACTCAGTGATCCTTATGGGTCCCTTCCAACACAGGAAATTCTATGATTCATATGAATACTCTTTTGTTCTGTGTATGTTTGCATTAGTATTACATGAGGATTCTCAATCAATAACATATTTGTACCGTTCAATTATTTCCACTGTTAATTGATGTATTTTTATACTAACAAAGTTTCAGAAATTGCTTCAAACTTCAGACCTTCAGTTTCTTATGTATTTTCATTACACAGTAGTATGAGAGGCTAAAACATTATTTTAACTATACTTTTGGTTTTCTGTACCATCTGTTGACATTGTTAATGTTTACCATTCCTGTTTAAAAAACAGAAAGGAAAGAAAATATTGTAAACAAAAAAAAAGACTATACTTTTGAAGAATTAATTACAGGTCATTTTTAATTATCTGAAGTTACTCATAGACCTGTGGTTTCTATCCACAGAAGCTCCACAAACTGATCTATTGAATGTGTTCTCTTAAAACTGGTATGAAAGTAAGAAAAAGTTTTACAAAAATTATAGCTGTGCACTAAACTGGTGAAAAAATTGTATTTCCAGCCTCATGTCCTATTTTCTTATATGAATAATTCTGTTTATAAAACACAAGTCTAACACATGATATTACTTAGTGAAGTAACCAGAATTAGATACTTCAATGAATATACATGGAACTCTATATTCAATTGATGTGGAATAATCTACTTTTTCGTCACTCTGTCTTTTTCCTGGCATTCATATTTGAAATCTCTACCCACTAGAAATTGTTTTTTGACACGACAACATCCAAACATCAAAGTCTGCATTAACTAGAAGTGCTTAGGATAATTTTCTCACGTCTCTACATGTTTAAGTCCTCTCTTAGCCTAGACATTTTTACTTCAAGGTCATTCAGTGGAAATTCCACAACATGTAATGTGAAGGAAAAAAAAAGTTCCCTTAAATGTCTATTTAATTTGTTGGTTTTCATTTCACTAATGGTCCCGCTGATCTTCTCTTAAACAAACAAACAAATAAAAAGAACAAAAAAAGAACAGAAGCTCTTGATCTATGATACTTTATATTATCTCCATTGTCTATATTTTTGCTGATGTCTGCCTTTATAAATCTCTGTGAGATAAGCAATCCATTTTTGTGTATTTTTCCTATAACTGTAATTTACTTTCATCACCATTTCTGAAACACTCTTCTCCTGATTGGCATAGCAGTTTCTAATAGGCATAAGTGTTTCTCCACTTCAGCTTCATGCAAAATGCCACATCTGTGCTGGATAACACTCTGTCAACCAAGAATTATTTTATTCATAATAAAATTTTATATATAAGATAGCTTTTATTGCTGTGTTCACAAATGTTAAAATTACTTTAGAGTAAGGCCTTGACTTGGACAGAAATGTAAAAATGTAAAAAGAATTCCCCTTCAGTTTCTCTGAATTAATTTACAGATCCTAGAAACTAATCTACAGATCCTGAAGAAAAACGATTTTGTTAAAATGAAAGGTACACATCTCCAGGGTTTGAATTCAGTATGTACTCATTTGACTTCTACAAGCAAATACTTCAAATTTGCAACATGATGGAAAGGTGAGAAAAGTAAATCTTAAACTTCTATCTAAAGAGGGGTATGAAAACTAAAAAGTCACAGCTTAATACTTGCTTCAGATTTGTAGGTGAATGTTTCAATTGCTTCCTTGGCTATGAAACATTGAATCATAGAATTATAGAATTGTTTAGGTTGGAAAAGACCTTTAAGATCATCAAGTCCAAACATTAACCTAGCATGCCAGGTTGCCACTAAACCATGTCCCTAAGCACTACATCTACTATGTCTACCCAGCTTTTAAATACCTCCAGGGATGGTGACTCAAACACTTCCCTGGGCAGCCTGTTCCAACGCCTGACAACCTTTTCAGTGAAGAATTTTTTTCCTAATACCCAGTCTAAACCTCCCCTGGTGCAACTTGAGGCCATTTCCTTTTGTCCTGTTGCTTGTTACTTGAGAGAAGAGACTGACACCTCTCTCGCTACAACCTCCTTTCGGGTAGTTGTAGAGAGCAATAAGGTTTCCCCTCAGCCTTCTTTTCCCTAGGCTAAACAACTCCAGCTCCCTCAGCTGCTCCTCGTAAGACTTGTGCTCTACACCATTCACCAGCTTTGTTGCTTTTCTTTAGACCTGCTCCAGCACCTCAATGTCTTTCTTGTAGTGAGGGGCCCAAAACTGAACACAGTATTTGAGGCACATCACCAGTGCCAAGTACGGGGGGGACAATCACTTCCCTAGTCCTGCTCATCACACTATTCCTGATACAGAACAGGATGCTGTTGGCCTTCTTGGCCACCTGGGCACACTGCTGGCTCATATTCAGCTGGCAGTTGACCAGCACCCCCAGGTCTTCTTCTGCCAGGCAGCTCTGCAGCCACTCTTCCCCAAGCTTGTAACGCTGCATGGGGTTGTTGTGACCCAAGTGGCCTTCTTGAACCTCATACCATTGGACTTGTCCCATTGATTCAGCCTGTCCAGATCACTCTGCAAAGCCTTTCTACCCTCAAGCAGGTCAACACTCCCACCTAACTTGGTGTCATCTGCAAGCTTACTGAGGGTGCACTCAATCCCCTCACCCAGGTCATTGATAAAGATATTAAAGAGAACTGGCCCCAATACCAAACCCTGCAGAACACCACTTGTGACCAGCCACCAACTGGATTTAACTCCATTCACCACCACTCTCTGGGCCCAGCCCTGCAGCCAATTTTTAACCCAGTGAAGAGTACTCCTGTCCAAGCCATGGGCAGCCAGTTTCTCCAGGAAGATGCTGTGGGAAACTGTATCAAAGGCCTTACTGAAGTCCAGATAAACAACATCCATAACCTTTCCTTCATCCACCAAACAGGTGGATGATTTAAGAAAAATACCTTAAATTAGATACATTGTGAAAGGCTTACTATTATCACAAATAATTGAAACCTGGTGCTTTAAAGACTTACATCAACTTCTGATCATGTTTGAAATGTTTTAAAAGTAATTTGGTCTGTATTTCAAGTTGTTTATCTTGTCACAACAAACAGCCCCATTCATAGTGACAGAGGAAAGAAAGGGTTTAAGTTCCACATTTGCTAAAGCTGGCTGTAAAAAATCAAAATATATATAAAAAAAAAAAGAATGACTTCTACTGACATTCCTTGCGAACGGAAAGGGAAAGGAAAGGAAAGGGAAAGGAAAGGAAAGGGAAAGGAAAGGAAAGGGAAAGGAAAGGGAAAGGAAAGGGAAAGGAAAGGGAAAGGAAAGAGGGAAAGGAAAGGGAAAGGAAAGGAAAGGAAAGGAAAGGAAAGGAAAGGAAAGGAAAGGAAAGGAAAGGAAAGGAAAGGAAAGGAAAGGAAAGGAAAGGAAAGGAAAGGAAAGGAAAGGAAAGGAAAGGAAAGGAAAGGAAAGGAAAGGAAAAGGAAAGGAAAGGAAAGGAAAGGAAAGGAAAGGAAAGGAAAGGAAAGGAAAGGAAAGGAAAGGAAAGGAAAGGAAAGGAAAGGAAAGGAAAGGAAAGGAAAGGAAAGGAAAGGAAAGGAAAGGAAAGGAAAGGAAAGGAAAGGGAAAGGATAATTTTCAGTTAAACAAGAAAATTATGAACTTAGGAAAAGTAACAAAGCTTTAAAATTCAAATTGAAGCCAAAGAGTTATCCTCTGCTGAAAAGTCTTCCACTCTTTTGGGAGGGTATTTTTTTTCTCTTCACTGTTTTTTTACGATGTATGTCACAGGTTTTAATTTCATCATTTCTGTTCTGCTGGAGTTCTGTATGTTAAACACCAGTTGTGTAATTATTACCGATTCAAATTAAACTACACTAGAAGCAGATCGTATCCCCCTAACATACTGTTAAATGTTTCTACATTTCCATTAGATTTAACTACTTTAACCATACAGGCTGTCTGCTCTAGAAATGTTTTCTTTTCATTGTTGCTCCCCTGAATGGTTTCATTCTTCCATACTATATAACTATGTCTATCTTCTTTCATCAAATCATCTAGCATTTTTACTGGCAGGTAGGGGAAATTCTGCTTTACATATAAGATTTAGTAGTCTTATGATGTTTCACCTTAAAAATCTTATAACCAGAAAAGAACATGGATGGAAAAGGACAAGCACATTTTGGGTTAAATTGTGAAGTTAATGTGTAATGTAAGTAAGTATACTTCAGAGAACTTCAGTACAATCATACTTGAAACCCTTAGGCCCTTGGCTGTGGGACACAGAAGAGAACAAAGCCTTTCAGTAAAGAAAGCCTATGAGGAGCCCCTGACTTATTCTTCCTATTCTCCAGCACCCATTGAAGTTTTTCTTAAAATGCGTGTAATAGTATTTGATAGATCTTACAGAAAAGCAAACAAACAAACAAACAAGGTATGGGATTAGACATTGTACTTTATGGCTGCTATTACAGAATATTCAGAGACCCCCATGAGATTTGTCCTTACAAGCGTCTGCACATATCCTTTGGAATTAGTGGAAAAACCCATGGTATTAAAGACAAGTACAAGCACAGATGTTTTCAGGAAATTAACACCATTCCCTATGCTATTTATGTTCTGTGCTTTTATCATTCTGTGAATACTGTGTATTACATGAAGAGAAACAGGAAACTTCATTGTGAGGATAGGGGGCATTTTAACATTGAGATGGCAGTAGCCTGGCAAGAATAGACATTTTAAATTTCTGTGTTCCTCCCAGCTCTCTCTTCAAGAAAGAAACAAAAACTTGCTAAAGATACAAAGATATTCAAAGCAGTAAAGATGAAAGTGATTGGAGAGTTAGACATCTTGCAATATTGAATTACAATATTTAAAACTGGAGAAAACATCATTATATCATTTTACAAATTGTGCATTTCTAGTCCTCCCATCTCAAGGAACATTTAGTAGGATTATACAAGCTTCTCAGAAAAGTAACAAAAATACCCCAAAAATATGAAATAAAAACGTATTGTATAAGGAGTAACTGATAGATGGGGACACGTAAATCTAGAAAATAGAGGAGGGAAATGGTACAGATTTATAAAAATATGTGTAGCACCAAAAAAAAAACCAAACTAGGAAATAGTCACTTATTCTCAAAAATATGGCAACTACTGTTCATGAAGTAAAATTAGGAAGGGGAAGGTATAGTCTGTTCCAAAACAGTCTAAGAGCGGTTGCTCCTCATGCATTATAAGGACTGTGGAGTATATTGCCGTAGGATCTTGTGAAAGCAGCTTACACAAATGATAGAGCAATTACATAAATTTATGGAAAAAAAGAATCTGTGTTTCTGTCTGACTCCACAAAACTCAGTTTTCTTTTTTCAGTTTTATTTAAAAAATTTAAGAAGAGACAGAAATGATGACACAACCATATTGTCATTGTGCCTAAGCTTTTATGTACAATCATTGTCTAATTTTTCACAGGACGAATCTTTACTTTAGGATTCATTCTGATGTGAATCAAGGTTAAACATTTAAGGCCATTTTGTTTATTTAGCACTTACCTTTTTTCTTCAGAATTGCATGTAGTAGATATGAGTATAGTAAATCAGGCAGGAGACAGAAAGACAAAGATATCTTATTAAGGAATTTGTTTTTTTTTTTCTAGTTAGTCAAATTGTGTTCTACAGAGCTTTTGTTTGATGCTGAGACGTCATCATCATTATTTCTAACAAGCCGTTTTTAAATCTCTGTTCATCATTTTCTGGATGTCAATTTTGAGATAGAAAGATGAGATTTTCTGAGTAGATGAAAACTCTCTTTTCCAAATAATATCAATTAAATTCTACCACTATTTACTGCTACAAAATGCTCAACAGTCCTGAAAAAATGATGTCTGAGATGTCTTAGACTGGACACTCAAAAAAGTAGAAGTTTTATATTAATGTCTCTATATCTCTGTTCTTTGCTGTAAATTTTGAACTTCACAGAAGTACCACAATTAGGAATTTATGTTTATAATGTGCCCTTTTTGGTCCTGACCTTTTTATTTTTTATTCAGAACTAGTTTTATAGTTTCAAATGAGTAAAATAATGAACTACATATAAGACAGGGGGGGGGAAAAAAAAAAAAAAGAAAAAATAGAGCAAATATACTGAGCAGTTGTTCCGTAACTGAGCACTGTCTATTCCCTTTCTGCTAAATGTGATTGAATCTAACAATCTATATTGCACAGGCAAAATATAACATGTTTGCACAAGGAGATCAAATGAAAACTACATAGACAACTTTCACACTGGTATTTTATAAATATCAATGCTTAGGTTTGCAATATTCTGTTCTATGAACATTCTTTATTGCAGTGTGTGTATGTGTGTGTATGCATGTGCAAATAAAATATATATTAAAAATGAATACTTCAAATTTGCCATTCTGATAGATGCATGAAAAGGCAAGACTTAAACATTTTTTGCTCAGTGTAGTGTCACAGACTTTGCCATGTGTAAAAAGCAATTTTTATTTTCCAAAACAGCTGTTCACAAAGTGGAAACTTATTTCAGACTACAGAGTGAGGGGAGCAAAGGCTAAAGACAGCAAACAGTAATTTTCATTTGGCGTTTTAACCACATGAAGATGATTCACTGCATTAAAGTTTAAGTTGGATAAGGAGTTAACCTGGGTCTCATTAAAGAAATCTGAAGAAAGAACTCAAAATCTGCTGATTTTTTACTGAAATGTCTTTTATTTACTCTCTCTGACTCTAACTAATACTTTATTTAATATAGTTGCCTTTGCCTCTGGGTGAACATAAAGAGTTAGAAGCAAGGCATTTTCCTTTTTTATCCCTTTATTATGTCATGTCTGTCTATATTCTGTTAGGCACACCGTCAGTCCAGGCAACAATTAACAATGTCATTTTAATTTCTCTTTTTCCATATCTCTGTCATTATTGGAATTGCTTCTTATAACATTGCTTTATTATGAGGTAAAAAAGTGATATATCAGTATTCTCCTAATTTCTTACTTTTGTTTGGATTGCACTAGTATTTGTGACCTGTCAACCTGGGCTCAGATAGTTACGGTCTGAAAATCCAAGCATTTTAGAGAAGTATAAAGATTCTTAAAAATGCATTTGTTAACTGAAAACTTTTCATGTTTGTATTTTAGGACTATTTGACATATAGTTCACTTTTGAACTGCAATAGGCCATTCCATGTTAGAAAGACATATGCAGAATATAATGGTATGTCACATATTTTTCCAAAAAGGTATTTGATACATATATCCTGAAAGCATATCACAGTTATTTGGCCTTTCGAATTTTTTTTAAAGTAATGGAGAGCAAATTGTTAGGAAGCTTTTTGATTTAATCTCACTTCCTTCGTTGGGTTCATCCAAATTAATCCATAGTATTTCATTTTGGTAGGCTGTTTAAACAGTTTATTATCTTTTGTTTATGTATATTTAAAATACATCTAGACTATCTACCTGTTCAATTTATTTCCTTTGTCTTGCCTATTCTAGAGTGACCATGAGACGGATAGCAGCCCTAGACATCCTGGTTGCTGTTTACAGGAAATGCAGATTCCCAGCCCAGACAGGAGTTGAGATGCACTGTAGCAATACAGGTAGGAACCAGGTCACACCACACAACAAAAGGTCAAGCTAAATGTAATCAAAAGGAAATCACACTGTCTGCTTAGTGGAAACTAAGTGTGTATCTCAAAGGTTTTCCTGAGTGCTTAACCTATGCTCTGTACAGCATTTACCACTGTTTGGTCTTGTGCAAGGTTCGTGGAATGAAAATCACTTTTCAGTGGGGTAAGCTTGCTGAACACATTTCATCCATGCTTACACCAGAGGAAAACTTACAGATTATCCTAAGAGTTGCTGTCACCCAGTTTTGCCATTTGGGAAAGGAGCTGCTCTATTTCTGTATAAGACAGAGATTTCTCAAATTTTGGCATTGACAACAGTAAAGTGCTGGTATTGAAGGTTCATCAATGCTGATAGCTTTTGTGGGGCATTAGAGGCTTGGGGAGAAACTTGGCTGGAATTCAGGTTATTAAAGGAGCTGGTACCACCTGACTGAGCTGAAACAGTGTTAAAGAGAGACATGAGAGCACTCATACAGACACAGAATGAGATTTCTTCAGATTTGTCCTTGATAAACATTCATAAACATTTGTGTAAGGAATAAAAGTAATTGGAAGAGAAACGTGCGTGCCTCGTGCTGACAAAAAGTATGTTTGTGCCTAATAGATTGGAGAAATTGTTCAAGAATTGTTTATTCTTATGGAAAGATTGCCCTGTGCAGTGTTGCCAAGGACAGTTTCAGCTTGAATAACTATCTATATAATGACATTCACTTAAGTTACAGTGACTCAACTTCTAAAGTTAGACATCACTGCGTATTAAGGGGTACATGGGGTTTTTCTGTTTGTTTGGGTTTTTTTCCTTTTTTTCTTCCTGCTGAGTGAAGGAATGAAATGTGACATTAAAAGCTCAGTAGGAAGGATACACTTTGTTTCTTGAAAGTGTGGTTTCTTCTTCCAACTATGGGACCAAAGTTCCTCATAGTGGAAAAAAAAAAGGTTATTTATTTATGTATTCATATTTCTATTTAGTTCTGAAAAGAAATAGGTAAAATTTAAACTCAAAACACACAATTATTTTCCTGTCCACAGAGGCAAGCTTATAAAAGTGATGGGTTTGTTAACTTGTGAAACAGAATAAAATGGCTGGGATTCTGCCCCTTGTATGTGGTTTTTCCTGGACAGTAATATGCACTTTCAAAGTGTGTAGGCAGTTATTTGTAGCAGAGGACCTGTGGTTTTCTTGTGAATATACTAATTATCTGTGCTTTCATGCTTTACTGAATTACCATACTCTGATGTGGTAAACTCAAATTACATATTCCTCAGTGTGGCTCTCAGATAGACAACGTAACTGAAATGTTCTGGTAGATTCAACATACATCAGGGAGATGTATTGGGAGAACATTCACTACAGTTAAAGATGGAATTGTTCCTTTTCTACAGTTAAGAATAACATTCCCATAAGAATTCATAAAAATGCTTTACTAAATATGTCTTTTCAGGAAAAAGAAAAGGCAAATTATTAAGTTATTGCAGTCATTAAAGACAATAGTTAACATGTAACATTATTGTCATGTATATAAGCAGCAGAAGTATGAAAGAAAATACATACCTACATATATATATTTTTAGAATATATTTTTTTCCAGTTTGTTACATTAATAATATAGTGATGACAGAGTAAATATAATATTGCAGGAATGATGTTAGAATGTGAGGTGCTCCTCAGAGCCTTCAGATTCCAAGAAAAAGTAAAAATTGGGACATATAATATCCTTTCTGTGTTTTTTTCTTCATTACTCAAGGAAAGAATTTATTCCACACTTACCCTGTTTAATACCAGGAAATTCCAAAAGATGAGAAGCAATAAAAAGACAGATGAAGTGCTGACTTCTGGAAGGAGTATATAGTCACAGCTTTATGTAATGTCTGCATCTTTCTTATCTCAATAGGGGACAACATGGGTAACACCTGCAGTGCAATAAATGTTCCTGTTGTTCCTTTATCTCCTGTCAGTTCTCCCCTTGGGGCTGTTGCATGGCCACAAAGTACAAAGACAGGGAATTATCATAAAATATAGGAGTTGCTGTCTTTATATATGAGGCTGAAATAAACTTGGGGAACTCTGTCCTAGCAGACTGGCTTTGAGTATTTCCCCTTCAAAAGTAAATAATTCCCTTCTGCAGTACAACTGAGGTAAATATTAGTCAGGAGAAGATGTAATAGATAAAACTACTTCAAATGAACTGATGAAAAACCAGGCGAAAAAGTACATTTCTGATGTCGATTATCAAAACAATGACACTGTTTACGCAGCACAGTGTGTTTTATTTCTATTATAAGTTGATTCATTCTTATGGATGATATCCACACATGTGTCCTTATGGATATTATGAGATATATTCCTCTCTCTATATAAATACATGTGTATATATATATATACACAGGTATTTGCTAAGTTCAGGGAAAATAATTTGATTTTTTTTTTCTTCTGTTGAGCCCTTGTAAAGGAACTTTATTTTGATAATGCAACAATCTTTTGGCTGTCAGTTTCCTAAGATTAACATAGAACAATTTAACAATGCATTTGGCATAAGAACATAAGCAGAATACATATATTATATCAGCCTAATACAGACTGACAAGTTTTGTAAGACATTTAGCTATTAAGTTAAATCCTTGACTTTTAAGGAACAGACTTCATGACTGTGTTATAGGTATTGTTTTGCAGCTTCTTGGCCAACTAATTTCCAGGGCTGCTTTTTTTCTCTCATGACTGCAGAACTGTGGGAGTTCAGTGCAGTTAACTGGAGTACAGTGGACATGGGGAAGAGCTGACACTGTTCCAAAAGTAGCTTCTATTCCGAAAATTAGCTGATGAGGTGTATTTAGGTAAATAAAAACCTCTCAGCATATCTATCATTTATCATACCATCAGTGAGTTGATATGAGGAAAGCAAAACATCTTTTCTGAGAGGTCCTTTTCCCTGCAATTAAAAGTTAATTTTCACTTCTTTGTTCAATCCTGCCATCTTTTCTCAGGCTCCGTTCCCCCAACTGTGATTAGACTGCACAAAGTTAGCAATCACCAACAGTAAATCAGAAATAGCATTTTGCATTTCTTGTTGTTGTAGCAGTGAGAAGTTAGGTTGCCATCAAAAGCAGCAAGAATCTATACAGTCCTTGCTGCCAAAATATTAGGAGAATAAACCAGATGTATTTTCAAATGACAGATTGAATGTTTATAAGGTAAGGAACAAATCAGCCTTGTTTTAAAAGCATTGGTATGCTCTGCAAAAAATCAGGAGGAGCTTAGAAATAATTAAGACTCATTATTATATTGCCCATTAGAAAGGCTGCTTAAGAGAGGGATAAGTTTTTATTATCAACCATTAAATATACTCTTTTAAAATCATCTTTTTAATGCTGGCAACTGGGTCTAAGGGCAAACAGTAAGTGGGCTGTATTGAAGATCTGTGTAGGTGAATAGTCATTTTTTTTTTCTGGTAATTAGACAGAAAATCATGTTGAAGCAAAGAGTGCAAATGCTGGGAGTTCACAACCTTATTTTTTTTAATTTTACATATTGTAGGTACCACATGAATAATCATATGTTTATTTTCATAAAAGAGCTACCTGTTGTTTCAGTGGAGTTACTGAGAAGGAAAGGTACTAAATTATAAAACTAATTATACTACAGGGGAAGAGTAGTTCCAGCTCCTCCATTCGTACTGCTAAATGTACATCCAAAAATAGTAACCAGATAATGAAAGAAGATGAAAGGTTCTGTTCTTAGGCACCTTCACTTGTTTTGAATGCTTTCTGAGAGTAATTAATTCTTAAAGGTGTCTGACTATCAGCTGTTATTGTAATACCTCACGTAGAAATTTTTGTGCTCCCAGACTCTCTTTCTCTTTCAGCCTCTCTATGTTGTCTATTCTTGGGTCATGTTATCATCTTAAATTTAACTCGTTCAGAACTGATTGAATACTAATTTCTTGTTCCCTTTCTTTCCTGCAGCTCCTATTTCAATCATCTTTTCTTCATGGACCTGTTCTTCTCTATGTCACTTCCTTCTCTCCAAGCTTGTTGTCAGCCTTGGCACTACAGACCAATAAAATACATCTTGCCAGTCTCATCTGACCCAGATAATTTAATTCTTTTTCTTTCTTTATGAATCCTTTCTTTCTACTGGTTATCCATTCAGATGACTTGACATTTTCAAGACTTTGAAAATCTTCATGTTTTTAAGATCAAGAATAATCTTCCTACTATTGCTAATTGCCTAAATTACTTAGTATTTTCCTTAATGATTTGGATGATGCCAATGACTTGCCAATGATTTTTTAATGAGTTAAGGGGAACAACAGAGAGAAAGGGAATAAGTCATATTTAATATGTATTTTTAATAGAACAATAAGTAATGGTCTCAAAACACAGCAAAAGGTACACAAGGTGAGCATTAAAAGTCACATTTTCCATTTTTAAATGTAGTAAGGCAAAGAGCAGGTTGCCTGGATAGGTTTATGCAATCTCCAGCAGTGAAGGCATTTTTAAAAAGTTTCATAACTATTTGTAGGGAATATAGATAGCTGATACAGGAATATAATTTCAAGCAAAGAGACAGAATACACGACCTTTCAAGGTTGCTTCCAGCCTTGTTTCCTTCGAGCCTGGTTTTCTACTCTTCTGGTAAAAGTGACATAATTAATCCCTTTGCTTCATTTGTCCTGCACCCCTCATTTATCTCATAAGTAAGAGATTTTCCTCTTCCCTTCTGCCAACACATAACAAGAAGTAATCTCCAGTTATGAGAAGCTCAAGTAACATTAAGTATGCTCTATTCTTGTTTCACTCTCCTATGCCTTCTGCTTGCATGTCATAGCCTTTATGGCTTTTTATTTAGCTTTTCCCCTTTTCTAACTTGAAGAGCTTCATACTGTAACTGTTTTCCAACCTATTAACACCTCATATTTGCAGCACCAGTGCGACACAAGTTAAGTTTCTGCTTGAGTTCTGAAAGAAGTATGAGGCTATGCCCTGGTTAACTCACCTTTATTGTGACTGAGATTGTAAATTTGATGTTCAGTGCTAGGCCTGACATGGCTCTAACACTTTCACTTGATCACAGCTAGTATACAGTGTCCCGTGGTCAGTTCACAAAGTATTTTTTTCAAGAACAGTTAATATGCTTTAAATATGCCTTCTCCTTGCTATTTAAGAGTGTCTTGTTATTTTCTACCATTTTCTATTAACACAGAGTAAAAGTTTGTGTGTAGTCTCACCATAACTAGCGGAACTACCTGTAAGATATGTGTTACTTTCTAGAAAGGGGAAAGATACAGGAAAAAGAAGGCATTCCCAGCAGATAAGCCAGAAGAGAAAAATAAGTATCTAAGAATGATTATTCGATCATACTATTATGCTTAGAAAAGGGAGAGAGTTGTGGATATTTTTAAAAAAAATAATCCCTTTCTCTAGGCAACATCACTGAATGCTAGCAACTCTTGCCTAATGAACGATGTAATACGACAGGCAGTAGAACTGAGCTATGGTAGGCTGATTGCAGAGAGAACAACATTATTAAAACTTAGAGTGTTCATGCTTTCTGTGTTTTATGCAATTCAATCAAACCTTGTGCTTTATGGTCCATCATAACAACTCACATTATTTATAACTGGCGTGATCTGGCTGTGTTTCCCACATAATTTCAAAAATTTGCCTTAAAATGCTGCCTTCTGCATGATTTGCAAGTTTAGAGGTATTGACTAGTCTGTTTTTTCTTGGTGAATTGTAAGTACAAATGAACTGTGCTGTGTGACTGTTTTCAACACTGAAAACTTTCAAGACGTCCTGTGTTTTATTTGTGAAGTGTCTGTATAACGTGTTCATATTAAGCTTCAGTAAAAACAGATGGTGGCTTTGAGTCAACATCCTCTGAGAACATTTTATAACCCCATCTGCAAAGTGCACCAGTGTTTTTATCTAGCTGTAATACTTTGCTGTTTCTTTTATCTTTTATCCCATTAAATACCCCAGATGAAATGGGATTAATATTATGGTATTAAAGTATGTGTAAAAGCAGAACACTGCAATGAAATGTGTATGAATGTGTTGGCAAGGTATGAAAGTTTTAAAATAGCCCACGCGATCGGGATTTAAAATTTAGTTGTCTGTATTTACAACCTGCATTCCCAGAGCATCCCCAGCAAGACACTTGCATACACTGAGCCATCTAGAGAAAAAGTAATTGTTAAGGATAGGCTGTGATTTCATTTATATATCATGTACAAAGCTGACTCAAGGTGCACTTAAACATATTTGTTATACGTTCAGTGTATAGAAATGGTTTTACTCATTTTTTTGTTTGGTTGGTTTTGGGTTTTTTGGTGTTTTTTGGTCAAGTTGTTTTGTTTTGGTTTGTTTTAATAAAAAGACAAAAAAAAATCCATTAAAATGTTTCCCTGAAAAAGAGAAAGTTAACAAGGGGGCTACAAGGTGACACAAGGACTATGGTTTGTTGTGCTCACCAAGCATTTAAGTACTGAAATTCCGTGAGGTCAAAAATAGATTAGAAACCCTTTAAAAGTTCTAGTGTTTTGACTGCTCTTTAAAAGGATTTTGAAGGTTAAATCAAGAAGCTTTTTTATTTCACCAGCATAATTTCAAATCAACACCTTAGAGGCAGCCTGTTTCGCTAGCTTTTTGAGGGTCTGTATGTCATACACAGTACAAGAATTCAGCAATAATATCTATGAAGCTAAGTGGTTACAAATATTGTAAAGTTTTAGAACCCTCCACCAAAACTGAAACCCTAATAAAGGAGATGGATAAAGTTATTTTAAAGTGTTATCTTAGAACCATAGAATCATAGAAACACTTAGGTTGGAAAAGACTTTTAAGATCATCAAGTCCAAATGTTAACCTAGCACTCCCAAGTCCACCACTAAACCATGTCCCTAAGCAATCTATCTACCTATCTTTTATATACCTCCAGGGATGGTGATTCAGCCTCTTCCCTGGGCAGCCTGTTCCAATGCTTGACAAACCTTTCAGTGAAGAAATTTTTCCTAGTATCCGATCTAAACCTCCCCTGGTGCAACTTGAGGCCTTTTCCTCTTGTTCTATTGCTTCTTATTTGAGAGAAGAGACCAATATCCACCACACTACAACCTCCTTTCAGGTAGTTGTAGAGAGCAATAAGGTCTCCCTCCCCTCAGCCTCCTTTTCTCCAGGCTAAATAATCCTGGCTAGCTCAGCTGCTCCTCATAAGACTTGTTCTCTAGACCTTTCACCAGCTTCTAATGGGTAAAGTGAGTAAGTAAATTGAATAAATTCTCAGCTACAATCTGTATTTCCTGCCAAGAACCTATGAAAAAAAAAAAAAAATCTGAAAACACTCTAGTTTATTTATGCCAAAAAAGAAAAAAATGTTAAAGTTTATATATCAAATGTTACAAGCTTGTTGTATATAAAACTATAAACTTTATTTATAAGAGACTTTTTTTCTTCCATATTAGGAATGTTGAATAAACAGGTTTAGTGTCAGTCCTAGGAAAGGCTGAAACATAAAAGGGTTGGTTAAATTAACTTCTTTTTGAACGTTTTTGTCCCTCTGCTGGGAACTACATAAAATTTAAAGACCTGTTGCTTTTCATTAGATGAAGAGGCTGTTAAACATACACATTTTTTTTTCTGTATATACATAACTGATTTGCAATACCTAAATCACATCTCTTATGTCTTTCCATACTTTTTTGAAAACAAAGAAGCACTGAAATCTCTCACACCAAGGAAGTCTAAAGCAAACTTTAAAAAGAAATCTACTGCAGCATCAGGGTAAGCATAGCAAAGGAAATGCAATACTTGCACACCCTTTTCTGATATTGTATGTCACTTATTCATGCTATTCAGGCATCAGGAGACTGAGGAATGCAATAATCTTCAACTGTAAAATACGTTTCACCCCTAAGGTACTACACATCAGGTTATGATTTTGTAGGAACTTTGTTTGTCCTCGGTGGGCTTTGCTGGATGTCTTATAAGCTGAGATCGTGTTTGGTAAAGAAGTTGGTATACCACAAGTAGATTTCACTTTGGTTTCTGCGTGTGCACCAAACAAATGGATCCCATAGCTCTGGGTCCTTATCAGTTGAAGTGAAGAGATGTAACTGTGTCCAAATGCAATGCCAAAATGAGCTAGCACACTCACCACAAGCACAGGTATTTGTAATAACCCCTTAATCCTTCTTTTTCAGTTTCTTTGATGTGAGTTACAATGTGGGGATTTTTTGTTTGATTATTTGTTTAGGTTTTGTTTGTTTGTTTTTCCTGCTAGGTATCAGAGCAGATTTCATTAAAGTGGATGGGACAATAACATTTCTCCAAAGTTATTTCACATTTTGCAGCATCTTCATGTTTTCAATGTTTTTTTAAGTAAACAGTGAATCTAAAAACTGAAATAACATGATCTAGAAAATAAAGACACATTTATAGGGAGAATTTGAGTGACACAAGAAAAATGGAAGATGGCTATGCTATAGTGAGTGTCCAGTAGCTGCTGTGACTTTACTTTGTGGACTTTCTAGAGGACAGAAACCATCTGATCATTCTGAAGGAATTACTTTGTTTCAGAACGATGCTGTTACCAGTGTACAGGATGCAGCCAACAGAAATCCTGCACTCCACCTCTTCTTTCTTACCCTTTCTGATTTCCCCGACATCTTCAAAATCAATTAAATGATGTAAAATATCCAGCCACCACTGGAAATTGTAATAAAAATACATAAATAAACAATTAAATTAATTAAATTATTAAATAGAAATATGAATCTGAAATTATTTTATCTTTGGAATGCAGAGACTGCATCCCTTTGTTTTCTTTTCTCTTAAGGATGGCATAAAAGGACCTACCCTGCCCAAACTGCTGTTATGCACAAGATATCAATTAACCCTCATTCCTTCCCTCCCAATAACTAGGTATTGACGAATGTCGTTATGTTACCAGAACACTGAATGTGCATGCAGTTAGCAAAAGCACAGGTAGCTCAGTACCGAACAAATATGGTAATTTTTCACACCAAAGAATACCTCTTCCAGAGTTCTTCACTGTTTATTGCTTGCAATAAACAGTGAAGAAGAAGAAAAAAACAAAAGCTATATGCACAGTTCATATTTCTAATATATCCATGAGTAAGGAAATTCTTGAAGTAGCCATACATTAACCAGTAGATCCGGAAGGTTGAATAAGATGCAAATACCCAGTCTTGCAAACTACCTTCTATTTCATTTGACTATGATAGATGTTAAAGTGTTCTCAAATAATAAATACACGGAAAGATTAAGTATTTAAATAGGATTTTTTTCTAAATGAGAACTATGGGATTACATCATGGTGCTTTGCACAGAAAGAGTAATCAGCTGCAATTTACAAAGCAAAATGTTAGCCAAGACCATGTGGTTTTGTTTGGTTGTTTTTTGGGTGGATATTATGAAACATGCATAGAAAGTATCTTAGTTTCACAGAGTTTTACTTCCCTCCCACATGTTCAGCTGCAATTTTCTGTATGGTACATCAGACTGTCTACTACTGTTTAGTTTGCATATAGCACAGCTAAAAGCAAACACAAACATTTGGTGCAGTAAGGCAAAAGCAGCTTGATTTGTCTTAATTGCTAGTGGCATCCATTTTAGAACTAGAAGTTTATACTTTGGTGATACTTTGGGGGTGGACAATTTTCATAAAGCTTGCTCCAACCATTTGTAGCCTGATAAAGAATATTTTGTTTTGACCAGCAACGCAATGGACATACGTAAAACTGTTATGGAAATAGCATACAGGGAAGACACATGGAAGGGTTTTAGCCTGGTGTTATGTAAAAAACCAGCTCTGTTGGAGCTGGTACTGCTATATTTCTTATCCTGTCCATTCCACATTGTTACTTGATAACTATAGTCTACAGCCTGCTCCCTTGATCTTTTTTTTTTTTTTTTTTTTTTTTTTTTTGCATATAGAGGATCTATGGGAGCTGTTTACCTCTCCTTGTCATGGTTTAAGACCAAATCATATTATAGAAGCTAAATCGACTTGGATACTAATGCACTTTTATCAGATACATGCAATTTTAAAAATAACATTACTTTTCTGTGCCATAGGGGAGATGGTACGGTGAGGGAAAGAAGTGAGGTTGGTTAGTGCAATGTTTTCTTACCTGTTCTTCCTGTCCTGCAGGAGAGGTGGCATGGTATTAGAGAGACGTTCAACAGGTCAGTGTAGCAGTACCAACCGCACTCTGCATAGTCATGGGGCAGGACCACGGGGTTCACTGGGCTCTTCTCGATTTCCTGTATTTCCCTGGAGGTTAGAGTTGATCCTGGATCCTGGTGGAGGATTGTGGGTTTTCCCTCCACAGACTCTTTTCCAGAAGCTTTTGGCTATTACAGTATTCTAAAGTGTCCTTATTTATAGAATAACCTGTTCAAATGGGGTTGCTGCTTTCCTGTTGGCACTCAGAACCTGCTTGTTCCAGACCCTTCTGACACTTTCATACTTCTTGATTATCAACAGGTTGTTTGCATAGCTTGGCTGTTTCCTTGAGCACGCTAGAACTATCCTGTCATTTGGGACGAGTGGTTGATCATGTTTTTTCTACTTCTATTAAAACAAAAGTAAAGTTCATGGGCCTATGCCAAGAGCTGTGCTAACTAGGTCTAAGTCATGCCAGCTGCTACACTCCTCAACATTAGATTTCTACACTTACAACACAGAAACGGTTTATTTTGCCTGCATGAGAAATTTGTTGTTGAAAATGATAAGGAATTACACATCAGAGAATATTCAGGAGGTTCAATCCACTCCTCAAGGTTTTAGGGCTTTTTTAAATGTAGTTATAACCATAATGCAAGTTAAAGATAGAAGTCCATTTCCATTTTCTGGCTTCCAACCAGGAATACAATATGAGAAGCTTACCAGTATTTATCAATGGTCCATTCATCCCACTGTGTCCTGTCTCTAAAAGAATTCAAAATCAGATGCCAAGGAAAAAAAAGTAGAAGATAAGGACAAACATAGAAACGCTTCTTCCAAGTATACTCAGACCTACTAACAATTTTGAGTTCAAGGACTTCCTCATCCAGAATGGAGTTTCTGGGTGTTTCTTTATTTCTTTTATTAAGGAAATAATTAAAAGAGGACCAAAAGGTTCCGACATTCTTATTCACAGCAAGGTTGCGTTTATAAAACATTTGTAACTTAAAATTGAGGCAAGAGGCTACACTTGACATATCACAAAGCTGAAAACAATGTACTACTGATCTACTTACTGAAGAAAAGGTGCTCTTTTTTATACAATATTGGCTGTGGTATGTTAGGTGCATTGAAAACTAGAATATTTGAAAGGCATGAAGCAAGCACATTATGTGCACATAATTTGGAATGGTAATACTCTGTGGAATGGTACTTATGCCAATATCTCAGTATCCTGCTGCACTGCTACACTAACTTCGCTCATAGAGAATTTTAGTAAGGGTGCATCTGGAGGTCTGGTAATACTATTGTTAGTGTTCTGCCAGGGCCTAGAGACCTTAACCTCACTGAGGACTACGAATACAAATACAAAGTTAGGTGTCTCTCCTGAAGATCTGGTCAAGGTAAAGAAGATATGTTAGGACTGATAAACACCACCATGAGATGACTATTCAGCAAAAAGTGATATAAAACTGCAAACCTTGTTACTTATGTAAAGAATCACCCATTCTTCTGTTCTGATGTACTGTGGGAAAAGTTTGTTGCTGAGCTTTTGTACATATGAGACTAACAGTTCCTAATACAATGATAAATATTCATAAAGACATGGAAAAAATTAAGAAAACTGTGTTTTACTTACTTTTTATTTTAGAGTCTTAGAGTCATAGAATTGTTTAGGTTGGAAAAGACCTTTAAGATCATCAAGTCCAAATGTCCACCTAGCACTGCGAAGTCCACCACTAAACCATGTCCTTAAGCACTATGTCTACCCATCTTTTAAATACCTCCAGGGAAGAAGATCCAACCTCTTCCCTGGGCAGCCTGTTCCAATGCCTGGCAACCCTTTCAGTGAAGAAATTTTTTCTGATATCCAGTCTAAACCACCCCCGACTCAATTTGAGGCTGTTTCCTTTTGTCCTTGTTGGAGAACAACTGGTCTTACTACTAAAGACTGAGGCAAGGAGGGCGTTAAGTACCTCAGCCTTTTCCTCATCTTTTGTCACTATGTTTCCCCACCGCATCCAATAAAGGTTGAAGATTCTTCTTAGCTCTTCTGTTGTTACTAATGTATTTATAGAAACATTTCTTATTGTCCTTTACAATAGTAGCCAGATTAAGTTCAACGTGGGCTTTGGCCTTTCTAATTTTCTCCCTGCGAAACTTCACGACATCCTTGGAGACCTCCTGAGTTGTCTGCCCCTTCTTCCAAAGGTCATAAACTCTCCTTTTTTCCCCTGCGTTCCAGCCAAAGCTTTCTGTTCAGCCAGGCTCGTCACCTCCCCCGATTGCTTGTTCTTTAGCACATGGGGACAGACAGCTCCTGCGCCGTAAAGATTTCTTTCTTGAAGAATGTCCAGCTTTCCTGGACTCCTTTGCCCTTCAGGACTGCCTCCCAAGGGACTCTGTCAACCAGGCTCCGTAACAGGACAAAGCCTGCTCTCCAGAAGTTCAAGGTGGCAGTTCTACTAACCCGCCTCCTTACTTCTCCAAGAATCAAAAACTCTTTCATGACCTTTGTGCCCAAGTCTGCCTCCAACCACCACATCTCCCACAGGTCCTTCTCTGTTCACAAACAACAGGCCCAGTGGGGCACCTTCCCTAATATGTTCCCTCACCAGCTGTGTCAGGAAGTTATCTTCCACACATTCCAGGAACATCCTAGATTGTTTAGAATGGACTGAGATTAATTTATTCATTATGCTTTATTTTTCCTTTAAAAAAAAAAAAAAAAAAACAACAAAAAAAAACCAAAAAAACCAAACAAAACAAAACAAAAAACCAAAAAAAATCTATTGTTTTCTTACTGTGAATGGCAAGGAACAATTCAGTCCACCAAATAAGTACACAGCTGTAGATCTAAAAGAAGTGCTTGAAGTATCAAGATATAAAAAATTTTTTGTTTTTCCCTTTATCCAATAACTTAAGCATTCCTGGTTATCTTCTACAGGAGAGATAAAAACCTGGCCCCTGCTTATTTTCTCTTTAATTTCATAGAATCTGATGGGTACACTCAGCAAAAATCAAGAAAAAACATTGCTTCTGTCAAAGCAGATTCAAACTTATATTTTCCACAACAGATTTCTCATCTATAGATAATTTAGAGTAGGTGGAAGGCAACAATTTTCTTAATCTGTTCTAATATGCAGAAAATTATTTCTTCGGAACAGAAGGGTAGCATTAAAATGTGAATGACCATGAGACCTATCAATTAGATTATTATGATTTAGGAGTGTGGAAAAATAGATGGAAGGAGAGAAATTTTCTGGGCTCCATAACTGAATATTATTTTTTCTTCTCACATTTAAGAGATGTACAGATGAATTAGTCTAAAAAAATGTATTCTCTCAAACAATTCTTTCCTGTGCTAAGTTGTAAAAAGTCTCCTGCTTTCTGTCCTACTGGCCTAATCATAATGTGTGGTTAGGGCACATAAACCCATAAACAGAAGCAGCTCTGGCTGCACTTTTAAAAGGAGGTCTAAAGGGATTGAAGCTCCTCTAAAGACAAGAATGGTACATACTCATGTGCAGGAAATGGAGCAAGCAGTAAAGTACGCTGAGTGACCTGATGGAGCTCAAAGGCAAAAGATAAGTGTAAGAAAGCTGTTATCAGGAACAGGCCATCTGAGAGAAATACAGAAGCATTTCCCAGACACACAAGGATGGGATTAGGATGTCCAGACTCTGACTGAAGTTTAAACTAGAGAGGAATATGAATGACAACATAAAATGACTTCTGCTGACACCACAGCAGCAAAAGAAAGACCATTAAAAATGTGAGCCCTTTGCTGAATGGAGGGGGTAAGCAAATGACAAGGGTCATGGAAAAGACTGTGGTGCTAAATGCACCCTTTTCCCCAGTCTTTGTTGACAAAGTTTGTCCCTAGGCCTCCCTCGTGTTTGTGCCTTGTTAGGAAGGAAAATGATGCTACTCAAAAGCAGAGAAGGAATGAGTTACGGACTACCTAATGAAACACAAGTTAAAATGTCCGTTAAACTGAATAAAATGTACCTAAAGGTCCTGAAGAAACTGCTTGGTGTCATCATGAAAATATTCTCTACCATCTTTGAAAGGTTATGGAAATTGGGGGAAGTTCATTGACTTTAAGTTTCATTGACTGGGAAAGACAAATATTTATATCCATCTTCAAAAAAGGGAGTAAGGAGTACAAGAGAACTAATGTGCAGTCAGCCCCACATCAGCCCTTTGGAAGATTATGAAGAAAGTCCTCATGGAATTTTTTTCTACAGATCTTATGGACAAGAAGATGATTGAGAACAGCCAGCACAGATATTTGCCAATGCCAAATCATGCTTGACTACCCTGGCTGTTGTTTACGGTGAAAAGACTGGTTGTAAATAGAGGATAAAAGTGGATGTTGTTTACCTAAATTTTGGCTTGGTTACCTACATCAGACTGGTATCTAAACTGGGGAGATATGCACCAGATGGAGGCAGTGCAAACTGGGGAAACAGCGGGCTGGACTGCCAGACTTAAAAGGTAGTGGCCAACACTTTGAAGTCTAGCAGGCGGCTAATTATGAGAGGCATTCCTCCGGGCTTAATACTTACATTGTTTAATATATTCAATAATCTATGAAACAGGATAGAATCCACGTTCATCAAATTCATAAATGATTTTCAAACATGGAGGGACAGTGCTGGAGGGCAAAGCTGGCATTTAGAGGTATCTCAATATACTAGAGGGATGGATTGACAGGAATCTCACAAAACTCAGCAAACAAAAATGCGAAGTCCTCTATGTAGTCCACAGAACCCCCATGCAGTAGTAGGGCAGGCTGGGGACTAACTAGTTAAGGACCAACTTTACAAAAAGGGATATAGAGGTCCTGGTGGACAACAAACTTAGTGTAAGTCATCAGGACATCCTTAGAGCAATGAAAACTAATTACATATTGGGTGCATTACTGAAAACACAATCAGGTTGAGGGAAGTGATTATTCCATTCCACTAGGCACCTGTGAAACTGCTTTGAGAATAATGTGTCTGGATCAGGGTCTCTCTCAGTAAAGCAGAGATATTGACAAATTGCAACAAGATTAAAGGACGAATACTAAATGTTTGGGGCCTGTAGCCCCTGGCATACGAGATGAGGCTGGGAAGCTTGGATTTTTTAGCCTAGATAATGGGAAAAAACTACGGAAAGAGAGAGAAATCTAATTTCAGTCTTCAGATTACTGAGAAGACGAAGCTGAGCTTTTCTCAGACGTGAACAACAACAGTACAAGAAGCAGTTATCATGAATTGCACAAAGGGAAATTACAACTCAAAACATGGAAAAAAATCTTCACAATAAGCATGGTTAAGCACTGGAACACATTTCCCAGGGACATAGTGGAATTTCTATTGAGATGTTCAAAACTTAACTCAATGAAAAGCCCTGAGCAATCTGAATTTAGCACTGTTTTCAGCAGAATTTGGACTAAATGACCTTGTCAAAAAGTAGGATTGTCCTTATAAAAAAGGTTCAATGACACAAAATTACAAAGCAACAGAGGACACTATTTGTTTTTATCTAATCACACATCACCATCAATTTTAAAAATGCACCAAAAGTCCTTGCTATCAAACTTGCAAATGCATGTCTAGTTCAGTCAACATTATGGTCCGAGAATCTGAACACAAGGAGCTCATCTGTATCATTTCCAGTGATTCGTATTTGCATAGCTCCATTTTCTTTTCTCTTCTTTTCCCTTGCCCTGTGCTTAGCAACATCATCATTTTGAAAGCTGAGGATAAGTATTCATTTAATTTTGCTCTGCACCTAGATAACTTTTAATCTAAATACCATATTTCCTCTGTAACAATCTCACTTTTTGTTGTTGTTGTTGTTTTTTTAAATGAATTTATATGACTGAAGAACTCTAATTAACTCACAAAATCCAACTCATCATGCTTTTTGTAATTCTTCCCTTATCCCTGACTGGGCATAGCTGTATTACCTGGTCGGTACTCTTTCCATTCTTGGTAGTGTTACTGCTTGCTCTTGATACCTTTTTAAAGTAATTATCTGCTTACATCTGGAACATTTTTTTTAAAAGATGATTTGTCCCTTTTCATGGGATGCAAATTGCAAATAGTCTTTTACTTTTTCTGACTTAACATACTCCAAACTTACAACACATTTATGTCCTTGAGGTTTTCCAAGTAGACTACTTATTTGTTCTTTTAATATCCCATTTTACCTCCCCTCCCAAACATACTATAACCATCAATATATTCATTTTTCTTTATTAGCAGAGAAGTAACTTATAGATAATTTCCATTTGTTTTGACATGATAATGTCAAGTCTTACTGACATCATCTCATTTTGTGTTGATAGCATACCCATACCCTTGGCATCTTCACATCCCGATTAACAGAAGATTTGACACTGTAGTGTGGTCTGTGTAGAATTGCATTGACATCTTGTAGGAAAATTTGTGATGGCAGTAAGGCAAGGAAGCAAGTAGCAATGAATCTTTGACACAAAAATACAGTTGCCGTTCCTTGGTAATTGCAAGTGTAATTGAAATACTTCAGCTGCCATCACTTGAAAACTTGATCATTCTTGAAATAAATCCACATTTGTTCTCCTTACTAAGCTAAATGGATGTGATGTAAGTTTAAGGGTCAGCAAAAATAGCCAAGAACATTTTTTTTTTTTTTTGGCCTTGACAATATTAAATGTAGCTTAAGATTTAATATATGGAGAAAAAAAACAATATGCATCTCAACTGTCAGTGTCCCCACTTGATTTGAATGGAATGAGTACTGTTCCATGGCAATAAGTCTCAGGAAGTGTTCCAATCTTTTTTCAGAGATCCATTGCTTTATTCTTTGTTTGACCCTCACTCAATATGTGAATTTTGATCAGTCATTTCACTTGTGTTCAGTTTATCCATCTGTAAATTGGCTATACTAACACTTCAGTGAGGTGTTCTGAGGATTACTGAATAAATATTTACATTGTATTTTCAGAGCATCACATCAGAGTAACAATATTAGTATTAAATTGTTCTATTGAAGGGCTAGCTACTAAAAAAACATACTGATTTATTCAAATTCTTTCTCAGCTCACTTGTTTACAAAACAGTACAATTAAAGTTGAGAAACTGATAAGCAGTTGCTCATGACAGAATGCTGAACAAAGATTATATGCTAAAAAGCATATTGTCCAATTCATTTATTTCATTTAAAATGTGAAAGACAATGCTAAAAGACACTAATTCTGGTGCTTGCTGGGGAAATCAGTTCTAAATCCTTGACTACAGCTGTCATCGGGCTAAGGGACTATCTACAATTTCCCAAAAATCAGCCCCCTCCTCCCAAGTTATGGAAAGATCTTGGCATCCCTACTTATGCTTAGAACATTAACTACAATTACACCCACTGATTTCAGTGGAGTTGGGCAATTTTAGAGAATGCCCGTCCAGGAGGCTTATTTTACAGGACCATTATCTAGTTCTGATTTTTCTTTTATGTGTACCTCAATCAAAGATCAGAGCCCTATTGTGCTGGGCATGGTAAAGACAAGTAATCAAAAAGCAAGCTTCTGGTCTAAATAGTTCCCAATCTAGATACCAGTAAAAATGCACCAGGGAGATGAAGCAGCAAATGGATTAAGAGAGTAGGGTAATAACGAACAGACATCTCAGCTTGCAGTTTCCTGAACTGATTTCTGCATAGTCACATACTACCAAGAAGGGTGTCAGATATTTTCACCTGGGATATCTTGCACAATGGTACTTAGGATGTTCCCCTGGGAGGAGTAGAGGAATCCAGATATGAACACTGATAGAGGAAGAAATAATATATGGTTTGCCTCTTTTCACTGGTGAGCTGTGTAATCAGTAGAACATTTTATTACATCCTTTTCTCATTATCCTTCTTGAGTAACATTTTGTAGTTTGTTGTTTCTTCGTCTTTTATTTTCTTTTCATTTTTTTTTTTTAAGAAGAAAATCTTTTTTTTTTTTTTTTTTTTTTTAAAAGAAATATGCTAAGAAGTACCTTTTAGGAGAGTATTCAAGGTCTGGGAACTAACATTTCCAAAGGCACCTTCCTCTATCCCCAAATAAGAGTTTGCAGCCAAATGATATACTTAGCCATTCTAGGGAGATCCTTCTTCCAAGCTTGGGCTTTTTTGCCAGATATAAGATATCCACCTGTATGAAATGTATGTGGATCATAGATATTTAACTTAGGCTCCTTCCTTTCACTGCCAAATGTATAAAAATTAGGTTTGCATTCTTAATATTTTGACTCTGGACACTTTTTTTTTTCCTTTTTTTAATTAACAATGGGAACATAAAATGAATTTTCAGAGATGATTCTTTTATTTCTTAGCCTTAAGGCACTCCAAAATTACTCCAACTTCTGTTTTGAAGTCATTTAGATACTTTAGAAATTATTACCCTACACTGCTAGTAGAACTGATATCATCTGATGCCTGATTTCTTCTAAAGGTTTGATGTTTCTGAGTATGAAGAATTTAGAATTACACTAAGCAAAATTCTTCTGGAATTACTCCAAACATTCCACTAAGTAATTGAAGAATAGAAGGGTATTTAAATCACAAGATGTAATGGACGATATTGGTTTGTAATAGAAAATCTGAAAGAATAAAATAGTAATGCTCTTTAGAATGTGGATTTAATAACTGACCTGCAGTAACAGCAAGATGAAACTAGAGTTGGCATTTAGTCTTCAGGGGGAAAATGAACTATGTGCAATGAAAAAGCAATGGGTTTTGGTTTGTTTTTAATTAAAAATGGAATAAATAATTATACTGAAATTCATGTCCTCTGACAGAAGCATTGGATTTCAGGATAGCCATTGCTGCATTGCCTGACTTAAAAAGCAAAAAGAAAGTTAGTTATCTGATTTACAATAGCCTGTACGATCAACAGGGAGATGGTTAGCATTAAACAGCACAGATACAGTAAGGGTTATATTCTGTTTCCCTCTGCTTCTTTAGTATCTGTGTTACTTAGATAACTGTGACCCATGTAGGATTCACAGATGGATGCTTTTCATGAAGATAGGAACTAAATCAATTGCTACAAAAGGAGGAGCATGACCACCCCTTTCATTTAAAGCAAAGATGATTTAGAATGTATTTCTGCTTCCTTAGACTACATGGATCAGTAAAGAGGGGTTTCATACAGGATATGCCATGCCACATTCCACTTAAAGGAGTTTCAATCTGTAATAATGACAATCTAAAAGAAAGCCTTAAATATCTGGCTCCCGACTATAATACATTTACAAAAGAGAAAAAGCAAGCAAAATGTGGTTTGTTTGTTTTTGTTTTTTTTTTTTATTTTTTCCTGGAGTTTTTCCACCCTGCATAGAATAGCTGGAGATTATGAAACTAACTGGGAAGAAAGAAGAGTGACCCCACTGCTTGCAGTAGTCCATCAGAAAAGGAGAGTCCTTGGGTCCTAGAAATGCTGAAAGTGATACAAGCAAATCCATTTTACTCTGAATGGCCATGCATGTCATCAATGATAAGATTAGGGAAAATTCCCAAGACTTTTATTCTGGTTTCACCTACAAATTTTAGTTGAGATATTTTCAGCTGAACCTTTGCATTTTTTTAAATTAAATTTTTGTGTGTTTTAAAATGTGCATAGAAATTCATACTTTTACTATAGTGAACGCTGTAGTTTAATTGGCAGCTAGGACCATGCAGCTACTTGCAGTTCTCCCCCTTCCCCCACAAGGGCATGGAGAAGAGGGAGAAAAGAAGGGCAAAGGGAAAGGGAAAAAACCTTGTGGGTTGAGATCAAGACAGATTAATAGAAGAATAACAGAAAAGGAAAATAACAACAATAATAGCTACAATGACAAAAGTCACTTTCACCACCCCATGAACTGGTACCTTCCTGAGCAGCGATCACAGATTCCCCCCACTCCTGGCCAGCCCCCATTTCTATACCAAGCATGACGTCTATAGTATGAAATATTCCATTGGCCATTCCATTGTTCTGTCTATGCTCCTTCTCAGCTTCTGTGGAAAGCTGAAAAGAATCCTTGGAAAGTATAAACATCGCCTAGCAACAGCGAAAACAATATGCATTGTTGACATTCCTTTCACATCAATGACTGGAAAGAAAATTAACTCTTTCCTAGCTGAAACCAGGACAACGGTATATATGGAAATATGCATGTTATATATGTAGAAGTCTGCATTTTATATGAAAATATGTTGTAGGTTTATATTATAAACCTATCTAAATTTTAAAATCCATGATATTTTAAGTTTATACATGTAGTGTCTATACAGCTATATATCTGTAATATATATGAACAATATTTATAAAAATTTAAGAGTTGTGTACATACAAAAATGACTAAAGGTTGCATTTTGAATTATATAAAAAAGTTTTATTCACTCTTTGAAACACAGAAAGTACAGTAAAAATCGACAGCACAGGTTATCCAGGATTAAAGACTTTAGATGTACTTGTAAAATAAAGTTCATCCATGGCAATTTAAAAAATGAAGTATAGATTTTCAGTGTAGAATTCACTGGCAAGAAAATTCCTCAAAGCTGAAAAAATCTCATGGGTCTGGAAAAACTATATTTTTTAGTAAAACTGCAGTTGTTATAATAGAAATTTGAAAATATTTGTCATATTTCAAAGCTTAGATCAGCATAAAGCAGAATAAAACTTAGTATGAGATTAAAATAGTATCAATAGACTTAAATTAAATCTAAACCAACAAAAGAGAAGTTAGGATTACTCTTCTTACTTCAGACAGAAGATACTGGATCCTTCTTTCTTTTCTCTGTAGGCCTTAAAATTTTCTGTGATGTTGTTAACCTTGAAATTATTGCATTTATGATCTTTCTATAGGAAGATATAAAAGATATTCAGAAGAGTGACATGAATTGTGCAGCCTCACAAAACTGTTTTTACTGAAGAAGCAGAAATGTGCTCTCATCCGAGAATAAGCGCTGTCTAAACCAGTGGGTACAGTCTCCTATGCAATTATCTGTGTCATTCCAACAGCATTTATAATTACATTTGTACTAACACAACAAAAATGACACGGCTACATAGTTTTCAAGCCTGAATCAGCTCACATCCACCTCTTGGGGGGGGTCTGCAATGTGTTTTCATTGTTCATTGCCATGCAGAACATGGCAAGATGTACTCATGTATCCTACAGAACAAGACTCCAAGGGTTTCCCAGGTCCCAAAGTACTACACTCTTCACTGGACACCATTAATTCCAACAATAGCACGATTTATAGAATATTATGCTTACATATTTGCTTAATTTTTTTAAGGCTTGGTCTCCTAGATTCTTTTGGAAATAAAAATAATGAAGTACCATAGGATCCTGATCTATTACAATTCTACCCCCAAAAAAACAGGTGGTCTCAGAAATACTGGTGAGGTCCTTGTTCTGTAGCTGTATTTCCAGATCAGAAAGTTTTAACTGAACAAAGATTAAGTGTCCCTATGAACATGAGCTCAACAGCAACGACAAAAGAAAAGCAGCAGGGATTCTGCACAAATAATTACTATGCAAACACCTCAAAGAGCATTTATTCAGCTAAACAGCTTGTAATGTCCAAAACTGGAGAAAACTATCAATGAGCTACATTCACATAGCATTAATTGCTTGTTTTGCACATTACACCCCAAAATATCTAACAGATCTAAAGCATACTGCAGGGATAGATGTTGTTCAGCTAGATGGCTTCCAGTTCAGTTCATACAGGCCTGCTTTGTTGAAGATTTTTATTAAATATTTTTTGCAAAAATATTCTTAGTTTACATAGGAATAAATTAATTAACTAGACAAATGTGTGTGTTTAAAAGTATTGTCTATTCTGCTTAAATAATACATAGCTGGAAATTGTGGCGGTTTGCTGACTTTATATTTATTGTTGTGCTCAATGTCTGATTCCTTATGCATAGCACTAACATCTTTAATTTACGTTCTTTTAAGCACCTTGTTTATAATATCACTGAATTTGATACATAAAGAAAAAAATTTGCTTTAGACTAAACACCAGAAGAAGTTTGCCTGACACAGAATTTGGAAAAATATCTGTAGATCTTTCAGGTAAAGGTAAAAGGATAGAGTTGCCCAATTCTTTTAATTCTGAAAATACATAACACATTGGAAAATACAATAGAAAATTTATCATAGCTGAAAATAAATATAGCTGTTTAAGGATGTAGGTCTGAACTGAGAGATTAAATTCATATTAATGAAGAGGGAATGAAACTTCTATTCATGGTTCATCACACTCAAGACTGTCTACTGCATAGTTAGAACTGTCTTTCCTCAGTGTTACTTCATTTTCAACCGTTCAAAGAAGACAACAGCAACTGTCCAATAGTCAATATTTTTCTCTACTTTTATGCGTCGCCTCCAAAAGAGAAATAATATACCTATCAGTTTAAGAATGGGAGTAAGAGCTGCTTTGCTTTTTTTTTTTTTTTTTTTTTTTTTTTTTTCCCCTAAAAGTGGGATTAAGGGGGTTGTTGTTATTGTGGATTTTTTCCATTTTTTAAGCACAACGTGTTTAGATCCAGGTAAAATTTTTAGTTAAAGACAATGATTCATTTTGATTACTAATACTTCTTGCTGGCAAAATAAATAATGTTTCTTGGAATAAAGTCTGCATGAAGATGACTATATTTTACAATTTTCCCTATCTTTTCTGTACAGATAAATAATTAAATAGTTTAGACAAATAGGGAAGTGCATATAGAGTCATGAATAGTGACTAAACATGCTCAAAAATACACAGTATAAGAGTGCCATCTTCTGGAAATAATATTCCTTACACTTATCATTCATTTTAGTCCTTGGCTCACAAGAAATAGTAGTTAAAGATTAATGATGTTTACTTGCCTGTTTGCCCTGTATTTCCCTTTTCATTTATCTATGCTAGTTTTAAAGTTAGTAGTCCCTGTACCAACTCCTTTCTATACAAGGACCTAGGCAGTGTGAATTTAATAATCAGCTAGAGTATAGACTTTCAGGTTTATAAGGATTTGTACAATCCCTAAAGGTTAAAACAATCTGAACAATAACCTTCTCTCAACAGAAAAGAACCAACTTTGTCTAGTTTTAAAAAGTTTTAATCCTTTATCTTGATAAGCTTTGACAAAATATAAAATAAAATGACACTGCTACTGCTCATTGTCTGAAACTTTAAACTGAATCCTGTGCTCTGTTCAGCCTGTTCTGCATGAGGAGCAAATGGATGATTATTAGAATGTGAAACCATATGTTCCTCTGGAGCAGACACACACCCACACTCCATACACAAAGTCTCCAGAACCTTAGAAGTGTTTTTCAAGAAAAGTAATTTGGACTAATTCACTCTTCCAAATACACATGCCACTTCTACTAACTCTGTTAAAAATACTCTGGTCAAGGTACCTCTATTTCTAATAGAAATGATGGAATACAATTAAATTTAATCCCACTTATAATAAAGAACCCCCTATGCTCTACAAAGGCAGACAAATCACAGACCCAGTTATAGCACAATTATCCTTGCCTTAAGAAGACAACCTTATATCCATAAATTGCATGCCTAAAACACATGTTAAGGCTTTGCACTGCCTTGGAGTGAGGCCTTGGGGAAGTGATGTGTAAAACACTATCCTCCCTTCTTGTCTTGGAAACCAATAAAATCAAATCTCATCTCCTATACTTCAGATGGGATTTTTCTGTCTGTGTTTCTTTTATTTATATTTTTGCGATCCCTAACCTTCATTTTTCATGTCATTTTTCATGTCATTTTTCATATTGCTGCTACCAAAACCAATAATCATTTGTCCTGTATCTCACTCATTCTTTGTGCACTTAAAAGCCTCCAAAATGAAATTCTCCTTCTTCTCTGCTTTTACCTTCCCAGATTAAATATACCTATTTGTCATCCTTCCAAGCTCTCCACTTTCTGTTGTCAACAATCAGTCCACCCGTTTAGTCCTTTTGTCCCAGAGGGATTTTCTCTTTGACCAGACCCTATATTCTGTTCAGCTAATCAACAGCATGCTCCACATCTTCCTTCAAGGAACTTTAAAACATGCTCTTGTAACTTTTGTACGTATTTCTTCCTTCTCAGCTCAGAAACAAGATGAAAACAAAAATATTAAAACTTCCAAATAATGTTTTGATCAGATTAAAATTCCAGTACATATAGCACTTGGTCAAGGTTACCGTGTTAACAGTATGTGTATTAAAACAGTTCTTCACCTTTTCCCAAATGATAAGCCCTCTAATTTGTTTGAGTGGGTAATAACAGAATGCTTGTGTTGCTCTGGTTGCTATTTTTCAGTTCTGTATTCCATCTTGTATTGTCTCCTGTGAACTGTTAATACGGATTTGGGAAATTTCAATTCTCACTGCTATATTCTTGCATACCAACAGTTTGAAATTACACTGTTAAAAGCATTCTCAAAATAGAAATCTAGAAAACTGGCATTCTTAAACACAGATGTCTTCTCTGTCTTGTCGCTGTCCTTCTGTGGATGATGGATGCGTATTAAAAGATCCATTTAGAGAATTTGGAGAGGATCCAAGAATGGTAAGCAAGTCAAGGCTCGATGTGGACATAAACACATTACAGTACTATAAACTGTTTTGTAGATATATAAAACTTGTTGCTTGCTCTAGCACTTTCAAAATCATATTAAAAAAAAAAGACAAAACAACTTACAGATATATTTTGCAATGCTAAAGAATGCAATGGGAACACTTAGGAATCACTCTTCCTTACAAAGCACTTTTTTTTTTTTTTTTTTTTTTTTGCTGGTTCTTGCCTTAAAGCCTATTCCAGAGTGTTCATTGGCTTCTTGTGCCTTTTTTATAAGCTTCTTCAATTTTATGGGTTTTTATTCACAGCCATCTTTCAATAACTAAAACAGCCAGCATTTGTTCTGTTTCTAACTGAACAAGGTATTTCTTAGAGTTTGTTGAGCAATTGAATTTCATCAAGCCCTCAGAACACAATCTTGAAGTCCGTATTGTGACCTAGCATATCATTTCTCCATTTTTAAAGTAATTTCCATTTCCTGTATGACATCAGAATTCTCTTCTATCTTAAACAATATGATATCAAACTCCATGTTCTCTGAAAATGTCAAGATATTAATGTTGTCCATTTAGTCCTTTACCTAAAATATTAAGGGTAGCCTCTGAACCCATATATGCGGAGTTTCACTAGTGAATTCCCTGAACACTAATTATTCATGCTTTTGCATAGCCTTTGTCTAAAATAGTTTTTTTCCTCCAGTTTATCCACTTGTTTCTTTTGCAACACTCCTCAGATACTTTTAATGAAGTTCAGGAAGATTTTCTAGACAAAATAATCACCTGACAATAATAATAAAAAAAAAAAACAGATCATTTGACACAGTCTATTTTTAATAGAAGTCAATGTTGTGTTAGTGCTGTAGCATTACAAAGAACAGTATCATAACATTTTCAACTGGACGTAATCACGGGCTTTGCCAGCAATTTCACTGAAAGCTACTAGACTACTATTAAAAGATTTTGTAAATCCTGTCTTTAATATATGAATTTTAATTAGCTCTACATTTTTATAGGTCCAAAATTAAAAAAAAAATAGAAAAGTAATAATATCATGACATTTTAAAGTTATTTCCAACTATAGAATTCTGTCAAAGTATCACCTCCAAACATTCGCTGTGACATAATCATGAGAAACAAATTTGGTAAGACAACACTGTATATTTAAAAGGCAAGCTACAAAATGGTAATGGACAAGCAAGACCCTTTAGCTACAACTAGCCTACTGTCCACATGTCAGGTTACATTATTTTTTTTTAAACTTGACTTTCATAGTTTGACACTGACTTACCTGGATGTCAAACTAAATTAGACCAAAGAAAGTAAATATTCCTAAGTAATAGTGAATGGGTCCACTGTCTTTTTTAAAACATGGTTAATTAGGTAGTAAACAATCCAGAAAGATTTTTTTTCTTTATCATCCCACAGGTGAAAATAGGCAGAGTTGACATTAAGATGAACTTTGAATCTTTACACATGCCCAGAATCAAATAGCTATAAGAATTTTAACTTTGTCACAGGAAGTGCTCTCCTTGTAATTTAAAAAAAAAAAAAAAAAAAAAAAAAAAAAAAATTACCCAAAACAACACTTTTTTCTATCTGCACAATAGCTAACTACAAAATTTCACTATAGACATATATTTTCACAAGAGTTGTTTAAATAATTAGCTATAAGAAGTTTAAAAATCCACAACTCATTTCACGCTTCAAGGATGAAAACAGGAGAGAAATCTAAATTCACTCATGCTGAAATATTTTCACTTATATCTGATAGTGAGTCCTCTTCAGTTTGAGGTATATCTTTGAAATCTGGACATAACAAAGAAAACTGAAAGGTTCTAATAAAAGATTACTTTTCTGGTCCATAGCTCAAGAATACAGCCAGGAAAACGCACACAGCTCTGCTTTGTCAAAACTACAAAACCAGTAATATTCTAAATATAAAAATAGTCATTCTGTGTATATACATTCAAAATGAATAGGTGTCCGAGCATGATTCCTCCTTGTTAGCTTGTTGTCAGATAACCAATTCAAACAAGTCAAATAAAAAAAATAAAAATTAAGTCCTCTGTAAGAAATCAGAATGCAATGATACTGTAGTAGGTAATGAGTCACAGGCAGAAATATTCTTAGTATTTTATTCAGTGTTTTGACCTTGGCTGAGAGCTTATAGAAAGAAGATATTAGAGGTCATTCCTATACACAAGGATATTATTTTAAACACTACTGTTAGGTTATTCAATTAAATAATCTGATTTTCTGAACCTTGTAATGTCATTTTGCAATAGGAAAAGTAAACTGCATATGGTGTTATTTGGAATCTGAATAGTTAATTTGCCTAAATGGTTTTATACTTTGCAGAGTTCTGTGCCTGATAGATGTACGTGAACTAGGTTTTTTATTTCAATTATCTGGAAGTCTATAAAATCTCAACTACATTAGTGAAAAAAAAGGAAGGATAAATACATGGGCTTGCTTCACAAGTTTCTCTTCCTTTAACTGCCAAAAATTCTCCCATGCTTTATGACATCTTGCCAGATGAATGTAATATACCTTTCTTCATTTCTTAGAGCAATTGCTTGAAACTCCTCTTGACATACCAGAAAATTCCTTGGTGTACTACTATTACCTCAGCAGAATTTACTTATTTTTAACTGAGATAATAAACATTTGAAATCCCACAAGCAACGTTTGTTTGTTTGGTTGCTTGTTTTTTTTCTTTCAGTTTGTTCCTCTATTACCGAAATCTTGTGTATTCATTTTCCAAATAGTAATACTTTTTTACAGAGTAATATCTTTTCTTGTGAAAATTTATTTGTTTCTAATGTGCTGTGCTTCTCTGCTTAAATACATCTGTGAGATACACTTATTAGAATGTGGGAGACAGGGTGGGAAAATGTTAATAGAATTAGATGAACATGAGAAAAAATGTTTCACAGTCAAATTCTGACAAAGCACAAAAAGAATGTTTAGAAGTAAATTGATAATGATTTGTAAATACCTTAACAGAGAAAATATAAAGTATTAAATGAGTGTTTTAGTGAGGAAGGACATAAGAGAAAGCAATGGATTGACAGTTAAAAAAAAATTACTTTCAACTAAAAAAAGACAAAAAAGGATATTGATAAGTGTTGAAATAATAGTAGTCATTAATAGTAAAAATTGTGAAAGATTGATATGGAAAGTACTGAACTGTTCACGTCTTTAAATCAAGATAAATGCCCTTCTGAAATATAGATTTAATAAAATAAGTTATTGATCTCAATATGGGAATAAGTGGGCAGAATTCTTGTGATATAGGAGGTCAAACTAGATGATCTAATGGAATTTCTGGCCTTAAAATATATGAAACTGTGAAGAGTTAACCAATAAACCATAGGGTGATAATTCTTTCTGTCCAGCTCAGCCATTTATATGCAATAAATCGTCCAGGAACAGAAAGAACACACTTCAGGGCCTTGTCTTTTGCACATTTATATCTACTTTTGAAGGCTAAATTCTGTATAGTTAGAGAATTGTGCCTTGATACATGGAAAAATGCTGAGTCTTTGTAGCCCTGCTCATGAAAGACTAGAAAGGTGGCTAATAAACACAATCTCCCCAAACCCTTTGCTAAGCTTTCAAAAGTGACTACATTTATTGACTTCTCAAATCTGATGGAATTTATAAAGGTAAAACCTATTTGTATAAAACAAAAAGGGAACACAGTTAACATATGGACAGTATTGAAACTAATGAGCTAAAGGTAACTTTATCCTCTCCAAAACTGCTATATCTATAATTGCAATCCAAATAACATTGGATGACTGTTTTAATCAAATATCCTCTCCCCTGATTTGAATTAGAACTAATTCAGGAAATTCTTATGGTGTGCTGTGCATAACTTATGGTCAAGATGATCAGAGTTATTTCAGTAAAATATGTATCAACTCACCTCAAAACACCTGTGTTACTTAAAAAGAGATCTTGATCTTTCATAAGGAATTTATGAACTATTGTTCTTTCAGATGTGTCACCTGTTGTTTTACAGGAGGTGGTTTGGGCACAGAACATTGAAAACTGTCATTTTTCAACCATAAAAATACAGAACTTTACAATGGGTTTGAAGGCAAGTCACTCACCTTCCCCTTTATAGGCCGTATGCTAGCTTAGAAGTTAGTAATATAATTCCCTGTCTTCTCAGACTGTGATGATACTGTGTGTTAAAAGTAATTTAATTACATGTTATGAGTATTTGTGTAAAAGATTGCAGAAAATGTTTTTGTCCTTCATTATGAACACAATAGTAGTCCTTCTCTTTGCAGAATCCCTGTTTCTACAATGTTAGATCAGACTTTTCCATTCCTCCTTCCTGTTTTCTGAATCAAAATATTAGCAGTGAAAGGTTAAAAAAAAAAAAAAAAAAAGAATTCACAGCACTTAAGTTTGTAGTGGGAAGAATCTAATAAAATTCTCTTAATGTGTTGATTGTGTCTACCTTTCTTTTTGCTGATAAAATCAGAACTGTTAGGGCTATTATTTGACTTTTGGTGTTTTATACAAAATCTACACTTCTATAGTGGGTTTTTTTTTTTTTTTGTTATCTGGAGACTGAGTAATCCATAGGCTGATCCAATTTTCACTACTGCTATTTCGTCAGACTGATCTGGTAAAGCATGTTCCTTCTCAGCTCCTCTGTTCTGATATATTTGCCTAGCCTTTTCTAACTCAACATGTGAACTGGACATAACACTTGTGTAATTTAAATTGCAGCAGAGAAGTAAAATGAACTTTAAAATATAGGACACTTAGCAATGGATGTCCAGAAGTTGGGCAGCAGTTGTTTAGTAAATTTCAAACAGATGAGGATAAAAAAAAAAAAAAAAAAAAAAATCTCTTTCTCCAGTGTCAAAACTTTGTATCATCTCTTCTTCAAATATTCTCTCTGACTGTGTAGGAAACGCATTACAAAATCTTAAATTATGTTCTTACAACAATGAAAACTGAAGATGAGGATGCAAATAATCTAACCTAAAACAAAAGAAAACAAAATCTTTAAACTTCTTTTAAAGTTCAGGTCTTTGGCTGAAAGATATCATGGGGAGATGACAGATCTGCTGCCACTGGGCTAAATTAAAGCACCTATAAATTACATCACCTGGCTACGCTTCTCTCCCACATCCTCATATTGAATGAAGGTTCATTAGAGAATGTCAGCTTGACATGAATTTTACATGAATGAATTCTCAGCTAGTTAATTACAAGTAGAATCAAGTTCTTTATATTTCCTGAGCAACAAAGAAATATATTACCCAGCTACTCTGAAACATAAAAGCAGCATCATAAACTTATTACAGATAGAAGCTCAGCCCAGCCTAATGAGTCTTCCAGGATGACTGCTGAGAGAGGTGAGATGGCAGTGAGAAGGAAACTTTCTAAGAGACATCTTCATGGATTACACTGCACACTGATTGAAATCAAAAAATCTCAATGGAGCACTTGAACTGTGTAAATTGGAAAATTCCTATGACTATGTCTATTCTGTTGAAGCCATAGTAAGGGAAATTTTGCTGCCTCCGGATTGTTGCCAGCATAGATTATGAAGAAATAAAAGAGAAGACATTCCTATCATAGTTGGCCATATCAGCTAGAGGAAAAGAATTAATCAGAAAGTTTCTATTTGTTTGTAATTACAACCTAGAATGCTGTAGTGCAAAGACCATTTTTATGACTGAGGTTCAGAGAGATGAAAATTAGAAATGTATCTTTTGCAGACAGATGTGATACACTAATTTTCAGGGGGGCTTTGCATGTCAATATAGCCCTTACAACTAAGTTAGAAATACCTTTGAAATATTTCCTATTTTGACTCATTAGTATTCAGAACAAGTCTTCTTCTGATTAATCCTTGATGTAGGAAGTTAAGAAATGAAATATTAATACAATCTGGGGATGTACCATAACTGCAATTCATTTTTCCTAATTAGAAACTTAAGCATTTTGTATAACAAGCTGCATTTTCCTAGCATGAGCTGGATTTCAAGAATAGCCACAGCAAGACCAGCAATATGGCAAAACAAAAAAATGAGGAAAAATTATGAATAATCACTGTCCAAAGTATTTAAAATCAGAAACACATGAAGATGTGTCACACCAAGATGTTAATACTCTTTTTAAGATATAGGGAAACAAACTTCACACAATCATTCCTTCACACCCAATATCTCTGTAAAAAGATTTTGTATTCTGAAGAACAGCAAATTTTGGGTATATTTTAGAAATGTAGGAAACAAATTCTAAAGCTAAGATTCCATCTCTAAGTAGTAAAATCTGTTGTATAAAAGGTAAAGGCATGAGTGGAGCTTTGTTTCTTCAAGATGTAAAAATACATGGCATTTTATTTTATGTGAAAATACAGTTTATCTCAAGAAGCATTGGTCACGGAATATTGTTATAATTCCTGCACTATCTTGTTATAACATGAAATGAATGCAATGTAATGTAATGTAATATAATATAATATAATATATTTCATTTAGATTAATGGTTAAAGAAGGATTATTCTTCAGTGGGCATTCTGGAACACCCACTGGGAAACAGTTTCCTGCAGAGATGGGAACCTTATGATTACTGAATGCCTTTCCACAGTTGCCTGACCATGCTTCTTCCTTCTTTGGACAGTGTCAATCTCAGTTTTAGAACTAAACTCAGAAGGAAGACAATAATTTATCTCTGATTCCTTATGCTAAGCCAGTGAAGAGATCAAAACACTGCAGTTCTCAAGAGGCTAAACTGCTACGTGTGATTGGAACCAGGAAATCAAGCTGTCACAGACACTTGCAAAATCTGCAATGTCAAGGAATTATTTACATGAGATATTGCCAGAGACTTCAAAGTTGTCACAGGCCCTAGTGAAGAAAAAAATTATTGAAGTTGTTGCCAATATGATTTGGGGTGAAGGAATTTCTTCACAAACCTTGCAATCACTAAGGTGTGTGAAGAGAAATGGAATTAGCAAACAATCCCATCTCTTATCTAAACATCATCTCCTGAACTCACCATTCTACTCCCAGCTATTGCCAGTCCCTGATGCTTCAGTAAAACAAACAAAAAAAGCAAACACAAACAAAAACATACGTAAAACCTGAATAATAATGACCAGGGATGCATTTATTTTTAGGAAAAAAATTCCTTCCTGAACAACATTGAATCCTTGAAAAAAAACCCAAGGTTTTAATTTTTAAGAATTCTTTCCCTTTTTCCTGATTTTTTTAAATTGAACCTAAATTATCACTTCTTGAAAAATCTCGTAAGAGCTTTTTACCCTGCAGTCTCTGCGTAATTAGTGTTCTTGCCAATTTATAAAGATTCCAGTGCAAGTGGATAAATGTTCTTGAATAATAACTGTATACTGGAGGACCTTCCCTTGCTTCCTGGTCTAAGCACCCAAAGAATCCAGATTTCTTTAAGACACTTATCTTGGACTGAATAAAAGATTTTAGTCATGAGAAGTTTTAAATAAATAATTTTAACCTCACAAAAAAGGCAATACAACTTTACTTATAAAACATTTTACATTGAGAAAAATCAAAACCAGTTTCAATTGTGACTGTGTTAAATGAAAGATCTCTTCCTTGTAGTTTGTAAAGTTGAATTGATATTGGTAAATTAACAGAGTGAAATACCACGAAAAAATAATAAAAAAAAAAAAAAATCATTGTTTATTGTGACTGCCTAAGGAGGGTGATAGGCATTCAAAAATCCTATGCTTAAACAAACTCATTCCCCTCTGTTAACAGCTGTAAACCTTCTTAATAAGCAATTTGCAGAACAGTTTGATAAGAAGAACAAAAGATTGTATTGAAGTATCATCATTGTCGTGTTAATGAAAATAGCGATGGATGGCACTTGGCAGAATTCCTTACTTCTGCAGTAGTTGTTTGAGAAGAGCATGGCCTGTATTTATATTCCTATTGCATTTGAGGGAAGTTGTGCTGTTATGCAAATAGCTTTGTTTGATGAGAATGAATATGTTAGAGAATGAAATACTGACTGTATCATTGCTACCTCTTTTCTCATTTCTCAGAATCTTCTCATTTTATCAGCTTCCACTTTCTTGCATGCATGAAGCTCAGGCTTATTGCCATTAGCTTTGAAAACCTATTCTTTTCCTTTTGTTTTGTTGTTGAGTTTTTTGTTGTTGGTTTGGTTTGGGTTTTTTTGACTCAAAACTGCAAACCTTCCCTCTTCTTTTGCCTGTGCTTCTTGGACTTCTTTTTTTCAGTTTTCTGTCTTATCTAACCTAAGGTTGCTATTGGTCAGCTGAAGGCATCCATTTGTCTGGGCTCTTGTTTCAATCAATGAAGGGAGACAAATACTTCCAAAGCTTTCCTTCTTAACATGTTTTTGTAAAGAGTCTCTGCAAGAGGTAATTTCTCTGCATTAAAAGCGACCTAACCAATTAACTTAAACTTCAGTCATGAGATACATAAGTTGGGTGAGATGAACCCAGACTTCAAGATGCATTTGCCAATTATTGTTATGATGTTATTTCTGACTAGAACAATCTTGGTGTCTCAACTGACCTTTCCCCTTCTCTCTAGTTCGAATCAGTCACCCTTTTATCTTTACCTTTCAGGAGCTGCCACCCTCTTCCAGTATGATATTTACCTTCTATTTACCACATCACCAGGACAAAATAAAGCATGTTACTCAAGATTAAACACCTCAAGTTGTGTTCTTGGCTCATTTGAGATTAATTGCAATGTGTAAGGGACATTCATATACCTGAAAGATAACATGGAAAACTAGCCCTCAATTTTAAATGCTTTCAAATATTTCTATTTGTGATTAAATATGTTCAATACTGTGTATTGACATCAGTTGTACAATGCTAGCATACCTGAAGTGGAATTTGAATGTTAGTGAGGCTATACATTAATTCAAAACGAATTGAGTTTGCTAATACATCCCTTAATGTAGGTGAAGAAAGGAAGAGAGACCTTCACTAAATTCAATGATCAACTTATATTTACAGGCAAAAGGAGAGAAGCGGTTTTGTAATGCAGAAATAATGAAGAATGATTATCAATCAGCTAAATTATCTGTACACGAAGTGAGATATAGAATAATTCAAGGAGACATAGAAGTCATGAGATGTCAGATAATTCTATCTCATTAGCACAATAAAAACTTAGTGTGATGTTTCACATCACTTGATCATCAGAGAGCAAGATCCATACATAATTGATAAAAACAGGGAAAAGCTAGAGATTAGGGCAAACACTTATGTCTAAAGTTTTGAAACGCCAATGGAAATGGAAGTTGAGAAAACAGAGAAGAAATTACATTGTTTGTATCGTAAAGCTTAAAAAAAAGAAGAAAAGAAAGGATGGTAAGTTGTTTAAATTACTTACACCCCGAAATATGTATGTGATATTCAGACATACGTTCCTACACATTTCTGAAAAATCCTCAGGGCACTTTTTTGAATTTTAGCTGCATATATGCTTTAAATGCTGACCTACTCAGTAATAAATGCAGCTAACAGGAATTATGAAAGAGAGTGCTGTATTACTTAGTAGACAAGGTGGTAAAAATTTTAGCCAGAGGAAAAGCCACATTTGATCTTCTTGGTATCAAAGTTATTATTAGGAGTAGAAGAATAAAAGGATCTTGGTGCTGGTGATCAAAAGCTGTTGAACAAAATGTAGAGAGATAATGGATACTTGGAGCAGCCAGAAAATTCAGTGCAATGGTTGTAATAAAGGAAATATTAAAAAACTATCTGAATCAAAGCTGTTTTCCCAACAATATGTCCCAACAATAGAATAAAATAGATTACTTTATCAAAGGGAGGAAAGAAACACAAGTGACTCTGTGTGATTTTACAAGAGATATATGCCAAAACCCGTTTTTTGGGTTTTTTGTTTTTTTGTGTTTGTTTGTTTGGTTTTGTTTGGGTTTTTTTGTTTGTTTTTGTTTTTGTTTTTGTTTTTTTTTACACAAAGCTAATGCATACATTTTAGAATAACTGTGTACAACTTTTGGAAATAAAAATACCTCATATTATCAATTTCTATCTGTGAAGATATGACTTCATACTCCAAAGTCATAATGTAATCAGTGATAGGGAGAATATTTTGCTTTCAGACATGTATTTACAGAATAGCTATTGGTCTCTGTCACCCAGAATTAACAAAGTTAGGCAAATTGTTCAAAACATTTGCCATTTATTTAAATATTTTCTATATTTTATTTAAAATATTTAAAATACTTTTATATTGTACTGCTCAGTACATTGAAAAACTATTGGAAAAACCTTTGGAAAAACTCTAATATGACCTAAGTTGGACCATCATATTTTTTTTTTTAGGTACTTGAAGCAATCTACAGCTTGGTTGAGTGTTGTAAAAGCAGTTCCAGTTTTAGGGGTCTTCACAACCAGAGTGATAGGATGCTTTGAAATAATCCTTATCATGTACCAGATTAAGGAAAAAAAAAAAAAAAAAAAACAAAAAAAAAAAAAAACCATGCAAAATTCAAATACAAACAGGAAAAGAAAAATGGGGTATAGCAGGAACCCAAATAATAGAAGAACAAGATTTTAGCAGAGTACAGGCATAGTATGACACCAGGGACCCCAAGGCCATAAAAATAAATAAATAAATAAATAAATAAAAGAAGCCACGAGATAGAAATTACTGCTCAGTAAACATAAACAAATTCAACCATGAGATACAGTTTTGACTCATCAACCAGTTTTAAGGTACAACTTTAATAAGTTTAGAATTTTGTCATATCCGATTGCTGTTTTATATTAGCGTAGTACATTGCAGTACAAGACTAATGAATGCAACTAGTCCCAAAGACATCTTATTTCAGAATGGGGTATGACCCACCCATTTAAATAAACTAGTAACAGTACTAACTCAGATGGAGATGAAGATTTTTGTCTACCTGGCATAACTACACTTAAATTGAACTTAAGTTTTTCTCAGAACAAAAACTACCTTTCATATAAATCTTGCAATCTGACAGTCACAAATCAATGCCTACAATTCACATTTGGGTCCTGTTTGAAAACTAATATAATAATCAGTCATCAAGGGTAACTAATATACACTACAACCCCGCCTACACTGCTTAGAAAGAAAAAATATCAAAATCTAACCTTAACTATATTTAATACGTATCTGGTTTGAATTAGAAAAGTGAAAAACTGCTGTTTATCAGTCTCTTTGGCATGGAAATCAGTCTCTGAGTAAGAAAACAATACTTGTTAATAATTGCAACAAGAATGCTGAGTCAGTGGTATGAAAATCAAAGCAAAACCAGAACCAATTTTTATGTGTATAAATACTGCATCATGTTAATTACAAGCCAAATTATTTTTAACGTGTCTAAATTAAGCCTACAAAAATGAACACAACATTTTTGTTTCGTAATCTCAGCAATGAAATGGAAATAGAAAGCATTAAAATAAGCTTTTGTACAAATGCAGTAGATGTTCTTATTTCTCTGCTTTGGAAAATTAACTCAGTCTCATCTCTGGATCACAAAAACACATAGTAATTCTAAGTTTAAATACATTCTAAACTAAATCAGAGGTAATTTTTTTTTTTTTTTTTTTCTCTCCAATACCCATTTCAACAGATTAACTAATTTCATTTGCAGGTATTGTGGGTTGATTTTCTGTCATATCTTTTCACCTGTCTTGTTTCTTTTCTTGTTGATTTCTCATAACTGTCTTTAAAAAAAAAAAAATCCTTTGTAAAAAAACTCCATTTCAAAAATGAAAAATGCATGAAAAAAATATTTTCTGAGAATACTAACCACTTTCTGTACACTTATTTTGAAAGGATGGCTTCTTCTGTTCATTGTGATATCTATACAATTGTTCCAAGCACCATACTGGGTGAGTATGAGTAGCTGTAGGCAAAGAAAGATGTATGTCATCTGAAGTGGTGAACAGTACCCGTAACACAGTACTGTATCATTAATACAAACACTCCTTTGTTATCTTTAACAGTAAACACACAGAGTCTTGGGTTCCTTTCTGATCTTCTTAACTTTATTGTATAAAAGCAAAGCAGGATGTCACAAAAAATGGGATTTGGTTACTTCTACATGTCAATTTTCATACATCCATTGTAGTTAGTATAGCTTAGAGCTTCAGCTCACTCTTAAAAACATCTATTACTCTATTCGCATGCCCACACAGAGCTTTCTAGTAATGTCTGGGATGGCACAAAGTATTCCCCCTGGCCTATACCTGCTACTTCAAGAGGATTTTAGCTATGGATTCTATGCCATATCCATTATTCCATGTGAATGACTCTCTGTCCTCTGGGAAGTTCCCGAGTGCACTAGCTGTATACTTTTAGGCAACTTAATCTTAGATGTCAAGTAAGGTTTTAGGTGTCATAAATCTAACCAAGATCTGTGGCTTCAGTGCTACATATAAACAAATATTGCATGAAAACAGAAGAGACCTTTGAGAAATCACAGGTTTCATGAAAAGTTACTTTCTTACTTCCATACAATTCTATTCAGACTACCTGAGAAAAGGCAAGATATCCATATACGTGGACTTGTTTGGAGAGTTAGCTCACCTCCAGCACTGGCTGAAAAAGGCATCACCCTTTCCAGTCAAGGAAATACCTCTTCAAGAAGGAATACCACTTCAGTCTTCAGCATCTGGTTATAAGTAGCCTCGCCAGGCAAAAGCATGAAAACTGTTTGATACATGTTGGTATTATTCATAGTTTACCTTTTTTCCACACCTTAGCTCATTTAACTGGGGAACCATAAAAGAGGAGTAGGCCTTCAGGACATTTCACAGGGAAAGAAAAAGAAGGAAATACATTTTAACCTCACAATTAAGGTATGGGCTTAAGGTATAGCAAAAGCCGTTGAATTTTAGCACCTTTGATAATATTCTGTTAATTGAACAGGTTGTCACACAGTGCTTTCTCCCATGATCCTACCCTCAAAATTGTTCAGAAAGGACATCACTTGGGCCTATCTGACCACACACTAGGGCTTGCCCTCAAAACAGGACAAGGGCTTTTTATACAAATGAGACTGTACAGAGTGGCTAGTGCTACCTCGGTGTCTCCTTACTATGAAACTGGAAATGTCTGAAGGACAAAGCCAACAGCAGGAATTAAAAACTAGTTCCAGGTGCCCTCAGCTATACCTTGCCAGTGAGTATCTTGATATTTCTTGATACGTAACCTTTGAGACAATACTAGAAATTCATAATTTCACAGATTTATTTTTATATATATATATATATATATTTATTTTTTTCCCCCTCCCATGACATTTGAACTATTAAAACCCATGAAATCCAGGCTGACTCAAAAAAGAACCAGCTCAGATATCTTAGCACCCATGGTATTCACAATCTGAATCTGATAAAACAACTGAATAATGGAAGATTTTTGTAGCTTTTGGTGTTCTGAATATCTCAGAGGAAACATATGGCCCACTGGTTACCAACTGACCATCCTGTTGTAAATGAATAAATAAGAACATTTTTTTCAAATAGATGACTGATTACATTTAAGAGATATCTCACAGAATCTTTATCCATCATTGCTTGACCTGTTCTGTATATATATTATATGTTAGGTACAGATATTAATTGCAATTCCTCTACGCTGTTTTTCCTTCGCTTTTTGAATGACTGAATGAATTAAATAAATAAATGCTGCAGTATTACTGTGTGAATCACATAAGTTGTTTTTAAAAGAGCCCACAGGGAATTCTGCAGCCTAATTATTACTCCATCCAAATACTCCCAACAGCATCATATAACTGGACCCAGCTGTTCTCCAAGTTTCTATGTCTCATAGGTGGCTACTTTGCCACAACCGTTTTTCCAGTTTCAAATGTAATAGTTTCAATTGTCAATGTTTGACAAACAGATAGAGAGAAAGCACTTAGTGACGCAATTTCATACGTGCAATTAGTTTCATGGGGCTTAATTTTGCAGCAGTATACGACCCTGGATGCAGTTTTATAGTATGAATAGGTGAGAGTAAGTGGTAGAACTCTGGGTAAATATCTCTTGCGTTAGCACACTTTGCAGTCAACGGGAAATAGGGTCCACATATATTTTTCATATTTTTTTTCCTGATTTCCCTAAGCCATTTTTAATTGAAGTGATCACTGTAAAAAAAAAAAAATAAAAAGGACCATAGTAACATGTAGACCACACATGAATGAGAAGAGAGTTTTCTGTCACAGAAGCGAGTGAAATGTTAATGAATGCATTGCCTGTTGTAAACTCTATCTTTGAAAAATTGTCAAAGTAACTTACAGAACATAGTACTTACATTTAGTCTCAAATAATGACTTTAGGTACAGAATAGCAAATAACTGTAATTTTAAAAGAAAAGGAAAGTGTATTCATAATTAGTACTAATTTTCAAATAGTAAGCTAATCAAACACCTCCTTCAGCGTACTGGATATTTAACATGTGATAGGTAGGTTTGCAAAGCAACAGAACTGAACTGATTCAAAGATTTTAAGAATACAAACTTTTAAAAAGCAAAAGAAAACTATTCAGGAATTTTTAAACATCATTTAAAGTACTGTAGTCTGGAATGTATTCTGACTGAAATAGACATGTTCCATATCTATCTTTCTATCTGTCTGTCTGTCTGTCTGTCTGTCTGTCTTTAAAGATACAGTTCTGAATGAGTCTGAACATCACATATATTACATAGTTTAGTGTAAGTAAACATTTCATTCCAATAGCAAAATCTTAAAAATATAGATATATAACAGTGCAAAATCAGAACATATATTCCACGTAAGTCCAAGTTCTTTTCAAACATGACTTGTATTGGTTTATGATTTTAATTTTTTGATTGATTATATGATTATGACTTTTTATGAACTGTAAGTGAATGTACATCTTTAAGATTGATCTCGAAAAATAGAAGCCCAAACAACACTGCTGTCTAGTTCAGAACAGATAACTGTAAAAACTCTTAGTGATTTTAAAGCAAATTTAAATTTGCAGATCCTGGCATAAGCCTTACTTTGAAAATGCAAAGCATCGTTCAAATAACCATCTTTATGGAATAACTCAGTTACCACAACTCCCTGTTTCCATGAAAAATATTCTAGCACGAAGTACATCAAGGTGGATACAGTTCTTATTTAAATTTTTGCTTCTCTGTCAATGCTTTTATATTATTTAAAACTAAACATTTGCTTTTTTAATGTCTCCTTTTTATGCTCTGACAAGACTTCTCAACATTTTATTATCTGATAATACAATAAACTGGGTAAAAGAGGGAGTAAAATTCTCAATTCTCATGAAATGCAAACATTCAAGGACACAAGATCAATCCATAGAGGAAATTACAGTACTAAACTATAATACACACATACATAAAAATGCTGTATTTGGACATGCTATATCTTTACAGATTGATAGTATAACAACAGTTGATTTTATAGTAATCCATTCAACAGGAGAAAGAAGGTGAAATTGATTGGTTCTATTTGGGAAAGAGAAAAAAAAAAGAAATAACCCTATCAAATAGGCTTAACAAAGAAATAAAGCATTGACACATGTCTACAAAGTTAGAGGCATATGTGCATGAGAGTTTCAAACTCTAAACTATCCATTTTTCTGAGTCAGCTTCCTCAAGATCTTCATGAATGCTTCTGAAGAAAATATCTGTAAAGCAGGAGAAAAACATGTAGTTTCCTGTTTTTTCTATGATCAGAGATCACTTGAGAAGAATAATAATTAAGTAACCCCATGTTTCATAAAATACCTAGTGAAATTAAAATAATAATTAAAAGAAACCTCTTTCTTTTTTTACTAACACGTTGAGGTATTAATTATCTTAATGAGGGATGAAAAATAATCTCTTAAACTACAGTTAGTCTTCCCAAAATTATCTCAGTTTTCAGAGGGACCATTTTGTAAACCTTAGTAGAAAAGAAAGATGATATTTCTTTTTTTCTTTTTTTTTTTTTTTCCCCTCTGAGCCACATGACCTTATGCAGTAATCAAGTTATCCTTCGGCAGACACACGGGAACTGATTTATCTGCCTAAAGCTAATGCTACCAGAGACACCTGAGGTTATTGAAGACATTTCCCTGCTGTTGGTAGGTATGATATGGAGGCTACAAAAGATTCACACTGCCTCTCTAGCAGCAGTTAGAGGCAAAACTGGATACCTGAGGGTGTTTAAGATATCTCTATGATTACTTTCAAAAACTGTAAATTAGGATATCTTCCCACTGAGTTAAGCAATGTCATTACTAAGATGCAAATAGTCAGCTTCTGAATGAAAAGCAGCTGACTCCAGGCAAAATGGAAATTATTTGTGACAGACAGAATTTTAAAAAATTGAAAAAAAATATCTATAGGGTACTGAGTCAGTACTTTCTGTTTACAGTGTATGATTTATATTTTATAAATTCATATTTATATTTTATAGTGTGACTGGATGCTAACGAAGAATCATCCTTTTTTACAGAAAGACTACACCCTGACCTTGAGATAAGGCACCTGTAACCCTCTGAGTAAGATTAATGTAGTTATTGTCTGTCGACCAATTTTTTTTATTTATGTTCAAATCAAAATTTGTCTGACAGACCCTTTCAGCTTCTGTGCCTTTTCAGGACAATCCAAACTGCAGAAAGATTAGATGAGGGTTTGAGGTGTGTGGAGGGGGAATCTTGGTCAAAAATTGTGTAATACAATTAAAAATTAGGTGAATTAAAAATGTCTTGTGTTGTGTTTGGTTTGGGGGGCGGGGGGTTTCAATAAAACCTTTCTGAAACAGTTTTTAACTACATTTTTTCTGCATGGCTTGTATATTCTGATCTCTTTAGCAAATGTTATTAATACGCTAACTTTGCAATTTTCTGGGAAAAGAAAAATCACTTCAGTATGACAGTAAATATCTGACATGCACAGATCCCAGGAGGAAAAGCAATTATAAAACAGAGGGAATGATCATAGAATCATAGAATGATAGAATCATTTAGGTTGGAAAAGACCCTTGGAGTCATCGAGTCCAACCATCAGCTCCACTCTACAAAGTTCTCCCTTACACCATAGCCCCCAAAACCACATCTAAACGACTCTTCAACACATTCAGGGATGGTGACTCCATCACCTCCCTGGGCAGCCTATTCCAGTGTATGACCACTCTTTCTGGGAAGAATTTTTTCCTAATATCCAGTCTAAACCTGCCCTGTTGCAGCTTTAACCCATTCCCTCTTGTTCTATTGCTAATTACCTGTGAGAAGAGACCAGCACCAACCTCTCTACAATGTCCTTTCAAGTAGTTGTAGAGAGTGATGACGTCTCCCCTCAGCCTCCTCTTCCTCAAACTAAACAGTCCCAGCTCCTTCAATCGCTCCTCATAAGATTTATTCTGCAGGCCCTTCACCAGCTTCGTTGCCCTCCTCCGCACTTGCTCCAACACCTCGATATCTCTCTCGTATTGAGGTGCCCAAAACTGGACACAATACTCAAGGTGTGGCCTCACCAGTGCTGAGTACAGGGGGACAATCACCTCCCTCCTTCTGCTGGTCACACTATTTCTAATACAAGCCAGGATGCCATTGGCTTTCTTGGCCACCTGGGCACACTGCTGGCTCATATTCAGCTGCTTGTCAATTAGAACCCCCAGGTCCTTTTCTGGATGTTGTAGCACAGGTAGTTAGGTAAGCCAAGAAGGGGGGAAGAAGGCAGTAGTTTGTTTAGTGCTGTTTCTCCTTCACAAAAGCTGTTTTTATTCCTAGCATGACAAACACTAAACATCTAGGAAGTAAACATTTCCCCCATAACAGTGAGAAATCCCTTTATCAAGTAAAGAAAGTCTACCATGCATTAAAAATGTACATATCTACAGCATATGTTTTTATTTTCAAAATAAAGAGGGCCAGAGCCTGTCTGGTATGTGCCGGAGAATTCTCTTTCACTACTAATTTATTAGTAGTCACTATGTTCAATTATTATAGTCACAGAGAATAAAACAAAGCTAAACAGCTCAAATCTGACTATGCAGTCAGAAAAAATAACCTTTTCCCTCTTTATCTTTCCACTGGTTTCTCAGGCAAAATCCTGGCTCTGTTCGGTGAACTTTCCTGCCAGTTTTTGAATCTCACATAGCCTGCCAGGTCTCTCCTAACACACATCTGCTGCTGTACTGATTCTCCTCAGTGACCTGCTGGGCTATCAGATGCTGGCTCAAGTTACTGTTCTTGCCAACACAGGACATGCTGAGACTCTGTCCGGCTGCTGGGTTAGCCCTGACTGTGGTATTCCATCGCTGCTGCTTCTACCTGGTTTCCATTCAGTGACCTGAATTTCCTGCTGCATCACTTCTTCTGCCTCAAAAAGACCCAGAAAACTTCTGAACATGCCTGTGCAAGGAGTCTATTTAAAGAGTGAGGTACCTTTGTTCATCATGTTGGATTAATTCTTACCTATCTCTCTATGTCTCCCCTGCCTTTGGTTCTTAATATTGACTATGCACTGCACTATCTCCTGATCTGAACAGAAATAACAGTGTCTTTGGATTTTCACTAGAATTTAGCACTGCTGGGCTAATGTAGCTGAAAAGGTATTGACCAAACACTATTCTGGCATGTGCATTAATCACAAAACTGCTACTTGCAGTAAGTTCCTTGTTAGAATTTTGTGTCAAAGAATCCCAAAACTGCTGTTTCCTTTTCTGCTTATTAAAGCCAGAAAAGTTTCCAGAGGCTGAGAGATCAAGCAGTTATCTACCTTCAGAGTAACTCCAGTGTTCACCAACAGCCAGCTCACTCCTCTGAACCGTTAAAATGTTTAACTGACAAAGCTACAGTTTGGTACATGTTGCAGCAATGTACTTTCCAACCAATTCCTATATTCAGTAGAAAAAATGATGTCTTCCTGGACCTTATGCAATACCAAATCATTTTTTTTTAATGAGTCAGATGCTCAGTTAGTGGTTGTCCAAGTTACATATCACAACATGACAGGGAAAAATAAACAATTTTTTGAAAAAGATTTACTCACACAAATACAGTTTTACAGAGTTACCTTACAGATTGCAATAGGAAAATCAGTGTTAAAGAAAAAAGTATGGAATAACATATATTTATATATATACTCACACTCTAATTCTGTGTGTGTGTATAAACACATATTTATTTATTTATTTAAAGAAGTACATTCCTCAGAGGTTAACCATGATTTTATACTGTAAATGTTCATCGAGTATGCAGTTTACACAACATATAACCCAACAACAAATCACAGAATATATTACTTAGCAAAACTGTTGGTCCCAGAAGTTAAACAATTTAACTTTTAAGTATTAAAAACTGTGTGGCCACACTTTTCCGCATAAATTTGATTCAGTGTAAATGATACATCTGTTGCTTTTACTGCGTGGTTTAGGTAAGTTTATTACTTCTTGAATGCTGGCAATATATTTTATGCAGTAAAGGCAGAAGAGGAATATGCCCGTAGATACTATTGCAAATTAGAGTTAGTGCTGTCCTAAGGCCTTAAAAGTTCTTTTTTCTCCAAGAGGAAAATCTTTTCAATGGGATTCTGTGAAAAAGCCCTGCTGGACATGTGGGTTATATGGCTAGAGGAATTGGAATTGTTAACAACATGCATTTTAAAAATACATTCTCAATTCTCTGTTTGTGTAATGGTTTTGAGCCTTCAGGGTTTACAGTTTCAAAGGTTTACTTCTTCTAACCTAAGCACTAGAAACCATACTCTCTTTTTCATGAAAGCAGAGATTCTTCTGTAACTAAATCATTCTAGAAGCTAGGAATTAAGACAGACATATTTGTATATGTGTTTATGAACAGGTATTTTTATATAATTGTTTATATAAATAATATACATATGTATGTATATATCTATTCTAAATATCATGAGAATATAGACCTACAGACCATATTTATTAATACTGCTCTCTCTTCCTTAGTGATAATTTGCTCATCACCACCACTAGCACCATCACCTTTGAAATACCCTTGGTTCATAATAAAAATATGTTTTCTTCAAAATCAGTATAAACATTTGTAATGTAAACTTTGAAATTTGACAGAGAATAATATGGATTTGTTTTAGAAATTTTTGCTTCGCTTTCAAACACTTTTTGTAGTGTTCTAGGTTTACATTATTCCCAAATCATAAAATGTACATGAATGAGAAAAATCTAAAAAAATAATAGTATATCACTGTCAAAATGATCATGTTCATTATACTAATCGTGACTGCTATTGATTATGCCCTCTATAAGCTCCCTGAGCTTAGCCAGAACAATCCTCTTGCTGGAGCATAGCTATCAGCTTGTGTTATGGCAGAAAGGAAACCATTTTCAGGGAAGAATTCATTATTATTCAACAAAGAAAACAAAAGACTGGAGTTTCATTACCTCCTGAGCATAGAAAAAATCATACACTTTTTTTTTTTTTGTTGTGTGTCTCTTCTGAGGAATAAATAGTTCAGTATCAGCCTTATTAGTTTGGAAGAGTAGACAAGATTTCAGGAATGCAAGTTTTTTGCTCCACTGTAGTATTTGAACAAATAAAAGTCATTACTCTTACAAACTTTTCTTCCCTATATCCTTTGAACATCACAGATATGTCCCTACATTGTTAGATGATGAAAACTACAATATTTCAAACTTCCTACATGTAAATAGCCACATTTTTTACGTTAGAATATATTTTTATAATATACTTTTACTTAAATAGAAAGTAAAAGATTTTATTTTCCATTACTTATAATATTAATAATTAATTGGGAAAAAAATGTGAGTATATATATATATATGTACAAATTTTTTGGTATATCACAGGTTCCTATAAAGCTTTGGACTCTTGATCCAAACTTGTGGTTTCTGAAAAAGAATCGACTGCAGGACGTGCAATCATAATATTTTGACTAATGTTGTAAACAGTTTGCAGACTGTCAGATGGTGTCTTCCATAATTGATTGCCCTTCCAAAATTTCTTCCAAAGTAGGTTATAGTATCTGATAAGCAATAAATTATAATGAAATGAGTTTTGTTACTGAATTCATAATGTGTCTGATCCTTTGGTGTGTAACTTTACAGCAAGATGCCAAAGGATCATTTACTTGGGGCTCAACATGGTTGATAAAAATCTCCTTATCAAAACTTATTGTTTTGACTTATGGATTAAAATTACACACTATATAGAAATGAGATCAAACTGAATAGCTGGTAATGCTTCATTATTCTTTTATTTTAAAGGAAATTACAAATTATTTTTCACTGAGTGACTAAACTAAGCTGTGATGTAAAAGTTAAATTCACTTAGAGGGAGAAAAAGACATTCCAAAGTGAAACTGTGACAAAGTATTTATTCACGAATAATCATTTAGGATGGACTTATAAAATATTTTGTAGGGCGGAGTAACAACCAGAGCATAGCAATCATATCCCAGTAATTATTTTTTTCAGTAACTTATATTCTTTAGATTTTGCGTTTTTACACACAGCCTCCTGTTTTGCTTGACATATCCTTTATTTCATGAAGCTCATAAAATATTGTGAAATATTTCAGATTTGATATTACTTTTGTTAAACACACTCTGCATTTAACCCTTTAGGGGAAAAAAAAATCTCATTAGCTCTGATTTGCATAATGTTTTCTTATTTTACATTAGAATAAGAATAAATCCACAGAAGGTGAGAAAAACAATTTTCATCAGGAAAAAAAAAATTGTCAGCAAGTTTTATAGTTCTGAAGTTTAATTTTCTCTAAAATCTTCTCAATATATAACTCTATTTCAGTCAATAGTACAGTATCACTGTAAAAGTATTAAGGCTCAAAACTCACCACCAGCTTTTGTGGTGTTATAAATTTTGTCTGATGTGCTACCCATTCCTTCTGAGATGCATCTATAAACAAAAAGACACTGGAATGCTGAAAATCAAGATGATGAAAAAAAGAGCTGATGTTCTCCATTTTTAGTAAAGATAGGCTGCTCTGCCATATGAAACTCCAAATGCTTGAGACACCACACACTTGCATAGTAAACATCCCAACAGTGATTCAAGACTGAAGGACAGTCAGCATCTGTAGTCTCTTTCCTTGCTATGGCCGTAGGTCCATAGGGATTTCCCAAGAGCATACAATTCTATATGCAGGCAGTGTTGACAACTGGGGCTGAGGAACAGAAACTTAATAGAACATTTAATCAGGTCAAACATGTACTAATCATAACAAACACCACAGTAGTTACTGAAACTTTCTCTGGAAAAGGACAGGAACAGTGGAATTTTATGGTAGTTATAAAATGAAGGTATGTTTTGTTATCAAACAGAACCTTAAGGAATAGACATTTTAGTGTAAGTTGGTTCCAACGCCCATTTTTATAAGGCTTATCAATCCCTTTTGTAAAATATTGTGAAGTTTTCTATTATGTCTCACTTTGCTGATCCGGTGACATTCCTTGAGGAAAAGAATTCAAATTAAAAGAAATACCGCCATTTGTACCATCAAGGTTAAGTTAGGTTTGGCTGAGATGCAAGCTTTTACATGCATATGCAGACCCTGAATCAGGTCTGGCTTTGAGTACCTGAAGCATCGAGAGAGGCAGGGATGACAACAGGGAGGTGCTTCACCTTCCTGGCATCTGTAGCATACACAGCCCAAGCATATGGCTCTCTCGAAGCAAAGTTGTGGAGTAATGACATTCCTGTGCTGAAAGCTCACGTCTTACTCATTTTGTAATGCAACCTGTGTGTAACAGCTTTGCATATTCAGGTTTTCAATTTTATGGATCATATATGGCATTTTAAAAATAGGCCCTGATTTTATATTTTGTGTATAGTGCAGAATCTGAAAATACATAGCACAGTGCATGCAGTATGAAATGCACTAAGTTTATTTAGAAGGGTAATTGGGAATCTGAAGAAGTGCAACATTTGTCCTTTTATTTGTCTATTCAGGTTTCTGCTATATTAAAAAAAAAAAAAGTCATTTTACATGGTATTGTATACTATACACACGGAAAATTGATACTGAATAAATTCACATTTTTTTAAAAAATGGGGGTTTTAATTATTTTTTTTTTGCTACTTTATACAATCTGTTAGTAAGAAGGAAAGAAAATGATGGTGAAGGCAATTTAATTATTATGGCATAAACTGAGACTCCGTGTTTTGAAGTAGTCCAGTCCCTCAAACTGAATTACAAATTTTGGATTCTAAAAGAAAATTGTTTTCAAACAATATATCCTCACATTCATTATTAATTTAAAAAAAAAAAAAAGACAAAAAAAAAGCAAATATTGTTTGAACAAAATTCAGGAAGCTGTTTGAAATTGAATTGGATAACAAATAATAATAAAAAAAACAAACTCCCACATTAATTTTAAGTACCATAAATTTAATTTGTTCTTTTATTTTGTATTTTTATTTTCTACAATTCAGCAACAAATTATTTGCATTTGGACTGATGTTGTTTCAGTACAGTGACACACTGTTTCATTGTATTCAGGTGGATCCCTATTGAGTCAAACTCTTATTTTCAGCTACCCCCAAAGCTCTCTATTTCATATACAATTTCACAAGTGAACGTCATTGACAATAACAAAATCTAAGTTTGAGTGATTGCTACATTTCTCTTAAAATTATGAAATGTCATTTAACACTTCAAAAATGCAGAAATCTGTCAGGAAGCTAGGATGAACTAAGTGTCTCCCCTAGGATGCTCCTCAGAAGTACCAGTTCAACATCGGGCACATATTAACTTGATTTTACCAACAGTAAACAGCAGTTATCATGTATTTTAAATAATTAAAAATAAATAATAAAAAAAAAGAAACATGATGTTATCTTTTATAGAAACCTTTTAAGTTATTCTACAAACCAATAATGTCAGTTTCACACCTTCTGTTAATATCTTCCCTACACCTATTTCACTGTTCAGTTTCAAAGTCCCAGAGTCCAGAAGAGCAGTTAGTCAGCTTTGTCTCTAACAGTTGAGGAAGAACTGCCTGTTCCATTCCTAAAATATGAGGAATATGAGCCAGTTGAGGTTGAGTTTTATTAAGATTTGACATCATTAATATTTCTATGAGTCCAGAAAGTGTTATCATTTCTATTTTCAGAACAGTAAAATGGGGTACAGAGACTAAGTAGCAACCTGTGAAAGCATTTGATATCAAAATGTTTCCATGCTATGTTACACTTAGACAAACTTGTGTTTGTTTTGTAATGTTTAACTTGATCTTCACCTAAAAAAGAAAATGTCCTTTTTTTTTTGTAACTATGTCCATAATTATCACAGACCACTGAGAGCGCATATGATTAAAGAAACTGAAATCCATGGTGATGTTTGTGGAATTTTAAAATAGCATACCTGAAAAAAAAAAAAAAAGCATTTGGAAAAAGTTTGCAATGTGTTATAGACTGCAAATGAAAATATATATTACTCTGAGTCTGCTAATTAGAACTATTTACAGTTCTTATCTTTTTTTCCTTTTCTTTTCTCTTCTTTTCTTTTCTTTTCTTTTCTTTTCTTTTCTTTTCTTTTCTTTTCTTTTCTTTTCTTTTCTTTTCTTTTCTTTTCTTTTCTTTTCTTTTCTTTTTTCTTTCTTTTCTTTTCTTTTCTTTTCCTTTCCTTTCTTTTCTTTTCTTTTCTTTTCTTTTCTTTTCTTTTCTTTTCTTTTCTTTTCTTTTCTTTTCTTTTCTTTTCTTTTCTTTTCTTTTCTTTTCTTTTCTTTTCTTTTCTGATTTGAAAATAGAGAATTTAGATATACTGGCTGTATATTCTGATCTATTTGTAAATGGGAATGATCATGATAAGACCAAATGCCAGTTTCAGCCGTGCCCCTGTAACAGCCTGTGAAATCCAAATGATGCTTTGCTATTTTAGACGCTTTAAAAAACCAGCCTCCAGCTAATCCCACAAACAGTAAAATAGTGGTTTAGTTAGGGAACATAAAAATCTCTGATTCAGTTCAAAGATACAATTTGGCTAGCAAGGGATAGACTAGGGAGACACATCACATCTCTGGTTTGCGCCTTGACCTATACAAGACCTTAATTGAACCTCAACAGACCACATGCTTAAGAAACTGAGAATTAAATGGGTAGAACAAACTAAAAAAGTGGAATCCACAACAACTAGCTCTAGGCACTTAATGCTCAGGGCCACTCTGACTTGTGCATTGTATATGAGAAGACTTTAGTCACACATGACTCTCTCAGTAGATTGCTCAGTCTTAAGACCTCCAGAAAGGCTGAATCCCACCCTTTATATTGTCTGTGAAGACCATAGGCAACGCACAGTGTGTTCCTCTCCTTGCCTGGCTATCAAGAAGCACTGAGCGTGGTGCTGGTGTGCAGTGAGGCACGGCCTCTAATCCTCGCAAATGGGAGAGTACTATCTTTTCCTAGTTAGCTTCCAATTTTTCAACTAATTAAAGCAAATTTGCTGCTATCTGTTATTATTTTTATTTCATCTGTTTGTTTCACTAGGGATTCTGACAATGTTACTTTCCTTCCTCATTCACTTCTACACTGTTTCTTAATGTCTATCATCATTTTCCAGGAAAAAAAAAAAAAAAGGAGAAAGAAAAAATAAAAAAAAAAAGAATTTATTATATTGATCTGTGGACCCCTGATGTTCTAATTCTAAGTATTAAGGAACACGTACTAGTTTATAGTATCACCATAGAGGTAAAATATTCATACACAAAGAACAAAGATGCTTTGGTCCCAGGTTTTGAAGATGAAGGAACAGGAAACTGTTTCATCCAAAGGGTACTCCAGGAAGGTCTGATTTTCTTCCATATAGTAAGATTCATGTTACAAAATACATGTTAATTTGAGGTTATCAATGGCAAAAAAAAAGAAAGAAGCTGACTCAGGAGTAAGTATTATGTTGACTTTTCTGCATTATTTGAACTTAATCTTTGTAAGTCAGTATATCTCTGGTAATAATGTCTGATAATAAGTCACTGATGAAAACTGAATAAAGCTCTGATGATAGCTCTGACTGATAAAAGTATTTAAAATGTATTATTCTCTTCCCAATTATCTCTGATACTGACAAAGATCATTCCAGAATAAACCTCAGAGATATTTTGAATATAGAAAACTTCTGCAATTGCTGACACAGTGCAGTGCAGAGACACGCACACAAATATTGGGTACAACTACATTTAACAACCTGTCATTAAAGCACTTAGTCTAAGGTTTGTTCTTCATCTAGTCAATGGTCTGAAAAACAACTGTCCTGACATGTATCTAATATAGATTAGGTGACTGAAGATCCCAGTCCTCTATTAATTACAGCATAACTAAATATGAAACAAGAAGGAAAAGGAATATAATCACTAGATTTTGCCATATACACATCCTGGGATGACATCCCATAGATTTATAGCTATGACATTTAAGTAATATAAGTAAGTAATATAAGACCCATTTATGAGATTTAAACTCTTTTGTTCATTACAACAGAATAAAATATAGAATAGAATAAAGCTTGTCACATGAAAACAGTGCTAGCAAAATTGCACTAGTCTCTGAGCAATGTTAATCAAAATGTCTACAGTTGTTTCAAACAGGTAAACATTTTATGAGTCAGATAACCATAAGGTGAGTTATGAAAACCTTCTTCAGGATTATTGAGCAAGTATCTTCCAGGAGAACTGACCTTTTTTCAGATGATCATGTCATATGTGAAATTATAAATGTGAAAAAATAAAGAATTTGTTACCTATGTTCGGAAAGTACAAACTTCTTATGCATTTTACAACAAGCAGCTACAAAGTACTGTTGGGAATATTTCAGTGCTTAGGCGGTAGCTCTTCAGGGAGAAGGCTTTTTTCCTCTCAAAATATATTTTTGTTTATTTCAAAGACTAAAACAAGCTCAAGTTTTAACATTCAATTTTTCCATTGGTTTCGCTTTTGCTTTCAAGACACAACACATACATTTCATCTAAACAGAAAGTTATTCACTATGGAAAAAATGACAGGAAAAATGTATGTGGTGTCAAAAACTATAATAAATTTGTCTTTTCTAATGCAGTGATATGAATGAAATTAGAAAGCAAGCAAACTATAACAACAACCAAAGAGTCAGATGTATCTTCTCCATGTTGAGTACTAAACCTTTAAGTATTTGCAACGTTTATAAGCTATGGGAAGCTTCTTTAAACCCAGGAATAATAACAGAAGTTATTAGAATTTTGATCCTCCAACACTGAATTAAAACTCAAAATCACCCACCAAACTGAAAACTAGTGCTAATTTATTATATTGTGGTAACTGAATTTGCTAGGGTATATTCTGGTTTTTGGGATTGAGTTGTTCAGGTGGAAACCTGAAGGATTGGGGAATTGCTTGAAGTTTCCTGTTCAGCACAAAGAACTACACTAAGTTCAATAGTTACATCTTTGCTTTCTTTTTTCTTGAGACTAAGCAAGTTCAAACCAAGCACAATTCCAATGAACAATTTAAAGCCCGACAAAGGCAAGAACTTCAGTCCCAGACCACAGAACCAGAACTTTATATTTGTCCTTAATTTGACATAAAAAGGGACAGATCATATTAACTGAAGTTGATTTAGAAGTTTTCATAACTTACATAAGCAGAAATTGTGATGTTTCCACTCAGGATGAACTTTCTTTGTAATATTTTTTACTTTAATTGTATATAACCAAAAAATACCGATTATACTGATTATATATGACCAACACATAGGATCACATTGCAGACAGGAGCCATGTCCATAATTTCCAAAACCTTAAAAAGCCGGAAGAGGATCAGATATCTACTGTTAGATAAATGACAGTATTCTAATTAAGGACACAATTTAATACGCTATTCTATCCCCCAACTCCCAAATGTATCTATATTTCTTCACCACCCTCCTCCCAGTCTTAAGCAAACTGAAGTGGGGATTATGTGCTATAATTCACAATGTTGGATCGTGGTTTGTACCCAGTTCTTAACAGAAGGACAGAGTTGCTAAATATATAAATCTAAGTATTATTCACATTCAGATGTCTTATTGCCTTTGCAGTTCCTTAGCGTTATGAATTGCATGATGTATAAATATTTACCAGAAAATAACAAAGATTGCTTTGAAAGATTGCTTCTCAGATTCCAAATCTTAGATAGTAGCCACTAAATATTTATTGGGCTTTAGGTCTAACTTTTCATATGCTTACTACTGGTAAAGTTTTTTTTTTTTTAGTTAAAAAAAAAATAAAAAAGCTAAACTTGCAATCTAGCAGATGCTCAATGTAGTTGTGAGATATTTCACTATGGATACAAGATTGTTACCACATGTTTCAACATTTACATTTGCTCATAAGCAGATCTGCTTCTTCAGTAACAGTTGGCAATATCTTAGGAGCAAGACTATGTTTCATATTTTTTCTATAGGTGTTTTCCAGCTAACAAGACTAAACTGGCATGGACTGCACAGGTCAAAAGGCATTCTGCACTCATGTTGTACTTGTTAATGTGTTCAGTCTTAATAAAGTAGACGTAAGTGTTCAATAAAACAGACATATCTAAAAAGAAGTTAAAGTAACCTGTTGCTGTTCAAAGGTACAATTCTCACCAGTCAGCTACAAACTTTGTAATCAAAAAAAGATAATTTGCAATCAATAATTTGAAGTCTAAAACCCAACAACCGAAATGTCAGAACATTCTTACCAGCCTCTGTGCTCAGTTTAGTAATGGTCTACTGGAATAATTGCTTGTGGCCTTGCTAATTCAAAAGCTATGTTAGAAAACTTCAAGAACTTGACTGTGAAGTGCACATACTCTGATATGCGTATAATTTCCTATGAGCCAAAAAAGTAATACAAATGGGAACACTGAAGTGCACAGAAATAACATAATATAGGATACTTAACACGTAATAAAACACAAAAGTAACACAAAAATTGGCTAGCTTACTTTAGTGTTCAGAGCCATAAAATTTATCAAGGTTGCAATGGAGAAAAATATATGTGGACAAATTAGCAGAGATGCCAGTAACAATCATAAATTTTGCTAATATTTTATGCATTTTATAAAATCGGAAGTCTTTTGCAGTTTTGTTTTTTTTTTTTTAATTTATTTCTTAGTAAATTATCTTTAGTGAATGCAACCAATAACAGTGGATGTTTTCAATCAAAATTATTTGGTTACTGTTTTCATCCAAAACAATTAAAGAAAACAAAAGACTTTAACTTCCCCAAATAAGCAAATTTTGTATGTGGAGTTGTTATTGGACCTATAATTGAAATTATTGAATGATCCCTGTTAGAAAAGCTAGGTTGATATGTAACTTTGTTAAGAATAAGCCATTTAGAATGAAGTTTTCCAATTTGCATGAAAGTTTCCAGCAGAATTTATTAGGAAGAAAAAAAAAGGGGGGAGGAGGGAAAAAATTATCAACGTTTGTAATCAGAATTTCAGTAATTTTCACTGAAGATCTTTGATGCTTGATGTGACAGGGAAGGAGGACGCACTCAATTACCAGTGACATACCTTCTGTAGTCTACCTATTAACGTATGTAATTTTGGCCAAATTAAAAATGTTGGGATAAACTTTTGAGTTTTCAGAGAAGATTTACTTCAGGATTTGGCAGATAAACATCCTAAAGACTGCATATGCAGTACTCATACTTTAACCCTTCGCAATTCCTATTTGCTGTTTAAAAAGTGTGTGGGTTACTAACAAAGCAGACAATCCTACTTGAAGCCTTCCAAACAATATCTGCTTTGAGAATAACACCAGACACAGAGAAGCAGGTGAGGTTTTCTTTCTTAGACCTCCGTCTACCCTCCTGATGGTGCCAGTTACCTTAAAGATAAAAATCCTGAATGAAATGTAAGGGGTGTAGTAAGTGAGGAACAGAGAAAAAAGGAAGGAAGATGGTACCTTGCTAGAGAAAACTTCTAACAAATACTTACAGATCATAATGAGTGCTGGGAAGGAACGAGGGAAGGGTGAGAGTGGGGATTACAATTGAAACTGCTGGACAGGAGAAGACAGTTTAAGGAGAGGACAGTGCAGGCAGTGAGGAAGACAATTTTTTTTTTAGTTTCAGTTAGCACAGGCAGAGTTCAGTGTTAGGAAAAAGATATTGGAAAAAGTTAACTGGAAGCACAAGATCAAAAGTTTGTGTAATTATGACAGCTGTAAGTACTAATTATTTTCCTCGGAATCAAAAAAAAAAAAAAAACAGCTGAATTCAATGATGGATAAAAAAAGAAAAGCATGTAAGTTCTTTTTTATGGATGAGTGAAAAGGTGCCATTTTTACCTAAAAGCTACCTCATATTAAAAATAATTTCCTAATACTACCATTGATTTCTGAGATCTTAAGGTGTGAACATCTTGTTGTGATTTTTACTTTCCAAGCCCTGTTAGTAATGGATTTTTTTGAGAACAATGGATTTTTCTTCACCCCTCATATGAGTTCCTTCTGGGTTTATTTAATTTTTTTAAAACTGGAAAAAAAAAATTTATAAACAACTAGGTTAAAAATCAGATTGTAAAGAAGATAAGTAATCTTACATTACTTTAGAACATTGATTTAACTGCTCATATTGAGTGAATACAATGGGATTTTGAGACCATATGTGCTGAAAGGAACTCACTGAACTAGGATTTAAGCTTACCTGGAATAGGGACATGTGGTTAATAACAGAGAGCAGAATGGTCCAACCGTGACAGCTGTGGATTGCATGTGCTTCTCAGACATCCACTCCTTGCCTCTTCCAGAGGGGACATTATGGTTGTGAAATGCAAGAAGACTGAAGATTAGCTGCTGTTTGTGTGGTAAACCATAGTGATTTGTATTCTTCATGGTGATTGCATCCTTCAGAAACATGTGGGTTTTTTTTTAATATAATATATAAATGCCCTCATCATATCCTTCATTTTGAAAAAAGGAACCAATTCCCCTCTATGACCATGACCTGGACAGAACTGGATGTTACAAGAGTAAGACATGGATCTTACTCTTGACACATAAAGCTAAGCCAGGAGCAGCCCCATCTGAAGCATGTCAGAACCATAGGAAAAGGAAGAAGGAAAAAATACACTCATGCAAAGGAACCCCCACAAAAGTTGCCTTTGCCTTCCAGACTTCAGCTGCATTTTGACTATACCCTGTATATTTCTTTGCAATTGAACCATATTTCACCAATTTGTGTCTCAAGCTGATCTTCATGTAAATATCCTTTAAAAATGTGTGCTTTTTTAATATGAAATGACCTTTTCTGGGTTTCATTGTATGTTGTTCTAAAATAAAAGAATAAGATTAACTGCTAAAAAGTTATCAGAAAATAGTTCTGGTATGGCTGGATTCAGAGTCTGTTCATTTTTTACCGGCTTTAGGTCATCAGCCTATGTACACTATAAGCTGCATGAAACATTGCACTTTGTGAGCATCTGAGTTCTGCATAGAATTTATATAATGTATTTGTTATTATGCACAGGTATATATGGCAATCTTTAGAATATAAAATCCATTTGATTTCTGAATTCCTTTGATATTTTTATGATTTTTGGAGGTTACATCAAAATTCCAGAAGGTAATGGCTATTGATTAGCCTGTAGTCAGAGATTCATGAAAACCTTTTGCAGTGTTTTTACAGGTTGAATGCTTTTAACGTAATCACAGTAAGTTGTTGTTATTCAGACAGTATTATATGCCCCAAAACAAGCAGCCAGCTAGTTCCCATGCAAGGAACTGAGGAAAAGCTGACCTTGTAACAAAGACATTTAACCGTACTCAATGACAACATAAACTGGGTCAGGGCAGTTTGAAAACTGCAGTAAGTTGATGGAAATGTAAATTGAGGATTGACTGACTATGGCACATCTGAAATCTGGTTGGACAGTAGAAAATAACAAGTAGCTCCTAGAAGAATAAACATGGCTGACTAACAGGGACAGGGAAATGGAGGAAAAAATAAAAATAACAGCATTGATCAACATCAAACAGCAAGGAACACCAGAATGAGTGGCAAAACAAGACAAGAACGTGGAAACTATTTTAGAAATGCATGACATAATCAAATGTTGCTTAACTGTAGCTTTTTTTGTTTGCTGTATATATTAACTTATTTCATACTTGTTGATAATAATGTCACAAACAGTATAAGAGACATAAAGTGTCCATCTATTAGTGCTTTGAAATGTCACAATAAGCCAAGACAGCTTTTTGTTTTCACATAAGAGAACCCCTTGACATCAGGTGGTAAACAGCATAAGTTTGGTGTTTTAAGCCTGAAGTACTCACCAAACACATTTTCAAATACAGTCAGTGGAGGAAAAGAGTCACCACCACAATCTGTTATCTAGCTATCCAGATGCACACCTTAAATAACAATGACTCCCCTTCTGGAGGCGGATTTTTCTCCTTTATGTGTATAAACAGGAGATAAGTTAACTGGCTTTAGGTGCATAAGCTGTAGATGCCTACTTAGGGAATGTGAACCTTGTGTCTTTCTGACAAAGATGGTAAAACTGTGATAATACAGCGGTAACATGGAAATGCAAAAGATGGGTAGAGGAGTAGCAAAGTAATGAATTGTCGGAGACCAAAGGAGTAAGCAGTCGAGACTCCAGTTAGGTGCTAAAGCTAATCATTATCTCTGCTCATAAAGGAGTTTTAATAGTAAGAGTCTTTCTCCAAACATAAAAGAAAAAGAAGCAGACTAGAAGATAGCAATGAAAAGGTATTTTTTATTATTTGAAGGACAGGCTAAACCCAAGAGAATGTCGGATTTGAGAGGACTGAGTAAATTCCAGGGAATATTTAAAGACATGAGGAAACTGAGGCAGGGAGAAGTTAGATGGTTTGCGTCTGACTATGCTCTTTTTTTTATGCTGGTGTAATAGTGAGACAAACTTCTCCAAGGGAAATAAGGTAAATGATTCACCTAAAAGAAGAGGTGGTCTGTAAGAACAGAGCACCTGGAAGTTTTAGGGCTAAAAAAAGTCAATACAAGCATACAGATAAGGCCGTGTCTCCACAGTCAAAAAAGGGAGAATCACGGACCAGCCTCTCACTGAATCCCTTTGGTAGAAAGAAATAGCTTAGATCATGAACTCTGACAGACAGCAGATAATTGTGGGTGTGGGTGAATGTTGGAAACTGAAATTCTGAACTCTCAAGCACGGGCCTGCCACTTGCTACCTGCAACCAAGAAGGCCTGGCTGCAAATTTTGATAATACCTAGGCTACGAAGAAATAGCACATGCTGAGACCTCCAATCAATAAGGAGACCACCAGTTAGGAGGCTGATCACACATTGTGCCTCTGAATATAGGCTATTTAGACAGAGAAAAAAAGGCCTAAAAAAAAAAAAGATCCTGGAAATGGAGGCCGACCATGGAGACAAATGTCATGGAGCACCCAGGGATGTCATGGGTGATATCTGAGGTTGATAACTTCAAGCAGCTGTGCAGCACAAACCATCATGACTTTCTGTCTGACTTTCCTAGACCAGCGGTGATCTCCCTGACAGAAGGGAAGTCAGGACCAATGGAATGTGACTTTGAGTGGGGAAGTGAGTGAGAAATTGCATGTGATGATCAGGTAGGGTAAAAGCTCTACTATTGTTTATTTTTAAATAAACCTCAGCATCGAGATCCACTATAGGTTGTCATTTACTCTATCTCATCCATGACACTCATATCTACACTGTTAAGGACTATCTGCTCCTGGGCAAAATTTGTACAAAATAGAAGTGTTAGTGCTGTCCAAATTGGAGCCAAAGAGTAAACCAAGTGGCTAAACTCAGTTCCTGGTTGTTTGGGGTTTTTTTTGTTTGGCTGGGTTTTTTGGTTTTTGTTTGTTTTTGTTTGGTTGGTTTTTTGTTTTTTTTTGTTTGTTTGTTTGTTTGGTTGTTTTTTTTTTTTTTTGTTTAGCCATATAAACAAGCCCATTGGAAGTGCTTTCATGAAATTATAGGAGGTTGACTGGCCTCTGACCTGAGTCCAGACACAGCAAGCCTGCTTGAATTCAGCAAATTATTCTTTTCTGTCCTAGAGCAATGAATCTCAATACAGCAATCTAATGAGTTTCTGCAACCAGAATCTATACATTATCGTATTTGAAACAGCTTGCTCATATCTTGTGCAGATAATAGTAGTCTTACACCTGCTGATAGCATACCTTGTTGTCCCACTTTGACAAGGTAGAGACAGGAAAAATACATGATTTAGAATGCAGTTGTTTTATTTTACAATTGCATGTTTCTGCTTTGACATTGTATCATTTCAGGGCCAAATTAGAGTCTTCCCTGAGAAGTCTGTAATATGTCCTTTCTTCTTGCAACAGAGTAAATATGGAATAAAGAAATTGCCTTGATTGAAGACACACAGGTTTAAAATAGAATTTCATTGATAGCTTTGGACAATGTACGTCTGGAGAAAGGACTGAATCAATTACTAGCAGTTGAAAAAAAAAATGTGGTGGTTTTTTTTTTTCTTTCCTGTAATAGCATCTAATCAGCTTTTACTATTATTTATGTTAGAGTAGGATTTTTCCTTTAAAATACATAATTTTGTTTCCTCCATCTCACTCATAATTTCAGAGACTAAGCTGTCACAAAATGTACTGTCCAAGCAGTATGGGGTTGGGGTGGAAATTCCTCTTTAATATTAGAGAGGAAAAAAAAAGTATTTCCAGTTAGTATAGTATAAACCATGCTATTTTCTGATGAGTTTGCTGCTTTTCTATGAATGTATTTCCCTATAAATGTTATTGCATGTAAACAAATTAAAACAAACCTTATCTATTAATCAAGCTGAGATTGTACCATGTAGGCAGACACCTGATTCATAGGGCAGAACACATTCACTGTTCTCCCTTACCAGATATTACCACATTTCCACTAACTAATGAAATACCACAGATGCAATTTCTCATACTGAATAGTCTCAAACTTATTTAAATTCCAAATTCTAATTCGTCAGCAATATTCCACATTGAATTTACAGTAATTTCCAAGAGCACTACGAAACTTAAATTAGATTAAACCAACCCACACCATTTTTATTTCCCTTGGAAACACCCTATAGGAAATTATGTTCTTTGTCTATGACCCAAAGCATGGCAGGTTATATATTCCAACATACACCAAGAAATTCATTAATATGGACAGTGTGTGAGGATTCATTTATCTTCTTATATTTTCTATCATTCCCACTGGTATAATAATTATACCTCTTTTTTTCATTCACAGGATTAAAAAATATTGTAACCATTCTGTACATTTTATAACAAAAAGTAGAATGTACAGACACTTTGCACAGTAAGCTTGAATTTCAAGTAAATACTGACAGGTGGGAAATATATCTAATTTTTCATTTATCTAATTGAAATGACATCTCAAACTTTTTACATATAGCTGATATTGCTGTAATAAAAAAAAAAGTTTTCTTGAAAATATGATTTTGCGGTCAGGGAATGCATTTCCTTGATTTCAGTCCTGTCACATCATTTAAAAAATAAAGATAACCTACTTCCATTTTCCCCTAAGATTGCATAAGGTTTAAATGAAGCTGTCATGACAGAAATGTAAAATGTGAAGAATAGTCTAAAAGATTACAAAAAACTTTCACTTGCGCTATGGCTCTGCCATCAGAGACTATTTGTTCCAATTCTCATACTGGCAGATGATGCAGGGTATGTCACCATGAGTAGAAAAAGAACAAAATAGATAGGAGAGTCTATGGGATAGGGAGAAGAAAAATGTTGTAGGATTGATCTAAAACAACCCCAAAACAAGCAAACCAACAAATAAACCATTTAAATATGACCTCCTCCAAAAATTACACTGCTAGCTGTCCACAAATTTAAAGAAATAAAATCACAATGGAAGCATGTGATTCTGTCATCATTAGTCAACTGTCAACAGCTCTTTAAAATTATTTATCTCAAAACACAAGATTACATGTCTGACCTGTGTTTGAATTTGGGATGTTTTGATGAAGGACAAATAATAGTGCTGTGCTCATCTGGGTAGATTTTGTTTTCAGGATGGACTTTCTCATGAGTAGCATGATCGCTGATTACACCGAAGTGACACAACCACTCTTTCATTCCATGTGTCACGTGCAGCTGGTCCACAGGCCGTGTCATTGCCCTACATTTGTGAGATAACTTCAAGCGGTCTGTAACACGCGCTCTTCATTATGCGCCTCTTAAAGGTACCAACCAGATCATTCTCAAGCCTAAACTATCCCTTTTCTTATGGAACGAGTTTCCAAGCAACCTCAGGCAGAGTTTTCCAGGAAAAAACTCTGGATCGTGTGTAATCAGTTCAAAGAGAGCAACAGCTGTCTCCTGCAGTCTTCTGGGCATGATTCAGCTGCCCAGGCACTGCATATGGTGCTATCTAAAAGTTCCTGGAGCATCTTGGGCATTGTAATGAGAGTGGTAGAGATGGTACCTCTACTAAAGGAGATTTGTGTCCTCCTGGGGCAGTAGCTGTCCTGTCAAAGAACTCCATCTTTGGTACCTGAAGGGTGATATAACTAATATGTACCAATCTATATAAAACCAACTTGTGTTTGTTTGTTTCTCTAATATCCACACAGGAAACAGTAATAGAAGGCATAACTGTGGCTGCTATGTACATGAAATTATTAAGTGTTCACTGAGCCCAACTTTAGATGAGACTGTGTCTTAAGACAGTTCCTTAGACATTGCCTATCTTGCCTGTGAATTCAACGGTTGTAAATTACAGGAATACTTTACCTGAACTAATGTATTATTAATTTCAAGTAGTTTATTAGAACTGATGTTGCCATGGAGACAGGTTTTTGATATTCATTGCAAATCATACTGCTGCTATTCTACAAACTCAGTGAAAATAATCATTATTAATTATATAGATCTTCTTTTCAAATTCCTTGATAAATGCATTATGATGGTGACACTATTCAATTTACAAGCAAGTATTAGCTACTTTCTTCCAGACTATGCTGCAATGACTACTGCCAAGCATTTAATATGTTGTTTCTTTTGCTTTCTAAAAAAGAAAAACAAACCTAGCATAGGAGTAAACATTGAGGTTCAAAAAATAAGATTGACCCCTTTACAGGGTACATGTCTAAACCTGGTTCTACTACAATGTTAAGTTTCAGAGTTAAAATTTACAATTAGTTGGTGATATATGGAAGATCAGCAAATGCTCCAAATCGTTTGAACTTTGTTGAGGCCACAAACTCCATGAACTAAAAAAATGTAAAATTCGTCGCTGCTAAGATGGAATTAGGCCATCAGATTTCACGGGATGAAAATGGAAATACGTAGGACATAAGACGGTGACAGCTACTTTTGCGATATCAAAAGAAAGGCAACACTACAGTGTTTTCCTTTCTTTTATATATTTTCATTTAGTTTAGATATATAGAGAAAATTCTTGATAAATTGGAAATTCAAAGCTTCACAGGCCTCTATTTGATATTTATAGTACAATATGAGAGCTAAACACACTGTTCAGTAAAATTAGGCATCCACATTCTGCAAAGATATTTCTTTACATTCTTAATATATATGAAGTTCTCCACTCTGTCTTGTTCTGTAACCAACTAACTGTATGATTGAAAGTGTCCAGGAACAGAAATCTTTAAAATGAAGGGGTTTTTTTTCTCATTTTTTTGGTTATCATCTAACATGTTGCAGGCACTATTGTAAAGGAAATACATGTAGAACTGTGGAATAATTGACATTTTTAGCAAAGGGCTCAGAGGATAATAATCTCACCTCTTTTCTTAAATTTATACAGAAGAAAAAAATAAAATAAAAACAAATTTAACAATGTAATTGGCCTAAGTATAATAATAAGGCTTAATACAGTACTATTGCCATCATCTCAGGAACAACATGCTGCCATCATCAGGCCTTGCAAAGGGATGTGGTGTCTGTTTCCCCTGTTCTATCATTCTTGTCTAGCCACAACATTTCCTGAACTGAGCCTGGAAAGACTGAATAACACTGTGTCCATCGGTACTTTCATTTTATAAGCATTAGAAACCAGTAAAATCAGCTTAGAAATATAATTTATTCAGCAGAGACACTACTAAGCTGAGTACAAATATTACTGTGAGTGAGAAGTTTTATAAAATGTTTTTTCATTGAACACCAATCTCATTATGACTTCTCAAATTCAGATAAAAATGACATTCTTCAGCAGAAATAATTTCCATCAGGATGCATCTTAAACTGAGTAAAAGAAAATGTATGTGGCTAGATTTCCCTTATGTTATAAAGAAAGACTTTCAATATTTTACTTACTTTTAAAAGGGAATTGGAAAAAAAAAAAAATATAAAAGTCTCTTTCCCAGCACAAGTAGAGTGTTGCATTGGATAGGATTCATGGAAATTAACTTGTATGAAATCTAAAAATAATCATAATTGCTGTGTTTATTATTCACAATGAGAACCACCTGCTTTAAATAGGCTGATACGCAGTTAAATAAGTTTACATTTTGATATCTGAAACAGGATTTACCATTACAGTTATCCCCCTATGAGAAAACTTGCAAGAAATAATGAAATCAAGAAACCCTAAGAAACTTCTGCTGAAATTACAGCTGAAACACATCTGGGGCAAAAATGATGACCCCCATCTTCACAGCACACACAGTACCCAAGCACCTACATTTTTCTTAGTTTTCATAGATAGATAGGTAGTTTATTCTCATTTGAAATCTTAAAGGTTTTTTTTTTTTTTTTTGTATTTCCTTGCACCCAGAAAAGTAGATTTAAAGCAGAAAAGCCACTAGACATCAGATCAGTGTCCTTTTACCCACAGTCTCTCTGTTTACTATATTACTTTTGCTAAAACTCCATGGTATTTTATAATATCTTGGTATCACCTTCTAGTGGATAGCATAGTACGAAGTTTGCCTGCTGCTTTTGTTAACAGGCTAAAAGGAGATTACTAAAAATATAACTTTTGGGGATGTTAATATCTATTCCAGACATTATTCTGAATAATTACAACTTAAATTAGTCTTGATTATACTTCAGCTTATAAATTAAAAATTAGGCCTGTCAAAAGAGTATTTGTAAAATTTAAGGTAATACTTCAAATTACTTTACTGAGCTCTATATTACCTACTGGGAAGTAACTATTTAAATATTTACAGTGTAAATATGTGCATGTGTGTGACTGTCTGTGTGTTTGTGTATAGACAGTGTTTATGTCACTTGAAAAATATTGTATATGTATTTATTTAACTGATAAAATACACAGGAGTAGACTATTACCCAGAATTTCTAGATGTGTTTACAGCTTGAGTATAGGATTAACTACTGTGGCATTCATGGTTAATGGCAGCAGCCCTGCCGAGAAAGCCTTGGGGGTACTGGTGGATGAAAAGCTCAACATGAGATGACAATGTGCACTCACAACCCAGAAGGCCAACTGTATCCCAGGCTGCATCAAAAGATGCATGGCCAGCAGGTCAGGGAAGGTGATTCTGCCCCGCTACTCTGCTCTGGTGAGACCCCACCTGGAGTACTGCTTCCAGCTCTGGAGCCCTCAGTACAGGAAAGACATGGACCTGTTGGAGTGGGCCCAGAGGAGGGACACAAAAATAATCAGAGGGATGGAACACCTCTCCTATGAGGACAGGCTGAGAGACTTGGGATTGTGCAGCCTGGAGAAGGCTCCAGGGAGGCCTTATTGTGGTCTTTCACTACTTAAAGGGGACCTACAGGAAAGATGGGGACAAATATTTTAGCAGGGCCTGTTGCGATAGAATGAGGTGTAATGGTTTTAAACTAAAAGAGGGTAGATTTAGACTAGATATAAGGAAGAAATTTTTTACAATGAGGGTGATGAAACACTGGCACAGATTGCCCAGCGAGGTGGTAGATGCCCCACTCCTGGAAACATTCAAGGTCAGGCTGGACAGGGCTCTGAGCAACCTGATCCGGTTGAAGATGGCCCTGCTCATTGCAGGGGAGGTTGGAGTAGATGATCTCTAAAGGTGCCTTCCAACCAAAACTGTTCTGTTGTTCTATGATTCTATGATTAAATTTAAGTCTTCTAAATGCAGCAAATCAAAAAAACAGTACAAACTGTAACCAAACAAGAACTCTTTTTCATACAGACTGCATCCACAGATGGAGAGTTTGCTTCTACTTTAACATCTGTAGTACCATCAGATAAGAATTATATATTAATCAGAAGCCAACTCTATTAAATTCTAAAATTTCAACACTGGGAACTTTAAATGGGTTTCAGGTCCAAATCATAAACAGATACATTTAGTTCTCATGTGCAGGTGTCTATGTAAAAGAAAAGCAGGTACTCTGCTACTATAATGATTTGATATCTAGGGGAGCATTCAACTGCAAAAGTTAACCACCCATCAGAAGTAATTCCTTCCTTTTTCTCACTGTCTCTTTCTCAGTAGTTAGTATAGGTCAACTATATGAATATTTAGCAGCTAAACTTCAGGTGAGTTTAATCCTGAATATACAGAAAATAAGCAGAGTGAAGTAACATCTGTGTTATTTGTGTGTTCACTTCAAGTGATATCTTCATTTGCCATAAAGTTAATTGGAAGTGGTATTTTCACAGTATAAAAATTATCTTCACTTGAATTTTGTTTTATTTTTCTCCAACTGGTAGCACTTAAACCAAGACGAAACCTGAAGATTCTTTAAAATGAATTTTGTTTCAGAAGACGAATTTCTTAAATGTGAGAAAACAGACAAATTATACATCTTCTTTCAAATAGCATTTCAGGAAACATCTCTGTTATTGAAATCTTTTTTAAAAAACTGCAAAGATTGCTGTTAATCAAAAAACTATATTTTTCATCAGTAATTTCAATTATTTTTTTTGGTTTTGTGAATTCTGTCAAAAGGAATATAATACATGTTACAACTTTTCATCTTTTTTTTTTATATATACTTTCCTCCATGTGCCACATCCGCTAACTCACTGTTTCTATGATTTTTTACCACTACTTTATTTTCCATGAAAAAGGTATAGGACATACTCTAACCAGGTCTCAAGATTAGTGGAGAATGTGAAGTGAAGAATAAAATATTTGAATGAACAATCTGTAAGATGTCTTGACTTCATTTATTCCAGGACAAATCTATTGACTTTTCAATCAAAATTCTTCGATAACAAAATATTTTCTAAAATTTTCCAATGAAAATGAAAAAAAACCCCAGCTCTTAGTGACTGTGCCAGGCTACGTTGGCTATTATGGTGTCTCAGTTTCTACATCTCTATTCATTTCTTCATATTAATTCCTATAGTTTCTTCTGGATTATCTTTAGTCTTCTTTAACAGGAAGCAAGCTAACTACTTTGTCCTCTAGACTGAGTACTATCTTGTGGCTATGCTATACTCTATTTAAAGCATGCATTTTAAGCCATACTAATGTGCAATCGCATAAATGCAAACACATGGAAATACTGCCTCAGGAGCAATTTCAACTATTAGTCCAAATGAGGATTAGACACAGGGTATTTGAGTGTGCAGTACTACAAGCGTAATTGAACAGACAATTGCCAATGAACCTTTAAAACTAGTTCTATTGCACAATCAAAATAATTGCATATACAATTTGGCTCTGTCTTGCATTGTGCTTCACAGATTTATTTTTAAATAATAGCTCACTTCTTATGGCATTGCTTTTCTCTGAGAAAATTATTATTCCTTCTGGTTTTATTTGTTTCTGTGTATTTGGATGAATGATTTCTTTCTTTTCAGTTCTAATACGACCGCAGTTTTCTTCCCAGTTAAGAAAAAAAATACTACTGGGGAAGAGTTTCCTAAATATCTTTTGTGTGTGTTTATTTTCATCAGTAATATTCTCACGATCTCTCAAAATCAGTATATTTAGATAGACTTTTATAACTGGTCCTTAGATAAATACAGGAAAAAAAAAATCTGTATTTTTTGTCAAAATATATATTTTGCTTCTGTCAGAACACATATGCAAAGCCATAGGAGTAAGAGAAACTAGAAAACATTTCATATCAGATCATTTGGAAAAAATATAGTTATCATCATTTGAGCAGTATGAGGTCTTCTTGACAATAAGTAATTTTAGACCAAAAGCACTGAGCGAACTGGGGAAAGCTGTTTCAACAAGAGCCTTTTTGTGCTTGGTACTGAAACAATGAAAACAGTTTAGGAAAAGGAATGCACTAACCTGTACCAAACTTTCTATTTTGCAACATCCAATGCCTAATCACATTGTGTGAGCATTTACAGAGCTGGTAGACTAGATTTAGCTTTTCAGAATTGGTCTTAAGTGGAAAATCTCCATCTCCCAAGCTTGCCTTTTACAAATACCAGTAAGTGCTTCAAATTACATTACTTTAATCTTTAATTTTACCAGAGATACCTTGGGTAGATGCAGATGTAGCTCATTTAATCTGCATTAAAGCAATGTAGGGAAAAACGACGACTGAGAATTCTTCACCCCTCTTTCTCTCACCTGTGGCTCTTATGGCATGCATGCAATGTCATATGACAGAGGTGAGGCTGCATGTCTATTCAGCCTTCCAAGTTACATCAGGACTCTGTCTATTCCAGGTTGTGCAATATGAAAAACAAAGGTGTATTTTGGTTCTGCCTCTTGAGTTCTTGTTTAAACATGAACAAATTAATCAACTATCTCTTTAGGTAGGAAATGTTGCATTCAAAATTGCCACTGACAAATGCGTTTCAGGAAGCGCAATGGTAGTTTGGGTTGTTTTTCATTTCTTGCTATTTGCAGCAAAGGAAGACAGGGTGAATTAATTTGGGACAGAATAGATGGGAGATGAGATGGAGCTAATTTAGAAGCTCTGTAAAACTGTTTCTCTCTTCTCCTCATACCACTTATGACAGGAAAGCAAATGTGTACTCATAATAATTCTACTGGCATCAATGAAGTTATTCTGTGGAATAATTTGACCTTCAAAATCCAGTTTTCTATTTCCTTACACCTTTTTGAAGTCATAGATATACGAGCTGAATAAACACAGTAATTGTGATATTTTGGTGGTTTATATCTACTTCCCATATAGGTTTAATTAAGTTATTAAGGGGTAAGGTTATTAAAATGTGAGATGACTGTATCACTTCAAATCCCCAAACGTTACATCACAAATAATACTGTTTAAAATATTGTAACTCTGTGATATTGATTAAATATTGGTAAGGCATTATATGAGATTTAATAAACACACTTTAAAGGCTTCTAGTGTCATGTGGTTGATTCAATTTTTGTTAAAAATATATGTTTCAAATACACATACAGCTCTTTCAATTTATCTTTGGAATAAATGCAACATTTTATTTGGATTATTGCTTACCACACATTAAGGTGGAAAAAATTCTGGAGGCCATGTAGGATACTGCTATGTCTTTTCAGAAACGATTGGATACCAGTTCTTCAGCTGAATCCCAACCTGACACTATTGCTGACGTCCCCAGAGGACTTCAGTAGGAGCTTTTCAGTTGGATCTCATCAGTAGGATCTCAGTTCAACTGCCCACACACCAGCCTCTAGTGTTATTTGAGGTTCCCCTGTAGATGTCCCATGGCATTCAGCAGTTGCACCAGTAAGGCAAGGATCTCTCCAGGGCCCTGTGTTCTCTCTGCTACTTCCATGCCAATGTGTCTGGTTAGCTTCAGAGCACTTTGAATGACACTGAAGAAAGGCTTGTGTACAGGTGAAGTACCTGGTTCGAGTTTTGAAATCCCAGTAATTTCTGAGTTTGCACACTATTTAGTGACAATCTCTTCCCATTTAACTCAAAACTTCTCTAGTTATGTAGGAAACCTCTGCTTATATTTATTTAGACCACAAACTAAATATTGTGATCTCAACTTGACATAGTTGTAAATATTTGGCATTTCTCTTCTTCTGTAGTCCATCTAGGTATTTCTCCACTTGATCGCTTGAAGGTGATTCCATTTAATATCATCAGGGAACCCCTAACATGTATTGACAAGGTGGACACAATTTGTTTGCTTATCTATAGGCATTTAGAACCATAGAATCATTTAGGTTGGAAGAGACTTTTGAGATCATTAAGTCCAACTGTTAACCTGGCACTGCCAAGTTACCACTAAACCATGTCCCTCAGCACTACATCTACAAGTCTTTTAAATACCTCCAGGGATGGTGACAACCACTTCCCTGGGCAGCCTGTTCCCATACCTGACAACCCTTCCAGTGAAGAATTTTTGCCTAATATCCAATCTGAAGCTCCCCTGGTGTAACTTGAGGCCATTTCCTCCTGTCCTATTGCTTGCTACTTGGGAGAAGAGACTGACTCCCACCTTGCTACAACCTCCTTTCAAGTAGTTGTAGAGAGCAATGAGGTCTCCCCTCAGCCTCCTTTTCTCCAAAATAAACAACCCCAGTTCCCTCAGTCACTCCTCAAAACATTTGTTCTCTAGAACTCTCATGCTCGAGCACCTCAGTGTCCCTCCTGTAGTGAGGATCCCAAAACTGAACACAAAACTTGAGATGCAGCCTCACTAGTGCTGGGTACAGAGGTACAATCACCTTCCTAGTCCTGCTGGTGACAGTATTTCTAATACAAGCCAGGATGCTGTTGGCCTTCTTGGCCATCTGGGCACACTGCTGTCTCATATACAGCCAGCAGTCAACCAACACCCCCAGGTCCTTTTCCCCCAGGCAGCACTTCAGCCACTCTTCCCCAAGCCTGTAGTGTTCCATGGGGTTGTTTTGACCTAAGTGCAAGACCTGGCACTTGGCCTTGTTGAATCTCATACTGTTGGTGTGGCCCATTGGTCCAGTCTGTCCAGATCCCTCTGTAGAGCTATCCTATCCGCAAGCAACAACACTCCCACCTAACTTAGTGTTATCTGCAAACTTACTGAGGGTGGACTCAATCCCCTCACCCAGGTCGTTGATAAAGCTATTAAAGAGAAATGGCCCCACTACAGAGGCTTGGGGAACAGCACTTGTGACCGGCCGCCAACTGGATTTAACTCCATTCACCACAACTCTATTAGATTAGATTTCAAATCTACTTACGACCTGGAATTTTTTTTCCTGTTGGCTAAGGTTATGTCCTTCTTTTTTAGCTTACTGATGTTTTGAATTAAATCCTCATGGACATGATTACAACCCTACTATGCAAGAAGCCAGATGTACAGATTCTCAACAAAAGTTGGTAGCTAGAAAAGAAATTATATCAAATTATTATCTGATCTTTGCACTTTGCATTTCACGTATAAACTTTTCTTGACTTAAGCCTACTATTTGCTAATGTTTACCTTACATGGTAAGTAAGTGTTACATTAATTGTTCACATACAAGCTCTTCCAATATCTAGAGACAAGGAAATCTCTATGGAAATTTCAAATGATGAAAATCTGTCCAAACTCCTTAGGATATGATAGGCTAGCATTTCAGAGACTGGATAGTTATATTAAAGTCTTCCATTATGATCCACTTACTTTTTACACTAATTTTGCACAGAAGTAGCTAAATACCTGGACTGCAAATTATGAAAACAAAATAAGAACTTAAAACAGCTTTTGCTTCTTGGGGTTTGCCAATACAAGTAAAGAGTTCTCGAAGTAAAACACTCTTAAAAGATTCTAGCTTTTGGAAAACTTTAGTTATTCATTTTCCTCAGCCCTCCAAAATAGTATGTTGAGGAATTAAAATAACTACAGCAGGAAAAAGAATACTTGGCAAAAATCCTGACTAAAGGTCATGTCTTATTCACTCACTCAGAAGTAACAAGAGTAAATGCATTATGTAATCTGTAGATAATAGATCTTTACATTTCTTGCATTCCATGAAAGTTATATTACCAAGTATTCACACTTCTGCAAAATGATTTTATGTCTGCTTTAAAGATCAGAGTTGGATACATTGAAATTCTGGATACAAATGATTTCTCATCAGTTAGTGACTCCGTTTTGCTGCCACGGTTTCAGCACACTGCCATTCAAAACTATTTTACATTGTTTGGAGGAATACAAAGATTTTTTAAAAAAACTAAAAAGATGTATTCTGTTGGTGTGATTTGCAATTCCTGTCCTTTGTAAGATGAAAAAAAAAAAAAGCATCTGTATAAATATCCATCACTTGAACAGAAGAATTTTGTTGTGCAGGGCTATTTATAAGCAATGGATTCACTGCATTCACAGAGCTACACAATATTATACCTTTGTGCTACTACATAGCAATTGTGAAAGATTTTGCAAAATATTATTTTATTTCTCTTTGAAAGTGTCAGAAACCACATCTTTTATACCTTGAAAGCATATTTATAACGTGAGGCTTTCTGCTGTGTTTAAGGACTTAACAATTCAACACCAAGATACAATAAAATCTATTTTTAATTATCCCAGTTAACTTGTGTATAAATTGCATTTTACAATATATGTAGCACACCCATTGTTATTATTCATAAATTCTGTTAAACATTTAGGTTTGCATCAGTTATTCAGATGTTCATAAGTTATCCAGACCTCTGAGTGTATTTCAGTCATAGCTGTAGCCACATGGGCCGTGTTTGGGTGTTAGGGCACTAGCAGCCCAGAATCCATGTCCAGCACAGACCGCAAATGAAGTCAAGCCAGATCCTGTTGGCCTAGCAGATTCTATGGGGTTTGTTGTATATCTGATTCTTTTAAGATCATTGCCCAGAGAAAAATTGACCCTTATCTTATTTTTTTGTGTTACAGCAGACTTTGAAAAGCATTAAATAGAAAAAAAAAAAAAACAACCCAAATATTTATTTTTACTGCACATGCATTGTTGTTTAGTACATTGTCATTCTTAAGAAAGTATGAAATGCTGAGATGTACTAATATTTTGTACATATGTGCCTTTTCTATTGCAGTACCAATTTTAACAGCACTCCTTTGTTCAGTATGATAATAGGAAAAATCCTGTGCTTACATCATGCAGTTTTATAGGTTCAAGGGAGACTACTGACACAATGAGGACAGCAGTACGAGACAAATTTTAGCTGCTAAAATGAATGATAGCTGACAGGGACTGCTACTGAAAGATCCAATAGGTCAAGCAAATTTAAAGTAAAATAAAATAAAAAATATATAAAATAAAAAAAAAAAGAGAGAAGCCAAAGGAGAGAGAACATGTTATAAAGGAAACAGGTGATAAAAGACAGCTTCTGGCCTTTTTGGGAAGACTAAAGGGGAACAGAGGAAGATAAAGCCATTTGCTGTTTCTGCTTCTGATAACAACATAAAGAGGACAGTGAGACTGTCAGTACAGTGTTTTCAGTAAATAAATATATAAATACAACTCTGCTGGCAGCAGTCAGGCTAAGTTTGATGTGTTAAGCCGTTTTAGAGGAGACTGCCACTGAGATTTCCATCCTGTTCTTCTGCCTTACAGGGCTGAGATAACATTTGTTAACATACTCAAACTTTGGCAGGTTTTTCCAAACCAAAAAGAGCCTGTGAAACTTCAGAATATTATCTGTCACTGCTTGAATGCTTTTCTACCCATAAAATTTTAAACTTCTTTATGTTGATTCCATGTCTGCATCCTAAGATCATTTCACATGGCAAATCAAGGGAACGATTTGGGTGATGCCATGTGGTCATATAGCACTACTGAAATCACTAAAATGTACTCAACAAACCCATGGGGCTGGCAGATATGACACAGGACCTACAGGAGAATTGGGCCATCTGTGGGTGGCAAGTATCAGACACATGTGTTAACATATAGAATCCAAAATGTCGCCATGTTCAGGCACTAGAATTACACCCCTTACTTCACTTTTAGTAAGAATCATGTAGGTAACAGATGTTAGCCTCAGTACTCCCCGAGAGGTCCCTGAAGATTAAATTTTCTATTCAGCAAATAGTGACTATGCTAGGATGGCTCTGTGTTTGGAATTTGTCTGCTCAAGCTGGGCCAGAATGTAAGCATGCTGCAGTTTAGTATTAAGACCATAAGGTATGCCCAGACAGGGTGTTTGCTGTTTACAAGGTTCTCATAGGAAGAATACGTCTCTTTAGAAAGCTGTTTGGACTTCAGCTCTAAAGCCTGTAAGGCAACCTTTCAGACAGGCACAGTGTACTGATGATGGCATGACTTATTGCATTGCACTGTAATTTAGGGGTGATATCACTGAAGTTATTAAGGTCACACAGATCCAAACCGCTGGCAGAAGAAAAAAGAACCAGGCCTAATGAAATGTGTAAAAGCAGTAGTTCTGTTGCACTTGCTATTCCTCTGCTTCCTGAGTTAAATATTTCTCAACAAATTGCACATGGTTCAATATTTCAGCAAGACTCTGCATGCATTCCTATGTACTCCCTTTAATAGAGGAGGTAATGAATTTATTGCTAAACAAACTCTGTTCCATATTAAGGACTATATTCTGCTGGTTATGTATAATAAGGAAAAATATGACCCCAAATAACTAATTAGTTATATATTGTGCCACTGATGATTAATATTCTTCCAGAAAAAAAGTAATAACATATCAACAAAATGTATAACATTTTCAACTGGCAATAGATCTATTTTTGGATCCAAGCATTTTATGTCATCTAGATAATGCTATCATTCAATCTTGATAATCAGATGCAGTCTATTCTGCCCCAGCTACTAATGTCATCAATTTGATATCTCCTTTTTAAAACGCTAGCTTTCCCAGGAGAGTTAGAGTAATGCCTTTGAAGATTGAATTTGAAAAGTTCAGAATAACGGAAAGAACACATAGAAAATCAGAGAAGTTTGACAAGATGGTTTCTAGCTATCCTAGATGAGTTAATGATATTAATATCATTCTGGGGCTCCTATACAGAAAAAGTAGTAAAACTGGGAGGTGCATTATTTGCTGTACCCTAAGCCAGGACCAATCTCAAAATTATTACAAGTCCCACATTTAGTAAATTGTAAGGAAAATAGTTTTAACAGGAGACTTCAGTCTGGAAGAGTAAAGGAAACAATTATATTGGAATATTATACTATTCCTTGTCATAACTTAACTTTTGCTTATCTGTCCACAACTCCAATTCACAAAGAGACAGGCAGAGTTGCATTTACAAACTTGGGTCATGCGCTTTTGATCCCTTTAAAATACAAGAAAATATTTTGATATCTATTATTGTGATCCACAAAGTCTAACTTGATGGGCTTGAAACCAACATAAAACACAGAGAATGTTTTAAACAGCCACCTTCAGATGAACATAAGCCAATATTCAGGGAAACTGTGTGGGCTGCATCTGTACTAGCAAACTAAGCTAACACCAAGGCAAACTAGCATAGAGCAGCCTATGCCAATAGTCTTAAACTCTGGGAATTTCCAAAACAAGAACTAAAGCTGAAGATGCTCCATGGCCCATGCCTACTTCTGAATTATGCCCATGATTATAACCCATGTCAAAGACACTTATAAGAATGCAGATGATCAAATTAACAGGCTGCCCAGGAAAGTGGTGGAATCATCATCCCTGGGGGTATTTAGATGGGTAGATGTAATGCTTAGTGATATGGATTAGTGATGGTTTCTGTCAGCATTAGGGTGATGGTTGGACTAGATGATCTGGAAGGTCCCTTCCAACCTAGGCAATTCTATGATTCTATGAAATTCCAGTGCCTGAGAAGACTCTCTGCCACTGTTTAATTCATGAGTACACAAACACCTTAGTTACTAAAATACTAAATTTCAGTGCTTTTAATTTACATACCAGGCAATTTTAAGCATAGTCTGAAATCCTGTAACAGTGAATCATGTTCTGGAATTAGGCATCATGACTTTTTCAGTCCTTTCTCACATCGCAATGATTGATTGTACTTCACCTAACATTCAGCGTGTGTGAGCATAGATAGCATGCGTAGTGATCAAGACCATTCCATATCGAGGAGTTAGTGATCCATGTAGCAGTTAATCTGAACAGGTCCAGGTCTGTGCTGTGCTGTGCCAGCATTTGTGCCACCTGCAAGGTCTTGCCTTTGTCTACAAGTCCAGCAAGAAGTTCTCCTGTGATCATCCTCTCTATTTGACATCAGGAATGATAAATAGAACTGTTTTATTGTAAAGAAATCTTAAAACAGCTCAACAATGCCAAAAGGAAGGATCTTCCCTCCATGGATCTGCTCAGCATTCTGTGGGTAAATCCATCTGGGGTCTGTCTGAACCTGCATGAACGTGGAGTTCCCAGCATTTGAGGGGACATAGGGTTTACTCGCTCCTTACGTAAGATTTACTCACTATCTGCATTCTTCTTTTCAGTCTACCTTATTAAAGTCATTTGTTGCTAGGCCTTTCCGGATCTCTCTCTGAGATCCAGGAAGGGCCTTGCACCGTCTCTCTCTCTCCCACCACAGCCCCTACCCACCCCCAGGTGCAGAAAGCCTCATTTCACAGCCGAAATTACAGTCTAGACTACATCTGCAGCGAAAAAGACATCAAAAGTACCACAGATATCATATCAAGCATTTTATCCCAGCCAAACCTCCTTGGATGTGGGGCCCAGCCGTGCCCTGCGGTGGGTTGGTTGGAGCCGGCTGGAACCGGCTGTGTCCGGCTCAGGGCAACCCCGGCCTCTCCTCACAGAGGCCGCCCTGCAGCCCCCTGCTACCGACATCTTGCAACCTGCACCCGGTGCAGTTGTAAACAGCAGTACCCTCAGCTGCCGTACACACAACAACGTGCAAGTGGATGTGGGATTCAGGATGGTATATGAGATGCTGCCTGATCCTTGACAAGAAAGGGTCACAAGCATACTAAGCCTGCAGGGGTGGACTGAGGAAATACACGGGAACATTTTAAATGTAGACGTGCTTTCCAGTATGGTAAAATTAAAAAAGAAAGCTGCAGTAGAAAAAAATGCCAGGTTTTCGTAATATCTGTTTCGTCTTCCTCTCCTGTGAGACACACTGCGGGGATGGTAATGAGAAATATCTCACTGAATATACTTGAGCATCCCAGAGGTAAAAGGAACCTTCTGCTGCAAGTTCTCAGCCTGACACAAGAGCAGGAACAGAAGCAGAATTTTCACAGTCCTTTCCTTTTCACCTTTGTAATTATTGCATAGTGCTTTCTCCTAGAGAAGGAGGAAGTACTCCTGACATCTTCAGCCAAACAGAAATAATGGATGTCAGACCTCGGAACACGTACACAGTTACTTGTTCTGGACCTTTAAAAAACAGTATAAACAATTCTTCTGGAAACCAAGTTGCTTTAGCAATATCCCACAATTCAGAAGGCTTATTGTATATAGTATCTGTATGTTTCTAAAATTTCCAGTACAAACTAGAGATTTAAGAATGTATTTCTGTTATTATTAACCACTTAAAAAAGTCTTATCAGAAATGACCTAAACCTTTCTCAGATGTTTGTTAATATGTTGAAGGTGTGCTGCTTATGCAAGAGTAGATGACTTATGAGATGCCTACAGCCCTTAACATGGTAGGAGAACTAGAGGTGCTCTAGAATGCAACATTTGATAAGGCTTGCCTTCCCTTCAGCAGCAGTACAAAGAAGTTGTAGGAAAAAAAATATAAAGGACTCAGGAAAATAAAGGTGACAGGTTAGCTATTAAATGATTCAGATGTACAGCTCTGATTTCTCTAACTCTACAGCTGCAGACCTGGAAAAAGAAAAAAAATCAGAACAGAAAATAATTCTGTAGAAGGTAAGTCCTTTATAATAAAGAGTAACTAGATTTTTTTTTTTTTTCTCATAAAAGAGTTACGGAAGAAGAGCTCCTTAACTAAAGGAAAGAGCAGTTGCTTGTTTTTGTTTGTGTGTGTTTGTTTATTGAGGAAGGGAACAGGAACAGAGAAGGTCCACTTCAATGACTTCAATGTCTGAAAATCCTTTCAAAATGTACAAGTCATAGAAAGTCAGTGTCAGTAAAAGATATTGCAAAATACTGACAGCTCAAAAATTGTTACTGTTTTTAATATAAAACAGCCTACTTTACAGAGTAATTCAAAACCCCTTTTCCCCATAATTTTAATTGAAGTATCGATGAATTGAAAGGGCCAGTTTCAGATCTAAATTTTCCTTACTTTAAACAGTTTGATATGAGAAAAATACACACGTGAATTAAGGCAGCAGTTACAGGCAAATTAATTACATATATGACTCCATGCATATAGATTTCATCAGCTTTTCTAAAGCTAAATAATACTTCTTGGTTTTTTTACTTAAATGTGAGCAATGAAAAGCACTGGAAAACTGGAGTATGGACATAAACGCAATGCAGTAAGTTGTACAGATTGGATTTGAATGTAATTACCCTGCGTTTAGGTATATTTGTTTTTATAATATCAATACAGTACAAAACAGAAGAGTTTAAAACATGAAATCACCTTTAAAAATCAAATGAGTTTCAGCCTTCATTAAGGTTTTCAGAAGTGACCTTGAATTATCTGCCAGCATTATCCCTAATATTTCATCAAATTTAAAACTTTTTTCAAGTATTTTTTTGTAGAAAATCTTCATGCAAAAACTTTCCTAATAAAATTTGGTTAGACTTCTATATTGTCTGTGTACAGCATATAAATTTGGTCTGCTATATACAGCCAAGCATGTATTTTCTTGGTCCCATGACTGACTGTGTCAGTCATATTTCATGATCAGTGAAATACTGATTTCAGCAAGCAGAAAGTCTGATATTGATTTTTATACCAAGTAGAGGAGAATATTCAGGATAGTAAGGGCAAGTTTCCAAGTACATACCTACAGCTGAACAAGTCGGTTTAGGCTTCTGTATTCAAAGGTGAACAACTGATGAGGAACAACTGATACGGTCTATTTGAGATGACAAATTTAGGATGAGATTAATTACATGCTCTAAGTATCCATTTTACTGTGAAAATATTCTATGTAACTAACACAAATGTAGGCTATTCATCTGACGTCAAGTTCTGTCATGGTGTTTGTCTGGAAAGGCAGAAGCGAATGAAGAGATACCATCTGCTCTGAGTGTAGCAAACTGTTAATGATTCCTAGAAAAGGTATGTGTCTTTTTAAGGAAGTATTATTAAATGAGGATTTGATTTCAGCTGTGTCTTTGAGCAAAGGGTCTTATGCTATTACTAAGAATGATGAGAAGAGCTGCAGTTTCACCCTGTCACTGACTGAACAGGTAGGAATGGAGGCATGACATGCTTCAGGATGTTAATTCTTCCTTCATATTTATGTCAGATCAAGTTAGGAAGAGACTGTAAAAATGTCTTTTCTCTGTCAGGTACTGATTTTGTGTGTTCCAGTAAATTAGGTCTTTTTCTCTTAAATGACCTTTGTGCCCATGACTATGAATTTCGCAAAGTCATTTTCAAAGGAAATGAAAAATGCTATCAACATTTAATTTCTTGATCTTTTATTGAATTTCTTCTTATAGAAAAGATGTAATAAAAGAAACTTTCACATTTGAGATGGATGTGGAGATGTTCTTTGACAGCTGCTTTCTACCTTTGCCTTACATGATGCTGGATTCAAACTTCTTTATTTACCAAAAATATAGACATCTAAGTCTTAGCTAGTCAGCTTGGATTAATGAACAAAGGTAAGGACATCTAGATGATAATAGTGATTCATTTTACTTCTCTCAGATGCCTATGTTAACAGGAGATATATCTCCCCCTGGAGGTATGTATTTCTCTGCAGTGACTATCAAGAAAGTCTAAAGTGACTTATTTGGATTTAATGCTTAGCTATTAGACATCAGAAGTTAGGTAGGATGAATTTCACTCAGTACAAGATGAAAACAACAAAAAAAATATTATGTGAAACCACCTAATTTGTCGTTTATAATCATATCTATATATATTACATAGTGTCTATATAAAATAGTATATATATAAACATATAGATATGTTTATATTATATGTATTGTTTGCAGTTAGCAGCTGGGAAGATGAATTTATTATCTGTTATTATCTAGGAAGTTAAATAACTTTCTTTTCCATAATTAGTCATGTTAAAGTACAGCTGAATTCTTGTAATATTCCTTGCTCTAAAACAATTGTGATTACATGAATATGAGTTTCCAACAGAAAGACACCTGCCCAATACACCTTGCGTTTTTAAGATATATATTTTTTGCAGCTATGATTATTCACAGTTGCACTTAGTCAGTTCATTTTTTTCAATAGAGGAAGCTGCCTTCTAGAAGCAGACTTTACTGAACAGGCTGTGTGGTGTGGTAGCAGATATACATATTAGGTTATGTGGTAAAAGCTTGTCTGCACACCCACAACAGAGCACAGAAAGACAATAGCAGGAGGGGAAGCCCAAATAATACTCTGCCCTGGTTACCCTCTGGCTCAACACAAGAGCCATCAGCCCATCAAAGGCCCATCTCCACAAGCCCAGCGGAGTTCAGGGGCACCATGGCAGGCAGGAACCCAATTTAAGGACTCAGAGGAAGGACCACCTTGTCTGGCCCTGTCCCAGGGCTGTCCCAGGAAAGCCTCACACTTTCATGTATGAGGTTTCATGTATGAAACCTACCAAGATAAAACAATGTTGGAGCGCCTTTTGGTCTGAAGTGGGTTGCTGTCTGGGGGTGTCGGACATGTTCTGGCTGCAGGGGTAAAGCATTTCAGGAGTGCGCAGGACTTATTATGGGATATTTTGAGGAGGAAGCAAAGGAAGAAAAAGGGATCTAGGTAATTTGGAGAGGAACAAGGGTGGGAAAATAGATGCATAAAGGGATAAAAAGTGCCCAGTTGTGTAAACAGTTTGCTGGTGAGTACACTTGTCTGTCTGTCTGTGCTCTGCTCCTGGTCAGCACAGTCTGGTCTATTTTCTTATTAAATTCCTTTCTAACTCTTTTCCTGGGTGAGAGACTCAGTGTGTGTGTGTATGTATGTGTATGGGGGCCTTAGTGTAGCAACTGATGTCAGAGCACAGGTTGGAGGGCCCATGTGGCAGGTCTGAGTAGACGTAACTGCCAGCTATTGGAATGGGACCTCAGGTTATGAGGCTTCTGTGTTAATGGGGCCAGCACCTGTATGAAGCGTGGGAGTCCAAGTGAGTGTGAGATTGCTAGCAAAGATCATACTGGACTAGCCAGAGAGTAGGTGAAGTGGCCTGGGAGACAGGGAGGTGTGTGTATCGCCAAAAGCAAGATCACGGGAGGTTGATTATTGGGGGACCAACAGAGTTCTGACCAGGTGGGTATGCGTGTGTGTGTATGAGAGAGAGTGAGAGGGTCTGTACTAGCAACACGAGTGGGGCCTCAGGGTTTCATATGTCCAAATGCCAGCAACCAGGGAGACTGGGATCCAGGGGCAGCTGACTGTGTTTGAGCCCAGCTGCCGGAGGGATCCATTGTGTGCATATGTGCATAGATATATATACACTCTCACTATCGGGCCATCCTGCTCAGCCAAGGAGGGGAGCAGAATGAGGTTGTTGGTGTTGTCTGTGTTTGTATGAGGGCTGAACGTGTCTCTCTGTTTTGATCTGTGAAGTCTGCCATATATATCTGTGTACATATATGGTGAATATGTGTGGTTTATATGCATGTACCTACTGGGAATACATGCTCAGCCTCACTACGGGTTGCACCTGGGAGCATAGAGCCGCAACAGCCTCACCTCTGTCAGGTTGTTGGATCTGGCCCAATGTTTTTCTCTTACAATGCACACTTGCCTACATTTGTGACTCTGAAGTGCAGCTCAGCCCCACATCTGAATGCTCAGATACAACCAGGTGAAAGTACAGAAATGCTATTAGAAGGCAGTGCCCAGACAAACACCCACAGCTGTAGACCTTCACTGGTGGATCCACTTAGGGTATGCAATATTTCATCAGTTTTCTAAGTAAATAAAGCGAGGATGAAGATTAATGAAGTACGACTCAGCCTTTCTGCCCTGTGTTGTGTTTCCACATGTTTAACAAAAATAGCAGCTTAGCTTTCCTATCACTTTTTACAATTAAGAGCAAATGTTGCATTCTCTGTCTTTGGGATATATGAAAAGTAACCTTTCCTCGTGCCACTTCCACACTCTTTTCACGTTTTAAAATTCAAATATTGGTTCTGTGAAATGATTCTTCCAAAATCCAGTAAAATATTGATTAATGTTCCTATTTTAAAACAGTGTGTGAATCAATTCACTTAGATTTATTTCAAGTAGCATATGTCTCTTGAGCCATTGAAAATACAGATTTTTTTTCAGTATACATTATAGCTTCCCAAAAATCCAAGGAAAATAACACATGAACTACAAAATAAAACAAATCCATAATTATTGGTGGTAGCTGTTATTTGCTGTGCTTAAGGCTTAAAAATATTGTATATCTCTTACACATTTTATGGTAGCCAGTATTATCTCAGTACTTATGAATAATAACAATAGGCACGGTTTCAATGTGACTGACGTGAATTCAGTTACTGCTGTTAAAATTAGTGTTAGGAACTCAGAAAACTAATTGTGATGTGTTTCTTTTTGTGTTAAGTGAACATGCAGGGATATAGCAGTCTGGGTTTAAGGTCTTTAAAGTTTACAGACACTAAATAGAAAAATAAATATTTGATACAGGCCTCTCCTTTTTTCCTTCTACTGAAATAGATTCCTCTCTCCCTTCGTCAGTGGACTGTCTCTTTCTTACCCCTCTCTCTTTTCTCTCCCATGTTGAGTGGCTATATAAAGGCAGCAAGAGGACAGAAGGATGCATTGAAGGAAGGAAAGAAGCAGAGATGTAAAGTAGGAAAAGAAGAGCTTTCAGCAATGCATGAAACAGACAGCTATTACTTTTACTGCTGTTAATATTGTCCATTATTTGTTCTATTAAAACAGTCTTCTTAGGAAGTCATGACTGCCATTGTTCCTAGTTCTTGCTTGAGATACCCTTACTGCTTTCAGGAGCTGACATAAAACTCTGTATTTCTTCCTCCCTCTCATGCAGCTGAGAAGGCATGGGATGCAAATTCTATGATTCTTGTCAATGGAGTCACTGATCTCAAATGTCACATTTCAAAGAAGAAAAAACATTCATGAATGAAGCAATGCACTGTTAGAAGGCAAATCAGCATTCGGGAACACTCCTCACTGTTATAAGCTCAAATAACCAATATCCATAAAAAAGAGAGTGAAAGAAGAGCAATATTTTCTAGTGTTTCTAAACAAAACCAAAACAAGATAGCTGATTAGAGATTTAAGTTTGAATTTACAAACTGTGGATTTTACAGTCACTAAATATTTCACATTTTTATGGTTTACAGCTGTGTTTAAATAAATCTATCTAATTATATTGAAGGCTGCATTGTAATCACAGGCTGATCCCATTTGCCTGCCCAGAACGTGATAACAATGAGCTCCACTGGGTTATTAAGATTTACAAATGCAGCGGGTTTTGCATTTATCCTAAGGTTCCTTTCTTTCTTTCTTTTTTCTTTCCTTTTTTTTTTTTTTTTTTCCTAAATGTGATTGGCTTTTTGCTTCAAAAGAATCATGTTTATGACCTTAAACCAAAAGTAAGACAGACAGATAAGTCAATTCTTGACACTTTCCCACAAAGACCAGACCATCTGGACACTTTGTATTTGTAACAGGTGCTTCTGGGACTTAGAGCCTAATTCTGGCCCGGATTCTGTTCTGTATGGGTGACTCCATCACTGTGTGCAACTGCACATTGCATTAATTGAAGGGACTCAAAAAGGCCAAGTACAGTAATTAGTCAGTTGGTCATGCAGAAAAGAGACTAGTGGCTTAGTGCCACTGAATGTTGAATGCACAGATGTACAGCACCATCAACTTTTGCTCTCTGCGGTACTCTGCTAATCTCTGGCAGGTAGAGCAAAGATCTGTCTTAGTCCAGGTTTTCAGTCTCTTGGAAGCAACAACATAAATTTTATATCCACTTGGGAGAGAAAATCATGAGTTTGAATGACCTGAAAAAGAAGCCACATCAGCATAAAATTGTCAGAATAGTAAAGGCGCCAGATGGGCCAAATATGCTAGTTAGGTTTTTAGGTTCCAGTCTGAGTTTTTAGTTTTATCCATCAGGAACTGGCATATGTAATAGAAGATATGAAATGTGTGTGATTTCAATTTTAGAAATTTACTTTTTTGAACTATGCTGGGTTTTTTGCACGTACTTGACTTTTTTGTAGGCCTAGCTTTTCTGAGGTAGTAGTAAGAGATTGCTCAGAATTGTTAGCTAGCGTCACCTGAAAAGTTAAGAATATGCCTGCTGTGCTAACTCATTTCCACTGAGTAGTACAGCTAAATGTGTGTGGTGAGGGCATTCAAAAAGGATATAAGTGAAATTGGTTTGTATCTGAGCTTTTGCCTGGCTTACATCAGGAACTCAAATCTTTTCATCTTTCGTGGATGCCATGTATGCTGTTGTGCTATACATCCACTCAGAGTGGGTTTCATAAACAAGTCTGGATTGTTGCACTTCACTGTAATGTAAAATTTCTAGACTAAACCCTTATTTTGAAGAACGTATTTTTTACTTTCTGGTCAGAACAACCAGAACTAAGAACTGGTAAACTGAAATCATAGTTTGCTTAGGCTATTATTTTCACTATTATATTAGGTCTAATACACATTGTCCCCTTGAAATCGACGTCTGCACCTTACTTTGCAGTGGTATGCTCCCATTGCTCTCTCTCATAGTGCTCACTACAAGAATTACTTATAATAGTAAAATGTAGTGTCTGAAAGATTATAAAAACTGGTTTTAATCTTTCTATTTGAGTTAACTCAGAATTCTGCTATATTTCACATCTCTTATGAATAGCAAACAGCAGTGTGAACATACAGGAGTCATACAAGAATGTTCAAGAAAAACCTTTAGAAAAGGTTTTAAAACAGTTTTTTAAAAAACTTTTTTAAAATTATTGCAAGCTAGCTGGCATTTCTATTTTTTCTGATAAATATTGTTAACTCATGGTATACCTAATATTTTAGTATTTTTTTTTCATTAATGGGAAAATAACATTAAGAATTTCTAGTGGAGTAAATCATTATTGGCGTAATTACAGCTGCATTGTCTTACTCTAACTATGGACTAGGTTCATAAAATTCTCTCTTTTCCAAGCTCAGAGTATCCTTTTCCTATGCAAGGTCCTGAGAAATCAGGGGTGTAAGACCCAGGAGAACCTGAAGAGCAAATATTGCGTTATTCTTTGTCACTTCTTGAAACTGTCAGCTTTTTCCTACTTCTTATATTCCTAAATTATAAAAGGAAGTGTTAATTTAAACTTTAGATTTTAACATGAAAACACCTACAACAGGTACTGACTTACCTGAACTATTTTTGCTTAATGAAAATGACGTTTTTAAGGGAGCAGAACAGAAAATTAACTTAGGTATAATGTTCAAACTTATATTGGTGACAAGTGTGGAAGAACTACATTTTAAATTGTTCTTGAAGAGCTAAAGTGAGGAAAAGCATTGGGAAAGATACATGAACCCAAGATACTGATCTTGTTTGATATTATAGGTTTCAGTACTACTCAACTGCTTTGCCTATTTAATTTGCATGACCAGGCAGGGGAATCAAATATCCTGGAGAAAAGGATTCAGAGGGCTGATCATCCTGTAAAATTTTCAGCAGGAGTTGTGTATATTCATCTCCTGGGATTACTGAGCATTTTACATGCCATATTTCAGTTCCCTACCTAATTAACATACAGAACAGAGCTGAGAGACAGCACAAAGAGATGATGCGATGTCTGCAGTGATTTAAACAGAACTACCAAATCTCATTTTAAGCTCACTGGACTTGAAAGTGCGTCATCCACCTCTTCTTTTAATATCCTGAGCACACAGTGTATGACGAAAAACAGCATATCGGATGCTTCGATCGGCTAACAAATATTGGAAACAGATTTATATTTTAGTTGGAATACAGTATTCCTCTGCCCCCAAAAATTCATAAAGAGCGGACAACTTACTGGTATAATTACAAGTAATTACAAGTTACAAGGTATAATCTAAGATGTGCATGTGTTTTAAGTAATTCATCCTCTTATTCAAACACAGCAAAATGGTTGTCGTAGAACCCATGAATTTTGGCAAACAAGTTGGCAAACAAGACTGTTGTCTGTAGGGCTATGAAGATTGCAGGCAGCCTGCCATCATACTCTCACTTTCCATGTACATTTGTTAAATTTACTCAAACATTTGTAGCTGCAAATACTAATCCTAGTCTAACTTTTATAATATAGACACCATATATTGTTTAATCTATGTAAATTCAGTAATTTAATAATAACTCCATATACTGCTGCCCCAAATTTGTGTCAAGGTCCATTTAAGAAAATATTTAATGACAGCCCTCAATAGCAATGGCAAGAACCATTCGTCCAGCTGGACAATAACATTTTGAACAAACATAGTGGATGAAGAAACATGAAAAAAATATTGAGAAATACAAAGACTGTCTTGCTAGAGAATTCTAACCCTACATATTCTTATGCTTACCTTCAGAGGTCACAACTTTTATGATTACCAGAGCCATCCGTTATTGTGTCACTGATGCTATGAGTTTTGAAAAGACATCATTGAGAATAGCCTCACCTGACAGCTCTACCATGAGCTGCCAGATGGCAGACTGAGTCAAGGATAACACAACAGTAAGTACTGTATGATTTCCTTAATTTATCATAATTTTCCTGCTGGATACTCCACAGATGATATAGTTTCTCTGAACATCTGGGGGTTTCTTCATTAGATACACATACATATATATGTATTTAACTTTATATATAAATTATGTGATTAAGTGGCATAGTGGCTAATTGTTTAGTGTTTCCTAACAAACACCAGGCATATATCCAAAACATGCCTGATATTATAATATTGTCCTATGTACAGATATTAAGCTCCTAAAAATATTACTTAGCCTGTATTTTTACTCCAATCTAAACAATGTAACATTCTCCCAGCAGGGTAGAATGAGGAATAAAGAACAACAAAAAGAGTTTACTTGCACCTTATCTCAGTTATATAATCGAGTACAAAGAGAGGAGTTCATTAGCTTTACCTCTGAAAGGGTTACATATATATATTTTGTCACTTTATATGTAGATTTTATTGGTGTCTACTTCTCTGAATGAAAAGGTAAGTTCAAATTCAAGGCTGTCTCTGGTCTGGAACAAGATAGTTGCAATAGAAACAGCATCAACAGCAAGTTTAAGTGTAAGTAAGAGAAACAAAACATTCATGAAAGGAACAGAAGTATGGAGAACAAAACATATTATCAGGAGAATCAAAGTATCCAAAGACAGAACAAACTCCTGTGGGAAGAGAATAAAATCTTTCAGGAGAAGCATATAGACTCTTCAGAGGAAACAAAGCACCTCGAGAAACAGAAAAAGGCCCTCCAACAACAAATTAAAGCCCTCAGAGATAGATTAGGGCTCTCAAAGGACAAGAAAGAGTATTTGCAGTAGAGGAAAAAGCTCTTCGGCAAGAGATTTTAGCTTTATGGGAGGAAAACAAGGCCTTCAAGGAGCAGCATAAGGTTCTTAAAAAATGATAACCAAACCATCCACGAAGAGGAGAAATCTCTTTGTGAGGAAAAAAATGCCCTCAGTGAGGAGAAATTTGCCCTCCAAGAGGAGAATAGGGCCCTTCAAGGTGAGAAAAAGGCCCTACAAAGTCCGGAGAAAGCTCTCCAAGAAGACCACAAAGTCCTCCATGAATGGAATAAGTTATTTAAAGGGGAGAAATAAAGCAATAAAAGTAAAGAATCAGATGCTTAGGGAGATATAGGCGGGAGGAGTAAAGAGTTTACGAAGACAGTAATTTTCATTGTTAGCCAGGTATTAAGGTGTAGTCTTCATAACAGAACATTGGCAGCAACTAATGGATAAAACGAGGCATAAAGTACTCTGTTAGGCTTACTGCCAAAGCCTAGGAGGTTTGAAAGTGCTGAAACATGGGTGTTGGTGCCCTGGATCCCTGAAGCCTAATAAATTACTGCTGGCAATTCATAATGCATGTCTGCAGATGCCTGCTTTATTGGGATATTGAATACCACAGAAAACAAGTTCCTTATTATAGTATTTCAAAGTTTAGATTAACGCATTTTTTTTTACTATAAAATACTGGAGGATATTAATAGCAAATGGATTATGATATAGTAAACACTAAAGTCATATACAAGTGAGACTGTGAGACTTCCGCTTTTTACATCTAGACTTAACCAGTAAAATAATGTTTCTGAAAATAGTTGGTATGAAACACTTTCAGAATATGTTAACAAATCCTTTGCCTCAAAGATCCAGTTTTAGCATGAGTTTTGAGAAAAAAAATCAGTACAAGAAAGAAGATGAGGAAGCAAGTCTTCCTGGACTATCCACAGTGTTACTTTTCTCTATTTCTGCTTTGTGCAGTTCCAACAGACAATTTCAAAGGCAATAGGTATGCACAATTACTCCCAAAAGCAATTGTTAGATGAGCTAGGGTTTGTCTTTAATCTTACACATTCCTCCAGTGTCAGCCTTGTAGGCTTTGTACCCTTGAACACCTGCACATGCATTTGTAACACATTCCAGTATCTCTAAAACAAAATTGTACTATCACATGATAAAAACACTGCCCTTGTGGTGTGCAAAGATATTATTTAAAAAGCTTGGAATTGGAAAACCACACCAGAATAAAACCAGCACATTAAGACTACCTGCTGTTCACAGTAAAATCAGGGACAAGAACTCACTGTGTGGATGTAGCCAGTCTGCTCTAGTTGCATCTAGGCATAAGCAGACTGACACAAATGAATATTTGACACTCGACTTTGTGTCCATGTCTCTGGAAGAGATTTCCTGCTCACCCATGAAATCAAGTTAACAACTAAATATATTAAAATATAGAATACTTGTTAGTGTAGAAAAAAAAAAGGACTAGAAAAGAAAGTTCTATAGTCATGGCTCCAAAATTTCAAGGAAAAGTGATACTGCAGGCAGTGGAGTGAGGACATGTGCAGCTAGCACCTGACACAAAAAATCATATTTCTTTTCTTTTGCCAAATATTAAACTCTTAATATCAATATCTCTGGCCTTAAAGATGAGAACCCTGAGATACTTTGTATTCATTTTAGAGATCTGGACTCAGACCCTTCCTTTGGATTCAGATACTTTGCATGTTGGAAGTATTCTTGGCAGACATCTCTCATACACTCAGAGAGAGCTAAGAGGAGATGAACAGTGGACTACAGTTCAGTATTTGAACTTTTTTCTGGATGCAGGCTAAATCACACGACTATCTATGTAAATATCATATAATTACTGTTGAATGTGTTGTAAACTAAGAATATTTTAAAAACTATAACCATAGAATCATTTAGGTGGGATGTGACCTCTAGAGGTCAACTGGTCACTCACTGAAAGCAAGGACAGATTTCAATTTACCTTAGATAAGAGGAAACATTACGCAAGGTTGCATTAGAATGGGGGAAAAGACAACATTTCTGTCTTGTATTTGCCTGGTTCCCCTGCTTGGTTCTTCCATCCAGTGTTGGACAAATCAGATGTTATGAGATCACCAACCCAAGGTCTGTAGTGCCTTATTTCCTGCAGCTTCCTGTTGCTCTACGTCTCCTTGAATGTTTCTGCCACCTGATGGTTCACATTGCTAATTTCTGGTTCCACCTATGACTGGTCTTGTTTCACTGGTAAAGAACCCAAAGCAAACCAGAAAGTTTCCTGTTACTGAACAAACCAGTTTGTCTTTCTACCAGTTTAGATCTGTTTTCAACAACAGTCTTTTAGCTGTTTCCAGATTTGTGTCATCTTCTGCAGTGTCTATGGTAGGCCAGGCACCTCAGGTATGGTGTGGTGGGCAAAGTAGTCTCAACTTGGGGAATTTTACTTAATTTCATAGAATCAGAGAATCATAGAATGGTTCAGGTTGGAAGGGACCTTAAAGATCATCTAGTTCCAACCCCCCCGGCATGGGCAGGGACACCTCCCACTAGACCAGGCTGCTCAAAGCCTCATCCAGCCTGGTCTTGAACACTTCCAGGGATGGGGCATCCACAGCTTCTCTGGGCAACCTGTTCCAGTGTCTCACCACCCTCACAGTAAAGAATTTCTTCTTATTATCCAATCTAAATCTACCCTCTTTCAGTTTGAAGCTGTTATCCCATGTCTTATCATTATACTCCCTGATAAAGAGTTCCTCCCCATCCTTCCTGTAGGCCCCAATTGATTCATTGTTAATTAATACAAAATTTTAATTATTGGTTTATATATTGAGGGGAAAAAAAAAAAAAAAAGAAAACATAAACTAACAAGGAAATACCTTTCCTCCTTGTGCTCAACTTGAGTTCTCCTCCTTCCAGGTCTCAACCTCCCTTGTTTTCATCTCTCATTGCACTTGTCCGTCCATAGTCCTTCTTGGCATGTGGGAGGGTGGGGTCAGGGAGCATTGTTTTCCTTCTGCTGGTCCTTGCTGCTTCCCCATTTGTATGCATGATTCACTCACCTTGGCGGTGTCTCTGCCCTGACTGCGTTGTCTGCAGTCCATCAGAGGTAGCTCCTCTTCCATGGAGTACCTCTTTTCAATAGTGCAGCTCCAGCTGTGTTCCCAACAATGTCTCCTTCCATGTGTCTCCTCTGTTTCTCTGGAGGTGTTTTCTCCTTCATTTTCTCATGCCTCAAGTAACTGCTGCTCTTTCCAACACAGCTATGAATCAGGGCACTGGGGGCTCCCCTGCCTTGCTGCAGTTTTGGTGCAAGATGGGGTATTTACAGCAGTGTCAGAGCCCACCAAAGCTGGCTGTGATTGGCCCAAAGCAGCTCAGAGACTCCTCCATAGAGAGCATCCTGCTGCTACCAGCTACCCAGCCAGCCTAGAAGTTACACCCAGTACAGTATTCCTGTAGTCACTTTGTTGCGTCACCAGTATGAGTGAATGGTTCTTGTCCCTGAGCCTGGATTTTGTGCAAGGTAACTCTTGCAGCTAGGTATAAAATGGATATGTGGGTAAATTTCAATTACTTTTTTTCCATACTGGATATACAATTAATGTTTCTGTGCCATTCAACTTCCAGCTACCATTTTCTGCCTTCCTTTTTCTCTGCCCACTCAGAGTTGAAGTGCAACTGGCTCCTTGGACAATGCTTCTAACCATGATTTGCAAAGCTCAACAACTTGCAGTTTTGTCTGCACTGCAGTAGGAAATAATCAGGGCTGACTCCCACAGTAGACAGAGGAGTTTGTGACTGCAGTGGAAAAAAATTGAAAATATTCACGCAGAGCCAAAAATTGTCTTCTGGACAAAGAACCAGGGCAGTAAGTTGTGGTTGCCCATGTTTGGCTGTCAGACAGGACCTGTAAGGAGAGAACCCTTATGCAAACATAAGACAGAGTTTGGCGTTACAGAAGAAAGTCTCTGCCTTTGTTCTTTACTACCTGTGTGGTGACCAGCTGATGGAGAACCACCAGTTTTCCTCATGGTAACCTGTTAGACCTTGCTGTGCGTGCTATGAGACACTTAGACAGAACTTGCACCTAAACTGATGTCTCCCCATATCCATGAAGAGAAAGAAGTTCATATATACTGATAGCCTGATATTCTGATATATTCCAGCTTCTGTTGAAGTATATGAGGCTGCTCTGCTAGAGCTGCTTTCTCTAATCTTTTTCTTCCCTTGGAATTTTATTATGTGTTTACTGTCCTGGTTTGGGGTGGAGCAGAGCCAACTTTCTGTTCAGTGAGAGAGGCTCTTGCTTACACTTGTTGCTGTGGCAACCAGGATCAGCTGACTTGGTTGTTTACCCCTGGGGGATTCATCTGTGGGGAGGAGTGGACAGGTCAGGTGACCCAAAACTGACCAAGAGGTTATTCCATCCTGTCTGCCATGCTTAGTATAAAAGCTGAGGGATCAGAGGGTTAATTTCTTTTTCAACAGTTTTTCAGTGGCTCTCTTCAACGACTGATGCGTAAGGAGGACCCTGTCTGTTCGTCTGTCTTTGATCCTGGTCAATGTGTTCTGGGGTCCTGTCTGGGACTTCCCCAGTGCCTGCCAGTGACATCTCCCTGGGAACTTGATATGGTTTTGTATATATTTGTTTATATTGTATCTATTTCATTATATCTTTTTTATTTTCTTATTAATATTTCATTAAAATAGTTTATTTTTTTTTTCTAAACTCATGAATCTCTTTATCTTTCTCCTTCGCCTCCTTGGGGCGAGAGGTGGCGAGAGGTGGCGGAGGTGGCCAATCGAGCCCAAACTGTGACAGTTTGCTCAGAACTAGGGAGTATGATAATAACTTGGCAAGATTGTGTGCTAGTGATGGTAATCTTCCTCTTGGAAAATGCTGCATTTACTTCTAATTACATTAGGGGTTATTTCAATTCTGGTTTGGATATTTGTATAATGAAGAAATATGGTGCTTTAATTTGTCTTTATAGAATTAATATGATTAAATTTACATCCACACAAATAAATTAATTATTCCATAAGTACATTATGTTTAAAACATTACAAAATTATTGTGTGTAATTAGATACTTCAAGTATGATTAACAGTGTTTCAAAGTATTTTAAATTAGCTGTTTATTTCTTGTGAAAAATTAAACATCATTGTGGCATTAGGGATGATGATAAAGCTTCAACTAAATCTATCTAAGCAGCCATACACTGACTACTGTGTGATGCTAAAGGTCTTGGGTTGTGAAGCAGAATTAAGTCCTGTTGGAGACCAGTCACCAGTAGTGTGCACCAGGGATCGATATTGGGGCCAATACTGTTTAATGTCTTCATTAATGACCCAGAGAACAGGATGTCATGTACCCTCAGCAAGTTTGCAGATGACCTAAAACCAAGAGGAGTGGCTGATACAGCCGGTGGGTGTGCTGCCATTCAGAGGGACAGGCTGGAGACTTGGGAAGACAGGGATCTATTGAAGTTCAGCAAAATGAAATGCACATTTCCTCATGGAAATTCCTGTGGAGAAATAACCTCATGTACCAGTAAATGGTTGTTGCTGACCACCTGGAAAGCAGCTTTGTAGAAAAGGACCTGAGGGCACTGGTGGCCACCAAGTTGAACAGGAGATGGCAGTGTGCCCTTGCAGCTAAGGGTATCCTGGGATGCATTAGGAAAAGTATTACCAGCAGGTCGAGGGAAGTGATCCTTCCCCTCACTGTGGGTGAGGCTGCAAGTGAAGTGTTTCATTCAGCTCTGTGCACCCCAGAAAAGAGAATCATGGACTTACTGGAGTGAGTCCAGCAAAGAGCGACTAAGATGTTTAAGTCACTGGAGCATTTCTCACATGAAGAGAGGCTAAGAGAGCTGGGACTCCTCAGCCTGGAGAAGAGAATTTTCACGGGGATTTTATCCATGTGTATAAATACCTGATTTGGGGCAGTAAAGAATTTGGAGACAGACTGTTCTCTGTGTTACCCAGTACAAAGAGAAGAGGCAATGAACAGAAATTAAAATACAGGAAATTCCAGTTAAACATAAGAAAATAAAAAACCTTTCTATTGTGAGGCTTGTCAAACTCTGGAATGGGTTGTCCAGTCAGGCTGTGGAGTCTCCATCCTTGGAAATATTCAAAACCTAATTAGACATTGGCTCGGGCAACCTGCTCTAGCTGATCCTTCTTTGAGCAGAGGGTTGGACTACACAATTTCCAGAGGTCCCTTCCAACCTCAATCACTCTGTGATTCCTTGACTTACTGTACCAGACATCAAGTCTATTGGTGAATACTAAGTACATTCCACTTCTAACCTTACATCTAGCTTTCTTTTCCTTCTGTAGGATTTCTTTAAATCTTCTGCAAGAAGCCAAGCAGAAAAGTCTCAGGAACACCAAACACAGAAGTTTTACAGTGAAATGCAGACTGTATTTAGAGAAAAGAGGGTATTAATGCTATTACTACTACTATAAACATCATCATCATAATTCAGTTCAGATCAAGGTTAGGAAAAAAATCCCAAACAACTTTTACTGAAGATCGTTGCCATTGGACACTTAGCATCTGTCTAACCAAATGGGATCTGACTAAATTGCAAATCTTAAAATTAAAACAAACAAACAAAACAAACAAAAAAAAAACTCCAAACAAACAAAAACAAACAACTACTAAAAATATATGAATGCAATTATAATGTATAAGTAAGGTGTTCAATCTTAAGGTCTCTTGAAAATACAAACCCTTTAACATGGTCTTTTTCCATATTATCCATATTTATCTCTTACCCTTTTATCCCTCTTATCCTTTCCTATATTATCCTTTAAACATGGTTAAAAGTGTAAGGTAGAGAGAGGAAATCTCCAAACCTGAAAGCAAACACTTTAGGTTACATATTGCCGTTGTCACAGAGACAGAAAAAAGCAGTTACAGGGAAAGTAAGTGCAGAGTAACCGTGTTGCAAATACCTTTTCAGGGAGGTAAATATAATGTTTTGCTCAGTTTATTTTCCCCTGATCTCTCTAGGCTTTTAATGTGCATGTAGATGACTCATGAGTATGTGATCATGAACATTTGGAATTACCGGCACAGACACTTTAACATACATAAGTGGAATTCTTTTTGGTTACACATTGCATGACCTGTATAAAGGAGGATGCTAACTGTAGAGACTGCAAGCACACGAAACAGAGATAGATATGCTGTGTGTACAGGACACAAGAAGATCAATATCAAATGCTAACACTGGAGGTAAAGGTGGCGTGTAAGCTGAAAATCTTATTTATGAATGTCCAAACAGTTGTGTTTGTATTTTGGATTCATTTTATCATGAAATATATCTTCAGAGAATGCTTCCAGACAAAGAACACTTCTGTAGCATCAAAAGCATCAGATTTGATCATCATTATAATGACAGCAACAGTAGACTAAATTTCAAATATCAACAAAATGTTATACATCCTGAAGCAGTATTAGTAGCTCAGAAACTATGTCACTCTGCAGAACCCTTTGAGACATAACAGGAAAGTAAGAGGGCTCTTAGGTCCCAGGAAAGCCTACTGCTGCTAGCAGAATCATAGCAAAGATGCAGAGATGAATGCACATCCCTGGGACTTTATTGAAGGAGCAAACATGACAAAGAAGATGAAAGTACAGTGCTGAATAGGAGGACTTGTAGGTGCCTTGCAAGAAGTGTACAAGGTGCCTGCAAGGTGATGCAGGAGATGAGGCTGTAGGGAGGAAATCTCAGTCTCAGTATGGCTCTACCTAAAAGCCCTACCTATGCACCTTAGTGGGGTTTAGACTCATTGATCCTATGCAGCATCGATACCCTCTTTGTTCCAACAGCTGAAGAGCAAATAAAATCCTCAGCATGGTGCTGAGGTGCACCATGGACGGACTTATCTCTGTCAAGTGTTTGCCATGCAGTAGTGCATCTAATAAAAGTCAGAATCTTCCAAAAGTGAAAAATGATTCCTAGAAGAGTCTGGAATAAATATCATCTAGTAAACAGGAACAGTTTCTTCTGGATAAAAATTATATGCCTTTCATTGCTCTGCAAAAGAGACCCTCTGTTCTTCTCAGATGTTAGAGAAAGTTGAAGTTACCATAGCAGAAATGTGTTTAGCTCTACATTTAGCTCACACAAAGCAGTCTTTTAAGAAAGTTTGTGCCAGCATAAGGCAAATCTATAAAAATGTGGTTCTGTGTTAATTGTGTGGAAAAAATATTTCTAACCTTTGAAAATATTACATTTTGAGTTGCTTCAGGGAGTTTTTTCAACTAAGTAGATATCTCATTCAAACCTCCTCATGGCTTTGATTTTGAATATTAAATATAATATAAAATAAAATATAAAATCATCAGGAGGTCCAGGAGGCACAACTAACTGTTAAAATAAGGTTTTGATGCTTATGAAAATAGTCAAAATATTGAAAGTCAATAGAATGAAGACTATTGATGTATAAATCTAATATACAAAGTCTTTGTATTAGGGAAAGCACATATCTTGGGTGACATAGGAGTATAGCTTCAAAAATGCTCTGAACCAAAGATTTAACACTGTTCTTTTTCTCCCCTACAGGTAACAGACATTGGATATGCTTCAGCTCAGTGTTGCCAGGAGTTTGTAGACATAGACATGAATTAAAGGCATTCTTTTATAACTTAGGCAGAATTTTAGGAAGAGGGCAAAATAGACTGGTGTAGCTTTCACTGGATTTCCACTTGGTGGTTACTTTACCCGAAGCATAACATTAACAATGTCCCTGAAATATTAACAACACCTCTGAGTGAGGAAAGCTGTTCAGAGGCAAAATAAAGTAAAAACAAAAATGAGGAAAAAGAAATACAATAAAAGTTCAGTCCCATGCAGTTCATATTGCTTGAGAAAAAGAAAAATAAATTTTTAAAAACAAAAAAAAAGAACGAAAAGAAAAGAGAGTGCTTTAGTCTAAATCTGCCTATAAGATGAAACACTTTTTCTTAGATCTCCTGTGCAAGAGCAGAAAATTTTAAAAGTACAGCTCTCTCACACAAGGAGAGGTAGGTTGATGAGAAAAAATATCTAACAGACACAGGACATTCAGTATCTCTACGTATAATAATGAACTGTTTGAGGATGGAACAAGAAGAGATTAAAAAAAAAAAAATAACCAAGAACGTGCATGATCAAATTCCTCAGAGTGGCAGATTGGAGCAAAAATATGATAATCCTAATACTGTGCTCACAAAGAATATCAGTGTTTACACAGATTCTAAAATGGAATAAAATCCTCCAGAGTGAAATATGACTAACAGACCAGTCTGGAGTACTTTTTAGGTGATAGATCATTCTAGATTAGAGTGATAAGAGATTTCCTCTAGATCGTGTCTTTGTACCACTTGCTTGAAAGTAATTTTCATACTAACCTGCAGTTTAATCCAGTATTTTGTGCCTATTGATTTTCTCCCAATATTTGATCCACAGGGTATATAATCTGTTGTCTTTTTCTTTTTCTTCACTAGTGAGACCAGAAAATGCATTCTTTAGCTTTAAAAGTATCCAGTTCATTCCCCAATGAGCTGATCAAGAGAATAATCATAAGCCATCAGACAAACACTGAATTATTGTATTTGTATACAGCAGGTTAATGATGTGTATCCTAGAGTTTTTAGTAAGCTGGTTCAAGGAGATTAGACTGAGAATAATAGCATAAAAATGAGTAGTGGGAAATAGAAGCTGAAAAATTCAGGAAACTTTCCAAATTAGAACATATCTAGATAATTTTTCTCCTAATGAAAATTATGTAAATGTCAAAGCTTGAGTCTCATAAAACATTTCAGTCACTCAGATATATACCATACTAAATAATTATCAATTTACAATTATAGGAACAAGCTAGCCATCAGGAACAGGTCTTTCTGGGTTTTGGTTCATTTTTTTTTTTAACTCATTATTAAGTTAAATGAAAGAAAGAGCTTATAGCCAACCATTAAGAAATAGTTATTAAGAGTCATAGGTGCCCAATAGTTTACAAAACATAATTAGGTTTAGAAACTGTGGGCTTCTCTCATCTGGTTTAAAACTCAGTCTGCATCTAAGCTTTCACAGGATTCATTGAGAGTCAGGAATTAGGTCCATTCTCAGCCAACCCAGAAGGAAAAATTTAATACCTGGGACCTCCTTTTACTATGTTATCTCATTTAGATTTCCCCTCTTTCAGTTTAAAACAGTTACCCCTCATCCTATCGCTACACTCCCTCATAAAGAGTCCCTCCCCATCTCTCCTATAGGCCCCCTTTGGGTACTGGATCGCTAAATCTATACAGATTTTATTGTTTAAAAGATTACTAGGAGGAATAAACAACTCAAAAAGGGAATTAAAATAGATAATCTGAAATGAAAAGATAAAAGACAGAGATTATCCAGAGTACCTAGAGTATTCTCTTCAGTTCTGGGGTCCCCAGTACAAGACAGAACTGGCCATAATGGAGAGAGTCCAGCATAGGGCCATGAAGATGACGAAGGGACTGGAGCATCTCTCCTATGAGAAAAGGCAGAGAGAGCTGTGACTGCTTATCCTAGAGAAAAGGTTCACCTTAGGAGGATCTTGTTAATGTATATAAATACCTGGAGGGAGGATGGAAAGAGGGTGGGGCCAGGCCCTTTCCAGTGGTCTCCACTGAGAGGAAAAGAGGCAATGGGCACAAAGTGAAACACAGGAGGTTCCTTCTGAACATCAGGAAACACTATTTCCCAGGGGTGTTGGACCAGATGACCTCCAGAGGTCTCTTCCAACCTCAACCATTCTGTGATTCCATGAGTCTATGATCAGGACAGCTCTATCTCAGAAGTTCAAAAAGTAAAATTTAAAGGAAGAAAATAAAGCAAATGTTAAAAAGGTTCTCCACAGACATATATGGAAAGGGGATGAAAAGAGAAATGGACCAGAGTTTGTGGAGTAAAAGATACAGAACAGGAATGATATAACTGTTGCCAACATACTAAACACATCTTTTGGTTCTGTTTTCAATAAGGATGATGATGCACATAACATGAATGGAAAAGTAATTTAAAGACAATGAGAAAAGGGTATTAGAATATCATATGTGAGCTGTGAGTAAACTTTGGGCTGCTTGCAATGATTATATTGGATGTCTGAAAAATCTATATGCAGACTACTAAAAGAACTAACAAATTAAATAACACATTAACAGACTCGAGCAATATAGCAAGAGAATAGGGGAAAAAATTACTAAGAAAAAAAAAGAATTAAGCAGAATGAGACAAGTATAAGTCTGTTACTCTATTCTAAGGATCATGAATTTTTTTTTCTTTTGACAGTTTCTATCAAAGACATCAGTATTATCAGAGGCAGAAGGAAATTGACAATGATACAAAACACAAATGGGTCTATTAAAGATATATCACAGTAGAGTTATTAAATCTTTCCTAATAAGGTAATTTCTGAGATAAGGTTAATACAAAAGACTTGAGATGTAAACAGTATGATACTATTTAAAAAAAAATATTATTCAAGTTGGAGATCTTCCATGGGTTAATAAAAAAAATATAAAATGTATGAAGGGACTTTTTGATCGGTGTTAAATAGCGATTACGGAAATGAAAGGGAGATTGTAGCGCACTTCGGTTCAGTCTTGCAATAAATAACATTTTCATAATTGGCTATGTTGCCAGGCATAGGTCATGAAATTCATGTAAAACACAAGGTTTAAGTGTTTGAACAATATTGTGGAGGGCAGATCATGACTCTGGAAAAAACAAATAAAGCTGGAAATTTATATAACAGAAATTGTGATGTAATTTGAGGTACACAAAATCACTGTAAACTAAAGGCTTGTTTTCTAGAGGCCATGACAGAAGAACACAAACTGTGATGTCAACAAGCTGTCCATGTACTGCAGTTTTCTCAGTGAAGTTCTAGAACTTCAGGTAAAAAAAGAAAAAAAAAAAAAAGAATAGAAAGAAAGAAAAGAAAAATCATGGAAATCTTAGTAATATCTTTGCAGAAGACTTTGTTAGTTTATGTATAGTCGTATCCAGTTCTAGTCACCTACACTGAGGAGACACAAGTTTGAACTGGAAGAAGTGAAGATGATTGGAGACTCTGTTCTATAATATGAAAGTAAAAATCTCTGGCTAGCTTAGTCTAGCAAAATAAGTGTTGAAAAACATGATTGAGTGGAAAATACAAGGGAAGAAGGTCAATTTAAGTACAGAATCTGTGGACATACATTGCTCATAAACTACCAATTATTACAAGAACTGTTCTCACTGTAAACCAGCTAAAATTACTCAGTGACCCTTCAGTCAGGATAATTAGATGCAAGGAACCCATTGCCTCACATGTCCTTAGATATACTTCCTGTAAATTGCCTTATTTGTTATTCATATTACACTTAATACCTAATACTTTGGGGATTCTTCTACTAACAAACCGGATTAAGAGGTTTTCTACTCCTTACCTCTCAATGCATAACTTGGCTTCTCTTTTATTGCACTTACGTAACCAACTGCTACATTGCCAAGTGGGAAGGACCAGTACCTGATGACATCATTTATTATAGTTCTAGGACCATACATTCATGTAGCATGTTTACCAGGGATGTAGTCTGTGTGTGTTTTATCGTTCCCAGCAATGACTATTATATCCAAAAGAGCTAAATGCTGGAGAACCTTGCATCTACATTGGTGGTGGTATGCCCTAGATGTGCTCCAGAAGTGACTTCAATCATGATTCCACCAGGTGGGAAATCACCTGAGTGCACCAGTGGTGTGCTCAAACACCCACTCTAGGTGCATAACAAGTGTAAGGCACATTCACACCTGAAAACAACATAACAGAGATGCACCTATTGAGGATGGAAATACCAGACTGTCAATAACTAGGAATTAATAAAACAAAAACGCACTGATGTTATTTAACATTACTAGAAGCATGTTTGTACACATTTTGTAGGAAGGCAGGACCTGCCTGGTGTCATGTTAAAAGGAATGTACTTTCAACATTTGTCTGTCAGAGTCCCAGGACTTTCACTGATTTGTCTATCAGAGTCCCAGCAAAGGACTTTCACTGAGTCAGATTCACAAAAAAATCAAAGTTAGTTACTTTATTGAAAGAGACAGAACAAATATGAGATTGCTGTTGATAAATTCACTAACTACATTAGCACTACTAATTAAGGTTAATATTGCTAGCAAAAATAATAATAATACAACAGCCCAAGGGTAACATTCATCAGAGGGTGAAAGGCACAGCACTTACCCAGAAAGGTGGCTCTGCCTGGGGTGAGGAAGAGAACACAGCCCATTGACTGGTCCATCAGGTATCAAGGTTCTCTCCCAATTTAACAGTCACTTTCTCTGTCTCTTTATCCCCAAAATTATGAGGTTTCCCTCCTCCAGGTGATGCGTAGTATGATTTGGATGGAGAGATGAGTGCTATAGTCATATATGTTTAGCATGATCTCTATAATCTTGATTAGCATATGCAGGGTTGTCAACTTCAATATGCATTTCACAGGTAATGAGGCAAAGGTCAGTCATCAGACATGGTAGCCTTTCAAAGAAACAAAGAACTACACAGGTTCCTGTTAACTTCTTGTCTTTGCTGACAAAAAACAGGGCTGTCCTGCCGACACAGGGCTCCATCCTTATCTGCGTCCTGTGATAGCCAGGTGAGTCTCCACTCCCCTGGGTTGCACAAGAGATAGCAAGGCCAGTCTTAGTCATTTGAGCACAGAGACTTCACCTCATTATCCAAGTTCCACACCTGGTCCCCCACAACATCCTTCTCTCTAAATTAGAGAGATATGGATTTAATGGGTGCACTGTTCAATGGATAAGGAATTGATTGGATAGTCACATCCAGAGGGCTCAATGGCTCAATGTCCAGATGGAAATCACTGACAAGTGGTGTCCCTCAGGGGTCCCTATTGGGACCAGTATGTTCAATATCTTCATCAATGACATAGACAATGGGATGAATTGCACCCTCAGCAAGTTTGCGGATGACACCAAACTGAGTGGTGCAGTTAACATGCCTGAGGGAAGGGATGCCATCCAGAGGGACCTGGAAAAGCTTGAGAAATGGGCCCATGTGAACCTCATGAGGTTCAACAAGGCCAAGTGCAAGGTCCTGCAGCTGCGTCAGGGCAACACCCAATATCAATACAGGCTGGGGGATGAAGGCATGAAAGCAGCTCTGCCAAGAAGGACTTGGGGGTACTGGTGGATGAAAAAAATCAATATGAGCCAACAATGTGCACTCGCAACCCAGAAAGCCAACTGTATCCTGGGCTGCATCAAGAGAAGCGTGGCCAGCAGATCGAGGGAGGTGATTCTGCCCTACTCCACTCCATTCTGGTGAGACGCCACCTGGAGTACTGCATTCAGCTCTGGAGCCCTCAGCACAGAAAATACATGGACCTGTTGTAGCGGGTCCAGAGGAGGAACACAAAAATAGTAGGAGGGATGGAACACCTCTCTTATGAGGACAGGCTGAGAGACTTGGGGTTGTTCATCCTGGAGAAGAGACGGCTTCAGGGAGGACGTATTGCAGCCTTTCAGTAATTAAAGGGAACCTACAGGAAAGACGGGGACAAATATTTTAGCAGACCCTGTTGCCATAGGACAAATGGTAATGGTTTTAAGAAAGAGGGTAGATTTAACTAGATATAAGAAAGAAATGTTTTAAACTGAGGGTGGTGAGACACTGGCACAGGTTGCCCAGAGAGGTGGTAGATGTCCCATCCCTGTAACATTCAGGGTTGGACAGGGCTCTGAGCAACCTGATCTGGTTGAAGATGTCCCTGTTCATTGCAGGGGGGTTGGACTAGATGACCTCTTCCAACCCAAAGCATTCTATGATTCTATGATTTTTTTAGACCCAGTATGTGACCTATAGAAAGCTTGTACTCATGTTAAGAGACTTTAAGCAAATGTGTAATTGCATTTATGAAGAAGGAAGGTTGTTTCCTTAACTGCAACCAAAATGAAAAGAACATTTTTTTTTTTTGGGCATTAATTGTGTATAAGAAGGTATGATAAAGATTTCTGTGAAGAGAAAGGAAACCTATTATACAGCTTCAGGGGATAAGAACCATCCATATATGGCCAAAATATCTGAGAAGGAGACAACACTTAATGAACAGTAAAAACATACTGTGGCACATAATTATGGAATTTTGATGACAGGTACACTGAGTATCTAGTAACTTTTGGTTTTATTGTGATCAGAAGATTCTCAGTATCTTTGAAATAGTGACAGTTTTTAAGCTGTCTGGACATGGATTTAGATGGGCAATACCTTCTGCCTTTCTTTAGACATTGAAAGTTTGGTGTCAATAAATCACGCAGTTTGGGTTTTGTGTTTGATAACGTATTCAGCAATGTACACGTGTTTTAGGGTTTATACAATGTATGTTCTATAAATACTTCTAATTAAATATCTGCTTTATTGATGTCTGTAATTACTGAATATCATAAGTCATGCAGTCTTTTCTGGTCCTGTGATTCCATCTGCTATTCAGAAAAAAAAAATATGTTCATTATGGAGTGAAGGGTTTTATTTCTAGACTGAGAATTTAGTGAATTGTATTTATTGGGAAGTCTCTATTAGGGAAAGTGAAGTCTGATGATGTTTTGTTTAAAAGAAAAATATAAGTAAAGTTTTTCCATTCATATAATAAAGCCCTCAGAAGTCAATGTATTGAACACAAGTGTAACTTTAAATACATTCATAATTACTGTGAAATTACATCATTAAGGAAAAGCATCTGTTTAAGTACTTGGCTGAATTGTGGCCACCTTGGTCATAAAGGGAATGTTGACAATATCTGATCTGCAAAAATATATCTGATCTGCAATATCTGATTAAAGGTGCAAAAGTCTTTCCTGTATTACATCAAATGACAACAATTCCATCATTCCCGTGCAAAAGGGCAAAACTACAAATTAAGTCCTGTCTAGACAGAAGAAATAATGATTTTTATCTAAATTGTCTTGGGCCACTGCTGGGACATTCAATGAAAAGCTCTACTACTAATGAATAAAAAGACAATTTTTTTACAATTAATGAGTCATAGATATTTTAAGCACTGCAATTCGAGGACAGAAAGCTATTAGATTTAGAGGAAGAATGGAAGAAAATAATGAGATCAGAAGGGTGAGCTATTTTGGTACCTGAGAAAGGTTGTTATTCTAATTCAATATTTATCATGCAGTAGCAACTTTAAAATGAGGAATCTAAAGAAAAGACGCTTGGATCTTGGATACCATCTGGAAAGTTCATCTGAAGAGAATCATGCATAAGGAAAGTAATAACATTAGTAACCGAAAATATGTCTGTAAAACACATTTTTTATTCAAAACAGGAGAAAAAAAAAAGCAGATGGCAGAATTTGGAAGGGAAGATGGCCAGATCCTGCAGTGACTGAAATAAACGGAGTGTTGCCATTGATTTTAATGAGAGTAGAATAAAGTATGTCATCAGAAGTGATGAGAAAAGGTTGTAAACATAGAAGACAACATTGTCCAAGTGATGCAGTTTTCTGCTTTACAAACACAAATTGGACTTCAAGGGGCTAAACATAACCACTGGCCAAGTCCTCTAGTCAGGGAAGCAGTTCTCTGGGAAAAAGTTAGCAAAAGTAGCTCCATTCCTTTGGATTTAAATGAGTTTTATGAGGACAAGACGTGACAGAGACACTCATTTGTACTGGTTCAGTCACTGACATAAACTAGGGCAGCATTGTACTCTGATCTTCAACAAATCTAGGTAGCTCAAATCAAGAAGGAAGATCTAGCTCCCCTGTGATCCTGTGCTCTCTCTACAAAGCTTAGTTTGTTTTTGAACAAGGTAGGGTATCTGTCTCTAAGATATAAGTACTGTTAAATTGCAGAATTTCACTGGGTTACACGATTATGTGTATCATGCTCTATTCTGAATTTAGAAAGCATCCTCTGCTAGGGCATTATGGAGAGGCAGGTCTTTCTAAGGTCTCAAAGGTGTAAGTTTGTGTTTAAGCACATAAAAAGGTATAATTTAACCCACAAAGGGCATGAGGAATAGTTTATCTAATATTAACCCTTTTCTATAAAGCAAACACTTTATTGGGGCTAAAGCTGCATTTTTATATTGAATTGACATATTTTATCTCTAAGGGTCATTGCACTGTGCAAGTGAACAGTGAGGGACAACATTTTAGAGGAAATATGATTGCATAACAAACCTTTGTCGATATTTCAAAAAGAATGTAGCTACATATATGTTATTTACTAGTTCTTGGCTTTAATTAAAAACAAAAAGGTGAATATAAATGGAATTGTGAATACCATGCTAATTTACATCAGTGTTTAATTTCCTTAAATGCAATAATTAAACACTAATTAGTGAAACTATTTTTCATTGTTAAAGTGCAAAATGTACTGATTTTTCAATCAGCCTTATGTTTTTACAAGAGCACTCTCTTGTGGCTATAACAGTTTCTGCATTGTGACTAGTTCAAATATTTTGAGGACCTTTTAAAAAGGATTTTTACTGCAATTTAAGGTAATAGGAAAAGCAATAACCTATCTCTGTCCAGCCATGCAGCAGATAATATAACTATAAATCTAAATAAATTGTCTAAAAATCTTTTTATTAACCAAGGCATAAGGACTGTTGAAAATAGATTCCTGTATTTTAACCTAATAGGAAGCTTAAAATAATAGCCAGCCTATAAAAGGTGGTAAGAACCAAATATAATCAGAACACTATGCCGGAAAAGCAAAGGTAGGATAATCAAAATAAGTGTAACATATGGCCAGGAGGGCTATTCTGTAGTCACACAACACTGGAGAACTCTTTAAAAATGGTGAAGGAAAATGACCAAGATGCAATTGCCTATGCTTCTTTTGTGCAGTGATATACCTCTGTTTAGCCACTGTATCTCTCTGTAACAGGAATATTCTTGTAGCAGGTGAGAGATGTTCAGAAAGGGGTTTGAGCCAAGTTGTACAGTGGCTTCTCTGATGTTGTTTTTTGATAATGGTCATCCTATAGCAGGTACTCATTAAAGTGAACTTTCTTCTGACTACATTCATGTGTGACCCAAACCTTCTTCCTGCACTGGGATGACAACTGCCTCGTTCCCATCAAAGAGGTCTTCTGATAATCCCTTACTTGCCTGGGTCTCTGGACTATCTCTTTTTTCCAGTTGGAGTGGAGAGGTTTTCAATAGTAAAATCTGCTCAACAGGAGAGAGTACAGAGCAAAACAACTTTGGAATACGGTGCCATAAAGGAACTGTGATTGCTGTCAAGGATTAGACACCTCATCTTTAATGCAGAACTTGGACATATGACTAATGGGAACTAAAGCTCTTTAATAGGGAGAAAATAGCAGTCTGGAGTCTGGTACTAATGGGAGTTACGCTCACCAATGTTTGGCAAGTAGATTAATTACTCTTTACTAACCTGCTCTCATCAAATGGTAATGAAATCCCTTTAGGGAGGCTACAGTTTTTTTCTTTTACATGGCTTTCTGCTTCACAGGGCCGTGTACTGATATGTAGTTGCACAAATAATAAATCCATCTCTCAGTCTTCCCTAGCTCACTGATAGGGTACAACGTTTCACTGACTCATTTATTAATGTTTTAGCAATACTTTGAGATCCTCAGATGGAAGATGCTATATTAAAACAGGTTATTGTCTCAAGAAAGGTATCTGAAGAAATTAGGTTAAAAATATCTGCACATACGTTTCCATATAACTAATGCAGATTTTCCTAAAAATGGCAGCAATTGACACTAGAAACCAAAAAGCTGTTCTTTCAAATTAGTCAAGGTCTTTTCAAAGTACACCAATCTGTAGTTTGGATATCACTAGAAGAACATGGTAAATGAAAATCTTCAGTCTCAGAAGCTAAAGCTACGTCAATAGTAGTAAATTAAACAGAACTCAGAAACCTTCCTGGGCACAGGGTTAAATAGAATGACCTATATCTATTAGTAAATGCTTTTAGCCACAGAAAGAGAGTGGCAGCATGCAAACTGCTGGCTGACATTTAGACACAGTAGCTGGAGTATTTGACTTCCTAAAACATACCCATGAATTAGTTAAGAGCTTGCTAGTTGACCCAGGTCAAAATTGTTACAGAGAATGGTCTAAAAGCTTAAACATACAGACAATTGCATTTCAGTCCTGAGAGCATTGCATGCCTGGCTCTGTTTAAGTTACTAATATAGATGCAGTCTACTAATATAGATGCAGTATGGAATAGATATAAAAGCTGAGGTCAGCGAAGAGAGTTGAAGGAATTTATGGTGTGATTTAAATATTTTTTCTAACCCCTAAAGCTTTATTGAACTAGTTTGAAAATACATGTCATTACACTCTTGGCTTAAAATAACTCCTTTATCGAAGTTGGAGAGAAAAAGGCAAACGGAGTTAAACCCAACTACTGTTGAGTTTCCCAATATAGATAAAATTATATGCAAAATAAATAAAATAATTGTCACAATTCTCAAAATATCTTATGATTTGACAATAAATAATAGCAAATTGTTAATAGCTTTATTCAAATGAGTAGTTTGACTGACTTCAGAGGCTATATGTCTACGGATTTAAAACATTAAAGAAGTAAAACTGGCAAGCCTCAGTCCCAAGGCTATGCAAACTCAGTACGAACCCCATGGCCTGATTTTACCAATAACATGACTGCATTTATTCCACTACAGGACAATCCTCTCAGACTCTGCCCTCTGGGCCTGATCTATCATTCGTCTACTGTACCTATGTGTGGAACCTGCTTTGTGTGGGGAAATAGCTCATGTGATGTCCCAATCTATGCAGGCTGGCAACAAGTTCCTCCAAGCCCCTCTACTGGCACCAGCATCTTTTTACTGATCTCTGTTTCCACAGTGCTTCTGATTCAGTTTAGAACTGAAACCAGGGAATAAGAACTGGGAGTGGACATTTCCTGTTGTGAAGCCATTACGTACATTTTGAAGTTAAGTCCTTTGTAAAAAGCAGAGAAAAAGAGTGCCAGACCTCAGCAAGGGAGGTGGCGTGATTGCCATTTTCAGTAGGGTCATGCAATGAAAGCATAACAATCATCGTTGTCTATGAGATTGCACTGGAGTTTAATTTTAGAACATATACCACACCTTTTAAAAATCCTTACCTCTTGAGAGGATTTGTCTGGTTGGGGATAAGTTGTACTCAATGCCCTCTTTGCCTCCATTGTTACTGGTAAGATTTGACCTCAGGAACTGCAGGCAACTGAGACGAGTAGGAAAGTCTGGAGCAAGGAAGACTTACTTTTGATGGAGAATGATCAAGTTGGGAAATATTTAAACAAACTGGACATAGAGAAGTCCCTTCAGCCTGGTGAGATACATCCATGAGTACTGTGAAACACGTGCCAAGATTATCCATCATGTCAATGGTGTCAGCAGTAGTCCTGCCTGGTTTTCACATATTAGGCAGATGTTGTGAATTTCAGGAATGTGCTGCCTATCCAGAGATGCTGTACCATGCTTCTTGCTCTCTGTGATCTGTGAATACCTGATCACTGCATGAGATGTTATGGGTGGGAGAGTTTTCATCTGATTTTTGATGCCCATCCTGCAGATGTGAGTCTTACTTAGCCATCCTGTGCTTCCTTCTTTTCTGAGGTGAAAAACAGTCATTTTCAGAGTATGATTAATTTTCCCGAATACAAGTGTTTATTTTTTTAGATGAGGTGACTCATGATTGGTGGTATCTATTACTCTTCCATGATGGCAAGGAAAATTGGTAGTCAACAGATCAGATCAGTTCAGATACTCTGAATGTTGAAATTTAATCTACATTTATGCTTCCCTCAGCAGAAGTACTGTTCCAAGAAATGCAACATTTACCTGTAGACATCTGTCTACATGACACATTGGAAGCACGTGGACAAACTTGTATGGTCTTCCAAGTCTTCTGTGAAGGTAAGCACCTACCTTCTGTGGTAGAAGCACAGGCAATAGTCAGCCTTGAATAGCCCTTAAAGAGTGTCTTCAGCTTTCTCAGTTCGCACAGAGACTGAAACCCACTCTGAAGCTTGCAGTAATAATTGCAAAAATTGTGGAATTGCAATAAAAATTGCGGAATTGAAATAAAAATTGCAGAAATTATACACTCATGGTATAATTCAAAGCGATTTTGTGAGATCAGCCATTCATTTTCTCCTTATTTTCCAAACAAAATGTAAAAAGAAATGTTATTTCTATAATTTTTGAATACTGATCAAAAAATATTTGATTACTGAATTGATCGGCCAACACATCCACAGCTTTGCTGTTAGTTGTAATATTATTAAAATTCTCAGCATACAACTAGGAACATAAATGCTTCTTTCTCATTGTACTTGCAAGTAGTATTTACTTCCTCAACAATATTAGAGAAATTTTTGTTCATGTTAAAATCTGACCCATACTAGGGATCTAAATAGAACTTTAATTATCTTCTTCTGATGTGTTCTTGATACGTTATAAATTAGTTAAAATTACTTATTTATATTTCTTTCTTTTTTTATTTAAAAATAAATTTGTTTTATCATTAAGAAAAATAAATAATTAAAACTGATAAAACACAGCTGCCATCAGTTAATAACTACGGCTTTTTATCATCCATCTGCAACTTTATTGTGCAATTCTACATACCAAATGTATTAAAAAGTTTCTGAGTAATATGGAAAATCTTTTTTTAAAAAATAGATCTCCTATAGCTCTATAGATAGATCTATTAAAAAAAAAAAAAAGGTTAAAAAAATAGATCATATATGGATATAGAGTATTTCCTGCAAGGGAGATTCCACTGTTTCTCTTGGAAACCTATTCCAGTATTAATTGTTGTCATGGTGCAGAATTTTTTTCTCATGTTCAGAGCTGTTTCCCCTGAACAACTTTTGTCCATTACCTCTTGTCGTCTTGTCACTGTTCATCCTTGTGAAAAGATCACCTCCATTTTCTCTATAACTACCTTTTGAATATTGGAAGACCGTGATTAGGTTCCCCTCAGTCTTTTACTTTAACCTTTTCTAAGCCAAAGAAGCCCAAATTCTTCAATTTTTCTTCAAACATCAAGTTTTCCAGACCTCTAATCACCTTGGTGACCCATCTGGTGGACCATCACAATTCTTCTGATGTATCTCTTGAACTGTGTGAGACCAAAACTAGACACAGTATTCCAAGCATGGCCTACCAAATGCTGAAGTAGATCCCTTGATTTACTGGATATGTGTAAGGCTACTATTGCCTTATACGGTATTTCCAGGGCCAATGCACAACTAAGGAGGTGCAAGGCTCGTACTACCATATACAATATTTCCATGCATATACACAGAAAGGAATGTGGGGATAGAACTGCTTTATATGATACTTCTGTCCTCAGTTTACGCTGAGGACAGAGCTATCACAAAGGGGGAGCAGAGGTGGGTTGTAGTATTTAGTTAACAAGTCCAGACAGCGCTTCTGTGACTCAGCAATAAAAAGGGCAGTCTGATCAGGGAATTCAGAATTCCCTGAGCCCTTTGGCTGGTCCAAGTTGCTTGTCTGGAGAAGAAGCTATGCCCTGCTTCCTGCCTGCTTGCCTGATAGCCATGGTCATTTTAGTCTGCATGCCTGGATGTTATGTTTAGCCCAGTGTTTGTGAATTACTGTTATTTTGACCTGGATAATTGTCACAACAGTCTGTATTTGTTACTGTACTATTATTTGGCGTTAAATTGTTCACTTCTGAAGCTGTTGGTCTGTGTCTGTTGACATATCCTGAGCCTATAACTCATTGGGGCAGCCTTAAATCCTTGCACTATATGCTTACTGATGCTACAGAGGACACGCAGGGGTGCACTGTTGACTCATGTTCTACTTGCTGTCCACGAGGATCCCAAGGTCTTTTTTAGAAGAGCTACACCCTAGCCAATTACACCCTAGCCTGTATTTTGTCCTAGGTGCAGGGCATTACATTTTTCAGACCTCATGCCATTCTTGTTGACTCAATATTCTAGTCTGTTGAAGTGTCTCTGTATGGTGGCTCATCCTTCTGTTGTATCTTATTTCCTTTTCAGTTTAGTGTTATCCACAGACTTGGTGAGGATTCATTCAGTCTTGTTGCTCAGATCATTTCGAATACATGGACTCTTAGTATCAACCCCTAAGGAACTCCACTTGTGACCAGCAGTCATTTCAACTTTGAACCGTTAACCACCTCCCTTTAACCTTGGTTTGAGCTTGGTCGTTCATCCAGCTCTCCACTCATATCATGGTGCATCTCTCCAGTCCTATTTGACCATCTTGTCAACGAGGATTGTGTGGGACATTCTGTCAAATAAACAATTGTTCACTCAGAACTTTTTTTTTCCTCCTCGGAGGTATTTTGTCATCTGCTTTGTCATCCCTTGTTCAGATGGATACTTGGGAACTGACCTTACCCATGAGAACAAGCATAGAAGACACTGGATACCTCAGCCTTTTCTATGTAATTTGCAAGCTAGCTCTGTTCATCGGAGGACCTAGATCTTCCAAGTATTCCCACTTAATTTCTGAGCGTGAAAAATAGCAAATAAAAATGCAGTAATAAATGAAACATACAGATTGTTGGCACTTATGGTTTAGGTATTCACATGTGGGCTTTTCCCTCCATGTACAATATGAAGTTTACCAGCTTTCTATGTTTAAAACACCAGCTGTTTGTAATTCCATAGTTAAAAAATCATAAATTTCATTTTATTTTCAGCATCAGTCATGTAATGTGGTCATAGAACAATAAACGAAGACATGGCAAATCAAAGAGTTGTATTGCTAGATCAGTGGTGTTTTTTTTTTTTTTCTAGTGCAATTATATGTATTGTTTCACTGAAATCTTCTGCTTTAAAAGTCATGCAACTACATTAGCCTCCATTTCATAAAACAAACAAAACAGAACAAAAGTAAAAAACCCAAACACTAAAAGAAACTTAAATTATTCTGAATATTGAACTGAATTCAAAAGTAACATGCCTGTTTTAAGACAGTCAAAAGACAACACCTTTAGTAGCCAAAGAAATCTTTTCCTTTTAATTCTTATGACTTTAAACCAGGAATATCAACTTTCCAAACTAACAATATAATGCAACTTAACACAGCAAACTATAAAAAACAATCTCCTGTATTATTATGGAAATGGGCTATAGAATCTAGCAAAAAGGAAATGTTTGTAAGTCAGTTGAATTGCTGCAAAATAAAATTCAGGATTTTTTTTATTATTATTTAAGTACCTTCAGGGTCTGAGCAGTAGATGTTTTCAAGGCTAAATAATGGATTAAGTCCTATTCATTTTTTTAGTATTTATAAGATAAAACTATCTTTTAAAAGCTGTTTCTTATTGCTACAAAGGGGGAAAAAAATCACAACAAATTAAGCTATTAAAAGTGATGAGGTATTTCTTCTAATGAAGCAAAAAATAAAAAAAAAAGCTTTTATGAAGTCTTATGTTTTTAGTAATATCTTGAAAGATAAAATATCATCAGAAGTCAAATCCAGTCAAGATGTACCTACTGCTATAAAAATATTCTTTTTCCAGTTTCATAGCCCATCTTCCGCTCGCATTGTCTTACCATTTTTTTCCCTACCAAATATTTGGTAGATTGTTTTTTGTTTTTTTACCCATCACATTCTTGATATCACATAACTTTTGAAACACCCAGTCAGCTCGTACAGCTTGTCTGTTCACAGAACAGTCTTTGGTGATATTTATAATCTGTCATCCTCTAATATGGAAATATTAATAGTCTACAATATATAGGAAGCAAATAAGGTTTCTATGCTTCATCAGTGGTGGATGTGGTACTAATTTTATCAGTGCACAACAGAGCATAAGAGCAATAAAAATTGGGGGAAAAAAAAAAAAAAGAAGTCAGAGTTTTGGAGGAATAAGGGTAGAAAAGAGAAATGGAAGACCAAAAAGAAAACTGATTTTAGAGTGAGAAACAACACAAAAACAAACAAACACAGAAGACATTAAAGATTATGTAAAATGAAATGATAGTTGAAAGATTTCATTTTGTGGGGGTTATGGTTTTGAACTGCTGCAAGCCGAGTGGATTTATAGAATAGAATAGAGTATTTCAGTTGGAAGGGACCTACAATGATCATGTAGTCCAACTGCCTGACCAATTCAGGGTTAACCAAAAGTTAAAGCATGTTAGTAATGGCATTATCCAAATGCTTCTTAAACCCTGACAGGCTTGGGACACCAACCACCTTTCTAGGAAGCCTGTTCCAGTGTTTGACCACCCTCTCAGTAAAGTAGTGTTTCCTAATGCCCAGTCTAAACTCCCCTGACACAGGACTGAACTGTTCCCATGTGTTCTATCACTGGGTACTAGAGAGAAGAGATCCATTTCCCTTCCTCAGGAAGCTGTAGGGAACAATGAGATCACCGCTCAGCCTCCTTTTCTCCAAACTAGACAAGCCCAAAGACCTTAGCTGCTCTTCATAGGAAATTCCTTCCAGCCCTTTCACCGCGTTGTTGCTCTCGTCTGGATGCATTCAAGGATCTTCACATCCTTCTTAAACTGTGGCACCCTGAACTGCACACAGCACTCCAGGTGAGGCCACATGCTGAATATAGCAGGATAACCTCTTTTGATCATCCAGTTATACTGTTTTTGTTGCACCCCAGGATGTGATTTGCCATCTTTGGATGCCAGGGCAAACAGCTGACTCATATTGAGCCTTCTGTCAACGAGCACACCCATTTATACTTGAACAGCATCTGTTCCATGTTCAGATACTCCTTAAATCCAGTCTCATGGATTAGCAGCCAGCAAATGTTACAATGTGGGTTTTTTTTTAAACTAGAGATGGGCTAAGCTATGCCATATACTGCCAGTTGGATATACATGAACATTGCCGTATGTCTCCAAATGGTTTGACCTGCTGCTTTTATTTTAAAAGGTGCATTTTTTTTATAATGAAAAACAGAAAATAATTAGACTTTCTTTGGAAATCTGTTCTTCACAAATGGCATGACAGAAACAGAAAACTTTACTCAGGTTTTATTTTCTTCCATAGGTGGTGTTGGAAAGCTGACTCAGAACTCATGCTCTGAAAACCACTGCAAGTACTTTCTTTGAACGAACAGGACACTAGCGGGCGGTACTGTTTTCTTTGCGTATTCCGTTAAACAACCACCAGATGTCAGTACAGACTTGCAGAATCGCCTAAATTGTGCCGCAGAGATGTGTCTAACACAAACCTGATCCTTCTGATAGTAATACAGAAGTGCAAAGTTGCATATCACTGATGGTGCTGCCAAAAGTGACAAATAGGGCAAAGAAAATCCTTATACTTCATAAATTAGATTTAAAAAAAAAAAAAAAAAAAAAAAAAAAACAGAATTTTGATTCTGTATTGTTCTATAACTAACATTTATTTGGCTACTAGGAGTTAGAACTGCTCTGAGTTTTTATTTGAGAAAGCAGAAAATATGGGCCAGAGAACTGCACTGTAGAGTGTGGCCATTCAAATTCTTAAATATGAGAGATGAGGAAAAAATGAGAGATCTAGGCTTCTTTAGTCTTAATAAAAGAAGGCTAAGGAACAATTTTATTGCTGCCTTCAAATGTCTAAAAAGTTGTTACAGTGGAAAAACGAACCAGACTGTTCTCAGACAAGCACAGGTATATGATGTAGGACAATGGATGCAAGTTGCAATAAGGAAAATTCTGATTTGACATCAGGAGAAAAAAACCCACAATCCACAAATGAAAGTAATAAGACTGGAATGGGTCACCCAAAAACTTGTGTAATCTGTCTTCAGAGATATTCCAAAATATACTCCAATTTGCTGGCAGATTTATTTAAAAAAAAAAAAAAAAAAAAAAAAAAAACCAAAACAAAAACCAAAACAAAACCAAAAAAACCCAAAAAGATAGTTTATAAGAAGAAGCAAATAAGCCACCTGCCTATCACAGTCAGATATTTCTTTCCTCTCAGGCAGTTGAGAGCTGCACTGAGATGCCTCAGTGATTTTCTGTATTTCTTCGTATAAGGTATCTCCACATACAAAAATCAGTATCATGTAAACTCTTTTCAGTGACAGTTTTGCTTTTGAAATATAATCTTTTGGTTTTACTTCATTATAAAGCTGACAACTTTGTTTTATTTCCTGACACAATATTAAATAGACCATATAAGTCCAGTGATTTTTAACTACGACTTTAGTTAGGAAGTTGTTTCAGAACCAAGTTTGCCTTGTTTGAGAGTTTAAGACTATACACTGAAACATCACCAAAAAAAAAAAAAAATAATCCTAAAGTTACTATCTACCTTAAATAAACAGATATTTTCACTGAATGTAATGGGAACAATTAAAAAAATATAAGATTTTAATGAGAATGACTCTATGGATACTCAACAGTGATCAAACACATTTTGCTCTGAAAATCTATGAAAGTACTACAGAATAATTTCATTCCCATCTTTGTTTTTTTTTCCTGACAAGTTACTCTTAAAAATTCTTCAGATAAAAATTAAAATTATATAAATATAATAAATTTCCCATAATTTCCCAAATTTTGGGAATGGTCGATCCCTGTCTTCCTCAGTATTTCTTACAATACATCATGTACAAATTGTCATGGCTTTGAAAACAGTGGTGTGTGGCCCAAAAGGTTTGGCAACAATATTCCTATTGGTTTTGATTTGCCTTTTATTTATTTTCCTGAATGTTTGTTTCATGCCATTCTTACAGAAATACCATTATTTTACCCATAAGATTAATCAATGCCTTATATGACCTAAAACCAGATGAAAGCTATCAGATACATAACCCTTAACTGAAATGGAAAAGAAACCTTATAGAAATAGCATTTTGTATATTATTTCTAAAATAATAATACAATCTGTTTGATTCGTAGAAGGGATATACTGTTTTCCAATGGTGATCCCTAGAGGCACAAAGCAATCACCATAGAGGCCCTGAATGGCTGCAGTATTGCACACTACTGATTTTCTCCACAGAGGCCAAAAGCTGCTCAGTGTAGAAGTCAAAATGTTTAATACTGGCTGAGAATAGTGTGTTGTACTCCAGGGATTTATCGATTCAGTTGAACAGCTTTTGTTTGCAAGCCGTAGGCAAAAATTAGAGGTGTGAGGATAGTGTCCCGACAAAACCAGAGCCTACTTCCCCAGAGGAATGGGTCCCCACTGGTGCGGTATGAGATGACAACCATTTTATCTCATTTATCATGTTGTTCTACTTCTTGGGATTACGGGTAGAGACAGTCTGCTGATTTTTCAGCAGTCAGAAGCAGCAGGCTTGGGTGTTCATTTTTTTCTGTTTTGGAGGGGAAGGATGTTTGGGTTTTGGTTTTGGTTTTGGTTTTGTTTAGTTGGTTGGGGGGGTTTTAATTTGTTTTTGGTTTTTTTTGCTTTTTTTAACTACTCTACAGTTCTCACTGTTTTCAGCATCAGGGTAATTGAAATCCTGGATGATTAGTGTTACAGCCATTTCACCATCTCTGCTTATCTTCATAAACAATTCATAGTCTACTTCCTTGTTTTACCCTGGAGATATAACAGTTTTTGTTTGAAACGTGTCTACAAAATCTTTTACTTCAGTCCAGTTTGCCTTTACAGTTTCCAAGAGCATTATGCCACATAAGGCGGCTTTTATTTCCTATTTTATAGATATCATTACATTTACAATTTATTTATTTTTGACCAAAAAGTGTCTCCATTGAAGAATTTTACAACATTTGCAAAGACAAACATCTAAACTATGAAGTACAGTTTAAGACCAAGGAATATTTATTCATTTTCTGGGAAACCTTGTTCGACATATGTACAACCTATGTGTGTCTACCAGTAATTAAAAATAAACGTGTATTTCTTAGCACCTATGTGAAATGAATTAGACCCAATAAAATAAACAGTCCAATCAAAACATTAAAATTTGATTAATTCATTGTGAGTGTAATATAGATAAGTCAAAGAGAAATTGGTCTACCCTGTTGTTATATTGGATTGCAACCTGAAGACTTTCAGGGCAATACATTGCTAACTCTCAGTTTTCTTTTCTATAATGTAAGGAAAATAAAATACGTATGCATTCCTAAGACTATGAAGCATTTTTTACTGGCATGGATTTAATGTCATGTAGTGTAAAAATGAAGTGTGTCAATGCTTTCTGACTGATGAAAGTGGTGACTTGGCTAATACAATGTTTTGATGTAAGAAAGCAAAAGGCAAGTTAGGAAAGTAGGAAGACTGATGCTTAGAAGACAATGCAGGAGGTTTAGTTACCGTCGAGCTTACATGAAGTTGAAAGGAGACATTTACACAAATATATACAAAAACAGGAGTACAGCACAGGTCAAGACAGTAATTTTTTTCTCATGAAATTTACAAGGGCTTTCTCTGGGGTTCCAACACTCTCAATGTTTCATTTCTGAAGTTGACAGGATGACAGGTAGTATAACTTACTATCCACTAAGAGAAAAAAACAAACGAAACCAAAATAAAATCAGTTACTCTGTGCTAGATGCACCAGAAAGCTGGGAGGAGTTGGTAATGTCACTCATTGACTCCTCTTATCCAGATCTAGTGCTTTGATCTCCATAAACTAATGAAGTTTCTTCTGTTTTGAAAGGTTCCATCTGTCTTCCAGAGAATATCTTGTAAAAAACCCTCTAAAGTTCATCATCAGTGTTATATCACTAGAAATGTGATTCCAGTAAACATATCAGGAATGACTATTTCTTCTGAATACCAGGGCTTTTTGTTAAAATGCTGTTGCAGTACAAATAACAGCAAATGACACCTGTATATGTTATTATGTCTACAGGCTGCTGGCAGTAGTAACATTTTTCTAAAAGGTCTTTTATACCTTCTAGTCAATCGTCTGCAGTGTAAAGACTCTTGTCTTACTTTTTGGCTGATGCCTCCCTGAGCTTAAAGCCTTGTGTTCTCAATCCAGCACTGAAATAGAAAATTTTACACACACACAGGACTTTGCAATTCATGGGAAATAATAAATGTTTTCAAATTTTCCAAAGTCTATGTTATAGAATGGATTAAAGTTCTGTCTTGTTTAATTCCTTTTTTATCAACTAAGTATCTGACCAAGAATCAGTGAATATTATTTTTTAATACTTTCAGTTCCTTGACTGTGCAGTAATCCTCTATCAACAAGGGTTTTTCCACAATGAACTTTTTCAGTCCACAGAAGTGCCTTAATAATCTTTAAGGGGTGATTTGATGTCAATCACCTGTAATCAAAGTGTTTTTTGACTATGCATGTTTACAAAAGATACTGCACTGAGGCTCATAATGGGAAATATTCAATATATTTATGATGTTTATTTTGAATGTTCAAAATATATAAAAATTTCCTCTTTTTTTTTCCCCCAAGCAATTTCTGCCTAACATAACTACCTACATCTGTCAAGCTGTCTCAAAGCAGTTATCAAATGAGGTCAGTTCCATTTTACAGGTGGGAAAAATAGGTGTGTAAAGCAAACTTACTGTCAGTGACAAGAGTCACAGTGTAGTTTGAGGCCAAAAGTAAGTCAGTTACTGAATGATGACAAAACTTCTACACATCTATTTACCTGCATCACTCAAACAAACCTTGCAGGCAACACAAATGATCACAGTCCATCACAATATACATAGTATGACTATTTCTATACATGGGCAAAACCAGCAGACAGGCTCAAGGCCTTTTGCAGTCTTGCAATTATCTAAAAGAAGGGAATATTTTTGGGGGTTAAACAAAGTGAAATACACCTTTTCAGTCTTCCCTAGGCTTGAAAACACTTTCATTTCTCATCTCCTACTGTATGTCTTCATATCTAGCATTATATTGAGGTTTTATTTCCTCCTTTACTTATTTTTCTCTTTCTGTTTTATTCCCGGGCAAACTGATTAGGTCCATATTAGAAATTATGAGAGCACTGAAGGATCTGGCAGTTTTGACAGCACAAACATGGAGCTATATCCCTTAACACATTTTTTTTTTTTTTTAAATTAACTGTGTGACCAATACCTTTGAAATTTGTGCCTATCCATTGTGCACTTTTAGTCACTTTTCTCCCTTTGTCTACCAAATCTTTATCAAAAGCATAACAGAAGATCCTTGAATTACATATCTGAATTAAGGATATTCATTATTACCAGATGTGCGTTAATACTTCATGTTGAACATGCCCCCAAGTTCTAAAAATGCCAAGCACAAGGGAACTATTTGATTGTGCTCAGTCCTGTCTCTTTGTCTTCCATTCTTCTGAATTCTTACTTAAGTAAGAATTATATATGACTCCTGACAAAATTAGTTCAAATCTTGACATTCTGGGTCAGTTTGCATTAGACAATTTGCATTAATATGCAAATATATACACATATTTCAGAATTCTTTCATAAGCTCCATATGCACTATGCATCTCCCTTCTGCAGATTAAAAGATTAACCGAAGTGTTTCACACAAGTATAATGCAGAAAATGCTTCTTCCATTCAGAATTCCCTTTTGTCTCTATTTTTATAGAAGAAATTTAATATTTTTTTCATGAAAAAAACCCGCCAGCCATACTGTGTGACTCAGAATTAAGGCCACCTTCTGTGTCATGCAAAAGTACTTGCTGCAGTACAAAAGAAATTAAACTTAGTTGCAGGCAAACTTAAATCTTTATATATTCTTGAGGATTCACACCGTCTAGAAGAAATTATTTCAGTCTGGTTGCTTCCTGTGTTTTAAATACCTTAAGATAATAGATAAGGTACATTTTGGCATTACCCAGTGAACATTGCTGCAGACCAAAAGCATGGCAGTTTCCTGGCATTGTCTCTGACTCTTTCTGCATTTTTTTTGGTTGTTTTATTCCCAGATCCTCCAAGGCAAGCAGACTATTTGTAATAACAACCAAAATAAAGGTCTTCCCAAACACTATTGTATCCTCCAAAGCATCCCTGTGTTGTTCCGTTTGTTTGCTCTATTTTTCCTTAGGCTATATAATACCAAGTATTAATCAAAAACTTGAAATCATTAGAGGGGAAAAGAGTATGAGATCTCTCTTACTGATGCTAGCGACAGCCTAATGCTAAAACTAAAATGGAGCTACCTATACATTTAGCTAACTTCACCTATCTGTGTGTTGACTGCTTATGAAACCAAACAACGATGTCCATGCTACCGGTCCTCACACATTTACTCACCGTATAACTGGTTGGCTAACACTTCTTTTTCATTCTTCTTCTTCACTGAAGAATCAGAAATAGTTTTCATTTGAAAAATTTTCATTTAACAAATCCTCTACTCTTTCAGACCTCTAAAAATATTTGTTTGATGTTGTGTAACAAGCAAAAGCTAATGAGAAATGAAACAGTAAAAGAAACAGCAATCACTTTGCAATGAATCACGCCAAAACCTTATGAACACAGTTTTAGTTTATGCAAACAATTCTGAGCAATTCTGTTGAGGCAGATCTAAAGACACTAAGTTCCAATCATTTCATTACCAGATAAGTATAGACAGTTCGGAAGATAAGTGCATGAGGTTGGAGAGATCACTTACAGAAGAATTATTTCAAAATTAAATATACATCTGGGATAAATGAGGAACAGCATTTTAGCATATCAAGTGAGAAGAGAGTGGCAACTAAAATAATAACAATAAAAAGCCTCCTTTCAGTGATTTATAGAAACAACAGGTGTTAGACTGAAATTAATAAATACTTCCTTGCAATAAGCTCTCACAGCCAATATAGTCTCCTGTGGGAAATGAAGAGAGTTATTTCTCTTGAACATTTAAAACTAAATCAGGCAAAACTCTGTTGAAAACATGACAAGGAGCAATTATGAATCACCAGACTGATGAACCATATGACATAATACATCTTTTTCCCTAGTTAAATTATATGATTCTGTTACTTAAATTATGTTCTTCCTCATTTATAAGCAGAAGTCTTCCTTGCGATGAGTGCTTTGCTCACAATGAAGATGCCAATCTTTTTTGTCTGAAATGGCAGCTTTTCTCATGAAGGCACATTCTTTCATTTATGTGTTTGGGCTTCACTGTAAATGTTTTTTATCAATCTATTCATTTTGCAAGGCTCAGCAGACATGAATTCACAATGTTGCATCATCCATGTATTGAATAGCAGTCACTGTTAAGCATACTGTTTGACAATCATACTTGCAATGAAAGCAAAACATTAGGTTAGTCCATTTAAATGAGAAATAAAAAATAAACCTTTCTCTTTTTTTTTGTCCTTTTAAAGGTTTTACTAAGTTGTGAAACAGTTATTTATATAATTTGCTAATAACTGTCATACAAGTCATAGAAGCAAAACTTTCATAGCAGCAATCTTTTTTTTTTTTTTCTCACAAAATCTTTATAGTAAGCTACTAATTATTAATTTAATGGAAAATTAAGTCTTGAGTAAAACAGCAAAAGTCCTTCAGAAACTTTCAATAAACTGAGAACAATAGATCAGTGTTTGTTCACTCGAGCCAGAGACTGAGTCCAATTTTTTTGACCCTTCACTTCATAGATAACTTCTAAAATACTGTCAGCTAGCTAAATTAGATCTTTCTCAATAAGAATTAATCTTTCATGACCTTAAATATTTTCAGCACATATTCTACATTTAAATCAGTTGCTCTTTGCTTCCTTTAGAATTACTGAGTAGGAGGAGCCATTTTGGTATGTGATTCATCTAATCTACTTTAGGATCGAAGGGATGATACTTAGCTCTTTTGACTATAAAAATCAAGTAAGGTAATAAGTTCAGGTGTAAAAGTTTATATTGAAAGCTCCTGAAATTAAATGAGAAATCAGAAAATAAATAGTCAGGTGTAACAATGTTCTTGTCATGTCATTTCATAAATCTGAAAAACATGTATCAGGAGTTTAGACTTAGAATGGTAAGTTCAAAGGTGGGAAGGGACCTCAGGAGATCCCTGATCCAACCTCCTGCTCACTGCAGGTCTGCTATGAGATCAGACCTTGTTGCTCAGGACTTTATCTAGTCAGATGTAGAAATCCTCCAAGGCTGGATACCGCATAATTTCTCTGGGCAACCTATTTCACTGCCTGACTGTCCTCATGGGGAAAAAAAATTCTCCTTATAAGTGGTGTGAGCCTCTCATTTAAATTTATACCCTTTGTAACTCATCTTCTTGCCTTACACTGCTGTGACAATCCTGGCTCCATCTCCCCAGTAGCTTCCTTGTAGGTAACAGGGGGATGCTGTTAGGTCTCTTCTCTGAGTTGAACCAGGTCCCCTCCCTCAGATTCTTCTCACAGGGCAAGCACTCCAGCCCTGACCATCCTGGTCTCCTTCTGCTGAACTTGCTCCACTTTACCAATGTCTTTCCTGTAGTGGGGGGCCCAAAACTAGCTCCAGTGTTCTAGATGTGGTCCAATGAGTGCTGAGTAGCGGGATAATCCTTTCCTTTGATCTTCTGCTTGTACTCCTGTTAATACAGCCCTGGATGTTGTTGGCCACATGTGCTGCCAGACCCCACTCCTGGCTAATATTTGTCTTGCTCTCCCCCAAGGTCTCAAAAGCCTTTTCCACAGAATAGTTCCCCAGACAGGCTTTTCCCACACTGTATTGCTGCCAGGGGGTCTTCTTTCCCAGGGGCAAGACTTTGCTTTTGTCCTTGTTGAATTTCATCCATCTATACTGTAGCATCTTAACTTAGAAAAATATTGTGGGGCACTGTGTTGAAAGCCTTGCTTTTCAAGTGACATCTGCTCCGCTCTCCTAATCCACAAATCCAGTCATTTTGTCATATAAGGCAATCAGGTCAGTCTTATCCTTGGCAAATCCATACAAATTGTTCCCAGTCATTTTCTTCTTCATGTACCCCAAAGTGTGTTTGAAGAGGATTTGCTCCATGATTTTTCCAGGTCACAAAGTGTGGCTACAAAGAAGGGAGTAAGAATAAGCAGAAAAATGGAAATTCCTTCTATACAGTTCATACGGATTGAAGTTCACCTCTGTGCAGAACATACAGGTTTATTTAACCTGGCTTTAGATATCTCTAGCTAAGATATCTCACATCTAAGTCTCATCTAGTAACCTTTACAGCCAAGCGTTAGAAATAGAAACTCCAGATGATTGTTTTCTCTGTGATGCCTTAGAATGAGATGAACTGCCCTCCAGAGGTTTCTGTTGCTCTCCATTGAATATAAAAGGACCTTATGTTGTCTGTCCCATTTGGGGTGGGATTCAGCACATAGATTGTCAAATGTATGGTCAATGAAAATTTTAGAAATCAGTATGGCTGTCCTCATGTAGAGGTATATTGACATTTAAGATGCCCTAGGGTATCTGAGATATTCATTACCACCTGTAATGTGGGATTTAGTGGAGTTATTTTTGTATTTGTATGCTTCTCAAGTGGCAGTTGAAAGCCAGACAGAATATGCCAAGATATCTCAAATAACACTAAATAACTGAGGAAACTGAAATAAGCCACTAATCAACAGTTAAGGGGTCCAGAGAGCCGTTAACTTGATCTAATTTGGAGAATCCTATATGCAGACACTGACATTTAAGTTTCTAAAATCTGAAGCTGCATCTGACCCTTAACTTCCTCATGTCAATGTTGAAGCAGATGTATCTCAACTACAGATTCCCTCAGGTCCATTTATATCAGCCTTCTACACTTCTGACCATGACTTATCATTGAAGATAATAGACATCATAAACTGTTCATCTTCAGATAAAGTTCTTCCCCTTACTTCTCCCTCATGCAAAGGACCAAATTGGGACTTATCTGGATCCACTGCATGGGGAAAATTCAAAAAAGGAAGGTGTCATATCTCTAATGGCATGCTCATTTTATTAAGAGAGTATACAACTGTAAAAGTATTTTTTGTCAAATCCTACTTTTATTTGTGCTTATAAGTCCACATTGACTTCAATGGTGAGTGTAAATGTGCAAATGTGAATGTAAATAGCAGTAGTGCCCACATTTATAGTACTAATATAAACTGCAGTCCTCTATGAAAACTTAAAGTAGAAAAGTGCACTCATTCCATACGAACAGCTTGTAACTGTGTGACATCATTGTTTTGAAAAATAAATATTTCATTACCTAAAATGAAAGAAATGCTTTAGTAGATGATAAGATTCAATTAGAACTGATTTTTTTTTATAATAATTTTTAAAATAAATAGCACTAGTGATATTACAGGGAAAGAAAAGCACTTCAAACAGGATCAGTTAAAATCTGTTACATTTGTTTATATATGTTAAAAATAAGATTGTTGTTATCATAGAATAATTAATAATAATAATAATGAGGCAAAAAGGGTGAAACATGAGGGAGTGAATCACTTGAAGTCCTTGATTTTACAAAGGGATGACATCTTGAGAACCCAGCACTTTCCTGGATAGCTAGATTTCCAATCCACATCTGTTCATCAAACAAAATGTTCCAGGGTCTGTTCTCCGGGTTTGAGGGCAAATGGCACAGGGTGGCTCAAATCTATGCATTAAACTCTCTTCCCCATACTTCTCATATTACCTCTTGGTAGTAGTGCCGGGCCTCTGTCGCCCTCTAAACTGAGTTGAAGCATCATCTGTGAGAGTGCTAGCTGGCAAGGAAGAAGCATGCAATGCTGGAGATAAGCAGCATGGATGACTTCAAGTCTGTTCTCAAGCCCATTCCATGACACTCTTTAGCTTATGAGTATAAATATGACTTCTCAGCACTCTGAGATTCCAGTGCATTGATTTGGAGAAAAGAATATCAGTAGGACACAATCAAGAATAATACTTACAATTCACACGAAATTTCTACATCTGGGAGGTTTGTTCTGATTCAGAATTAAAAAATAACTTCTGTAACAATCTTCCCCACAAGAGAAAAGTTATTGTCTGTGCTGCTTTCAGGAACATTGCATGGACATTCACTACAAAAAAGTTTGTCTGGATCGAGTTTCAACATTGGAGTTTAAAGGCATGCTTCAGTATTCATTCTAGCAGAAGGGCCATTATACATTTATATCCTATAGAGTACTGAATTTTAGGTCAGTTACTAGAACTGCTCCCTGAACTTTACAGGGATTCAAAACTGTTAGAAATTGTAGATTTCACATCTTCATCTCATTTTAAAATCATTTTTTTTATAGCTACTCAGTCAAAGATGGTGAGCTACAGAGCATTGAAACATTTCTGACAGAGAAAAAATTATATCTGTTGATGGATAGTTTGACGTTGCTGCATGCTGTGGTGGAAAACAATCGAACTCAGCATACTTGTAGAATCTTGTCTTATGGGATACCACAAGTAATGGTTCAAGGTGCAACTGTGAACCTCATCAAGTCAACGCAAGAAACAGTCACCGCTTTTAATGCTCAAATGCAGTGTATATTTTGTACTAGCAAGTAACTGATCATTTTCTCATGTCTCTCAGTTTATGTTGACATTTTGTTGTCCTTGTTCTCAGAGTCTTATATGCTGCAGTCAGGAATGCTGTTCACATTGCCCTTCATGAATGTCAGATTACCTCTGTAGAAGAACTATTTGTCTTTCTTCTTAAAATATGACAAGAGGGTGAAGACTAGATCATACAAGGAACTAATCCAGTAGGTTTATGTATAGAACCAGAAAAGTCTCAAGCACTCCTCCAGCTGTCTTCTTAATTGCAGTAGCACTAACATTCTCACATGGCCTCCCAGAACATTTCTAAGCAAGCAGCGCACATCTTTGGTAAGTGAAAACACAAATACTTTATCCAGAACAAACCTACTCATTACCTTGAGTACATTATAAAAAAAGAATAACTCTCCATGAAATGTGTCTCAGGCCCAAGAAAGATCCTGGGAGGTCCAGTGAAGACCCAGAATTTTGTAGCAGTTTACATTTGGTTATCAGAGAACTGGGCAGGAACTTAAGTCTTTGACAATCAGGTAGACCTGCTGATGCATTCAAGTGTAGACCCAAGCAATGCTGCTCAAAATCTAACCAAAGAAACCAGAAAGAACTTTCTCTTTAGTTTTGTTTTTGTTTTGTTGGTTTTTTTTAAATAATGCTTTTATACATAATGTAAATTGTGGAGTAGTTAAGAACTATTTGTAACATGCAAAATGTATTGCAGAAGGTAGTGGGATTAAAAGAGTTATATGATGCAGACATGGCCAATAAGTTCCTGAGATATTAATGCACTGCTAGAGCACGTGAGCACCTTTTTTTTTCTTTTTTTTTTTTTCTTTAAGATTAGCCAAAAATTATTTGGCAACATATTTTCAAGTTTATTGAAGACAGCAGAATCAATAAATCATAGGACGTACTGAACAGAGATTTACGGATCAGCATTGCTTGGGCTATGGTGGCCTAGAAAGTGTGCTGATATGACTGATGTGTAAGGAAACTTGTTACCAGAACAGTATCAATCTTTATGAATTTACTTCAACATCATGCAATATATCAAATTATTCTGAATCTTACCTTGAGTAGGCCTGAGTCGCATTTCATATCTATGACAGGCAGTATGGAATGCAGTTCTCCTATATTCCAGATCTCTCTGAAGGAGTTAGTGAGGATGTTGGATAGAGCCCTTAAAGGACTTGAAGAAAACCAGGTAGCATAGGGTGAAATATAAAATTGTTCTCAAATGACTAGTAAAAACACTAGAGACAAATTTCCAGGAGTAGATGGGAAACTTCACAGCGGAAGAAATTCCCCAATGGAATCCCATGAGGATGTCTGTGTGGATTCTTGCATCTAGCATCCTTGCTAAATATGGACACATATGGCAAAATATGTGGATTTTGTCATTTATGACTTTGAAAAGGGACATAAATGACAAAATTCACATATTTTACCAAATGGTAAAGAGTTACTGAAGGATCTTATACTATTGATTCATCAGAAAATAAAATGGAGGCAACATTTTGTGAGGATAATTCTAAAGCAGTTCGTATTGAAAAATGCAATCCTATTTTCCTAAACACACAGTAAGGAGTTCTGAATAGGCTTTTGCCACTGAAAAATGACTTTTTCAAGGTAAATAAAAATGATTTTATGAATATGTCATCTCTATGCTCAAGGTTGACAAAACATAAACAAAGGAAACAATGTTTGGAAAAGAATGACAAACATGGTAGAATAAATATTGTCATGCTACTGTGTGAACTATATGTCTAGGTTGGTGTGCACTATAGTGTGTGCAGTTCTGATCGCCCATCTCAAGTGGGATCCAGAAGATATGAAAAAAGTATAAAAACTAGCAAAGATGACAACAGTTTTGAAATGGTTTATATGAAAACAACAATTAAACAGAGTAGAACTCTTTACCCTGAGCAGAGGTAACAAATGTAGCATTGATAAAAGCCTAAACAAGATGTTGCCATTCATTTTCAGGATTAAAAAAAAAAAGAAAATATTCTCACAGACATACATTACCCTTTTTGCTGCAAAATAACTATATCGTCAAGTTTTATTTTTAAGTGAGCAGAACAAAAATCCCTTATTATAAATACTATATTTCCTGGTATTTTGGGGGGATTTATTTTTGCAATATAGTACAGCACAGTCACACTAAATATTTTTGGGGTTTTTTTATAAAGTTGCTTTCTTAGGAAAAAAAAATACTGTCAGATATACTGCTGCACTGTCTGGTATAGTGATGTAAAACTGTTAAGAATTAATTTGACATCATTTCTTTATTAAGCAGCAATGGACCTTTCAACGTTCAAAGCAGCTTTATCCTTTTCTTACATCACAAAAAGCGAGGTTTGCTTTGTCAGTTCACTGACTATTCATCCCTAAAAAACTGTTTTAATAATAACTTGCTTAAAACAAGAAGCCAAAGATACTTATATTTCTGTTTTGTATAAAACACGTTTCAAATGACAGTCTTATATGACTGTGCCATGTTTTTTGTGGGTTTTTTTTTGTTTTCTTTAAATAAATAGCACATCGAATATTTCAAGTATTTACTAAATTAAAGTTTAATTTAATTTAAGGTAATACAGTTTGTAAAACTGTAAAGAATTGACCATGAGATTCCAATTCAGTGTATAAAAAGCTAAGCAATATTTTCTGGGGGGTGGGCAGTGTGTGTGGAAGTGCTAGCAAAATCAGATGCAATAGGCTTAGACACCAGTGGCACTAAGTACCAGAGAAATAAGAAAGAAAAGCATAAAAACCTAGGGCAAAAGATACAAAACGTGACAGATATTTTTGTCTTGAGAGCCTGCACCCCAAAGCTCTGAGTCACTTCACACAGAATCAAAAGTTCTATAAACATAGATTTCAGATGACATTTTAGAGATATATATAACAAATTTGAAGTAAAAGAGAGATACAGCCTTTTGTCTTGAAATATCTTCTAATCTGGTGAATTTGTGCACACTTCTGAGCTTCCATGATTGGGAAGAGCTTAATCTTGATGTTATGACAGGTTGAGACTTAGGAACTACTTCGTTATGCACAATTTAATTTGTGCGGGGAAAAGACCCAAAAGTGAAGGCTGGAAAGAGAGATATACATTACTAATGTCAGATGCTTTATGTGGACAACCGAAAGACCACAGCCTCAAAGTAGTTTATGATATACATCCATTCTCAAGCTTATTCAAAATACAAATTTTGTAAAGGAAAGTGGATTTGCTGTATCACTAAATATTTTTTCTTCTAAGTCTGTTGACTTCCTAATCACTTCAACTGTTCTTTTGAAGATAATTTTACTGCTTAAGGATTTTCTTTGCTTGTGTAAACACTTTGAGCTGGCTGTGTGTCAGACAGTCTAGCTATGGCAAGCTCAGATGCACAGCTAGGAAAATCAAGCAACACAGAATGACTAAATGCATTACAGAGTATTTCAAAATTGTCTTTCATGCAGATTCAAGCATGTTGCACCTTACATACACTTTCTTTCAAATTTCTATCAGGTGAGGTGCACCACTGACACAGATATTTCAGTGAGCACACAGAAGATTTATGAGGGGCATAAGAGAGCTGCTTTCTGACCCCACACTATAAGGACTGTAAGTCCCTCCCATTAAAATTTCCTCTGAAGTTGTTCTCATGATGAAAACATAAAAAGAAATCTGTTATATTTTTTGCTACTGAAAGTACATTTGGAAGTTATAATGAGTCATTATTCTTCACTTGCAAAAAAGCTTGGCTTGAGTTCACAAAGCTTTTATCTTATGTGTCTTTTACATAGAGCTCATTATTCAAACAAAATACAAAAAAAGGTAGCACAAAATAATTTCCCTCTTCGGGAAGCTCTTCTCAATTGGAAAAGGGAGTAGGATTTGAATTTAAAAAGAGAGCCTGTATTTCTTTTCTGGATTGGTAGCAAATTGACTGTTTTATCATTGACATTTTTCTTTTGATTCCTTTAAAAGACCATTAACAAAAATGGTAGTACAAAGCAGACCGCAGAAGTTATCTAAATAATAACAGAAAAAAAAAACCTGATAGAATAAATTCATTTTTTACTAGTTTGACAAAGACAAAATATGTGGTAGCTGATTTTAGAGACAATAATTATTAAATGTTCTCCTAATTTATGATAGATCTGTATCTCTGTGTTCTTGCTATAATTATTTTTGACAACTTAATATCTTTTTCACTTCCTTTTGAAACTAGAGTCTTAAACAGCTCAATGAAGAAAGGAGCTCTGCTAGACCATGCTATCAAAACAAGAAATATTACTGTGCTTATCTGTTATACACTGAAACGCAAACCAAGAAATGCTTATAACTTGTAGCTTTCTGTATGGTTATACTAAATAAAACCAGGAGGAATAGGATGGTCCTTTGATTATTTGATTATTTAAAAGCATACCTGCATGTTGTCTAGAAATTTCAAATTATTTTTGTTTCCAAGTTCTGATTTTGGTTCTTTCAAAACTACACAAAATCATACTGTGAGATGAAGAATTCAACTTAACCTGTATAAGCCTTTAATGTACATCATCCAAGTTCTACCTCTCTCTCTCTCTGTTGTTTTTTTTTTTCCTTTCATTTTCTAGTTATTCAAGACTATTGATGTTCGGAAGTACATATGACTATGCTGACACAGTGCAAAACGGCTTATCCTTTCTCAAGCAATAAGAAAAATTATTCAAGTAATTACTAGACAAAAAGAGCTAGTGATATCGCCTAGTATTTGTATATCTCTAAGAAAACCAAGAAAAGGCTGGGAAAGCAATTGAATCATTTAACAGCAACATTTAATGTACTGCTTTGGCATGCTTTACAGTGAATCTATTCCCCATAAAACTTCAAATTCTGATGGCTTTACAGATTCTTCAACGGTATCTTTGCAGAAGAAGCTGTACCTAAAGTTCACTAACAGATGCCTTTTGGTAGCACTTTGAATAATTAAAAAGAAATGCATGAACATTTCTCAAATATAGTGGAATACTTCAGAAGACAGTCCATGTCTTCACAATTAAAGGCATGGTAGATAAACCCTTGGTCCTCCAGACAGATAATGTAGAATTTCTTGTGTCTGCATCCATCAGTTAAGGTCCATCAGGGTGTACTGGTCACATTTAATTGCAAAGAACTTTCACAGAGACTTTCTGTACTCTCAGCAACAATCATTATTTCTTTAGCACTTTTTCGGTTAAGAGTAACTGAAAAAATATGAGGATTATGTCACAGCTCACTAGGATAATATTCTCTTTCCAAAGATGTACATTACATGCCCTGAAGTGACATTTAACAGCATGTAGTGGTTCCTAAGGGTACATAGATTGCTAACCTGTAGGGTAAAGGCAATAACTTGGGGCTAAGTTTCTGTATTGTTTATATGGATAGTGCCTGTAGAGTGAACTTGTGTGAGAATGGCAATTTTTGTGTTGTGTTCTTGCTTTAGTCCAAAGGAGAGCTTTTGAGTAAATAAGCATACACTGCAGCTGACCTGGAGATAAGGGCCCAGGAGCAGACGGTAGATTCACATTATCTCATGGTACAGACACACCTAGAATATCTCAAATTACTTTTATGAGAGATTCAAGTACTAAGAAATATAGAGATCCTATCAGTTCCCCTCAAACACTATGAAATTATTTGGAAAACTATTATTTTTACTAGAGTATATTTTCCTGTACTTTTCCAATCGTTAGGCTTCACTTTACAGGAGGATGGTTTCAAAGTATCGTTAGACTAATTGGTGGGTTTAATAATTTATGTCTGAAAGTATTTAAACTTCTGAGATTAATACTCAGCATCACAGAAAGCAAAATCGCTATCCTAATTTCAACATTGTGTTAAGAAAACTCAGCAAAAAAAAATGCGACCTTATATAATGAAATTACATTTTGTTTTTTAAACGTTATGTGAAACATGGTCAAACTTTTACACTACAAGTTTAGACATTATTTAGTGGTTTTATTATGTCAATATTTCCCTTCTGTTTGCTTAAATAAACAGCCATAAGTAATTTCAGCAAGATTCATCATTACCACCTTCATCTAGCAAAGTCAAATTATTATTCACCACAGCAGGTGGTGTAGAGCACGAAAACTTCTGAAGGTTCCCCCTAAAAGATGACAAACGTTCAACACTTCAGCATGCCTTTCAGTCACCTAATCAATTACAGTGCTAGTAACATTACTAAATGTATTTTGAAAATAGAGAAATAGGTATCTCAGAAAGACATGGCAGAAAACATAGTGTTTGAAAAGAGTCTGCTTTTCTCTCCGGTTTAAAAACCATACCTCAAACTGTAAAATGTGAAAATTATAATGCTATTTTTCTGAATTTTAGATCAGCCTGCCTATTATAGATAACACCTGCAAAAGTAGCACAGAACATAAGAAGCTCACAGTGCAGCCTTCAGAATGATTGGAAGGTATACATCAATATTTACTTGTTTAGCTGTTTTGTGTACGTTTTTTGACATGACAAGAACTTCAGATAAGGGCTGTGAGTTATCGTGTACGCTAAATCATATAAAAGTGTTAGGTTGTAGCAGGAAGCTTATACAAACTGCATAGAAAAGGGAAGTGTCAAATACATGAAAAACCTGATTCATTCAACGTTTCCGGTCCATCCCTGAGATCATTCTGGCTTTTCATATCATATGCTTAGGCTATAGCTTCAAGCATATATTTACATGCAATGTGCCAAATGTTGGGTTTTGTGCTGTTTTTTTGTTTTGGTTTTTTTTGTTTGTTTGTTTTGGGTTTTTTTTTTTCCTAAGCACCGTAGTGTAATGGATAGTGTGAAATGACTTGCAGTGATGGATGAAAAAAAGGAGTTGAAACTTAAAATGCTCTGGAGCTCTTAACTGCGCTGTTTGACACCTGCAGCTCCTCAGGATTCTCAGATCAGCAGGGGGGCTCTCAGAGATGTAAGGAACTTCTTCAATGCTTCCCATTTTGGAATGACGAGTCAGGCCGAACAGATATTGCCTCTGTACATCTAATAGACTTGGCAGAAGTACCGCTTACTTGTAACTTGGTGACAGATTTTCTCTGTCTCCCCAAGCTGGAGTAAGCACATCTGAAGGACTAATAACCTATTCCCCTGACAGACTGTCATCTCTGTCTTCACTGATTTTATGGTTAAAAATGGCAATATATAAATCTCTAAGGGAAGCCTTTCTAAAGTTAATTTGTTGAAATAAACTCTTAAAATATTTTTGGATATTAATAATGATCCGCATGCAATATTCACTATAGCTACATCTGTACCGATAAATACAGTGAACCCAGGGGGCACACCCTCCTCTCAATGTCTGGCAGAGGTGAATGCTTTCCAGACACATTTCTCAGGCTTAATCCCTAAAGTCAGATGGTCAAGCTACAGAACATGTGGTCCTGAGTCCTCTCAGCCCTCATGGCGTTCCTGGGACCCTAAGGCATAACCTCTTCAGTTAAAAATGTCTGAAATAATGTAACACATTTCCTTCCCCCCTCCCTGCCTTCCTAGTTTCCTTCCTCACTGCTTACCTGCCTGTCTTTCTGTCCATCTCTTTCCTTCCATCTTTCTTGCTCTTTCTATCTGTTTTTCTTTCCATCTTTCTTCCTTATCTCTCTTGTCTTTCTTCATCTGCCTGACTGCCTGTGCCCTTTTCTTCCTTTCTTCCTTTTCTTCTGTCTTCTGCTCCTCCTTCCCTTCTTTCTGTGCAAGACTATTGCCTGAGAGGTAAAGCATTTGTTTAATGTCCTGGGGCAGTTCCTTAATGTATTTCTAAGAATATGTGGGTAATATTGGAGAGGGGAAAGATCACACACAACATTGAACTTTTTTGATACTGATTTTGGAGGATAATTTTTGGTGTGAAGCATGCCCTCAAAATCTTCTTGGGATTTGTTTTGCCTGGAATTGGTTAGTTCACTACAAAAGAGACAGCAGAAGCAAACATGAATGCAGTATCAATGTATGAAAGTATGAAAGACAATTACAATCAAGTAACTTGATGGTGAATATGTGTCTACAGTCATTCCACCCTAGTTCCTTGTCAATAGAAAATGATGTTATCAAGTGGGGCACACTATTACTCTGCAAATATAGTTTTCTTTTACATGGAACCTGGAACATGGGAAAAGACAAATGGATATGGAAGATGTGGAGTCAGGAAACTAGCAGGGAGTGACAACACTTAATCCCAGATGCTAGGAAGCTCTACGTTTGTTTGGGTTTTTGCACTTCAGATGAGCTTAATGCACAAAATAAGTTTACAAAAATGACATAAAATCTTTTTCTTCCTTCATACCAATATAATACTTGCTACTGAAAAAAGAAGCTGCTGTCTGAGGTAAGTATTTGAGATTTCAGCAGTCATTAGGAGACCCAGAAGGAAGGGTAAACATCACTCCAACATTGCTGGTTAAGCTGCACAGTTTTCTGAATTACTTGATTGGTCTTTTAATGTATCCCTCAGGTAAAGACTGGCTCAAGAAGCTCAGCAGGAAAGATAGTGAAATCTATTCACCCTGGATCATTAAAACTTTGAAACAGTGAATTTTTTTACCCACTCTCAGGCAGGGATTAGAAACTGTATTATTAGTTCTGCAGATGCCAGGCGCTGAAGCTACTGTTCTATTCATACCTTGAAGCTTTCTGTCCCTAAGGATACCTTCTTTACGGAAACTATTGATTTCTGCCATCTGATGTACAGTCACTCACAAAGTATTCTAGTTTTCTGTTTGCCTGCATGACTTCTGTGGAGGGAATAATTGATTTTTGCTTTTTTTTTTGCAATAGGTTTTTAAAATAGTTCTTTAAAACCTTATCCTTCTTCCTCTTTGATGTCAGCAGAAAGAAGAAAAGTGATGAATATAGAAAGGAACTACTTTGTCATTGAATCTATGATGCATGTGAGATGCATACATGCAGATTTTATAGGACTGTTACACAAAGTAGCTGTAGCTCTGAAAAACTGAGTCTATTTTGTGTGGAAAATGTTTGCTATAAAGGAAATTAAAGTTAATAATTTGTAAGTATTCTTTTTATTTTGTTATCATGTAGACTTCATAAAGACATTCTTGTTCTTTCATAAAAAACTACTTACCTTTGTAAGGCATTCTCACTATAAATTTCTACAAGTGAAGTTTTACATCAAGATGCTCATTAGATAAAGCTCAAAACTGTAAGTTTGTATTCAGTTTTAAGTCAGGAATATTGTAAGGGGGTTTTTTTGGTTTTTTTTTTGTTTGTTTTACTCTTTAGAATATCTTTCTAGAACCAGTAATGGACCAGTGACAACACACTTATTCTATTGGCTTTATTATCTCTTGACATAAACTTGCATCACCATCTTCTGAAGAAAGCTCATGTGTACACCTCAACTTATTTTTCTTACCAATATCAATATGAAATTTTATGCAATGATTTATTACTTATTTTCTTACAGACACGTGGATGCATGGATAATTTGCTCTGTGCTAGTTATTTCAATTTATATCTACAGACATGATAGTGTAGCAATATTTTTAGTTACGTGTGAAGAGGAAGGATGAAAATTCAATTGATTCATATTTCAGATTCAAACCCCAAAGATTAATTAGGTAGGCAAATCAAGCTTCTATTGTAGTTATCTCTAAGAGTTCTTTAAAGTAAAAAACAAAGGCTTTTCAGTTACATATTCCAAATATTAAGAATTGTTATTTGTATATTATAAATGTGTCCCTGTCTATCCCTAAAATACTATATTAAACTTGGAAAGGAGTAAAAGTGCCACCAGGAAGTCATCTATTTTTTGGAGATGAGTGCAATTTTAGTCAGACTATTTAGATGAAATATTGTGCTGCAGAAGATTACTGAAATTTACATTACAAGACTCTTTTTCTAATATATCGTTATACTGTAGCACAGATAGTTCACATAAACATGTCATGGACATTATTATTCTTAGTTGGGGTTGAGTTCCAGACTCTGTTAATGGCAACAAGAGTTTTGACATGATTTACAGAGACATGAGTTTTATTTGGGGATTCAGCTATTGCCTGTCTATCTCTCAGCTATGAATATGATCTGAAAAATTCTGTTGGAAAGATGCATATCATTCAGATAATTTTCAGGTTTCTTTACAGAAACTGGGAAATATTAATGTGTTCTGTTCATTTGACATTTTCAACTTCAACTGCAAACAGGGCACTTCCCTAGTCCCACAGACTTTTTTTTTCATACTTATCTGACAGTTGTAATTGGCAATAGAAATACAGAAAAAGATTAGAAAACCCATGAAAGTTCCTCCAAAAATAGGATGAAATACAGTATGGCTAATTTAAGTACAGGCCTTTAGTCCATTAAAAAAATGCTTAACTTGGTTATATAGTCAAAGGGAAGATGCAGGTGGCTTTGATGGCATTTAATGGAAGAACTTGCCTTCTTTCTTACGTATTTTCATTTTGTATCATAGGTTTTAGAGACAGTTAGAGTCAAGTGAAATTGATTTTTAGAACAGAAATTGAGTTAATTGAACTACAAACTTTTAACTACATGGGGCACTGGATTAAGTCTTAAATGTTCCATTTCAAACATTTGTGAGATGTCACAGTGGAAACAGTATAGAAAAGTGCTAGTTTTCTCCTCAGAAAAACAATTTGGTTGTTACGGGCATGCAATATTTTCTTTTTTTTTTTTTTTTTACTCATAATTCATCAATGTTAAAACAGATATAATTTGTACTGTTTGTTTTTAGTGAAATTTTACATTGTTTTGAATCTACTAAAGATATGTCTGAATTTTTGACAGTCGCTACTTTTCAAAAGTCTTCAGAAAAGGATAATAATATCCTGCAAAGCTATGAGTGAAAGAAGTGACTGAATTTATTAAAAATAAAAAAAAGAAATGTGGCAAATCAACTGGAAAAGATAACCCCCCCCCACATGTTTTAAAAAAGAAAGCTAAAGCTATTTACGAAAAGGTAATCAAAAACTCTTCAATGAAATAAGCACTATAGGGAATTCTTCAATCCATGAAGACAACAGTAGCTTAATGTGTTTGTGGATATAAGGACTCTACCGATGAAACTATTGTCTATCTAAAGTTATTTTAGGCTGCAACATATATGTACTTCTTAAAGATCTGGAGTCGTAACACATTTGGATCTATTGGGAAAATGCACAAAGAAACACACACAGAAATAGCTACACTTAACAGAAAAGTTGGCAGATTAGAAAAGTATATAAATGAAAAATGAAAGAGAAGAGGAAAAATGTCAAAATATTGCTTCTCTTCTTTTGTGCTTCAAAAGGGCAAAACTGCAGCTTCTGTCAGGTACCTTTTTCTGTGCTGTGGCATCGTTGATCTCTCTCCGCACTAATCATTAAATGCTGAGGTCATTTGGCCCTAAATGTTCACTGAACCGCAGAAAGACTTTCTTTTCACAGAGTATGTTGAATATCCATGTGTCCTGGTTTGACCCCAAACCACGACACCATGAAAATCAACAGGTTGTTATGTGATGGAGAACAAATTACCTGATGGTCTAAGTTAGATTAAAGACCTGTATACCATTCACCTGTCATGTAAACAGATGAACAGGTATATAGATGGATGGAAAAATAAGTCATCTTACTTGCAGTGAACTTTGTTTAAAGCAGAGTTCCATCATGAATTTTAGGACATGGTCACCCAAAGCACTGTGTGATGAGGGAATAATCACACGAAATGTTTAAATATTTATGTTAACTTTCAGTGTGAGAATATTCACTATTGGAAAAAAGGAGATATGTTAAATCATGAAAGGGCCATAGTATGATGAACCTAATTGAGTTTTCAAAATATTTATTTTCTTCTTAAAATTAAATTGTACTTAATTATAAAATATACAAAATTAATTATAAATTTAATTATAAAATACATCCACCCTTTACTGTGAGAAAGTTATGTCACTTTATTTTGCTTTCTACTAGATAACTTCACTAACACTTTTGCGATTAAAGAGGAAGGGGCATTTTTGACAGCGAGGGTGGTGAAACACTGGAATAGGTTGCCCAAAGATGTGGTAAATGCCCCATAGCTGGAAACACTCAAGGTCAGGCTGGACGGGGCTCTGAGCAACCTGATCTAGTTGAAGATGTCCCCACTGATTGCAGGGAAGGCTGGACTACATGATCTTTAAAGGTTCCTTCCAACCCAAACTATTTTATGATTCTATGATTCTATGTCTCTCAACTGTTCATCTATTTTTGTCTCATTGAATATCAGCTAAAAAAGAAAGAATTAGATATAAAGGAGACATCTCTTTTTCTCAGTTTGTCCTTTGTTCCTGACTTCTTGTATATGTCTTGCGGGCTTAAACTTTAAATTCTTTACACACTGTACTCTGTATACTTAGTGTTTTATTTTCTCGATATTTTGTAGACATTCCGTTCCTACTTTTCTGACTGCAAAATATGTGTGAACACGGAAGAGTTCCTTCCCAGCGGACATTCTACATGGAAGTGGATCTGTGGCACCCTGAATGGAAATACAAGGGAATTTTTCTACTAATAATATGGTTTGTTTTTAGCACAGACAAAAAATGAAAATGAGTATGTTCTTAATCTTAATATGACCTTTTCCTTATGTTGCATTTTTCAAGGCCAATATATAGGGGGTTTTAGGGTGGATATGGCAAGGGGATTGCCTTGTAAGATCTTGTAGATTTGTCATTATATTCCTTTTCTCCCATTCACTGAATTTTCTAGTTGAAAAATTTTTCCATTTTCCTATGACTGGGAAATCTCTGATGCTCCTTCGTGGCATGGAACCAGTATTTTGTTCAAGGCCTTATTGTACCCAAAGGACATAAGATGCTGCTGTTAAAACTCCCCAAAAGATGTTAACTTGAAGCAGTTTAAGAAGTTTTTCACAGTTTTCCAGTACAACAGGAAGGGATGGTGCAATAAGTTCAGCACAAACTACTTAGACTACTTGTCTCTTCAGAATCCTCATTTCTTATTTGTTTCTCTGGAAAAAGTGCAATTTTCTGTTTTCCACTCCATGTCTGTTCCCTCTGTAATGCCAGGGTAGAACAGGTCTTTTCTCCCAAAGGTACAGGAGTGGTAACTGTAATAGATTCACAGAAAGGGAACATAACATGTAACACACAAATGTTAAATTAATGCCCGGTTCTCTAGCTCAGATTTGAGTATAGGTCAGATGATCTTGCTCTAGACTGCTAATAGATCAGAATTCTGTCCTTTGCTCTGGACATACAGATGAAGATATAGAAAGTGGTGTTTTTAAATACCTCAGTAATATGCAAACCAGTTTGCACAGGAGCATTCCAAGTATTTTTTCATAGGGGTCTCAGCACAGGGGGTTGTCCAAGGGTGCTGAAGGGTCCTCAGGAGGTCACCTTGGCCACCACTCTTTTTCCAAGAAAGGTTGACATACAGTGTCACTCTGACAAATTTTGTTTTTAGTCTTGCAGTTTACTAGCTGTTTGTCTTTAAAGAAGTCCTGGCTTATTACCAAAGCTTTGCAAGTTTCTTGCATATCCTTAAAAAGGGATTCATTTAGACACTGTTTAAAGGTTAGGTATCTAGTTCAAACCTGGAAATGTAAGGTCTGTTTAAGTAGGGACAGGAACCTTCCTTTTTCCCATTCTGAAACAGAATTCATTTTTTGGCTAAATACATTTAGATGAGTGAAATGCCATCTTTACCTAAGCATTTTTTCCTCTTGAATGTTGAAAAAATCCAAAGTTAATACACCCTGAGTGCTCTCCAGGTATATTTGAATTTTCTATTATCTTCTAACAGTGAAGAATCAAGTGTCCATGAAGTATAATATATTTGATAGAGCATTATTCCTATTTGAATTGATACTTAACACTACCAAGACCTTTCCCTTGTGTGGTGAAAACCTCTGTTTGATTGTAATTGCCATCTTATCGTGAATAATCATTTCATCCACTCAAAATGCAATTAGAATATTCATACTTGATTAGATATTTGATAAGTACCACTGGCCTAATTTCATATTCTTTAGGACAAAATCCTATAAATCAGACAAAAAGAGTAGATTTAACTAAATTGTATGCAAAATATTTTAAGCTTGTACAAATGTTGAAGTTCTAGATATTAGATTGAATGGTCATAACCAATGATCTTGATATTATTTTTCATCAATTTTTACAGTACCAGTATCAAAAAATTTACGCAAAGAAACTTTTTTCCCTGAGGAGTGGGAGTAAATATAAATAGATCAAGAGACTAAATATTTGCTACCTTTTTGTTATGTGTAATGTGTTATTTAAGATGGAGGTAAAATATGGGGGCTATTTATACACAACTGCAATGGTTATAAGGTATGACCATATATTAATCATAGAATTATCTTTCAGTAATAATTTATACCATATGCTTTACCTTTGTGTTGGGTTTAGGTCAGGACAAAATAAACACAGAATAACTGCCATGCAATAATTGAATCTGTGTGAAGGAGCTTGGATATTTATTGCCACCATGACAGAGTGATTAATAATGCAAAGAACCCTGCAAAATTACAGAAAAGTGACTATCTCTACTTCCCCTTTCCTTGCTGACAGAAGCGGAGAAGCAGGCAACTGAATATGAGAACAGGCAGCTACAGCCAAGAGAACTTGGTCCTGGGAGCTCTCTGAGGTCCTCCACAGTCAAGTGTCCCCCAAAAGTAGAGTCATCGTGCTCTCCTTTGGGCTGGGACTGATGAGTTCTATGAGGTGGAAAGCATCTTCCAGATAGGTTGATCTCTGCTACTTTGTGGATCACTCCCTGCTGCTGCTCACTGATTGGTTGCTGCAAGTTGCTAGGCTAATATTCTTGTATGACTTTTGTTCTTCAATATCTATCGATTCATTTTTTAGCTTCGCTTGGTTTTGGTTTTGGTTTTCCCATAAACACCTTCCTAGTTGTGCTTTATCTAACAGAAGTTATATCTCTAACATAGCAACATATTGAAGGCCTTATTGCTCAAGTGGTGTCAACCCAGTAAGCTAAAATGCCTCATTCTTGTGCCTTAAGGAAATATTGATACTCACTCACCAATGTTCAGCTATCTGACCAAATATCACCTGCAAGTCCATAGTTGCTTGTAGGGCTGCCACACAATTAAATAATTTTAATCCATCTAGTGGACATTCCGGTGCCATCTCTTTCTGCCTCTGGAAATACTTTATCTCTTTGTGTTACATCCTTCCTTCTCAGTATACAATTCTCCCTGTTTCAAATACCTTCCCCTTTCAGATGATTACAGACAGCTCCTAGGCTTTCTGGTCCTCATATGACACATTTTTGATCATGCTTAAAAGCCATGTATGAACAAACCACCTTAAAGAACCTTAAGTTTCCTTATGCAGTTTTGCAGATGTCTGGCAGATGAAGTGCTAGAAATAATATGAAGTCTCACATATTGTAAATAAGCAGATGAGAACAAAAATTAACTATTGTTTAAATTGCTTATTAGCAGCAGAAAAATCTATTTGAATATCCTCTTTTAGAACAAGGTTAGTTTAAACTGACTTCAGTACTGATACGAGCTTTATTTGACTTTGCATTCAAAACAAAAATGATCGTAAACATATGTAAGAGGTAGCTCTTAATTCATAAATATGACTTAACCTTTAAAGGAAATAAAGTTCATTTAAACTTTCAATGAGATGAAACCACATTGGTCAAGACCAGTACAAATATGACTGTTCAGTAGATTTCTCCACAATATAGTTATTTGTGTCAAGTTTAACACTTATTACTGGAGGAAAATACTTTTTTGAAAAGATGTTTTGGTGGGAGGAAAAGATGCTGGGTTCTGGGGTTTTTTTGTTTGATTTGGTTTGTTTTTTTTAAATTCTGATTGAATCATTCATGCCTTTCATAATCATATCAGCTGCAGCTAAACTTTTTCAGGAAAATTATTACTAAATCTATGACAATGTTTCTGTTTAAAACTAATCATATCGAGAAATGGGAATAACCAGTAATATACATTCAGATATGCTACTTATGATAGGGAAACCTGCCTTTAAATCCATAGTTTGCCTCACTCAGAGCCATGACTAGAATATGGGTCTAAATATCGAGGGTATTCCTGTTATATGAAAATACTTCGAAACACCTTATTTTTTTTCACTAAAATACTTTTTTTTTCAATTACAAAAAAATTATCTCAGCATGGAAAAACATTTTCCGTTCAGGTCTGCTTATAATTGATTGATCTAAAGGCTATCACACTTCTGAGCTACCAAATATCCAACCTGCAAAACAGCTGGCATCCACCTTTTCTGGCAGTGTTGTTTATCTAAGAGCTCTTCAAATAAGCCTCACAGCCATCCTAGGCAGATCATTTATTTTTTTTTTTTTTTGGAGATACAGTTCACCATCATCTTTAAACCACTTCACTCCTTCTGTTTAAAAATGTCAGCTGAGATTACTCGTCACATTACATTTCATATGCACTGCAATTCTCATAAGAATATTGTTCCACTGAGAAGAAAGCAATCTCTGGATGTGTTCCTGCAAAATTGCTGTTGTCTGAGGAAAGATGTGTCAGATGGAATATCATAAGAGCTAAAATTAAACTGCAGAAGTTTGGTATCCTTCTTTACTCCCCTTTTCAGTCATAACAGTTCCGGTCCAGAACAGATGAGAACATTTTGTCTTCATCATCTTTTCCTTTAGCTAAGGAAAATGAAATAATTATTCAAAGGATTACAGGAATGTATGCCATAAGTGCTTTTCCATCTTCGTACTTCTGATTGCAGAGAAAATGTAAATCTCTTGTGACCATGGGCAAGTTTTTTGTTAATACTCATTCTGCAAAAGGAAGAAAAAAGAAACAATGTTTATTATTTTGTGTAGTGGATCCTTTGATAAATATGCACATGTAAAATAGCACTAGAGAAACAGAAGCTTGTTGGTGGTGTGTCATGGAAAAACTGGCTGCTCATGGCCTGGATGAGCATACGATCTGCTGGATCAAGCACTGGCTGGATGGACGGTCCCAGAGTGGTGGTCAATGGAGTTAAATACAGCTGGTGGTCAGTCACAAGTGGTGTTCCTCAGCGCTCGGTGTTGGGACCATTTCTGTTTAACATCTTTATTGATGATCTTGATAAGCACATAGAGTGTATCATCAGTAAGTTTGCAGATGACACCAAGTTAAGCAGGAATGTTGATCTGCATGAGGATAGGGAGGCTCTACAGAGAGACTTGGATAGGTTGGATCGATGGGCCAACGCTAATGGAATGAGCTTCAACAAGGCCAAGTGCCAGGTCCTGCACTGGGGCCACAACAACCCCATGCATTGCTACAGGCTTGGGGAAGTGTGGCTGGAGAGCTGCCTGGCAGAAAAGGACCTGGGGGTTCTAAATGACAAGCAGCTGAATATGAGCCAGCAGTGTGCCCAGGTGGCCAAGAAAGCCAATGGCATCCTGGCTTGTATTAGAAACAGTGTGACCAGCAGAAGGAGGGAGGTGATTGTCCCCCTGTACTCAGCACTGGTGAGGCCACACCTTGAGTATTGTGTCCAGTTTTGGGCACCTCAATACGAGAGGTATTGAGGTGCTGGAGTGAGTGCAGAGGAGGGCAACGAAGCTGGTGAAGGGCCTGCAGAATAAATCTCATGAGGAGCGATTGAAGGAGCTGGGACTGTTTAGTTTGAGGAAGAGGAGGCTGAGGGGAGACCTCATCACTCTCTACAACTACTTGAAAGGACATTGTAGAGAGGTTGGTGCTGGTCTCTTCTCACAGGTAATTAGCAATAGAACAAGAGGGAATGGCTTCAAGCTGCAACAGGGCAGGTTTAGACTGGATATTAGGAAAAAATTCTTCCCAGAAAGAGTGGTCAGACACTGGAATAGGCTGCTCAGGGAGGTGGTGGAGTCATCATCCCTGAACGTGTTGAAGAGTCATTTAGATGTGGTTTTGGGGGCTATGGTGTAGGGGAGAACTTTGTAGAGTGGGGTTGATGGTTGGACTCAATGATCCCAAGGGTCTTTTCCAGCCTAAATTATTCTGTGTTTCTATTGCTAATTGAGAGACTGACAATTCACATTGCCTAAAAGTATGAGGTAGTGTTTGTAGTCAATAATGATCTGAGCCCCATTTCAGCTGCATAAACATGGATATTTAGTGCCATCTAAGATGCCATAGAAGATTATCATATAGGACTGGAGAGATGACATATCCTACAGAAGTTGTGTGCTCTGTGGAGTGATGATTACTCCAGTAAGATATACAAAATGGCACTACACACCTCTCAGATGACGAAATGTACATGACTACTGTGAATTGAATAGGATTCCAGATTCCTCTTACTGTATCAAATAGATCTCTATCATTTATAATGCAGCCCTGCTCATTTTAGATTTCATGGACAAATACATCTTCATGTCTGAGTCTTAACCAGAGGGTGATCTAAACTGTATAATTAACTTCAAATATGTAGATTACATGGACACAAAATACTTTGCAACAGAGTAGTATATTCTATGTTTAAATATTAGAGTGTCATCTGAACTTCCTGAAGACTCAAAAAAACCCCAATGGCTCATTAAAGAAAAAAAAAAAAAAAAACACAAACCCCAAACTATAAATATGAGGAACGTGGATAATGAAAAAGAACAGTAATCAGGTTTGCTGTGTAGTTAGTGCCAAGTAGGAGCAATAGGAAATACATCCTGAAAGTCAGGAGACAGCAATGCTATGAAAACATGAATGTCCTGTTAAAATTGCACTAACGAAAGATTTTATTTAAAAATGGAACCATATTACCTCCTTTGTTGAAAAATGGAAAAAAAAAAAATAAATAATATCTGTATAAACAAGAAAGAGAAAATATATTGCAATAAAAAATTGCAGGCTGTTATCTTTTGACTAAAATAAGAAATATGATTTTTAATGAAGACTAAAGCTAGAGAAACTGAATTATTTTGAAAAAGTATTTTTTTCATAAATAGCTAGCAGTGGAAATTTACAAATATTCTTCCAGAGAAGCTTAATTTTTTTCATTATATCTGTGTTCAAAAATAATGAGTTAAAATGCAGTTTATAGATTCTTATTGAACACAGATTTTTTTAAAATTTCTTGTTTTAGAGACCTTGATAGTAAATTTGGTATACCAGTTGGGGTTTCTTTTTTTTTTGTTTTGGTTTTTTAATTACTTTGCTTGTGAAATTATATCTTAATAAATTTAAGTAGGCCCTATCCTAATCATGGTTATACAACTTTTTTGTTCAAGCAGATCTCTCTTTAGCAGGAACTTCATCTAATGCTTGTTGTAATCAATGAACAAAGTCCCGTTAATTTCAACGTGGCTTAAAATGAAGCATTAGAAGACAAAACCCCAACAGTTTTAGCAATTTAACAGGTATCAGTAAGAAAATAAATAGTAAAGCTATAATATGATTCTTCACTTCAAAGAATAATTTCATTTTATCCCTGGCTCTGACTTATATATGGAACCTACACTGGCTAAAATAAAAATTACAGAGGATTACTAACTGATAAGATTTCTGTGACATAGTTTAGCTGTACATTTTTACTTACCTTGTGAAAAAAAAAGGAAAAATAAATCAACAGATCTCTACTTCTAAGCATTTCTGTTAAGCTAGTTCTCCATAAATATCCCTTAATTTTACTAATGTTAAAGAGTTTCAGAGTGCTACTTACCTCATGATTCTTCACTGTGGATTCCCCCTGGGTGAATATAATATGAACTTCAGGCTCCCATTACTTTCCTAGGTATTGATTATCAATTTCTGATGAGTAAGTTTATTGTATAGATATAGGCTAGTCCTGAACTAAATTGTACAATTATACGTGACCTTTCTACCATTTCTGGGTTCTTCATCTTTGACCTTCCAGCAAACTTTCCCCTCTCTTTTCTACCTACAATCTGCTTATTACTGTGCAACTGCCTATTTGGTTTTACCGTATTCTTAGCCGTGTTCCTTATATACATCCGTAGTGAGGTTATGAGCAATTTGGCAACATCGAAACTGAGTACAGAAAATGATCCTGGTCCATAGCAGCTCCTGAGTTCTGCCCAGAAATTTTCAGTGAAAATGTTAGTTGTTCCAGTCCAAAACCATGCTAAGGTTCGTTCCATTTTTGCCCAAAATATAGGTGATGGAATTACATTTCCTAGAAATGTTCCCCTGCTCTGCTAATGTACTTATGTAGCCTGCCTAAGCCTGAAAGAACAGGCTTATATTTTATTATTTGCTTGTGTGTTTGGCAGATGCTGATGACCAGAGTCCAGTTACTTGGATGGATGGCATGTATGGCGGTTTGTAAAAGCTTTTTCAGTGGCACATACACGGAGGGCAAAATAGGAGAAAGGGTATTTTTTCTTCAGATAAAAGGATTATCATATATTTGGGATTAGTCCTTTAAAAGCAGAACCTGTAACTAATTTCTGCTAGTTATCTGATTATATTATCTCTCCCACAGTACCAGTATTATATCATCATGTAGTATTAGCCCAGAGGATCCCAGAATTCAAGAAGTCTGTTCTGAAAGCACTAGCTGAAAGAAAAGGTTATTAATTCTTTCCTGTCTCTGAGCACCAATGTTGCTCTTAATGCGTGGAGGAGAGTGTCAGATGTCAACCTATGATAGCTTGTATCTTGAGTGGCAAGAGAAACAGATAACTGAAGGGGTTATTCACACTATCTGCTTTGGGCTACTTTAAACATGTAACTGAGATGTGATTGAGATTTGGAAGTTAGTTCCTAATTCCCTATGTAGCTGATAGTGTGAAAGAGAAGTACCAACAGAGGTATCAGAATACTACAACTGGATGATTAAAACTAGATGGTATGAACCTTATAATCTCTAATACAAGACAGTAAAAGCCAGTAACTTCTAAACTCAGTGTGAAAGGGAAAAAAATTTCTACCAACTTTTAAATACATCAGTCATGTTATATAAGTCATCCTAACCACTCAAAATACGTTTTTGCTTGCAAAACAGATTTGATACTGACCACTGGTGCAAAAGAAGTGCGTTAGAGAGATGCGAATAATGAGAAGAGGTATTAATTCAAACTGAAAGTACTGGTGTCTGTTGCATGGGTATATTCAATGGAGAGGCAGAAAATAAACTGGAGTGAGAGTACTGAAGGTGATTTTTCATTTAGTAATACTGGTCAAAGACCTACAGCTTTTGTACCTTTGCTTTTTCTGGAAAAAGAGGAAATCCGTGGAACCACCGCCAAGTGACGTCAAAGAAAAATCATATAGGACTAAATTATAATTAAACAATGTATTTTATTGTATTGAAATATAGGGGATTTCTGGGTGCTTATCCTCTCCAGAAACAGGACTGTAGGATAAGAAATGGTAACACTTCCCCGCTCATTTTGAGTTGGTCGCTCAGAGGTTTTAGGATGACGCTAGTTTTATCTTGGCAAAGACGACCAGACTACAGTAAAATATGACCATATCCCTTTCCGGCACTGAGAGCTACCTTATGAGGAATTATGATCCAAAACATATTTTTACTGGTTGAGGTATTTGAATATACATTTCAGAATTAGTCCTATTATTCAGAAATAAATTGGGGAACGGTTCTTGGAGTTCCCCAAAAGATTTTTAACATTTCCTTCATAACAGAAAAACTTATCATCAGGGATATCGGGAAGGACAAAAGACTGCTGAATCATCTGGGACTTATGAAGAAGTGAAGTAAGAAACTTTTTTTAATTATTTTTTTTTTATCAGGTATCTAGAAATGTCTTTATGAAGCACAACTATTAGAGATGATATTTTCTTTACTACAGTTGTCTTTTCTATACATACTCAACCCACAGTGAAAATAAAAGAACACAAACCACAATTTGATTGTGTTCTAAATTTAAATTATTTCCACAAAATACTTCTTTACAAGTATTACTGAAATATTGTTTCTAAGAATATTACTTCAAATCAAGCATATCCATGCTCCAGTGATCTTATGGAAAAGAGTTTCCAAAATGTTAAATGACCATTTAACAAAGCTGAAAAATATTTTTTTAATAGAGTCTAATTGTGCTGAACCCACTCTAACAGACTCATGTCTCTCTTGTGCTGGAGACGCCAAAACAGGATGCAGTACTCCAGATGAGGTCTCACAAGAGAGGAGTAGTGGGGGAGGATCACCTCCCTCGACCTGCTGGCCGCACCTCTTCTATGCAGCCCAGGATACAATTGGTTTTCTGGGTTGCAAGAGCACATTGCTGGCTAATGTGCTATTTTTCATCCACGAGTATCCCCAAGTCCTTCTCCCCAGGGCTACCCTCAGTCAATTCATCATCCAGACTATATTGTTACTGGGAATTGCCCCAACCCATGTGTAGGACCTTATATTTGACCCTGTTGAATTTCATGATGCTCACATGGGCCCACTCCTCAAGCCTGTCAAGGTCCCTCTAGATGGCATCCCTTTCCTCTAGTGAATCAACTGCACCACTCAGCTTGGTGTCATCTGCAAATCTGCTGACAGTGCACTTAATCCCACTATGTCCTTGATAAAGATATTAAACAGTACTGGTCCCAGTCTGGACCCTTGAGAAACACCACTCATTACTGGTTTCCACCTGGACATTGAGCTATTCACTATAACACTTTGGACACATCCACCTATCCAGTTTCTTATCCATGCAAAAGTCCATCCATCAAAACCATATGTCTCCAACTTAGAAGCAAGAATGTTTTGGGAGACTGTACCACAGGCTTTACAGAAGTCCAGGTAGATGACATCTGAAGTTCTTCCCTTGTCCACTGATGCAGTTACTCCACCAAATGCCACCACATTTTGCCCTTTGTGAAGCCATGTTGGCTGTCTCTAATAACCTCCCTGTCTTGCATACGTTTTTACATGTCTTCCAGGAGGATCTGTTCCATGATCTTACTGGGAACAGAGGTGAGGTTGACTGGTCAGTAGTTCCCAGAGTCTTCCTTTTTTACCTTTTTTTAAGAAGGGTGTGACGCTTCTCTTTTTCCAGTCACTGGGGACTTCGCCTGACTGCCATGACTTTTCAAATATCATGAAGAGTGGTTCAGCAACTGCATCAACAAATTCCCTCAGGACCCTGGGATGCAACTCATTGGGTCCCAGGGACTTGTGTATCTTCAGGTTCCTCAGATGGTCTTGAACCTGATCTTCTCTTATGGTGGGAGAGACTTAATTCCCACAATTTTTGTCTTGAGGTTCAAGCACTTGAGAGATGTGGTAAGAGAGATTATCATTGCAAACTGAGGCAAAAATGTTGTTGAGCGCCTCAGCCTTCTCCGTGTTGGTTGTCATTTATTCTCCTGTTTTATTTACCAGGGGGGAATATATTTTCTTTAATCTTCCTTTCCTGGCCAACAAACCTGTAGAAGCCCTTCTTATTGTTCTTCGCATCCCTTGCCAAATTCAACTCCAACTGTGCCTTACTTTCCTAATCCCTTCCCTACACATCCGGGCAGTGTCCCCATATTCCTCCCAGAATACATCTCTCTGTGCAATTCCTTCTTACACTTCAGTTTGATCAAGAGGTTTTTACTCAGCCATGTTGATCTCCTGCCTCCCTTGCCCAGTTTCTTACAAGTGGGAATCAAGAATTTTTGCGCTCCAAGAATAATATCCTTAAAGAGCTGACAGCTCTGTTCAGCTCATATTCCAGTGAACAGAATAAACAAGATACACTGTTAAAATAACACACACACAAGATGACAAGGCTGTTCTATTTTCTTTCAAGGTTATTTTTTTTTACATAGACATCCTGTTCTTTGTTCAGAACTCAATAGATTTTTTATTATTTTTTTTTAACAGAGTACATCGGGATTAATCTTCTGACGTGCCTTCAAATCCAGTAATAATACCAATAAATCCCCTTGGATTGCTTTGGAAATTTAGTTCCTAACCTTATGTCATTAAAAATTGAGCTGTGAAATAGCTGGCATCTGAATTGCAGTCAAATAATCATATTTTACAAGTTTATGGTATTACAAGATATATATCCAAAACCCTCACATTGCTCCAAGGTTTTCATTTCTCCTCTCAAAGTATAAAGGAAGTGAATTTGAATTAAACTGAAATGCAAGATTTTTCTTCATTTACTGAGCAAGCCTGGTCTGATGACACCTGTCACTCCAAAACCTAAAGTATTCTATTAAAGTATGCTGTTAGAAGCAAACAACCTAGCAAACAAAATAAATTTTATACAAAAGACTCTTCATATAAGTTAGATGATGCTAGTGATGAAAAAAGTGTATTTACAGAGTTTTTGGTAGGCATTGCCTAGTAACTAAAGAAACATCTGATTCAGTTGCTAAGATTTTTGAGCATCTGATTTTAAAGAAAATATCTTTTATTTTATTTTTCTGACATACTATTTAATATCAAGACCTATTAATGTTTTGTGTTTTAAAACTATTACTTTTTTATGGCATTCTGTTCTCTGAAGATATAACACATCTTTTACAATAAAGAATACAGATTTGCATGTAATTATTTGACATTGGGCGTATGTGCCATTTTACCTCATAATCATTACTACAGTAAAATAAAATAATAAAGAAATCCAGGTGCCACCAGCAGGGACAACTCTTTTGTACTCTAGAAGGAATATTGCAACATTAAAATATACTACTCTCAAATACATTTTAGCACAGATGGGTTTTGACTGCTAAGATATTCTGCTATCTTCATTTGAAAGACTTCTCGAAATATAGAGAATATTGAATTAAAATGAGCTGAGTGCATTCTGCATGTGACATCTCCACAGAAATGGAAATAACTAATTATTTGTTTGAGTGAATTAATTATGCTTGACAGGAACAACCGATAATAATACATTTCATTTCCAAATTCATCTAGTAAATAAGGCTAATATTACCTTCCTTAGTAACAAAGCAAAACATTTAATATGTTTGGTTTAGGATTCATCACTAGTGAGCCTAGACGAAGATAACTTCTACACTTAAAAGCCTGAAGAATAATTGTAGAAAAGCTTGACACATGATCCTACTAAAACATTGAAAATATAAAAGCTATGATAGCAATTGAACACAGTATTTTCACAGGAAAATTTGGTTTTCCAGATTATATTTCTCCATAATGTACTTTGATATTTGATTATCGTAAATGAAAAATGAATGCCCAACAGAAGTGGAAACATTTCTATTTACTGCATTGTATATTAATTCAATGAAAGTGTTTTGTCACAGGACTTCATTTGCACTGCTTCAGTTGGGGATATAAGAGTCTGTATCTGTTGCAGGAAATACATTAGTAACTCAAAAACATTTTTATCTTCAATTTATGGCTCTTTTACTCTACTAAAATACATTCCAAATACTATCGTACTGTCTATATGCCCTACTTGCCTCTGTGGATTGTAGTAGCTGTTGCTGTCTAGCTTGACATCACTTCTAACTTATTGGCCTAATTATGCAGATTCAGAGAGCAATGTTTGTGTAAATTCTTAAGGACTGACAGAATCCAATGGACTGCAGGACTTGAGGGAGTTGTCCTTCCTGTTGTGCTACCATGCACATACGTGCACACACATACGCCTTCTATAGACACAGTCAACTGCCCCTAGATTAGCAAATACCAGTGCCTTTACTGACAGCAAACACCTGGACATCACTGACAGAAGTGTGAACAACAGAAATGGCCTCATCCTGCTCTTATTTGCTGCCTGGTCAGAGCCTGCTAGAAGATCTCACCACCCCCCAAAGCACATACACAAGCATGGGTCTGGCCAGTGTCTGGCTGGGCCCCCTGGTCTGTACCTCCAGTATCCAGGCCTCAGACCCCTGGTCTGTGGGCCATGGAGATATGGCCTGTCTGATAACTCAGGCACCTCAGCTTCAGGAGAATCAGTCCTCTCTTGTACATCTGTGCCAGCAAACATGTGGCATCAATTCATACTTCTGGTGAAGCAAGGAGACAGTTGCTCATTTATCAACATTGTAGACCAAGTTCAAATGCAGGAAGAATAATTTGATCTCAGAAAAGTTCCTCAAGTGGCTCCCAATTCTAATTCTCTGCTATCTATAACCATTCTGTAAATCAGAGAGGCCCATAAGCTGCTGGAGGAATCTCACTATAGATGCAAATATCTGACTAGAAATCCACTTGACTGCCCTAATGGCTATTCAGACTTATACTCTTCTGTCAGCATTGCTCGAGATGGTGAACTTTGGTGATATTGGTGAGCTACAGCCTGGCTTGTATGCAAGGTTACTAGAGGGTTTAGTTCTTGTGTGTGGCAATATGCAATTTCATCGCGCTTCGTTCTTTCAAAATCTCCTCTCACTCACAGGTCATGCTTTCATTTAAAGCTATGCAGTCATGCTGCCTCTAACAATATTATCTTCACCTGCCATATCCTTTTCCCTCCCCTTTCTGTTTCACTTGTTGCCTGTTGTAATCAGCTGTCTCACTGGCAGAAAGGATAGCAGAAGAGGTTAAATGCAGACTGTGCACTTGAGCTCCTTCTCCGTCTGCCTGCACTGCAAACATGATGGGGAAAATCGTAGTAAGGCTGACTGCACAAATAAACCATGTCCATTTATTGCATATTTCAAATCATGCAACTTTGTTATTTTGCGACTTGCTTTTGAGTGGGCTTGTAAAAGAAGAGGGGTTTTTTTTGTTGTTGTTCTTTTTTCCTAAGTGCTCTGTACTTCAGTCGACATAACAGATCCCTGCTAAGGGGTTAGCTGGTTCTGACTCCTCCCACGAATAAGAGAGAGCACTTCTGAAGACACACTGTTAATAAAAACATGTTTTGCCCCCCACCAGTAGCAGCCTACATATATTAAAGCCAGCTACTTAAAAAAAGCGATAGCTATATCTTAGCTGTACCCTAGGGGACTGATATTTCCAATGGAGCTGTATCTTCAAAATACTGAATTCCAAAATTTCAGTTCAGGATTTTTGAATAGACTTGATGCTTTCCAGAGATCACTTTTCCCATCACAAATATTAGAGATCATATTACTGTAGATACAGTGAGGTTCCATAGGAATAAAATATGATCAAAGATCTTTTTCTAGCTTTTGTAGTTCTCTTCTGTGGCAGATAAAGGTTAAATGTGAACTGAACATTTGGTTTGCCTGAGGCAAGCTTATGAACACAGCTCCACTCTTTTTGCAGCTTATATTGTCTTCTGTTTGGATTTGATAACTCTTCAAAATAAGCCTAGGTTCCCTTCTCTAGTCTAACTGTCAGCTTCAGTAGTGATCCCCTCTGAACTGATTTTTTTCAGCAAAATGATATGGTGTGATTGCACAAAACTGCACGTTCTTGGAAGAAATAATGAGGGTGTGCTTCAAAGAAAAAAAGTAAATTCAAAATTAGAAATAATTTATTTTGCATTCAGTCTGTTAGTATTTAGACTCTAATAATTCTACTTTAGTAACAGGAAAAAAATCATAATCTTCCATATTAATTATTATGTCATTATACAGAGTATTTTTTTTTTTTCTCCTTGGTACAGAATAGAAGAAAAGATTGTCAAGGGCTTTTTTGTCTGTCTAGAGCTTAAGTTTCTTTGCATCAAACTTTACACTAATGTATTTCAAATGTATAGTAAATCCTCACCCTTGTATGGAATGCAATATATCTTTTAAAGGTTTTAACCTGGCTATATTTTCAGCGTGATTTCCAGTGCAAGCTGAGCCAGGAACAGTTTTAACTAATTGATGCTGCTGAAGATCTGGATCACTGATCACAAGAGGGTTTTTTTGCTTTGTTTTGGGGGATGTTTTTGCAAGGTGAAGAGACATGGGAGGGTGCTCAATTTTATAAAAGAACAAAGAAAGGAAAAATTATTTGAGGCAAAAAAGCATCTCTGGAGGCATGTCCTGTGTGAGGCTTTTCTTTGTATTATTAAAATGCTGCATATATAGATATATATACAAACATATATATATGTGTATGTGTGTATATATATATATTATATATATAGCCATAGGTACTTAAATTGCAACCTTTTTCATTAGAGAATTATGTCTCAATACAGAAATATTTGATTCATGATATAAACAGAAATGCTAGAAGAAATAAATCCACCATCTTTTGCTTTACTGATATGTGTGGTTTATCAGCCTCACCATAGTTCACTTGCAACATGTAAACTGAACCATGTATATACTCAACCAACATGATGCAACTGGTGAATTAAAAATAATATTACAGAATATACAGGATAGGATGTTATATTCTGTTTTATTTTAAAGTGCTAAGGAAAAAAGATAGTAGCTTTGCAAGATGATACCTTCTGAAATATATTTAAATCAATATAATCTAAAAATTACTGTGAAGTGTACTTTATTATATTTAGTGTCACTGTTTTACAGAATGTTTGCATAGAAATAGTAAGCTTAAGTGATATAAGAAATAAAAGTCTAGCCTTCTGAAACATGGATTGCAATATATCTTGTTAAGGTTGTTCACCCACTACTTTTACAGATAAATTTTGATGAGGAGACGAAGGAGGAAACTTTTAGTCACGACAGTGAAACCCACTGAGCTTTTATGGGCTTCACTATCTTAGAGACTATTTAATTGAAAATTCTACCAATAAGTATATAGAAATGAGTTGAAAAGGAAAAATATCCAGAAAGACCAAATGCACTGAAAATACACCAAATTCTTCCAGTCAGAATAATCTTGCTTTACAAATCCCTGGAAAAAAATCAGTGGCAATTCAGACTTTAGAGAATTTAAGCCTGCCTGTGGTAGACTTCCCTTTCTCAGTAATGTTCACAGGCCCTTTAGAAGTCGTTGGTAAACCCCTGATAATCCACAACTGCAAGTTTGTAAGCCACTGCACAGAGGTATGAAATGAGATAGCATATCCTTTTACACCATACTTTAATATGGGCTAGTACAGCAAGTCTCTTCTACCCTCAGCCTTTCTTGCTGCATACATCACTGGTTTTCCCTGACAGACTGTTGATTTCCACACAAACAACAACAGAAAAAATATTGGAGCTTTACAGTTTGCTAAGGCATTTCTAAAAATGTCATATATGTGTGATTTATAAATGTCTGTATCTTTAGATATATATAAATAAGACATACCTACAATTTCTATGGCTACTCTTTGCATTTTAATAACAGTAATAATAATATCTATTATTACTATTATTTTGAAAAAGTAAGAACTCCATTATTAAATGAAGATAAAATCCCGATCAGAATTAGATAGCTATGAAAATGAATTCTAACAATGGCAAAAAGTTATTTGCGAATTTAATCACTATGTTTCCAAAGCTATGAAGAAATCTTACAAGTATTAGTATTTTTTTCCCCAATTATTTTATAAAATTTGAAATACTTGAGAAAATAAAACCTTGGGTTTATATGTGATAGCCTGCTAATGTGCATTTCCAATTTACTGCAGGTGCAAAGAAGATGTATAGATTAGCCAAGAACTATCCTGAGATATACACATGGTATATATTTCAGTAAAAACAAACAAAGAAACAGGCAAGTAAACAAACAAAAATTGCCTATCCAAACAAACTAAAGAAACAAGAGATAAAGAAAAAAAAAATCAGTCTGATAATAAGCAAAAAATAGAAACACTCTCCAGTTTTGAAATGTTTACAAAATACCAGAAGTAACATAAGGCCGTAGTTTTGTTGCAGATTGTATACAAGGTTTTAGAAGCATGTTAAATAAACATTAAATTACTTTGTAAAGTTCTTAAGAGATATGAAATGCCAAAATTAATGTTAAATGTGAAAGTCTGTGAAATTTTAATTCACTGTTTTACTATCTTCATGGTTTTCCATTAAAATGCACTTTTCTTAGTTAATTGACTATATATCTTCACACAGATCCTAACACATTCAGAGCAGATGGAAGTGCAGTGTTTACTTAAAAATTAGCAATTAATTATTTTCTTCTTGTCACATTGATTAATGTTTAACATAATTTCATAGAAATTTTTTTCAGTCCCTATTTCCCATAGAGAATGTTGAAGAACTAAGTGGCAAATTCTGTTCCGAGTTTTTCTGTGTCCTTCATCATCATATGGTTAGAATATATTAACATTTCTCAACCACACTTATGTATCCTCTTGAAATAGCATTATTCTCATTTTACAGAGTGGAAACTGATCTGCAGAAAGAACTGAGACCAGCTTTGTTCTGTCTCCTGTAGTCCCTCCCATCAACTATTCATACACATTGGTAAGACCCTCCCTGAGCCTTCTCCAGGATAAACAGCTCCAGCTCTTTCCGCCCCTCCTCATGTGGCAAATGCTCCAACCCCTAATGATCTTAGTGTCCCTTTGCTGGATCTGCTCCAATGTGTACATTTCCCTTGCACTGGATAGCCCAGACCTGGACTGAGCACTCCAGATGTGTCTGACTAGGGCAGAAGGATCATTTCTGTCATCTTGTTGGTAATGCTTTTCCTTATGCAGCCCAGGATACTGTTGGTCTTGTGTGTTGCAGGGGCACTGCTGATGACTTATGTCCTTATGATCTTGGCCCTTCCAGCATCAAGTAACATCAGGATCCCATGGATAACAACCTCCTCTATTCTGTAAGGACAACCTTCAAGAAAGAAAAAAGAAAAAGCCCACCAGTCTGGTCCACTGGCAACTCCAGAAAAACAGTTGAGAAACACAGTGCCCTATTTCATGTAGAATCACTTTCTTTCCTAAGTAAATTGTGGTTGTTTGTGCATGACAAGATGTAGCTTATCACCCTAATTATAGATTATATCTTTTGATATTTGCATGCACAGAGCTCAGCTTTGAATTTTCAACAAGTTCTACTAAAAAATAAAATTACTATTTCTTAAAACTAGCATTTCTAGCAACTGAAAAGTTTGAAAGAATGATTTTGAAACATTTCATGTGGAACACAAAAGGTAAGTAAAGCCTAGGCTGAAATCATTTGTGCTTATGACAGAGTAGCTGTATGTAATGTGTGAATTTGGTTTCTGTGGATCTACAAGGGCTGTTTGTCTGGGCTGTTGGTCGGCTATGACTGCTGCATCAACAAGTGTCTTTTACTGATTCTTTAGTATGGGATTGGGACATTGCCTGTTCCAAGCTCTAATTCTCTGGTGGGTCTCGTCTGTACTTTGATCCTCTGAATATCCAAACCAAGAAAATCTTGTAATGCTGGAAGACAAGCTGCTCTGTTTACCCATCCGTTTCCTTGCAGTGAAAATCAGGGTGAAGAGTAACCACACCCTTCTCCTTTATTATGTGAGGAGGAAGTGAGTTTTTGAACTCCAGGTACTAGGAAGTGCTCCACAGCCCTAAGTTTCACAGTACTGATATCTTTATATCACCTTAAGAAAGTATCTAACTTGTTTTCAATTCAGTTGTTCCTTTTGTAGCATGGACAAAAGATGGGTATATTATTCTCAACCTCATTTATCTTTGCTTAAAAAAAGGTTTAGCGTTTTGCTGGCTTTCCCATTTCCTTCAGTCCCCATGGATGGAAAAAGAAGGTGTTGGAATATAAATAGTCCATAACATATTGAACTATGCAGCAATTTTTCAATGTTTTAAGTGGACTTTGAGCATGCTAGAAACTGTCTTAAATTTAACAATACTCGAGAAAAATAATTCATTATAGGATTGCTAGATAACAGTGTCATCCATGTACATAATCACGTGACATTAACTCCTGAAAGCTAATTGTGGTCTGAGTGATGTATATGGTGAGTGTTTACAAACATACATCTGCCATTTAGTCAAATTTTCAGGTACAAAACACAACCAACCAAATAAAAAACCCTGCCATGAATACTATTTTATTCTAAATAAATGATTTTTTTTAATATAGTATCAGTCTGTATATAGGGGGATAATACCATAATATTGCTGCTTAACAAATAAAACTGTTATTTTTAGTTGCATCTGTCAAGGTGGAGATAAAGTTTCCCTTTTAGGGAATTTTCTGCCAAAAGGCATTTTCTGCCTTTTGGGACTTCAGTATTTGTGAAGAGCTCATTTATATTAGAGAAACTTTGAAGTTGTATAGCTGAAATGATTTTTTTTCTTTTAGTGTGTGACTCTCAAAGTATCTCCTTCAAACAGACCTGAGGTATGGGTGTGGGTGTATTCCTCTGTGATCTATCTTTTCCGGTTGCTATGTCTGAAAGCTTTGATGCACCATCTATTGGGAAATCCTCACACTAATCAAACTGCGCTCTGGAATGCTGACTTATTTTTTTGGTGTTTGTTTAATAGGAATTTGAAAAAATTTAATAATGACAGAAAAGTGATAATTTTGGAAATGTAATCAATTAAGAAAATTCTTACCAAATTAACCTTGTTAAAATTTTCAAGATTCTTTGAAAAGATTTTATAATACTTATTATATTATGATGAAGAGGAAAAAGAGCAAACACCTAAAAATCTAGCAAAATAACTTTTTCTTAATAAATACCAGCCCCAAAATTACAGGAACGTAAAATGAGAAAATTGCATGCAAATATTTATCTACAATTCTGTTTATTAATAAGCATGAATGGTTCATTTTCAGCATGACTCAAAGACAAGTGATCATAGAACCATGGAATCACAGAATCATAGAATGGTTTGGGTTGGAAAGGACCTTTAAAGACCATCAAGTCCAACTGCCCCTGCCATGGCCAGGGACATCTTTCACTAGATCTGGTTGCTCAAAGCCCCATCCAATTTGACCTTGAACACTTCCAGGGATGGGGCATCCACAGCTTCTCTGGGTGACCTGTTCCAGTGTCTCGCCACCCTCATAGTAAAGCATTTCTTCCTTACGTCTATTCTAAATCTACCCTCTTTTAGTTTAAAACCATTTCCCCTGTCCGATCACTACAGGCCCTGGTACAAAGTAACATCAGTATCCCATGGACAACAACCCCCTTTATTCTGTGAGTACAACCTTCAAGAAAAAATCCCAAACACCAGTCCAGTCCACTGATTACTCAGGAAAAGTAGTTGAGAAACCTAGTGCTATATTTAGAATAGAATAGAATAGAATAGAATAGAATAGAATAGAATAGAATAGAATAGAATAATATCAGTTGGAAGGGACCTACAACAATCATGTAGTCCAACTTCCTAACCAATTCAGGTTTGACCAAGTTAAAGCATATTATTAAGGGCATTGTCCAAATGTCCCTTAAACACTGGAAGGCATGGGGCATCAACTGCCTCTCTAGGAAGCCTGTTACAGGGTTTGAGAACCCTCTCAGTAAGGTAATGCTTCCTAATGTCCAGTCTAAACTCCCCTGACACAGGACTGAACTGTTCCCACGTGTCCTATCACTGGGTACTAGAGAGAAGAGATCCATTTCCCTTCCTCAGGAAGCTGTAGGGAGCAATGAGGTCACCCCTCAGCCTCCTTTTCTCCAAACTAGTCAAGTCCAAAGTCCTTAACTGCTCCTCACAGAACATGCCTTCCAGCCCTTTCACCAGTTTTGTTGCCCTCCCCTGGACACATTTGAGTCCTTCACATCAGGCCCAGAACTGGACATGGTACTCAAGGTGAGGCCGCACCAACGCTGAATAACACAGGATAATCACCTCTTTTGACTGCCTGACTTACACTGTGCTGGATGCACCTCAGGATGTGGCTTGCCCTCTTGGCTGCCAGGGCACGCCATCATTCATATTGAGCTTGCTGTCAACCAGCACCCCCAGATCCCTTTCTGCAGGGCTGCTCTCCAGCCACTCCTCTTCCAATTTATACTTGTGCCCGACATTACTCCTTTCTAGGTGCAGAATCTGGCATTTTGACTTCATAAATTTCATCCCATTAATCATAGCCCAATGTTCCAATCTATTTGCATCCCTCTGCATGTCCCTCAAGAGAGTTAACAGCACCTCCCAGTTTGGTATCATCAGCAAACTTGCTCATTGTACATTCAGCTCCTGCATTCATATTTCATGTGGAGTCACATGAAAACATGAAAAACGGTTTCCCATTATAAGGAGTTTTTAATAAATTGGAGAAATAGTTTCTATACTAATATTGGCATCCATCTAAGAAGCTTATGATTTTTACAGTTTTGTGTAAAGAAAATTTGCACTAGTATTTCTGAATTTATTTTGGTTTCAGTGACCCAAGATCTTGGATCATGCCTACAATGCTCAGCAGGAAACTGGTGACATATCTTCTGTGGCTCAGTGAGTAAGCTACCTATGCACACTGGGATTCTCGCTAAACTTCGGCCATCTAAAAATAAATTAAGTTGAAACTAGTCACCTAGTCTTTTTTATCAGCAAAGGAAGGAGATAATTGCACTCAGAGATGCAGCTACCCTCCCACAGTTTGACTCCACATCGTAGCAAAAAATATCTAATGTCAAGCTCTGACTCAGCAGCATATTCTCATAACAGGCTCATAGCAAACCTAATAGGCCAAGACTGGAGTCTTGGCGCTTTGTAAATTTAAGACACAGTTAAGGCTTATGGTTATATTACTAGCAACAGCTGACCATACTGCTTTTACTGGATCACTGTCAAAAAAAAATGAATCAAAATTTCTGTAATTACAAATTATAATTTGTTAATTTTCCTTTTAAAGAAATTTGAAACAAATTCTTATTTAACTATTACACTCACTGGCCTGTGATTAACATATATCTAGATCACCATGACAGTAAGGTGAAAACTGTTATGAAAACTTTCATAACAGTTTAGACAAAAATAATTTGTCTCATTCCACTGAGTGCAGGGGCGGTATTAAACCCAAATAAGATCAGGCCCACATGACTTTGTTACAGATTCACTGCAGTAAACCACACGGACCTTTCAATAGATATTGATTTGTAACCTCAGCAACAGAATATAATGAAAAATAAAGAGAACCATGCAAGGACAAAAGGTATTGACACTGTGCAGGTCATCAAAAACCAGCAGTGGAAATCAAACCATGGACTACATATTTAGTCAATTTTACCCTCCCAAGGAATCAAAGAAAGTGGAGATCATTTCATTGACAATCCATCACCCTGTCCATCCCCCTGACAGGACAGAACTGTCTACTTTACTTTTAATTTTGCTGTTCACTGGCAGAAGCCAAAATTTTCTATATCAACTTTATTAATCTAAATCAGGTCTCACTATTAAAGAGGGGAAAAAGTAATGAATCATAAGCCTGATCTAACACAAACCTGAGGCATCAGTGTAAATTAGAAGTCCACAAAAGTCCCTAATAGACTAATAAGTGCCCACAGAGTGCACCCATTTATCTGAAATGCTCAGTACCTGTTTTAGCCTTATGTTGTGGGCTAACCCCAGTGTGCAGCGAGGCACCACACAGCCACTTGCTCACTTCACCCCCAGCTCCTGGTAGGACAGGGGAAGTAAGAATTAAAACACAAAAACTTGGCGGTCAAGATAAAACAAAGCAACCCCCCCCCTGTTTATTATGTGAAGGATAAGTGGAAGAAGAGAGAAGAAAACAAAACAAATTATGCAAAGGCAATCACTCATCACCTCCCACAGGTATACCGATGCCCAGCCAGTTCCTGAGCAAAAGATGTCTAACCCTCCTAAAATCCCCCCTTTTCACTTTTATTGCTGAGTATGTTGTTATAAGGCATGGAATATCTCTTTGGTTAGTTCGGGTCACTCTTCCAGTTGTGTCCCCTGCCAGCCTATTATGCACCCCCCCATTTATTCACTGAGGGGGCAGAGCAAGAAACAGAAAAGGACAAACACTTAAGCAAAACCTAGGCAAATCTCAAACCCAGCTACATATAAACTGCTATGAAGAAAATTAATGCTATTCTAGCCTGGCCCAGCACACCTTATTACCACTGCACAATATATCCCAGTTCATTTTTGCTCTCTTGCTCAGCAAATGGGGAAGAAGACGGAATTATGTCTTTCACAGAGAAACGAAGAACCAAGTAAGGCTGGATCATATTTCTTCCTTACTCAGGCGAAAGCATGTCTCTCCTTTTCCAGATGTACAACCCCCCAAAAAGCGTATTGAACATGATGATACTCTTTTTCACAGTGAAGTGAAAGTATGTCCATCAGTATCACAGAATAAATTTTGTTTCAAAGGACAAAAACATGAAGATAAACATAAAACAATATTAAAAAGGCTTACAAAAATTAGGTAATGATGAATTAAAAAAAAAAAAAAACAAAAAAACATAACAAAACAAAAAAAAAACCACAAAACCAGATCCATATATCAGTAATATGTTTGCTGTAAAAAGGAGATGAGATTAAGGGGTAGCACTACAAAACTATAAAAATGAATAGTTTTGACATTTAATACTTGATCTGAGGGTGAGTTGGGACACTCAAGTTTTTGGAATCTTCTGGAAGCACAGACTTGGGTTCTGATTTTGACTGGGTTCATTTAGTGCATCATTTAGTAAAACTGTTTCTTTGTGTAGTGTTTTAGAGTGGATGGTAAGCTTTATCCAAGTATTTATTACTTAGAATTGTTGATATAAAGTCAGTGGTTTTTATTAGGAAATATCAGATAAGTGCTGATGTTTTAAGAATCACCCCAACTTACGATAGTTTGAAACCCTTCTATTGCTAAAAGCAGAAATTATTAAAGAGCCAGTTTAAATGTAATACTGCATACATATGATCAGTAAACACTGTAAAGTGCTTTACTGGCAAATTTGTTATTTGTAAGAGTTCATTTCTAGCAATTCTCCCAGTGTGTTAGACTCAGTGGACAACTGTATTTTTTTTAATCCTGGCACACTATTGAAGTTACAACAAAGTTTATGAAATGCTGCAGCATGGCCTCTCCAATGAAATGCATGGGATCAGAGCTGAAGAGATAAAATGAGTCTCAAATTCCTCCCAATTAAATTCAGTACTTAAATAATACAATCAGACCCCCTACTTATCCCTGCCACAAATTCAGATGAAATTCAGAGAAAGACAGAAATGGGAAAATACTCCTTTATGCAAAGTGGGTGAGGTCCAACTGAAGTTAATCGGAGACAGAAATGCACTTTTCAAGATCTGCACTGTGATTCCGAGTCCAATACCTGTAGGTACTATTTAATATGTGAAGATACACAAACTGCTGAGAATACTTTTTTACTGACATAAAATATATATTAGCAGCTTCCATGAAATTCAAAAGGTATCAATCAGAATTTTTAGTGCTACTCCTCTATTCACCTTTTTTGAGAGACCACCACTGTTGCAGTATCAGTATTACAGATTATTTATTTGTTTGCTCTCCTTCTGTTGTGCTGTGTTCCCTTAAGGAAAGAATGAGAAGGTCAGGCAGACCTTGTGGGTGTCCAAGGGAATCTGATGTGCCATTTTAGCATGCTTGGGGAAAATGTGTTTCCTGAGGCAGGGGAAGAAGAAATAGGGAGATTTCAGCATACAACAAATAGTTTGCCCATCATTCTCAGACTGGGACACTGGTGAGGAGGAAGAGAGCAGACAACTGGGCTTTGGAGAATAGCTCACAAACAGAAGACAGTTTCAAGGGAACCAAGAGAGACTGTGTAGAGTTAGTTTCCATTGCAGAAGCCACTGAGAGACTAACCTAACCCCAAAGCTAGTCTGGAAACAGAGATTTGCCTTCCCACGATATAGTGAAAATGAAATTGTTTTTAGACTTTCTCCTCTGGAATTTTAAAATTTTTTTTTAGATTAAAAGAAAATTAGAAAAATCTGTTTCAAAACTCCAGCTAAATAAGGGTCGCACTGAAATCACTCAAGGCAGTGTCGCTACTCTGGGAGATACGAATCTGGCCACCTGGAAAGGTTCAGAAGGAAGATGATTATTATGCCCAGAAAGACTTTGCTTACCTGTAGGTTGGCCAACCATCTGAAGGACATTTGTCACGGATTTCTGCAACACAGACTTATACATCAGGAAAAAAAAACACATTAAATTTCAGTTTTCAGAGATTATAGTCAGAAGAAGAGGTCACCCAGGGTAAATACTAAGAATCTATGACCTGCTGTAAGGTCAGCTGAGATGACCGAATTCTGCTGAGCAGTGTAAAAGTCTTGAAAACCTTTCATGAACTTACAGTATATTTTCCTTGGAATACAGATAAATGTTTGTTCAGAGTACTCCATACGTCATTTTACTGCTAAAGAAAAAAGGCACCCAGAATAAAAGTTCACGAGGAAGTGTTGTGAGATATAGTAGTAAAATCCTCTGCAGGAGTGTTAATCCATCCCAGAAGTCATATGTTCTTGTCAAAGGACAATTATAATGTTTAATCCTTCTTTTGTCTCCTCAGTGAATGTCACTACTGGGAAAATGTATGTCCAGCAGCATCAAAGTCACCACAGTAGTCTATGCAGGGAACATTTATCTTTTCTTTTCAGATGTTCAGTGAACTGCAGCAGAATTAAATCCACATTTATGTGTAGGGCTATGCCTGGGATGATCAGGAACTCACAGGGATTGTATTCAGTTTTTACTCCTTATTAGAGGAGAATGTGCTTCTCTACAGAGATAAAGGGTCTGAAGGACAAAAGCAATAAAATGTAAAATTAAGAAAATTTATGTGGCAGCAAATGAAGGGAGATAAGGACAGAGCTGCAGGGAACTCTTCCACTGCTGTTGCACTGGTTTCACTATTTTTGACTTCAAAAAGATGATCTGTTTGTGAGCTAGTCTCCTATGGAGTGCAGCTCTTTCTGAGCACTTGCTAAGCATAACATATACAGAAGCAAGAGGGAATTCCACAAAATAAACATCATAACTGAAGAGCAAGTATTCATGTTGAGAATTCTATTACTCTAGCAATTGCCTTATTTCATTCAATACAACTTTTGAATGACATGTAGACACTGTCCAGTGTAATTATCAGAACTTGGTTTTCTCCAAGTCACACACTGTTATCGTACTCCTATCTGACATTGCCATTTTTTTCTTTTTTTTGTGTGTGCTCTTCTTGAGTTCATTAACCTTCAGGTATTATGTGATAGAGATACATCTTAGGCAGTTAGAGAAGAAAAACAACAACAAAACCCCCAACAATGTTTACAAGTTTTATTTGCCTTCTTAATTGTGAGTTCAGAGGCTCTGGAGTTTGCACAGCTGTTGACAAGTGAACCACACAACTATATGTTCTGTATATGTGAACCCAGAAGATTGAACGTGTCATTATAAAAATATTGCCAGTTATTAAGTACCTGCTGAACAAGGTATATGAGAGTTATATATCTGAGTTAAAAGGCTTCCAAGACACTTCAAATTAATATAGAAATGTAAATATGTGGTTTTTTCCTAGTAGATGTTAATATGTCAGTTTAATTACCTACCAAAAGGCCAAGAAGAAAAAAAAAATCTATCTTTAGATGAAGCCTGGTATCACAGAATTGAAATAAATTATTTTCCCAGATAAGCAAGAGTTGGTGTTTGTGGATGGTCTCAGAATACCTTCCAAAAATTGTGTTCAGTTGTTTCTGGGACTAAAGACAACAAAATTGAAGATTTCCCTTAAAACATTCTTATGACATAAACTTGACAGAATTTGTGTAAGAAATTAATGTTAAGTGCACCTATCTTTAAACACTTATGACTCTCTGTGCTAGATCTTATAAGGATGCCTATTAGGAGTCACGACAAATCAGTCAGGACAGTTTTATGGCCATACACCTCATGTGGTGTATGTTAGTACATGGTATCCCTCAAAGTTGACACAAGGAGTCATGTGAAACTACTGTGGAACTACATCTGCAGCTATTCAAGTTTCAGCCAGCAACTTGGAATGTGTATCATCCATTTTCTTATTTATATATGTGCATAAAGAGTTGTATACAAAACAAACATACCTCTATAAAAATAGCATTTAAATATTTTGTAAATCTAAACAATAAAAGTCGGACTCACCTCTACAAAATTTAACTAGGGAAAAATACTTATGAACTCTCAAATACCTGGCACTGATCTAAAATATAGGTAAATATAAATACATATTTTCCCATATGCCTTTCCATCTATCTTAGAAACAAATGTTTCTATGATCTGCATTTGAATTCTGCAAAAAAGTTACTTCTTAACTTATTTCTACTTTAACATTTTGCTGTTAAACTGGGTTTCAGGGACATTAGCAAACCCAAATAATTCCAGACCAGTGTCTGAATTAACACCTGTTCTGACCTTTTAGCCTTTTCAGAGAGTGTTTCAGCTGACCAATACTTCTAGGTCCTACTGAAGGCATAGCAAGAGGCTCTCATTACACAAGTTTTTCAGGGTTCTGGTCTTGTGAGGCTCCATGGTACTACAGCAGTGGGGAGAATACTGAGACTATTACAGGAGCAGTACAGAAGTTACATGTCTGCTTTTCAGACAGCTTCACATAACAGCTTTCGAATCTCTCTATTATGGATGAGTATCCATGCTTTAAATCCTCCCCTGCTGGTTGTCATCTTAATTCTCCAAGTGAAAACCTAATCTGTGGTAACAATAGTCTAAACTGAAACTCCAGAGGGCCAAAGCTTTTAAACTGGAAACTTTTAGTTTTCAAATAGTCTCTTCTTTCTTGAGTAAAATAATATCCTGATTCTTCAGAACCTATGTGGTTTTCACATGTCTGCATCTTCTAGGCTTTCACTTTACAGTCCTAGACATTGTAATTTCCTTCCTCTTTCTTCCCAATGGGATTCACTTTTTGTTCCTTGCATGACTGTGTCTACCAATGCAGAGTTTCTCCATAAAGGATTCTGACTTTTTCTGTCTCTATTACAACAAGAAAAAAGGATTGTTTTGATCCCTTCTCTGACAAAGGCATATAACACAATGTCCCTGTTATGGAAACGTAATAATATTATGTTCTAGTTTTATTTTTTATGTTATATGTCTATTATTTTAAACATGCCATTTTCATGTTATAAAATTTGTTGCTATGGCAAAATTTTTCATCAGGAGTATTTATCCTCCAAATGGAACAGCTGAGCCATTCATTGCTTGGAAGAGGAAGTAACATCAAGGACAGAGCAATACTGGGTACAACTCGTAGAAAAATGAGTTTACAAATCATTGCACGGAAATTTCCAGTTCTCATTATCTTCCTCTATGAATATTTCTGGAGACTAATTTTATGACTGTCAGTTTTCATTACTGTAAATGATTCCAAAATCAGAAGCTGCTCTGAGTCAAGAGGTTCGCTATCAAATTTAACATATTTAATTATTAAATATAGCCACTATATTGTTTTTAAATTTGAACCTTAGGATAAAAGTTGACATTTCATGCAGTATTCATCTCACTTAAGTTTAGTTTTCTACAGCACAGCTGAGCTATTTAATCTGAGCTATTTAATTAGGCTCCCTTTATGAACCATAAAGAAGAAAGAAGATTCCTGTTTCCCTAATTTTCTAAATTAATTCACCTAATGCAACAAACCACCCTCAGGCAGCTTTCAGACATGGCTAGATCCTATGAAATATATTTATTACTTCTTCCTTTTGAGCCAAAACCAGTAGTTTACTTTGAAGAATATAGTTTTCCTCCATGCCTTAACATTAATGAACTAAAATATGGCTGAAGAGAGTTAAAATGAAACACTAGAGAAAGGAACAGGAGAACAAGGGAGAGTTATTGTGGAATATGGAGTGTCAGAGGAGAATATAAATTCAAGGGATTAGAATGCAGAAACTTTACCTTTAGTGGTAAAGAGGGACTGAAGGAATAGAGGACAAAACCCAAGGGAGGGAAGGACGGCGATAATGAACACGAGACTGAGAAGAACTGTGAAAAGGGGTGATCTGCTGAGGGTTGTGTAGGGAGTGAAAAAAATAGTTATTCAATAAAATAATTGTAGATAACTTGTTTGCATACTTATTTTTATTTTTCTTCTTCAATAGGACCCTTACCATAGAATTTTTAAAATGGCAAGAACACATAGCACTGCAACTTTTCATTTACATTTTAAAATATTTGATTTATTATATTAATTCCTTTAATCTTTTTTTGTCCGTGTGCAACATGTCTAAAAGGTCTAAAAAAGATTTTTTTTTTTTTAATATATAACTATTTAAAATAACCACAATTCCTCAGAGTCTACTGTAGCTCCTATAATGCTTTCTCTACTGTCTGTACTCAATGCAATGTTCCAGGAAGACTCAGAAAGACTTAAGAAAAAAGCTGTGCAGAAAGAATTTTGGTTTTCTGAGATCTTCTGTGGTTTCCACAAAAGTATCTTGTAACTGTTCTAATGCCAAGACTTCCATTTGGTCCATCAGACCCACTGTCAGGCCAAAACTATGAGCCATTTGACTCTTCTACTGTGGTAGAACCAGATATAGCCCCATCTAATAGTTTACTATTCATTTTAAGAAACCAGCCTTGAAATTCTGAAAATACAAGCTCATCTTTATGGTCTTATAAGATTTCACGTAAGTGTATTTATCGAAAATATTCTGATCAAATTTATCATACCCAGCTCATATTCACATTTTACTCATTACATTTTTCTTTTGTTAGTTCAAGTCAACTGACTGAAATCAGATGAAAATTCTATATATTGTATATTTCATGCATCAGAAGCCTTTTCAACATTCATTATTAACTTTGATAGCAAAGGCTATCATAACTATGCCACAATATTTGTCTTGTATTAGGGTTTAAAAGCCTTCACCTTTTATCATATGTTCTTGGCATATTTTTAATATTTCTGCTTAAATGAAATGCAGTACTTTCTGCTTTTTGATCCAATGGATTATGAAACCATTGTGACCATTACAGTGTTCTGTTCCTCGAAATCAACATGCACTTGATCTACACTGAAAATTCATTTTTCCTTTGAAATGGTAATTGTTATTGCTAGCATTGTCATTAAAGTTAAATTGGTACATATGTTTTACCACTTTTTTGAAAGTAAAGCACAAACATAAAAGATGACATAATTGAAACTATACAAGATTTTCAAATGTGTATAATACCAACTTGAACCAAACAATATTTTTCTAGAGAATTTTACACAATTGCTAAGAAAAGGAAAAGCACTAACATGGACATAAATACTCTTATTATATGACTTCACAATTTACATCATGCTGAGTAAATCTCAGGAAATGAATGTACAAATCACCTTTTTATCTAATTTCTGTTGACATTTCAGAGGTATCTCATAGGTCATATGAAGGAGCATACACTAGTCCTGGCATTCATCAGCCCTTTGTGGCAGAATGGGTAAAAAACATTTTTACAAATGACTTTGCAATGACGTAATAACATATTATTAGTGAGAAACAGCTATGTAAGAATGACCACTTTGAACTCAAAGTCAACACCCTTGGAAGGGAAAAAAAAAATGCTGAAAAAACCCCAAAACAAATATGAAGGGGAAAAAAAAAAAGACAATTCAAACATATTACTAGAGACGCCTACACTGGCATCTCAATGGAAATATTTACCACCCATAGTAAACAACTCAAAAAATCTAAACTGGTGAAACAAAAGAGTAAAGTATGTGTGTGAAGAAAAAGAAATCTTCAATTGATAAAAGATATAATGGAACAAAGAAAACAGAAGTGACAATTGAATCTAAAGCCTTAATGAAAGTGGCCAAAAGAAACATACTTGAGAAAGTACTTGCTGGAAATTTAAAACTATTAATAGAAACAAATTCAAACACCTCAGAATAAGGAAGAATGACAAAAGTGTTAAAAATAATTAACCGTGTGGACAGATGACCATGATATAAAAGAACATTCAAGAAGTGTGGAAAACACTTTTTGTAGAAACGGAACAATTTCAGTTTTACATTTCTTGTGAAGGAACTCTGAAAATTTGTCACATTGAATTCTTGCTTTACTGGGAGGGAACTGTCATTAAAGGTAAATGTCATTGGAATAGACTAAGTGCTAATCAATAGAATAAACTACTCAAATTTCCAGAAGCAAGTGGTATTCACCCAAGAGTGTTAAAGGACCCTAGATACAAAAATGTTGAAATATTAACTGTGGCTTTAATTAACCTTGGGGGATGATGTGTTGAAAATAAAAAATGAGTTAATAGAAAGATTCATGAGCGTATGAGTATCTGCGCATCATTAGGTCTGAGTTTTACATAACTGATTGTTAAAAATTTTGCTAAAATTATTAGATTAACAAGAAAATGAGAAAAAGTCAACATGTTTTTTTTTTTTTTTTTTTTTAAAGGAAGTCATACAGACAAAGCAATTAGAAATCTTTGAAAGATTTATTTAATAAAGTGTACCCAGACTTCCAAAACCTTTTAAGATGATCTTGTAAAACTTATTAAAGAAACTAAGCCATCATGGTATAAAACCAAGACCCTGAAAGAGATAAACAGAAAATGGGTGAATGATGATGATGTTCACAACTGATAGAAAAATTATTCTGGACTGTAAAACCAAAGCCTAACTACTGAAAGTTCTAATAAATTGGTAAAATGACAAATAAAATTAAAGGTCAATACGTCTAATGCATGTGCAGAAAATGGCCTTAATTATACACAAACAATAAAAGTTTCCAGATTAGCTATTCTTAGGGAAGAGATTTTGTATTCTTTATAAATAACTCTGTAGTAGCATCATCATAGTTTGCAGCTACAGGTAAGAGGTAAATATATTACTGCTTCCTACTAAAATAAATGAGAAAATAGTAAACATTCTGATGCCACTGTAAACCTCCAGGACATACTTAAATGTTGAATATTGAGTATAGTTCAGGAACTATGATATCTAACATGATATAGTAAAAAATCCTCAGAAAAAGTAGTAAAAGGCTGACAACGATAACTGAAGTTACAGAATAGCTACTGCACAATGCAAAGAAAATATGTCTGTAGCTAGGAAAAAAGATATCAGAAATGAAAACCAGTGAATTATGTAAAATAATGAGTGTTGTAAAAGGAAAAGAAATTGAGAGGGAAAGGAAAGATCGTTCATTCTTTCTTTATTACAACACAGGAATATTTTCTTTATGATAACACAAGAATTTGGGTGGCCCACTGAAATCATCAGGCAGTGGCAGAAGTTAGGCAGGAGTAGGTAAGAATATAACCCTATTAATTCATTCTTTTTCTGAAGCTGCTGCTGGTGATGACTAGTCAAAGATAAAATTTGAGGGTGAATGGATATTTCATCAGAACTGGTGAAGCCATTTCTACGTTCTTACAAGCAGTTATTGTTCTTTTTTGAAACATTCAAAATCACCGAAGGCTCGTGATGGTGTGTTTACAAATAATTTCCATCATGTGACCTATATTTTTCTTTCTGAAACAACAGGAAGCCCACCATTTCATTCTTCCTTATACACTGGAGCCATTATAAAGGAAAGTTTGTTGTTGTTTTGTTGTTACTGTATTTTACAAGTAATACAGATGTTCTATCAGCAGCAGATGCCCTCTAACGTTTATCGTAAAATATTTATTCAACACAAGCCTGTGTAAAAGGTCTAGACACCTTCCTACCTTCATACTGAGCAATTCTGACATATTTTAGCAATTAGTATTGTGTTATATATAACCATGGGATTCCTCAAACCCTTCAGAAGCAGTTTCAGGCAGCCTACAAGCTTTGACTAAGTTTGTAACTTACCCTGCAAATGTATTTTGGTGCAATGGTACTATGCATCAGATGAAGGGATCTGTCAGGCTTTGGAGCACTCCTTTGCCTGTGGTCAGACAGACTCTCTCATGCCTGCCTGTTTGATGAAGGTCCTTAACTTGCAATATAATAACAAAAATGAGAAGAAACCCACACCAATTTTCTGCTCTTTAGTGCTCTGAATTAGAAGAATTTGGTATGTTTTAAAACCACACCAGTAACACCAGCATGAGTGAGCAACATAGGTAGTTAGGCTATATAGAACACAACACACAATCAAAAATAACTCCTACAGCCATTTAGCCCTCTGACTCACTGAGAGTCACAGGCCGCCATTATAGCTGAGAGACGTCATAGTCTTTGATACAAAGAAATTAATAACTTTCATTTCCAGAACTTTTTTTCTCACCTGCTACCCAGGTTTTATAGTTCAAGCAATCTTTCTTTGTTTTAAAGATTTACCAGTATCCTGGTCCTAGTAACGTAAGCTAGAAAATGCATGAAAATGTACTCAGTGCAAAATGCATTCTTACTTTCATCTAATTTGGATAAGGTAGGGGGAATTTATTCGCATCACTTCAAAGTTAGCATCTCTACGTTCAGAAATCTACCCATAGTTTTCTTGCCTTAGGCCTTTAAAGTGCTTGTAAATTTCTTTACACTTATAAAAGGACTACTTGTTGCTAAACTGTCGTTTTTACTCTATGCTCATCCAGTTCTGAAATTAACAGTCTATTTAATACCATACAAACTTTAAACTTCACATCTATAGGGAAAAACATAGAGTTTTTGTATGTCAGTTGCTAAGAAGAGATTTATATATGTATTGGGTAAACATGAACTTCCTCTGATCAACTGCAAGTCTGTGGGATTGTGTTAGAATGCCTTAAAGCTTCTACTAATAAATCTCCTGAAAGTTAAATATTTGATTTTAGGTTCATCAATTTGCTTTAAGTAATTTGTAGAGAAGATAGAACAAGAACATATCTATCTGGACAGCTGTAAACATAAGCTCATGCACCTGCAACTGCCCAGGATCAGGAATCTAAGCTGCAAATGCAGTGTGCAAAACCAATCATCATGCAAGTAAGAACTACCTAAATTAGTTGAGAGAAAATGCTGAAAATGGGAAATCTTGGATCCAGGACTTCATTTTATTGATGGCTATGTTGCCTAATTTCTTTTTAATGTTAAAGGATCATAAACTACAAAATGTGATGTATAAAACATCTTATGCAGAGCCGAAACCCAGAAATTTTGTATGATGAATGACCAGATTAATAGATTAGAAAGTTATATTCCTTCTCACACTTATGCTCTCTTTCTCTGGCCCAATGAACCTCTCATTCTTTGCTGCTTAATGACACGTTTGCAAAAATGTGGAGACTGTGTTCTCTGAAATCCGCTAATCATAGTTTGGGCACCAACTGCAAGGTTGATGGATATAGCAAGTGTAACAGTTAAACATGAGATGAAAGATAGTGTGACATCATGAATTCACAAAGTAACCTTTTTTTTTCAGTTCTTGGGCCAAAAGATATTGTAGATCAAAATACCAATGTGATTTTTTTCTGCTTTTTTCAAGCAGAATTAATATGTTGATGTGAAAAGAAAAGACGACAACAGAGAACTTCGTGGAGATTACTAGAAAAACTGTCATATTAATTTCAAAATCTTGATTTAATTTTACAATTTGTAAATAATGACATCAGTTTTCTGTACCTTCCATTCTCATAATTTATTTTTCAAAGTTGCAAAGTAGGAAAAGTTCTCTCAGGGCAATTGGGGTCCTAGCCATAATGTGGTAAAAGATGGGCTTAGTGGCATCAGGAGTAAGATCTGAGACAGGAATAATGTATGTTTTATATCCTTCGGATTTTATTCATCAATTTTTCAGTTAGCTTCTAAGCATTCTTGTTAGAAGGTAGTTCCATAACTTTAGTCTTCTACTTCAACATCTTATTTTATTTTCTGTCTACAGTTTCTATTTAATCACTTTAAATGTATTTTTTTTCCCTGGCCAATAGGATCCATTAAATAATTATTTTCTCTTTGTTGTTTATCATTTTTTCCTAATTTCACTTTGCAGTCAGTGGTCATAGTCTGTCTCATTCTTTATTTCACTGTGCTCAACAATGACCCCTTGTACAGTAGAGTCTGAATCCTCTTGTCCATCCCCTTGCAACTGATCCAGAATGAAATAATACTTAATTGAACATGAATGAGGAGAGGGAAATACACAGATACAGTAATAACTGTTTGTTCTTTACACATATAAAATCTTTCTGACAGAGAAATTATGCAATATGTTGTGCAGTATGGGTCCTTGACCTCTGGACAGTATGAAAGCAAAAAAAAAAAAAACACCTTTATGATGGTATAATTGGCAATTATTTTCTTTTTTTGGGGTGTCAAGACTACTAATAATTCATCTTCATCAAAATAAATATAATTTTCCAATGTTTATAATAGGGAAAAGGAATGGCTTTTAAAGGATAGATAGATGTAATAAATCCATTTCCAATACAACGTAAGCAGGACTTCTTGATGAAGTACACATACACAAACAAGAGGAAGTTGAAGGGAAAGTACTGAGGAAGAAGAAAACTAAGAGCTCCTGCTAAGTGTGCCATGAAGGAGACACTGCAACCCACAATGAAAAGAAGCAGTAAGAAAATTAAGTTTCCTCGAGGCTAGGTAGAATGCAACAATAAGAAAATTGGAAAAAGGAGGGAAATAGAAACCAGTATAACTTATTAGAAGGAATAAAAAGTTCATATGAATGGGACAGAAAACTGGAAGTGAAGGTAGGATGAAACATAGATAAAAAAAAGAAGGAAAAGATGCATAAAAGAGTAAGAGAACATAAACGTAGTTTCTTTCCAGATCTTACATTCAAAACTAAATCTTGAACCACAAAGCATTAAATAATTTAATTTATCTGTTTGATAAATAAAACTTCTCCTCTTATAGCAGCATGATTTTTTTATTCTAAGACACTTGGTATATGATCTTATTTATGATCTGCAAGACAGCGATTAGGGCTTAAAACCTATCGTATTACTTTTGGAAAGCTATGTTAGCATGCCAGATAGATTTGACCATATAGTTTATTGGAAGATCCAAAATTACATGAATTAACAGAATGTAGAATGTAGCTTAAGAACACTTTTGACAGCCTCCTTTTCATTAATTTCAATTATAAACAATTACCCATTGTTTGACTCTATATTACTCAAGAGAAATATTGAGACCGTGGGAAAAGTAATTTTTATGCCAAAGGTTCATTGTATCAAAAGTTAAACTCAGCTGAACATAAAGAGAATTTCTTGCTTAATTTTTTTCTAACATCTTTTATAAAGAAGAATTTTGACACTTCAGGTCTCATCCAAAATAAATTGAGATAAACGTTACAGAGAAGTATGTTCTCAGCAAAGTTTCTGCATTTAAACTGTCCACCTTAGAAAGTCTGATATTGATTATTCAAAATTCATGCTTATCGATGCAGTCATGTCTAAAGTATTTGTCTCTCCAAGGAGTTTGAAATCACTTAATGCAAATTTTAGTATATGCATTCTTCATGCTTCAGGAATCTCTATTCAAATTTGACTTTGGTAGAACTTTTAACCTATCTGTCATGCATCCCTCTCATATATTCATCAGATATTTTAGTATATCTTCTCATAAATCTTGTGTCTGTTATGTATATATATGATCCATGTTTCACGGGGTGAGGGGAAGGGGATTTTAAGAACATGAAATACATAATTCTCCCAGGTTACACATGAAAACTGAGGAAACAAAAGGATTGAATCTTGGTCAGTCTGAACTGTCCACCCATCTGAACTGTCCATCCATACAGGAGAGGGTGCAGCTGGATCTCACTGTAGGATGAAGTCAGAATAAATCTGGAATGTACAAGTGGACCCAAAAAATATGAAGTACTCCTAGATCATATAACACAGATTTGTTTTATATCCCAGGTTAACATTTTAGACACTAAACCATTCCAACTATGTGTGATTCAAGCCAGCTGCTTAGCCTGAGTAATTATATTTTTTGCCACCAAGAATTTATTTTTTTATCGATCATCATATTAAACAGCATCCAGCTTCACTTGCAGCTCATATCTCTTACTGTGATTAAATCTTTTTTTTTTTCTTTTTGGAGGAGTTCTTTCATTATGTTTCCAATAAAAGGAGATCACAAAAGTTGAAAGTCTTAATTTTTGATGATGCTATGTGTCATTCCATTATAGTCTTGATAGTTTGACTTAAGAAAAGGGTAAATGAACTAAATATTAATATTTATCAGAGTCTTAAGATTCTTGCCCTTCGAATTTACATAAGGGAAACTGGATATGGGCAAGTCTAAAACTTGGAGGCTAAAACCCTAATTGTGTTGCCACATCCACTTAAAAGAATCACCTCTGCAACACATAAAAACAGACATATTTATTTTTGCACAGTGACATTTCAGAATTCAAATTCCTTAAAAACAAGTTGTGTCAAACAAAGCCAGGTTACGAGTTAAACATTGTGCTCTATGTCTTGCATTCTATACACACATGTCCAAGATATAAGGGAATCATGGTAAAAGCGTAACATTCAGTTAACTGCTCTGCAAATATTGCAAAACTTAGGACAGCTTAATTGAATGTATTTACAACCATACTTGTACATAATGTATTTATTCTTGTACATTCAAAACCATTGTACATTTATTTTGCTCTGTAGTTCCTTACCATACTATATAGACTCAGACCTCAATGTCCCAAGATACTTCTTAAATACTAGTGTTGTTTTCAACTAAAATTCCAAAACTTCTGACTGGACCAGTTTGATGCAAAAATTGTATAATACATCTGCAAACATTTGCACTCTCATATGACAGCACTTGAAAGTTCATATTTACGACACAGTGCTAACCACAGCATTCTTACTTTAACTATGCCCCATTCGCAGGGAAGACAGCCCTCGGTTCCCACTCTCTTACCCAGAGCAAGCAGCCATAATCTGATATAAGCTCTTTTGGTATGCAAGGTGAAGGTAGAAGCTTTTTAGTTAAAGTATAAATCACCATTAGCATAAATCTGCTGACACTATATGTTGACTTGACCATTCTAGAAAAATTGCTATTCATTTTTTAGTAGTTTTTTGGCTGCTTCTTTTTTTTTTTCCCCCAATTAATGAAGCCCTCCATTCTGTGCATAACAATTAATTCTGCACCGTTTTAGTTACAACTATTCCTCTGTCTAATTCTAATTTTACAATTAATTTTAATTTATGACAATAACAAATAGGGAACATTCACTGAAATTAAAAGGACGTAGATCTTTACTGCTTGTTGTTTTGAGGGTTTCGTTGTTGTTGTTGTTGCGTTTGGGGTTTTTTATGGTTGTTTTTTAGGAAGGAAGGAAGGAAAGACAGCAGTCAAGCAAGTAAAATTCATTAAAGACCTTAGTTTAATTTTCTTTATAATTTTTTTGCTGACTCTAAGTCAGTTCCCTAAGGTCAATTAAACATAACCAAAGATATCTTAGTTTCCTGACATAGAAAATATGTTTTTAAAAGATTATGTGTTTTGTAATCACAGCAGAATCCTGCCATGTATTTTTCTGCAAGGTTCCACACACATAAACGTGTTACATAAACATCTTAAAATATAGGCAAAGTTTTGAAAAATGGAATAAAAAAATAAGCATCTTCATTTAAAGAGCAAAGAAAATGGTTTGTGATTTTAAGAAGTGCTAAACATTCACAATTTACAATGAAATGAACAATGTATCCATTGGTTGTTCAGAACTGCACAAAGATTGTGAATTCACATAAAGACAACAAAGCAATTGGCCTACAGTAACTGCACAATGGATTCGTTATTTCAAAAGTTGCCTTTAATAAAAAAAAATATTTTTCTTAAATTATGTCTATACACATAGAGTTGGTAAAGAATATGTGCCTATTTGCGCGGTAAACGGTAACATGGATAAATCTATAAGGAAGTCAAGCAGATTTTCAGTTTCAGACGGATCATACTATTTGGTATTTTTCTACACTTCCTTTTTGGGTTTTCTGCTAATTTAGGTGCCTAAATCTGGGTTAGTCTCATTGGCAACTTTATAAATCAAAGAGGAAAACTATGCATCTCAAGTGGGTGATGTATTTGTATGCCTGTATTCGGATGAGATAAACCAGTGGGAGGTGTCTGTTTTTCTCCTACACAAGGGCCTGGAATAACTAATACCCATTGATGACAACAATCTAATTAATCTAGTGTTTTTAAATAGTCCTATTTTATGTTCTGAAAGCTTCTAAAGTTTAATTACATGGACACGTTTTGGAGTTTACTGTATTAAATTGCTCCCTTATCCCTGAAATCTAGCTGAATATCTAAAACTTAGGTAACCAGGATCTGCAGCTACAATTTTCTGAATACTTTTTCTCCTTCTAGGTTAATGAAGAGATATCTTTTACTTCCTTTGCATGTCATTTGGCAGCTCAAAATTATCCCCTCTCTGAAGATCACAACAATGGTTGATTTCAGGGCAGGGAAATCGGTTTTGTTCAGTACATAATTGAGTCTTGCAGTTATGTTCTAAATGGAATTCCTGTCATAGTTATTTGAAATAAATGTTTGTGTGGCCAGTTCCTTCTAGGCATTTATCAGATTTTAGAGATTCATCTCACTCAACTTTAATATTTATCTTAAGAAATTTAGGTGTCCAGAGTGTGAATGTCTGCATCTGAACTAATAATTTTAGGCACCTTTTGCAGTCAATGAGGATAAACTCACTTTCAAAGTGTGATTTATTTCACCTTTAGAATGAGATGAGTCATGTCCTAGAAATACTGATTTTGCTATTTGAGTGATAAGAAAAAACTTAGGATGTATAATTCTGTTGTGGACATTTACACAGTAGATAACTATATTTGAGAACACTCTTTATTAATGAAATAAAGAACTGGATATTATTCATTCAGCCTGCTACTGCAAGTCTTCTTTCTCTTTTTTCATTTCATATGGGACAATTGACCATTTCCAATTCATTGATACCCTGAAAAATATACAGATGCAGAAAGAAGAAAAAGAAAATCCTAAACCACAATATACTCCATTTCTACACTATGCCTACATGTGAGATTTCCTACTATGTGACTGAAATACCACATCCAAATCTTTACAGAATTGCGCTAGGAAACATTTTACCATTAAACAGAAAAAACAAACCCAAGAACTCTACATTGGGCAACAAAACTACTGTAGGTGATTTTTTTAATAACTCTGCTGAGTAAGGGTGCTTTATTCATGATTTGCTTACAGAACAAATTTCTGACTGAAGCGATGCACAAAAGCTAATTTTCATGATAAAGAAAATCTCTCCAAGTTAGCAATTCCCGTAGTTAACCATATCACTCCAGTACTAGTGAGTATTAATTGACTATGCTCTCACACATGTGCTCACTATATATCATTCATTGGACAATCAAGGTTAGTATTTTCAAGCTTAAGCAATTGAAGTAAAACGTTTTTAAATTCAACCTTTCTTATCACCCAAGTGGGCTGCAAGATGCCATCTTCAAATACCTAATGGCACTGGGTTTGCATAAATGTTTGATATATATATATGTTTGAGATATATATATATATATATATATATATATATAGTGATCATGGATTGTATTTGCCTACACATGAGCACCTAATATTATCTGGGATACTTTAGAGTTTCTCGTTTGAACTTTTTTTGCCACTCCAAAACTTCATCTGGGTCATACCTGCCAGGCCAGTGTGGATGTCTCAGATAATTTTGGGCCCCTCAGATAGTATTAGACACTTATGTGGGGGCAACTAAACTGAATGCTTATTTACTTAATTTCAATATCTCACCTTTGGAACAATACTTCTTCCTGGAGGCCTTTGAAGTCAGCCCTTTCCAGTGACATTTGTTGGGGACAGCCTCTACATTAGAAATAGGTCACTAAGGATACCAGACTTTACACACAATCTAGTCGTCTAAGTGAAGAAGACTGAATAAGATTCTGGTTCACAGACCTAATTCTGAAGAACACGTTTAAATTATTTTTTTTTAATATTTTTTTTTATTTTTTAACATTATGTCATCATGGAAAATCTGGAAAAACCTGGGGTGGATAATACGTCAGCTTTGACTGCTTTTCAAACCCTTTGAGGGTGATGAATTTGGTAGCTTCACAGATCCTCAAGGGGAAGCTGTGGATGGCCAGTGATTACAGGCTGTATTGTTCCCTGCCACTGCATTTCTTACCTTTGCTAGTAATTTCCTATATGGTTTGATTTCCAGCAGCTGCGGTCCTGAATATGGAAATCAAAGTTTTGCTGATTTAAGGATTTTGAGCAGTCTCTCTGCCCTTAAGTGTGCCTAATCCCCATGTACTATGAAGCAGAACTATAATGAGGGAATTTGCAATGAAATGTGAGGTTACACCAATTTGAACAGCTTTACACTGGATTTAGAACAAGGCTGAAGAATAATTATTCTGCTGAATATTTTATACATTCTCATTTAAGTTAGAACAGATATATTGCATGGATAATCTATTTTTAAACAGAAATATTTCTGAAGTTACTTTTACATACTGAGATTCTCTTCTGAGTTGGCAGCAAGTCTGTATTACCAAGTATATGTACATCTGCTTGGTACAGTAGATGCAAAAATGTCCAAGAACTTGACATTCTTAGAATTTCAAGTAAGTAACTAGTTATTGACTTCTAAGATATATTTGAGCTACTGTTTTTCAATATCCAGATTTTAAGTATTACTTTGAGATAAATAAAAAAATTTCTTCTTTTATGGTGAATGTAAAGTCAAGTCCCTATTTTACAAGAAAGAATATAAGAAATGACTGCTTTCAAATGGTATTTCAATTTACAAGCCAGTAGATTGGTTGCAAAGTTATTTCCCAAAAAAACTATTTTTTTCTGTTGGTAATAAAATGTAGCACTCTTGTGGAATGTCTTTTTGCAAGTAACAAAAATCTGTTTCCCTAATATTCTTTTTACATTTCTGAGACACTGTTATTCTGCTGTATATTTCTCGACACAATATTTTCTATTCTGATATTTTGGTGAAATTATACAAATTGCAATGGATGCTGTATTTGGTAGGAAAGCTAACTTTGAATCAAACTTCTACCAAGGCTGGAAACACGCTCTGTGAGCATTCTGGGATCCTGATTTCCGATTTGTGCATACCACACAGAAGCTTCAAATCTGAGTTGTAAATATTGCATTTGACACTTTATCCACTCAACTGGAGATGTTCTTTGTATTAGAAAAAATCTGAAGACAATGAGACACATTCAAGAACATGAGTATCTACAAGAGATCTGGATGCCTGCACTGGGATCATGGTAAACTGTGCAGGACTAAACACACAGTTTTTTAAAGTGAATAGTTGGAAATTCTCTATTAAAAATATTTACATTTTTAGAAAGTTTATATTTCTTATTTCAAGGTGTAGATCTCTAGAAGACTGAAGACATATCAAAGATGTTTTACTTCGGAAAATAAAAATAAACCTTTCTTTTTTATGTCATGCACATTCACGTTGCGTATAGAGGGGTAAGGACTTGATTACCAGTATGGTGTATTATTATATTTGCTGTTTTCATCGGAAACAATTCTGTGGGAAAATGTGCCTAGTGGTAGAAAGTGTCTGCAATATCAGCAGAAACCAAGGGTGGGGAAGGAAGAAAACTATTGTACAAAGAGCCAACATTCAGTGGGATTGCGAGCACATAAAACTAAACACAGGTGTACGCATGGGAGATGCTAATGGCAAAAAAGTGCACCATGTCCTATTCCAGGCTGTGAATTTTAAATTGGTAATTAATTTTATCATTGGTTTTTCTACCATCAAATTCCATACATTCATATAGTCAAATGTCTAAGTTTCCCACAATATTACAGAATTATTCATGTAATTTATTACTGGTATTTGACAACAGTTACCAGAGGTTTTTTCAGAGCCTTTGCAGAAATGCCTTCTCTATTTATTCCTAATCAAATAACTAACGCAAAGTCGTAGATAACAGGATACATTTTGTTATGACCTGTCCACTGTGAGCATGGTAATAAGAAAACATTTCTACAGTGTGAGTTCTGTTGTGGAAATCTTGTATTTCATTGATAATCACAATGTGCAGTGTTTCTGGTGTTTCCTCATGGACTGAGCCATTAAAACTTGCATAACTTCAAACTCATTTGTGAGTTTTTTTTATTGAAGTCATTGAAAAGTGTTTAAATCATTGACAAATATATTCAAGGGAATTTATTCGGACCTTTTAAAAATATAAAACAATCTGAATAATATATAGAGCATTCTAGATACATTTTAACATGAGTATTTCTTAAATATTGGTCAATTGATGGCAGTTTTCTGTAGAAGTGAATGATACTCAGACAAATCATCCTCTGCCCATGCCAAAAATGGTTCCCTTATGTGAATTAATGTTAGTTTAACATAGTAAAATGATGAGAAAGGCTACTCCCTGAAAGCATCCTTAAATGTCTTAATATTTTGAGTAGTTTCATATGATTAAAAGTCTGTTCTATATGCAAAAGGATTTTTTAAAATTTACTTTTGCTTTTAAACATCAGTAGTATTTTGATTGCAAGAACACATACGCAAATATGTATTGAACAACTATAATTAAAGCCAAAGTAACAATATTCTTACCTTCAGGTCTTTTTATTGCCTTATTTGTGCCTTTGATTTCAATGCACAAATTTTCAATAAAATTGGAGCTCTACTAAATAATGACTATTAAATCACATTTTTCTATGTAGATGTATACTGAGCATCCCTCACTGTCAATAATAAAAACTGTAAATGTAAAAAATAACTTAAAGGAAAGGTCCAAAACTGCAAGGTAGTCAACAGTTCCGTAAACAAGAGAGGATCACAAGATTAGTCTTTCTTTTGCAAAATGGATTTTTTAGTATTACTACATTGGTAGAAACAAATTAAAAATGGAACCCTCAGAGTCATAGGAAACGATTTACCTATTTTGCTTGATCAGTTTTTCTATTGAGTTCAACTTGAATTATTCCATATTTATAAAGCCTCTAATGTCTAGAAAATTATATTCTTGGTATTTAACTGTTTAGCATTTTGAGAGGAATTAAATCAGGAGACTAATTCATTTGAAAAACAGACACATGATGTTACGGTATTTTTCTTGATTTTGTTTACTTAAACAACCAATCAAAACCTTGCAAAAATGTAACTCCTTCTATGATTTCTTTAATAATTGTATTAATAAACATTAACAGCACTGCCACAGCTATAACACTGGTAAGTTTATTCCCTCTTCTGGGAATAAAGCTACTTATTTTGTCTTTTAGGTGTTGCTTCTATTAGCACTTCAAAGATAACTATTGTTTTTTTCGTCTTTTGTGCTTTTTCCCTTTTTTTTTTTTTTTTTTTTTTTTTTTTAGCAGCAAATGTTTTATCCCCACTAGAGAAATAATCAATTAAAGGAAAAAGAGAAAAGAAAACTCTGCATCACAGTTGACTGCACTGATCTATAATGTCCCAATGGATTTGAAAAGAGTTGGGTAGGGAAACTGAAGAAAGAGCGTAGACTTGATTTCAAGCTTTTTAATATAAATCCTCAGGCACAAGAATGACCACTTTCTGCCAGTATGGTTTTCTCTGTCTTCCTATAAAAATATGTATAGACTCATCCATTCAAAAATAGCTTTTCTAGCACTCATGTCCTTGACCTTCCTCCTATCTCAAAACAAGTAAGCAGCAAGAAGGAAATTAATAAAAACTCAAATAAACAGTAAAAACAAAAGGACTTTTTGACACATAGAACAGAGAAATGCAAGGCTTCTCAGTAGTCCCAGAGGACGTTAATTTTAATTACCCCAGAGAACCTTAATATTAATTACTTTTACTTATAGATGATTTTGATTAGTTGGATTAGTACAAAAGATGTTCATATATAAGGATGGGCAACAGGAAAAAAATGGCTGTAACTCACAAGTATAAATATAGGCTAATGTGAATTGAAGACTTTCTAGTAGAACTAGTTGACATTCTGAAAAAAAAAAGCATGCTAGAATGAATAAAAAAGAATTGGAAAGTAGAGAAAATGCTAACATTTTAGAACATACTTAAAATATTAAACTACAAAATTTACAAGTAACATTTTGAGAAAATCAATTATTGATTTCACTGAAATTAATATTTGTTGCAGATCTGATTCCACTGTGATTTTCATACGAAATCAAATGGATTATTTGAGAGAAAAGGTACCATGATAGATTAACAATGATTAGATAATCTGAGTTTTGAAAAAAACAGGTGCTTTTGCTGTAAATGTCATATTGTTTAACACAACTCAGCCTGTCAGAATCCATTTTAACTCTTATAAATAACAAAAGAGGTCTTAATGGACCTCAGAAACCAAGATGAAGCTTATATACCATTTTGATTTATATCCATTCCCTTTTAAGTCAAAGGTAAAACTACTATTGTTTTTAATAAGAGCAGAGTAAACACAATAGTAAGAAAAACTTAATATTTAATCAAAAAAAAGTCCCTAAATTCTGTTTAGAAGAAACTCCAGAACACATTGATGTAGATACATAAAAAGCCAAATTTGGCTCTTATTGTGGCTAGATTTTACATAATCTAAATAAAACAAATTAATAATATTATTCTCACAGCATAAAAGCAGTGGAACAGTCTGAAAAATTTGACATGAGAATAATGTTTCATTTTGGATAAATAAAGGCAAATTGGAAATGTGTAAAAGAAATTGAGAATAAAAAATAAAATTGAGAATAAATTGAGGATAAAAATTATCAAGGCATAGAAAACAAATCTGTCATGGATTGCAATTAATAGAAGTAATCCTTTTTTGAAGGTCAGTATATAGGTAGTATAATCACATTTCTATTGTGTATGAATATAATGTAATCAAAAGGAAGTTCTGGGAATAGAATTAAAATTCAATTTCTAAGTTCATTAGGTATCTGTGTAGGAGAACTGAATGCTAATGTCTATATTTAATTGCAATTATAATTCTAGAATCTTCCTGGTTTGGTGTCAGAAGCTTATGTTTATATTAAGCAAAATTCGTAGAGGGGTAACATCTTTTATTCAACAAGTTGTTACAGTTGCAGAAAAATGGACATGCTTGTCTGTGGAAGAAAGACTAATTGCAATTCAAAAGCCAACTGACTGTGGAAAACTAATATTAAAGATTTTGCAGCTGATTTCTAATTAGGATAGAGAAGCATATAAAAAGATTTCAACCAGTATACTTAGGCTTCAAAACTGAAGTTCAGTTTGTATCAGGAAACCAAGATCTCCATGGATGCTGATGCTTTTAGAAGGAAAGATACATCTTCAAATCAAACGTCCCAAGTAGGACACTGCATATATTTTTGTTACTCTCAAATGGTTTCAAAGGTTTCCACTAGAAAAACTCTTCTAACTACAACCAGATCTCCTTCCCAAAATAGCTAGTGACAGAGGACTGTGAATTTTCTGCTTTTGGACCATGAAATGTTTCCTAAAGGATCAGAAAATCTTTAAAGAAGAGGTATACTTGGTAGTCCTATTCCCAGAGCCTGTGTCTCCCTGAATAGCAGAATTTCAAATTCCATTAGTGTCCTTAGGACTTTCACTGATTCATCTGAGCAGATAGAAAGCATCAACATCAAATCTACTGCCAAGGCAAAAGCTCAAAGTATCATTACTGCCAGAAATGATCAACCCTAATCAACCCTAAAGGGAAATACAGATGACACTAGTACATTTACCATATGAACTTTATTAGATCAAATGGTCTAATTTTCCTTATTCCACTTGCATTATTCTGAATTCCCTACTTGCAGTTAATCTCAGTCATTAAGTGGAAAGCCATAAATTGGTAGCTCTAATCAGGCAAGGTGTATGTATGAGCACCAGAAAGAAATAAAATGTAGTGGTTTTATCCCTTTTGAAATGTTAGAAGAGGCTCTATAGACTGTTCTGGTCATGGTTTATCTTTTACATGATACAGTGAAGGACCAGTATCAATTTTCCAGCTTTTCATTAGCTTCCAACATGCAGAAGACGCATTAAACAATGAGATCAGAGCCCACATGCTTAAAAGAAATATAAGATAAAGAGAGAATTAGGAAACTGTTCTTTTGACTCCCACATTTGCAATAAAGCCCCAGTGCAGCCAAAGGATTGCTTTGTGTATAAGTAGATTAAACACACGGACTTCCCCTTCAAAAGACTCACTTATAAGATGTGTTAACACTGGCAAGGAAGTACAATCTGAAATTATCAAAAAAAAGTAATCTTGGAGGTTTGCTTTTAGCTTTGTTTTTCTTCCTATTGCAGAGTAACAGCTCGGTCATTATGAACAAAACTTGAATATCCAGACTTTTCTACCTTTTCCCTTCAGTAAGAACTAAACTGTCTGTTTAAATTAGGCCATAACCCATTTGAAGACAAGACCTGAACAGAAACAAAAAGTATATTACTGTCTACTTTTCTCTTTTAAAAAAACACAGTTTAAAAGTGATTAAACGTACTTTGATGTTTCTGCAGTTAAAACTCTTGCGGCCATGAAAACTGTTCTCGTATTCCCTCCTGCTCCTTGTGTAGAGCTGTCCCTTGATTATCCAGTTCTCCAGGACACATTCATGAGAACAGTACGTGAATTTATTACTCCACGTTCACATATTTATGCCTACAACAGCCTGATTTTTTTATCTCTGACTCGGAACAGTTTTTATGATTTTACAGGGCATAAATACTTAATCTTTCTCACTTCCAAACTTCTTCAAGTTTGTGATCAACAGAGTATTCACTGTGTAAATCCTTGTTCTCATGACGTTATCATTCTTGTTGTCTAATAGAAAAATAATCATTTCACAGTCAATAAAATCCTAAGCAGTGCTGACAAAGTCATGGTTGTTTGATGACTACAACACAGGCACCAGCTCTTCCAATATTTAGGGAAGCCATCTGCAGAAAAGAAGATACAAATTAACTGAACAGGAACAATCCAAGCAAGAGATTGCCAAAGTGCTGTGTCAACATTCTTTTAAAATGGTCAAAACTAATGGGAGTATAAACCGCTAAAAATAAATACAACCCACAATATCCTAGTATTGTAGTTTTAAAGTTACTTATTCACATCTCACATCTTTCACTTGAAAGTGTGAGAACAGAAAAAAAAAAAAAAAAGTTATTTTAAAGCTGTCCTCAATTTTGTGAATTGTTGATATGCACGGGGTTTCTCTGTAGACTGTAGCTGATACTTCCATTTTAGTCCCTGAGGCAAGATCAAGGCTACTAACCCCAAAATTGTATGGTTTCAGTATTCCTAAACAGGTTCGTGTGTCTTTTAGAATAAGTTTAGCAGCTTTAGACACTGCTCAGGGCAACATGAGGATTAATAACTTCAGGAAACTGGATGTTGCTGAAACTAACACAGCAGAGTCAGTTTGTATGGTATATAATAACAATAGTAATGATAATACACTGTAATTAATGGTACTGTATATATCAAAGTAGAAGTGTTACATATTTCCTAACTGTCTGTCCAAGTGTTTATTCTTTTCTTTTCTAGTGTGAACTGATTTTTTATTTCCTACAGAATGTCATAAAAATGGTCCTGTAATTTAAGTAACAGTAGATAAAAAAGATGGGTTTCTGCATTAACTTTACAGTATATATGTCTACATTTAAGTTTGACAACAGAATCCCCCTTTTGCAATCATAAAAAAACCCAGACATTTTTGAACATTATACATCTGCCCTATTTTAAATTGTTATTTGAGGATAAAATCACGCCTTCGAAGGATGTACTTTAACTAACTTTAAAGATAACTTAGGGTGACTAATTCAGATGCAAACATCTACACTGGTGGAACAAATTACATTTTCAGAAAGTCTTAAAACAGAATTAATAACAGAATTATTTACAGAATTAATAAATCTTTCATTTCTTTTTAAGGCTTTGCTATGAATCCAAATCTTTCCAAGCACTACCGTGACATAATAAAATACATTCCTTCTATAACAAAATCACCAGTCCCCAGCTTCTTGCATTATACCACTATTTCATAGCAACATAGAACCATAGAATCATAGAATCATAGAATAGTTTGGCTTGGAACGGACCTTTAAAGGTCATCTAGTCCAACTCCCCCTGTAATGAGCAGGGACATCTTCATAGATAAGGTTGCTCCGAGCCCCATACAACCTGCCTTCGAATGTTGCCAGGGATGGCACATCTACCACCTTTCTGGGCAACCTGATCCAGTGTTTCACCACCCTCAGTGTAAAAAAATTCTTCCTTATATATAGTATAAGATATATCTATTATTATACCTATTAATTCTTATATGGTTCAATATTGGGAACATACATATAGTTCAACACTTCAAAATGTCCATCAAACAGAATAAAAAGGAACTGAAGAATGAAATGAAAACTAGGGTCCCCACATAAAATAAACAAATTAGGATCTTCAGGACATGCTGGTTGCCAATTAAAATTCCAGATATATTTTGATACTTTTTACGATATGAAAAAACATGAAAAAAATTAATTTGCTATAGAAATTTATCAGAACAAGAATTTTGTCTGAAAGGTAACAAGATTATATTTCTAAGGGCTACTTATTCTGTCTTTTTCCAGTTTCTTAAGATCTAATTCTCTCTTTTCTGTCTTCAGAGGAAACTCCTGACATAACAGCTGATTAAATACTAGGACTATTTTTACAGTTATGGCAACCTATACATTTTTTCAGAAAAATAATGTTTTTATGTACAACTACAAAGTACATTACAGACAAAAAAAAAAAAAAAAAAAAAACACCACAGACTTTATGATTACCTGTGTCCATTCATTAGTTTGAGGGTCATATGCTTCCATAGTGTTCAGGTATGTTTGACCATCATAGCCACCTACTGCATATAATTTGTCACCAAGGAGACAGACACCAACAGCATCTCGAGGCATACTCAGTGGAGCTACCATTGTCCATGTATCAGTTTTTGGATCATACCTGAGGAAAGAGAAAGGAAACTGAATGTCCAGGGAGAAGATAAGTGTCAATTCATGCTGATCTTCACTTGAAACGTAGTCTTTTTTTTCTGGAAAAAAAAGTCCTTTAGAATCCTGACCAAAATATTCCTCCTAACAGCAAAAAGAAAACATGCAGATTTATTGTGTTCCAAATACAAACCGCAAAATGTTGATTAGGAACTTATGCTCAGTAACCTTTTGGAATAAACTGAAATATTTGTGGGATAAGGTGTCATAAAAAGAGATTTGAGAATGATACAAGAGCAATATCTGGACGTATGTATATTTTTATGTATATATTTTAAGTAGGATATTTATAGTAGCATATTAAAAATATTCTTTCTAAAATTATATTACACTATATTTTAATTTCTAAAATTATACTATACAATGTTCACAGCCTGAAAACGTCCCTAAGAATTCAGGGCATATGTTTAACTGCATTATAGTTAGAGTCCTGTAGTTAATCTCCTCCTGATACTTGCTCAAGGGAAGAGAGTATTAGCATTTTTAAGACATTAATCACAATAGAATTTTTAAAACTGAGGGCAAAATTTCTTTTGTTTAATGATAGTCATTTAAAAATTAAACATTTAGCCTAAGCCATAAATTTAGATATTCACTAACAATGTAAATATTAGTTAATTTCAGAAGCCATTCCATTGTAACTATTTTAGACGTCCTTAAAATGAAAAAGAAATGTCTTTTGATAGTGCCTCTTCCTTTGTTACTAAGGAGGTCTGGAGTCTCTGGCTAAACTAGAGACCTCATTTTTAGATGGCAAATATTACTAAAATAGAATACTGTATCACAGTATAATAAAATTAATTTGATCTGTCCTTAACCGTCTCTACCATGTAGTATAATCACTTGATAATCGGTGGAAAAAATAAACAGTTTAAGGGTACAAATCCTTTGACTGACTTTAGACATATGCTTAAGTGTAAAGTAGATCAAACTTTGTGCATGATAATTACTCTAAAATAATTATAAAGAAACTCCATAATGGCTAAAAATCTTATTTATTTGTAAGTCCTCTAACTACTATGTTGTTACATAAAATAGGCATCAAACCTACATCATCTCCTACAACTTCAAGAGACAGTGCTAGCTATAAGTTCATTTTTTGGGGGAGCCAAGTTCTTTCAGCATATTTTCCTGTGGTCTAAACTTTATTAACTAGAAGTTGTATATACCTACGCTTTCCAAAAGGAAATTTCTAGGCTTTTACTACAAAGACTGACTGTAAGAGCACCTGTAACTCTCTCAGTCATTCATATTTTCAATAAGCAACTAGTAGGAATACTGTTACAAGTCGCACATTATAATTGAAAAATGGATTTTTTTTAACCTTTTAAATATAGATATTGCAACAACGATGCTACAGTGCTTTGCTTGTAACTGCCTTTTCATTCATAAATATGACCTTCAAATTGTACAATAACAGAATTGTTTTTAACCTTGATTAAATTGTTCTTGACAGCTGAATACATTTTAGGAAAAATTCTACTAATCTGGCTTTATTAGGGCTTCTCAGAAAATAAGGTGGTAAAAATTTGTGTTCATCTTTTTATGTCTAGAATACCATTAAACTGATTGCGTTGTTTGTTTTACTTTGTTTTTTTCATTTTATTTATTCATTTTTCTGTCTTTCCTTAAGAAGATATGAGTTAAATATCTAGATAGGTGATGTTCTAAGGTAAATGTCTTTTAAAACTTCAGAGGAAAATACTTTAAAACAATGCTTGAATATGTGTAATAGAAATACACATGTAACAAGTCCCCCAAAAATAATTTTGAATGAATTTTTTCAAAGACTGTGACTTTTTCAACAACAGCATCATATGTCTCTAGCTGAAAGAGTTTCACAAACAGTGAAATACACAAGCGTGCATTGTATCTTCACCTGCCTAAAGGTCGTAAATTTTAATAGACTCTTTGATACACTGCTTTTGAGTTACAAGGGCTAAGGTGAAGAGCTGCAAAAGCAGGTAAATTAAATGCAGTTGACATCTTTGAACTTTTTTTTTTTTTTTAATAAACAGGTAAGCAAGGGCTAAAGAAAATTCTTATAACTCAATTCTGTCAACAAAATAGAACTGCACAAGAACTTGTTTTTTGTAATTGCCAGGAAAATGTCTGAGGTTTCTTATGTCTTTTCTTCTCCTAAAAACAACTGTACATTTCATCTTTATAATAACTAGGTATGACCTAGGGTGAGAAGGGTTATGATATATGTTCCTGAATCTGGAAAGAAATAAATTTTAAATCAAGGTGAGACAAAGGGGAAAAAAAAAATATAGATCACTTGTTTATATTTTTAATAGATTTCAAGTTTAGAGTAATATTTTGAAAAGAAACCTACTTTATAAAATCTGCAAAAATACCTCCAAAATTTTATAATTCTTAAAAAGGAACTAGTTATTTTACCTTTAAAAAGGAATACAACATTGTAGTTTTCTAGCTTTTGAAAAGCAGACAAACATAACTGTTATTTTATTTTAGAATGGTTGAATTCATATGATTCTTTATGATTGCATCAGCCTTAGAAGAGTTCAAACTGGGAGTCTTAATTACTGTTGAACAGGATTTTAGCAGTAGTGTTTAAAAAACACTCAACTGCTCTCACTAGATTTACATAATCTCAAAAATAAATTTTAAAACATTATGTTTAGTTTGACAGTCTTCCAGAATAACATTGGTGTTTGAATACAGTACATCCTATCAGGCTGTATCAAAATGACAAAATGACTGAAGCAAAGACACTCATTCCTGAAAAAGAAAAAAGGCTGAGTTAAAAAAGATTGATGCCCTATTACTCACTTTAAAATACCTCATTATCACTTACTAGTCTGGTTTTCTAACTTATTGAGATGTTTTTATTTTTTGAAGGTGATGCGTTATTTTTGAATGTAAAAACAGGCACGTTAAATCACATCCCAGTCACCTTATAAACTTATCAATCACAGGATGGGCCATGAGAGTTTTTTCACATTTTAGTGGATTCAACTGGTTAATTTACATCCAGTCTATGCAAGTTAATAGCCTTACAAGTTCTGATTTCTTAGTCCCAACTTTTAGCCTGTAAGTTAACTGCCCATGAAGTACATGATCCACATTTTTTGCTGTCAGTGCAAAAACACCTAGACAAGGCACACTGTATAATGTCATTCATATACCAGTGCATAAAATAGCTTAAGGTTATGTGGTTTAGTTTGTTGTTATAATCCCCCCTGAGAAAGACAAATGTGTGGGATGTGGTTTGTCTTCAACACCAGAAGGGTTTTCTTCCCAGAGACCAAAAAATTAAAGAAAAGGTCCCTTACAAGTACGAATAAGCAGAAGTAGTTGGAGATATTTCATACTTATTAATATTGTTACTAGTAGTCTTAATATACATTTACTTCATTGAAAATGCTGGTTATCATTCCTTATAAATGGAAGCCCATGAGGATAGGCCCTGTAAGTACAGGCATCGTGAGGTTTCTCTGATGAACTTTCCGTCTGTTGGAGACAGAATGTAGTTTTAAAGTACTGAAGGGAATGAGTCTAAGACTGAGCAAAATCATATGGATAACAGAAGGTGTAAGTTTTAACTTATAATTTTTGGATTACATATTGAGTAACTGGTAAATGCCACTCCACATTCAGCAGAAAAAATAACTGATTTTTAATTAAAGTTTAAGGCCTTTAGAAAATAAATAGACAAATCTCTCCCAGAGCCTTGTATATTGTATGTTAAGGTAAACAAACTACTCAAACATATCTACTTTAATCTTTGCAACCTGTATATATTTGGAGAGTGTATTTTTCCTTATTCTATTTTAAAGCATACAGAAACAGAAAAAAGCCAAACCTTCATGAAATATTTGAAGAGGACCTTCAAATTGAAGACAATAATCACTCCAACTGTACCCTACTGCCCTACTAGATATTTATGAATTTGCAGAATATCCACTTGCAAAATTCAGGGTACTGTAAATACAGTGTGTAAGGCTCATATCGACACATCAGGAAGTGGCAGTGTTACTAAAGGAAGCAATGTCATGTACGGTAATATCCATTGCTTAAGCAGTTCTATATTTCTTCTTTGCTCAACTATGCTTTTAGAGTCACAAAATACTTCTAAACACAATTGGTTGTTATAAAATTATTTCAAGGCTGAATTTTTATGTCTGCAAAGTTTAGTTTATGACTCTGCAATGTGTAGTATCATGCCTTAAAAACAAAGATTTCTTAAATGAGATGTGAAGACTGGAGTTTTGTGTCCATGATAATACATAATAGTACTGTGAAAAAAAAAGAAAAAGAGAAAGAAAATAACCTTCAAAGAGATTGTCTTCTACATACTTCTATGGATTTTTTCAAGTAAATAATAAGGTGGCATTTCTTGGGGTAAAAACATCTTTTTAATTTTACCATCATTCAGCTAAGAAAATGATGCTACTGAACATTATTTTTTATTAAAAAAATGCATGTATAATTGGATACCTTTCTACATAGTCCAGTAGTCGGGAACAATGGTTAGAAGCAGGAGCATCATGGCCTCCAACTGCATAAAGAAAGCCATCACATGTAGCCACTCCTACACCTCCTCTTCTCTTACACATAGGAGCACACATATTCCATTTATTTGTGTGAGGATCATAATACTCCATTGAACTCAAGCACGAACTTCCGTCACGACCTCCAACTGAATATAACCTAAGAAAGTCCACAAAAATAAAAACGTTAATAAAACAAGAGCTCAGAACTGTAGAAATAAAAACAAGAAGCATCTAAGCTTTTTTTATTTGCTGTCGGCAAACAGGAAAAGGAAAAAAACTATAATCTCAAAACCACATGAATTTCATAGGGTCAGAAGACATAGATGATTTTAATACTGTTACCAAATTAGCATACTACTTAGTTCTTTCCCACTTTAATAGAAAGGAAGATATTTTCTTTCTAGTAATGGGTGTTTTCATATTTCAATTACAGCATATACTGCCAAGAGTGCTTTAAGTGACATGCAGATTTGTCCTATAGATTTATAATACATGTATGCAGGGTTGTTGCCTAACTGCTCATCATCTGTGAGGTGGAAGTGGAAGTGCTAACTTATAATCGGTAATCCAGACAAACAAAACATATGCAATCCATTTATCAGAGTTTCTCTGTGTTTTTATTTTGCATCAAAGTATTGGCAATTAGTCTGACAACTGCTGTCCTTTATTTTAATATTCTATCTTGTATAATTCTTTAATACTGAATAGATTCACAAGGTTCTAATTCTCCTTGTGCAAAAAAAAAATTAAAAAAAAAAAAGGAAAAAGAAAAAACGTACTGCATAAGCACTGTAGTTAGTCTTTGATCTAGCATTCAGCCTGTTCCACATACAAAACTGTCAATGGGAGGCTCATGTCCGGAATGAATTTTACACTTACAACACAGTAGACATCAAATATGCAGTGCATTGCAGAAAATAATATTGCATTATGTTTTAAACATGGATTTTTAAAAAGTACTACTTTTTAAAAAGTTTCAAGGATCTTGGTTAAATTGAAGACACGTCTTCCCCACACTGACCTTAGCAGGTCTACTCAACAAGTAAGAAAATTTTAGTCCCAGGCACTATATGCTGATTTTCTTTATCAGAATATATAATGAGGATTGAGTTCTGTAGGGGAGTCATGGAAAACTTCTGAAAATGTTTCAAATTTAAAATGGCAAAAATGTGGTTTAACGAAATATATGTTGTGTTTGGAACTATCTGCAGGCAAGAAACTTGTTTCCTTCCTCCCTTTATAATGGTTCCCAGGAGGAAACGGTTCTGATTGTTCTTTCCCAATATTACCATGCTGCATTCATTTCTTACATGAATCCTTTTGCAGTCTGTTGCCTTTTCTACAGTGCCTGGAGATTAACTAATAGAAACACAGGCTATTTTAAAGCCTAAGCATTGAGCAATTTAGGATGCAAAAGCTGTCTGTGTGAAGCAATTATTCATTTGGAAGCTTTTACTGTCCTAAGCGCTCCATGAATTCAGAGCTACTTAAATGTGCATTTAGCATTATGTTTTGCTGGCGTGGCTGCTGATGAATTAGGAAGTACCGTACTACCACTAAATATGTCACTGAAGCCATAGAACTTTTTCGTGCTGCCTGAAAGACGTATTTCTTCTCAGACTAAAGTAGCCAGCAGAATCCATACTCCTCTATGAGATTTTAAAGCAAATACACTTTTTTGCAACTGTTTCTGTAGATTCAGCCCTGAGAGATTTACTTTTCTATATGATTATGAGATATCTACAGGTGGGATCCAATTTGAGATTAAGACACCTACATGTAAGTGTTAATCTGTGGGTGTCTGCAGTGTATAAATTGTTGTTGTGCTCAGGGTAGCCAGCCGAGCCTAAAGAACAATTTGGTTCACCAGCCACAATTGTACTTTTTTTCTTCAGCAGAGAATAAGAACTACAGAACAGCACTTAAAAACTTAAAACATGCGACCCATTTACATTAATATAAATGTAAAAAACTATAAGCATTTACATGTAGGTGTCTGCAAGGATGTTATCTTTATTTTCAAAGATGGGATTTAATTCAGCTGCTCACAAACAGTGATCAAACGTTATTTGTGACATCTAGGGTACGGTGACATTCCCTGCAGGCTGGCAGATATGACAAAGACTACACAGGAGAAACATGCATGATTGCTGGAAGTCAAGCAGGCTATCCTGAGGCAATTAAAATGGCAGTAAACAGTTACATGCAGATAAGTGAGTTGATGCCTAAAAATTAAGACCGTGGTTAACAAGCCTGTGATTTCCAAATAGATTTCTAAGTAAATATTTGGACACCAAAACACTTCACACAATTTTAAAAAATGCAATGTACCAACACTTCTGCAGAGTCCAGTGTGAATAGTCATGTGTTCCCCTAGTCTGAAGACCTGCCACTCTGTTTATTTCTTTTGGCATTAAAAGTTGACATCTATTCCATTCTCTTTCAACTGAAATAAATCTATAAGATGATATTTCCACACAGAAGCACACCTTTTCATTCCTCTGTTTCAATTAAGACAGCTAGCAAAATATAGCTAGACATTCCTGAGTTGCTCGTAAAAAGACAGCAAATGCTGTTCATAAGTAACCGATAAAAAATTCAGCCAGTGATCAGGACCACCTAGTTTTTGTTAAAATGCTCTATGCTATTCAGAACAAAACAAAATTCATTTCCAAAATCAGATTTTGGAACTATCATTTTAGGTTTTGATTGTGTTTCTATCTCAGCAAGGAATAGCTCATAAGACTAACAAGAGAATTTTCTTTCCCAAAGGTCTAGTTCAGACAAATAAAAGTTGGAAATCAAGTAATTGTTTTAAAGCCCTAGTTGTGGCTGAGCCTGAACACCTCAGTGAGGAATTGCTTCCAGTCTTTAGCCAGGTTTCCTAATCCATAGTCACAAAGGCCCAAAATGACCGCAGAACAACTCTGCAACCGTTGCTGAATATTCAGGATAATGTACAGCTAACTGAAACTTTTTGCAATACTTACATCCAAAGACATTTAGTAGTCTCACACCCCTTTTAGGGCTCAGAGTTCTGTTCTATTAGACGACAGGATGAGTCCATTTTTGCAGCTTTATCTTTCTTGGTAACAGAGTAAAATTTTGCATGGGGGAAGTATAATGTATTTCTCTAAAAAGCCTGAAAACCTGGTATTACTGAGATCAGATATCAGTCCTGCATTTGCAAGCACTACTCTTATGCATTTTAAATACAGACAATTTATTACTTCAGTTACCAGGTGCCCTCTGTGCTCTGGATGATTTCTTGAAAATACTTGTAAGTGTACTTTAATTTCCACGTGCAAGTACTTTCAGAATTCCAAGATGAAAGATAATTCAGTGAGTCTGAACTTAGCAAACTCAAGTTCCTCAAATTTTACTTTGTTTGTTAATTTCACATTGTTAATTTACAATATTATCTCAGTAATTTTACCTTACCTCACTTACTACTTCAACTAGCATCAAACACATAGCTCATTTTTTTTCTGTTTCTCCCAGATTACTAGTGTCTATAGACACTGGTGTCTGTCATATCTCTTATATAGCATTTGAGTACCTACAGTATTGTAAGATTTTTTATTTTCAACATTGCACAGAAAAAGAAAGCTTGAGAAATAAGCATTATCACTGTCACGTAATAGTCGTAGCTTCATTCATTTTCGAATATTTTGTTAACTGAATTGCACCTCCTTGTGTATCCCATCAAAACATCCCATTCTATTATAATTATCACTGTTTAGAGGGGAAGATCAACAAGTAAAAGAGAGCATCCAGTACTGAGTACTTCTATTTCCACTGATCACAATGAAAGTTTTGCCTGGGGAGATGTTATAGATTTCTATTCCCCAGCAGTCTCTATTTCAGCTTATTCAGACACTGTGTGTAGATACGAATTTAGACCAAACTCACCCTCCTCTGAGCTGGAAATTTGTCTTTCCAGGGTTTGGTCATTTCTTTTTGTATTAAGATAGATAGAGATTACTAAACATTTGTATATATATATATATATATATAAAATACCTAGAAAATGCAGTACAGGTTTCAAAGCTGGAGACATTAGGAGAAATCATGACCAGATGGATCAAAAGTATTTATCTCTGTGCTATCACTAGAAACCTTTGATAACTAATCAGAAAAGCCATTTTTAAATTCAGTTTGACAAGTCAACCTCAAAAGACCAGACTGCCTTTGATGTGAGGTAGTATGGCTTGTGAAAACAGTTGAATCATGCCTTTCCTGCATTTCTTAACGAGCTTCTGCCTTTCAAAATTCTTTCACTGTGAATATCAAAGACCATATCCAGTCTTTTGCTTAGGCCGCTTTGTACCCTTTTCTGCCCTTTCAGCGTGGCTTAAAAAGCAATAAAGAATTACTCTAGCACAAAGGATTTCTGCCCAGTAGAAGTGAGGGGAAGGTAAAAATTTTCATCAGTGCTGGACTTCTGTATTGCTCAATCAGTTCATACCTATAGGAGACTGTAGGAGAGCAATGATATCTATCCATGCTGCCTTGGTTATGACAATGAACAGTAGTTCACTGGCAAAAGTTGAAAAAATGTAACTTTCTGAGTGGAAAGCAGTAATGAAGTCTTATTTCAGTGCATAAATTTGTAAACGGCATTTCATAAATTTGGCACAGTAATGCAGTAGTGGTGTAAATTAAAAATACATACAGTTTGATAAAAAAAAAAGAATGAAGAAAAAAAAGTTATAGAGTGAGTGCCTGCAATAACTACTGACAGAAAACATGGAAAGAAAAGCACCCTTTGCATGGATAATATCATTATGGCAAAGTTCTACTTCCTACACTAGGAAGTAGAGTTTCCTAATAGAAAAAACCTGTTTCAAGTAAATTTTATTCTAATCAAAGTTATATGAGCTACATTATCTCTGCAAGACCAATGATTGAATGCAGATTTTACCGGTTGAAAATGTTCTTGAATGTAGCAGCCAAGTGTAGCAGACAGTTAAGGCAAAATACTCTTTGTAAATTAATTATTTACTACAACGTGACCTTAAGGCCTTTTATTTGCTCTCTTATTTATTAAAAAAAATACAGTGAATCTGTTATTAAATAAGAAATTGTTATTGAATTAACAGAATTACTTTGTGCTAGACTGAGCTAATGTGTTTATGGTTTCATCTTTGTGAGCTTTAGACGATACAGCTATTACATTTTGTTCTGTCTCAGTATCTATTTATTGCACAATTCTGACTGAAATATGTCTACACTTTTTGTAGTTTCTACACTTAAGGAAGAATATTTTCAACATATGTCCCTTTTTCCCTATAGCAGGAGGCAGAATAATTACCATTTTGAGAAAACAGTTGGATCAAAAGCAGTAGTTAATAAACAGCACATTTCTAAAACATCAACAGTGTCAAAACTGTCATAAAAGAACCTGAAATAACTTCTACAGGATTTAAATTATAAATTTATTCATAGGTCAAAGTACATGTAGAGTAAAATATAGTAAGAACAGAGACAAGATTTTAAAAGTTTCTACAAAAAAAAAAACCCTAAGCTTGATAACTCCTGAGTTATTTATTGAAATATATTTGTCATTCTTCCCATGGCAAAAGGGTTTTGTAAACTAGTTACATTTATAAAATACCTAATAAGTAAATAATATCATCCTAAGTCAAATTCCATTTTACCGTCTAGTTGGGTAAATAATATAAGATCTGTTATGGAGACAGATGTGAAAGTATTAAATTTTTGACAAGGTTAGGCATTACTGTGTTTCAGTATCAGGCAAAATATTAATGTCATTCATAAAATATTGATTTAAAAGTATTTGTCTGTAGCCAGTTAAAACATTGTGAGCAGAAAGAATGCAGTACAAAACATATTTTCTCTCTTTACATGACTGTAATTATATAGGCCAAGTGTAGTATTTTTCTTAGTTCAAATGGATTAGTAAAAGAAGAACTGAACCACCAATAAGGCACAAGAGCAAAGAAATCCTCAAGCAAAAAAAAAAAAATGAAAAAAACTGTGCTGATGGGAAATATAATTGTTTCAGACATACTTTCTTATCTTGATAGCTTGGCATGAAATTTTGAAGTGTTACTTCAGCTTTAAAAATCACAATTAGAGCATATTAATACTTCATTTATTTAATAGTACTGAGCCAGTTCCCTAGTCTTTACTGAAGTATGAAAATTGTCAGTGCATTGCAATTACAGGGATGACTTGAAAAAAAGTCTTAGATCATTTAGTCTGTGACCTTCACAATGAGCAAATCCTTCTCAATTCAGTGAATTCAACCAATAATCAAAAAATTCAGCCAAAATTGGTCTACTGAGTCAAAAGACATTTCATTTCACCCCAATAATAGTTATTAAGAAGTTAATCAAGTTTCTAATTAGAAAAATAGAAATATCAGTTAACAGTGGAGATGGCATTGTATTCTGTTCTGCTGAGTATAGTAGATATTTGATAGCTTCTGTAAGGGCTGTTGCCCATAAAGTTATTTAGTTGAGTATCAAATAAGATATTTAGCTTTCTTTAATTTAAGTAAGATTCAGATGTTTAAATATCCTTCCAGATTTACACATATGTGGAAATAAGAAAGTATGTGTATACACATTTATAGACACACATGAATACATGTGTGCCTACATATGTGTATACAATTCTAGTAGATTACTACATTTGGTCAGGGGAGTACCTCTAGAGGTCTCTGATTGCACTGAACAAGGGCTTCCTTCAGGTCCCATCATATAGGCACTAAGAACTCTTTGAGACCTGTTGGGATTCTCATACTTAATTTTCCATTAAAGATAATAATTAAAAGCCAGACTTTCTGAATAATCCAGAATGTGGGATGCTAATATCTTTTGCTGTTTTGACCATAAGAGGTAAGACAGTGATTGCTGAATGCCTTTAAGCCTGTGCTTAATTGTGGAAGCTGCACAATTAAAAAAAATGGCTGTGAATCTTTCTAGGCATTATCACAGTTTTCCACTGTCTAGATTGGCACCTATGTTATGTTTAACAGAGTTAGATGGAGTGACCTGATTACCTTTTCCTCTAAGGTATTAGGACTGAGTAAGTTAACTCACCATGTCTGCTTGGTCTGAAGAACCCTTACATGCCCAAATAATTGCATACATTACTTTGTTCCATTCATTATCTATGTGGAACTTGTTGTTCATTACAAAATTTAAAGAAAAGAACTATGTGGTAAAGACAAAATGTTTTTTATTACAAAAACTGAATGGCAGACCTTAATGGCAAATGAGAGTTACGCTGGCTATATACCAGTCAACAGTCAACTAACTAGTTCAAAAATCTTGTCTGGGTGGATGATGGATGAAGAGAAATGCATGGTGGGGCGTACACACTAAAAGATATAGATGCACAGTAAACATGCAGAATAGAAACTTGGCCTAAGCATCTTGGAGCCTGACCATAGCATATCAAGAGAAAACAAGCGCATCAAGATGCCACCCTGCAGCGTAGTAATGTCTCTAGCATCTGCCGTGTTTTCTAACAAAAATGGGTTCTAAAGAGCAATATATCCCACTGTATGTGTCTCTGCCTTGGACTGTATGAAATATGTTGGTTTTACTGCAAAGTTTCATGATTTTTCATTGTCCTCTTAGAAGAGCCACATATATTTACCTAAATTGTATTTGTTCTAGCCCCTTTTAAGGCTAGCCTAGCCACATAAAAGGAAGTAAGCCTGTGACAGGAGTCCAATTTTACAGGCTGGATGTAAAATATCAAGTTAAATCTTGCTTGAAAAAGAGAGAATATGATGCATATTGAATTGAATTGCACATTCACTGAGCTGCATGGGACCCCCACGTAGGAAATATGAATTTGTGTGCAAAAGTACAAAAGATCAGACCAGGGCACTGAATTAGTAATAAGCCTTAATGATTCTGCTAAGACAAAATGCCACAGATAGTTTATTATATGATGCATGAAAGGCAAAGAAGCAGAACTCCTGGAGGAGGTTGCAATCAGCTACGCAATCAAGTTTTGTAGGTGGTTATATGAATGTAATACATTGCTAATTCTCTTGTGTCAAACACTGAACCGCTATTAAGGACTTTGTGGAATTATTAACCTTTGCCTCTCCAAGGTCTGTACACAGTGAATATATTCCTGTGAGTGACTATGATACAATTTTGAGACCCTTTCTTGTGCACACATTTATTTGGTTTGAATTTTCCTATTTTCTTGAAAATTAAGGTTCAGCAACATAAATTTTCTGGTGTTCACTTTGTAATATGCATAATAGTCATAAGGGACATATTAACCTAAAGCAATGGCTGTTAACCACAGGCACAATATTGATCTAAATAACACAAGTTTCATTCCATCTTTGTTTCATTAAATGACCTGAAAACAAAACATTCCCCTGCACATATGCCGATGTCTGTATTGGCCAGCTCTCTGTGTTTCCCATTCAAAATGAAAAACAGAATAGCTGGAAAAGTATTGCTAAGACAATCATCCAATTTATGGAAATCTATTACTAAATGAATGAAACTGGTGGAACTGAATGAATGTAACTGAATATAAATAAATATAACTGGGCTTTTTTTGTTTTTAAATAAAGCTAGATGTTATTGAAGCTTCTCCACCTACCAAATGAAATTGAAATGTAACAAATGCATTTTGTTTGCATGCACATGCATGTGTGAAGGGACAAAATAGTAAATATGTATTTAAAAAAAAAACAAAAACAGCATTTGTATGTTCTATTTCTATGAATGCTTAGGTAGAATTAATAGAATGGGGAAGCCGTTCTAAATTCTGACCTGCTACAATCAAGGAACAGACAAAGTCTGACATTGCCAATTGATAACAAATAATTTCATAAACGACACAACCACAAAATCCCATTTTTATGTTGGACTATCTTTCAATAAAAATATGAAAAGGGAATACATTCAAATATCAGTGACTAAGAGAAAGAAAGAATGAAACATAATGGAGAAAGATGATGCTTTCCAAACAACTCCAATGCTAAAGATATTGGATTGGATTAAGAGGATCTATGTTTAGGGTTTTGTTCCTATAAAAGAAATATATCTGGGACAGTTAAGGCATCTTGCCCTTAGTATTTATATTGCATTTTCTGCTTAAAAATATCATCAGTCATAATTTTGACATCTTTCTTGAGATTATAAATTGTGAATCATCCTCAAGGGTGTTTGGGCATTTGTCTACTTCTTTTGGTACTGAAATTCTGAAACAAGAGTTGGTCATTAGCCCTAGGACAGACTTGCTGCTTGGGTACTTGAAGCCCATTCCTATTCATCTCACCTTTGCCTAATTTAAATGGCTTACTGGTTTTTAATAATCCTTTCTTTTCCAGTCTCCATTTAGACAACATTTGATAGCAAACCTGGTCTCCTAACTCAACACAAAGACGTCCAGTATGTGGCAATTATTTCATGATTAAGTGTGCAAATATTGCAATTGTACTGGCTGTAGGCGCCCAGGCGCTGGCAGCGGGGGCTGCAGGGCGGCCTCTGTGAGGAGAGGCCGGGGCTGCCCCGAGCCGGACACAGCCGGTTCCAACCGGCTCCAACCGACCCACCGCAGGGCACGGCTGGGCCCTGCAACTAAAATGGCAGCGCCTCAGGGAAAACGTATTTAAGAAAAGGCAGAAAATGCCTCACAGACAGAGTGAGAAGGGGAAAAAGAGAATGAGAAACATCAGAGGGAACACCAAAGTCAGGGAAGGAGGAGGAGGTGCTCCATGGCATCAGAGCAGATATCCACACTGCCGCCTGTGGAGGACACCATGCTGGAGAAGCAGGATATTTCCTGAAGGACTACAGTCTATGGAGAGCCCATGATGGAGTAAGGGAAACGTTTGAGCAGGAAGGAGCAGCAGATAGGAGCAGTTATGGACTGACCACAAGTCCCATTCCCCATCCCTCTGCACTGCTCGGGTGTGGGGTAAAGGAATCGGGAATGAAAGACCTAAGTTGAGCCTGGGAAAGGGGGGAAGAAAGGTGGTGTTTTAAAATCTGTCTTTGTTTCTTACTACCCAGAATCTATTAGTAATAAATTACATTAATTTTTCCCAAGTCAAGCCTGTTTTGCCTGTGGTGGTTACTGGTAAGTGATCTTGCTGTCTTTATCTCAATTCATGAGCAATCTCATCCTATTCTCCCCCTGTCTGATGAAGGAGAGTGAGCGAGCAGCTAGGCAGGCATTTGACTATTAGCCAAGGCTAACCCACCGTAGTAACGCATAATTAACTCCCAGCTCACAGCATCCCTTTCCTCCTTCCCTCATTGGACAGCACGGAGACTGTAAAAACACAGGCAGAGACTGTAAAAACAATTGTAATAGAAATACCAATACTACTACTAATAAAAAATACATTGCTGCTTCTCTGTTGAAGGAATCAGATAGCAGTCAGATATTGGTGGGGAATAATATTATCCTGCAGCATTTCTCATTGCTCTTTTACTTTTCTTCAGAGAAAACAGACACTTACAAAACTTTTTTTCTCAAAGAAAAGTAAAAGATTATTCTAAAAGGTACTTAAAATAGTTTTAAAAGTTAAGATTAGCCAATTCTTCGCTTTCATCATCTATCATAGAACAATAATAGTGTGTGACATTAGATATAAACAACAGCAGCAGGTGGAAATACCAAGTTCACTAAAGCACAGCTTTGAGGATGTGGCAATCAATAGAAGGCAGAACTCCCTTCTCCTTTGTTCTGCAAGATGTTGCCATGTGAATTAACTGCTTCCCAGTGCACGCCAAAGTCATTATATTTGATGCTTAACTCAATGTACTGCTGTGATATTCTACTATTTGAAGACAATCTGCAGATCATATTAACAACTGAATGTTTTTTCCTTTTGTAGCACAGATTTATTGATATCTGTTAAAGAGAACAAAAGTAAAGGGCCAGTCTTTTTCCCATGAAAGCTATAGTTACATAAAAAGAATGTTGACAATGTCCAACACACAAGTAAAAATTCAGGAATATTTTTTGGTAATGTAATTTTTATGGCCATATAATAGTAAAATCTAGACAATTTTCAGTTATGGTTCTGTCACACAATTATTTGGAATAACCTAAATCTGTATGATACAGTGAGTGTCTTTTAGGTATATATTCCAGAGGAAAGTGTGTAAACTTTGTTTCATTTTTACTTACAGTTTCCCCATTAGAATAAAATTTGCTCTGAAATTAAATTACATGAAACAAATCAGTGTCAAGGTTCAGTGTTCTTTAGGGAATGCATGCTTCATATATTACAGACTTGTTAATAGAAAGCTAATAAATAGCTACTGTAATCTTCGAGGCAGCTACATTTTAAGTTACTGAAAAGATTAGTATTTATAGGATTGAAACCATCAACTAGGTTTTGAGCTTTTTTTTCTTCTTGATTTTAAAAATGAAGAAATGAAGACATAATCATGTAACAGGAAGTGATGATTTTTAAAAGTTTCTGGGAAATATAAGATTTTTTTGGTACTTGTGGATTCTTGGTCCTTCTAACTTACACTGTAGAAGGGTACTATAGCTTTAGCATTATCTCCTGTGAACTATAGAACACGTCTTACATAGTATATATTGCATACTAGTTACATGTTACTTATGTCAGCCCCCAAAGAACAATTCAAATAAATCATCCCAACTTCTGACTGCAATCCTTTCCTGATTTTTTAAAACTTCTAAGTTAGTGTAAGTCTCCACTTCACATTTAATGTTTTAACACCCACATCTGTTGCTGATGTGAGAGAGTTCATGCACTCTTTCTCTTCCAATCTGTGTAAGAGTTCTTAATCGTAACAAGGCAGAAAAGATGATGCTGTTTTCAGATCAGGAAGAACTACTGACCATGTTTCATCCCATGAAACTCTACAGTCATGGCAAGTCCTACAGTAGCTACCAAAGTACGTTAAAAATTAATAAAGGCATCAAGTTTAAAAACAAAAATAAAAATACTAAGGCTAACACCCTACCCAATTCCATTACTGTTTAACTATAAGAAAGGTATGAGGATGAAGGAGATGGAATCTCCAAGGCCTCAATACAGATTGTTACTGCTACACAGCACCAATTGTTTATTTGGGAAAACGAAGGAATGTTACTGAAAAGGAAAATTCTCGGATTCCAATCTGTGGTGTCGCATGAAAACAGATAATATTACCCTTTCTATGAACCGATAAACATTCATTTAGAACATGATGAGAGTTTTGTGTACACCCTCTTGTTCTCTCCCTATCATTTTTATTCTATCTCTACTTTCTCATCTGAATTTTATCTATTTGTATCCATCTGTTCCTTTGCCAACTGTGATACTTCTGTTCCTTTTCTTTGGCATGACAGGCATTCTTGATAATGATGGTACTCCCTATTCGAACTTTGGACTTTCAGTTAAACTTTCTTCAATATGCCTGACCAGAATTGAATACAGTAATCCAAATAGCACAAATATTTCCCCAACGAATTATGTATTCTTCAGTTTCATTTCCTTTTTTCACAGATTTCTTCTACTAGTTTTTCTGTACTAACAAGGTACAGACCTTTTTTTCCCTCTTCTGCCATTCTCTACCATTAGTTTTCTTCAAAAATAAGACTCGTTCATTCACATATTTACTACTAAATATCCCATTCTTGTTGCTTCTTGGGGTCATCCAAATACTTCTGTAGTATAGTTCAACAAGTCCTGTATGATAATGTTCCCTTTGGTGTCACTTTGAATGGTCTGATAATTTAACTAACATACTCCTGCTGTTACACTCTTTTATCCCAAGGCTCATCTTTAAAGACTCTGTGATGTCCTAGTTGTCATATACAGTTCTTTTCTTCTTAAAATCTCTGTACTATTCATCTTTTTTCCATCTTAACTATTTCCCGCGTAACACCAGATAAGCTGCTTTACTGAAATTCTGGTAGAATAAATCTACTATGTGTAGTAGATTTTTTACCTAGAGACCCATCTATTCCTTTTATTAGTTATAGTATTGGTTAGTATTAGTTCCTTAGTTTCAGGAAGCCACTTAAGAAGAGGAATATTGTTTGTGTTCCTGATTGAAGGATAGCGACTACCAAATCCTTTTACTGTAGGAAGTCTGAGAGTAGCAAGCAGGTGACGTTCATGCTTGGAGAGGAAGATTTTCTGTTAATCCTTTATGGGTGAAACAATACTGTGACCTCAAAATGTAATAATGCAACCTGATTATACAAAAGAACCCTGTCAACTGGACTAAGATATTTATTCAGATATTTATTTTTCTGAATTTCTGAAAAATTCAGGTGGATTTTATAACTTCAATGATTAAATTTTTTTTCAGACTGGGTTATGATGCACATGTTGACACAATCCTTTTCAGGTTTCAAGAAAGATTTTGCTATAATATAGAATTTTCAGTTAAAAATATATTACAGTGAAATAACATTCATTTCTGTGTGCCCCATTTTGCCAAATTCAGATAGTATTGCTCTCCAATTGTTTGAGCAGCAAAACGATCGATAACTGACTTACACAGACAATACAAATGAGCTTCAAAACAAAGGTAAGCATGAAAAGGTTTAATAAATTAAGACCTAATAAGAAGTTACTTACCAGTCAATCATCTCAGAGCCTAAGGAGAGCAGAATCATAAAATTTTATGCTAAAATATATCATTTTTTTCTGCTTAAAATGTCTTTAACTGCAAAACCAAAGAAGCATACCATAGAGGTATGGAAGATCACAAATGGAATAGTTTCGAGAATTAAAACACAAAAGAAGAGACTGCATTTTTTCAAGTATTTAAGAAGCTCACATTTGAGTTCTTCAGCATACAATATCCATTTTATGTGAAGTACCCAAAGCAGTGTGGGAGATAAACACATAGGGCAGTTTCTAACTCTCACACTTCAAATTAGTCTAACCCCGCTGCATTTTGTTTATTTACTTCTTTAATTCAGTGCAGAAGAAAAGAAACATAGGAATAGTCAGGAAAAGATTCCTTAGAACTTCCATAATAAAATAGTTTCTCCTTTGTTAAATGTTAAAGACAACATCTTGTTTCTCATTGAGACATCCATTTCTAATATCCCTAGAATTTCTTTAAAAAAAAAACCCCACACATAAAAGTTTGCCTATTTCAAAGCAAAAAGCTCAGATGAGGAATGCAGCATATGTCAGTTGTGTGGAACAGCAGTGTAGTAAGAATAACACCAGAAAGTTGGAAGGTTTGGTCCTTACATGTTTTCAAGTTTCAGTTTTTAGCATATGGGATGTTTTTTAAAGATGGCTATTCAGATTAAAAATAAAGAAATAATTAAAATCAGTAGTATATTTGTTATTTGCTTCAGTGAAACTACTGCTTTTCTGTTTCCAGTGGCGTCCGCTCCACCTTTCTGAGACACAGATAACATCTCTTTTCATTTAAAGGTATTCTACATAAGTCATACACAAATTCAGTTGAGCATTTATTAACTGAGAGGCATTAAATACATGCTCAGCTGTGAAAAAGAAACATACCCACAATACATATATATAATCATATGCAGCTCTTACTAATTTTAGATCTATATTTGCAGGGTTGTTTGTCTAGATCTTGCCTCTGCTAGTTTGCTGCATGGCTCATGCACTTTTGAAACTAAATTCTTTTAGAGTAACAGGGTTATTAAAGCAGCTTTGTCCATTTGATCTGCTCTGGAACAGTGGCATTTCAATGCCACTGTGACGTAGTAAGAGAAAGCAATGACAATTAAGTTTCATTGGTTTGCAGATGATTTCACAACATAAAACTAACTTCTAATGTCATGAATAAGAAGCAGATCATCTTACTATATGATACCATAAATTAATTAATGAATTATTAATAATGAATGTGTTCAATAAAGCCTATTTTATAGAGTTACTCTGCAAATAGGGCACAATTGCAATACTAAAAACTCATAAAATTAGTTAGCACTTTTAAAGCCTGTGCTTTTAATTAATTTGAGATTCAATTTAAAAAATATATATCTACATATTGTCATAATTATGGGATTATGGGTATTCTGTCAGGCCTCCTGTTACTGCTACAGAAAGGTACACGGTCTCCTATAGGTCTTGTAACATTGTTGTTTGTGGGCCAAATTAGGCTCCTTGTTTGACTTTTATATTTGGTGACTGAATATAAAAAGAGTCTGACAATCCCAGAAATCAATTCGGCCTATTCATCTCAAGCCTGTGTCTTAGGTGCGATAAGCACAACCTAATATAAAGGATTTTTGAGAGTTTATCTAACTGAATAATCAAAACTGAATGATTTGCAACTGGAAGAAATGAGGTGGGCAAAATTTAGTTGATTGTTGAATTTGCAATAGCATAGTCTACCATGAAACCCAGTAGCCTTAATAAGTCCTTTTTCCCCTATATACTTTTTATCCTAAATTTTATCTATTTTTTTAACGTCTTCAACATTTACTCTCTCACTCCATCCCACATATGCAGCTGTTCAGTAGCAATGAAGTATGAGGGAAGTATTATTCCAGAAATTTGCCTTACTCCATTGCTCCCACCATTCACAAGGGATTCTTTACTGACTGCCCTTTACTTATGTTCAGTTGTCTACACTGAGATTCATCTTCCCCACTTAAGATATCAAAACCACAGAAGTCAGAATCTGAGACAGGGTGCTCAGGTTTACTATATAGTAGAGAAAAATAGGCACTTACAGATCACAATTCATGCTGTCCTAACATAAATGTCTAAAACAAGACAGACAATATCCCAAAAGTGCATGTTTCTTCCATTGAACATAAAGTGAGCTTAGGACAATTGGGTCAGTTGTAGGTGTCTGTACAAAATTGTCTGAAATTAGGTGTGATTAATTCCTCCCCTACCTCTGAATTATTACACTTCACACTATATTTATTTAGCCACATAGCTAAAAGAAAGTACTTTAAAAGTTATAAGCAACAAGTAATACACAATATCACGTTACTGTAAAATGAGGTTTTGATAAGTGCCACATTAAAATTTTAAAAAATGAAAGTTATAAAAGAGAAACTTAGAACCTGAACACAATTAGAATTACAGGTTTAATGCAGTCTGACTCGTTTGACAATAATGAAATCTCTGTTTACTTCTTGTGTGAATGTAGTTGCCTTCAGACAAAGGTTTCATGGGTCAATTTTGGGCTGAAGCAAGGTATTAAATGTATATACAACAAATCTTATCACTGAGTGAATGACTATATTAGAATTATAAACTCAGTTGGTTAACCAGAACTGACATATACAACATACAAAAATCAGATGAGTCAACTGGCAATTTGTCTCAAATTGGTTTATACCATACACACTGACATTTCAGGTCTATATTCTTAAGCATTTGATATAAATATTAAACAAAAATAATATAGAAAATATATGTAAATTACTTATTTCAAATAAATGTAAAGGCCATGAGATATAGGAGGGTACGCCCAATTGTGTCTACATTTATTTTAAAAGAAACCCTCTATTACAATATGCTAAAAGTTATTTAACCCTGTGTGTCACAGTTATTCATCCCTCTAAGAAATATGTTTCAACCGTATAAGAATATCCTACTCACTTGCCATTTAATGCTGCTACTCCAACAGTGCTTCTGGCAATTGACATACTTGCCACAAATGTCCACTGCTGACTTTGAGGGTCCCACCTCTCAACTGTATTCAAATAACTCCAACCATCATGTCCTCCCACTGCATAAATAGGCCCTTCAAGCACTGTAACTCCTAAAATGGAGGAGAGAGTGAGAGAAGACAAAAGTATGTTTTATCAATGTTTAAAAAAAGAAAAAAAAAAAAAAAAAAAAGGGTTCCAAAACACAGCTAGCAAATTAACTGGCATATTCAAAGTGAAAATAGAAACACCAATTTGAGATTTGATTAATTAAGGATTAACAAACAGGAATAAAATGAATGCCACTCCACATGGTTTTATGAAAAAATAGGTCTTGTCAAACAAACCTAACTTCATTCCTTGAGAAGATTGTTTGCTTCATAGGATAACCTGTCAGTGATGTGATAGTCTTAGATTTCTGTATCCTGTTTAACTTAGTATCTCATAACATTCTGATAATGAATTAGCTCTTTAGAATACCTGTAAAGCACATGATAAATAAATTATGGACTGGGTACCTGATAAGTCTCAAATTATTGTCAACCTAAGTGTGACTTCATGGAATGGAATTGCTACTACCAGGTTTCCATAGGGAAGGGAAAAAAGTCTGACGTTTTAATCATTTTTGTCAATTATGTAGAAGAAAATACACAATTTCTCACTAGTGGGAAGCTTGGTGGACAGAAACAGAGTCAAAAAACATATTAAAAGGCTTGAGAAAGTAACTTACAGTGAGAAACTTAAGCTGCTTCATCAACTCATCTTATTAAAAAAAAGAAATAAAAAGAGAATAGGTACCTTCACAGGAAAATAATGTTGGAAATATAAGGACTGTTTTATCTAGTGAAGTAAAAGTAAAACAAAATGTAAAGCATGGAAGTTGAAGTAGGAAAAAATTAAATAAGAAATAAAGTTTTAACTATGGGTGGTTTTAATCACTCATTCAAAGGAACTGATGAAGTCTCTCTCACAGTATCTTCAGTTAAGCTTAGAAGGTTCTGGAAGACAAGCTATAGCTAAGTACCATTTGTTACAATACAGTGAGCTCAGTAATTCCATTCTACGAATCCATGATCCCAAATGAGCTCCAATCCTACTCCTAAGTCAGTGTCTTTTTTTTCCACTCCATTTCACATGAATTGAACCCATCAAAAAGTCAGAAAACAGTAGATTATTAAAATTTCAGAAATATCTTTTTTTCTTGCAGAAAAGTCTATCTTTCATTTAAAACACTGGAAAGTTTCCACTTTCTGTGTAGAACTGTGTTTTGCTCTATTTCAGAAAAAATCATTAATTCAAAGTTTAATTTGAGATTTAAAAACTATATTTATTAATGAGTTTGAACAAGTCTCATCTCAGTGTTAAAAGAATGTTCCTGCACTTTTGGTGTTGGTTTAGTTTTTTGTTGGTGGGGTTTTTTACGACTTAAAAAATAAAAGAATTTAAAAACACTACTAACCCTTATTCAAATTTTCCTTCTTATAAAGTCTGAGCCTCGTCTTTTTCTGTAGAACTTTCTGTGAACTCATTTTCCAACCTCTTCTGGTATGAAGACCCTTGCTTATAAATGCTTTTTGTTCAATCACATGTTTCAGCTATAATTTTTCTAGAATATTAAAGTGGATATTAAATTGAACTAATGATTTGTATAGCTCAATATCTTATCTCAGAACACAACCAGTAGCAAACATGTGGGAAGATGTGTCAGTGTTCACACAGAAAATCAGGAGATAATATGCTATAGTTGTAGGGGGGGATTGTTTGTTTGGTGTTTTTTTGCTGTTTTTTTTCCCCCTAATATCTGATAAATATCCTTAAATCCTGAACCAACAGGTTTACATTGTCAAAAAATTATTTGTTATAATTTGTTACTGTACTCTAGCTTTTCATGTATATACTCTTCATTTAATGTAACATTAAATAGAAAATCAAATTCATTTTGTGATAAAAAATTAATCATATTCAAAGAAAGTTTAGGTGTGTGCATATTTCTATATACATACATGCATAAATAATAGTTGTCTAGATAAACACATGAACTCTTTCTCACCTTCACACATAAGTAGAGTTGCATTATTATGCAGTGAATTTCACAGTGAAACTATGATGCATGTCAAAACACATCTCATTAGTTTTGAAATTTCCACCTTTTACTTCCCTGAATAGCTTATTTGATCTTTCATTAGGACACAAAGAATTTCCCTCAATTTACTCTTTTTATCTCATTCACTATTTCACACTTTTTGCCATGTCCTTTCATATTTGAGTTTTATTCTCATCTTTTTTCCTGCTGTAAATTAAGCCATCCTAATTATTTCCTGTCACTTTTTGTAGAAAATTTGTTTTCCTCTTAATCAAAATACTGTTCTTCCTGCATTTTCATGGATTTTTAGCCTTTTATTTTTTTAAATAAATGAAAACTGATAAACTCATTGCATTATTGTAATGGATTTTCTCTCCGCATTTCCTGTTGTACTTTTTAACCAGGCTTTGTACAGAAAATAGTCTTCACTGACTTCTTTATAGTGAGAACTTTATTAGGTTTACACGATGCTTGTAGAACCCTGTGAGATGCATATTCTTTCAGATTTTTTTTTCACCAACCTTTTTTACTTTGCATTTACTTCTTGCTGCTTTGTTGTGAATCCAACTGGCTTTTAAAGTTCATCATAGTGTTCTCTGAACTTGTCTGACCTTACTGAATAACTTCCATATATTTTGCTATCATAATGTTCAATTTCCTTTCCACATAAATTAATCTTAAATTGACACAGGAAAACGTTACAGTTAGAAAACTGCGAAAACAAAAATGTTAATTTGGTGTGAGATTCATGTCATGCTCCTCTGCCAAAAGGTGTGAATTTAGTTACAGCTGCAGCAATGATGAAATCGGTAACTTTATTTTGCTTGGACCACTTTAAGGGATTCAATAAAAGATAGCGTGGTTGACTTTGCCACTTTGCATTGTTTCTATAATAGGAAAATTTACTGGCAAAACTGTAGGAAGATTATTCTTTCCGTACAAGACAAAAACAGAAGAGCTTCTGTACTAAAGTAATCTTACATGCTGCTGACTATGGCACATACTAACTTGCTACGGGCTTACATATTTAAAATCTCTTCATACAGAATACCAAATGGAATGGTATTTGTACATTTGTTCCTTAAGAGCTGGTCCAGTTCTGGACCACTGTTTAAAAATACTGGTCAAATACATACTGCAATATTCAATTTCATTCTGTTTACATTAGTTATGGCTGTATATGTGAGGGCAAATTACTGTTTTGGACTACATAAATTCACTATATTAATGTTCAAAGTCCAGTTCTCTGATAAGCAAATTAAAAACCCAAGCGAGTTGCTGCATTCCATGAAAGTAGTATTATGTCTGTTTTAAGTATTTTTTCTCTTTTTTTAAAATAAAAAATTTGCTTTGATATTTACAGATATCTGAGAAGCACGCATGCAAGGTGGAACAGATTGAGAAGCCTGTCGTCACCGCTCGTAGTGAGTTCCTCTAATGGTACATCCATTAAAACTAATGGATATAGATGTTGTACATGTAAAAATTGTAAATAGTATGGAGGAACTTCAGAAAGAATTACAAAAGAACCATTAAGAATCTGGAAAACCTGCTGGAAATTCCATAAGACATGTAGGGTTTACCAAGATATTTTTTTCCAAGAAGTAATGCAGTAATAGTGTATAAGTACCTGCATAAAGAAAAGAATGTATGATTAGGAGTCTAACCGTTAGAGGAATAATAAGATCTAATGACTGGAATAAGTAACCTTTTAAAATAAGCCTAGGAATAATATTCTGTATTTTAACCAATGATGGTATGAATTTATTGAAATTATGAATTTAGGAATATGACAGTTTCTGTTACGTGAAGTTTTCATATCTATATGGATACATTTTTAGACAGACATGCTCAAACAGCTTGAAATGGCCTGTCCTCAAGGAAGAAATGATGGGGAGAAATTCTGTGTTCCTCTTGCAGAGAGTCTACATGACGACAGCAGCAACTTCAGGTCATAAATCTATGAGTCTATAGAAATTTGCTAAATTTAGGCATGGATATCACAGTCTCTTTGACTTTGGCATAAACTTTGTCTCATTCAGTATTTGTTCTGGTTGGAATCTGTCTTTCCTTCCCAGGTTAACAACTCTGAAGGCTTGGCTAGACACACCTGTCAAATTGATAATTGCAGGAGGTCTATTGATGACAGGTTGAAATGACAGATATGTAAGGTTTACCAAATAACATATTATGACATAGACAGTTTCCCACTTGTCTGTGGGAAAGGCAGCTAGGCCTCTATAGTGAATCTAATTGCATAGTAAGTTCTTTTTCTTTCTCATTATTTAACAGTAAATCATAGAATCATAGAATCATATAATAGTTTGTGTTGGAAGGGAACTTTAAAGGTCATCTAGTCCAAACCCCCTGCAGTAAGCAGGGACATCTTTAACTAGATGTGAAGTTGATGGTGCTGATTCTGTTTTGCTGGTGATTTCTCCAAAAGGGAAGAATGCCCAGAGAGAGACCAGATTTGACATTCACCCTCTTGCCTGGAATTATCGTGATAGGAAGTAGGAGAAATACTGACTGTATATACCTTAATATATTCAGCTTTATGGTTAAGAAAGTAAAACACCTCCAGATTAGGCAGTTACATTTTGAAAGCTTGGACTAACTAGACCAAATTTCCTTTCTCCTATATGCAGCAGCAGCTTGTTTACTATCAACCACTTTCAGCTTATTTTTCAATACAAGTATCATATGAGAACACTAAGATGATACCAATTTAATCTTAAAAAGAAAGTGTGTGTTGAAAATGAAAACACCATTGAAGGCTGCTGTAAGAAATCTGTATTTTCTCTCTAAATCTCTCTGCTTGCTCTGTTACCACCATCATCCTCTCCACTCCTTTGATTCCATCTATCTTCTACCACCTTTCTCTCACCCATATCAGCTAAGGGATTTTTCTACACATTTTTTTGGATAATGATACATTGCTTGACAAGATCCAAAATTCATTCTGGGAGAATGAAAATGTAGTACTGAAAAAAACAACATCTAATCTTTGTTTAAATTGATGAAACAGTTTTGATCTAAAATGATGAAATGAGACCAACAAGCCCCATAAATTTTTCAAAGTCAGCTTCACAGATTTAGTGAGACATATGTTTTTGGTTTTGTGTTAAATACTTTATAATAAGTATACCAAAATATAAATTATAAATAAATACATTTTAAAAACTGCTAAATGAGATAAGCCTTTTTAATCTATGTATAGAACTGCTTAAATAAAACCATAACAGTGAAATAAAGCAATGTAGAAATGAAAATCCTGGTATTAGTAATGACATTCATTTAAGAAAACAAATTGGTTCATTGCATCATCTGCAACTGAGTGTAAATTCAATAGCATACTTAGAAATGGAAGTTATTTAAGCACAACTGATAAGCATGAGTTACAACGACTAAGGATTTATAAAATGTGTTAACCAATTGTCTTCATCAAGCAACGGTTGAAGTTATTTAAATACAGTGTTAAAACTAACAAAAAAACCCCAAACTTGGCATTTTTCTGTGCATGTTTTCATCTGATCTTGCTTCAGACTTAAAACTGATTGAAACTTGAAAAACAAGGTGTTCAAGGTGTTCCTTAATATGGACTGAAACTGGTTCCCGTATTATTTGCTCCATCACTTTCTCAGGGATCATGGTAAGGCTGACTGGCCCTCCCAGACCCATCTTCTTGCCCTTTTTGAAGATACAAGTGGCCTTTGCTTTCTTCCAGTCCTCAGGAACCTCTCCTGATCACCATGACCTTTCAAAGATAATTGAGAGCCTCACAATGACATCAGCCAGCTCCTTCCACACTTATGGTGCATGCTGTCAGGTTCCATGACTTGTACGTGTCCAGCTTGCTTAAATGTTCCTTAATTTGATCCTTCCCCACTGAGGGTAAGTCTTCCTTGTTCTAGAACTCCCCCACCTTGTTTCACAGACCTAGGACTCCTGAAGTCAGTCTTAAAGACTGAGGCAAAGAAGGCATTGGGTATCTCAGCCTTTTTTGTTGTCTTTCTCACCAAGACCCCTGCCTCAGTCAGCAGCAAGCCCACATTTTCCCTAGTCTTCCTTTTGCTGTTGAAAGACCCAAGGCAGCCTTTCTTGTTGCCCTTCAAGTCATTAATCAGATTCAACTCAAAATGAGCTATGTCTTTGCTAACCTGATCACTACAAGCTCAGACAAAGCATCTGTATTTCTCCTGCATCACTCATCCATTTTTCCACCTCTTGCATTCTTTATCTTTTAGAGTTTAATGAGAAGCTCTCAGTCCACCCATGCAGGCCTCCTACTGCCTTTGCTTAATCTCATGTACATCAAGATGGAACTTTTTTGAACTTAAAGGAGGTGATCCTTGAAAAATCTATCAGCTCTTCTGGGTCCCTCTTTTCTCCAGGGCCATATTCCCTGGTGCCACTATTGCAAAGCACACATACTGCCCTCAGTAGTTTCTGGCCCCCATTTGTGGAAGCTGCTGGACAAACTGTTGCATCTGTCGGCTGCCTCTATTTCCTGTGCTCAGACACAGCTATCTATGAAACCCCACAGTCTGAGTCTTGCACTATGTTAGAAGAGTTGCCAAGTTAGAAGAGTTCTAAGCAATGCAGAAGTATTTGCTTTCACCATTAGGCAGCGCTTGCACCATATGTTTCAAAAAATTATGAGTAGTCGTGATAAGATAGTAACCCCCCCAAGCAAATAAATAAATACATCTTTTACATTACAGCAGACTGTGTCAAATATGAAGAATTCAAGAGCAGATTGTGTCATATATGAGGAATTAAATATTCAAGCATTACTGGTTCTTATGGTTTGCTCTCAGAGTTTAGGTGCCAGATTTTTATATCACGCACATGGATTAAAAGGTAGTTCCAAACGTGTTGCCTTTAGCCTCCCCATCACAGAAACACAGAATCACAGAATCACAGAATGATAGAAACGGAGTGCAGTACCTCTCAACTCTGTATCAAAACCTGTACTGAGCAGTCCACAATAACCATAAAAGGCAATACCACAATCGAAATCTTAAGGGATACATTCTACTAAGATCACAAAGCAAAATATTTTCCAGTAAAATTGATGAAACGACTGTTCTCTTTTCTGAATGTTCCAGGTCATTTGTTTTAATAGAAAAAAAATTAAATTCATTTTAAGCCGTCTGTGTTGAAATGTCAGAGTTCCAATCCTATTAGCACACTGTAGAATTCCTTGTCCTTAAAGAGCAAAGGTACTGAACTCTATACACATTTTATTTTTTTTCTAAATGGTGCAGCCAATTTCTGCATTGTCCCATGAGATAAGATTTTTCATCTTTTTGTAGTCAAGATACTGAACAGTGTGTTAGAAGATCAGAGTTTGTTTTGACTTCATGAAGCAGGTTTTCATGTTCACTGTAACTGTCCTACACTAAAGTGACATCAGAGTAAATAATTTTGTTTTCTGTTCTGTGCCCGCTAGACATCCATCCAGATTTATATGCCTGCTAAACATCCATCCAGATTTATATTCACAATGTAGTTAATGTTTTTATTAAGATATATTATATAGAATGGGCTTTTCCTGTTCCTAAATGAGAAAATAACAATTTCCAGCTGACATTTGAGGTCTTATTGTCATTAGGCAAAAAGCACACAAGAATAATATTGTCATCGCTTTCAGGACTGTTTGCTAAGAGAAGAGAAAGGACAAAAGGCCCTCATAGCTTTTCTTCCTGCATGTCATCTTCAACAATTTGACAAAACCAGTTTAAGGCACAAAAAAAGAAGAAAAAATCCTCTTGGACTTAATGTTCCATATGATACTAGTGCTCTGTTGTTGTTTGCCGAGAAAAGCAATCATACATCCAGAAAGGGAGGCTTTTACTGTAAGAGACTTTTTTTTTTTTTTAATTTGTAGAAAATAATAGTTCTGTCATCGAGGGACTAATTGATCCTATCCATCTTTTGATTAATTACTTTCATTTTCATGACATTCTGAACAGTTTGGCTTTGCTAGTTTGCATACAGTTACTGGACAGCTGAAACTAGAAACTCAACTGTGAGGATTTCTTTTAGGAAAAGGAACTACTTTTTTTCTTAAGAGAAGGTATGTTTTCAGTAATATTATGAGCAGTTAGGTGCAGAAAGTACAGTGGAAAAAAATCTTAATATTTCCCTGAAAACGATGAAAACCTTAATAACTTGATGTTTGTTATTTATTCAGTCATACAGAAGTCAGTACCTATTAAAATTTATTTCCTGTAATAACGATACTTTTTGGGGAATATTTATGGTCTTGATTAAAAAGTATCCTAGCTAAATTGTGTCTCAACGTATTGCTGTTCATCAGTACAATCTGAAACTGGCAGATGCCTGAACTAAAAAAACCCAAAATCCTAAAATAATTTTGCAGTCAAATTGTACAAACAGAAAAAAAAAAAAAAAACACAAACAAACAAACAAACAAAAAAAAACCCCACAAAACCCAAAGTACAAGAAAGAAGCAATAAGCAATAAGTTGCAGTACCATGTTAGTTACCACATCCTGGGAAGAACAACCTTTTCTACCTGGAAAATAATTCTTCTAAGCATTCAGACCTAGAGATTTATGAAAGCAAATAGTGTTATTTTTTAGCTAAATGAGATCTAAAAATGAATATTGTCTAGTGTGCAATGGCAGGCATTTTCTTTTTGATTGCCTTCATAAAGCTATGCAGCAACAAACCTATTATGTCTAATTAGGTGCTGAGATCTGTATAGTTTCAATTATTTATACTTGGAGATTGGAATGGGATTTTTAAATTGCTTTGCTGTGATGTTACAAAATAATCGAACACTGCATATCATATTTCTAACTCTACCTTTCCGTATCAGCGTGATAGACCTGATTTCAAACAGTGGAATTTTAAAAAGTGACAGTTTTTCTAAAATAACAGGAAATATATACTGAGACTTTTGAATACAAAATGGCAAAGAAAAAAATATCTATGGTGTTAGCTTTACTGTAATCTCTGCATTTTGATATTTGTAGAAGCACAAATAAGGGGAAGACAAAAAGAAAGAGAAACTTGGATCCAACAATTAATTTTTTAAATAAGTTAATTACTTTTTAAGAAGAGGGCAGACATATACTGTATCGTGACATTGAAGGTGAGGAGACAAATAAATCTGTGACTTGTTATCCAAGTATTAAACTTGATTAAGAAACACCCCGACTTTACTCCACCAGTTTAAGCTCTGATTTTATAGGTAGCGGTAAATTTCTAACAATCTCCTTTCTCACCAACATCCACAAAAGCAATTCTGTATTAATTGTAACTAATATTGCTGGTTTTCCTTACTCTGTTATCACCCTCTTTAAGTCTTAAACTGTTTTTCTGCCATGCTACTGGTGTCAACATAAAGAAAAGTAATGATGGTAAAGTCCAATTTGTTTTAAATTATGATTCTATTAATTGAACCTGGTATTTAATGTTCACAACCATAATCTTAACTGGGTGTGAAATACAAGTATAGTTCTTTGGATGCTGCATATAGGACTGCCATAGGCCAAGCTGGGAATTTAGTGTGTGATAAACTGGAGAATTACACCTGATCTACCTTCCTTAGTGAATATTCAGTGGCACATTGTTGAAAACACCTCTTCCTATGTTTATTCACAAGCAGGCATCAAGGCTGATTAAAAGAATTATAAAAATACCCCTGCCCTCTTGGGCCAGAAGATGTTATACTGACACGTTAATATAATGCAAATTTAAAGAAGTAAAGATCTGCCTGCCGCCTCTTTATTTACATTCACTTTTGTACATGAGACAACAGATTCTCAACTCTGCCACACTATTATCCTGAGAACCTGACTCAGAAATTATTATAAGTGTTGCCATTATGACTTGTAGCTCTTTAGTGAATTGGGTCATGGTCTACTACTTAGTAAGAGTACAAAGTGCAATGACAAGGTACTTAATAATTCAGAAAATATATCCCTGTAATGCTCCCGATGATTAGGAGAAAAATCCAGAGCAAAAATCTAATATACATGCAAATTAACATTGCAGAGAAAATACTTTAAAAGACTCAGATCTTCTGTCAACAAACAGTGAAAGCTAGAATGACATATTTCCCCTGAGACTTCAACATTAAAAATAACAATAATTTAACTACCTAGAGGTACACGGTACTAGTCAATATTGCATAAAAGAAAGATTCTCAAACTAATCTCTCAACAGCTGCTTCTGAAAGGGCAAACAATACAGCTATGTCAGAGCATTGCTAAGCCTGTTGAAGAACTATTCCGCTCTCCTTAATGCTTAAGTGGTTATCAGTTTGGGGGTTTTGGTTGGTGGTTTTGGTTTTGTTTATTTTGGGGGTTTTTTAGGTTTCTGGTTGGTTGGTTGGTTGGTTTGTGTTTGGTTTTGGTTGTTTTTTTTAAATCTGTGGCTGCACACAGATATCACCACCTAGAGAGGGAGAACACAGATCTTTGCCATAGTGCTGCCTTGTGAGACGCTGTTGTACCCAGAAAGATTTACCATTGCAGAAAAGCAAGACATTTCCAACAAGATCTTGACTTCAAGAACCTTTCTGGGACACATGACGTGAGTCTTCCTCTTTGAGCTGTTCTGGTTTCCATTTCAGTCACACTGTTAAATTAATGCTAGAGAATAATCTTTTGTACAAGAATGGAAATGAAGAAGGGATAGATTAGAGGTGGAAAGTGTTTCTTCATGTTACACAAATAGAAAAGTAGTGGACGCTTTGCTTTGTACTCATAAAGCACATGGATAATACACAAATGTGTTCTTCGTGTCTGAAAGTACTGTTTATGACTGCCAATATGTCAAGGTCCAGAAGCACATCAGTTTTCCTTCATGAGTAGTATATACTGCAGATTTGACATGCATAGAATGCATCAAACTCACATCTCTGTTGATTTAAGCTTGATTTGAACAAGACATCATGGTCACTTGCTCAGAGCATCTAAATAAGCAAAATTGAGCTGCATACGTCTGGAAATATGGTATGTCATTTCCTAATGCAGCAGGATTTGGTGGGTGCTATTCATGTGTGGTTCTATGAAGGGCTGTATTATTTTCAGGCTGATTGTTTTAGAACAAACAATGTGCAATGAGCAAATCACAGATATCATTATGCTCTAACAAACTAACATCTGGAAAAAATTCCTTTACCCAGTGTTGTAGCCTTTGACACTATAGCAAACATTCTGCAATAAATGTGACTATGTCTTTCAAGAAATCTTTTCTTTATAAATAGTTGGTGTGCTTATGCACTTTTGGGAAAGTAAATTAAATAATTACAGGTTTATCATACCAACAGGGTATAAGCTACTATAAGGTCAGTTTGTTGGTTTCAATGCTAACTTAATTATCATTTTACTGACATTTCTTTCTTCCAGTCTTTCATCTCAGCCTCCTGTCCATAAGGACCCTGCAGTTCTTATCTGCTCTCATATCCATAATGGAATCTCAGGTTCTCATGCATCTGTTTATTCACCTCTGTACTTTGTTCTCTCCTCATAGTGGTTTCTTCTACATACACACAATATATATAAAATTTGGAATTATTCTGCCATAATTTAAAAAAACAAAACAAAACAAAACCAAAAAAACACAACCAAAAAAACCCCACAACAAAACAAGCCCCTACTTATTTTTATTTGTCTCTTAATTGAAGACATGAATTTTCCATTTTTACCTCCTCTGTAGCCCAGAAATGGTGGTAAAGAAAAAGAAGGTGCTATCCTGCAATCTAGCAGAGAGAGAAGAAAAAGGATCCTCTTTATTCTCTACATTTCTAGTTTATTTTACAGTTACCATGGATGTAACAGTTAAGGCTGTATCAAGCTTTTATTTATATTCCTATTCTACTTTAATGGTTTCTGGTTTGCCTTGAATGCTTTTTTGATAGATTCTAATTCCACAGACAAGCATGTATTTATTGGGGCTTAAGCACTATCTAAAATAACATCATTGCCTAACTGCCACAGCAAAAGTTTTTAAAATAGAAGATGAAAGTTAAACTCTCAGTGACTTGAAAGTTCATCCTTCAATCTAGGTCTAAGGAGTGGCACCATTCATCATTAAATTTTGAGTGTTGAACAAGCAATAATCTATGTTTCATAATGTTTTATGAAAAAGGAAAAACTCAGACAGCCTACACAATAATGGGTTTTGCTACATTGCAGTGTATCTATCTGATCTACTCTGCTCATGAATCCTCTAGCCTGTGTTCTCCTAGTCAAAGCGTTTAAAAATGTGTTAGTAACACCCATTCTTTAAAGGTTTGTTTCCAAACAAAGTTTATTTGGCATAAAATGAAGCAAGGTGATCACTCTCCATATTTACCTCATAAAATGCATCTTTAATCTGCATAATTTTTATTGTAATGACCTGTTCACTATAAATTTGTGATATCAACCTATTTGACACCTTTGGTTTCACCTGTTTCAGTGTGATCAGCTATTGTTTTCCTATTATGGATCTGTTAAGGTCTCTAGTATCTGAAACCTTGTCTGGTATTTACACTGAATATATATTTTAAAAATCTGCTGAAATTTTATACATTTATTCCTTAATATAGGACTTTTTTCTTTATTTCATCAATTGAAAGCAAAGGAATTTAAAAAAAAATGCTTCATGACAGTATTTTATTTGACAATATTTTATTATGAAGAATAATTTGATTTTATCTATCTATCTATCTATCTATCTATCTATCTATCTATCTATCTATTTATTTATTCCAAATTTATGGAGAAATAATTCTGCCAGGAAGTACTGAACTGGTGTTTCCTTTAATACTATCTATTATGTTACCTCTAACTTTTAGATATTACATACTTCAATACATTGTTTTATTTAAATATAAGTTTTCCTACAAATTTACTGTATTTTTGGATTCAGTTTTGTATCTTAAATAGTTTTTTCAAGAATACTCATTTTCGGCATGTCTCAAATCATACATATATCCATGTATAAATACTCAGTACCTCATCACTGGATTCCTTTTTAAAAGTTCTAGTGCAACTCATTAGTGGAAGCTAAGTTATCTTGGCTTTACCAGAGTTACAATTAGCTTTTTAATTATTTTTTTTCCATAGAGAATTCTAGGTTAATTCAGTTGTGAAATTAACAAATCCAAAATATAATCTACCTAATCTACCTACACTAAAACATACTTTTATTTATGCTTAATTATAATTTTGCAAATTTTCTTATACTTTGCTAGCACATAAAACAACATAAAAATATGCCTAGAAAGGAGAATTTTTATCTTAAAGAACTCTTCTTTTTTGCATGGGCCAACATTTATTTTCTGTATAACTGATTAAAGCTATTAGTTTTAATATGATATATGGGTCCTTGTTTATGCTTGTCCTTTAATTTTTGACCTCTTACCCTAGTGTATATTAGGCTAAGATGACATCCATCTCTGAGTCATGTATTTTGCCTCTTTTACCATAAAGGGAATTTACTCAGATGCAGATACATACATTTAGTTAAAGTAATATCACCCACATTGCTTTTTAAGATTGAGGAAGTATTTAATGGCTAGATTATTTCCCATTTTGGGGGGGATTTTTTTTTATTTTCAGAAGTGACATTGAGATTTAAAAAAAATAAATAAATTAAAAGTTAAAGTATTATACTAAATCATGGAAAGCATCCCAGTTCTAGATTAAACTTCCTTAACAATTCACTCCTCTTTATTATTTGTTGCATTCTTGTCGTTTTATGAGCTGAGTGAACTGTGGTTGCCAGCAATAATATTATCTAATATTCACTCAAAAAGCAGTGAACAAACAGCAACATATTCACTCTAACCTAATGAGGAGTTCATGAACATGTTGTAAATTGCAAAATGATCTTTCAGTTGGACAGTAGCAGCATAATTACCCTTACATGGCAAACATGACAGACCATTACTGAAATGACTATAAGGATGAACTGTGCAGCACATCAAGATGTTCTTTTTTAATTACACAAATCCAAAAGCCCAAGTCTAGGTTTAGCAAACAGTGTAAATCTCACCTAGAATAAGAGCTTAGACACTCTTCACATAGTTCATTGAAAAGGCAAGGCAATTTAGGACACCAACCTGAAAAGAGTGCCCTTCTCCCTTAACTATAATGCAAACCTAATTTTCTCACTTCGGAAAGACAAGCTGAGTATCACTTTTTTGTTTGGTTCCTTCCTTTATTTTACTTTTTAAATGATGGTGCGACTGGATTTTATATTTAAAGTTTAAATTTAGTCTGTCATTGATTCCCTGTTTCCTCTCTTCCTTCTCCTCCTCTATGTAGCCTATCATGTCCTTTTTCCATTTATTTGCTGATCTTATAATCTACAACCTGGTTTACATTTTTTTTCTTCTTTGTTCTTTCAGTCTCTTTCTGCCTTCTCTATATGGTTCTTGATTTGGTCTTTTTCTCTGGTTTCACCTTCCCCATATTTCATTGGGGCTTTCCACTGCCTTTCTGGCTTCTTACTACTCTTTCATATTCCATACTGTTTTATGGCCTACTTGACGGGGATATTAGAATCACCATTGGCTGAAATAATAGTTTTGGATCCCACAGTCTACCCTTTACTTTTGTGCTTTAGCACCACTAATTCCAGACACTACCACTACCATAGCTTCCACTCATTTTCCATTGACAGCACTGAAACTGCCTAACATATGACTTCCTACACTTCACTACAAGACCGGTCAGTTTTCATTTTCTCATTTCTCATTTCTACATATATCAACTTCTACACACATAGTTCTACTGAAGATTATATGAAGAAAGAATAAAGTGAATTGTACTACCTGATTGTGACTTCAGTTACAAATGACGTACATCTGATTTTTTTTTTGCTGATGTCAAAAAAAAGACATCAGTCTAAAGTATGGGTGCCTATTTCTAACCTTGTATACAAAATGCAATTCAAACAACTCTAGCGTTACCACTACATGGATATAAAATAACATACATTTTAGAAAACAAACAAAAGAAGATTTCTTACTGCAGATTAATTTCTCATTACAAATGGCATTTACTGAAACAATAACTTAGTATAATTACTAAATGATAATAACCAAAATAATACTAAAATAATATTATCAAAATATTTTAATGGGAAAAAATATTCAAACAAAAGTAGCGCAATTTAATTCTATTAGCTGAGCTTCTCAGAAAACAATGTCATGACTCTTACACAATTCCAAATAAAGAAAAAGAGCACATCTCTACTGCTTCCCAAACAACTTCATTTAATCTTTTTCATCATCACCAATAAAATCCCAGTTTATACTTCTTACCTCATTTTACATGTTGTTTACGAAAAAAAAAACAATTTCTGCAATATAAAAATTCAAAAATGATTCCACACAACCTGAAAAAACCTCTAGTCAAACGCCTCATGTGTTCCCTTTTTTCTCCTGTAGATAATACACTAGTTTTTCTACAGTCATAGCCTCAACATTCCTGAACAGCTTTATTTAAACTATAAAGGTATTTTTTAAATCTATTGACCAAAAGCATCTATAGAATTATCAATCGAAAATGATATATATTTTTGAACTGATCACAAAGGGTTTTCAATCATGGCTCCATCTCTCTTGTCACTGGGAAAACTTTTTTCTCTATCAAGCATTCCCTAATGTTTTATTAATACTATGCTGTGTTATAGCTGAAGTTGTTGCATTTTTACCACCTTTGGGAACAATATTGAAACTAATAACAGCTTCTATGAAATTCTGGAACACTGGTAAAAAAAAAAAATTGCATGTATTTCTGCAGTATTATAATTAAATTTAAAATTAAGGAAAAAATTCAAATCACAGAGCTATGTAGTGTCATGATGCCATTTGACAGTTTCCCATCACTACTTTTTTATTGTAAGACATGTTTAATAGCAAAAATGCATTCTGCCAGCCACTGTACAAATGTAAATTATGATATGTGTCAAATGGCAGGGGGAAAAAAACCCAAATTTGTTCTGTGAGACATTGATACAGTATACTAGGTTGTTACTGGGGGGAACGGACATGATAACCTAGCATGTCTTTTCCATTTCTATTTTTCATGACGTTGTAATGATTCTATCACACCAGGTGATTTTAGCAGAACAGATAATGAACAGTTCAGTTTTCTATACCTTATACAAGTTATATTCTGGTGAGTATGTCCTATAGATTCTACATTCCTTTCTTTAAGAAAGAAAATCTTGTCACCCTACAGTTAAGAATACCAAAGGCTATTTTTGAAACATCACAAAATTACTTATGTAGTTGAATAAATTGGAGCTTTTTTCCTACTGTAGATACATAATAGAGAGGCTACTTTTTTCTTTTTTTTTTTCCAACTTATCTGAAAACAGCCTATGGGAAAATATGCCCTCAGTCATGATTAAACTAGTGCTAAAAATACTTTGTAAAGTCCATCAGCCTATCACTGACACTTTATTTCCTATCATACTGGATAAATGAAAACACATAATGACTTGATTAAAAATAAATAATACCTTGATTGTTTGATAAATAAAGATGTCATTTTTCAAAATCAGTGCATACAAACCTGAATTTTCTCTCTAACTTGTGTGTTTCAGGGTTTCTTTCCCTGTTCCTCTGCCTTTTCTGTATGGTGTTTGTGGTTTTTTTTTTTCTTTTTCCCAGTATTACTTTGGTAAGTAATAAAAATCTTCTATATATTCTTAGCAATCTAACAAGAACAATGCAATCAGTTCTTGCTGCTGCTTAAAGTGCTATGATAGCTTGAAAGTACTGAGTTTTCCATTACAAATTACATATTTGAAAAATGTGATGTCTTTTTAAAACATTTTTTTTACTTACCTAAGCCGTGCCTATGTGTTGACATTGGTGGTAACACAGTCCAAGCCTTGGTCTTTGGATTGTAACATTCAACAGTGTTTAATGTCTTTAAGCCATCCCGGCCTCCAATGACAAACAGCTTGTCATCGATGACAGCAACACCAAACTGAAGTCTCCTTCCATTCATCACTCCAGCCTGGATCCATACATTTGTTCTGAGGTCATACTTTTCAATAGTTGTAGCACCTGATGAGATATAATAATAGGACAATGTATAAAAAATGTATACAAAATTGGCATTGGCTCTGTGTTTTTTTTTCTTCTTCTTTTCCTGAAAGTGTCAAAACTTTAATATTATTTTCTGATTACTTCCAACATCTTGACAAACACTTTCTGTTTCTTTAGATAAAGTAGTCCCTGGAACATGTGTGTGTACATATCCATGTATATATATTACTTTCCCCCCCGCTAATAAAAGTGAAAAAAAACCCAAACCTAAATGGCCCCCACTAAAAAGTATTGCAAGTCTGAATCGCAGTATGCTCTAACTTTATGATTGTTTTTTTACAGTTCAGTGGCATAACTATCCAGGATAACTTATCTTGTTACACTTGATTCCAATCTTCCATAAAGTGTAAAAAAAGCCTGTGAAATTACATAGTATTTTCATCGAAGATTAGAACTTGTATTTTAATTTGGGTTCATATTTTCTTTCTTATTTTAGGTACCTACATGTACTTTTTTTCAGACATGTTTCTGATGGAAGTACAGAATGCTGTACTTAAAATCTCAAACAAAATATTTAAAGAATGTTTCCATATACAGTCAAAACCATTTCTTTCTGAATTTAGTAATTTGATCTATTTTCAGAGATGAACCCAAAAGCTATGAAGAGCATTATGTATAAAATAACTTACCAGTTAATGATGAAAAAGTCATTAAGAAGCTTCTGCTGTTAGAATTAATTAATTAAAGATAAAATACAAAATGAAGAGGTTATTAACAAAAACAGAGAGTTTGCATGACAAGGTTTTGGTAGCAGGGCGGCTACAGGGATGGCTTCTGTTAGAAGCTGCTAGAAGCTTCCCCTACGTCTGACAGAGCTGCTGGCCAAGGCTGAGCCAATCAGCAACGGTGGTAGTACCTCTGTGATAACGTATTTAAGAAGAGGAAAAAAAACCTGCTGGGAAAACAGCAGCTGAGAGAAAGGAGTGAGAATATGTGAGAGAAACAACTCTGTAGACACCAGGGTCAGTGAAGAAGGATGGGCAGGAGGTGTTTCAGGCACCGGAGCAGAGATTCCCCTGCAGCTCGTGATGAAGACCACGGTGAGGCAGGCTGTCCCCCTGCAGCCCATGGAGGTTAACAGTGAAGAAGATAGCAACCTGCAGCCTGTGGAAGACCCCACAGTGGACCAGGGGGATACACCTGAAGGAGGCTGTGATCCCATGGGAAGCCTGCACTGGAGCAGGTTCCTGGCAGGACCTGTGGGCCTGTGGGGAGAGGACCCCACACTGGAGCATATTTGCTGGCAGGACTTGTGACCCCATAGGGGACGCACTCTGGAGTAGTCTGTTCCTGAAGTCTCCCATAGGAGGGACCCCACGCTGAAGCAGGGGAAGAGTGTGAGGAGTCCTCCCTCTGAGGAGGAAGGAGCGGCAGAGACAATGTGTGATGAACTGACCACAACCCCCATTCCCCATACACCCGCACCAGTGATGAGGAGGAGGTAGAGAATTCGTGAGTGAAACTGAACCTGGGAAAAAGGGAGGGGTGGGGGGAAGATGTTTTAAGATTTCATTTTCATTTCTCATTATTCCACTTTGATATTATTTTTAATAAATTAAATTAATTTTCCTGAGTTGAATCTGTTTTGTTTGTGACGAATCTGTTTGTGAATCTGTTTTGTTTGTGTCCTTATCTTGACCCACGAGCCTTTCTTTACATTTTCTCTCCCCTGTCTAGCTGAGGAGGGGAGTGATAGAGTGGCTTTGGTTGGCACCTGGTGTCCAGCCAGGGCCAACCCACCACATAAAGCTATAAAGGAATCATAATTAACTGAACTGGATCCTGGAAAGTGAAAGAGGTAATGCAACACATTAGCTGTAATATGAGTGTGGGAAAGGTTAATTTAAAGCAAAAGCACAAATATTTAAATGAGTTAAGACAGACACTTGACAATTCTTCTGAAATGTAACCCATGCTTTATTTTTACATACACATAACGGTGCTTCTAAAGTTTAAATATCCCTACAGAAAGAATCAACATAATTATTAAGCTTTACCAACTAACTATTTGGATTATAATAAAAGGTTAGAATTCCATGGGAAATAATTCTTTTTGAGTTCATTCATTGTTTGGAACAGAAAAGCAATGAACCAAGTGGAAATAAACATCAGCAAAGCAATACTTTTGTTAATTGAACTAAAAAAGATATAATTTAAATTCAATTTGTATCTAAGTGTAGCAGAGCAGAAATAATATACAATTGAATCAGATGTATTAAATCCCCTGCTAGTTTTATGAAGCCATAAGATATATGAAGCAATTTTTGCATTCAATTGAGAGACATGTTTATTTATCTTTTGTCCCTAATTTAAAATTGAGAACTGTGTAAACGCATTAATCTTTAGGTTAGAAAGAACAAAAATACAGATTATTTGATACAGTTGTTTGGTGGTGCCGCAGGGCATATGATAATGATGCATATTAATAAAGTTACGTTATAATTAATTTTTTTATATGTAGAATCTATTCATGTTAAAAGCTAGAACTGTAGCACACAAGTTCTATAATGCTGTCTACTTCCACGGTAAACAGTACAGATTAAAAGCTTCGTCATTCTGATTTCAGAAAATCTTAGGAAAAAACAGCCTTTAAATTTGCTCAGCTCTGTATTTTCTAATATGTGTTGTGTCTGCATTTGCCACAATGTTTTATTAAATTACATATTGAACATCTAATCCAGCAGTTCCTGGAGTGTCTGAATTCTGTTTATCCAGGAAAGTGCCTTGATGACGATGATGCTGCTGATGACAATAATAATAATAATTAATAATAATAATACAATAATAATATAAAGTGGAATAGGTACTGGTCCAATAAAATGGTCTTTAGTACTGGGAACATGAATGCAATACATTCCAGACTGCAATGCAGACAAGAACAGAAGACCTCTCAAGTTACCATAGTCCTTGGATGAAATCAGCTCATTGATGAAGAAGAGATGATTGAATCAGCTAAAACATTACATAGATATCTTGTCAATGGTCAGAAAAGCATACTTTTACTCTTTTTTGGCTGAATCCTACTTCATGAACCCGTCAGTTCAGTTCCCAGCAATGGAATGCCCACAGACTCTCCATGGATGCAAAGATGAAGAAGAATGTGGAAGTGATGTCTTTTACATCCATTTGATGACCGTCTTCCTACAGGAAGAGCTCTAGGCCTAGAATTTCTCTTCAGAAATCACTAATCACTATAGGCTTTTTTAGTACATGTCATCACTGCATTCAAGCCAGTGGCATCATTTCATACCAGTCTTGCATTCTCTAGACTTTTTTCAAAGAACACTGAGCCAAGTTAAAAATCTTGTTCCTTGATGTAAGTCACTCTCAGCATGGATGATAAGCTTGCAACTTGTAAATGAATAAAACTTACTAGAACATCTCAACAAAACCACCAGCTGCAGCTTCACACAACAAAGTCTAACCAGAAAATATCTGTGTAGAAAACAAACATCTACAGTCTCTCCTCTGTTCCTGCAATAAATAGTGAAGCATCTGTGACCTCTGCTTATAGCCCCAGCCACAAAATGCAGCACCGTCTCCTATTCTGTTAACACATCAGTCCTGTGATGGAGCAGTCTTAGTGTACAGCTGGATATGGGCCTGTCTAAACAAAAAAAAAAGAAAACAAACAAACAGACGAAAAAAATATTTAAAAATGGTGTCTTGTCCTCACCATGAAGACGGTCAAGCAAATTGAACAGTTCGTCCACAGAGGCTGGACGGTCTTCATCCTTGAATGTTTTCAGGACCGAAATGGATATGGCCTGACCTCATAGCTGAACGTGCTTTGAGAAGGAGCTTGGACTAGAGAGCTCCTGAGGTCCCTTCCAACCTGAATTATCCTGTGGTTGCATGATCTGGGATGGAGATTGTGGCCATCGGTTTATTTTCCCAGGCATGATTAACATTCAGTAAGAGAAAGCCTCATATATGATACAGTTTTATTTAAGATTGTGAAATGAAATATTGTGTAAATAAGACCATTGCAATCCTCTACATCTTTCACTATGTAATATATTTATTTGAATTTCTTGTTATTTATTATTTACATAAAAAGCTATTTATCAAAACTATACATAGTCATGGAATAAAACCTTAACAATTCCTTGCCAGCTTTCACTCTCAATAGAATTACATAAAGTCTTCTGTTTAACTTGAAGAGAGGAAAATTCACCCCACACATCAGACATTAGTAATGTTTCTTACGTGCTTTCTCAAATTTAGTAAGTTATAAGAACACAAACAAAATAGTTTTAATGAGCATTAAGCTATTCCTAATTCAAGTCTTGGGATTACATTTGATTTAATGACACACAGATCTTTGTTTCTGATTTGTCATGGGGAAAAAAAAAAACAAAAACCAAAAAACCCCCCAAAAACCCAAAACTGTAGTTAAAGAAAAAAGCCTGTCTTGTCCTAGTGCTGTTCTGTTCTAAACTGTTTTGACTGCAATGGCTCTGCAGAAGTAATATTTAAACTGGGAAAATCTTTCAACAAAGAGGTGGTGGAACCACTGAAAGTTATAATCAACAGAGATTTTAGGATATCTTTAATTGGAGTTTATTGAAAACAAACATATTTCAAACATGATAAACTTAATCCTCCAACATGGGTGATCTGAATACATTAATTTAGATTCCTCTTACAGCTCTACAGCCTGTGATTTCTTAAATTTACCCTAGATGGAGGCAATGAGAATTATACTAAAGTTTTTTTGCATTTTAAACCTACTTCTTTTTGTAATGTTTCGACTGTTCTTCACTCCCATACAAATGGAGAAGTACTGGGACAACTTAGATTAAAAAAGAGAACAACCTTTTATCTTTCCTAGGAAGGAAACTGAGCCATTATTTCTGACAAAGCAATAAATTCCTTTCTTTAGTTCAACTGATTTGATCTTAAAAGTAAAAGGATTTTCTGCACCTAGGAGAGAAGAGGCAAAATCCTGATTAAGTCCAACAGGATTTTACTAGAGTAATCAGTTTAGCTACTTAAGTGTCAGGTCACCTGGGTATATGAAATCAAAAACATATTGGAATATTGGTTTTTCATCCATCATATATTTTAGGGTTTGCGTATACTTCAGAAAGACTTACTACATTGCCAAATGTTAACATCCAAAAAATGCTGAGAACTAATTTACTCGCTCTGAAAAACAACAAAAGCAAAAAGTCTAAGATATCACTCAGAATTTATAGATCTCATCTGCTAAGTGAATGACAATGGGACGGTCCGGACAACAGGTGGGATCTGTCTATGAAAATCTTACTTTAAAGACTTTCTGTTAAAGATTGGAATCTTTATATTTTTTTTTCATATTAATATTTAAGGATGCTAATACAGAGAAATTAATAATTCATATACTCTTTCAAAAAAATGCACAGATTCAACACAGTGCTTAATTCACCTCTTATAGCTATAGCTATAAGAATAGCTATAGATATAGCTATATGCCTTGTTTAGGCATATTCTCTACTTTATTGTTGATTTCCTGAAACCTATTGATTGTGTCATCTTCTGCATCACTGTTAATAAGCATGTCACTAATCTCAGTACCAACAAGGGCATCGTTTCATCTTGATGGCAAGTTCTGAGCTAATTTTGCTGAATGCTCTTGTCACTGAGTGAAGAGTGTTTTGAAAATATGTCTGTTTTCCTAATTTTTAAGTGCCTTAATCCAGATGGGCAGAAATGTCGTCATCAGTTTCTCTCACAGCCTTTTCTGCTGATTCTGTAATGACCTCAAACACTTGTCTTATGGTAAGGCTACTGGAGCTAAATAATTCATAAACATTTTTTGGTAAATATTTTACAATTCTGTTTTAACATATATTTGAGAAACTGATTATGCTTTATGACTTCATGTAGCTCTGCCATTGCCAAGAGCCTAAGTGGATTAAATCCCTTTCCTGATCCTCTGGGCCTTAAAGCTCCTCATGTGCTTTGCAGAGTTAGGAGTTGTGACTCTGCTTTTCTTAAACCTGAATATTAGACCTATAGTAATGAAGTAGTAATAGAAAAGCAATAGGAGAAGGAAGGGGAGGAGCTAAATGGTCTTCTGTATGAAAAACAATCTGCCAATGTCCCATCGTTGTCTGTCTCTATTCTGACACAAATGCCAGATAGAATGAGGCCACTTGTTATTTTGAGTAGCCTACTGAGAAACAGAGCAGGCATTTGATAGCAGGGGCCAAGTTTGAATGAGAGGTATCTCACACAATAACGCTTCCTACACATCTAAAAGTGGACTGGGCTGTAATGATGGGAGTGTTTCCATCATTACAGGTGATTCAACTTGGTCTAGATTATTTCGAGAACTTAACTGGTAAGAAATTTGCCAGTATTTGCACTCCAAGGGGCTTTATGTTTGAAGGGTAATGAAAAGACTGGTTTAGGAGGACTAAGAAACTTGCAGAGTTGCGAGAAAATTTGGTGAAACAAAGTCTCCATTTCCTGCTGTTTTCCTGGTTCCTGTCTAGTACTTGTCCTATATGACAAAACTGCCAATTGATGATAACTTGCCTCCAGATCAAGGATGATTAGCCAAAATTTCTGTAAAACTCCCTTGCATATCCTTTCTTGTGGTTGGTTGTTCCTTGACTTTAGAATACAGAGGACTAAGGTCCCTATAACGGGGAAACCTCTCCAAAGCTTATTTTACTTTGGGGACTGTGATTATCTTTTGGAAAGAAAGCTTGCAGAAGAGGATGAGGCTGATGAGGTGTCAAAAATTACAGGGACTGGGAATTTGACAAGTAAGCAGTGCTTGACTAGCAAAAACCTAGAAGAACTGTAGTGGGAGCAAAAGGGTATGTCAGCAAGCATCTTTTGACTTCACAACACACAGCACTCCTGCAGTGTTTTTGATCCTGAACTCCATTTTATATCTTCATCTCTATGTCAGTCTCATCAGTTTGGACCTGACACCACATGGTCCCCTGCAGAGTGGGAAATAAAAGGCAGGATTTGTGGGGAGACGGTTGGAGACTTATGCAGTGATCATTGTCATCTTTTAAAAGCATACAGAGAAACATATTCACTGCATTTTGATTCCTGACACAGGCATGCTTTGCTGCAGAGGATACCTTAGGATGCAAAAAGGTTCCAGGCTCACTGCCAGATTCACCTCCTAAGTAGGTTACATATTAGGCTGCTTCGGTGAGAAAAGCTGTGGGATTTGCTGTAGTGCACTATGACAGTCAGAGCTTTTCCAGTACACTGGCTTGTACTTCAGGGACTTCTTGAAAATCCTATTACAGAGGGGTTTGCTTCATTGCTGCAGAAGGCCAAGTCTGGCTTTAGAATACATTATTTCTCATCTTCATCTTGTTCTTGTACTAGTTGGCCTTTTTGTTAACATTGACTTTGGGCAACTGCCAGACTGCAGCATTCCTTTTCTGCATAAGATAGAACTCTGTCCTGAAAATCTTCTTCCTGATGCTAATTAACCAGACTGTTTCTTTGGTCATATCCATATGGATATATCTCTCACCTCTCTTCATGTTCCAGTCCCCTACTTTGACAAGAAATGGATAAGCACCAGGATTCTTCCTTGTCCACAACTTTTTCCACAAACCTTTCTTTCTAAAGGAAATAGATCTAGGTTATAGACTGGAATAAAGAAACGAGACTGTCCAGCTAAGCCTCTAATACCAGTGGACTGTGGCCACAGCATCAGGCAGACGCTGTAAAGACAGAGCTCTTGTGCCCAGCAAGACCCTGCAGTAGTCCTGTCATACTGTCAGGAAAAGTTTTCAAAGAAATGAGAGCTGCATTGTGAATTGTAGTGTGCACTCCACTGTGGTCGGACACTGGACATTTGTCAGGGTAGAGCCTGAGAGCAAGAAAGTGACGGTGAGGTGAAACACAACACCAAAATAGAGGTACGCCATTTCAGTCCATCAGTTAGCGTCACTGGCTAGCACCACTGTATTTTCTTATCAGGTCTAGACGTGCAGGCAGGTGAGAATTGGAACTTGAATGCAAGCGTGAGTTCATGTTAATATTCTATATTCTATAATTCTATAGAATTATATAAATGCATATGCATTTATATATAATGCATACATTTTATATAGATACCTGTATGTATTTTTAAACATACATGTCAATTTTTCATCTCTAACTAGAACAGGGAAAGTAGAATAGAGTACTTGTCTATCTTTAAGTCTCTATTTTAGAGATAAATAAATTAAACAATATAATTACAGGGAGTATAGGAGTTCCTAAAAGACAATGTCATAAGAGCAATTCCTAATTGTGATTTTTTTCTTCCAAAATTGATAATGGGCATTAATGTCTAATTACTGAGACACTGGAGTGACTAGAGCTATCAAAGCAAGATGAATAGGCAGAAGAGTGACTCATCAATCCAACTGACTGTCAAATTGCAGCAAAACACTGCAAAAAGTGCTCACTGCACAAAGGTTTAAGAACGTATACTAGTCATAAATACATCTAATAAACATATGATAAAATGCCAAGTCATAGTCTTTGACATCATGGATGAAAGTATAACTTGCTTTCCTAAAAAACTGTGGATAATAATAAACTGATAGATGTTTATAAAAGACTAGTTTTTCACTTAAAAGAGTAGTGGGGCAGTAACCACATGTTGCAAGCGTACTTATGTCAATAAAAACAATGTAAGAACTTCAGAAAAATATTGAATATGGCACGTATTACATCATTTTACTGTGAGGGACATTTTTCCATATGTATTCTCAATAAGGGACGCTCACTGACTTCAGGCATTCAGTGGTATTATTACGGGATTATGAGGGTGAAAATGATTATGATGGACGTCTATCTTTACAGAACGTAATCAGTAGGTAATTAAGAGTAAATTATGAGTCACATTAAACTTAACCTTTGTATGTGCTTCAATTTTTTGTTGATGTTCCATCTCTCTACTTGTCAGTAGAAAGTTGATGTAATTTTAGACTCGCGTTCATCTTTCAATATATTGCTTTTTTTTTTTTAGCAGAAGTCATGTCTTGTCTTGGCTGTCGTATCAACTACCATACTTGTTCTCTACAAACTGATAAAATACTTACATGACTGGAAAAAGGAGAAATAAGCAAGTCCCTTATTAAACTGGTATGATATCAGAAAGAGACCAGGAAACTCGATACATTACTGAAACAGAGAGACCATAAATAGTCTAATGTATAAAGGTCATAAAGAGTGTATATTTGTCTAACCAACTTTATAACTTTCCTTTTTCTTTCTAGGCTTTTCACAGAAACATGCATACATATATATATACACACACACACATATGATCTTAGAGGAGTCTTTTCATAATATAGCTAAATAACTTGGATGTACATAACAGTGATAGATCTGTTGGACGACTCATTAGTGTTAGATTAAGCCTCTGTTCCATAGGCTCAGGAAGTTATGATTTTCTCGGATGCCACAGAAAACTGTCAGAAGTAAAGGAAAAAAAAATAGCAGAAAGGAGAAGAAACAGAAATAAATAAATTCAACACTACATTTAAGAGAAAAGAGAGATTCTAAACTCTCTTGAAGCTGCAGGAAACCAAAATGATCAATGAAGAGCTTATTGTTGTTTACTGTAATGTTGATGTGATTTTATTGTGTTAATAACACAGTGGTGCACTTAGTACTGTGAATAGCCATGAATTTATTATTTTTGATTTAAGTTTAGAAAAACAAAATAGATGTAGGATTTAAACAGGCCAGAAAAATCTACACTGTTAATCATGTTTACTGTGGTAGTATGTAAAGAACTACTCACACATACGTCCCATTGTGCTAGGCACTTGAAAAATCAATGTAAAAATCAACTATATATATTACAGACTGAAAACCAGACGTAGGCAGAAACAGTAGTAAGGCATACAAAAATAAACAATGTGATAGCAGCAAATATTGGTTCATTGTATGGCCATATGTTTATTTACTAGCTTTAACTAGGCAGAGGTAAATTAATTGTGAAAAAAAAAAAATGAAAGGAAAAGGATAAAAGCAGAGAGTGACACGAAGGTGAGATGGTGGGAGGAAGATGATGGTAGAAACAGAAAAATATTTTTTCAGAGCAGGAATGAAGACACAAAGAGATAGGCTGAAGATGAATTTAAACAATAAGAATAGAGTGGTGATATTCTATTCTCTGAACAGACACAGTTTCTTTCTTTGTTCAATTTCCTGGCTATGTTTGATAACTAGGACGGATTCAGTTCATCCTATCCTATCATCAGAGGGATACAGCTTCAAACACGAAAATACAGGTATCTGCAATTTGAGGTGTTTGTATAAGCTCCCAGGGCAGTCCTAGTCAGTGCTGCCAACGGATTCTGTACAGCTGCCCTGTCATTCTCGACTGGACCAACTGTACTATCTCCATATGTGGTGGATTGACCTTGGCTGGATGCCAGGTGCCCACCAAACCACTCTGTCACTCCCCTTCTCAGCAGGACAGCACAGAAGGGAGAAAAAAAAGATGGAAAGAACCCAAGAGTCAAGATAAAGGCAGTTTAATAAAAGCAAAAGCAAAGTCTGTGCACACAAGCAAAGGAAAACAAAACATTTATTCTCTACTTCCCATCAGCAGGGAATGTCCAGTCACTTCCCAGGAAGTAGAGCGTTAGTATGTGTAGCAGTTTCTTCAGAAGACATATGTCATAATAATGAATGCCCCCCTTTCCTCCTCCTTTCTCTTAGATTTTATTGCTGAGCAGGTGTCATATCCCTTTGGTCAGTTTGGGTCAGCTGTCCTGGCTATGTCCCCTCCCAAGATCTTGCCCACCCCAGCCTATTGGTGAGGGGGGGAATGTTGGAGGGAGACAGCCTTGATGCCGTGTGAGCACTGCTCAGCAGTAGCCAAAACAGCGGTGTGTTATCAACACCTTTCTAGCCACCAAAACAAAGCACAGCACTGTGAGGGCTGCTATGGGGAAAATTAGCTCCATCGCAGCCAGACCCAATATACCATCTGTATTGACTACAGTGGGCACCAAGTGTATAGTTTAGGTGTAGACACGTATAGCGTAAATACTAACATTTAGGTGAACCATATTCTAGTTCTAGTGTCAGTTGCTATATTAGAGTGAAAGAGGAAAGACCGTATAGTTTTTGGTAAAGCAGGTTATGGCAGTTCAAGACAAGGGAATGGACCCCAGGCGAGTTTTCTATTGTATTTGTTTTCTATGAGAATTTAGGTAAAACAACACTGACATTTGAAAGTAACTTTACATAATAGATACTTTGAATACAAAAGTTTTAGGAGACAAGAACTATCTTCCGTCTTCATCTTTCAGACATAACTTGGTTCACACACGTAGTATATTTCAGTAACTGTATTCCAAATGCTTTTGTTTTTCTAGAATTCGGGCTCATTTTAGTTAATGTGAAGAATCAGATTAAATGCTCACAAAGTACAAATTATTAGATGACATTTTTATGCAGTACCACAATGCTGCATACTAAAGTAACTAATGTAACATTTTATTTCAGTATTCATAACTCATTATAATTTTATTATTAGCACTTCTTGCAGATTTTCATTTTCTCATTTGAAACAGATACAGTGACAATAAAATGCTTCTTTGTCAAGCTCCTTAACTGCCTGCTATTGTACCCTGTTCCCTCGTCCTGTGCTACTGTAGTTTAACACTTTAAAATATTAATAAGACATAAAGACGTATCTTCAAATTACACAATTTTTACAGAGGGATTGTTGTTCAGTTTAGAGAACTGAAATGTTCCAGGCTATATTTTGTATATATTGGTTATAGTATCCTCTCCAGATTCATTTACCAAGGTACCCAGGGGCCAAGGGACTGTTCCTTTCCAGTACCTCACTGAGCATTTGGAAGATGCATTATGATGAACTTGAAAATCAACTTTTTGTCCTGAAAAGCTGTTATTCTTGAAAGTTTAACACTGCTTCTTGAGTGGTGACCAAAATAACCCCTAATTTTTAAAACAAGTACACAATTTGCAAAGTGTGAGTCATAACATTTTTTACTATTTCACAATTCATCTACTTCCAACTTATTACCACCCTTCCTAGTGATGGTTCTATTCATGCTATAAAGTAAATATGGTCTTGGATTTAACATTGTTTTAAACATTACTTAAAATTATTCCCAAATAAAATTATCACAGCTTGCACATAGAGATTTTTCATAAATTACTGACCCACAGCTGTATGATAATTTTTAAATTATGCAAATCCCTGTGGTTTGATTAATTCCTGGCCCCAAAACTACATAACCATGCGTTGTAAATGGCTATCTCGCCTCTCTTCCCATCTGTTTCCTTACATGCTCTGCCCTACATATTTTGCCTCTAATAGCAGCCTTTGCAACTGTCCCAGACTCTTGGGGAAAAAAAAAAAAAAAACCAAAACCCAAAAAAAAAGAACTTTGCAGACAATTATTTTTCCTCTGAAGTTCTCTACACTCTCTAAAATAACAACATCACCTCACACTACTCCTACAGTACTTGTAATTTTTTGGAACAGTTTAGAGGGGAAAACAGAAGTCAGAAGAGAGAAACATTCAAAGAAATGGACCCAAGGATGTAACTGAGGGACAAAACATGTGGGATAATATATAGGAGACTGAGACATGGGTTGAGAGAAAAGATTGTACTTAGTCCATGAAGAGAATGCATTTTAATGTAAAGTCTAAAACTGACATCATTTGAAGAGTTAATAGGGAAATTTATGCTGACATAAAGACAGGATGTTGCAGGGAATAGAATAAGACAAAAATAGCGGTGTTCTTACCATTATCTTAACGTGTCTTTCTCTTGTCTGCTCCCAAGCTGGAGACGTCTGAACCTCACCTTGTCTATGAAGAGTTGACCTTGCAGGGTCTATTCTAGAAATGTCACTTTTTAATCTTTCCTTTATTTATTTATTTATTTATTTATGTATTTATTTATTTATCATTTCACAGAATCACAGAATGGTAGGAGTTGGAAGGGACCTCTGGAGATAATCTGGTCCAAGCCCCCTGCCAGAGCAGGGTCACCTAGAGCAGGTTGCACAGGAATGTGTCCAGGTGAGTTTTGAATGTCTCCAGAGATGGAGACTCCACCACCTATCTGGGCAGCCTGTTCCAGTGCTCTGCCACCCTCAAAGTAAAGAAGTTCCTTCTCATGTTTAGGTGGAACTTCCTATGTTCAAGTTTGTGAATTTAACTTCTTCTGGAGCAGGGACAAACATCAACAGCTTGAGCAGAATGTTTGTCCTATGGTTTCTATATGAATACTTTTTATAAACAATTTTTTCTGCAGAAGAGCTGTGTATTTTATTTTCAGTTTTAGCAGAGGGAAGAGGAGAAGGTGACAGGAACGATGTGCAAAGTCCAAAAGTTGCAGAGTGCAAATAAGTTAAGACATCTCTGACTTCTGCATTTCCCTTCTGACTAGCTATAGACATCTTGATACGTGCACTTACGTTCACAGTTCTCATTCACTGAACCTACTCTCCTTGTGTCCTGTAAATCAAAGCAATAGGAATCACATAGAAAGTGTGATTCCATTCTAGAAAGCAGTCATTTTTTTATGGAGTATATTCACACTTAATATTTTGCTACGTAAATTCAATATGGGATTTTGTTTCTCCTCTCTGTCCTTGAGTTTCCCTCTAAATAAAGAGATAACAATATTTTCACAGACAAAAGAATAACATGTTAAAGACTGAGGTACATGTGAGAATTGTGCTAGACAATGTATTATTTCCTTTTACAACATAAAAGTCTTGTTTAAAGTTGGGTGCTTGACCTGTACTTAACTCCTGGATTTTGGGCTGGTAAGACCATTGCATTGCTCTTGTGCCTACATCCAATCAGTTTTCAGCTAGGAGCTAAGAGTAATCAAATTAACAGGGTGCCTCCATAGTGCCAAATAGCATGGCCCCCAGCTCACTCCCTGGTCCTGAATGCTTATATTTCAGGCATATTTTTTTTCCTTACTAGGTTCCAGTGGGAGCAGTAATACAAAAATGGAGGAAACACCTGAGTGCAGTGTTCACTCCAGTGTCCACTCCACAGTGGCAGACTGGATGAGAACGCGGCATGTTCGATTCCTTCCATCCTGCAGTAACTTTGAAAAGGACTTCCTTCCAAGCTCAAGCAGCTCTACACAGTTTTAAACATCCAAAACCTGATATAAAAAACACCATTCCAGTTGTCTTTGACCTTATTTCATTAACTCTGATTGACTGCATACATAACCAATAATTACACTGCAGAGCCACAAGGCTAGCTTTTTGGTGCGGCATGCATCCTTGAGCTGTGCGTCACTTTTTGACACCAGATCGGGAAGGACTATGCAATATCCCCTGGACAGACAGCAGAAAGAAGGAAGACACCCCCTCCCCGTTCACATTCACCGCTTCTAAGGTGTGATCAGTACCTAGAGTCAAACAACTTATTTTAAGCCACCATGTCATTGCACAGCGGTGGAACAGTCACTCAGGGAGGTGCTGGTTCCAGTGAAGAGCAAAAGGTAGCAGCATCACATCCCAGCTAAGATCAGAAAGTCTTCTCCTCTCTGCCATTACTAGTAGGTGGCAGTCAGCAGAGTCAACTCCTAACCAAAGCAACTTCTAAACTGCGCAAACTCAAAGAAATCAGCAAATGAAATGAAAAGAAATGCTCCCTACCCCAGTCTATACGCGCTGTGATAGGATGTCTTACCAATATTAGAAATCTGTGGAAAACTATTTTTTTTTCCAATCCCCAAGGACAAACCGAAGTAATTATGATTAAATGTTTCAGAAAACCAGAAAATCCAATTTCCCAAGAATAGGAGGATGGAAGGAAAGAGTTGGGAAGATACTACGGTATATTTTCTCAGGGAAATTGGAAATACAGGTTTAATGTGAAGATATGGATAAGCTAAATACTGCAAAAAAATCATTATTAATTTTTTGGCTGCAGTGCATGTGCCAATTAGGCAGAGATAGACATATTTTCCTATAAAATAAAGCAGATGGAATACCACAGTATAAGTAAAACACAGGCCCAAATTAAAATGCTGATAACTATATAAAAAAATATGTGAAATTGCATTAAAAATGTATTTGATGATAGTCCATTTCACTCATGTATCACTAGTGGGGTTTTTTTGTCATCTAAAGGTAAAAAGGAAAAACATGACTTATTAGACTGTCTTTAAGATATTGGATATGAAACTGCAATGATAAATGAAATGCGAATATATAGAATATTGAGGATCTTATAGGAAGCATACTATGCATTCAGGCAGTTCCCCCGTACACAAACACATGCAGAACCCCCTATTTTTTAGATGGACGGATCTCTAAAAAAGTCTAAGTTATTTCAGTGAGAAGTACTGAAGACAGAATAAATGAAAAAGCCATTAACAAGTGAAACAGAATTCATTTAATAGCTACACACGTTATAAACAGCAGTGTGTGGTAAATTTCAAACCTATACCATGACTGTGGCAGCACAAATGGTTTCAGATAAGAAGTTAAGGATTTTTCTTGATGTTCTGGATACTTTTAACCTTTTTTTTTTTTTTTTTTTTTTTTTTTAATTTAAATTCTACTAATGATTCAGTGGTGTATTGGATGAGATTAGTTCTGTGTATTGTGCATATTTTCATGGGCATTACAAGACCTAATTAACCAAGGTTTATGAAGTAACGAGAGATCTACAGAGAAAGAAAACTTTAGAAACGAAAGTACTGTAGATGATCAGGATAGTTTTGAATGAATATCCAACTGCTGATGACAACTCCTATGTGCACAGAGCACGGGTGTGTGATTCTCCCATGCAACATTTCTGATGAAACAATAAAGTTTGTTTGATGTTTGATGAAACAATAAACTAGATCTCACTATTTAACCTTCACGTACAAATCAGTACACTATTGCACAATAGAAATTTGTATTTTTTGTTTTGGTTATCATTTGTAAGCTTGTGACGTTGTGAAATTTTTTCGGTGAAACATTTTCAGGTGATTTATAAGTTATCTTTCTATTACACTTACTCCTTTTCCGAAGTTAAGCACACTACATTTCCTTGCTAATGTTTTATAGATCAAGAATTTTGTATAAAGCTGATTGCTATTCTCGTCTTTTTGGTATAGTTCATGATTGAAGACTAGTCATATAGCAAGGTCATTGCATGAAAAAGAATAAACGTATTGCAAGATTGTTTGTAACTCAATGTGTTAAGTCATATGCAGCAATATCTAGAGCTTGTCTTCCGAAGTTGTTAGTAAGTATTTTTGAACAACCTGGTGTAGGCTACATGAAGTCAGATAAACTCCATGAAGAATGTCTGAGACTATGAGAGCAATATATTCATTTTGGTTATGTATAAACGCAGGGATTTTGGCATAAACAACGTGAAAATTTCTTCAGAAGCAGATACAAATGCCTAAACATTCCCCTTCCCCCCAAGCCCCACCTTTGCATTCAATGCAGACATTTCCACAGTAAAGGTTTGTTTGTTTGTTTGTTTGTTTGTTTGTTTGTTTGTTTTCTCATAGCTAGAATGATTCAGTATTCAAACCCATGAAGAAGGTAGGGGTTCTACATTTATCATGACAAAATTTCTACTTTTTTTTTTTTTCCCTGTAAAACTTTCTGCTGCTGCTGACGTGTACTCTGACCATTTTGTTCAAGATTTAGAGGTGCTGCTGGGAGTAGGTGCAAAATGATGACCTTGATCTAGTGATCTGCAACATTACATTTTGATCTGAAAAGGTGGTTACTCAAGTGGAACGAATGTGACCTAAATAGGTTACTGACGCAAATATCAAGGAGAATCTCTTGGTAAAGAAAGAGCTATACAGAAAATAGGGTAGCAGTTCACTACTTTTCTCTTTAGTTAGGCTGTAAAGAATTCCTTAAAGCACTTCAAAAATATATAACTTGTATTAATAATTCTTACATTTTTTGAGTGAAAAAAAATAAAATATCATAACGATTTGCCATAAAGTGACATGAACAAATAACAGAAAACCTTAGGGAATATTCAATATGATCAGGATTCTCTAAAAATAATACAAGTTTTTTCCACTAATGTTTATATTTTAAAGAGTATCTGAAATGACAGCTTTTAGACAGTCATTTTAGACAATGCCTTTAGTGTTGGGTGTTTTCTTTTATAATAGTGTGTTATGTTTCATAACATAATACATTCATGTTTTATTTTTATGTTTTTATCTAGTCTAGGACTTACAAAAGTCCTTTTTATTAATGGTTCATATCATGCATTATGCTAGACTACGTTTGCTCATCAACAAAACACTCCTTCAAAAGCAGTTCGGTTCCCACTGGAACTTGTGCAAATAAGGTGTTAACAATGAAAATAAAAGTTCTACAAGTGGACAGCAGCAAATACTGGGGCAGGTGAATCTCCTGCAGGAGGGATGTGCACCCAGAAGAGCTCCCACTGCTGGGGAGGTGATGATGGTGACCTGCACAAACTGTGAGAGAGAGGCTGCCTGTACCTCTGTGCGTGTATGTGGGTGCACACGTGTGTGCACACATGTGTCTGTGGCTAGAACTTCTGGGATTTGCCTAAGAAGGGTGTTCAGAAATTTGAAGACATTAATTCATATTTTGTAAGTGTCTAGCATTGCCGTTTATCTACTGCATGACTGATATTGATCCTAAACGTATAGTTCATCTGATTTCCACTTAATTACATATCGTAAGTAAATCAATAAGCTGCTTGGATCAAATTTGGTTTAAACTATATGAACTGAGCAGTTTGGCACTGCAACAGCATCAATTTCCAATTAACCTCAGCCGCCTTTAATATTTGTCATTATGGCTATACAGATGCTCATTCACATTTCTTAGCTGTTGGCTTGGTTCCTGGGAGATTCTGTTTTACTTCAACTACTTCCCCCTAAGGTAAACCTGCTGTAAAGGGTGTTATTACTAACTTGCATGGATAGGAGCCAGCTAATTCTCAGTATTCATTGGGTTTTATATGGTGCCCTCTGTAGTCCAAAGAGACAAATTTGTTTGTTTATTTCCTTTCCCAGTTCAGAGTGTAAAAAAAAAATAAGGTGAGGACTGTACTGAAGTTTACTTGGTTGTTCTTATGGATGAAACTATGGCCTTTTTGAGCATTTCCTAGAATTTGGCATGAAGATTTATGAGGTGGCTGAAGGTGCAAGATAGAGCTGGAGGACTGCACAGGGCAGGAGGTGCCAATATTTTTGAAGTCTTACCCACACAGGCTATTGAGGGCGGTTCCAGCAGTGAACTGACTCCAGAATTAAAACCAGGATTTGTGCTGGAAGAAACTATTTAGTTTACTCCAGATCCAATCCCAGTAGTAACAACCATTAGCAAAACCTGGGTGATTAGGGAACAAAAATTTAGTGTATGGAAAAAGTTAAGGTTTCCGACAGTACAGAGGTCCTCTAAATTACCAAGCTGCCATGCATGTGTCTTCTCTAGATCACATACAAGGTTTCCTTTTTTCCTGTTTACTTTAATCAGTGATAAAATATCTGCACTAGAAATGTCAGAAAATAAAGTCAGTAAGCAGCAGGGGAGTAATGAGGGGAGACGCATTCTGGGGAGAATAATCCCCTGCCACAAAGGCAGTGGCCTCTTCCTCTGTCTGTTTGACCCCATAAATAGTAGCAACAGGTGTGACTGTCAGGGCAACAGACTGGCAAGGTGAGGAGCTTGTGGGATGATGAAATTTGTCTTCTGTGTGATAACTCCAGCTTTTTCCTTATATTTGAAGCCATGCAAGCTTCAGAGTGGATTGCTTCAGGTTCTTCTCTTTATTTCAAACCGTAATTGAATCAGCAATTTCAGAAGTTAACTACACTGAAAACATGCCAGAAATTAAGTGATGCAAAAGAAGTACTGAAAAACTACCAGATGGTGTTACAATCTGGATTTTTTTTTTTATTCAGAAATGCACATGTAAATCAAAGTACTGTAACTGTAAATTAGCCTATGAGGCTGTATGTTCTGGAGCACACTGAAATTCACAGGAGTGAAAAGAAGCAAATAATAATGTTAATAGTTATAAGAACTGGATGAGAAGAGAATTTTAGTATGATTTATACATTTAATTATCTCATCAGTCATTAGCCAGTGCATTTCATATCCCTCTGGTGAAGCAATTAACCAAGCTCCACCTTTACTCTACAGTTATACTATCATGTTAGAGAATCATAAAATCACAGAACGGTTGAGGTCCTCTAGTCCAACTTCCCTGCTCAAGCAGAGCCGACCACAGCCAGTTCCCCAGGATCTTGTCTAGACAGTTTTTAAATATCTTCAAGGATGGAGACTCCACAACAACTCTGGCAACCTGTGCCAGTGGTCAGTCATCCTCACAATAAAAAAGTGTTTCTTGATGTTCGGAGGGAAACCCCTGTGTTTCATTTTGGGCCCATTGCATCTGGTCCTGTCATTGGGCACCAATGAGAAGAACCTACATCTGTCCTCTTTGCATCTTCCCTTCAGGTATTTATATACATTATTAAGTTCCTTCCTAGCCTTCTCTTCTCTGGGATGAAGAGTCCGACCTCTCTCATCCTTTCCACATAAGAGAGATGCTCCAGTTCCTTTGTTACCTTTGTGGCCCTTTGTCACCTTTGTGACCCTTTGTCCTGGTTTCAGCTGGGAAAGAGTTAATTTTCTTTCTAGTGATTGGTGTGAAAGGAATGTCAGTAATGCATATTGTTTCAGTTGTTGCTAAGCAATGTTCACACTTTTCAAGTATTCATTTCAGCTTCCCATAGACACTGAGAAAGAGGACAGAACAACAGAATGGCCAATGGAATATTCCATACCATAGATGTCATGTTCAGTATATAAATGGGCGTTGTCCAGAGGGTGGGAATTCACAATCACTGCTCTAGAGGGTGCAAAATCACCAATTTACTGGTTGGTGAGAGTGACTCGTGTCATTATTATTATTGTTACTATTGCTATTTTCCTTTTCTGGCATTGTTCTAGTAATGCACAAGGTTCTTTTCTTTTCCTTTCCCCTCCTTTTCTACCTCTTTTTCCTGCCCTTCTTGGGGAAAGGGAGAACACTGTGTGAGTTGCTGTGTGATCCTAGCTACCAGCTGGGGTTAAAGCACGACACCCTCCATTGGAGTCTCTACCAGCTCCTTATCTCTCTTGTACTGGGAAGCCCAGAACTGGACACAGCACTCCAGGTGTGGCCTCATCAGCGCTGAGTGCCTGCTGGCAATACTTTGTCTAATGCCGCCCAGAACTCCATTAGCCATCTTTGTGGCAAGGACAAATTGCTGGCTCATGTTCAACTTGGTGTCCACCTGACCCCAGGTCCTTTTCTGCCAAGCTGCTTTCCAGCAGGGTGGCCCCCAGCACGTACTGATGCCTGGCGTTTTTCCTCCCCAGATGCAGGACTTTGCACTTCCCCGCGTTGAACTTCACGAGGTTACTTAGTGTTATTTAATTGTGATTCCTCTCTCCAGAATGTTCTGTTGCCAGCTAAATATAACATATATATATTTCTTAGGAACTGAAACAGTTCATTTCAGTTTCAGTTTATTATCGTGTGAATCAAACAAAAAATCATACTCCCTTTGCAGTTTATGAAACACATATCCAATGATGAACTCCCGGAATATGTTAAAATGACTGAAAATACAAATTTCTGCAATAGAAAAACTAAGGATCCTAAAATCAGTTGCCACCTTTTCTTTTTCAAAAAGTAGTGGATTTTTTTTTTTTTTTTTTTTTTTTTACAGACAGCGAACTTCTGTCTGTTCCATGTAAACAACCTAAAATGGATGATGCACATTTGCAGTATAGACACTGAAAAAATTCAGCTGTTCATTCTGCATAGCCTGCTTGCCTCTTACTTTGGTATTTTAGTTTTCTTAAAAAAAACCCACCACAATGAAAACTTCATTCCTATGCCAGGTTGATGACTCTGATGAGAAATAATTTTTTATTGTTGTTCCTATTTATATATTCCATTTTCCCTTTCCTGCTGAATCTTCCAAAAAGGGTAAAAAAAAGAAAACAGAGATGGTCATTGGTACACAGTGTGGACCTAAAGCTAATGGAATATTACTTGTTTATTAGTGCTTTTTACAATTCAGGTAAATTATCTTATAATTGTTTCCCATTGCTAGCTAGAGAATGACTGGGAAAACACTAGCTTATATCAACACATATTTTTATGTTTTTTAAAAAAAAAAACAACTAAATGTTTTTTTGAAAAAAATGGACTCCAGAAAGTATAAGAAAGAATACTAAAATCTATTACATGGAACTGAGTAAACATCACATTACAATCATCTGTCTCAGCAAATTCACCCACGATATTTGAAAACACCGGTATTGCGTGGCTGAGACAGAACTGTTACTTAAATAGAGCAGGCAAGATTTCAGAGGACAGTTTTAGATATCCGAATAAAAGTGGTAGGCAACGGCTGCTTGGAATGTCAGAGGCGTATTTTGGCTTATCATCCTCCTGAGGTATTTTAAGGCTACGACTACATGATTCTTTAACATAACAAATGTCGTCGTGGAAAACATACAGGTGAAAACAAACTAGAACTAAAGGCAGAAGAAACCCATATAGAGGACTGGTGAGGACAAATATATGGTGTTATCAATAAAAAGAGTAGGACTGCAGAAGGGACAGTCCATTTCTCACTTCTCAGTTCATCTTTTGTGAAATTCTACTTATTTCATGAGTAACAACAGCACGTTTATGTTCCTGCTTCACAGGGGCAGCTCCTGGAGTCAGAGTGGGGGTGTGGGTGCCCCCAGACTGTGGTCTCAGCAGGGTCTTTAACCTCCAGCTACTGGGTCTGCGTCCTGAAAACCAGTTACTGGAGGGGACCAGTGTGAGTGAGGAGGGCAGAGGGGCCATGCTGGTACTCAGGGATCTGGGAATGTGCTTGTGAACCTGGGGAGTGTGGTGTGTGTGCAGAACCAGTGACCTTCTGCCTCTGCCAGCCCACGAGGAGGAGGGGACGTGGCTGTCTGTGCCTGTGTCTGGTGTGAGTCCCGAATGTGGGTGCTGATGGAGGCAGCGCCTTGTCTGTGTCCGTCTGTGTGACCGGCCGTGTCAGTGTCTTCTGCGTGTCTGTGCCTATCTTTGGGACACAAACTTAACTTTGCTACTGCTTGAACCTGCTAATGGAAAATTGCAGATGCATCCCCCCAGCCCAAGCAGGGACCCCAGGTCCCTGGGGACACCACGCTGGGCTCCAGCAGCTGAACAGGAGGGTCCTGGGCCAGAGCAGCTGGAGTCAGTGGCCATTCCCAACTTTCCTTAACAGTTTGTAAGCATGAGACTATTTACTTGTATTCTAATATCTGAATAAGAATAAGAAGATGTACCAAGTTCTTATTAAAAAGAAAAAAATGAAGCTTAACAAAAATGTATTATGAAGACAATGTATCATTACATGCAGGAAGCCTTAGCCATGAATTCATTTGCATGCCAGATTAAGGAATTGCTTAAGTACAACAGATAGGGTGGAGTATTTTACCATGCTACAGCCTCAAACTTTTAAGAGAACACCTCAAAAATTCATATTAGCATTATTCATATTATGAGTACACTTCATTATTCATATTATGAGTATAGATACACATACATCTATGTATACTTACAAAGCAGGCATGTTTATATAAAATATTTCAAAAGGCACACCAGGGAGGAATGCTCTGTAATAAACACATTGGACATTTTTTTTCCCCTTTTCTTTTAAAGAAAATACTATGCCTTCTTAAGTAGGTTTTGCTGTTTATCTATTACACAAATATAAAGACTACAAGCACTCACATTCTGAAAATCAAACTAATTTACTGTACATTGCACATGTTGAATGAAAATGTAAGATGAAGACAAGATGTTTTCTCAAGATAGTTATGTACATAATGAATACTGTCAAATGTTTTATGTATGTGAAAACAAAGTAGTTTGTAGTAATTTCCACAACTTGCAAAATGCCACAAAACAATCCCGATGTCTTTCACTTTTTTTTTTTTTTAATAATTCCTACTAAACTGAAGATGAAGGAGATTAGATACATATAGATAGATAGATAGGCAGATTTTCAAGTTACAGACATCTCCGACATTTCTTAAAAAGCAAGAAGAATTCCCTAAGAAGAAAAACGTGATCTCTCCCTATTTCTGCCTTTATTTACAGTATTTACAATAGGTTGTCAGTATTTCTTTCAGTGTTTAAAAAGTATGCATCTATGAGAATGAAAAATATAAAATTAAAATAAATAAGGTTTAAGTGAAGTATGCTGCGAGAAATACCTTGCTAGAAACTTTAAAAAAAAAAAAAGCCCAGAAGAAACAGGAGTTCACCAAAGTAAAAGAGTAACTTAATTTAGCCATGTTAAATGATATTCCTGTGAAACAATGATATGTAAATAATAAACCACATTTGACAGACCATATTTTTAAAGAAAAAAGGATTATTACAAATGGTTGAAAACCATTAAATAAAAGGCAAAATATGTAACATGGGAGTTTAAGGAACAATGACTGGAGACCTCACAATTTTAAATTTCCAAAGTTTATTTTTTTAATATACCTCTGGTGATACCAAAGATCTTTCTAAAAAAAATCTAAATAGTGAGAGGACTTTTAATATTGCTTGATAAAGACTAATAATGCACCTCACCTATTTACCATCAGAGCAACTTTTGAGATAGGTTTTATATCTAATCACAAGATTAATGAACAACACACATTTAATATCAGTGTTTCAGTAAATCAACTTTTCCATCTCTTTGCTAATGACCTGTCACATTTTCATGGCAGAGCTTCTTGCTCATGTCATTTTTCATTTGTTTTCCTTTGTATTTACTTAAAGTCTGTGATCCAGTAAATAATGAACTAATCTAGCACTCTGATGAACTCATCTAGGACTATTCCAAAAGTAATATAAACCACTGGGTTTGGATCATTGTTACCCTGACATTTTTGTTTTCTCTAGTTTTATTTTCTGCAGATTCTCTTTGTCCCTTATTATTCTGCCTCCTAGGCAGTGAGAGAGGTTAGAACACCTCATGAGAGATCAGTCAGTATTCTGTCATCCATATAACACTGCTCCATTATTTATACCAGTCTCTTCTTGCTGTGCAAGTATATTTTCCTCATCATAATCTTCCATGGCATTATCTAACATCGACCGTATACCTCATGTTCTATCACGTTTTTTGTTCTGCATTTGGGATTCCATGACAGCTGCAAGAAGTCAGTGTTTTACCATTCTTACAAATTGGTGTATGTTCACTTCTTGCATTTATTCACTTATTTCAGTCTAGCATCCTCCTTTATATGTACACCTGGATAGCTTTTGTATACTACTAGATTATTAAATCCTGCTAATCCAAATTACAGAAGTCAGTGTGATGCTATGAATGGGCAAGGTGAATGGAACCCTGTCAGAGTGTATACCTCTAATCTATGAATACATCTCATTCTATTAATGTAAACATATAGAGGGAATCCATTTATGATATGTCTTTCAAATTAAATGAATAAATAAATAAAGGTGTGTGGAAACAGATTTAAATTAGGTTTGGTATATTTAGGAAATTAAAATTACAAAATGATCTAACTTTGTTCCTTTTAATTCTAGCCAGTTAGTACTATGCTGCATTAACTTTTCACATATCAGGCATAATTCCAGTCACTGGCTGCTGGAGTTTAATTATCACCTCTTTTTTTTACAGAAAGGAAAAAAAAAACTACAGAAGAGATTTCAAAACAAACTTGATTTAGCATGCTAGGCTACGTTTTATGTGATGGGCCACATAAACTTCAAATACTTTCATAATACTAGCACTTACCCACTGTTTTATATGCTAGCTAATAAAGTGCTAATTTGCTTAGCTCATCTAGTTTGTACATGTAACTGTTTCATATTTGGTAGCAAACACCAGGAGACATTAAAAATACATCACTGTGAGTCGCAATCATCCATGTCAGCATTTCAGTGGGGAAAGTTGTAGAATAAAATATTATTAATTATTGAGGAGAGATAATACAGTATCAGCATCATCTCACAGCCCAAATATTGGTATGTGCTTTATGAGCTCACAGTGATGCTTTAAAACATGCAAACAGCACTCAGGTCTCCTGAACTGATGTGCAGGTAGGTCCTAAAAAGGACCTTGCTGGTCCTAAAAGCTAGACAAGGACACAGCAGCAGCACGAGGGATGAGCTGAGCAGATGCAAGTTGAGGCCACACAGCTGCAGATCCTGAGTTACTGGGAACACACGTTACATTGGCTGTAACAAAGGCTCCTACTACATAGATGCTGCTCTGCCATACCAGGCACTCTCTCAAAGCAGTTTGTATCTGCTGTAAATGTATACAAATCCTGGTACTTTTGTTTTCAGTCAGAGTTAGTATTGACAGAGGGCTGAAATGAAACGCTTCTGCCTGACCTGAATCTGCAAAATAGGCTGTGTGTCAACGTCCTGCTGGTGCTACACTCCGTGCCGTCTTCCTAAATATTTCTGAATTAGGTTCGCTACGTGAACAAGCAACCAATCTGTACAGTAAGCTAGAACAAATACAGCTGCACCTGAACTGGGTTTATGGTCATTCCCACCACCTGAATACTTAAGGCGTTCATCACCATTTGTCCGAAGTAAGACAAAAGTTATATTTCAGGTATTTCATGACCCAAAGGCAATGTTCTATGAAAACCCATGCCTAACATTTAGCAACACAGCCGCTTATAAATGTTAGAAGGACAAAAACAGAAGAGAATATATACCTATTGGTTCTTTCCTCAACATTTACCCACTCTTTCAACATTTCTTTTTCACACAAGCACAGATGTCATGCATCTTTCTTATTGGTGCAACTTTATGGGGAAAACATGCAATGTCTTTTTGCAGATGATATTGCCACAGCTATTTAGTAAAACAACTGCAATAATTATACCTATAAACAGAGTTGTGAAATACAGAGGATCTAATTTTATATATTTTTTTTTTAAGTACAGTTTATTTTATATTAGAACTAATGTTTCTGAAAGCATATTTTCCAGTCTAAATATAGACATTTAAACATAAGATACTGTGGACTGTGAATTTCAGGAAAAAATAATAATAAAAGCCTTTACGAGTATGTAGTTTTATAGCACAATAATAATAGCTTTTAGTTCAAATATTTTATTTCATTCCATTCAAGAAATCAGTGGATTAGACTTCTTAGCAGAAAGAAAAACCCACCATCATAATTCTTATTCCTAACAAATAACAACAAAATACTTTAATAAAATTTCCACTGCTTCCTACATTTCTTCACAGTAAAATGGGGATAATTTCACCTTGCTTTAGCTGTTGACAAAGCAGTAATCTAGCTTAAAGCAGTTGTCTAGGCTTTTTCTCTAATCAATAGATGTCTGCATCAGAAGAATATGAATAAACCATAATATTTCAGACTACTACTTAAAGACAGAATACACTGTTTATTAAACTGCCTTTTTTCCATTGATTAGAAAAGGTGCATACGTATTTGACTTACTTATAAATGAAATGTAATTTCTAGAAAGCTAAAACTAAAGTAAATTAATGTCACTTTAGATTTTTTGTTAAAATTCTTTTTGGAAATTATAACCATTTGGAACAAAGAATGAACTCAAAACTCAGTTTCTTTTCTGCAACAGTATTACATTTTTCCTTAAATATCAGTAGATTTTCATTGGACCAAAAGTCTTGTCAATATTTCTTGACTGACTTAGATACCCCCACCCCTGTCTTGGAACAGAAAGTTATTTCCCTACTTTCTAATAAATAAAATGCAAAATATAACTTTTATGAAGTAACAAATATCCTCTAATACCTTTGTTGTTATCCATTCCTCCAACAGCATAAAGTGTCCCAACTGTAGATTTTCTAGGTTTAGTTCTTGGACTTTGCATAAGAGTTCTTCTCTCTGGTAAAAGATGGTATTTCATGGCTTCCAGAATAAGCTTCTGGCATTCTAGGTCATCCTTAAAAAGCGCATGGTTTTCTAGGTCAGCCAATATCTGTGAATGACACAATCGTGAATCAAAAATGCTTGAAATTCCTAGAAAAGCAATACCATGCAATGGGAGAAGATCACAAAACGGATGACACAAGTATATCACTTCATTGTAGAATACAGGAGTTTGCGAGGCTATGTTTTTTGGAGGAGGGACAGGAAAATAAGTATTTAGTTGATTTTTAGAAGACTATAGGCAACTTTTAGATCACTGTTTCACCATCCCTTAAGACTACAATCTTACTACTCTCTTACTGAAAACATGGAAGAAAATTAAGTATTCTCTTGCAGGCTACAGCCTGACTTATTTTTAATGGTTTCCAACATAACACTGAAAAGATCCAGAAGTCATCTCTTTGCAAGCAAGTATCTTGAATGTGTAGTCATATAACATGACAACATTCTACAGTATTTTATGTAATACTTTCCAGGAAAATCCCTTAGTTTTAAAATCAAAATGAAACAAAATCCTAACAGCAACAACAAACCTGACAAAACCCAAAACAAACAAAAAAGACCTCCCCAAAAAAGAACTTGCTTATGCAAGTTTTGAATCCATTGTTTTCCTGTATTATTGGCAAAACTAAGGATTAATAATCCAGATAATGTAACTATCTTTACAATTGGCATAGAAACTATAATCAGTAGTTACCAAAACAGATGCTCAGTGCATACAGCTGAAAGAATATTCTACTACTTTTCCAAGAAAGCTACAAGTTGTAAATGTTAAGTGTTTGATTCACTTGCCTGTATGGACATATCTACTGGCTTTTGAGTTGCTGTAAATCACCTTAGAAGTTTCCGAGATCCCATTGGACTAAGCAACCTGGTCTAACCTCATAGCTGACCAGCTTTGAGCAGGAGGTTGGACTAGAGACCTCCCAAGGTCTACTCCCACCTGAATGATTCTATGATTCTGTGATCTTGCTGATGTTAGATCAGAAGAGTGCAATGCTTATGCAGATTTTGTGCCATAACTGCCACCCACGTAGATATCTCAGATACCCTAAGGTATCAAAAGTCAATCAAACTCTCAATGTTTGTGTTTAGGCAATTATTATCTCTAGATGCTGATCTCTATATTCTGCCGACTATCAAATTAGAGCAGGTTTAAATTGCATATGGCAGCACATCTGTACAGTCTGGTGGATTTCTAGATCTCAATAGAACATCCATCTGGGAGAACAAATCATTCTCAGGGAAGTGACTGAAGGTCAGGAAGCAGAATTTAGTTCCCAGAGCCTATGAGGAGATAGATATCCCTCACAGACACATATATGCAAATGTACACAAGCTGCTATGCAGTTGCCTAAACAGGCAGCTAGATTCCTTTTAAAGACTCTCAGCTATTTCACCTGGACTTCAATGGCTGCTGAAGAATGCATGAATGTCCTTTATCAATCTGTTAGCCTTTTGTAGATAACACGTGTTCTGTGACATCTAAGATATTACTAGCTTGTACATGTAGACAGCAGAATCCTGCTTCTGAGTTTAGGTGTCAGTCATGAAATGAATCTATTCAGGTCCAAAGAAAGGCATTAAACACTGCAACTGGTGATCCAGAACTCTTATTTTACATAGCTGACGACCTAACAGACAGTAGATCTGCTTATTAAAAGTGAATAAGGAGGTTCACCTAGCCTGATAAAATACGTCTCCAACTGTGGCCATAAGTCAATGTAATTCCCCTTAATATTCCCCCAACATTCAGCTTTCAGATCAGGGACGTTCTGAGGTGGAAGTCTGTTCCATGACTTTCGTAATTCCCAGGGAGCTTTTTTCATGAACTAGTTCAATCTTCCTTTGAACTTACATAAATTTGTTGCATCTAAACTACGTTTTCACAACAAATTTGGCCTCTCACTAGCTGTATATGAAGGTTTACTCCTTTCTGTTTTTTTGAACCTGTCTTCTGCTGCTTCATTTGCTTTCACTCAATTTGTTTCATTCATTTCTTTCAATAATGCCCTCTAATTCTTCTATTAAAGGAGAAAATCAATAATTGAGCCCTACCATACCAAGTTCCTTATAATGTTCTAGACTTAGGTCATATTCTCCATTAGTTGACTGTCTTCTAGACTGAGGAACCTTAGCTTAATTAATCATTGCTTATATGAAGGAAGATTAATATCTTTTATCTCCCTTGTTGGCTTTTTCTGTATGTTTCAGGCTTGTTAGATTTTTTTTGTGAATCAAGCAGAACTGCACACATTTTTCAAGATACCATCAAAACATGAACTTCCACAGAGGCATAATGATGTGCTCTTCTTTTTTATCTTTTTCTTTCCTAATAACTTGCAACTTTTGATTTTGTGTTTTCAACTACTACAGAGCTTCAAGATGACTTCTCCAGAAATTAATATTTCATAGACCCAACATTTCAGGAGGGAATGGAAGTAGACAACCCAAACCCTAGATTTCATATTTGAACTTAAGGGTTGGCTTTTTTTTTTTTTAATTTTGCTTATATATTTATTACTATTGTTTGTTCACCAGGTGCATTATACATTAAAATTGTAGAAATGGAGTTAGGAATTTTGAATGCGTTAAATGCTACTCACATCTTCTCTACTGAAAATTAAAGTATCATCTTTAATAGGTGCACTTTTTTTTTATTTAATTAAAGCTATCTAGCTGAACTAGCAAGGATATGAGGTGTTCTCTGTAGGCTAATCATGAGCAAGAAAACTTGTAGATAGTTTGAGTCACACTTAACGTTCAGTGAATTTCTAGGCAAAAATGGATTAAATCCAGTTTACATTATTAAAACATTAGCCTCTAGTTAGCAAAATTGATAGTTTTATGCTGTCTTTTGTACATTGAAAACCTCTGGCACATTTCAGATGACAGTGCACATCATGTTTGGCTCTGCTCATCTTCCTGGCTATCTGGTATCCATAATATTGATTCCGTGAAAGAGGAAAACAGGTGGGGAAATATAAAAAATGGAAGAGGGAAAGAGAAATTAGGAAGAAAGGTACAAAGATCCCTTACAACAAAGTAATTGAGCTGAGTTCAGGGAGAAGGAATAAGACTAAAAGTGTGATAATTTATCATACGAAAACTAGCAATACACAAAAAGCCCCTAGGTTCCTAGCAAATAGTAAGCTTGCAAAGGGAACAGGTAATACAAAAAACCTTGGGATTCATTAGTTTGCACAAGGACTGCATAAATAATAATTTTACAACATCTTAAATCCTAATTCATGTATTCTTCTTATCAGGATGTGACAGTAAATGCTATCATGAATATATGTTATATTGCAAATATACAATTAAGAAGGCTAAGCCAAACATGAAATATTTATTTTGGTCATACATGGTTGAGGTTAATAGCTTGATATAAATGTTTGTAAATAAATCGCACATTAAATAAATTATACTTTAAAATATTCTTAAACTTTGATATTGACTTTTTTTTTTACAGGAAAATAGCCAGCTCCCAAAGTCTGCTATTTTCAGTCGAGATGGCAGCCCCTTAAAATTTTATACTACTCTGACATATTTCTTGAACTGTATTATGGTCTAACATACGCTACCTTCACATCTAATCTCATGAATTTAAATATCAAGATTCTATTCTCTTCCCCCATAGCTGGTGAGTGTTTTCACATTGACTGTAATGGTATTAGGCAAAATACAGCATTTCTATATGTTTTTACATGTGATATTATTGAGCTAGGGTCAGTACAAGAACAGCAGAATAATCACTGTAATTTTTACTGTATGTCTAAATCTAAGTTAAGCAACAAGAAAACTGAATCTATGGTTAGAGTAAGATTTATTTTCAAATGTATTTACCTTTCCTAGTGTGTAGAGGAAAACACAATTCTTAGGAAGGTATTTAAGCTACTATTTTAATAACTTTCTAAAGAGTGTATTCTTAGAATCTTGACACCCACGATATCAACGTAAGGGCTCAGAAACTTCAGATTATCAAGAAATTAAAACCAAGCATTTTTTATGTTAGATATGATATGGATTTTTATGTATATGTGTGTGTGTGTGTGTATGTTCTGGTGTTGGTTATTATGCAATTAATGTTACTAAATAAGAATATTAAAATGTGCTAATAAACAGTGGTTCTAAGTGTATTTCATAACAATAAGTTAATTTATATTTCATAATATTAAGATTTTTAATGTATCTTTTTTTGTGATTTTTTTTTTTTCCTTTGAAGTTCTCAGCCCACTACTCCATAGATTAAAAATCAAAGATCTGAAGACAGATCATGTTCAGAGTTTAGGCAGGATGACATCTTCTCTTGCAAAATGATTTAACATACATTGAGGAATTCTGAACTAAACAGTGTACTCTGTCAACAATTAATTTAACAGAACACAGACACAACAAAACTGAGAAATCAAATTATCAGTTTCCCCTGCAGAAATTTGAGGTAATATACTGTTACCTGCACTTCCTAATGCATAATGGAATTAATGACAATTTTCTTTTTGTGGCAAGTTTATTATATCAGTAATGATTAAAGTCCAACAATCATATTTGGCAACTTCCTATCAGACAGCTACTTCTTTACTCTGATGGTCCAATCTGTGCCAAGGCTCTTAAAGCAAATATTTATAGCTATGAGATTTTCTAACTCATTTGCCAGGTGTTTCAAATAAAGAAGTGATAACCAGTGAACACTGTGCTGTCATAAATTTCTGAGATTTTATGCACCAAACACAAATAAAGGATGGACCTCTTTTTATTTCTCATTAGAAATTCATTCTAAAAGTGAAAAAAAAATTCTAGCTAAAACTTTAAAAGCAGACAGAAACCTGTGTTATTTCCCTCCAAAAAAACCCCCATGTCTACTCAATGGACAAATGATATTTTTTTTTTTTTTTTGTCAACAACAACAACAAAAATTAACTAACTAAAAAAGTAGCAGTAAAAGAAAAAAAAAATCTTAGGGGGTAAAAAATAGGCCTTTTCACAACTGTGAAGATATGGGAAAAATAATTTTGAGAAAAATATTAATTACTCCCTCCCACTCATGATAAACACTGTATTTCTGACTGTCTTAATGGCTAAACCCTGTGAGTGAGGAAAAAAAAGTTGAAATTAAAGCTACTGTTGAGAAACCAAAAGTCATATAAAGCTGTTTCATGTTCTCTAAATTTCAATAATCTGCTTCAATGTTTTTCTACTCCATATTTTTCCTTATTACATCAAAATAATCAATATATTTTTATTAAATCAGGATGCACTTGATCAGGAAATTGAGTTAATAAGGATGTTTCCCTGGAAACCATGTTACGTTCAGCTTGGCATTTCATGGCTATGACATACTTCATTAAGAGGGAGTTGTATGTAACATTAAATGAAGATTTCTGTAACACGTGGAAACTCAGAGCTGTCACTTCTTAGAAGACCTGTGTCAGTGCTACTTCAGCATAGTTACTTCTAGCATTGCTAGAACTTCTCATACTAGCAATATCCCGAGAATTTTTAGTAACTTTGTGTCATCACACTTCTCATTCTTCCCAGTTAAAAACCCACCAAGTCCTTTCTCGGCTGTACTTCTAAATTACTTTCAACACAGCACTGCAGAGAGCAGACATGCTTCATCTCAGTGAGGCACATGCAATTTGAGATCGTGAGTGAAAGGTACTCCAGTACTGCCAAAAGGAAAGTCAAGTCTAATGAGCACAAAAGGAGGAGTTTTGTACTGGTGCAGTCACTGACGGAGGCCATGCCATGGAACTGTGCCCTTATTGCTGCCTGTCTTGCTGTCACTCTCAGATCCTACTTTCCTTCCTTGGGGAGCAGCTCTACTTTTGCTGTTCCCTGACATATCTCCCCCAGCCCCTCTTTTACCTCATTGATTTGCAGCTATGATCCAGATGAGAGTATTAGCTGATTTGAATGATAAATATTACATATTCTGCATAAATAATCATCTGAGAGATGGGATGGGTCCCATTATCCCCTGTTGAATGTGTGGCATCTAGGATGAAATTCATCCACTACTGAGGAAATAGAGGGTGTCACCTGCCTGGGAAGGAAATAATCACCCTCTTCTCTCCTGCACCTCAGTCTTGGAAGAGATTACAAAACAATGGAAAAGCCAGAAACTGCCTCACCAAAACTCACAGTATCCTCATCCTTCTGAAGAAGCAGAGAACATGCCCTGATTATTTAGATAGGGCTTCCTAGCTTGTGAAAAGTGTGAGATGTGACAATATTTGTCAGTCAGGGTGAACTAAACCTTAAATTCCACCACCTTGGTATGTGCCTACCCAAAAGGAAAGATGCGGAACATCATAGTTTTCCTACCATTATAAAGAAAGACTTGATATTTCCGCCAGGACAGGTGTTAGTTGCTGCCAAAAGGGGCACAGCATCATTCAAAACTATGCTTTATGTGGTCTCTATCTGCCTATGTCTATTTACTGTGATCTAAAATCTTGAGTAGTCCTTAACAACACATAATTATTCTATACCCTGAATAGTACTAAATTTCATACCCAAACACTTCGATTTTATGGTAGGCAGAAAGCAACTTCCAGTTCTCTCAAAATTATCCCAATATCTAGATGCATTCTCCCTCTAAAAAAATCCTAGAGTGCTGTGCCCTCAACAACTTAGAAGGCAATGTTATGCACAACACAGGATTATCCTTATCTTAATAATATTAATAATCATAACAGAAGAACATGAAGCTTAAAATCCTTTAAATTAACTATGAGTAAATGAGACGTGGATTTTTACAGCATTTTTTTTTAACTAAGCCCATGAGTCTCTTTCTTGATCCAAAATGTATCTGAAGTCACTTGACAACCTTGAGTCAGAGAAATGCATTACCATATGAAACAAAAATATGAAGAAGAAATGACATAAAGCCTGCATATTGAATGGCTTTCAAGAGAGATAAATTTGATTAGCCATCCTTGTCCTTTTATGTTTCTTCTTCCGTGTACAGATTTGTTATGGCTGGTTATTGTTAATGATCACAGTAATGCAGATACCAGGAAAGAATACAGGCTTCTGAAATGTAAGGTTATGATTGTTCTCCGTACAGATTAAAATGAAAAGCAAATAAAGGGTTCGTATGAATTCCTGGAAAGTATAAAAACCCTGTTTTAAAACTTTTTTTTAAAAAAAGTTCTCAGTCAACTTCCAAAGTCTTACCGTGCTTACGCTGCCCTACCTATTAAGAAACACTATGCATCTTTGGAAAAAATTCCAATTAGAAGAATTTTTTATCTCTCTAAAGCTGGTAGAAAAAGAAGTCATTATTCCCACATCATTTTATTGGTATATGAATGGAAGTATTTCAGTTGCCTAATGTGGTGAACGGCATAAATTGTTTAACACTTTGTATTTTCTGCCTTTAAGACAACTGTAAGAAATGTTGCTAAATACCAGCATAACTGCACACTTCAATTTAATTCAATGTTACTCTGATTAAAACTGTGTATACTAATTTTAAGAAATATCAGTTAGATTATTCGTGCTCCACTGCAAACATTAATGACAAAAAAAGGTCCCCCAAAAAGTGCTACTTCTTTTTTACAAAGCCAATAATCTCTGAGCTACTTCTGTTGGATACGAACCCTCTTGTTATAAAAGCTAATTGTTTAATAATGTTTAAATTTCATATCCTTATTTAAAAACTTTTGAACCTATGAGATAAATAAAATAGTGAATCAATTACTTGATTTTTTTTCGTTTCATCTTAAGAGTCTGTTGAAATGCTTCATTTTCAAAAAAAATATGCAGACTTCCATGAGAGAGCTGAACATAGGTTCTGCAACAGGTAATTGATCAGCAATTGTCATTTACATTTTTCATAGGTACATTGATCTTGGAGACAATATGTTTTTCAGGACAGTTCTGCAATGATTGTAAATAGTTTTGGTATTTCTTTTTCCAAGAATAGCCTGATGTGCAACTTAATTATTTCCACTTAAACTAGAGCTTATAGGCAGAAATAACTGCATACTGAGCTAATATGATTAATGGCATACCAAATGGATCTACTTCTGTATGAATACATTTGGTCATGCATCAATTAATTCAGGATTCTGCCTAAACGAACATATCCATATCATCTCTGGGATTAAAATGATGGTTGATATAAACAAGATCTTTGGTTTAGTCTACAGTTATTGAATAGATATAAGCCATTGTTAAAAACTTAAATAAAATTGATGGCAGATAATTTAAATGCTAATCTCACTAAGAAGGTTTAAATCAGCAATAATAGAGTTTCACATAAATTGTGATTTTATATTATCATAGATCTCGTTAAAAACTAGCTAGAAAAGAATGAATGCTGTTTTTCATGATCAAGGTAATAAAGCACTTTAACTAACTTTCTTTTCTAGAAGTGATAGAAGTTTAATTTATTTTTTTTTACTAAAAGTCCAACAAGTTTGAGAAATGAAACAGCGTACCAAAGAGATTACCTTTTTTCTGGAAGGCATGATACGCTTTACCCAAATCAATTTGATTTTCCAATGCTGAGTCCTCATTTTTAACCTAGATTAACACATTCCAGAGGATTCTCAAACCTCACTATATTAAGTTTTATCCTAAATCATTTTATCTACTTAGTGTCACAAAAATATAGTAGGAAAATCATACTGAAAATTCTGAAAATGAATATAAAATGAACAGAGAAAAGTCAGACTTAGCACTTAATGATACAAAGTATGAAGTTACAAGTAATGCTGAGTTAACCAGTTACCGATTAGTCTTCATAAACAGGCATTTTTTAAGAGGCCATGTAAGTTCTTCTAAGTTATGCTGATTATGTACCAGGCATTACAAAGACATTCAATTTAATTATTTGACTCCCTGGCATATACCTAAGAACAACAGTGTACATGCAAACACTCTTTGTGGGAATCAAAAAGATGCACGAATAGGCTTTCAACGACAAGAGACACAACATAAAAAATTATCAAACTCTGCCTGCCTTGTATGTCAAAATAAAATGGTATTTTCCTTTCTTTTTTAACTCTCTTTCATAGACAAAACAGCACAGCCCTGAAATACCCTATATATTACAATAAAGAAAGAGAACTAATAGTGAGTTTTCTTCTCCTCCAAGATAGAAAGCATTTTCCATGCAAAAACAAACAGAACTTTCAAATTAACAGCTTTTGAGTTTATGACTGATATCTTCAGAATTATTTTTTTTTTTTACAAGACATTGGGTTTTTTCTGCAGAAAATATATCTCAGTTCTTTATAATTTTTCTTACTTCTGTTTCGGTTGAAAATTTACAGCCCATTTTCTGACCAGCTTCTCCAATCTTAAATATTTTTACTGCATAGTTTTTGTATGGAAGTGCATACATGCTTGAAAAAGAGAATAAAAAGATCTCAGAATCAAGAATTCTCCAATACTATGGGTTAGTTCTAAAGGTCCAAGGTAAAAATGAAAGATAATTATTAAATTAATTACAGAAAGGTACTGGAGAATGGAATTAAAGTATGGCTTGTCTCTTTCAATCTCACTTTAATTTTTGCTCTCACAACATTAAGTGAATTTCCTGCTTAAAATCTATACTTGAAAAGAACAGCTTTAAAGTGAGTAAGAATTATGGCTCTCTTAACAATGCAACATATTCATTTAAATGCCTTCATTAGAACTTTAAATGGTTTCCACTAATCATATTATTAACTATTCTCAAGTGAAATGACCAAGATATTTCAGTCATCAGTAATATTTTCTAATAAGGAAAAATACATAACAAATTTTATTTTTATACATACCAAATTAATTATTCATGAACAAAATACTAAGACTACAGGAATGAGAACAGCAGCATGTTTGCACTGTTTACGTGAGAAATTGAAATTATTTTGGGCTATTGATTAGAGTACTGTATCCAGCTCTGGAGCTCTCAGCACAAGGACATGGACCTGTTGGAGCGGGTCCAGAGGAGGGCCACGAAGATGATCAGAGGGCTGGAACACATCTCCTATGAGGACAGTCTGAGAGAGTTCAGCCTGGAGAAGAGAAGGCTCTGTGGAGACCTTATAGCAGTCTTCCAGGACCTGAAGGAGGCCTACAGGAAAGATGGGGAGGGGCTGTTTGCAAGGGCATGTAGCCATAGGACAAGGGGCAATGGCTTTAAACTAGAGCAGGGTAGGTTTAGATTAGACATTAGGAAGAAGTTCTTTACAATGAGGGTGGTGAGACACTGGCACAGGTTGCCCAGAGAGGTGGTGGAGGCCCCATCCCTGGAGACATTCAAGGCCAGGCTTGATAAGGCTCTGAGCAACCTGATCTAGTGGGAGATGTCCCTGCTTACTGCAGGGGGGTTGCACTAGATGGCCTTTAAAGGTCCCTTCCAACCCAACACATTCTATGATTCTATGATTAAGTATGCATTATTTACAAGCTTAAGAATTATATTCAGAGAAAAACAATATAGTAAAAAAAACCTCTAAAATTTGCATTATAATTTAAAATAGTGCTTAGAAAAAGACATGAGAAAATATATGTTATTTTGAAAATTGGGACAGTTTTGTACATAAGCAATTCGCTTAATTTTGGATAGCAGAAGATACAACTTGAGGAATCATATAATTGTGTTTTTCCTACAAACGTATTTTATCATGACTTTTAACTCTTACTTTTAAATTACTATATTTTGATAGGAAAATAAAAATGTATTGCAGTCATAAAATTATTGCCCACAATTATTATGCAAACATTCCCTCACTCTCTCCTTTAAGTATTTTAAAAAATACAAAAGTTGTTATCTTTTCTGGACTCCTAAACTTCATAATGATCACGTATGGGTTGAAGTTTAAACTCCATTTCTAAATCTCATTTTATCCACTGAACCTTAGCAGTATTACTTAAAAACCTTTTTGTTTTGCTAGAAATTGAATGAACTGAGCTAAATGCAACATAATTACCTGCTTTACTCACTTGACTGTTTTGTAATTAGGGGCCTTAAATTGAAATTAAAAAAAAAGAAAAAGCTTGTACCTAACTTACCTTTTCCAGTTTTCATCTGTTTTTAGAAAAATTGTTTCAATATATTGTCTTAGAAATAAAATAATGAGGTACAATTCTAATTAATAATATCTCTAATTTAGCATGTCTTGTTTTGTTTTGTTTTTTTTTTTTTTTTCTACCATGTTCTTTCAACTCATTGAAAATTCCTGATCTGTTTGGAATTCTTTCTTTCTGATGTTTAATTAATTTTTAATTAATGATTTCAGTAAACCTGGTTTAGTTCAGAGATGATTTCCAAACATTTTTCTGTAGTAACACAAATATTCAGAATATGAAATTCAATATTTGTGTTGCTCATGGACTAAATTATTCATAGTGTGTGAGTTAGTCAAGCCAGCTGCTCAACCAAATCACAAAGAAAGAGACTATACTAAATCCCTCAGATTTCTGTATTCTCAGAGAAAGGTTATTTCCTTCTCAGCAGTCAGATGCAGCAGACTTAAGGCTCTTTAAGAAACTCTAGACTATTTCTTTCTTGAAACATACAGCTAATCATTTCTATTACAAATAATTTACAGTAAGATTTACTGCTTAGACACAACAGACTTTCATTAGTCTGTCTGTAACTCTGTGATCTGTGTATGCATGCAGGTGACAATATATTGCAAAAGATGAATCACACAGCAATAATAGTTAAGAGTCTTGGAATTTCTGAAAGAAATCTAATTGTGTTATCTGTCTAATAACTCTGACATCTACTGAGCTGGTGATCACAGTCACTGGCAGAGGAAACGTGCTCAGTGTTTAATTGATTTGTAATTCCAACTTTTTCCTCACATATTAAAAATAATTCCATATTCAGAAGAAATTTTAAACTGGCTTTCCACCCTTCAGTTATAATCTTGAATCCTCCCTCTCCCTCCCCCACATCAGGGTACCGAACCCAAACCAAAACAAAATAAATACAGCATAGTTGAAGTTTGTTTTCCTTAACCTATCATTAAGTTACCAAAATGAATATATTAGATAAACAAACAATGTCACACACACACATTTTCTGAGGCTTTACATTTGATATAAAAATTAAGAAACTGATTCCCCCCCCCCCCCCCCCCCCCCCCTTGGATAAACTAATTAATGGGATTGGAGCACTCACTGGCAGCATCTGTGGTAATTAAACTGTGGTGTTGAAACCACTTCTACAACATTAACACTTCCCCAAAGCTTATGATTTAATGAGCCCATTTATTAAAATCTTCAATATTATTTTCTATAAGTGGTCCCTTGTTATCTTTTATGACACTGTTCAAATTTTAATTTTAACTTAATTTGTAAATATGCCCACGCTTTTTTCAGCACATACACTGACTTTTGTTGGACTACTAGTACTACTGGGTCTGTCTTTGAAACTGGTACTAATTTGATCAATTTACTTATCACACTGATGTGTTAGTGATTCAAATGTTAGTCAGTTCAGGAAAACAGGAACTGTTTTACTCTCCACCCTGCCCCCGCTTGCACCCCTAGGGTTGTCTTTTCACAACTATTTTATCAATCGATGTATTTTACACAGTGGTCGAAATAAGGAGTGCAAAATTTAAGATGCAAGTTTTCTACACAATTATACGGATGCAGAGATCTTCATTTAAATTCATCATGCTGTGCTCTCTCTCCAGTAAATGAAGAAAAAAAAAAATATTTCAAGATAAATCCCTCCTTAAATAAATACCCATCTCACGTGTTAGATATTTACTTTCTAGATATCTGAAGTTAGGTGAGATGAATGTCCCTTAGAGTACCTTGGAGTTTTTTTCTTCTCTAGTCCTTGAGGAAAAAAGTAGTATCATAATTCTGAGACCCATACATACTTCTCAATAGTGTTAAAATGCTACATAAGAAAAGTTCTAGAGGTCAAATTGCATTCATAAGAAAGACAAACAAAAAAAATCAAATTAAAAAAAGAGAACATAAAAAAATACCCCAACACTAGAAGCAACAAAAAGGTTGGGCTATGAAAAAATATTCTTATTGTCTGGTCTCCTTTGGTTCAAAGGCAGATATTTTTATTTGAAGCCCTTCTGAATCAAATTTGTTTTTTTTTTTTTTTCTTCTGAAAGTGATAAATTGATAGAAGATTAGGTAAAAGCATGACAGTTGCCAACAAATTGAACACAAATGTTATTCAGTCAATAACAGGTAATAACTTATATTTGAAAATTACTGGGGATTTTATTTTTAACTGTAGTTACCTGTTAACTGTAGTTAACTTTAGTCTACTAAAATTGATGTCATTTTGATAAAACTCCTATAAGAGAATAAGTACAAAGAAATGGAATACAAAAGAAGCGTCTTTTCCCTGAATAATGTTCTCCTGTTTTAAATACGATCTTCAGATCTTAAAAATAGGCGAAAAGGATTAATAACACAACCTCACATAGAAAGGGAACTCTCTATTTAAACATATTTTCCATACAGTATATTTCAAGGATAAATGTTATAAACTTTTAATATGAATAATTCTTCTAGTACATATATAATAATCTCTGTACGAATACATAATCTCTGAAATGTTTGTGGTTCAACTAGAACTAGAGAAGAAAATGTTTCTGATTATGTGTTTTTCTATTATGCAGAAACAGTTTAAGGGAGAAGGAAGGATCCAGAAAACAGCACTAGACTGCAAAAATTCAAACTTAACACTAGGGCAGGGAAGCCCAACTCATCTCTTAGACCTCTTTTCCAGGAAGACCATTCAAGATATCCCACTGTACCAGACCAAGCATTTGCAATCCCTTTTTCCTTCCTTCTTTAGTTAAATTTGACAGATTTCAAATTATGTCCAGAGCAATAAAACAATGTTTTAAATGATTTTAAAACCACCTGTTGTTAACAATTGATGAAAGCAGTGATTGATCTTTGCCTTCACTACTTTCAATGAGTTATGTTTGCATGACCGCTGGAGGCATGATCTGTGGAACACGAACAACTAGCAGTAAAACTTGCCATATAGAAGGACAGTTTAATCTTTTTTTAGGGTCACCTCTCACCCTGTTACTATCCTGACAAGCTAGTTACTTTAAAACTAGATTGGATATGTCTACACTAAATTACAGTAATCATTATTGATCTGGATGATGGGGCAGAGTTCACCCTCAGCAAGTTTGCTAATGACACAGAACTGGGAGAAGTGGCTGATAGTGACTGGCAGGGTTGTGCTGCCATCCAGAGGAACCTCAACAGGCTGGAGAAAGGGGCTGACGGGAACCTTATGAAGTTCAACAAGGACAAATGCAAAGTCCGGCATCTATGGAGGAAGAACCTCAAACACAGTATGTGCTGGGGGCCAGCTAGCTGGAAAAGCAGCTTGGCAGAAAATAACCTGGGGTCCTGGTGGATGCCAAGTTGAAGAGGTGCCAGCAATGTGCCTTTGCCACAAAGAAGGCTAACAGTGTCCTGGGCAGTCGAGGGAGGTGATCCTTCCCCTCTACTAGGCACTGGTGGGGCCGCACCTGGACCGCCCTCATTAATCAAAACAGACTCCATTGCTACATAATAAACACCACAAAATCATTTAAAAATCCAGCAGCACATGATTTTTGCTATTATTGCCACTCATGAGCAAAATATGTTACTGGACAGTGAAACAACAGCGTTCATTGGACACAGTGCAGTTTGAATGTGATGACAATTGTCATGTTGTGCGCTCTTAGGTGAAAACACAGCCAGGACTGATCTAAGGGAAACAGGCATCTGAAAAAGTTTTCAAAACAAGATTTCTGAAAGCGGTCAGCAACTTGCAGCTCTTTTTAGGAACACAAACTACACTGGTAGACTTTCTAAAGCGCTTTTTCTAAACCTATTTTCATTAAAATTGCTAGGAACAGCTGGCTGTTAAGCACATTGGCAAATCTCAGCATATCAAGTAGATGCCTAAATGACAGTGAAGCTTTGCTGAAAGTTATGCTAATTTTCATTGCTGAGATCCATGCAAGCCATTATGATGGAGTTTATTTGTATGATTAAAAAATTAGTGTAAACCAGAATTTGAACTGGAAAATTACCTGGGATACACCACTGTTATCTGATCCACTCCCACTGCATTTACTTTCACTAGTTTCATTGAACATATTTCAGGGATTTTCAGATGTGAGTTATAATATCCTGGCATCCTAATCAGTTAAAATTTATTGAAAGAACTTAAAAATATCTGCAACAATCTGATATAATCAACAATCTGACAGTCACTAAGACAGAAAAAGATAGAAAGGTGCCAAATAATGACTATAAATAACATGACCTTGTAAAAACATAAAAAACAGGCAAAACATCTTCTCAAAACTAAAGACGTCATTTTATGCAAATAAAACTGTATTACACATTTAAGTATGCACTGAAAATGGTGCTGTTTTGAAGGTCAAGGAAAGATATGCTCTTATTTATATGACCAGAGCTTATAATTGATTTGAACAGCTAATATGATCTAATGTATCAAAAAATACATGTTTTCACATGGACACACTCTATACATTGTAATGGGAACATTTATGAGAATAAGTGTTTCACATAAAATGAGTAACACAAGTAGAATACTTCTATCACAAAATTGTTCTGAACCTTTGGCAATGCAGAATTAATATAAAGAAAGGCAAGGCTTGTATTTTCTATTCATCATCATTCCCCAATAATATTATTACCATGTTCCAAAGTGATTTACCTAGTGAAGATCCACTCTTCCACTAAATAAATTTACCCCAACACATTTAGTAGCAAACCATATGCTCAATATATATGAGATACTGAATAAAAAGTCAGGTAAATTGTCTGTGTGTAAGATAAAGAAACAGTATTATATCATTATGTTGCAACAACTTTTTATTTGAACAGCATCTCATGACAGCTTCAAAGCTGCTACTGATACTTTACTGATATTTACTGGTATGTGCTAAATTTTACTGATAGAAAAACATATTTGGAAATTAATGTCTCACATAACTGTGCTGAATGGTTATCATTTTCCGCGTTTACAAATTTTCACATTGTCATTTGCTTGTACAAGAAATGCCGGCCATATTTACAGGACTTTTGGACAATTTTTGAATTAGCTAAAAGACAAAAAAAAGATCCCTTTGTATCGTATCTGCACAGTGCACTGAACTATAACATCTTTCTTCAGAAAAAATATCAGCTGACAAGATACCTCCTCAGCCAGAAAAATTGTTATAAAAAAAAGCAAAAGTTAGCTTTACTGCACGATCGGTATAAGAAAAGTAGAGAAATATGAGCATATTCTGCCTGTACTGACTATAATCAACTAATTGCCATTTCAAAGGCAAGTGAAATTTCAGGCCCAAACTTCTCCTACATTGACAAGCTGATAGAGTAACATGGAGATCATCCTAGAATCTTGCCTGAAACCTCCTTTTTTATGGACTGAGAAGTTATTAGTTCTTAATTTAATTAGTGTATTTTTATTTACTTGAAGTTACATAAAAATAGCATTAAAATATTGTCAAACTTCCTCACATTCCCAAATTTATATTATTCTGATACAAGTTCACATTCCAATCAACTGCTTTCTTATTTCATTTGCATAAACCCGAGCATTTAGCACCATTTGAGATGCTACATGGTGTCCATGAATCCACAGAGGGACAGTACATATGGCACTAGATTTATGAGGGAACGCTTCCAGAAAATCTGCTGGGAGCGAGGCAGCATGATAACCCATGACACCCCTCAAATCATCTTATATCTCAAGAGCACGTAGTTTTGTTCCTGTGTCCTGGGAACTGCACTAGACCTTCATTGCCTACAGTGGGAGGTCAGGAATCTAGCTGATGTGAAGAAGCCTACGCATATAGGTGAATAAGAAACTGAATCATACCTTCAGTCCTTTCAGATGCAAGTTATAAACTCGTGGTATCCCATTAATTTAGAAATGATTGAAAGAATTCACCAAACATTGTGGAGGATGACCGGATGTACACACATACTTAGCTCTTACCCCAGACCAGTAGCTGAAAACCACTCCACAAAACCTAGAACTCTAGTCAGGTGTGAATTCATATCAGCTGCACTTCTTTAGTGATGCTAGAGGTGGCTAGAGAACTTGTTTTCACTTCATATTATCAATCTCACTGCTTTGAAGGAGAAAGTTAGAGATTGGCTGACATACCGTGATACCCTCCATTTTTACTCAGCAAAGGATCCTTCAATTGTTTCATCTAGCCCAATATATATTGAAAAGGTCAGAACTCGATGAACCTCAGCCTGATGACTGCCTTGTTAATTGGTTTTTTAGTAGTACAGAGAAATATCTCTGCCAAATGCCAGCTGAGTTGTAGAAGGAATTTACAAGTTTGCTTCACAGCGTCAATTATCCAAGCTAGGATTTAAAGGGTTTCTACATAATTATTATATGCAAATTCACATACACTTTTAAAATGATGTACAGACAGAAGTTACGTGTGCATTCTGAGGGGATTTAGAGGCTTAGCATTTCCTACAGGTACCCTACAACATCTCTGCATAAATAAGAACAGAACCCAGGTGGATCAGTTCACTTTCTCTCCAGTGACTTACAGGGTATTTAGGTACTTCACTTTATAAGGACTGTATTGTTTCTGCCCCTGGACAAGAAATCTAATTTAGATGCCTATATTACTTTCACTGGATCTGAGCCACAGTGTATTTAATACTCAAAGACTATGCATTATCCTGTTGATGTTATTTGCAAGCCTCTGAAAGTGATATTATTAAAAGTGTGGCAGAGAGAAAGGCAATAATATCTGTGCTTTACCCTATGCTATTTTTTTAGCTTTCATAGTTAACCAATGATCTAGTATTACAAGCAGTTGCAAAAACATCAGAACACAGGACATAAAAAACCCCATCATAAACACACAACACTGGTGGAGTACAAGTTATCTTTAACTTAACCATTTCTGCAAGTAAATATTTGTGCTCTTTTTATCATGCACATCTTTGCTGAGAAACATTAAAACCTAAGTATAGCATCCTCATTCTTTACTAGTCATGCTATTTGAGGCACTTAGTATAATGTCTTAACTCCTAACTCAGGCTTGGAAATTCCTTCAGCAGACCAACTGTCATTAGCAACTCCAGCTGTGGGGCACCTACCATCTCTCTGGGTAACCCATTCCAGTGTTTCACCATCCTCACTGTAAAAAAAAACACTTCTTCCTTCTATCTAGACTAAATCTGGCCTCGTTTAGTTTAAAACCATTACCCTTTCTCCGATCGTAACAGGCCCTGCTAAAAAGTTTTTCCCCATCTTTTCTGTAGGTCCCCTATTAAGTACTGAAAGGTAACAATAAATTGTCCCCAGAGCCTTCTCTTCTCCAGGCTGAACAACTCCAACTCTCTTGGCCTGTCCTCACAGGAGAGGTGTTCCAGTCCTCTGATCATTTTTGTGGCCTTCCTCCAGACCGGCTCAAACAGGTCCATGTCTTTCCTGTGCTAAGGGCTCCAGAGCTGGATGCAGTACCCCAGGTGGGGTCGCACCAGGGTGGAGAAAAGGGCAGAATCACCTCCCTCGATCTGCTGGCCACGCTTCTTTTGATGCAGCCCAGGATACAGTTGGCTTTTTGGGCTGTGAGCACGCATTGTCAGCTCATGTCCAGCTTTTCATTGACCAGTACCCCCAAGTCCTTCTCCACAGGGCTACTCTCAGTCCCTTCATCCCCCAGACTGTATTGATACTGGGTGTTGCCCTGACCCAGATGCAGGACCATGCGTGTGGCCTTGTGCATGAACCTCACGAGGTTCACATGGGCCCACTTCTCAAGCTATGTCCCTACATCTCACAGGTCCCTATGGATGGCATCTCGTCCCTCCAGTGTGTCAACTGCACCATTCAGCTTGGCATCATGCACAAACTTGCTGAGGGTGTAGTAAATCCCACTGTCTATGTCACTGATGAAAATATTGAATGGTAATGATCCAGATACAGACCGCTGAGGGACACCACTCATCACCAGTCTCCATCTGGACATTAAGTTGTGGACCACTACCCTCTGGATGCGACCATCCAACCAATTCCTTATCCACTGAACAGTCCACCCATCAAATCCGTATCTCTCCAATTTAGAGAGACGGATGTTGTAAAGGACAAAAGTCATGGCAGTCTGGTGAAGTCCCCACTGACTGGAAAAGGGGAAACATAATTCCCATTTTCAAAAAGGGAAAGAAGGAGGAACCAGGGAACTATAGGCCAGTCAGTCTCACCTCCGTGCCAGGTAAGATTATGGAGCAGATCCTCCTGGAGGCACTACTGAGGCAGAAGAATAACGAAGAGGTGATTAGGTACAATCAACACAGCTTCACCAAGGGCAAATCATGCACGACAAACCTGGTGGCCTTCTATGAGAAGGTCACAACATCAATAGACAAGGGGAGAGCAGGTGACGTCATTTACCTGGACCTGAGCAAAGCCTTTGACACTGTCCCGCGTGACATCCTGGTCTCCAAGCTGATAAAATGTGGCTTCGATGGACTGACAATTCAGTGGATAAAGAACTGGCTTGATGGCTGCACCCAAAGAGTGGCTGTCAATGGGTCCATGTCCAAGTGGAGGTCAGTGACAAGTGGAGTCCCTCAAGGATCAGTACTGGGACCGGTCTTGTTTAACACCTTTGTCAGCGACATGGACAGTGGCATAGAGTGCACCCTCAGCAAGTTTGCCAATGACACCAAGCTGTGTGGGATGGCTGACACACTAGAGGGAAGGGAGGCATCTAGAGGGACCTTGACAGGCTGGAGAGGTGGGCCCATGCCAACCTCATGAAGTTCAACAAGACCAAGTGCAAGGTCCTCCATCTGGGTCGGGGCAATCCCAAGCATCGATACAGGCTGGGCAGTGACTGGCTTGAGAGCAGCAGTGAACAAAAGGACTTGGGGGTGCTGGTGGATGAGAGGCTCAACATGAGCCGTCAGTGTGCACTTGCAGCCCAGAAAGCCAATCGTATCCTGGGCTGCATCAGGAGAAGCGTGGCCAGCAGGTTGAGGGAGGTGATTCTCCCCCTCTACTCCACTCTCATGAGACCCCACCTGGAGTACTGCGTCCAATTCTGGAGCCCCTACTACAAGAAAGATAGGGACGTGCTGGAATGTGTCCAGAGGAGGGCCATGAGGATGATCAGAGGGCTGGAGCACCTCTCCTATGAGGACAGACTGAGAGAGTTGGGGTTGTTCAGTCTGGAGAAAAGAAGGCTCCGAGGAGACCTTATAGTGGCCTACCAGTGTCTTAAGGGGGCCTACAAGAAAGCTGGTGAGGGACTTTTTAGGATGTAGGACTAGAGGGAATGGATTAAAACTAGAGATGGGTCGATTCAGACTGGACGTTAGGAAGAAGTTCTTCACCATGAGGGTGGTGAGACACTGGAACAGGTTGCCCAGAGGGGTGGTGGAAGCCCCATCTGCGGAAGTTTTTAAGACCAGGCTGGATGGGGCTCTGAGCAACCTGACCTAGTGGGAGATGTCCCTGCCCAGGGCAGGGGGGTTGGAACTAGATGATCTTTGAGATCCCTTCCAACCCTAACAATTCAATGACGCTATGATTCTATGATTGTGTCAGAGGCCTTACAGAAGTCCAGATAGATGACATCTGTAGCTCTTCCCTTGTCCACTGATGTAGTCACTCCATCATAGAAGGCCACTAGGTTGGTCAGGCAGGACTTTCCCTTGGTGAAGCCATGCTGGCTGTCTCAAATCACCTCCCTGTCCTCCATGTGCCTTAGCATAGCTTCTCCTAGAATCTGTTCCATGATCTTCCCAGGCACAGAGGTGAGGCTGACAGGCCAGGGTCCTCCTTTTCAGCAGTGCCCAATGAGAAGACCAGAGGCAATGGGCACAAACTAAAACACACAAGGTTCCATCTGAACATCAGGAAATATTTTTACACTGTAAGTGTGACTGGCCCAGTCCTTGGAAGTCACAGTCCTTGGAAGTATTCAAAAGCCATTTGGACATGCTCCTGGGCAACTGGCTCTAGGTGTCCCTGCTTGAGCAGGGGTCTCGGACCAGATTTACTCCAGAGGTCTCTTCCAACCTCAGCCATTCTGTGATTTTGTGATTATGTATATATTTACTATATTACGTAAAAAAAGGCATATCTACGAACTGTCTTTAGTGTTTTTGCTTTGTTTTACATGTACTAATTTTGTTTCATTTTTTAAAAGATTGAAATGGTTTTATTCCAATTTCATTTTAAAATACTGCTGAAAATCGAGGGAACTGTGGTACCTTTTAGCCACAAAAAAGAGGCTTCTAAGAGTTTTTGAACAACTGATAAAATAAAATATTAGTTTCACAATATTTTTTGTTTCTTTCTTAACTTGTTATTTTGTTAACTTACTCTCAGTGAAGAATGTATTAAAAATCACTGGAAAAAAAGTTTTATGGTAAGCTTATAAATGAACAATTCAAGTAAATAATCTAAAATACTTCAGCATTAACAAGGTTTCAGGCTTCCACTGAATGTTTACTCTCCCTGAACCCTTAGGAGTGAAAATGAACATAAATTAAAATATATTTTCTGTACAGATCAACACAAAATATTTGTAACACGTATTGAAAGGACATAACTAAATCTTACCTATTCTAATGTGAAATAATTTCTTACATTGGTCAAGCCAACAATCTTTCTAGTTTGACTTGAATGAAGAAATGTGAACTGTTTAAGTTTAGCAGATGGTTTCAGGCAAAACAAAGGAGCAAAACTAAACTAAAGTTCTGTGGCATCATTGCATGCTCTATTATTTCATTTTCAGCTTAATGAGACTTTCTTTTTAATATGTTAATACAGATTGGTTTCTCCTGAATTCTTCTATGGAATTTTGAATTACATTGTTTGATATCCTATTACTCAAGTCTGACTACATTGCCAATATAATTAGTGCACCCTGAAAGTGAAATGAGGTATCATAAAAACTCAGGCTACTGAGGATCTCAGTACAATCTTTCCAATCTGTTAATGGTCTTTGCAATCTATGACTTCATCTTCTCGTCTTTTTAAGTGAATTTAAAAGTAAGGAACACAAACCTTTTTTTCTCGAAGGTCCAATGATTAGGTTTTAATTTTGACCTGGCTTCTCTCCAGAGAGTTCTTCAGTTAATTTTCAGTGTAATGAAAATGAAAGTGTGTTTTATTTGATTTATACTTAAGTATAAACCATAGTAGGAATAATTTCACCTTTTGGTAATAAAAAGTAAATTTTCTCCTCCAGCTCTCAATAATTTTCTGTTGAAACTTAATTTTAATTTGGAAATAATTTTTAAATACTTTTTTAGCATTATAGCAAACATTTATATGATGCAGTACTCAATTATAAACAAGCACCAGTGCATAAGGGTTAATTTTCAGATTAAATTGACCAAAAAATAGAGAGAATTGCCAGAAGTCTATCACTATAAAATAATTCTTTTTGAAGCTCCTTATAAACAGTTTTGCAACTGTTGTGGTCACCAGCCTCTTTTCCTTCAGAAAGAAGTTTTATGAGAAACTTTCTAAAAGATACACAATGGAATTAAGTTTGAGATAAAGGCAGTTTAATACGGGAAAAAAAAGCTGCGTGCACAAGCAAAGCAAGAAGAGGAATGAATTCACTAATTCCATTGGCAGACAGATGTCCAGCCAGATGTCCTGGTAAACAAGGCCTCAGTACATGTAACAATTCCTTGGGAAGACAAACTATAACCAAAACCACAATTGTCCTCCCCCTTCCTCCTCTTTTTTCTGATCTTTTTATTGCTTAGCACGATGTCATACAGTATGGAATATACCTTTAGTCAGCTGGGGTCAGCTGTGTCTCCTCCCAACCTCTTGCCCACTGCCGACCTACTGGCTTTTGGATAGGGAAGAGGGAAAGCCTTGATGCTGTGTAAGCACTGCTCGGCAATAGCCAAAACATCAGTGTGTCACCAACACTGTTTTAGCCACAAGTCCAAAGTACAGCATCATACAGGCTGTCATGAAGAAAGTTAACTCCACCCCAGCCAGACCCAGTGCAGTAGCTGAAAGAAGCATTATTATCTGGAGGTACTAAACAGAAGAAAATTACTATTTGCTTCTCTGGAAAAAAAGGTGGAACTGAAGCCTGAATCACAGAATCATAGAAGCATTCATAGGAAGGCACCTCCAAAGGACCTCCAGCAGTCAACTAGTTCAGTCTCTCACTCAAATAGGGCTAATGGCAACACTGGATTTGGTGATCACCTGGTCTAGCTAATTCGGGAAATCAATGAAGAAGATTACTTAGCCTCTGAAAAACTTGCTGAAGTTGTTCACTGCTTCCCAAGTGTTTCCCCCCACCACCCCAGCCAATGTCCAACCTGAACTGTCCGTGCTACACCTTGCGGTGTTTGTCCCTTCTTACATTTTGTGGTGCTCCCAAGAAGAATTTGGTTCGATGATCCTCCCTTTAAGAAGTCTTAGGTTGCTATTAGGTCATCACTTAGTATCCTCTTCACCAGACTAAATAAATCCTCTCCCTCAGTCTCTTCTCGCCTAGCTGATATACCATTTTGGTAGTCCATCAACGGACTTTCTCCAGTTTCTACCTATGCCTTTTTGAATTGTGGAGTGCAAAATTGGAAGCAATGTTCCAGGTGCAGGCTTAGCAGTACCAGGTATTATGGGAATAATAACTTCACGTGGCCTGCTGACAGAATTTTTCCTTACGTAGACCAATATGCAGTTTTCCTCACTCATGCTCTTGGGTCTGCCATAATCCCCAGGGTTTTTTATGAGAATATTTACTATTGTGCCTGTCCCTAAGGACATATTATGGTATCTGCAGTTACTCCTTTTCAGTTTCACAGCTCTGTGCTTCTTGGGTATCTGTTGACCCAATCCTCAAGTTTATTGAGATCACTCTGGATGAAGGGCTGCCATTGATTTTTTCTGATTCTGAACAATTTTGCTTTTTAGCACACAGAGTATTCAGCAGTTTCAGATTATAAACTGATGAGAGTTTTCATAGTAACAGTGACATTATTATTAGTAGTATTAGCATTACAAATAAACTAATAATTTTAAGAATACCTGCGGTGGAAGCAGTGGTAATCTGATATAAGCAAGTAGCATACTTAAGTCACTGCATCGCCTCTGCATATCATACTTCACCCACATCATTAAGGCATGGAAAATAGTCTCTTCATCAGGAACATTCACATCGTCACTGGCAAGAAGTTTATGGAGTTCTTCAGCTGGTAGAAGTAAAAATTCTTGATTTCTTATAACTTCCATTATATTCTCCTGAGAAGAAAAAAGTATTTCAGATTCAGTAATACTGGAAGAGAATAAAAGGAGCTGTTAAAGATGATAAACCCATAGGATTAGTCAATATATGCCATACCCAGCCCTCTTACAGCTCATGAGAAAAACAAACCAAAGATGACTAGAACTAAACAGTTATAGTTGCAATTCACATATGAATATATTCAGAAAACAATATGAAGATTACTGTAATTAAAAACTGACAGAATTAGTAAAGGCTAGGGCAGGTCTGCATATTCTTTGAAATTTTTATAAACTCAGTTGTAATTGAGCACATTCCAAATATTGTAAATATTGACATGCACATACTACATTTGCCTGTATTTTTTCACTATCTGATCCTTTCTTAAATAGCTTGTCAGTCATATACAGTTAATTATCAATATACAGATAATGGCTGTCCATACATATGAAAAGGCTGAAAGGAAGATCAACACCATGAACTTAGCATTATTTTTTGAACTTGTTTAGAACAGATTGTTAACATCTAGCTAACATGCAAAATGTACACAGCAATTAAAATCTTACAGTATTGAAATTTATAATATATATAGGAATAATTATAGAAACTAAACAGAATCTATATGAACTATATAAAAACTTATAAACTATAAAACTGAAGAAGAATGTTTCATTTAGTTGACTAACTGCTAAGAACTGACTTAACTGAACTCTCTGAACTACCTATCTTACATTAACAGGACACAACAGAAGCACAGTTTTGCAGGATATCTTTCTCCAAATACTTCTTTTAGGGTGATTGATCTCTCTAGAGAAATTGCAAATGTGTTCTCATATTCTTGATTCATAGACAACTGTAAGAAGAAAGTGAAGTACGTATAGACTGGAGGCAGAACACTCTCCTCTTGGAAAAAATCTAATTTTTGACATGAAAAAAAAAATGTAAAAAGTGTTGGAGAGAGAAGTAAGTTACAATATCTGATAGATAAAAGATAATAATGATATTTTGCATAGATTTCGTGAGAGTAAGATGAGAAGCAGGGAAAGAATGACAAAACATTAGTCAAGGACTTAAGTGTAAGAACGTAAAAATTGAAGGAAGTGGATAATTCCACTGCTACACCCACTCAGTTCAATTCTTAGTGTATCAAAATTCAAATTAATGCTGTCTGTAATTGTTTGTTTGAGTCTGTGTAAGGAGAAAGACTAACTGCTCATCAAGATCTGAAATAGAACACAGTATTACTGAGACAATATAATTGATACAGGAAAAAATGGGGGAAGACTTAAAACATCAGAATTATACTCATGTGTAATGAGTAGTAAGTCACGTTTTCCTCCCCCAGTTCCATGCAGCACAAGAATATTATTATTTTAATTCTCCAACATCGTATTTTTTGAAAGTTACTGATTAAAAGAATCTGTTAAAAACTAACTGCATAGAATTTTATGTAACGTAGGAGAGATGAATAAGGTGCACATAGAAGGGACAAAATCATGACAGAAGTTCACTGAAATGTGTAATGCAATTATACATCAAATACATGCGTGCAAATAGAATAAATTACTTAAAGCTGAAAGTCATGCTTATTATTATGAATCATAGAATCATACAATGGATAAAGTTGGAAGATCATTTAATTCCAACCCCCCTGCTGTAGGCAGGGAAACTTCCCACTAGACCAGGTTGCTCAAAGCCCCATCCAACCTGTCCTTGAACACTTTGAGGGATGGGTCATCCACAACTTCTCTGGGCAACATGTTCCAGCGTGTCACCACCTTGTCAGTAAAGAATTTCTTCCAAATATCCAATCTAAATCTACACTCTTTCAGTTTAAAGCCATTACCTCTCGTCCTATCACTAGAGCCCCTCCCCATCTTTCCTGTAGGCCCCCTTTAAATACTGCAAGGCTGCTATAAGGTCTCCCCGGAGTCTTCTCTTCTCCAGGCTGAACAACCCCAACTCTCTCAGCCTGTCCTCACAGGAGAGGTGCTCCAGCCCTCTGATCATCTTCATGGCCCTCCCCTGGACTCTCTCCAACAGGTCCATGTCCTTCTTATGCTGGAGGCCCCAGAGCTGGATGCAGTATATGTCCATTACATGCACCCATAAAATATTCACATTATGAACGTTAATACTTTTACATGTAACTTTTTAACTCTACATATACACCCTGTCCTAGTTTGAGGTAGAATAGAACCAACTTTCTGTTCAGTAATTTTACTTCTTAACTAAGCCTCTTCTAACTCTGTTATCGCTCTGAAAACTGTTCATTCTCAGAGTGATAAGACCTATGTTTATAGTTAATGCAAAGGAATGGTATGCAAAGAGGATCTTGCTTATACTTATTGCTATAACAACCAAGGTCACCTCACTTTGTTATTTGCCCTGTTGGAGGGTCGGAAACAAAAAAGCGTAGAGGGGTCCCACCTGCAGGAGGAGTGGACAGGACAGGTGATCCAAAACTGACCAACAGGGTAATCCACCCCATCTGCTCCATGCTCAGTATAAAAGCTGAGGGATCAAAGGGGTCAGCCATCTTTCTTCAATGGCTGACATCCAAGGAGGACCCTGTCTGCTCATCTGCCTTTGATCCCAATACTGTGCATTCCTGACTCCAGATCCAGAATCCAGTTCCCATCCACCACTGAGTCCAATCTGGGACTTCCCCAGTGCCTGATGGTGACATCACCCTGGGAACTCGGTACGGTTTTGTATATATTGTATTTATTTCATTATTTTATTTTTATTTATTATTAATATTTCATTAAAGTTGTTTAGTTCTGTCTAAACTCATAAATCTCTTTATCCCTCTTCCTCCTCTCCTTGGAGTGAGAGTATCTGTTGTCTTGTCATTGGCCAATCATCTGGCCTAAACCACAAGAGATCCAAAATGGGATGCTGACACAACAGACAATCAAAGGTACATATATGGCCATGGTCTGTATTAACCATGCTGTTAAGTTATCTTTACATAACTGATAAGTAGATCAAACCATGACTCAGTTCTTTTTTTAAATAGCTTTATTAGCTGCCAATAGGTACAAAAAATAGATTTTTATGGCCTAGGGTTTTATTCCATTGACTCCTGATAAAGTTTAAAAGCTATACAGCAGCTTAGAAATGTAAGGGAAACAGTTTGCAGGCACTTAACTACAAGTCGGCTTAATTCATTTTAATTAAAAAGCCATAAATCTCAGAAAATTTCATTGCACTTCTCAATAAAATGATTTATAAGCCAAAGTTTAATTAAGGTTGGTTAAAATGACATTAAATCCCATTATGAAAAAAAATAAAATAATTCTGCTTCTTAATAGGAACCAGCATCAAACTTTGCAATGGAAAATTAATCCAAAGACCTAATGTTATTGAGAACATTGCGATGGTGGAATGTGTTTTATGAACTCACAGAACTTAATTAATTTTGAGTAACATGCAGACCAGGGGGTCTAAATTCAGAATAATAATTTTAGGTTTGATTAAGATTTTTTTTACAATTTTTAATTGTCTTTTCATTTGGATATAAGCTTAAGGAGAACTTATTCCAGCCTCTGTCCTGATTTACTACTGAGTGAATGTAGAATCTAACAAAGTTTTCAGACAAAATATATGAGCTCAAAGCTGTTACTATAAACATCCGAACTTACATTAGTTTCATTTTACTCAGGGATGAGTGTTGTAGAAAATGCTATTTAATAAAAACTCTTTATATAAGTGTAACTCCTGTATATGTACACCCAGTTAAATGGCACATTTATATATATATATTATATATAAAACAGCAATAAAATCCACGTTCTTGATCTTCAGAGATAAAAACTTTCTCCTTCAATTATTTAGCATTTCCAAATTTGACTATTGAGAGTTTAGAAATTCCTAGATCACATTTTAATATCTTGAGATTCATTTCATTTGGAGCAGCAAAGCTTATTTCAAAGGCTTGCTGTTTTACCACAGAATCATAGAATGGTTTGGGTTGGAAGGGACCTTAAAGGTCAGCTCATTCCAACTCCCCTGCCTAGTGCAGGGACACCTCCCACTAGACCAGGTTACTCAAAGCCCCATACAATCTGTTGTTGAACACTTCCAGTGATGGGGTGTCTACAACTTCTCCAGGCAACCTGTTCCAGTGTCTCTCCACCCCCACAGTAAAGAATTTCTTCCTAATATCTAATCCAAATCTATCCTCTTTCAGTTGAAAACCATTACCTTTTGTCCTATCACTACACTCCCTCATAAAGAGTCCTGCTCATCTCTCCTGTAGGCCTCCTTGAGGTACCGGAAGGCTGCTATAAGGTCTCCAGACTGAACAACCCCAACTCTTTCAGCCTCACAGGAGAGGTGCTCCAGCCCTCTGATCATCTTCGTGGCCCTCCTCTGGACTCAATCTAGCAGGTCCGTGTCCTTCTTAGGCTGGGGGCCCCAGAGCTGGACACCATACTTCAGGTGGGGTCTCATGAGAGTGGACTAGATGGGAAGAATAATGTCCTTCGACCTGCTGGCCACACTTCTTTTGATGCATTCCAGGATACGGTTGGCTTTCTGGACAGCAAGCACACATTGTTGCATCATGTAGAGTTTCTAATCCACCAACACCCCCAAGTCCTTCTCCTCAGGGCTGCTCTCATTCCATTCTCCACCCAGCCTGTATTTGTGCTTGGGATTGCCCCAGCCCAGGTGCAGGACCTTGCACTTGGCATTGTTGAACTTCATGTGATTTGCACAGGCCCACCTCTCAAGCCTGTCCAGGTCCCTCTGGATGCCATCCCTCCCCTCCAGTGTGTTGACCACACCACACAGCTTGTGTCATGAGCAAACTTGCTGAGGGTGCACTCAATCCCACTATGTCCATGTTGCCCACAAAGATGTTAAACAGTGCTGGTCCCAATACTGACCCTTGAGGAATGTCACTGATTGCCACTTGGACATCGAGCCATTGACCACAACTCTTTGAGGGCAACCATCCAGCCAATTCCTTATCCATCCATCAAATCCATGTCTCTCCAATTTACAGACAAGGATGTTGTGTGGGACAGTGTCAAATGCTTTGCACAAGTCTAGGTAGATGATGTCAATTGCTATTCCCTTATTCACCAATGCTGTAACCCTATCAAAAAAGGCCACCAAACTTTTCAGGCACGATTTGCTTTTAGTGGAGCCGTGTTGGCCATTACCAATCACCTCTTTATTTTCTATGTGCCTTAGCATATTTTCCAGGCAGATCTGGTCCGTGATCTCTCCAGGAACAGAGGTGAGACTGACTGGCCTGTAGTTCCCCAGGTCTTCCTCTTTTTCCTTTTTAATAATAGGGGTTATGCTTACCCTTTTCCATCCAGTGGGAACTTTACCGAACTGCTATGACTTCTCAAATATGATGGATGGTGGCTTGGCAGCTTCATCTGCCAGTTCCTTCAGGACCTACAAATGTATCTTATCAGGTACCATGGACTTGTGCACCTTCAGGTTCCTCAGATGATCTCAGACCTGGTCTTCTCCTACAATGGGTTGTATCTCATTCTCCCAGTCACTGCCTTTGCCTTCTGCAACTTGGACAGTCTGGCTAGTGCACTTGCTGCTGAAGACTGAGGCAAAAATGTCACTGAGTACATCAGCCTTGTCCATATCCCAGGTAACCAGCTCTCCCGTTTCCTTCCTGAGAGGGACCACATTTTCTCTAGTCTCCTCTTTATCACTGCCATACCTATAGAAGCTTTCCTTGTTGCCCTTCATGTCCCTGGCCAGATTTAACTCTATCTGGCCTTTAGGTATCCTAACCTGATCCCTTGCTGCTCAAACAATTTCTGTGTATTCCTCCCCTTCCTTGCTTCCACCCTCTGTAGGCTTTCTTTTTGTGTTTGTGCTTATCATACAAGAAATAATTTATTATATGCTTACTGTGAAATAAATCTGCCTTTCTTTTAAAATATAATTGGTCTCCATTTTTTCACTTTAGGCAACAGGATACAAAAGATGTCTGCTATCTACTGGTTAAAATTTTCTGCATTAATGAAATAAATTTTAAATTCTCCTGAAATTAAGGTTCAAGATAGGAATTGAGCTAGCCAGTTTTGGTCTAGTGAGGTGCCTTCAGGAATGCTTAGGTCCTCACGGGATGAGAAACCATAATTTCAAGAATAAGGGTACTCAGCTTTTAAGCATGTCCAGGGTTATGTGACAGAGGTCTATGGGTTTTCAGGACCTGTAACTTTTGGCTCTGATACTTAAGAAGCTTTGTAGATCTGGTCTTCACTATCTCGTAAGTTTCATAAGATCAACTGGGCTGTGACTAATGCCTCCCCTGCATGGGTCATTCACTTAGCCTTTGCCTTCAGCAAGAATTTTAGTGTTTTAATTAAGTAGAGTAGTGGATTTTTGCTTCTAAATTAGAAAAGTTAACTTACAGCAGAAAGTATGAAAATCTGAACCTACTTGGAGAAAGCTACGTCTCACTTGGTTGCCCTTCCACTTTCTCAAAATGATCATGCAATAACCATTGCTGTGGGGTCATAGCATTTCCATGGCAGAGCTGTTTCACTTTTAAACCTTTTCAGCAGTACACAGGATTAGAATTAAATGACCACAAAGTACTAGCACAGTAGAGTTATGTAAAAAAAACCTATCTGTATTTAAAGGTAGATAAGCAAGCACCTGAGTATCTGAGTTTAGCAGATTGTGCATCGTAGGAACATAAATGCTCTAATGAAATTCAACTACTACCAAATGGAATGTAATAAAAATAAATTCTACTACATATATCCTTATAATGATGTTATCAATACAAATTAATTTGATTTTTTTTTTAAATAAAGACCTGCAATGATCATTATTTCACATGAAATCAAATTATCTTGAAAAAGTTAGTTCTCACTGATGTTTATGTCATTTATTTCACAAATCAGCATGTATCAGTTGTGAGGAAGAATCTGAGAATAATATCTTCAGTACTATAAAAAATATGAAATAATTTCATACCTTGACAAAGAACGTCATGTTCTGAGAGTGCTGTTTAGAACCTGTTACATCAGTGTTGCTGTGGCAGCAAAATGTTTAGCAGGTTTTTTTTTTGTTTTGGATGTAGGGTTCTTATTTAAGAACGTTTACATTTTACTGATTTTGATGCTGTGGACTTTCCAATATGAAAAGGAGAAACACATAAAATAATGCTGAAAAAAAAGGTATCCGTACACTAACCTTTCACTTAAATAGTAAATTACTAGTGTCAATGAATATTTTAAGCCCACAATGCTTTTAGTTTGGAACCAAATTTTTCATGAGAATATTTACATAAATGAATAAATAGTGCATTGGCTTTCCATATTAAATCATATAGTATACTTTCTGAAGTGCTAAAGACCTGAAAACCAATTTTGATTTTGGTGAAGCCCCAAACTATACCAGTCTGGAATTACTTGAGTAATTAGTCTGGAGTACTGTGCCCAGCCCTGGAACCCTCAGCACAAGAAGGACATCAACCTATTGGAGCGGGTCCAGAGGAGGGCCACGAAAATGATCAAAGGGCTGGAGCACCTCTCCTGTGAGGACAGGCTGAGAGAGTTGGTGTTGTTCAGCCTGGAGAAGAGAAGGCACCAGGGAGACCTTATAGCGGCCTTCCAGTGCCTGAAGGGGGCCTATAAGAAATATGGGGAGGGGCTGTTTGCAAGGGCATGTAGCAATAGGACAAGGGGCAATGGTTTTAAACTAGAGCAGGACAGGTTTAGATTAGACATTAGGAAGAAATTCTTTACAATGAGGGTGGTGAGACACTGGCTCAGGTTGCTCAGAGAGGTGGTGGAGGCCCCATCCCTGGAGACATTCAAGGCCAGGCTTGATAAGGCTCTGAGCAACCTGATCTAGTGGGAGATGTCCCTGCTTACTGCAGGGGGGTTGAACTAAATGGCATTTAAGGTCCCTTCCAACCCAACACATTCTATGATTCCATGATTCTATTGCTGCTGTGCTACATGGAATTCAGCCCTCTTGTTTTGTACACCCATTTTTTCTCACATTTGCTGTATATCATATATCCCCTTTCCAAAACTGTCCTATCATGTGTCTTCTTTGCTAAGGAGAATGGGCTTTTCAAATTCCTGAACTCCTGTTAGACAAAGGGTCAGCACTTATTATTATGCTTATGGTCTCGTTCTCTAGCCAAATCCCAGATTTTATTTGAGAGTGAGCTCCATCTGCCCTTCTTCCAGTACCAGATGTCAGCCTGATGTCACCATTACAAAAGGGATATAAAGGCTGGGGTGTTCAAAGGATAGGCAGCTGGTGGAAAGAGTTTGTGTAGGTGTATGCTCCTTTGAACTTGGTCAGCGGGAAGAGATATCAGCAGATGCTGCTTTTTGGGGAGCAGACAGCAAGTTGAGGATAGAAGAGACTGTGACTATGGATACCAGATCACACAGCATAAATGGAAATCCTAATAGAGATTTCTAGATGGCAAAATTACACTACCACAATCTAAATATTTCCTTTTTTACTTGCAACCTTTAATTTTTAATATTTTTTTCCATATTTTCAGCTTTTAGGATATGACTCTGCAGAATTAGTCAGATCATAGTCTAATTCATCATCAATATCATTCAGCATTCTGTGATTGCACAATCTAAATGTAGTTTATAACCAGTTGATCATAGACGTTTCCTGATATGCCAGTTCATCACAATAAACTGGCTAAAACTTTTAAGCTAGAGGGCCTTAACTTTGCATGTTTCCTTAACTCTGTCAAAATGGTTAATGTTTGTTTCCTGTTTTGCTGAAGGATCTTAGCTCACATATGCTGTACATATTCTTCTTCACATCTGAGAAGATCCAAGAAGCCTAAACCTGTACACAAACGAGACAAAACTTGCGAAATGGATGAGGACATCTACACATCCCGCTCCCCCCTGACTGAAATAGTCTTCCAACACTATTCTGGAACATCCTGTATCCCATAAACCCTGGAACTTCTGGGTGCTAAGCCCCATTGCATGCATAACATGCTCTTCCTAGCATAGTAGGTACAAAAAACAGAACTCTAGCAGCCTGTAAACCAATCGTCTTATTATTCATTATTCCACTTTTTTTATGTTTTTCCCTTTTTTTGGATCCTTTTTAATGTTAGTTTATGCTCCCAAAATAAAGTTAATAGAAACAGGGAGCACAATTTGGGGACCTAAAAAACTGGAATGTTTGTGTTCCCTGATTTGAATTGGCACAGATTGATATATTTGTCATTGGAAGGGTTCTCAGCATGATTTCAAGAAAATAATAAAAGAGCTCAGTACTATGAATCATCCACAGGTGGTATTTTGGACTGAAAAGGCTGAAAGTGGCAAAAGTAGAGAGACTCACAGTGCAAACTGTCACATTGGTGCAGTACTGTACAGTGTGGATACACACTTGTACTGACTCTGGCGACTGTCTTGTTTTGCTTTTACTTGTATAAGGTGTACCCTTAGCACTCCCCAAATATGGAAAATACAAGCTGCCCAACTTTTTAAACTGTGCTGTTTGCACAGCAGGAATGCAACCCTTCTCACCTGGGTAACAGAATGACAATTTTCTGTGTTTATATTGTAACGCTACAGGGAAGTAGTCATCATGACACTCTCACTTCTTTACTCTCCCAGCATGACTTTTCTTTCTTCCCTACCCTGCTCCTGTAATTATGCTTTGGGACAAATTTTCTGCCTCAATCCAGCACTATCATCCAATTTACAGTCTGGCTACAGTGGCTTCCCTAACCTGTAGGTCACAGAATCACAGTATCATTTAGATTGGAAGGGAGCTCTTGAGATCATCTACTCCAATGCCCTTGTTCAAGCAAGGTCAGATATGGCAGGTTGTCTAAGACCATGCCTAGTTGGGTTTTGTATATCTCCACAGAAGGTCACTCCACAACCTCTCTTCACAGTGTATTCTACCATTTGACTACCCTCACAGTATAAAAGCGTTTTCTCATGTTCTGAGAGAATTTCATGGGTTTTAATTTGTGTTCATTCCCTCTTGTCCTGCCACTGGGCACTACTGACAAGAGTTTGCTGCCTTCCATCAGGCATTTATACACATTGACAAGATTCCCCTTGAGCTTTCTCTTCTCCAGGCTGAAGAGTCCCAGCTTTTTCAGCCTCTCCTTATATGAAAAATGCTCAACCAACCACTGGAGCAATCACTGGAGATAAACGACTCCATAACTGGTACCCCCATGGGAGGAGGAACAGAACCATTTTGTAGGATAGAAGGACATAAGGACCATCACTTACAACATCATGAAGGGCAGCATAATAACAGGGTAAAATAATGAGCTTAGGCAAGAGGGATGTCTTCCACTAAAAGCCCCATCAACACTCCGCACACCTTCTGATCATTGCTGGAATACTCTCTCCATGGATAGATTAAAACTCCCTCAGGATGGGAACATACATGCATACACATTCTGTAGCAGGTACAGCAAGTGCTAGCCCATATTGACCAAATTAGCCCTGGTAGCACACCGTGTTGGAGCACTCATGACTGCAGCCAAGAGTTGGAATTGCAGCTTATGGCATCTTAAGCAATATGAGTGAAGACAAAATTAGTGTTAGAGAAGTCTTAGAAGCAGTGCTGTTAGGCGTTCGGATTATTCAGTGAATGTTACAAGTGTATCTCAAGATTTAATGTAATTTGCTGTGCATTCATGTGGTGTATGCTAGAGCCAAGGCCTGTGGATTGGTAAAACCAATCCACAGGTAAAACCAATTATTTCAGCCACTGTGCCATAGTTTGCTCCACTCACTATGCAGAATCTGCAGCTAGGGAGCATGTTGGTATTCAGTCACAGGGGTGTGTAATCTGGCCTTTGAACCATACTGCTAACCAAGTTTGCATGCAGAAAAACACAAGTATAACCTTTCAACATTTATATCAATGTAAACACAGCTTTTTATGTCCTAAAGGACGCCCTGTCTTGTTTACTCTGATTACAGGCATAGGAAAGGAAAGCAAGGGAAATGGAGAGTAACAAGCCTAACAGGAAGCTCACCTAAATCAAATCTGATTAAAAGAAAGCTGGAAATCAGAAAAAAAAAAAGAAAAAAAAAATTCTTCCTGTTAAATCATCAAGCTCTAGAACAGATTTCCAGTGGGTGGGCAGGGAACAGGCCTGTTAGAACCAGTGTAATAACTTAGGATGTAGTTTACAAAAGGGATTACATGAGGTGATTTCCCTGAACAGCAGGGAACTGCCTTGGAATCTCTTTCAGTTTTGTTTTAACCTAGTTACCCTTCTGTTGAATCTAATAACATCTGATCCACTGAAGATTGCTTCCTATAAAGGCATCATCTCATAGATGTCTGGAGATGGATAATTTGCCGCTTTTGCAGTAGCTTTCAGAAGTAATCATCCTCAATGTTAAAATGTGTGTCTAATTTCCCATTTGAACTTGTCTGTCTTCCACTCATACATACCGGTTCTTATTATGAATTTCTCACTCTGATTAATGAGATCATTAGCATGAACACTTAAAAATCTCAAAATATTCTCTTAAGTCTTTAACAACTCAAAGGAGCTGAGTGGTTATGGCCTTTCTTTTACAAGTCATTCACAGTTCTGTGTCCTGTAACACCATGTTCTAATATTCAGGAGTGAAAACAAGATACTTAATCATTAACACTGTTCCTTGTGGTAGCACCTACAAATTCACTGGTAATCTCATAATCATTCACTGACCTATCCTGACCCTACTTAGCCTGTGAAATTTGATGGAATACAGCACAAAGCAAATGCTGAAGGCATATGCAAGATCACATCTATAAAAAAAGTTTCAACTTTCATAAATGATCAATAAATACTGTAATGAAGATAATATTCCAAAAGGCAATTGAAATCTCAGTCAGAGCATTAGAGTGAAATCTTTTCTCATATTCCTGTACTCCAAACTTGAATTAAAAATAAGTAGCCATTAAAATGAAAATGCATCTAACGAACCATGGGGAATTGTACAATCATAGAGGAAAAATGCCTTGTTCTATTACTCTCCTTTCCACACTATAAAGATTCGCAACAGTGTTTCTTCTGTCTTCATTACTTATCTCAAAGCATATGTGTTCTGTGTCACATGTGATACATGCTATTGCTGGAGAATGTTTTAGTTATAGTTTTGCTTGAGGAGTGAAATATTAATATTTCAATAGTCATTTTAACTGAAACCAATTATTTTAAAAAATACAGCAGAGACATGAACACTTTAGTACCTCTCATTAATTTACAGCAAATCACTGCATTGAAAATGTATTTACCTTCAAAGAGCATTCTAAAAAACAAATAGCCCATCATACAGAAAATATAAAGTTCAGGAAATGCCCGAATCACGTGACTGAATCATTGTCTCACACACTTTGTTTTTCATTGGTGGACTCTAATCTACCTTTCGACTAACATCCAGAATAATTTGCAGCATTCCTGAGAGTCTTAATTAGTACAAAAGAAGAGAATATGTTCCAAATTAGAAAAACACTGGAACACAAAAAGGATTCTGAGAGAGAACCACCTCTCTACGTAAAGGGGACTTACAAAGGCTTCAACTCCATAAGCAGGTTTGAAGTAAGTCATATGGTAATTTCTTTCTGACAGCACTTACAGCCTTCAAGCACTTTATTAAATGCAGATTAATTTTAAAGACACAGTGTTATGGTACAGAGTTAATTAAAATAGACACACATACTCCTCTCATAGATAACAGAAACTTTTTGTACTCCACAGTATTTCAGAAAATAGAATAATTCACACAAAGATATCTGATCATTAACAGTGGTGATTTCCATACTCCTACCAACAAAATAATCATATATATTTTGATGTAAAATAACCACTGTATTTAGATCTTAAGTGGTTTGTCACGATACAAGGCTTCTGAAAACTTGTCACATTAAGTGGTTGTCTTTCATAGAACACTTAAAAAACATGTTAAATGAATGCTGAAAATATATTAACTTACTGCGTGAATCCCAAAAGACAAATTTCAGACTGAAGTGAAATTGTAAAACGTTTGTCATCCTGCACATAATATTGATTAAACTGGCATTTACTCTTGTTTTATTGGTGCTTTGGAAATTACAAATTTGGAAGGAAAAGACATTATATTTCACTCTCTCCAAGACTGCATGTTACCATCAAATAATCTCATGCTGTCAACTGACTATAATATGCAGTAATTTCTTAGCATCAGTTCTTTATTGGGAAGGGGAGGAGGCGAAGAGAACTTTATAGCTGTCTTGCTGTTGGTTGTTTAGGGGTTGTTTTTTTTATTAGCTTGTGTTCAAGTTCTCACATAATTCATTACCATTCTACTCTTTTTAAAATCCACCACCTAAAAAAAAAATCCGTATTTTTTAAAAGAAAGATCTGAGCTAACTGCACCCAAATTCAACATCTCAAGCTATTTCTTACAAAACCAGTGGTTCTTTACATGATTAAATCTCCCTTATAAAATACAAAAAAAAAAAAAAAAAAAAAGATTTCTGGGCTAAAATCTTCTCATTTCTTTCTCGTCTTTTTTATTTATCAACACAAATAAACAGATAATTTCTTCTGGAAATAAACAGAACACTACTAGGTGAGATTTACTCCTGAAATTATGCTGCCTAACACAGCTGACTTTAAAGCAGAGCAAAGTTATAAATATTCTTTAAGATAAAGAATTTAAAACAACACAGGGATTTGCTAAATTTTTAGGATTGAATCTCCTGATATGCTAATGCTCACTGCTGTCACATTTATCAGCTTCCATTTTTCTCTTACCAAGGACAACTTAGATGTTAGGTTACATATCGCAGCTAACACTTCCTTCAGAATACTTGGGTCAGTACCAAATGGTCTTCGTGATCTGTCAGCATTCATACGATTTTGAGATAATTATTCTGACTTAGCCACTTTAAAAATAAATAAATAAATAAAATTAAAAATTATGGTCTAAGACCCTTGGTAGCAAATATGAATGTAAACAGCTCATTTAAATTTTTGTCTCTTGCCTTATCTACCTTGACCATTAATATTAAATCTGATACATTTTAGTTTTACAGATTATCTGTCGAGATTTTTCTTTTTAATGTTTTTCAGAAGAATAGAATGCAAAAGCCAAACTGGTTGCTAAGGCTCCCTACGTAGTGCACGAGCAAAGTCAGTCACTAAACAGCAAGCCAAAATCCTGTACAGTAAAGAGGATACTACTATGAACCTGCCCAAAGGAAACACAGCTTCTAGTGACATGTTTTTTTTAATCCCGCCTCCTTTCTGCAGTGAAGACACTCAGATTATGGAGTACAAATCCTCTCTGGAAGGGAAGTAACAAAATCGTCACAAAATATGTGGCAAAGTAGTACGATGTCTATGTTTCAAACAGTTTAATAATTTGAATACCTATCTGAGAAATTTTAGGGCATAAGATAAGCCTCACTGTGAGAGAATCCATTTCATCAGCTCCCAGGAAAATATTCTAAGTGTTCATGAACAAGAAATTATTCAGTGCACTCCCACTGGAGCTGATTTTAACATATTTCTGGGCATCAACATTTTTGCCATAGATATTGGACTGACTATTCAATCAAGACAATTGATGGAATACTAAAATTTTCAAATCTTAAAATCATTTATCTTAATCAGATTCAGAACCCTATCTAATACTAGGTCTTTAGTATACAGTTTCTTAGGAGGAGTTCCTAATCATCATTCCAACCTTATAAAGTCAGGAGAAAAAGAAAAAAAAAAAGATCAAAAAAGGTTTAATTGCTTTAATTCTGTATGAACAGAAGATGGTGGCATTAACAATGGATAACAGAGTAGTAAGTGGACTAAACTGTGTCCATTCAATGAAATAAATATGGTGCACTCATGCTATATGGCTTTCAGTTCTGTGCTTCCTCCTCTTTGCACTGTAGTCTAATCCCTCCTCCAAATAACTTTGGGGTATTTGCTTTTCCACTTAAATTTGCTAATTTGTCTCAGCACAGGAAAACAGGATAAACACATAGTATAACCTAACTGCATATTTTTATCCTGTGAACACCAAGGAAAAATCTCCCTGAGCCAGGACACAAAGCTCAGGCTTGGACGAAACATGCATTGCAACATACCCTATGCTCATTCTTTCTGTACACTGCTTCATTTACAAAAGAAATATAGTAAGAGTAAGAGTAGAAATAGGAGCAAAAATAAGATAAGGATAAGGATTATGAATAAAAAAAAATTGATATTTCATACCTGTCACTTTCTGCCAAGCACAATTTCTTTCTTCTTACTAGGAAAGATAGTACATAATAAACACAACCTTATTTAAGATAAGCAAATCTTCAGCTAACATTCAATTTTACTGAAAAGCTGAAGCTGATGATAAACTCTGGCTGCTCTTGTCCCTTCTCAATTTTAATTAAACATAAAACCAGACAGCTGTAGATATCATTCTACTTTTCTACTCCATTGTATAGCAACCACAATCACAGCTCAGCAGGAGAGCACCTGGAGTGCAGCACAAAGGAATTACAGCCACTCCAGCCAGTAAGTCAGCTCCATCGGGGGCCCAACATAAATGCCTCTATGCAAATGTGTAGCATGGAGAATAAAAAAAAGGAGTTAGAGACATGCACATGCCTGCAGGGCTATGATCTTCCTGGCATCACGGAGACATGGTGAGATGGCTCCTATGACTGAAGCGTTGCAACGGAAGGACACAGGCTCTTCAGGAAGGATAGGCAGAGGAGAAGGAGGGGGTGCCCCCCTCCATGTCAATGACCAGTGGAGTGCATGGAGTTCCACCTGGGGATGGATGGAGGAGCTCACCAAGAGCTTCTGGGTCAGGATTAAAGGGAGGGCAGGGACAGGTGACATTACAGTGGGGGTCTGCTACAGGCCACCCAACCAGGAAGACCGAGTGGATGAGGCCCTCTATAGACAGATAGGAGCAGCCTCATGTTCACAAGGCCAGGTTGAATGGGGCTTTGAGTAACCTGGTCAAGTGGAAGGTGTCCTTGCCTATGGCAGGGGGATTGGAACTAGATGGTCTTTAAGGTCCTTTCCAACCCAAACCATTCTATGATTCTACGAACATCCTGAATGAAATAGAATCAAATTATCTATATTTTCATGTATTTACTTTTTACAGCATATACTTTACAAAAATCTTTAAGAGGTACTGATTTAAGTAACGCATTTCCAAAATATATTCCAGATATGTCCAATCACTTGTATAACAGAAGAGGTTTTTACCAATTGTATGATAAATAAGTCAGTTGCAATACGTCTCAGCAGGTTCTGATGGATATAACAGATTAAGAATGTTAAGAGCTAAGATTGCTTTAACATATGTTATTCAAATTCAATTTAACTAACAAAAAAACCCCGTGGAAGTTAATTTGGGAATTTATTCTACAGAATTCATTAATCTATGCTGATATGTTTGAAATTTGTAATAAGGAAAACACAAGTATTTAAAAACATGCTTGCAAAATCCTATCTGTGGAAGCACATTGTGATACCAACTTTTATGAGGAAGTCATGGCAATAAATTTCTAAGTTTTATATCAAATAGGAAAACAACTAGGTGTACTTCTGAATGACTTCTTAGCACATACATTTTGAAAATTATAATCAAATCCTAATAAATATAAAGTTTTTACCACCCCTAGCAATTTTACAACTCTATCACAGATTTTGTCTAAACCTTAACAAAGCAATAGCAACCATCAGAATGAACTCTGAGTAGGTTTTACAGCTGAATTAATTTGGATTAAAGAAGAAGTTTGGATGTCTCTAAAATACTGATCCTCAGAACCATAGCAGAGAAATTTAGAATTACTTTTAGTGCTTGCTCTGTGTGTCAATACACAGCTCATGTCTTTACAATCAAGACAATCAGTGCATTCAGTGTTTATGAAAAGCACTAGACTGATGGAAGATTAATTGGTTTTGGATACAATCTTGTCAGAGGTCCAGTTCAGAGTAGAAATAAATGTTTCATAATAGTTAGTAATTTCCACAGGTTTGACAGCTTTCCCTTATGTGGAGAGATGTACAAGTTGTTATCTTCTGAATATGTAGTTTAATTTGCATGTGTTTCACTGCTTATTAAGTCCAGTTTGCCCATTACAGAACTGCACTATAGTAATGCAGTAAAATTTACAGTTACCCTCCTATGTTGAGAGTTTTTGATTTTAGCCAGAATATAAATTCACTTGTGGCATGTGCTTAGTTTACAGTCACCTCTCTAGCAGCTACTATTTCATCATAATTTACAAGAATTACTGAGTTGTTTTGAAAATATCTTCATGTCAATGACATGAACAGCATGTCCAAAATTATGGATATTATTGATTAATCTGTTTTTTTTTTTTTTTTTTTTTTTGTAATGGAAGCTTGGACAGTAAGACCACAAACGTATATATAAATATGCAAGTGGATGTGTCTATACGTGTGTATATGTGTATACATACGCATATGCCCCCACTGAAGACATTCCACTGTAGGGTTTTGAATCTGATCTGAATCATAGCTCTAATCTCATGAAAATAAACACCAAAAAAAGAATCACTACTGATGGAATAAATTCTACTGAAAATTGAAAATTACAGAATGTCACAAGGAATTACATCTGATTATTTTGTGAATATTACATTTTCCCTTGACTGGACACCAATGAAACATAGAAAATTTAGACTTAATGCATATGGTTGACTTAGAAGTCAGAATCATAAAATAATTCAGGTAGAAAGGAAACTCTAGAGGTCATCTAGTCCAACCCTTGCTCAAATCAAGGCCAATTTCAAACATAGGTCAGGATTTTCAGGGCCTTGTTGAGTCTAGTTTTGAATAATTCCAAGCACAGAGATTCTACAGCCTCTCTTAGAAAATTGCTACAACGAATAAAACTTTGAATACTATGAATAAGTGTTTTTCACTTGGAAATTGCAATTTGGGGCTGTTGCCTAAGTTCCTCACACTGTGTACCTTCAAGAAGAGAATTATCTTTTCCATAACCCCTGATAGGTAGCTGAAAATACTGAGTCCCCCTTAGCTTTCTTTTCTTCATGAATGTCTCTGCAGGTTCTCTTCATACATTATGTAATTCCTGCTTCAGCTTCATAGCTGGTTCAATTTGCTCTTGAATTGAAATGCCACCAGCTGGAAAATGCATTCCAGTTAAGGTATTGAGTCCTGGGTAGAAGGGAATAATAATTTCTTCCAACGCACTGGCTAACGTAACTAAGTATATGGTTAGTCTTCATAGAGATGCAGTAAAAAAATTCAGCAGAAGAAAAATCCTGAATAGCTTCAATAGTGAGCCTACAGAGTTAAAAATTGATATTGTTGACTAGAGTTAGATGTCATTCAGATGGTCTGCAGACTGTGTGTTGCTCTCCATTTGGCTTCATTTGGCTCAGTATGGGGGCCAGTTCTCTTTAATATCTTTATCAACGACTGGGACAAGGGGATGGAGTGCACCCTCAGTAAGTGCAGATGACACCAAGTTGGGCGCCAGTGTTGATCTGCTTGAGGGTAGAATGACTCTACAGAGGGATCTAGACAGTCTGGATTGATCAGCTGAGGCCAATGGTATGAGATTCAACAAGGCCAAGTGCCAGGTCCTGCACTTGGGTCACAACAACCCCATGCAGCGCTACAGGATTGGGACAGAGTGGCTGGAGAGCTGCCTGGCAGAAAAGGACCTGGGGGTATTGGTCAACAGCAGCTGAATATGAGCCAGCAGTGTGCCTGGGTGGCCAAGAAGGCCAACAGCATCCTGGTTTGTATCAGGAATAGTGTGGTGAGCAGAACTAGGGAGGTGTTTTTTCCCCTGTACTCAGCACTGGTGAGGCCACACCTCAAGTACTGTGTTCAGTTTTGGGCCCCTCACTACAAGAAAGACACTGAGGTGCCAGAGCGGGTCCACAGAAGGCCAACAAATCTGGTGAGGGGTCTAAAGCATAAGTCTTATGAGGACGAGCAGCTGAAGGAACTGGGGCTGTTTAGCCTGGAGAAAAGGAGACTGAGGGGAGACCTTATTGCTCTCTACAGCTACCTGAAAGGAGGTTGTAGAGAGGTGGGTGTCAGTCTCTTCTCCCAAGTAACAAGTGATAGGACAAGAAGAAATGGCCTCAGGTTGTGCCAGGGGAGGTTTAGGATGGATATTAGGAAAAATTTTTACACTGAAAGGGTTATCAAACATTGGAACAGGCCGCCCAGGGAAGTGGGCATATCTTTACGGTAAATGAAAAGTTATAGCAAAATAGTTCATGTAATAAGTTAAGATAAACCCAAAAAAGAAATTCTAGTATGTTTCACCAACATGGCAGTGGGAATACCTTCAGAATTATTCCATAAAAGGCAGAGCACCCTAGGTAAAAAAACAAACAAATAAACAAACAAACAAAAAACTCAAACAAAACCCCCCAAAACAACAACAAAAAAAAACAAGATAAAAATACCTGAGATATAATAAAAGAAAAACAGCCTTGACTCAGCTTGAATTTATTCATAGTAAACTACATTACTGCATGCTGATTAACAGCCCTGCTGTGTGAATTAAGTATTTGGGAGGGATGTGATCCATCAGCACCTTCTTGACACATACTGAAAGTGTTTAAAGATGCTAAAATAAAAAGGATACAACTGTCTGAATAACAGGAGAGATTATACATATCTCTCACATATTTATATAAATATTTGTCTGTGTATGCAGAAAGAAATTAAACCAATCCAAGATTAAAGCATTAAATTATTAATTTACTAATACTATACAATATTCTTCTGTCTTATTTTCCCTTTTTTTCTATTTCAATAATGTGAACAATATCACTAAATTGTCTTTTGGCCTTTCTGCTATCCACATGAAAAGAAATATCTTTAAAACAAAACATAAAATAGTAAATTTCATATAAAGCAGCAAACATCGTAAGAAAAAGTTTCTTGTGATTTTCCGAAGTATTTATTTTTTTGTTCTATTTTGATTTTTTTTCCTAACATCTTCGCATTCACATAAGGAAACAAACACCAAAAACTTTAAAAGAGTAACCTTCCTTCAAAATAAGCGAAGTTAAAGAAACTGTACCTGGCAGGTTTCAGATGCCAAATTAACACTGGGCTGTTAGAGTCATCTCAGAGCCACCCTAACCTAAAGCATGCATAGGGCTGCTTAAAAGATGGCTTGCCGTTGACAACACCCTTACAATTTTCTTTCATTGTCTTTTTTCATTATTCCCTCATTCCTTTTAAAGAAATTCTGATGTGCTGCGTAAAGAGAGCTTATCAAGCTTATCGTGATAAGTTAATAAATTTTCCAATCACTTATTGCTGTTTGTAGTATTTCAGACTAATAGTGGAGTTAGAATACTTTCAGAAAGGCATGCTTGTAAAAAGATCCATATCAGCAACTAATACATGGCCTGTTTTGGGATTATTACATACAATCTGGGAAGCAGTCCCCAATGTTTTCTGTACATTAGAAAATATTAAATATAGTTATTCAAACAATTGAATATGCCCTTCAATCGATTCTGCTGTTTTGAACTTTTAACTAAAAGCCTTAAAAAAAACACTTCTGGGTAAGATACAAAAAAAAAGGGGACTGGACTATACTACCTGTAGGGAAATCTTTAATGAAACACAATTGAAACTATTAATTCTCTTTAACCTTTGTATTTTTGGGAAAAGCAATTTCCTTATCCATCTGACTGTGACAGCAGCATCATAAGGCTTTTCTCTGCTTTGTTTAACCCTACTGCAAACAACAGCTACACTTACTAGACATAACTCTGCTGAAAGGGGTTGAAGATATTTTTTTTATTAATGTTAGCAGTGCACAGCACTTCACCTTCTGAACAATTATATTGCTGTCAAGCACAAAACATTGTTCTTACAACAATAAAAAAAAAACCTGACATGTCTAGAACTACTGAAGACTTTGCAGTAGGCTATACTAATCCATCACCACCACTGGCACAATTCATTTTTGTGAAACTGCATATCTAAACAAATAAATTCTTTGATTTCACTTTGATTTCTTTTGCAAGTTAGCTACCATAAACGGAAATTGCACATCAACTCCTTAATTGCAATAGGAAATGATAAATAAAAGGGCCACATATACCTTAACTTCACAAAGAGTTTCTGCACTTCTATTAATCCATCCAGTTCCGAAAACACTTTGGAACAGGTCCCTCCCTTGGTGCTCCCTCCCAGAGCGAGTAAAAGGAATTTCCTTATACTCTCCAAAATGCAGGTTTGTACTTAAGTGCTAGAACACCAGTACGTAAGCCAGAAGCTAGACTATACCAGCGAAATCTCGCGCATTTAGGAAGACCAATTCAAATTATCAGAAGTATAAAATAACGTCATAATTAACAGGACCTCAAATTAATGGAATTAAAATAGATAAAAAATCTTTTGATTTTAATGTTTGATTCTTCACAGTAGAATCTATTTTATAAATCATGTCAGATCAATTTCTTGAGCAGCCTTGTCTAGGCAACTCATTGTAAGCGGGGAAGACTACAGAATTCCACTGCAGATGTAAAAAACCAAAACACAGCAGACTGATGGAAACACATTGCTTAGAGAAGTTGCAGAAAAATGAGCTGAGTTTGATACACATTTTCATGATTAATATATGCAATATATATATATATAGATACATATATGCATATATACGTATATAGATGCATATATATTTTATATATATACATAATATAAAATCATAGAATGGTTTGGGTTGGAAGGGATCTTAAAGATCATCTAGTTCCAACCCCCCTGCCATGGGCAGGGACACCTCCCACTAGATCAGATTGCTCAAAGCCCCATCCAGCCTCGCCTTGAACAATTCCAGGGATGGGCCAGCTCTCAAGCCTGTCCAGGTCCCTCTGGATGGCATCCCTTCCCTCCAGCATGTTGACCACGCCACACAGCTTGGTGTCATCGTCGAACTTGCTGAGGGCACACTCAATCCCACTGTCTGTGTCTTTAATGCAGATATTGAACAGTACTGGTCCCAGTACGAACCCCTGAGGGGCACAACTTGTCACTGATCTCCATCTGGACATCAAGCTGTTGCCAGCTACCGTCTGAATGCAAGCATCCAACCAGTTCCTCATCCACCAAACAGTCTACCCAGCAAATCCGTATCTCTCCAATTTGGAGAGAAGGATGTTGTGGGGGACCGGGTCAAAGGCCTTACAAGAAGTCCAGATAGATGACATCCATAGCTCTTCCCTTGTCCAATGATGTAGCCACTCCACCATAGGAGGCCACTAGGTTGGTCAGGCAGGACTTGACCTTGGTGAAGCCATGCTTGAATCACCTCCCTGTCCTCCATTTGCCTTAGCATAGCTTCTAGGAGGATCTGTTCCATGATCTTCCCAGGCACAGTGGTAAGGCTTACAGGTCAGTAGCTTCCAGGATCTTCCTTCCTACCCTTTCTATAAATGGGTGCAATGTTTCCCTTTTTTCAGTCACTGGGGACTTCACCTGACTGCCATGACTTTTCAAATATCATGGAGAGCGGCTTGACAACTATATCAGCCAATTCCACTCAGGACTCTGAGATGCATCTCATCAGGTCCATAGTCTTCTGTATGTTCAGGCTACTCAGGTGGTCATGAACCTGGTCGTCTCAGTGTGAGAGATTTTGTGCCCCCAGTACCCATTTTGCAGTCCACCCATTCAAGAGGTGTGGGAAGAGAAGTTGCCAGTGAAGACTGAGGCAAAAAAGTTTGTTGTTACCAGTTTGCCAGTCTTGCTCATCAGGGGGGATACAATGGACAAATCACAGTGGAAAAAAGGGCTATACCTTTCCAAAAAGTCCAGTTTGAAAAGTTTGGAACTACATTGCTTAAAGCACTACTAATACCTCAAGTATCCCAAAATAAAGGCTTTTGCATTTACCATATAATGATTTCTCATCCAAGGTCTCAAGGTAACTATAAAGAGAGAAATATTATTTTAGTGAACTTTTGAAAAAAAAAAAAAAAAAAGTAGTTTAAATTATTTAATATTACACAGAAATAAATGTGATTAAAAAGTTGTGTATCTAACTAAATAAAGGCAAGTCAGCTTCCATAAGCACTGCATACCTACAAAATGCTTATTAAGAATGGGATTAGAGTCCTTTGCTACACAAAATTGCTTCTATTCATCTTGTGTGTTGAAAGAAAGAGATTTCATAGAAAATATTATATATGATTCTGTAATTAAAGATTCCATCATAATGTATATGTGCAAGTACTCCAAATTAAGGCTGCACATGCAGCATTGATTCTGGCATGTGAATATTTGATTCTGTACTATAATATTTTTGAGCATATTATTTTACATATAATTGTCTTTTCAAAAAAATCAGCGAGAAGAAATTCCCTATATTTATTGTCAGAAATACCTGAACTATATTTTATTTACTTGTTTCTGGGGGAAAAAAAAAAAGGTGCATGAGACAGATACCTGGCTTGGAAGATATTATGAGTAGCAGAATGTTTTAAAACATTAGTATATGAAAAAAGAAAACACCAGCCAAATGAATTTGGGGCAATGTTAATCAAAAATGTGAATCAATGATTGAGAAATTTCACTTTGTTTCTTAAACATGAAAAAGAAATTTTTCATATTTAATCTCTGAGTAGCTGTTGCTGTCCTGAGATTAAAGTTGAAGACAGATGGCATTTAAACATCCTTTGGAGAAGCTTCTGTTTCTCCACTGCTGACAGAGGAAGCCTGGACACCAAGCTTAAACTAGGCAACTAACATTATTGTGACCAAGTCATGCAAGCTAACTCTCACTCTTAATTTATATTCTGAATTTTAAAAAGTGAATATGAAATTTGCATTGGTTTAAGTATGAATTTGTGGATTACCTAATATTTTATTAGGAGAAACTTACTCATTACTGACAATTATGTTTGCAACGAAAACTGAAAATTAGGCTGTATGGATCTTTTTAATGCTAAATAATTTGTTTAAATACATTAGAAACATCCATAAATTTTGCTGGTCTAATGTTGTATCATTTTCTACAGTGGTTTTCATCTCCAGATACACTATTCTAAAGCCACTAATAAAAGCAGAACACAAAAAAGAATCATCATTGCTTTATAGTATAATAAGAAGCTAAATTTACCATGTGAATTCTGCAACAGGATTGAAATTCTGTATAAATGATGCTGCATATTGTACACATTTTACATGGTTCCGTGTTTGTGGACGGAAAGATAAATGTATGGAAAAAGGAAGTTTCTGCTTTGCCATTCTTAGACCAAACTGCCCAGTAGCACTTTCTTTTATAATTATACCTTAGAAACATTCTAGCTGTAAATGAATCTTGCAACTCTTCCCTTAGTAAAAAGGAAACTGTTCTTTATTATCACCTTGATATAGGGGAAACAGTTAAAAGTATTGCATCTTAGGTAAACTACTAACAATCTGAATTTAAACTTGGATGGTTTTTAATATGTAACATCTAAGAAGTTCTTTTCTCCAGTACCAGAAATACTGATGCTTTATTTATATAAATCAATCCCTTATTCTCTGGAGGGCTAGTATCCTTATGTTGATTTATATGAATTTATATACTTCCGTACAGAAGTTTTTTATCCCACATATTTAATCATTCTTTAAACTAAATAAGATATTTAGTTTATTTAAGGCTACATAAGATAGACATGAGTGTCGTATCTTCACGGTACTGGAAGCTTGACAATCAGAGCTTCAAGGGACTGGTTATACACTAAGAAAGGCTGCAGAATCAACTGCATTGAGTTAATGCATTGACTATTGAGTTAATGTCCTTGCATCTTTCCCTTCGTAAACACATCAAAATGAACTATCCCCCTTACTGAATTGTAACATACTCCTGTGCTGCAACAAATTCTACATATCTCCTGTGAGAAAAAAGCCTTTTAACCATTGTCTATGTTTTTGCTGACTATCTGCTTTATACTCAGGTAAGGAATTTTCTATCCTCTTTGATACCACGGATTCCTTCTTTAGCAAAATCTCTCTAATGACACCCTAAACTCCAAAGTATTCCCTCTTTTGAGCTACACGTCAAAGATAATTTGGCCTTCCTCCCATGCAATTCCACTTTACTAAGTTTTCAGTATTCATGACTAAAAAAGGCAGCCTGCTTTTCTTTTGCACCTTTTTAACAGGACATAAGGTATATCAAGCACTAACAAGGAAACAAATAGATTAGCATGGTACCGATATTTAGAATTAAAGCCAGGAAGACTGGTTAGATTATTAATCTGATTTCTTCTATATCAAATATATTCTGCACATACAGTTCATCAATTGCCCTGGAACTAAGCATAATTTCTGCTTTGCATAAATTTTAATCAAATGCATTCAATCTTGAGATGACAATATCCAGAGATGTAGAATTCAGCACTTTTCTCTGCAACTATCACAGTTTATTCCAGTGTTTTTGCATTCTTCTTGATGGAAAAGTGTACCTTATTTCCAATCTGTCTAAACTGAATTGGCCCTTGCTGAGATTTCTCAAATAGGTTAAGGAGCTCTTTAGTTCACAGTAGTTTCTCCCTGTGGAGAAACACTGTAATCAAGTACATCATCTTCTCTTCTTTTTAATAAGCTGAAATAGCCCGAGCACTCTAACACATTCATTGCAAGACATTTTCTCTTGTCCTGTAATCCTGTGCCTCTTTTCTTCACACTCTCCAAATGTCAAGCGCTCTTTAAAAATGGTGACATAAGAACCATACAAAGTATTCCAAAATCCACTGTCACATCCAGAGATAAGCCTTTTTTTTTTTTTTTTTTTTTTTTTTTTTTTTTTGCCACAGCACTACACTGGAGCAGAAGAGGGTTCTTTACCTATTCTGGTATTGATCTTATGCAGCTAAAATGTCCAGATAGCACGCACCACATCTTACTGAAATGTAAATGTATTAGCTCCATTATTTTTCCTTTTTCTAAGAAATCTCAATCCTCTTACTAAAGAAAGATGTCGGATAAGTTTGACATGATCTCACTTTAGTAAGTCCCATGTGTTTGTACATGTAATGTATATATACATGTAGATAGGTACACAAGTACAAACACACATCAATATATGTATATGGTATGTGATATACACAAAGACATAGACATACACATGTATTACTAGCATATATTTTAAATTCTGTGTTTTACCTTCATCTTCATTGTGACAACCTTCCTTGGTCTACATGTTTGAAAACTGTAATATTTAAAAGCAAGTTCAAGTTTCTGTTAAGTTTCATTACATTTATTTAATTATTGCTAATCTCCCCCACTAATTCACTGCAAGTAACAGTGTTATTTTCCCAATTTAGCAATTCAAATTCTCTTTTTTTTTTTTTTTGGTATTCATTAAAAAGAAATAATTTAAATCTGCTGGTGGTGCTTCCCAATTTATGTCTGTATTTACTGATTTTTACTTTTTCTGCACTGATTATTTTATTTTCTTAGCTCATTTCTAACTTTTGTGAGTTTGTTTTTGAGGCAATTTTTTTTTTTTTTTTTTTTTTTTTTTTTTTTTTTTTTTTTTTTTTTTTTTTTTTTCTTGTTAGAACCTTCTCTACAAGCTATTTTGTTCTTCGTGGAAATAGAAAATCCTGGTAGTTTTAAATCTAAATTTATTTTAAACCTTTGGTTTAATGATCTAAATCTCCTCAAGATCCGTTTAATCTGCTGGGTCCAGTTGACTAGTTGATTATAATAACTATTTTTTTTTTCCCTTCATTCTAAGTAAATTTGCTCATCATCACATGAATCAATTCTATCTTCAACAACCAGTGTTTCAATGATGCTCTCATATTATGAAGTCATGAATGTACTTTGGCTTAGTAACTATTTGGTAAAGAAACCTGGTAGCTACCACATCCAGAAATGACTGGCCCCTACTTTTATTAGCAATATTTATTTCCTACATTTTGTGCATTAGTGAAGTTCAAATCTTTCATAATGACAATACCTAACAATCTCTCACTTTTACAACTTAACAGACCATGGCATCCATTTACAAATCTAATTCTGATAGTATCTAACAGACACTTTTCTCTTATTTTAATATTCTTCCTTTTTCAGTTTATGAGAACCTTTTTTATATGTGCTGTCCCTTATTATGTCCTTGCCTGTCATCCCATTCACCACTTTTACTTCTCATTTCCTTTCTTTAATGAGTAAGACACATCCTCTTACACCTGTGGAAGATGTGCACAACAATCAAATTGTTGTTGCCTGTATAAAATCTAGTTTCACACATGAACTAATAAAAGCTTTTCTAGTTAGCTGTTCTGTCTTAACATCAGTACATAAAAATTCACATAGCACCACAATTTGAGCTTGCCCATTACAGTTCCCTGTGTTCTAGCTTTCTTCTCCTGGTCCTTCTTAGCTACAGTTTCATTTCAAATTCGGACCCTTCCTTCTTCATCTTTCTGCTCTAGGCTATATAACTCACTTTTGGGCACATTAAAAAATAATTGTTTTTTTACTGTTAAGTAATCAATCCAGGCAGTTCTCCATAGTTGCTGTTCCTCATGATTATTTATTACCCTGCCATTCTCGTATAATCCATAGACTTTATCAGCAGTGATTTTAATTTTCTTCCAAACTACAGATGATGAAAGCATTGACGAGAACCAAAACCAATATAATAATATCATAATACCCTACAACAATTAGACGGACTTTCTCTCAAGGAATTTAGATCTCTATTGGCCTTAGAATCACTTAAAAATTTCATGGATGGAAATCATCTTTCTATCAATACTCTGCTATCTGTCAAATCAGGTAAGAATGGAGACAAAACTTGTATGATGGGAAAAGGGTAGAGAGAAACAGCAGTTTGGCATAAAGAGTAAACATAACATTTGTTTTCCTTAACTAGAACAAATCACTAACATCAATATGAGGTCAACTTTCATCAGGTATTAAACATAGTCAAGAGTACTTCAGTTTACTTTCAAGTTGCTAGAGTTAGACTGCAATTTATTAGAACTGGGTTTGTTTGGTTTTGTTTTGGTTTGGTTTGGTTTTTTTTTTAAATAAACTCTCATTTGCATGGTAGAGGATTTCAACATTGCACACATGCAAAATACTCCAGATGTACTCTGAGAATTACTATTAAGGAAAATAATTTATATAAGATAAATTATATAAACTGCCAAGATAAATTATATATATAAAATGCTAACTGAAATCTTTTTAGTACTTAAAGTCATAAAATTAGCCTCTAGAGTCATATTCTTTAGAGATATGTTTGGGGGTTAAACAATAAACCAAGTATGTTCATATTTAAAATAATCCACCAGAGGGAGTTCTATGAATAAAATAGAAATATTGACAACAAACGTGAACCCTTGGAATACGAGTTTAAATATGCAACTGCCATAATTTACACTTTTTATTGAGCACTAAAATTTTTGGTCAAGCTTACGTCAAGAAAATGACAGTTTAGTAACTATGGATTCAACTTTCAAATTTCAAAATTCAAAGTTCAAATTTCCAGTGTTCAAAAACACTGGTATAGGGGAGAATGAAATGCAACTGTGTGATACTGACTCTAATCTTTGGTGGCATGAGTATTTTTGAGTAATTACTGAAGTAAGTTAAATTTAACCGTAAGAATGAACTGCCAGTCTTTTATCATGGGCACTGCAGAATATCCTCACAAATTCTGGTTTTAGCACCATCAGTGCTAAACATTTTCATACGACAGAAAAAAACCCAAGAAATATCCCCACAATTCTCTACACCTTGCTTTTGGTAATGTTTTCCTTATGGAAGACACTCAAATTACACCAATACATTCAACATTGTAAAACATTAGCTAAATAGGTTAACACTAAGTATGATGTTAATACGGCACCATTTTGAACAAATAATTCTAGGGGTTACAAATGAAGATAAAATATACAAAGATATATGAAGGAATATACAATACACAAAAAAGTTGAAACTACAACAGAACAATTCTAGAAGTACATGTTTGATTGTCAGCTGGTATAGACCAGCATAGCTTTAACAACTTTAATGAAATTATGTCAGTTTAAATTAGATGATTTTTTGCTACTCTAACCACTTTTTTACTAGTCAATGCAATAATGATCTCAAATTCAAGTAAGGCTATTTCCTTCTAAGAAGGAACTGATCCTTCTACTTTTGAAATATGTTTTAATTTCTGAAGTAATTCAGAAGCAGTCATCTTCAAACAGGCTTTTGGAAATGCAATTCCGAAATATTAGAAATTATTTGAAGGAATCACTCAAACAAAAAGGGTTTTTTCTTCCTTCCTTCCTTCTTTTCTTTCCCTTTCATTTTTTGAGTCCCTCCTTTTATGCTATAGAACAGTTTCTCTTTACTGCTAGGCTGCAAGTCCACCGAGTGTCACAAAGTGGGGTCACATATAAAGGGGATCATAAAGTGATAAGACAAGCCTGATCATGAAGAAAGATAAAGAATCTTCAGACAGAGGGGTGGGGATTAGCTATAATTATTACCTGAAAAGTGTCATCTTTACCTAGGGGAATACCAGCTATCCCTAACTGATAGAAGTTGACCATTCCCTAGAAAATGTAAACCCTTGCAACAGAAATAATTACTGCTTTCAATCCCTGTCAGCATGCACCATATTTTCAGAAAATTTGAGAAACATCTCTATGAGCATTTTAAGTGATGAGATTAACCAGTTTCTCACATGCATTTAGAAACTAACCATATTCTTGGTTGTACTGGCTTTGGCAGGGATAGATTTAATTTTCTCCATGGTAGCTAGTATGGGGCTATGTCTTGAACTTGTGCTGAAAACAGTGTTGATAATACACTGATGTGTTAGTTATTACTGAGCAGTGCTTACACAGCTTCAAGGCCTTTTCGGCTCCTCACACCGCTCACCAGTGTGTATGATGGGGTTGCACAAAAAATTGTGACGGGATACAGCTGGGGCAGCAGACCGAACAGACCAAAGGGATATCTCATATTATATGACATCATGCTCAGCATATAAAGCTGGGGGAAGAAGGGAGAAGTGGGGGACGTTCAGAGTTACAGCATTGTGTCTTCCCAAGTAAACATTATGTGTGATGGAGCCCTGCTTTCCTGGAGATGGCCGAACACCTACTCACTGATGAGTAGTGGTGAATGAATTCCTTGCTTTGCTTTGCATGGCTTTTGCTTTATCTACTAAACTGTCTTTACCTGAACCCATAACTTCTCACTTTTAATATTCCAGTTCTCTCTCCTATCCCACAGGGGGAAAGTGAACGAGTAGCTGTGTGGGGCTGTGCTGCTTAGCAGAGTTAAACCACAATGGGTGAATACAGTCACAGTAGAATTAGAGGATTTTCATAAAAAGAGACATATATCTGATAAAGTGTGTGGGACTTCAATAGAAAGATTTGAATTTTTTAACATTTGATGGGATTAGGTCAAGTAATTTTAATTACTTATGTCTTGGTTTCATCTTCACTAAGTTGGAGATAAAAATACCCACTTGAATTTAGATGAACTCATTGGGATTTTTATTAAGTACTATTACAGGCATGAGGTAATAGAGTTCAGTTATGCAATAATTTAACACCTGCTTATGGTTGTTTTTTTTTTTAAGTGTACAACTTGCAAACAGCGATGAAGATCAATACTTACCCAGAAATCTCCAAATAAACCACCATTGCTATTGAGAGATACTTCAAAAATCCCACTGATTACAGTCTCAATGAAATTGATAGAAGCCATGAAAACATACCATAAAGAGCAGAAGAAAAGGAGAGGAGACAATGAATGAACAGCATACCTGAACCGTGAAGCTAACGCATGTGGTCATTTCTGGTAATCCTTATTGATTTCTCTGTATTTTCTGCCTTTCCAGCTTAATTTTTCAGATTTCAGTTATATTTTCTCTGTGTAACACACGATTACTACACACAATTACTAAAGTGTGTTACTACTTCAAGTGACCAAGAGGTGAAACACCCGTACAGGATGTATGGAAAGACAGTAAAGAGTGGAAACCAAAAAGGAGGGAAGAAGGGAAGGAAAAGAAGGAAAGCAAGCAGGAACAAGAGAGGGCAGGAAGGCAGGAAGAGAAAGAAGGAGGGAAGGGAAAGGGACAGAAGGAAGGTGAAAATGAGGGAGAGGGAGAGGAAGGTATAGAGGAAAGAAGGGGGGAAGAAGGAGGAGGGAAAAGTGGAAGAAGTTCATGATACTGTGAAAGACAGGGAGAGACAAAAACTGAAATTATGTATTTCAATAGATATAGCTACAATTCTTGGTCTACCCTTCTCATGTATTTTATATGTTGATCATATAAAAATTACATGTTGATCTTATTGGTGCTATATACATTCATTGTTTCCTTTTCAGAACAGGTTGCATGAAGAAAGCAGATCCAATGCAGCTGATAAGATTTTTAATAAAGATGTAATTGCACCTTTCTGATTTTTAAATAAAAGTACAGGGTTCTTAATATTTCAAAATACTTTTTTGTTTATATGGCCCTCTTTGTCAAAGGTATTTTCTATTACAACATATTTAACACCTTTAAGTCTAAATGATTTACAAAAATGTAACAGTTTTTACATGATATATTTCCATAAAGAAAAAATGAGAGAGGAAAAAAAAAAAAAAAAAAAGGATTTATTTCTGGTAAGGAACATTTCCAGTCAAAATAAGACAATATGGTATTTCTTAGTGCCAAGGAAAAAAGCGTGGTGACAGTTGTCAAGGGGGAGCGGACAGGGAGAAAGAGCACCAGACAGTGTGATGCTGCAAAGTTCAATTTAATAACTGAACCAAAGCAGCAGATAAGCTGTGTCAGGAAAAACTTCACACTCCCACACATACAACCCACATACAGTTCTAGTTACTGAAGCTGTACCTAAATGAAACTTGGCACAGCGGAGCCTGGGGAAATGCAACACTTGCTCGAGCACTGTGTTGGATATCTGCACAATATTCCCCATCCCTTGCCCTTTTGGTCCCAGTCTGTTACTGGGGAGGTGTCACACAGACCGCCAATAAAATCAGTCCATGACGATATCATGAACCATCTTTTCAGCACTTTCAGGTTTTGTTCTCCTCTTCCTTGCTCACCCATATTCTGTGCCAAGGCTTATCATACTCTGTCTTTGTTTGCGTTGTATTGTCAGCCATGGCTCATTATATTCAGTCACACAGCTCCTTATTAAGGCAAGGTTGTGATGCTCCCATGACAAAGTTAAAACTCTGAAAGTTTGCAACACTACGAGAAATGTTCTAAATGTGAACAAAATAAAATATTTTTATGAACCAGCATTCACCACAGGCATTTTAAGGCTCAGGCTGGAGTAACATGCCAATGAGATGGAAAGACCCAGGTCTTGTCTATTAATAATGAATCTATCTATCTATCTATCTATCTATCTATCTATCTATCTATCTATCTATCTATCTATCTATCTATCTATCTATCTATATATTTATATAGATTGAGTAAGTGAAAACACGCATCTTTCTTTTTTCCCTGGCTCCAGTTTAGAAGAAATACTTGCAGATGATGTTTTTTCCCAGTATCTCTGTGTTATGATTCTCTAACATCTGTCACTATTGTATTGAAGGGCACCTGTACATTGGCAGAACACTGTAAAGCTTCACTTTCTGATACTGCTTCAGGGAAGAGCAGGGCTAGCCTTTACTCTAAAGTGTTCTTTTTTTTTTTTTTTTTTTTTTCCCAGTACTGAAAGCATCAAAAGAGGTATCATTCTTTGAGATTTTATTGTCTTTATTTTTGTATGACCACAAATTCTTCCCAATTTAGTCAACAGAGAAACAAGCTGTTTCTCTGCCTGCATTATACTGAAAACATTATTGCCAGACAAGATCAGAATGAGTATTCCATCACTCTCAGGTCTTCACTATTGTCACCAAAACTTAGCTATCTGTCCTACCCTTCAAAATGAGGAACACCATCTCTGAATCAGTAACTGAAGACATCTTTTTATGTTAGAAAGACAAATCACACAGTTTCATCCTGACTGACAACAAATACTCCTTAGTATATCATCCTGTGCTTAAGAGATAATCTCGTAAATGGTATGTGTTGTATATTAAAGCTTATTGAAAATAATACTAAAACTAAGTTGTAAGCTCTCAGGGTGCACCATTTTAAGAATGAGAGTCACTGATGACTGGAAAAACCAGGGCAATGACTAGAGACAAGAATCCTGGTGATGGGTTTCTACAAAGTAGGATTTCTACTGGTCATATACTGTTCTCTTTACATTCTCAATCATAGCCTAATGGCTAAGATCGACTTTTCTATTGTGTTCCACTCTTGTATCTTCCCTTCCTCTGTGTTTCCTACCAAAGCTTCCCATGTTAGTTCCAGTTCAATCATCCTGTCCAATGTTATTTCCTTGTCCCTTCCCACCAGCTATGTATTCTAGCTAGGCTACCTCCTCTTCTCTTTTATCTGAGAAGCCCACAAAAAGCCCTAGTGGGTCTTCTTTCTACCCTAAAGGACCTGTTCTCAGTCCTAAAGTATTGGAAATAGCAGACAGAAAATGCATTTCCAGGTTACGTCATGCTTTCTTGGTAGTCCTGAATTGGAACTTCAATACATACAGCATTTTCAGAGAATTTAGCCTTCAACTTCTAATTTTCTTCTACGCACACAATTTAAGTATTCTAGAGGGTTTTTGTATTTAGCCACTCATGGGCACCTTTTCATGAAAACACAGAATATTTATCCCCAGAACTGGGACATATCCTTCAATCTTGCCAAAGACATGTATAAAAGTCACATATTAGATTTTACACTAGTTTGCAAATACAAAGGCTTTGAATTTACAGCTACAAAATTCAGCTGTCTTAATTCCCGTCTTCATGTTTTCCATGAATGAGAAGAAAATCCCCTAAAAATCACTGTCTTTGAAGTGCTTTTTTAGTGTGATGTTTGCAGTTATGTATGAGCTAATACAGACTCATGCTAACTGATTTTAGGCGTCCATCAGTGCTTTTTAGGTTAAGAGTCTTCTTGCCCTGAGCTACCTCTATGGACAGTAATTTATTTATGCCTACAGTTCAGTGAGGTGAATCAGGTTTTATAAATTGATGTATTCGTCACTTGAGAGATTGGGATGTAGATCTGCTGACCTGACAGGCAAACCATCACCAGACCCACTGAAGAAAGAAGAGATTTATCAGAGTGCCCTTAATATGAAATTATATATCTGCTAGCACTCTGAAGCATAGTAAGACTTGGTTCAATGGGATACTAACACTGCTGTTGAATACTCAGGTTTCTGGAACTAGAATAAACTTGAGAAACAAATTAAAACCATAGGAATTGTTGAGTCCTGTAAGAAGATCATTCAGATGAGAGTGCTACTTTTCGTGGCAGCACTCTCTAGGAATAATACAGCATTCTGCCATACTAACCTTTTTTAACGTGGCATTTAGGCAATAAAATGGAAGTTCCTGATGACAAAGCCGCCATCAAATTGTGATTAATGCACTACAGACTATTTGCTTAACTATTTTCCTGTAGATTTCACAGCATTTTACTACCAGCAGTTGTCTTTATTTCCTATTAATTATCTTGTTGTCCATATGCTAGTTCTTGAAATGCTCTTACTTTCCTGTTCTCCTACTGTGTCTTGATGGAATGGCAGTGTAACGTGCCATGTCACAGCTGTATTAAGGAGAACTTATAAAAAGGCAGCACACTGTGCTAAGTGCTGCTTATTACTTTCAAACAAGCATCTTAAAAATATCAGAAGTGTGAAAAGTGATCTATGAAGCACAATTTCTTCTCAAAGAAGAAAAGAAAAAAGAAACTGGAAGCAAGAATCATAATAATAGTCATAATAAAAGTTTAAAGTCACAAATTAAAAAAAAGAAAGAAAGAAAGAATGTAATATTTTAAGAAATATTTTCTCTCTATCAAGAGAAACTAGTCTAAGCTTAGTTTTGTATATAAAGATCAGATTTTGTGTTTTGGTTGAAAGTAAGATCATCACAAGCCTTTTGGAACTCTCATCTGTGTTTACACTGTTTCGGTCTTTTTCACTTTTGTGTGTTGCTAGTATGGCTTTAAAGTGGGATAAATGGAGAAAATTCTAAACCTCAAAAAATATACTTCTAAGTAAGGCATAAGTAATACAGTGAGTTCCAAAATGTTTTTCATCTCTGCATCCCTGTTTTCATTATTTATTTCAATTATTCTGGTTTCTTTGGAATACTTTAAATCTTATTTTACTAGTCCAAAGGATGTTAGAGAGAGAAAGTAGCTTTAAAAAAACCAAACAATTGGAGTGTCAAAATAACAACTTTAAGAGTCAGAATTTACCTAGAAAAGTGAAGGGATCCCAGTTATTTAATTATCATTCTATGTAGACCTAAGAAGTAGAGACATATTTAAACTTTTTTCTTCAATCTATTGTATTTAAAATTAATTCCTTTGAAAGGAAAATATATAAGCAATTTGAATATAGGAAGCCATACTTTTCCATGCCCATATGCCAAAATGTACAAGATGCATAACATTTTTTCTAAGGACACCTTGCCATTTGTAAGAGAAGAACAAGAATTACTAATTTAGAAAGAGTCACAGAGTCTCAATGATCAGTGACATTTCTGAAAGGTTTTGACACAGCAGCTTCTGACTTCTGTTGTCAGTGGAGCAGGAATAAATAATGAGTTGTATATGTGTACAACTATGTAATTTTTAAAGAATGTGTATAACTTTTTACAGTACACGATCTTTTCAATACTGAATATTCCAAATCTGTGATTAGAATCCACAAGGTAAAAAGCATAAACCAGAACAATTACAGTTTTCTGTAGTTTGGTTCCAATCCTCTGTCCCCTTGAAAAGTGCATTTAATGGATTAGTATGTCCATTTTAGTCAAAGGTATATGAGGATGGAGTCATTTTATTTTCCAATGAAATTACACTGATTTTTTTTCCCTCAGCATGTCCCAAGATAATTTCTTGCACACACTTAATTTACATTAAACTTGAATCAAAAATCTCAAAAATGTAAACAGTTTTTACAACACCAATTCCCTTTTAAAAGTGCATGCAACGTGCACTAAAACCAATGTTCTCATTACACTACAGTAGATGCAGCATTTCCAGTTGAGTAAGCAATAAATTGTTCCAAGTTAAAAACCAAATAAATACTGCTAGGGATGGAAATGTCATATTTTAAGTGTCCTGTTTTTTTCTTAAAGTATTTTCCTCAAAATTATTACTTTTTTTTTTCTCCAAGTGTTAAAAACATTATATTTTGCATTTTTAGACAAGTAAGTGTGCAGCAAATGTCACTTTCCAGTGTGTGACATAGTCTCTTCCGTAGTCATTTGAGTACTGTAATCTATCACAAATATCCTCTGGTGGCTGGACAAATGTTTAAATAGGGCTCTTGAAGAAGCAACAATAAAACACAAAATAAAACAAATGAAAAAAAGTTCTGTTGTTGTCTGGAGTCACTCTTGTTTTCTATGAACACTATCTATCCTAAGAAAAAACGTTTTATAGATCATCCATTAAGTGTAGGATGCCATAAAGTCTGAACACAGCCTTCACAGATCTTCTTGCAGATTTATATTTGCTATTCACAGTGCAAGTAGGACATTTTGTACAATAATATATTTTGGAAATGTATGCCTGACAGAGCATAAGAAACAGAAAAATTGCAGAATGCTTTAACATTTCAGTGTGTTACTACTAACTTGTTGCTAACATGTTACCAATAGCCTGTTGCTAGTAAAAGTCAATTAAATGTTAGCTCTGGCAATCCCATCTGCTGCACATTGCTTAAAAAAATAAAGTTAATAAAATATAAAATATCTGAATTTTTCTTCATATTGTCCCTGGATACACAGCTCATATCTAAGACCACTGAAAATGTACAAGAGATACATTTAATAGCCTCATAGAATGATTTTCGTTCAAAGTGACCTCCGGAGGTCATCTAGTCAAACTTCCTGCTCAGCACATGTCTAACTAGTTCAGGTTACTCGGCAACATTTTCAGTCAAGTCTCGAATACTTCCAAGGACAGATCTCAAAACCTCTATTGGTTGATGCTTTTCTAGTATTTGAATACCCCCATGGTTTTTAAAAGAAAAAAAAACAAAAAAAAAGAAATAAGAAAAAAAGAAATAAGAAATAAGAAAAAAAAAGAAAAGAGAAAAAAGAAAAAAGAAAACAAGAAAAAAGAAAAAATCCTGATATCCAGTCGGGATTTCCTGTGTTCCAATTTGTGTCTGTTGTCTATCACGCTCCACCCCCAACAACAGGCTGGCACCATCTTCTCTGTATCCTCCAATCAGTTAGATGTAGAGAGCAATAAGGTCTCCCTTAGTCCTTTCTTACCTAGATTCAAAAGGTCCAGCTCCCACAGACTTTCCTCATATGCCATGTGCCCCAGCATTCAGCCACCTTGCTGACCTCCACTGGACTCAGTCCAGTATATCCATGTCTCTCTTGTACTGAGGAACCCAAAAGTAGACACAGCACTTCATATGTGGTCCCATGGGTACCAAACAGGGAAGCATCACCTTCTTCCACTTGCTCACTCTCACTATTACATCCCAGGATGTTGGCTTTCTCTTCTGCCAGGGTACATTGCTGGCTTACATTCAACTTGGTGTCCATCTGAACCCTCAGGTCCTTTTCTGCAGAGCTACTTCTTAGTCCTTTGCTCCCCAGCCTGTACTGATGCATGGGGTTATTTGTCCCCAGGTTGCAGAACCTTGCATTTCCCTTTGTTGAACTTTGTGACTTCCTGTCAACCCATTTCTCCAGCCAACCCTCTAAATAGCAGCCCTGTCCTCAAACATATTGATCATCTCCCCCTGTCAATTTGGTGATATCTGCAAACTTGATATGAAAGAACTACATCCTATCATCTAGATCAGTAATAAAGTTGTTAAACAGTATTGGACCCAGAAGTGATCCCTGAGGAATATCACAACTTACTGATCACCAGCTGGACTCTTCATTACACATCACAAATCCTTGAGCCTGTTTGTCCAGTCAGCTTTCCACCCATCTTATTGACTATTTATCCATATGTCCCCAAGGTGGTGATAAGGAGGTCAAAGTGGCCAAAACAAAGTATGATATGGAGTTAACAAAGCTGTTATCTGGTAAGTATCTATTGACCAGTATCTGGTCAGCTATTTTAAATAGTAGAAAGCCAACTGATGGCTCTGTTTGTAAATAATTTTAAACAGCATATGATAAAGAACTGTTAAATTACAGTACTAGAGAGTTTGCTTGCCTCACGCATTATCTGACCTTAGTTAAAGCCATATTAACACTGAAATAAACCACTGATGTCTGAACGTACAACCACAACTCATTAATGACTGTCATCACCGTCTATCAATATCTCAATCATATTTTTCTAAATTTCATATGGAGTATTTTTAGAACATTTCAATATGCTACAGGATGAGCTGTTGTAAATGGAACTGGATAGGAAAGGTTTTATGTATCACTCTTTCCTCACTCCACCCCACCAAGTTTTAACTGTGAAATTCTGTGGCTTAGATAATAAACATAACTAATAACATGATCACTGAAGCTCTTCACCATAAAAGATCATTAAAAAATTTGCATAAGGCACACACTTCACATAAATGAAATGGTTGCTCCATCTGCAGAATAATCAGAATTCTCAGTAAGTTAAAGGGTCTATATAGAGTCAGTACATGTCACTGAGATTACTTACGTGCTTATAATTAAGTTTGAATAATGTTTTGCTGCGCTGGGACTAATGACCCTTGCAGTCTGAAGCACAGAACTGCATCTATGAGAGACTAAACACCTTCTACCACTTCATTCAAAGGCACCTGCAAACATTCTGCATCTCCCAGGCTTGGAATTGTAACATGTGTTAAGAGTCCTTTATATTGCTAACATTTTGACTGGGTTACAGACACATCAATCACTTAATTCATATAGGTTCTTCTGGTCATGGAAATTTTACTTATGGCCATCCTCCTACTCAGTGTGTCAAAGTAAGCTGAAGATTTTCCAAGTTTATGTTTAGCAATTCTTTCTGGAATATGGTGAAATAAAAATGTGGGGAAAGCTCTATCATCTCATAGTCAAACTGCAGTTTCGAGATGCAAAACGATCACTGAGCTTTAACTGAAGTTTCCAGAGAGGTAGAGCACTGACAGATTAAACAGTTGTATCTATGAGACGTTTAAATTTTCCATTTGAAACAATCAGTCTTCAGTCTAATGGCATGACATTGAGATGAAGAAACTGGTAACATCACTTGGAGTATCACACTCTAAATTTCTAAGCATTATCTATATGTTATAACACAAGCAGAAACATGTTCTTTACTGGGAGAGAGAAAGTAAACTACAGTTGTATTCAAAATCTTTACCAAGTATGAATAATTCTTTTAAAAATTTCCTATGCTTTAAAACCAAACTGCAATTAGCTTTTTAAGGAAATGTATGACACACTTTTCCTCTCTCAGTATTTACTAATGTAGAAAAGTAGTTGTTATGAGAAAGGCTAATGGTACATCAAGGCCAGAGAGTTCATTAAACTAGCGTGGTCTATTACAAACTTTCAGCAATAAACATATAATGGTTAAAAATAAAGTATATCATAAAAAGTCACATATTCTAAAAGGAATTGCATCCCAACAAGGTTGCCATCACAATTTTGAATTAGACTTTATTCCGTTTTATGAAGAGACAGATAAGACCATACACTATGACTCTAATTTCTGACAAGTATGACAAGCTGATAAATTGCCGACTTCAGAGGTTAGTTTCCATGATAACTACAAAAATAAAGAACTGTCACTAAAAATGCATGTTAGAAGAATACATTTGCTTTGGCTTATTGATATTTTCCATTTTGATGCTTTTGTTTTTTTAAAAAGACATCACATATGAATTTCACTGTACCATAATATGACTGAAAATGAATTAGGAATTTAAAGTTTTCAGACATATGGCTTTGCAGATTGAAAGTTTACAAAAATTGACAAGCTAGTAAAAACCCAGATTGTAATTAAGAAGTACAGAAGTCTTAAATCAAGAGAGACAAGGATATTTGTGCTGCCATTTAAATTAGCAGATTCATTAAAAACAAAAACAAACAAAAAAAAAAAACCAGAAAAAAAAAACAAAACCACAAAACCCCAAACTAAACAAAGACAAAAAAAACCCACACTATAAACAGCGGCAGGGAAATTTCATACCTCAGAAATAAAACAACCCACATTAAATCTGATATACCTAAAAAACAAACCAATAAGACTTTGCAATTTTGATCTTATTTTTAACTTCTTGCTTCTAATGCTTCAATTTAAAATGTTGCTATGCAAGTTCCCTTTATAAAAAGTACAGGGAATGCAAACATAGAAAATCCCAACTTTCATCGTTCACTAACGTTTTATGAAGTCTACCTTCCTCTCTTCCCCTATCAACCTCACAAATTCCTATTTGGCATGTGTATTTTCTAAAGATTTTTCAAGTGTTCTCTGGTTTTCCTTCACTCTTTTCTTATCTTCATTTCCTCACTGTCTTCCCTCCTCCCTCCACACATTTTCTTTTCCTCACTTAGATTTTATATTTTGAAAGAACAATTTGGTATTTGACACTGAAGGCTGAATTTCTTGATAAATACCAGGGATATTATACCTCTGTCATAATTGTACAGTTAATGAATTTTACTTCCATTAGGAACTTTCTCGATGCTCAGCAATGACTCTGCATTTTGAAAAACGTTTGTCACATTTGAATTAAGTCTGGACATACCTGTTTCAACTATGTAAATAAAAATTTCTATTCATGGCTTCCACAGATCTCATGGTTAAGGGAAACTGAAGTTATCTAACGTGACAGAAAACATGTGTTGGAAAAAACATATCTCCTTAAGTCAACAGGATTCTTAAATTCACTGGTCTGCTCTTTATCAGTTATTTCTTCTTCAATATAAAGACATTTCCAAGTCCAAATGTCTTGTCTTCATAACACATTATGTGAAAGATCAAAGCAAGCTGATTTTTATATATATATTATTTTAAATGAAAAACAGTGCAATTTAGAACTTGTAAAATATCAAGTCTGACACTAGGCAAGAAAATTGCTTTTGAAAAAAAGAAGATTAAAACATTTATGGAGATTCAATGAAGTGAACCATTTCCTTGAAAATATATTGATTTTCATTACAATCTGATAGTGAAGACAACTGAATGACTTTCTAATTAAAACTACTTGATGGAGAAAAGCTGTAAAACATTTGCCAAGTTCAATGTAGTCAGGGAGTTATCCTGAGGTTCCAGCACTTTAAATGAATACTGAGTACCTCAACTAAGGGCTACACAGAATATTTATTGATTGGCATATACAAAAAAACAAGACTAATTTTGTGGCATATACAAAAAAACAAGACTAATTTTGGTTTTTTGTTTGGTTTTTCTTAGGAATCAATATTTAATTTCATCTATGCAATTAAATAAGAAGCAAAATTATACCATATCTCAAAATTCTGTCATGTCTCAAAATTATTACACATTCTATAGTATATGCCATGTCTATAAATCTTTTTTTGCAAGTTTATTTGAAAAACTTTGTCTTGTTCCCTATTCCCACAACCAGGGTAGAATTATTGTTTCTTTTAGGTTTCTTATCTCAAAAAACTTTATGGTGCAGCACTATTATTTCTGATCAGGCCTAGCTGTATTTCTCTGTAGCATTATGGTTAGTAGAATAAAAAATATTATTTTTGGTTTTGATAATTCTTGGCTACGGTATTTAAGAGATATACAATGGGGTCAAAAATAATTTCTTGTGCTTAATGCAGAGTAGATATTTTTGCAGATGCAAAGAACAAGATGAAAGGCATATAATTCCAGTCATTACCCTCACTTTTTCCTTACTTTGGGGACACGTGTATCTACTCCCTTTAGCATTTAGCTTTGTTATTTGTAGTCTGTTAAAAAATGTTATCATGATTAGCATTATAGAACTTTCTATTCAGATAGTCAGCTATAATTCCCTATTCACTGAACTGATATATTATTAAAATACTCTGGCACTATAGTGCTAAATATCCAGGAACAAACTCAGTTATTTCAAAAGATTTGAAAAAGTGGAGAAGGAAAACTCTTCAAAAGCCATTAGAGTTCTCTCAAATACTGTCAAAGCTTCCCCCTCCCCCGCAAGTTTTCTCCCGATAAGTGTTTTTCATATATCAGAGAGATTAATTTTCTAACAATTCAACTTTTTATATGATAAATAATTTAAGTAAATATTTAAGACAATAAGCTATGGAAAATTCAGTTCACCTGTTTTAGGTTTCATGTTTTCATGGAGAAAAATTATTTTTCTTTAGACAGCAGAAGCACACAAACTTTGAAAGCTGCATTCGCTAATCCTTTATTCGACCTTCATATCAGAAACTTCCTAAGTTATTTATTTTCTAGAGCTTTCAAAGCATGATAAATTTTTACACGCAAATGACCACACAATATGCCAGATTTATGGGAGTACTATTGTTTCCTATTCACGACAAATGAGCTTTTCTAAAGACACCTTGGAAGAGGATTCGCAGAGCCAGAATTTGAGATACATCACTTGCAGGTCGTAAAGAAAGCACCCTGAAAAGCTTTAAAGAAAGGGCCTTGAAGTTCTCTTGAAAGCATGAGGACTTTTTAAAAACAAGGACTTCCCCATCCTTTTTTTAAAGAAGGCTTCCCCTCAAATCCTCTGCGTAAGACAGGAGGAGTTCGTCAACAAACTCCCCCTTGCCCTACTTTATGTTTGCTCTCATCACAGTTCATACTAATTCCCTGGAGTATGAAGGAAAAAGTAATGTTTTCCATTGCCTCAGAGACTACACATCCGCTCTTTGCTCTGCTCATCACTTTCCTACCTTTTCTTCACATTACGAGTCTCTGTTTGCTGTTCCTCTATCCCACCCTCCAGGGTACCTTCCCTGCACTGCAGAAGTTTTTCCTGGTTATGCATGCATGTAGAAGAAATAATCACTTTTCTCTTATGTGGATTCTCTCAGATCGAGAGTGTTGTAGTCAAGACAGGCCATAGGCACCCCTCCCCCACTCACAACTGGTCATCCACACCTTTTAACACAAAACAGTAAAAAAACAGATGTGAGACGCCTCACATCCAAATGCAATAACACAATACCTATTAAAATATCATGCATTATGAAGCTTAAATTTTAGGATTATGTTTTCACTGTGTTGGAAGTTTAATCATGTACAGAAAAAATCTTGTAATTGCAAACATAATAGATGTGATTATTTGTCTGTCTTGCAAAGAGAAAGTGTGACTATCATGCATGCTTGTACATGTAGTTACACCAAGACCTTGCTTATTAATTACAATTTACTTCTTTTTTGATCTACCATCTTTTGTTGGTGGTTGGCCCATTACACATAATTCAGATTTTAGACCTCAGCATTAAAAACAAAAATAGGTCATATAATATACCTAATTAAATCTTAGAAACAGGCACAGATCTTTGTGCACTTTGTGATGCATCAGACGTATCAATCGCAAGTCTTCAAATGTACTATAATGAGTAATTTCATTCACCTCAAAAACTATTTCACTACATTGTTTTAAAGAATCATGAGATTTTTTTTTTTTAAATCAAGGTTTTCCTTTATTAGGTGGGATTTTTCATTGTTCACTATATTGTTTTTCACTCAAAAAAGTGAAAATATCAAAGTAATACATAAATCTAAAAAATGTATCTATAAAACGGTTGATTTTTTTCAACCCATACCTGTTTAATTCTAATTCAATCTCAGCAGATGATTTCTGCTCTGACAGCTTATTTCCCTCCACTGACAGACGAAGGTTAAACTGACTAGTTTGGACCTGGAAAACTACAGTTTAGATGTCTAAATGCAGAGAAAATTAAAACCAGCCATAGAAATAGCTCTGTAAGTGTAAAATGGTTATAACTACCTGAGCTATAGTGGTAAGAAAAATACAGTTAAACTTGTGAATTACAAAATGGTATTAGTTACAGAAAAGGATAAATAAATAAAGGACATAACTGCTGGACAAGCAAAGCAGATTCATTGAAACATGGTCTATTACTTCAGCAATAATTTCAGTATGGATCTTAAGGGACCGTTATTTCTCAGAAATTATATGTAATCTGCTCTTTACACAAGTTTAATTTAATGAGCCAGATGTCTTTAATTTTGTCAAACTACGAAGAATCAAATGGCTACCGATATGATTTAGTTTCTGAATAAGTAGCATATTTTTGCTTCACTGATTCTGATTAATTTTTAATATTAATGCCATACCTGTTCTGTAAGATGTAACTGGAAAAAAATAAAATATTGACAGATAAAATTCTTTATGTCTTCAACTTTCTGTCTTAATCTACTTCATCAATGAATAAAAGGAGCGATAATTCTTGACAAAACAAAACAAAACCAAACCACAAAACTAAAACTTCCCTTGATATTGTTCCCATGAAGAACAATGACAATTACAAAGTTTCCCTAAAGCTAAACAAAAAGGAACAGTGATTAAAAAGCAATCTAAGGACTTACAGATACTTTTTACTATTATCACCTGTATGTGAACATGCATCTAATTAAGGCATACACTGTTCTGATTCAGCAGACAGTGCATTCATCATAGCAGGGCAATTCTCCTAACTTCACTGAAGTTAAGAGGAATCACCACTCCTACGGTTTCAAAAGGGCAGCTTACGAAATAAAGTTCCATACAAATACAGAACGATTTCAAGCCAAAAACTAACAAGATGTTTTTACTTACAGAAAATACAGATGATTCACAAAATCATAAGTAAGATGTTGTAAAACTACCTTACCATGGTGTAGTTGTGAGCCACCTTCATAAGCTCTGTGCATCCTTGAGCATCCGCAAATGCTCGTATTCCCAAACAGTTGGATGGGTGCAAAAGCTTCATTAGAAAATGGCAGCAAACCTCTACGACTTGTGGGAGCTGGAGGAGGCAGGCAGCTGCTAGAAGATTTTCAATGGTGTCTTCTTTCAATTCCAGGCAGCCTAAAAAAAGGATTGATAACACAAACTTATTTACTTGGTATTTAGAAAACATGCAGTATCAAAAGATTTTTTATAAATAATCGTAGCTCTACATAAATAACTTACAGAAAAAGTGAAGAGAAGGAGGATTAGTCTCTCTGACTGGACAGTGACCTGAACATTACAGTATTAGAAACATTTCTTTTTAAACTACTATTAATTCAACTATATAGGGATAGAAAGAGAGACTGTGAAGTGTGGAAAGGAAGAGAAGACTTAGGAATACTGGTTTTGTTTCTATAACGAGACTAAAAGCTGAGTAAGTATCTGGATAGCAGCTGAGCTGTGATTTGTAGGTTTGTCTTTTTTTTTGTGCATTGAAATTGTGGATAAAACTTACATTAGCTTCAGTGGTACAGAGCAAAACTCACAGCCATTTACCTCCCTGCAAAGAATGAAATAAATGCCTAACACAGTATGACTAAAACCATAAAGATATCTTCAAAATAGGGCTTAAAATATTGGAACTTCATGTCGGTTATTTGTAATGTGATTTTGGGATTAATGTTATCTGAGTAACATATGGCAGGCCTCAGCATATAGTTCTTTTAAAAGACTTTATATTATCTAAAAGAACATATATGGATGCATAATATTTATCTTCCACTAATTAATACTTACACGGCACTTAATTTTGTAATTTCACAAGTCATTATCTTTATCTTGCAGACTGATACACTTTTTAATAAATAAAAGGTAAAATAGAATAAAATAAACTTTAAAAATAATTTATTTTAGTGAGGAATAGGTGTCATTCTTGTCATCATGCACCTACCCAACCATCATTTTTAAATGATTTTTTTTACATTAGTATCTCTTAGAAATCTGTTACATAGTTAACTTAAGGAACTATAAATTAGAGATCACAAGGATGTCTTGGAGAACTGGAAAAAACAGGAAATTAAAATGTCCAAAAGCAGTATAAATGGTAAGAAACTAGCACTTCTGATTTTATTTTGATGTGCTTGGAAAAATCATTTCAAACTATAAGAAGATTAAGTGTATATTGATCTTTCTGTTCAAAGTAATACAGTTCAACAGTTAGTTTGAAGGGTTCGGAAATCCTCAACTTGCACAACAGAATAAAATTGAAAAGAAAAGCTGCTTTATATTGCAATACCAAACCCAAAATACAATAACCATAACACTGAAGATCTGACCTTTTCTCCTTCTTTCACTATATCTGGAGCTTTTAATGTAAGATGGAAACTGAGAAGTTATACTTTACTACATTTAGTTATAACACATCCTTTTGAAAAGGTTAGAGCATCAGATCAAGTACATAGCATAATTTCAGTGGTTTTCCTCTGCTTATTTTTACGCTTCTATTAATGTCACATGAGTTTATCTTTATCTTATCTGACTTTTTCTCATCATTTCTGTCCAGCATGCGTTTATGCAATGTGGTCAGAAGGCACACTCAGCAGCTGATTCTTGGCTGACCCATATATTTATCAATGACACTCACACATTTGCTGCATGCTTGCAGGTAATGGCTGGCTCAACACACTATTGTTATCTAAAATATAGTTCCACTGTGTCATGTGGGAGATATCAAAAGATACTTGTTTTCAGCTTAAAACTGATCGTCCCAGTACCAGAAGGAAGAAAAATAAAAATGTGCAAAACAGCTGCGAAAAATAGATGGACCAAGAAACGTGCTGGTGGAAACAAAATTAGAAAAACGGAGTCTTTAAACTCCTTTTCTTAGATGCTATTTATATGCTTATATGCTATTTTACGAGCCTAAAGTAGTCTCTGGCTCTACAAAGCTGATCCAGATAACATTTGCAGAATGACATAAGGACTGAAAGAGTCATCACCCTTTACAAAGAAGTGTCACAGTTCGGCTTTTTAGCACTAACTGTAGCCTTAGGAGAAGAACCCAAAGGAAACAGTTGAAGCCACATCGATCTATTTTCAAATTGAAGATATTTTCTGTTAACTTTAAGGAAAACTAGTACTAGTAGGGTGCTAGTTGGGAACTAGTAGGATTAAAGTAAGTTTAAGTCAATAAAAATTACTATCTGTTTTATAAATTATATATTTCTTTATGTAATCACCATGACCATTTGGAAGGAGATCCTTCACATTTTTATGGAAGAGTGTGTATGACTTTCTGACTTACATATTAATCAGGGGAGTAAGCATACAATGGCTTCTGGAATATCTGGGGATATGAATATATTACAGCCTGACTTATTTTTAACTAAATTCAGAAACACCAATTTATTACTCAATATACCTAAGATGAGAAATTGAAAACTACATTCAGATGGAGTTAAAGAAGAGTTTACTGTGCTTATTTCTTTCAATACCGTCTTATCCTGCCTTTTTAGTTTTGTTTTGTTTTTTTTTTTTTTTTTTAATGCAACATCACCATGAGAAGTAAGATAGGCCTCTCCAGGATCCTGTTTTCACAAAGCATTAGTTTCAATGGGATGTAAGTATCTAATCTATCTAAATGCTTTCAAAGTCTTATGTATCTTCAGTTTTAAATATCAAGACCCCTTCAAAAATTTAGTCACAAGGGCTATATTCATTTTTTCAGAAGGGTGCTATGACAGTTCTATGCAAATTCCTCTGAGATATCAAGTGTTTATCATAGTCAGAGTTTGAAAAAAAAAAACTTTTAAGATGCTCAGTATATACAATGTCAACTCTTCAGACAATTTCATACTGACAATTAGAAAATCCAAGCATCCATTTTAAAATGATTAATAGGATATTCAAGAGGGCATTAATATTACTGCTTCTTCAACTCACCTCCCCCTCACATTTTTATGTAATAAGGAGCTTGCACAAGTACTTCAGTCTGAGCAAAACAAATTAACCAAAGCTTAAAATCTCATTCTGTGTTACATGAATTAGGATGAAAAAAATATATGAGAAAAAACAATCAAAAGAACTTTAATGGATTCTAATTGTTATTCTAAATTATAATTCTATGTGTGACAAATTTTATGTGCTTTGCTTATGCAGAAATTAAAATGCCTGTCCTTAGGATGCATCTTTATAATGAATACATAAATTTTATTGCCTCATTACAAAATGTGAAGCAGAGATAATATAAAAAAAATCCCAGATATCTTTATTCTTTTGCTGAATCTATTTTCAAGTTAAGGGACACTTTTGGGATTTTTTTTTTTAATCTTATCTTTTGCTTTTATTTTACTTCTACTCATTAGGTTACACTGTTACAACCAATTTTGTGTATAGGGAATCGCTGCATCTTTGCATGATGTTAATTAGGTCAGTGTGTGTTACAGGAATCAGCCTCCCAAAAGGTGTCAATACAAATATGGTGGGACCGCTCAGTTGGTACTGCTCACTTGCTCTGTGCATAAGCAACAAGTTTTAACCCAGATTCATAACACATGATAATATCATTTTACCTCATGTGCACAGTAAATATTTTCTCTCTTCTAGTTATGCATTTGTCCATTCACAGCAAGACTCTTCAACATTCGTAAGACAGCTGTAAGGGTGTACCAGTGAAGTTATAGGAAGTGTCAAGAAATTAGAAACACAGGCTAGAACAAATTCCTTTTAATCAGGTATTTATCTTTTTAACCTTTCTATTTCATGTGTCTTGATCAGTTGTGTAGGAGTTTTGAAGAGTTTCTGAATGGAATTATTTTTCATAGGCTAATCGGTTGTAGGAATGTAGCTTCTCTATCAAGTCTCCATTTTTTAAAATAAAGGCAGTAAATGTTATCAAGATAATATTTATTCAGATTTGCATAGTAGACGAATTGTTTACAATTATGGTTACAAGAAGAAATTGCTTTTTTGAAAGAGCGTCAAATTCCACTGAAGACTAGAAGAAGCTTAAAAGAAAGGCGTTATGCTTCGTACTACTGTAACAATTTTTTTTGACTTAGCTTACCAGTAATCTTACCAAAACTTAGGTATCTGCCAGGTAGCCATCTGAGCTAATCATCTGAGATCTCCTTTTACAGTCAATGGAGAGAAATATGAGGTGTTAGAGCAGTTTTCATCTGCCCCATTTTAGTCATCTACGTTGGAATGAGATGAATCACTCCCTAAGAGTGGCTATTTCTTGCTTTTAACTATAAAAGGAGCGCCTTCATTTGACTTACTGAGACACTGTTGATATTCACATTTGCTGATATGAACTCAGTTCATCTGCTCCCAAACATACAGTACTGGAATCATCAGAATCATCAAGTATCAGGTGATGAAGTGTCTGGAAATGCTTTACACCCTTTAAACACTCTTTAGGTCCAATTCTGATGATCATTCTCTCCGTTACTGTCAACTCACAGTAATGACATAATGTGTAGTCATCACCTCTTATGTCCATCCACGAATAGCAGTTAATGAAGAAAGAAATGAAAGTATTTTCCCTGTAACAGAACATCTTTTAGTCTCCAGATGATTTCTGAAGTGAATGTTATGGTTTTGATTTTGACCCATGCCTTAAACAATAAATTGTACATTGTGTCATCTCCCACACTCTTCATAAAGGTGAAGTTGTTTTCAGAGAAGAAAACATGTCAGGTGGTATATTCACTCTGCACAGGTTTCTCCTGATCAAAATCTTCTTTATTTTCTATTAATTATGTGCTGCAGACCATGGTCATCAGCTGCAAGTGAGGACGAGAGGCATTCTATGGCTGATTGCTTTCATTTCCTTACAGTTTGGCATTTAGCATCAGTGAAAATCCAGAAAGGCATCTCATTTTTTTTTTTTTTTTCTGTAGATATTAAAATAAAAAAATAAATACTACCCCAAAAGGCAGTAGTTTCCTACACAAACAGTGCTATTTAAATTGGGGAAAAAACTTAGGATCTGCCCATTCGCTGTTATCAGACTATTTGTCTTACATACTAGCAGCCAAAACCTAAACCAAATACAAACTAACTCCAAAATTATGTATGACCCAAAGATGTATTTACTTGAGGGTGCTGATGAATCACCTGAGATTTAGGCAGCCATTTTGATATCAACCACCATAAATAAAAGACAAGTTAAACATATGACTTAACTAGGAAAATTATTTTTTCCCCAGTGGAAAAAAAAAAATTCCTTACAGAAAATTTTTCCTGTCCTGAACAAATTTTCCTAACAGAAATTTATCCTGAATAATTTTCCAAACAGAAAATTTTTCCTGTCCTGTCCTCAACTCTACAGTAAACTGAGTCATCTGACTGGAACAGATTTGTTTTCTGTTCATACAACAGCTCTTTTTAATCCCTGTGGATAAAATTCATCTCTTGAAAAGGAAAACTTATTTTAACTCCTCTTCACCCAGGGGACTTAAAATGTTTTTTTAAAAGTAATTTATTTTACATTTCTATGAAATAATCTCAAAAACCCCACCCCATATTTAAAGTTCAAATCAGGAAAGCATTCACTTGATTGAGATATATAACTTTTGACTATGATTAGATGTTCTATTACATTGACACTTATGGTGCTAGTTTTTGAATTTTTCATTACCAAACATGATGTGAAATTTGTAATTTCAAATAACAATTTTTATAATAAATTTATATGTAAGTATTATTATATATAATAAATTATTTCATAAATGACTCTGCAGTCATAAAAATATGTAGTTTGCCAAAAATGAAAATGCCTGCATCACATTAATATGAGAATTCTTGTAAATTAAATAGCTTCACACTTTTAAAAAACTATACGATTGTTTACACCTAATATTGCTACATCTTTGTTTGAGCAAGTGGACTAAACTGGCCTAATCATATGGTCATTTGTGAGTACTGCCAAAGCTCACTGTATTTCAGTGGTGCAGAAAATACAACATTGCAGAGTGATAAGGAAATCCTATTAACAAATTAAAATTCCCCCCAAGCAGGAACCTTCTTGCAAATGTCTGGTTAAAAATCAGAAAAGTATACTAGCCGAAATATGCCATGATGTGGTACCTTTTAATCTCCTGGTCTGAAAACAAACAAACAAACAAAAAAACCAACAAAAAAACCCCACTTCTGTAGTATAACTGAAATGGCATTTTTTTAAAGAAAATTTGCCTGCTGACTTACAAATATCAGCCTTTTAGGGAGAGACATTAAGATGCTACTTTTTCCTTATGAAGCAACTGACTTTCATACACCTCAGCCCACCTTAGATACTTGAACTAAGTCACCTATAAGATATACATACAAATAACAGGAGTAAAGACAATAAAAACTTTTAGCTGAGAGTCTAATCTTCATAAAACCTTTTTATAAACTGTAAAGAAAGATATTTTAGTGCTCTGAAACATGCCTGAAGATATGTTTTTCCATTGGCTACAGAAAAATTGTTAAAATATGAATTTCATTGTCAGGATTATTTGCTAAAGATTACTAGTTTGTACTTGAATAGTGATCAATCTGTTAATGATTACATCACCAATAACTCAACTATTATACAGTCATTATATTTGGAAATGTTAAGCTTAGTTTTATATATAAATAGGGGAATACAAACTCACAGGTTAAAACAAACAAAGAAAAAAATCCCAAAATAAAGGTTACGTCAAAAATACACAAATATAAACAAGGTTTACTAACTAAATTTCCAACAGCACAAATCTTCCACTCATACACCAAATAGAGCGTAAGACAACAAGAATTACTCCTAAAAGCTCATTTCAGATACAAGGCCTTAGTTTCCCTTAATTCAATGGACTTCAATACTTAGGTGTGCTTCCAGACTGCAGTTCCCGCTCATCATGCTGCACACACTGAAAACCACTCCAGGAATTTACTTTTGTAAACAAAAGCAAACTTCATACTGAGGAGGAGGGGGAAATCTTATTCCAAAAGACTTGTACTAAATATTAGGTACATTTCAGGGAGATTTTATTCCAATGGTCGCTTTCTATCAATGGTATGAAGGGGAGTATACCACCTTTGGCTTCCAGCGCACTGCCCAGGCTTACAGAACTATCCCAAATGGCCTGCCTCACACAGGTCCTTTTGCTACAATCAAAACCACACACTACACACTCTCAGTATATATCTCTCAGCTAGATATACCCTTTACATTACACTGAACACAGTCAAGCCCTGACCTCTGGGGTGGGGGTTGGGGGGGGTGGAGAAAGAAAAAAAAAAAAGAAAGAATGTTCGAAGGACAAAGGAGCTCAGCTTTCAGGTTTGAAGGATCAGTAATTTATTCTCCAAATGTCTGAAGTTAGCTCAGAAGCAGGAACACTCACCTCTGCCAGAATAAGCTTCTCAGCTTCTCAGGTGATGATTTGGCAGCTTGTGCTATGGTAGCACAGAGCAGTTCAAACCCACACTCAAAGAACAAAAGGTTACAGAGATGGAGGCATCAATTGCCAACAAAAGATTTTTGCTTATGAGTCCACCTTACAGCCTAATGAAACGTGCTTTGCTCTGGGCTGGATTCCACTGCTGGGCGAAGTGAATACTACAGTCGCACCCTGTTCTGTGAAGTGACTACTACAGTCGCACCCTGTTCTGTGAGTACATTTCAGCACAGTCACTGTGTGACGGGCACAGAACAGAAAGGGAATGGAGGTACGTTTTATAATGCAGGGACAGCAGCAGAGAAATGTATGAAAGGCGAGGACCTCTTTCACAAACTGCCATTGTGATTTTCCTGAATTTTGTGCTTTCTTTTGGAACTGTGGGTACACGGCTAGGCAGCTGAGCCCAGCAGAGTGCATACGGGCACATCTCCACTGCAGGAACTCCAGAAAGAAGCACATTAAAGAGGCAGCCCACGCTACAGCAGCCTCTCTGATTACTGATGCTGTTTAGGCATCAGTAGGAATAGCCTGAAACACTGTAAACAGGTTACAATCACCTAAGAGCCAGGGACTGTTTGTGCAGATGCTTTTAGCAATATACATACAGCCTTACATTATATCAATTAAGTTAAGCTTTTTTGGGACTTCCCTCTTGCACTGAGGTTAACTGGAATGAAACAGCCTCAGTTATACACTAAACTCTGTCGTCCTCCAAACCACGGTAGTCACATTCAAACTGCACGTTAAAGAATGATACTGTGGCTGCGATAACCGCTGGACAGTATGAACACTATAAATTGGCTAAGAATCGTTCTCACTGTTTATTCATATACACAAGTGAGTTTCAGAAAGGGGAAAAAACAAAACAAAACAAAACACCAAAACCACAAACAAACAAAAAAACCCACCCAACCCCCTCCAAAAAAATCCCAAAGCCAAACGCAAAAAACAAACCTCCCTGGCATATTTAATTAATAATGCTTTTGTTCTGAAGGAACCTAAGGGTCCTTGTGCTTAAACGCAGTTTCTTTCTTGCTACATCCCTGCTGTCTGCCATGTGTGTGCTATTAGATATAACACTGACAGAGAAGACACTTGACAGTACTTTAATTAAAGCATCTTCGAAATAAAATCTAATTAAAAGCTATACAGTAGGGCCTGAACCTCTTCCATGCATGTATGATCCACACTATTTTTTTTTTTAGATGTGCATAAATAAGTTGAGGAATTTTTGTTTTCTATTAGTTAGCTGATTTTTGCTTTTTCAGTTTCATTAACAGTATGAAAGCACCAACCTATTCTTCTGATCACTGTTGGGAACGCGTACTAATTAGATAGCCTGATTCAGTATGAGGAAATCTGTAGCAACTTCACAGCTCTGTTGTAACTTCAAAGGAAGGCTCCCAGAGTCATCAATGGCAGCAAAATACCAGAAGCTCGGTCTCTAGTTCCAGTCCTATCTAAAACATTTAAGCATAATTGCAAATAATGAAAACTCAAGTTTTAAGATCAAGAAAGAAGCATTACCTAAGAAAATGATGTAAAGAAACATTCTTCTGTATTTCTCCTTACCTCGAACTCTAAAAAGATCAAAGAATACATATCCATGTATCCCAGGGCGCTAGGATCTCAGTCTTAGATTTTCTGCTATTAATCATCTTGCCGCTTGAAAAATGACACATACTTTCCGCATAGCCATTGCACCTAAGTTTTGGCTTCAGAGTTCCTCAGCTGGCCCACATGAAACATTTAACAGACACACAGAAGAGGAAGCTTTGTTTCCTCTCAAGTTACAGTTCTGTTATATCACAGATGAAACATACTTTGTTTATTTGAATAAATCAATGAAAGGCAGCAAAGAGTGGACAGATTAAACCTGTACTTTTTATTGAAGTTGCATATTTTTTACCAGTCAAATATATCTATTCCAAAAAAAGAGTGGGAAAACCTTTGTGGTTTACCCTCAGGAATCTATGCAAACTAAAAGAAGCACATAATGTTGATGCAGCGTTTTACTAACAAATCTACATCATATATATATATATATAATTTGAATTACACAATTTGCAATTACATTATAATTTAGTTTATGTAAATAGAAAGTTTTGTGGTTATTTCAGATAAAACAAGATCCAGCCACTACCTTATTAATTTATTTACAAAATTAAGTCCTTCAGTTATAATCCTTATAATTAGTCATGTTGAGTCTTCACAGGAACTTAAACACCTTTTACTATCTTTAAATCAGTATTTTTTGGCAGTCTGATTTTCTCTCTTCTGTTACTACTCTTAGATGGACAGCTGCCCTCACTTAGGAGCAGCTTTTATCAAGGCTGCACGGGACAGTGCTCTGCTGGTCACCCTGTAATTCTACCTTGCCAATTATTTGGAACTCTATTTGCTTATACATGACTGAACACAGTCCAGCTTCACAGTGTGTCACGACTGTGTCACCTACCTATTTAAGACATACAGAGTGGACATTTTACCATTGTATGAAGCCTTTCTAAACATAATTGAGAACTGTGACTCCTTTATTTAAGAAAAAAAGAAAAAAAAGTCCAAAAGTACTTCATATTTTAAAAGAAGAAAAAGAAAGGTTTTTTTGACTGTGTTCAATTTCAAAAAACTGAGTAAGTGTGGACCATGTTCTAGGAATTCTCTGATCACCTGTGAGTTATCACTGAATTATCCATAGCACTTTTGAATACTTTTGCCCTCGGTATAAGGATGGCCACATTCATGACAAACCTGCATATCCATGCTATACCCAAGGTTTGTTACAGAGATTGATAGTTGGGTTTGGCTAAAACTGACAGGATCAATATAGATAACTGTGTTCCAATGCCTGTAAGTGTTCCCTAGTACTGTTTAATTTACTAGCATAATGGTAGCTAGGAAATTTTGGAGTTTTACAAGACATATGATGCACAGAAAAAGAATTGAGAAAGAAATAATCTAACAGGAAATTCAGGAGAAAAGGACACAAGTTAAGAATAAAACAGGATAAATCAGTGAATTGGGTTTGCACAGCAAGGTTTTGGTAGTGGGGGACTACAGGGGTGGCTTCTGGGAGAAGTTGCTAGAAGCTTCCCCTATGTTCAACAGAGCCAATGCCAGCCGGCTCCAAGATGGACCAATGGCTGGCCAAGGCCAAGCCAGACAGTGATGGTGGTAGCACCTCTGGGATAACATATTTAAGAATGGGAAAAAAAACCCATGTGCAACAGCAATTGCAGCCAGGAGAGAGGACTGAGAATAGGTGAGAGAAACAGCTCTGCAGACACCAAGGTCAGTGAAGAAGGAGGGAGAGGAGGTGCTCCAAGCGCCAGAGCAGAGATTCCCCTGCAGCCTGCAGTGAAGACCACAGTGAGGCAGACTGTGCCCCTGCGGTCCACAGAGGTTAATGGTGGAGCAGATATCCACCTGCAGCCTGTGGAGAATCCCATGCCAGAGTAGGTGGATGCCCTAAGTAGGCTGTGGCCCTGCAGGAAGCCTACACTGGAGCAGGCTCTTGGCGGGACCTGTAGCCCCATGGAGAAAGGAGCCCATGCTGGAGAAGGTTTGCTGGGAAGACTTGTGACCCCATGGGGGACCCACGCTGGAGCAGTCTGTTCCTGAAGGACTGCTTGTTGTGGAGGGGACCCACGCTGGAGCAGCTCATGAAGAACTGTAGCCTGTGGGAAGGACTCGCGTTGGAGAAGTTGATGGAGAACTGTCTCCTGTGCAAGGGACCCCATGCTGGAGGAGGGGAAGAGCGTGAGGAGCCCTCCCCCTGCAGAAGAAGGAGTGGCAGAGAAAACATGTGATGAACTGACCACGACCCCTATTCCCCATCACCCTGTGCTACTGAGGGGGAGGAGGCAGAGAATTCAGAAGTGAAGTTAAACTCAGGAAAAAGGGATGGGTGGGGGGAATGCCATGAGCTTTTCATTATATTTTCTCTCCTGTGTCCAGCTGAGGAGGGGAGTGACAGAGCGGCTTGGTAGGCACCTGGTGTGTGATAGTTTAAATGAAAGAATGTTACAAATGCAAATTCACGTAAGGCAAATTAAAAAACACTGGAATTATACTACTTCTGGAGTTCTCTGTTCATCCATTTGTGAAGGCTGGTTCTTAATTACCTAACCACATGAAGAAACCTCTAAGTTTTCTACCTCATATAATAAAGTAAGTACATCACATGGCATAGACAAATCAAGGAGAGTAAAGTAGCTGAAAATCTTAATCTTTTGCAGAAAGTGGAAGGAGTTAGCTTTTTCTAGTTTTTTATTACTTCAGTCTCCAAAGTTCTCAGAGATAACCAATAAAGTTTAGAGATAGCTTTATTCATGTTTAAAATAGTTAAGTATTTTTTGCTTCCTTCTGTTATCTCTTTCTTTTCTTAATCTACACTTACATGCCATCTTTTTTTTGGCACTATTAACTGTGCTGTGTGCTTGCATGTGTTCTTTTAGTGAAAACTGAGGCAAAAGAACCATGCAGTACTTCAGTATCTCCATAGTTTTGTTCCTAAGGGAACGCTGTCCCTTATCTTCCTCTTACTTCCTTTTCCTCTTACAGACGATTTAACGTTACCAGTAAGGTCTTTTGCTATTCTGCATCAAGTTATTCTTGATTTTGCCCCGGTATTCCTGTGCCATTCATTTTACGCTCATACCTAGTAATCAAATTTTATCTTTCTTATCCTTGATAAAAACTCCTAACGTGTTCTTAATTTCATGGATCCCTAGCTCGAAACCCCCTGGATGATGTACGTTCCTGAATGGCAAAACCACAGCTGAAGGCAGTAGGCACTAACCTTTGAACATGTAGAGTATTATATAAATGAAGATGGTCTGATACTCCTAGAACCTGAATTTCTCAAACATGATTCTCACAAAGAGCATTGTTAACTTAAATTATGTTTATATGCAGTTTCTGTTTCTTATTAAGACGGTAAAGTTATTATGCCATAAAATAAACGGCACATACCCTGATTAAATATATCAAGGCAAAAAGCAACTTATGATTAAATTAATACATATGTATTTAGAGAGGATTAAAACTGCAGGGTATGGGAAATCCATTTAAAATTGAAGCTAAAATCAAATATTCAATAGAAATATCATGATAAAATATTGTTAATTTAAACAATATGAGGATGTATTTTAGGCAACAGAAATAGAAAACAGCATACATTTTATATTTACATGATTCATAGGCAAGGGGAGACAAATTCAGACTACAAATCTTATTATTGTCATTTCCTCTCTTTTAATTACTTGCTTTTGTAACTTTAGCACTCTTTCATATTAATGTACTTCAGATACATTGTGAATAACAGCTTGTTTAAGGAGGATAAAATCCAAATCTATTATGCATTAAAATGTAATAATTGTTTAGAAGGAAGTTCTGACTTACTAACTCTGACTTATGAGTTATTCATAAATTTACATTACACAACAAAGAACCAGCCTATAACAGGAAATGAAAGTGACAACATCCAGCTCATAAGAAACATTTTCAAATGTTTTATTAGTTAAAATTTTAAAAGATTTATGTAATTATTTAAAATGAAATTTTACTAGGATAGTAATATAGGTCTATTAAAAAAAAATAATACAGCTTTTCCTTCAATGACCTCATGTAATCTGAATCATGTGCATATGAGGCAGTCTTTTTAAGTATTTGAAAACTGAGAAAAATACGTAATTTTCTGGACTGTCTTGCACTTATCAAGCCTGACACATTTAACAGTTTGGAGATAAGAGATACCAATCTGAATTCATCCCTAGAAATGGTAAATAAGTGTTGTTTCAATTGATTGAAATTAAAAAGAAAAAAATCTTTAGAAAATAAATGTAATTCATTGGCACGTAGCAAACAAAACTATCAACATCTTTCTCTACAGGAAGTATAATGTATGCAGTACAATACCTGTATATGCAAACTGAACAAGATCCCATAGTGCATTGGGATCTATGCCTTCCATTTTGATCTCTTCTTGCTTGGCTTCACAGACATCACTTGTAAACATGGCAGCAAAGTAGTCAGAGACAGAACTGAGGACAAGTCTGCAAAAAAGTTAGAAATTGGTGTCATTTACATTGATGTCTGTATTAGAAATTTCATATATTACAAAAACAAACAAACAAACAAACAAATACACAACAAACCAAACTTCTTAAAAAACATATTAGCATAGTAATTATAAAATAACAGGAGCAATATATTATTAATGCATGTAGGCAGCAAAATACAGCATGACATTTAATTCTAATTTTGTTTTGTTCCCTGTGATATGAACAAAGTGGCACATTAGCATATGACTATAAAACAGACATAGAAATTAGCACTCAGTCTTTCTGATAATTTTTCCAGTCACGCAGATGTCCCACTTGTTAACAAGACAAACTCTCAGTATCACAGATAACTTATTAGCGAAACACATTTCGTATTCCAGAGGTACTCTTCATTGTTCTTAAAAGACCTATTTTTTATAGAATTTACTAACAGCATGTAACTTTACACAATCCTTCAGCCTCCAGTAAAACTGTTAGTAGCTTAACATGCTATTCACTAAAAAAAAAAAATAAAAAAATCATTGTGTGATTCATGTTTCTGTTAAGAAACATTTCCAAAGGAAAATAAATTCAAAATACTTGCAAAATGCGCATGGCTTGTTTGGGGATCTGATTTAGATAAATCAAAAGCACAGCAAGTACCAGGTATGATTGTCATTACTGGGGCCCTAAGCTAAGGCATTCTTCTAAATACCACCTACAGTGATATTATGATTTTGTTAGGACTGAATATTCACAGATCTTCTTGAGCTAAAAATGTGGTACAGCTATAAATAGTGTACCACATGCTTCCATAAAAAGATAGTCACATTTCTGGCTTAATTTGGAAACATAATACATAAACACATTGACAAAAGACACAAGAATCACAACTGGAGGACTTGGAAACCAAGAGAAAATATTTAGCCACTTGTATATAGTTAACTATTTTATCCAAGGAAAAAAAAATAATAATACTGAAGAATAACAAGTTCCTGCTTATCAGCTAGTGTCGTAATTGATTGCTTTTGCTCTCTTAGCTCACCCCAATAACAAAGTAAAATATGACAGTTTGAATTGGCTTCATAATTTTACAGTTCTTCAAGCTACTATATTTTACGTGCAAGTAGAGCACCTTGAGAACGTATATATGAACTTTACTCTGGCTAAAATGATGAGCAATGACTAATTAGGTGCAATAGTTTAATCACTTCTGGTGGTGTGTTCAACTCTAGCAGTCATGAGCTTTAGAAGTAAAGATCCTAATTCACAAACAGCTCACATTTGTATTCGTATCATTAATAAAAACAATAGATGGCTACTAAAAGATTAAATTAGAAATATACTTTGTTGCTACCTCCAGAGACTCCTAATTGACTAATTGTTTATTTATTTTTTAACCATTGAGGAACATTTACTTCTAGGTTTGCTTATTTATTATCTCAATTGAGTATCACAAGAATGTATTTAGTCAACCAAGATAGTCAAGTCAACCATACAATTCTGGATAACTAAAAATCTTATAACCTTTCTTCAAATATTTTTTCTGACCGCTTATTTACAAGTGACTTGATTCACTGTTATTTGATGTTTTATTTTAAAAAAGTAAATCATAGCAAAAAACAAAAAACATGATAAATTGATGATTTTCTATGAGTTACAATCTCTCACAACTAGCAGGGCTGTCATTTAGGTCTGTGATGGAGATTTCCATTTGAGAGCATTTGGCATCAGCTGTTCCTTCAGATTTCTTAACCATCATTTACATTCAACTACAAGTCTTCAACTTGATCACTTGCTAAAAGCAAAGCCAAACCCCTTTGCTGCATCAAAACCAATGGAAAAAATAATGAACAGATATTTTAATACATCAGTTGATGATCAGTTGAAATATTTTTAAACAGTATACTTTTTTTAAACTTAAAATTTATATGATTTATGTTCAGACATTATTTATTATAGCAACTTCTTGTATGTGTATTCTCAACTCAAATATAACAAAACAGAGTGAGGGCAGAAAATAAATAACAGAATCATTACAACTCTCACAAACTTCTACAAAAATCTGTGGTTTTCCATAGTTTGTCTCATGGATTTATCTGGGGTAAAGAAATTGAAAGAAGCTATCTAATGGATTCCAGCTGCAAATGAGCATTCAGTCTAAGGACCAGACAAGATCCAGTCCAAAGTGAAAACCCCTGAAAAATATATAACACAGATGTCATGTCGTCAGTGTATGGGTACTAAAATGGGTAGTGACCATTTTACAGGTTTGCACCTCATTTGCACCACCTGATAAAGAAGAGGGCTTAAATGAGCAAAAAGGTTCTGTGAAGCAGCAGCTCACCTAAACAAGCAAGACAAGTTTTTCAACACAGTGATAAGAGGATTCTTTTTAAAAAAAAAAAAGCCCTTTATGTTAAACAGTTGTTAATATAAATCAGCTATTTCACTAACTGACTATAAGACAAACTTTTTTCTTGGAAAGTACTTCACAGGTTGAATTTAAGTGAAAGGAACTTGCTAATTACACTTGATTCTGAAAGGCGACATGTTTTGTAAATCTTAATTGTGTTCCAGCGTTGAGATAGAAAATGAAACGTCTGAAATCAAAGGGATCAATTAATTTGTAATGATCTGCTGCTTTTTGTAGCTCAGAAGGCTCCAAACCGCTCTAATTCTTGGTTTAAAGGCATGTTGACCTACCCATCAAGAAAGGTCAGGTGTCTCAGGGTGTCCCTTTTTTTCAACTAGTGATCTGGCAGTGAGAATACATAACAAACTCTTTCATCTTTGAGACATAGCAGGTAACTCGTGGCTAAAAATGAGTTTGTGGACCCAGAAAGATTTTCTCCATATTAAGGGACTTCTCTAACTTTACTACAACTAAATTCAGCCTGATATATTTCTGGGTTGGTTTGTTTGTTTGTTTGTTTGTTTGTTTGTTTTTGTAATACATAATATAACTGATTCCTGTTGAGACTTTTTGTCCCATGACATGAGATTTTATTTTATTTTACTATTGAATATTTCCTTGCAATTTTAACAACTGTTTTCACATACATCTTTGATGCAGAATTCCCTCAACTGGGATGGTGCATTTATTAATTAAAAGAAGCAAACAAACAAAAGAAACAAACCTTGGTCACTTACATTCTTTAAGCATGCTCTAACAATATTTTACTGCCAACTGGAATAGAATCTCAGATGTTACTTGGACTGAAAACTCATAGGCATGACACAACTTTTTTCCACGCATATTAAGCTAGTTCATACAGGAGCTGAACATTAATTGCTTTTAAATGGGATTTGTTGCTCTGTAGAGGACACCAGCTGACACTGGGTGTCTGTACTGATTGTGGTGCTCTACAGCTCGTCTTACAGCAGGCAAACATTTACTATATATAGAGAGAAGGCTTCATGATTTCATAAATTTTGAGGCTTGCAGAACATATTCTAAGGTATATTCATGCATGCACTTGAAAAAAAAAATCAGGAAAAAAAGTAAGCAAACGCTGGCAGTCATCTCCAGGACAATTTTGGCAGTACAATCAAGACTGCCATGTTTTCTAAGTAAAACACAACAAAGGAGCAAACTGTGGAACAGATCAACTGTTTTGGATTACACTGGATAGTGATTACCTTCCTGATGACTGTGGTACTCTCCCTCACTGACTCACCAAATACAGAAAAGACTAAAAGAGCCTTGGAAAAAATATAGCTAACAGTAAACTTAATCTAGCACACAGACTATATCCTGCTTAGAAACAATTATGTCCAGATGCCAATAAAATTTTTTTGAGACCAAATATTGCCTGGAAACTTTAAACTGGCATCTCCTATCTCAAAATTCTGATCTGTAGGCAATTGGGACCACCTACTTCCATGTTGTCCATAATTCAGAATTAGATATACCGTGTCTTTCCCTTTTTTTCCCCCTCAGTCTTTCCCATGCACACTATTACAATTGGCTTTAATACACATGAAATAGAAAATGGTGTTATTTTCAACTCAGCTTCAGCAATACAGGACGAACACAAATCTTCTTGCTCTTCACTCCCTAATGAATCATGCAAAAGTGAGCAAAGAGTGTTTCCTCTCCATAACTTGAGGAATTTTGCTTGTCACAACCTCCATTTTATGTTTTATCAAGGGTAATTTATTTGTTTTGCAACATTTTCATTTTATTTTTCTAAATCTGTTAATTTTGTTCTTTAGACTCTATTTCACTCTACTTAAGATCAACATTAAAGTGTAATATCTATTCTCTATCAAAGAATTTGCCACTACACGTACCTTCTACCTCCACCTGTCACCTAGTCAGCATCTCAGATCTAGAATTCTTTGCCATCTGCCTTTCCTCCTTTGCACTCAGGACATTGAAAGGTTATTTTTGGCTTGTTACTGGTATAACTGCCTCCACCTTCTGAATTTATAAGTATGTAAAGAAAGCCATGAGATATATTATAAACTATTCTTGTCCATAAAATTCTAGCAAGATTCTCTATTCATGTTGTCTATCTTGTCTCTAGGAAGAAAAGAAAAAAATTCCATTGATCATTTATATCTTGCAAATGTGTCCTTTAGTTTGTACCAACAGACATTGTTCAGAGACTGTTTTCTCTCCTTCTCTTGTGGATTAGAACAGCCAGTTTTCATTCTCTTGACTAACTTGATAAGAGACATTTTCGAGAATTTCCAAAGTGGAAACACAATAACCATTAGGTTAAAACAGTGTCCATGTTCCTTTTTGCAGTCTCTCCACAGTTCACATTTTGTTTATCCTCCTCTCAAAACCAAAATGGTACTCATTGTTCACTGTACAATATATTCAGTAGTAGGGAGGTACTACCTCCAGTTTGGAAAAACCCTGAGAAATAATTCACTAGTGAGTGTGAGAGTGTTTATGGTGACTATGTTTCAAGATTTGAAACTCAAAAACTACTTTTGGTAAAGAATATTGGTAATGAATAAAGCATCTACTACTCTCTTCTTTTGCCTGTGAAGAGCATGTACAGCTAATCATTGTCTATTCTGCTCATCGTCTCTGGTTTGCTCATGAACACCTCCTTTCCTTCTTGAATCTGAGTCTTTCTTATCTCAGACTTGCTTGCCAACAAACCATCAGCTACTTGGATTTTCTACATTGTCATTACTTGTTCCTTCAAAGCAGAAATCTTTTACATTTTCAGTCAACAGGCAAAGGAAATATGTGCTATTTTAGGGCAAGAAAGAAAACATGGTATATCTAATATATGCTGTCTCATTGCAAGCCTTGAGAGTGTTGAAGGTTGAACAATTAGAAAGAAAAACTGATGAACTGTCAGTTCTAACTTTGCAGAATGACTTTAGTTGATGAAACTATATATCTGTAGGCCCTAAGTGGCTAACAGATCCCAATTAGTAGTGACAAAAAGCTCAGTTTACATATCAGTCATCTGAACAGTTCACAAAAGCAACTAAGTTTCAATATTAACATGCATTCAGCTGACTTCTCAAAAACATGCTTTGTGTGAAGGATTCCACTGTTCATTGAAAACTAAATTTTATTTCCTTTAGAATTCAGATCTTAAAATTGCAGATTTTTTTTAAATTCCTATTTATGAATGCATACATATGCACGCTTTGACATTTGTATATGTTAAATTGAAAAAAAAAAAAAAGATATTTTACAGAGAAAAAAGGAAATAAAAGTCTGCCAAAAGTCACATGGCAAAATTCTAAATACTGCATATATTTTCCATAGTTTTTGTAAATGAAAGTTGTTTCTATGTAGTTAACAAACAGGTGATAATCTGAGAGTTAATTTGGGATTCAGCATCCCCTCAGAACCATTATCACAGAGCAATCAGCTTGCTAATAATTCAGCAGTATCAGATTAGTTCATTAACATATCAGAAATTCACAATTATTCAGTAAAGAAGTAGTCAGTGAGGATATAACAGTTAAATTAATGAGAATTGTCTCATACTTCCTATTGTTAATATTGACAGTCTGTCCTGTGTGCTTATCTCATTTTGGAGAAAAATGGAACAGAATTACATGATAAACTTTTTTGTTTCCCTGATCATCTGAGTAATATTTTTAAACTAACCTATCTGTAAAGGCAGTTTCATCCAGAACAACTACAGAATAATAACAGTAAAAAATCCCTGAACAAGAAACCAAAAATCATCCCCAAACCAACAGACAGGCAGATGGAATTTTGAAGAGAATCAATTAAGCCTGAAACAAGAAAGTTTCCTTTCTGTCTTTACTCAAACATAGTTTTCTTCCATTTTGATCTCTTACGAAACACATAGCTACAAGAATGATACCAGTAATCTACGTTAAGTGATGTTCACTTTTTGCCCCCAGGACCATGCCTTTTGAATTTACATCCTCTTCTTTCAATCTTCTTTCAATTCTTTCACTGTCTCCCAGACACTTAAGTGTAAATAAGTAAGTGGCTCTTTATCTCTTCTACACTACAAACTGAAAGAGTTTTACATCTCATCTCTTAAGTTGCCACAATGTTTTTAGGAATGTTACACAAATCTGACATCGTCATTTCCAGCAAACACACAATGTCTACCACAGCATTAGTTTTTTCCAGAGACCACAAGTAATGTACATATCGCAGCTGTCAGACTTGATAACAAGTGTCAGTTTTTGTCCTTGTGTCAGTTTTGAAGATATCTGCTATTGCTGCCAGTATTTTGAACTCTATGCTGCTTGGAACCAGTGGAAAGATGAAAAAAAAAAGATGAAAAAAAAAGATAGAAAAGACAGAAATATGAATCCAAGCAGCTTCTCAACATTTGGGAATGGGCAGGAGAGGCAAATTGTCACAATGACGAAGATAAGAGCTGGTGAAGATCCATTACGATGCAAATACAAAGCTGAGCTCAGTATTTTTCTCCAGAAGAAAAAACACATCTTCAGACACAGAACACAGATTTGAATGTAGAAATATAACACATTCAACTGTGATCCTCTGTTTGTGGGCTTAATGATTTTATTTATTCACTGTAATTTCAAAAGAAAAAGGGGAAAGAAGCTTGCAGGAGAAGGAAAAGCTCAATTTTTGCTTCTTTGAACTATTGGGACAAATGACAGAAACATGGAGATAAGGTTTGATGAAAGTATAGAGATAGATTTGTGAAGTCATTACAATAAGCGACTGCTTAATATTTAGATTCTTTTTTAAGGTCTATTCGTCATCCTTTTCTTTTATTCTACTCCTTTCTACAGAATGATACAACAGTGCTTCATTATTAATTTATCTTCAGTACTCATTCTTCCATTGATCTCAGGCTTTTTTGATGGCAGGCTGTCAGGTCTTGATGACCCAGGTTATTCTTGTATGGCCTCCTTTGTCATTCTGTCATCTACCTGGTTTTGGTTGGTTGGTTTATTTATTTTTATATTCGATGTCATCTAGCCTAACCATTCAATTTGAAATGGGACTCAGTCCCCTAAACACAGGTGTCAAGTGCCAATTTCACATATCATAGACTGTCTGAATAATTCAGGATAGGCCTGGCACAGACCTGTGAAAGCCTTGAAACCCTTCTGGACCACATGGTGAAAGCCAGGCAGCATAACTCAAGGCATCTCAGGACAGACTAGGCAGCTGAATGTTGCTTTTTACTTTCTTCCTAAGATATCTCATTCTTTTTTCTCTAACCCTTCAAAGTCCATTTCAGTTACTGCACCTATTTCTACTCCATAAAGCAACAGCATTAGTACTCTGGATTAATAACTTCACATCTTAGTAATAAACAATCACATTTAGCCGTTGAAAACATTCTTTTTCAGCACATCCCTTTTAAATTTACCTATAAACAACTAGAACATTGTATTAGGTGTACATGGCAAGGTTTTGGTAGTAGGAGGGCTGCAGGAGTGGCTTTTGTGAGAAGACACCAGAAGCTGTTCCCATGTTGGGCAGAGCCAGCTTTAGCTGGCTTCAAAAGGGACCCGTGGCTTGCAAAAATTGAGCCAATCAGCAATGCTGGTGGCAGGTCTGTGATAATATGTTTAATAAAGGGTAAAAAAATGCTACGCAACAGCAGCAGTGAGAGAAGAATGAAAAAAATGTGAGAGAAACAGCCCTGCAGACATCAAGGTGAGAGAAGATGGAGGAGGTGCTCCAGGCACCAGAGCAGACATTCGCCTGCAGCCCCTGGAGAAGACCGTGCTGAAGCAGCCCCTGCTGCCCTTGGAGTACCACGCTGGAGCAGATGGATGTGCCTTGAAGAAAGCTGCAGCCTGTGGAGAGCCTATGCTGGAGCAGGTCTTCTGGACCTGTGGCCTCATGGGACATCCACACTGGAGTGGTCCTTTCCTGAAGGACTGCACCCCATGGAAAGGACTGGAGCAATTCTTGAAGAACCACAGCCTTGGGGAAGACCCACATTGGAGAAGTTCATGGAGGACTGTCTGCCATGGGTGGAACCCTACATTGGAGCAGGGAAAGAGTGTGTGAGGAGGAAGGAGCAGCAGAGACAATGTGTGATGAAGTGACTGCAAGCCCCATTCCCAGGCCCCCTGTGTCACTCATGGGGAGGAGGCAGAAGAGTCATGAGTGAAGCTGAGGCTGGGGGGAAGATGGTTTTAGTTTTATTTCTCACCATCCTACTCTGTTATTAATTTGCAATAAATTCATTTCCCCCAAGTTGCATCTGTTTTGCCTGTGACAGTAATTGGTGAGTAATTTCCCTGTCCTTATCTTGACCCATGAGCTTTTCCATCTTATTTTCTCCCCCTGTCCTGCTGAGGAAGAGGAGAATTGACAGAGTGGCTTGGTGGACACCTGGAAACCAGCCCAGGTCAACACACCACAATAAGACAAGAGTGTTTAGGTAACTTAAGCTATAGATTTCCATTGTTTACAATGACATTTGATACATGGCCATATCAAAACCAAAATTCAACGGGATAACAAACTTCAAATTCTCAGAAATTATCTTCAGAACTCAAGGCCCATTTCTCCACATGCAAAATCTTTAGCTGGTACATACTCAGTTGTGTGAACTTAAGATCTTTAATGTCTGAAAAAGGGCCAGATAAAATCAGAAGAGTTTCTTGCAGAGATTACAGAAATTACTTTGAAAATACTGATGACATTGTCAGTATTAGGAAATATTCGTTATCCACTATTCTTTCTTCTTAAAAAAGAAAAAAAAAAAGTTATCAGTCGAGGTTCATATTGAAAGCTTATCTAAATTGCTTTGCTGTTTTCTTTCTGAGAGCAGGAATTTTTGTTGTTGTTGTTGTTGTTCTGTTCCAACCATATTGCTTGAATAATTTGTTTTTAAACTCATGGACAGTAGGTCCACAATTTTGATGCAATGTTTGACTCGGGAAGTTCCTCAAACCGTAATTACAGATATCTGGGAGTGAACATAGGGCAGCTGTACTCATTATACTGTGTGCTTTCCACGAGCATCTGTCATCAGTGCAAGAAAACAAGCTGAGTCATAGGACTGTATATTGTGCATTCTGCTTCTTTCACCCCCTGCCTTGAAACTGTCTTTCCTTCTCTGCCTGGTTTTTTATCCTTTCATCTCTCCTTTCAGTTTAACTTTCTACATTCAATTTGTTCGTTATTAATACTGGTTTTTTATGTCAAATTTCACCTCTTTAAAATACCAACCAAAATGCATTGAAAAATATGGCCCAGCTCCTTAGAGAACTAAAAAAGAGAACACATTACACACAAAAAGAGAACACGTTTCAACAAATTACAGTTTGTTGAAAAAGGTTTATTACATTTATCAGGATGATAACAAATAAAAGCTGTCCTACTTCAGAGTTCAGCATCCAAAAAAGGTTTCAGCTGAGTTTATTTCAGTATTTACAATGAAAAATTTAAATTTTTTGTCGAAAGAAAGCTTTTTGCTTTTCATTCAAACACTTGTAGAAAGATTTGAGTAGCCATACTAAAGCACTTCTTTGTTTTATATGTAAGTGGCAAATTTCTACTCATTCTGTGCTGCCTTTATCCACCACGGTAAGAGTCTCCCCTGACCCTTATCTTCAGTACAGGAAAGTACACAAATGCCTACATTTCTTTGACATTAAGTGAAATCAGCAAATAAAGAACTCATATTTCTCATTATAAACTCAACTATATTTGACCATATTAAAACAACAACAACAAAAGTAGATTTCTTGGTTTCTTTTCATTCACAATCTTGGGTTCTCACCAAATGCAATGAAAGTCATAATTGCAAGTTGAGGATGTAACTCTCCTATATTTTTTGCATTTTCTGGTTTTATTGAATTTTTTGTTTTAGTGTAATTCAGTCTTTGTTTTATGGGAGTGTTTTGTCTTGAATAGGCATAGGTAAATTCTATGCTTCTATCACTTTTCTTTTTTTTTTTAACTTCTCCATTGAGGTCCTGCATCGCTTTGTGCACTGTTCCTAGTCAAAATCTAACTTATGGCTTAAACCTTAGTCTCAGTTTAGAGCTGCCTATAACTTCTACACAGTCCCGTCTGGAAGTTTTAATAAACTCTCCAGTGCAGTAAAGGTCTATCTATCATTTGCATTGACTTTGGTTGTTTTCTTTGCAGCATTTTTGGTGTTTATTCAGTACCTGTAGAATATAGTATCTCATGTATAGTATTTAAAAACAGTGCAATTCAAGTGAGTTGCTGTCATTCAAAACAACCAAATTATTTGTGGCCAATCTGTATTTATAATTTCATGTGTTGACCCATGGGATTATTGCTTGATTAAGAATTTTCTTTTACCTGGGAACTAATTGGTGCTTTGATCATGTCACTATGACTCTGAATACCATTTACTTCCCAGTGTGGTTTTGTGTTTCAGATGACATTTACTAGCTGCAGTCTAGTTGCATTTCTAGATGCAACTGCATTTGGCTGATTGTAACCTGGATGGAAGAAGAAAGTGTCAATTACAGAGTTGGTTTTATTCATTTGTTTTGTAACAGCAATGCCTGAGTTCCTTCTATTCTAGGCACTTTAAAGTTACAATATATTTCTTGTCTTAAAGAGGTTATATTCTAAATGAGAGGTACAGAAAATCAGAAAAATATATGTAGCATGCACCTCCAGAGTGAGTAGAGAAACTACAAAGTCCATGTTCACATCTTAAAATTAGGGTGGACTGTTAATAGTCCCGCAGCTTAACTGAAGGGAAATTATTATTTTAGGATTTTTCTCTCTTTAAGGTATTTCACATTTTTGCATTTTATTGTTATGTGATTGATGTTACAACAATGTAAAAAAAAAAAAAAAAAAGAGGTTTACTTAATTTTTCAAATTTATTTAAATGTCAGTTACTTTACTGCTCTGAAATGCCTGCTACAGAGGTCTTCCTACTTCTTCAGTACCCTTTTTGGTTGCTTGTTGATCATTACAACACTTGGTTGGTCTGTACTTCTTTTGCTATTCCTTCATTTGAAAGTTTACACCTGTAACCTGTTTAGTGGAAGATTAGACTACACAAACACGATGCTTAGGAGCCAACAAAAAGCTTAAGCACATTACAACTTTAAAGCTGTTTGAGTTACCCAAACAGTGAAAAGCAGCTATAATAAGACTGAGAGATTGGCATGGTTCATCCAAGTGAGGAACTACAGCTCAGTCATTATGTTTTATGATCTCCCTTCTAGACGAAGATGTACTTAGGGTTCAGTGAAATGAATTGGACTTACAGGACTCCATGGGACAGAGAGGATGTGCTCAAGGAGCAATGGCTGATGGAGCTCAACAATATCACTGAAAGGTTACTCTCTCTTATCTTTACCAGATCATGATAATTTGAAGGAGGTTTCTGAAGACTGGAAAAGACAATTTCCATGTCCATCCTCCAGAAGGAAGATGTGGGTAACTATAGACTGGCTTGCCTCACCAAGAAGATCATGGAGCAAATTTTCCTAGAAGCCACACTCTGGATTACTAAAGAAAGTGAGGGTAATCAAAAACAGGCTGCCAAGAGAGGAACCTCAACAGGTGATGATATTTAAAAACTAACTGGGTATGACCCTCAATGGCCTAATCTAACCTTGGACTTGACCCTGCTTGGAGCAAGGTCTGGGTTTCTTGCAAATTAAATCATACTCTAGGATTGTAACAGCCACACTAAAAATAAACAGACTTTTTTCTGTGCTTGTCCAGCCACAACTGTCTGAAACAACATAGAGCAAAAACAAAAACAAAAACAAACCCATAACATTCAGAGCACCCTTTATTTTATCTTTTTAGATAAAATTCTAGTTTATTCAGAACATACGTTTTTCAGTTCTTCATAATAACAGTTCTTTTTGCCAGGTCTTTGAGATTTGGTCTTTTGACTTCAGACAACAGGAAAGTAGAAAATCAAATGTAAAGTTGTCTGAAGGTTTACTAAAAAATTGAAATAAGATTTTGGCTATTATTTCATGGTCAATCTTCTTATTAAGGTATTTTTGCAGCTCCAGAAGGATTTAGATATGCTGTAGAATTGAAATGACAAATGTGAAATTAAATTTACTACTGAAGGTGGGCATACGAATATGAACAGTTGTCTTAAAAATAGTGGGGAAAATGAACAAAACTAATAAAAAAACCTTACCATTTCCTCTGTCTCCCTCTCTATTTTGGTAAACTATGCAGTTTGCCAAAATATTCAAAATAGGCAAAAAATATACTGGTAAAAAACTGTAGTGGTATATTTTATATGATCCATATTAATCAGGGCAATGATACCAATTGTGGAATATTTCTATGTATCTAGTACATATTTTTTTCTGTCAGTTTAAGAATGTAGATTAAGACATTGCTTTTTTTTTTTTTTTTTTTAACCTCATCTATGTTGAAAAATGGGAAAACCAAAACTAGGCCAAGTAACTGTCAAGAAAGAACAACAAAATTCTCGTTATTTCTGAAAAATTCTTTTTATTTGATTTCAGTAATGTATAGGGATGTAAAATTGGACACAAATTAGAAGGCCTTAGATTATTATCCCTCCAGTTTTCTTTTTGATGGAAGGCACCTTAAGGCAAATCTTGCAGCTCTGGAACACTGTAAGTGCAGATGGACAGAAGGACATACCCATACAGGAAAGATCTTGGTGATTTAGATAAAAATGGCATCAGACCACAACTACGAGGGCATATAGTGCCAAATGCAGAATACATCAGTGGGAAATAGTGGCAAAAAGCCTGGAACACAGAAGTAATGTCAGTTGCCAAGTCAGTGGGTAAAAATTGCTGGGGACTTCGCTGGCATGTGGGAACCCGAGTATATCAAGGCAAGGGAGCAACACTAAAGATGGCAGCTCTTAGAAGACAGGAGAGTAGAAAAAAAAGTTTTAAGAATGAAAAATGATGAAAGAAGAGGGGAAAAAGATTTCTATGTTTATTACAGCTACTACTCTGAAACCAAGCAGACTCTGCTTCACATGCGCTGCAAACTACCTAGACCAATCTAACTGTTACTACTTGTTAAGTGGAATTATTTTCTCATTTATTATAATTATTGGGGAAATTTTAATATTTTAAGGATGGTTTCTGTCTGGTTTTACTTTTTAGTATTTGAACAATAGCTTTGGCTTTACAGTCTTGCATATTGCACCTTTTTTATTATTATTACTATTATGGTACTTGGAATACAGAAAATCCAACTTCTATGTAAAACACAAAATAGTCTCTGTGTCCATCTTCACTTAGGGCAGAAGGAACTTTGTAAGGTCCAAGTTGCCAAGATGACCTTATAGTATTCCTCTACACCAGAAAGTTAATTTGTGAATTCGGAAATACATTGCCTGTTTTTTTGGTTTTCCTGCTGGGGAGCCACAGTCATGTTCTGGATTTAGTACCTCAGAAGAGAAACCAGGGCACAAGGAGGGAATAGGTCACCCTTAGTTTGCAGCCTTAGATAGAGTTCAAGTGCAAAGAGACTTGCTAACCTGGAAACTCAAAAGTATTCTCTCTATTTTAATCTAAATCCTAGGATTGGATTTTTATTTGCATACACTAAATAAAATGCTATAGCTAAACCCAAAATCTCAATGGATAATAACTATTTTAAGCTCTAATTACAATCCAAAACCAAGCATAGTTTCATATATACTGTCTGCTTTAATACTGGATAATCTTACAGAATTTTAAAAATTATAATGTCATTATAACTTTTAAAAATAATTAAGATATTTTTTCAGTTCATTCAAAGAAACAGTTCATGAGAAGTCAGTTTTCATTATTCCACTATAAGAGTCTGAGACAATCTGTATGACAGACATCAGAACATCATGAACTTAAGCCAAAAATGATGCTGTGTCCAGTGTAGCTGTACTACATCTCATTTCAGAAATTTCCATTCTCCTCACATATGAAGAGCATCACAGCAGGGAGAAATGTTTGGCACCCTCACGATGAAAAGTTTGCTGGTTGAGTGCTACTTGAACTTTTTGAAATCTGTATAAAAAAGCCCTACCTTCAAAGGCCCAACCTTCTAATACCACCTTCTGCAGCTACTCACATTCGTGATGTTTAAAGCAAGAGGGCAGGAGGCATAAGGGGCCACAGAAATTACTCTTCTAAGAAATAAGCATACCCAAAACCATTTACTTTTGTAGTTTCAATATCTTATGCTTATGTCCTACCTATGTGCAGGTATCTTGCGATTCCCAGCAATCAGGATAACATCACAGAGCTGCTGTTGCTTCAGGTAGCTCTCCATCTTTCTGAAGGTTTGCTCTGCGTGGTGAACAGCCTGGTAGAACTCCTCAGAGCTGCAGGAATCCATGTCGCAGTGGGGTGGTAGGCTGGCTCCCGACAGTCTGTAAACCACAAGAGAAACTCTGCGTTGATAAGATGTGACCAGTTGTCTAGACTTCATCATAGGCTTCCAGAACCTGATATAAGTAATCCCTGCATCCTTCCCAGTTCTCGTCACTAGAAGTACAAGATGGAAAAATCTTACTGCACTGGGAGGGACAACTAAAGTTGTAAGTCTTTTAACATGGAAATTATTTTCTCTAGCACGGATGCGAAAGTAATCCATTTCTTTCTTCTTTTATAAAGTTATTAAAAATATAAATATGAACAAAAAATAGAAATTCAGTATATTAATGTTTAGGTTAATAGTATAGCTATGTCTTCTTTATTAAACTGTGATTACGCTCTTTAATTTTAGCATTTTAGAGCAAAATTATTTTACAGAATTAAACAAACTATTTATTTTTCTTAAATAGTAATATGAACACACAAAATAAAGAAATAATGGAAAAAGCAATCCCATCTTTCCACTGATTCTAAGAGTGCCTGCTCTAATTCACTCCTTAAATTCCCATTCATTTTACACCACCTGTGAAAGAAAAATAAAACTCTAATTGACTTGAACTGTAATGAATTGGGAATATTTCCACAATGATAAATTGCATACCTACTCTTCAGGAGCCAAAAGGCTCATGAATACAAAGTGAATTTACCCTACAAACATAAAGATGTTTATAATCAAAATATCAGGGGGGGAAAAAAAAAAAGAAACCGGAGAAAAATGCAAATATATTTTCTATATATATAGCCTTATATTCCTATTTCAGATTTACTCTGTTCAGTATTACTGGTTCAGACCTTTACTGAAAAAAAGAAAATGTGTCAGCAAGTACTAGCCCTTGAGGAAACTAATGCTAGTGCTTCCAAATAATTCATGACACAGACAATACCCTCTTCTGTTACAAATATGTAATGAGATTGTTTCAAATGAAAGCTATAAGATCTTATATATCTTGTGGTGCTGAAAACGAAGGATTTCATAATGAAGCTGGTACTGTTTTTACTTCACCTAGATATATACAAAACAGCTTACATAATCAATAGAAGAGCATCAGAGAACATATTTTAGTCCAGCATATCAAATGATATTATCAATTAATTCAAACCAATCTCATTTCATACATGTTCTATTGAAAGATAAATATTAAGGTGCACATAAGTAATTTGATAATTTGCAGTAATAATACAACAGCTTCATTATATGAGGTTTGAACTTGGTAGGTACTATATTCTAAGAATGATATTAATTAAGATAATACAGTCTGCACTCCTGGTGCTGGAAAAAATTGAAAAGCACGTAAAGACATTAATAAAAAAACCCAGCTATTAAAATGAAATACAGTTATCTTAAAAAAAATGAAAAATACTTCAGTATTTTTACTGACTCTTGGTAGACTATAATATGCTTCAGAAAAATAGTATTTCCTTCTAACATATTCTAGTGATTTACTTTTGAATTAGTTTTTGTCCAAAAGTGTTCCACACACTCTCCTACAGTCATTTTACAAGGTCCACAGGGGAAAGGGGGAGAAGCTGGTCCATCCTTCTGTCACAGTAGTTGCTAGGCTTCACAGCATTCCTTTAAAGTAGCTGGAAGCCTGCATAATTGAAGGTGGCCTGCAGATAATTTTACAGAGAACCAACTCAGTTACCTTTGTATCACACTCTGCCATCTGTTCTGTACAGGTAATAACTTACTAGAACGAGTAACCTTTTAAAATTATTACCCACAGTCACTTCAGTTGTGCAGCATTAAATTGGACCCTGAGAAATCATCAACTGGTTTAAATTAATCAATATTGCCGTTTGTATGCTGGTAAGGTTACAATATGTGTGAGCCTGTCTATAGGTGATTGAACTAGCAAAATTTTATTAACCATAATTTCTCAACAGAAACAGTTAGGAATTGGTGATTTAGAAAGGCAAATTTCCTTAATTCTGTTATATTCAATCTTGCTATACAGTTAAGTAGTTTATGCTAGCTACCTCTTGCAAACTCCTCATAAAGGATAAAACAAACATATTAATTCTTTGAGTGACATAATCTGTTTGTGTGTTCTGATCCAACCTGGACTGCCAACCATGTTGATCAGAAATCCAAGTCTATTTTCCTGTCTTTGGATGATCAACAAATACTATTGTAATGATGGAACTAAGCTCATCGGTATGGATAGTGGATAGATATTTCAGCTTTTTTCTTTCTTTTTTTTTTTTCCCCCTCAGTTTGATTGTAGCCCTACGCAGACTTCTTCAGTTTTATTGCTGAAGAATTAGAATGACAAGTAATTCACAAGAAATAAATCAGTGCCTAATAAACGAGGTTGCTAGGGTTAAACCGACACATTTCTTCCCTTCCTCAGGGGAATTCAGAAGTGACAACAACAATTCTGAGTGGATTTATATTGTTTGTTAATTCAGAATTTAGGTCTAAGTCAGTTTACATTTGAACAGATACGGTACTAATCCTGCCTCTTCTTAATTATTGAAAACATGCTGCACTTTTCGAGTCAGAAAAAGAGAAATACCTTGACTGAATTTATGAATTTATAAATTTATGAATTTATGAACTTATAAAGTTAGATTGGGCTGAAATGAGCTTAGTCTATCCTTTTCTTGAATGACTAGACAGTGTTTGCCACAAATTTTGCCCTCTTTCCTGCTTGCCCTTTTTATCAATGCTTTCTGCCTTCAAATCATCAGTATTATCTGTCACTTAGCAAGTCATTAAATGACTACTCAAACACAAGCCCTGAAGGCCCGGGATAAACTATTATCCTCAAAACTGGCAAGTAACAAGCTTAGTAGAAGACAATAAGTTAATCTTTTATTTATTTTCTAAAAAAAGTCCAGATAAAAAGTCTGATACTTATCCTATTCAGGCGTTACCTCAGTTTGATTACAAATGCCCTGTCTGCACAATCGATGCTTTAAATTCAGTCAGCGGCTTGTTAAAATAGAAATTAGTTAAAAGAGCTCCAGCCAGCAAATACCAGTTATTTTCTACCAGCTCATGAAAGGCATGTATAGGTACTTTTGACAAATTAGCAAAGTGAAAATAACACTTTCTGCTTGCAGATATTGTTTTTGCTTAGGTGCAGCCAACCTGAACCACATATGCAGTGAGATGCCTGTCAAGTGTATTCTGCAGGAACTCCAGTACAAATTCACCTGAAGATTCCCTGAACCTTTCAAAAATATCCTTTTTAGCCCTTGTGTACCTCAAAACCCTGTAATCAGTGAACAGAACAGACTCCAGACAGGCTTTTTCCATAATCTTTCTCAGTCAGCAAGTGCAAAACGTGAACATAGTGTGGGAATTTCAAACATTCAGGTGTTGTTCAGTCTAGAACACTTTTTATCTTTAAACGATATAGTTAATAGTACAGAAATAAGGAAATCAAACCTTTCACAAGGTTACTATAATGATACTGAAGGTAGATTAGAAAACTAGAAGGCTCACAAAAATTATCAACTTTGCAAAAAAACAAAAATCTCAAATGTTTTTTTTTTATGAAACAGCAAACCGGAATGCATTTTGCATAAGGAAAAAAAACAAAACAAAACAAAACAAACCCAAACCAAAACAAACCCAAACCAAAACAAACAAACAAAAAGGAAAAAATCCACCCACGCAACTTTGTACACACTAATTTTCAGTGTCAAGAATACCATGCTGTCCTCAGAAGAGAAATGTTTTAAGAAGAGTCCGAAAGTGTTGATGAGAAAATTAGGCCTTTGAGCCCTTACGGATCTTAAAACAGTAAAAACAGAAAGAAAAGCTTAACTCTGAGGATATACAATATCTGACTTCACAGTGCTCCTCTTTTCCTAGAAAAAGCACTTTGATTTGAACAAGGGTGCTATTCTCTTATCACCTTTTACCTGCTCCTAACTTCTTTGCAAAAACAGGTAAAACAGCAGTAAAAACCCAGTGAAGTTGGGTACTGACTCTTCCCTCAGTTTAACAACCCTTTAAATAAGTCCTTACGGTAGCCCACTGTAAGTAAGAAGGAAAAGGCACTCCAGCCAAAGGTATCCTAGGGACAATTTTGGCCTTTATATTCAAGATTAGAATTTATTCAACTATGCATTGGGTTTGTGTGGCAAGACAAACACAGATTAATCCTCAGAAGACATTTTGGACAGACTAGTTAGTACCCTACAATTACGTAGATATCTGATCTGTCATGCCCTGTACCTTGTACAGTTTCTCATTCTTATGAACAGACATGATTTTTGCTCATTGACTTTACACAGAAATGAGCTACAACATAAAGAATAGAGAAATGAAAACTCTTAGTTTATAGTAATGCTGTCGGGAGTTAAAGAGAAAATGCTAGGAAAAAAGGGACCTCACATACAGTTTTAGCTACCTGTGTCTTTCTTCTCAGGAAATGGGAAAGTAATTAGTAAAACTGCCACTCCTGAGCTGGAAAGGTTTGAAATAGCAATAGCAAACATCAGTACTTAAAACCATACCCTGAATAAATTTCAAAAGGAAAAGAAAAAAGGCACTCTGAAATAGAGGTGAGAGAATTCATGTGACTTGAAACTATAGTGCATTTCTCAGAATAAATAGAAGCTTAGATTTAGAAACGGTTTCCATTCTGAAAATGATAGTCATAGAGGTACAGAAAACAGCAGAATCGTATCACTGTATAAAGCAGAGTATTTTATAGATTACTGAGGTATTTTACATATTCAATAGGAATATATTTCTCATACCTTCTACTGAAGCCCTGCCCTCAAATAAAGAACTTTTTAATCAGAAAATGTCATATAACTTCATTGTTCCTGGAATAGAAAATCCTGCTGCATTTAACTCTTTTTCACTTTTCACTTATGCAGGATTGATCATGCAAACTTATCCAAAACAATTTTGTAATTTAGTGTAATTTAGTGTATATTACTGGGTACATAGCTAAAGTACGTAATCAAGAAACAAAGTATGTCCAGCTTTTCAGTGAAAAAACTATTGTTTTTCTATTTATAACTTGCAAAAGCATATAAGAAATATTCCATATGTGAGACTGAAAAAAGTCTTAACACAATTTGTTCTCTAAAACTTGCTCATTGAACGCTTAGAAATCAATAACCTGTAGAACTACACTTATAAAGATGGACTGTCAAAAGTCATGGCTCTCATTAACGATCACTCACAAAAATGCGAGAGAGTTTTATAAAGACTTTAAACCATTTTCTTACAGGAACAGCAGGGCTGCAGTTCTACTTGTGATCAAAAGGTATGCTTTTCACACCACTACTAGCAATTATATCGGAAACTAAAGGCTCTCCCCAGAGTTTCAGCGGGTTGTTATAAATTTCTTTTATAAAGACAAAGTTAGGTAGAAGTGCCAGGTAAAAAAAATAATCTGAATATCAAATAGGAATTTTTAGTCACATCAGTTCAGCTCAGAGATGTATTATTGCTGTCTCACAGATTCATTTTCTATGTAAAAAAACAAATCTTTTTAAATGGAGTCCAGTGCAGATTATAAACATGTTGTTCTTGTTCTATAGATAAATCTGCATAATTTGCATAATTATACAGATAAATCTGTATAATTTACAATGGTATATCCTCCCAAAGGTAATTTGGGGATCAAACCACTTGTAATGTAATTTATTCTTTGGACACTATAAGGCAAAATTCTCTCATAGAATCATAGAATCGCTGAGGTTGGAAGGGACCTTTAAGATCAAGTCCAACCATTAACCTACCCTGACAAAAAACACTTCTAAACCATGTCCCTAAGTACCACATCTACCCTTTTTTAAAACACCTCCAGGGATGGTGAATCCACCACCTCCCTGGGTAGCCTATTCCAATGTTTAATAACCCTTTCAGTGAAAAAATGTTTCCTAATATCCAATCTAAACCTCCCCTGACATAACTTGAACCCGTTTCCTCTTGTCCTATCACTTGTCACCAGGGAGAAGAGGCCAGGCCCCATCTCTCTACAACCTCCTTTCAGGTAGTTGTAGAGGGTGATAAGGTCTCCCCTCAGCCTCCTCTTCTCCAGGCTAAACAACCCCAGTTCCCTCAGTCGTTCCTCATAAGGTTTGTCCTCCAGACCCCTCACCAGCTTAGTAGCCTTTCTCTGGACATGCTCCAACACTTCAATGTCCTTCTTGTAGTGAGGGGCCCAAAACTGAACACAGTACTCGAGGTGGGACCTCACCAGTGCCAAGTACAGGGGGATGATCATTTCCCTAGTCCGTCTCACCACACTATTCCTGATACAAACCAGGATGCTGTTGGCCTTCTTGGCCACCTGGGCACACTGCTGGCTCATATTCAGCCGGCTGTCCACCAACATCCCCAGGTCCTTTTCTGCCAGGCAACTTTCTAGCCACTCTGTCCCAATCCTGTAGCGCTGCATGGGGTTGTTGTGACCCAAGTGCAGGACCCGGCACTTGGCCTTGTTGAACCTCATACCATTGGCCTCAGCCCATCGGTCAAGCTTGTCCAGATCCCTCTGCAGAGCCAACCTACCCTCAAGCAGATCAACACGCCCGCCTAGTTTAGTGTCATCTGTGAACTTACTGAGGGTGTATTCGATCCCCTCATCCAGATCATTAATAAACATATTAAAGAGAACCGGGCCCAGCACTGAGCCCTGGGAGACACCGCTTGTGACCGGGCACCAACTGGATTTAACTCCATTTACCACCACTCTCTGGGCACGGCGATCCAGCCAGTTTTTTACCCAGCGAAGAGTACACCTGTCCAGGCCATGAGCAGCCAGTTTCTCCAGGAGAATGCTGTCAAAAGCTTTGCAAAACTCCAGGTAGATAACATCCACAGCTTTTTCCTCATCCACTAAGTGGGTCACCTTATCATAGAAGGAGATCAGGTTTGACAGGCATGACCTGTCTTTCACAAACCCATGCTGACTGGGCCTGATCACGCTGTTCTCCTGCATGTGCCATGTAATGGCACCGAGGATGATCTGTTCCATGACCTTCCCAGGCACCGAGGTCAGACTGACTGGCCTGTAGCTCCCTGGATCCTCCTTCTGGCCCTTCTTGTGGATGGGTGTCACATTTGCCAACCTCCAGTCAGCTGGGACCCCGGTTATCCAGGACTGCTCATAAATGATGCAAAGTGGCCTGGTGAGCACTTCCGCCAACTCCTTCAGTACCCTTGGGTGGATCCCATCCGGCCCCATAGATTTGTGCACCTCCAGGTGCTGAAGCAGGTCCCTCACCATTTCCCTTTGGATTACAGGGGCTTCATTCTGCTCCCCTTCCCTGTCTTCTAGCACAGGGGTCTGGGTACTCAAATAGGACCTCTGCGTGCCTAGCAAAAATATTCATGATTCCATTGCTGTTCTGTGTGTCTATGCACCTTAAGAATATTACCAGCCTCAGTAAACAAAAGATTAGCTACCAGTTTATCCCGTGACCTCAGACAAATAGATCAGCCCTTCAAAAACAGAAGGACAATAAGAAGGGACCACTGTGCTATACTAAACTGCTTCTACAGAGAAGTATTTTCCTTGTTTATTAGCTGACAGAAAAAGAAGCAGAAGTAGGACGACAGAAGGAAGAGTTTGCCCAAACCGTGAATTTTCCAGGTTACTAATAAAACATACAAAGCAAGACTTTTTGTTTTGCTTCAGTTCAAAATACTCTCAGTTGGATTTTTTCTTATCTATAGCCCTTCACCACTTAATTATCTAACCTAAGCTCCAAGCATAGACCTCTTTAATGGCAGTGGTGAGAAATCAACATATGTAAGGATTCTGTAGGCTCCTGAAATACTTGGGGTTTAGCTATTTTTAAAATTTATTATTTTTGCCTTTTTTTAAATAAAAAGTTAAAGAAAACTAATTAAATTAATGAACAGTTAGTGAAAAATCTCATGATTTTGCAAGAAACTATTTACTGAATTCAGTTAAATTATTGACAAATGCTCTATCTTCCCTTCAGTCCTCCCCCATTTTTCCAGAATTTATTGTTATTAATGACATGAGTTTGTCCTATGCTCTGTGCCCTTGGAACCACTTAAACTGTTGGGGAGTTTGTTTGTTTTAAGTATTGTGTTAAATTGATTCTTTATCTCTTCTCACTTTCTCACCTTTTATCCTCTACAGTCTTCTAAACAATTACTTCAGACTTTTCCTTTTTCTGCTCTTCTTTATCCACAGACATTTATGTCCATTCTTAAAAGCTACCTACGTTTTTGCTTACCCCTCAGTAGTACTTCCATTACCTGCCTACCAATACTGTTCTCTACCTTCTGGCAATTTTACTTCCAGCTTCTCTCTCCAATACTTAACAGCTCACAGAAATTTAGATGTTCTTCCACAGATGAACAACCAAATGGATTCAGCAGTCTAATGCAGTCTTGACTGATAGTCAAAAAATGGAATTTCCAAATAAAGTTTGAGTTTGAGCATCCACAAATATGAATAGACTGTCATTAAACTTTGGAAAAATTATAAAATAGCATAAAATACATAAAATATTATTTGTAGAAAAAGTAAATATATGTAAACTTTTTTTAAAAAATTAAGAAAAAAGTGGGAGGGGTTATGGGATAGTGGTTTTTTTCCCCTATAGACAGAAAAATGCAACATTGTAATGCTCTTGTTTGACAAGGTTAGGAAGTTTCATTTTGATATCATTGTTTTACATTATACCTATAAACTGTCTGAAAAGGTGTACCTAAATATTTCTCTCTTAAGAAAAGCTTTGTTTTCAGTTTTATCCATGTATGAAAAACTTTATATATTAAATTTTTGTGAAGACGTAATACATAAAAGTATTCCGATATTGATGTTCCCCAATGAAAAATGCCAGAGTCATGCTAGTACTGGGTGCGATTCCTGAGTAGGTATTCTGAGAGGGAAAATGAAAGGTAGCCCAGACAGAAATGGTGCCATTACTGACAAAATACCCTTTTTATATACCCCTTTGAGTAAAAAAAAATGTGTTAGCAACTGGTTTTGCTTGAGTTATGCAAAATTCCCAAACAAGCATGCCTTCATTAAATAGCAAGTTTGCAAAACTGACTTCACTTCTTGCATATGATTATTCACATTGCTCTTAATTTTTTTTTGTGTGATTCTTTTTTAATGTAAGAATGTCAGATCTCATTTTAACATCTCTTGAGACACCTGATGTTATTCGTATACGGAGATGACTGGTTCATATATTCTTTCAGATTTTAACCAACAAATGGTATTTTAAAAGTTATCTTTCTTCAAATCCTCACTGTCTGGAAAGAAGAACTGTATTTTTATTTTAACAATTGTAATTATAATTTTTTTTAATTATTGTATGTATTAATTACAAGTATTTGTAAGTGACCTTGATATTCACTTTCAATAATGTCCACGTATATATGTAATGTCAGTTAGGTGGTTAATGATTTTGCTTCAAATGAGATGCCATTCAAGAAAAAAAAAAAATAAACCAAAAACACAAGAAGAGACAACATAGTAATAAAACTATTGAAAGGAAACAGTAGTTCCATTACAATGGAAATGTATCGAATAATATATGTAAAAAAATGTCAGATCACTCAGGCAAGTGCAGACTGGAAAGTCTGATTCCTTGGTCCATTGCAAAAGGCCTGACTGGAACAGGGGAAGAGTAAAGAAAGAAAGAAAGGTCTGGCGGCTGAGAGCCTTTGCAATGACAAAAGGCAGAAAGAGACCATGCACCCTGCACCATACAACAGTAAAACATTTCGTACTGTTTCTATTTTCCCTAGCAAATCCAAAATCTCCAAATCATGACTAACAAATAATAGATACCAGAAAATAAAACATTTTTTCTTTTTCCTGACAGCTGAGATGCGTCACAGGATCTGTGTTTTGCACTCCCTCCATCAATTAAAGCAAGACAGTACCTTTTTCTTTTTTTTTAATCTACTTTATTAATTTTTGTAGGTTAAAAAAAAAAAAACAACAACAAAAAAAAAAAACAAAAACAAAAAAAAGGGCATGCATTTATTTTCCAAATCTATACATTGCTTTTTAAGATGTCTTTGAAATGTAGCTGAGACCTCTTACTAATTCTTCTCATCATGTCAAAATATAACAATTTCTTGCAATATAACATACTGGAAAACTCTTTCATACCTCAAATCAGTCTCATTATCCTTTCTGAAACTCTTTCAACATACAGATGACCCTTTTATAAACCTTATTTCAAGTTCCCACCATTTTCTCAAATCCAGAGCAAACTTCTGAAGATCTGACTTTTTAAGGTTCATCATCCCAGACACACCAGGCACCTGACAGCTATACTACTAATTGTACTGCTACAAACTATTGTCATGAGTTAACAGCCTTCATACTTCCTTGACAAATTACACTTTTTTTTCCATATCTTTGACCTATTCTGCCTCTAAACCGTCTTGTTATGCAACAATAGAGAAAAGATGCCGACTATCTGCTGGACCGCTCTCTCCCACCCACAGCTAATTGTCCATCCACTGCTTTTTCAGCTTTGCATGCCCACATAGAGGGAGCAGTTTGTTCCAGCTGTTCTTGGAAAGCCAATGATTAACTTAAATGAACAAACATTTCTCCCAACTACACATAGTCATATTTTAATGACTCGGAAACTTACTGGTGTATTTTCCACATTCATGTTGCTAACAGAGCTTTTTGTCATATGTAGATCTTGCTGTCTGAATTTATTTTTTGTGTCTTGGAGGATAGAGGAAACAGAGAGCTTATGAGTATAAAGCCCTGCAAGCAGATGTTCGGTGCATATAAATCTACAAAATGAATCAGGCTCCCGAAGGGAGGCAAGCCATTCTTCTTGAAAACAGAAACTAGGAAAGATGTCACAAGAGACCTCAATTTTTAAATACATATGCTATTGTAGAACAACTGAGAAGCACAACCAGCTTCCCTTAAGTCATTGTCAGTAGTTCTCTGTTTCTAGCTCAAGACTCAAGGGAGCCTCGTTCATTAAACCACAACCCAGCTGCTCTGCTTTCTTTCCCTCTTTCTTTTTACTATTGGAGTAGCAGACAAAGTTCCTACTGCAAGGAACCAGCTTAGCCTCAGACCAGGAGTACGGTTACTACTTCTTCAGACAGGCATTCTTTCCTTCCCCAACCCTACCAAAATCATTGCACTCATTCACCATGCATTTTCAGCTAATGAAGATTTTGACTCCACATAGGAATAGTAAATAAGTGCCCCTGCAGAAATTAAATCCCTTATATTTGTGATACTGCTTACTTCCTATTATTTAAAATAGAATAAATTTGATTTATGGTCTTCTAAGCCTCTTATGTCAGATAAATACATTAAACAGGAAAGCATCCTGCGTTCATCACAGGCATCAAGCATTCGTAATGGATCCACAGTACATTCATACTTTAATTACTCAATTGGTAATGCAACAGGGAAACTGTCTCCATTACAAAGACAGATTGTCATCATAAAACTTTTTTAATACGTTGGTTAAATATTTTCTAGAAGATATGATTCCACATTTCTAACAACCAAAAGTTGAATGAAAAAGATTATTATGAGTCAGAAGTTCAAAACTGCCATTTTAATTTAACCTCTACTTCCCTGCAAAAGCTGGGCCACCCATTTCTAAAATGTAAAACCAGAATTATATCCTTTCTTCATTGTTTGTGTCATACATGTAATTTTCTGTAGTTTATTTTTATTCTTTTGTTTCATAAATAATTTACATTAATTCCTTTAAAATAGATTCTCCACATTCTTTGATCCTATGCATTAATAAGTGTAGGCAAATAACGAAGGTTCATGAAGTAGCTGTTCATGGCAGACAAAGCCACCAGCAAAGTTTAAGCTGCATGAGAAAGAACTTTGTGTCTGCTGTGGCATTTATAGTGGGAGTTATTAGCTGAGAAGTCTGAGACAAAGGGTAAAGACTGTTGTAAAGGAGGCTAATGCTACTGGCCTGAGTAGTTAAATGTGACAGGTTGGAGATGTATTTTCCTGCCTTCTTGTAGATGCGAAGCGCTCATGGCAGCTACTCATTCCTCTGGCTGAGAAGCAGCAATAAGCAGATAGGTGCAGGAAGAAAACCAAAAAGCAGATGCCATACTGGAAATGAGAGAGAGGTGATTCCCTTTCCTTTCTTGATAGTTCAAGAAATTCATGACATCATATTGTGTACCACCACACACTACCAGCTGAGCAGCGCTAGCAAAGACACAGACTCCACGTTCTCACAAAGCACAGACTTTCACCGTCTCCTTGATGTTCAGTTGTTATGATGTCTTATTCCAGATGATGATCTGCACTGAGCCTTTTACTTAAGTAGTCAAACATAATATACCAAAATAGTTTGCCTATATCATGACAATAATTCCCTTATTCCCCAATACCACCTTTCACCAGATGGCAAATGCCAAACGTGTTGGCACTTTATAACTCAGCTATAAAAAAACGGACTGAGTTTGAGCCTGAAGATAAGTGTGAATGGATATTTTTATGCACAGTCTGTCTTAGTACCCTTTGTAGAAGGGAAAAAAATGTGAGCAGCTGGAGACCCTATCCTTCCAGGTCTACAAAGAGACACAGGTCATATGCCTGGTACCAGCTGTGCTTCTCACAAAAAAAAAAAAAAAAAAAAAAAGCTTCTGGTGAAGTTAGCTACAATTGAAAGATTATTATTTTTTTTTTTTTTTAGGAATTGATATTTTGGTGGATGGTAAAAACTTTTCGCAGTATTAAAATTAATGTGGATGACCTAACTTTGGTTCATTTAATAAATGAGAAATTATGCTGAGCATTTCAGAATAATTCTTAAAACATAATCTTTATTCATTGCAACTTTTTTATTATTTTATTATTCCGATTTACTTAGTCATAGATAACAGACTTTCACTCTGTGACTTTAAGTCAAGTAAGTGAATAGAGAGAATACAAAAGAATACCAAGGTGAAAGGCTAGAAATTAAAAGACATTAACTGTCTTTGATAATAGGGCCTTAACAATATTGACTGGCCATACAAAATAACATTCACTGATAGTTTTATTATTTCACATCATAAACAAAATATTATGATAAATGCAACTGTATTGCATTGACTTGCCTTTCTGATTTTTATCATTAACATAATAAACATTAAATAGTTTACTTCCCTATACAGGATCCCTATAGATACATGATAAAAACATAAATCAGTAGAATTTTGAACTCCCTTTCACTTAGGCAGAGCAAATAAAGAAGATGGTGTTGGACTTAAGTGTAACAAGGAGCTGACATCAGCTCAGATTTTAATTCAGAAGTAATGTACATAAAATAACTTGTGATTTTATCACTGCCCATCATTTATGTACATACTTCCATACAAAATGAGAATTTTACAAATACAGGCACTGAAGACTGTACGTTCAGAAACTGCTGAAGCAAACAACAGACAGAAGACTCCTCTAATGTAATGGAGGGGAAACTCCCATATCTTTCAGGCGTCTCTGCCTGTAAATCCGCTAGTTGCTGCTATCAGTGGTGTGTAATTCAACAACTGCCACTTCATAAACTTCATAAACTTCATAAAATCAATGCCAGTGCCACTAGCATAGCAGTCATCTTCTATGTCAGTCCCATAACTACTCTAGGAATAATGCAACTCCAGATTATAAAAGCGCAGTGCTGGATTTACCAGTGGGATGGCTAAGAAAGAGAAGAAGGAGAAAAAAAAGAAAAAAAAAGAAAAAAAAAAGAGAAGAAGAGAAGAGGTGCAGGACACGCTCCATGCTATGTGACAGGAGACAGGCTCTCCACCCCAGCCCCAGCTGATCCCTTTACAGCTGCTTTCATTTCCTTTCTTAGAACCATAGAATCATAGAATTGTCAGGGTTGGAAGGGACCTTAAAGATCATCTAGTTCCAACCCCCCTGCCCTGGGCAGGGACACCTCCCACTAGATCAGGTTGCTCAGAGCCCCATCCAGCCTGGCCTTAAAAACTTCCAGGGATGGGGCTTCCACCACCTCTCTGGGCAACCTGTTCCAGTGTCTCACCACCCTCATGGTGAAGAACTTCTTCCGAACGTCCAGTCTGAATCGACCCATCTCTAGTTTTAATCCATTCCCTCTAGTCCTACCATTGCCCAACATCCTAAAAAGTCCCTCACCAGCTTTCTTGTAGGCCCCCTTAAGATACTGGTAGGCCACTATAAGGTCTCCTTGGAGCCTTCTTTTCTCCAAACTGAACAACCCCAACTCTCTCAGTCTGTCCTCATAGGTCTGATCATCCTCGTGGCCCTTCTCTGGACACGCTCCAGCACGTCCATATCTCTCTTGTAGTAAGGGCTCCAGAACTGGATGCATTACAGTGCTTACAGTGCTGTATTTTCTGAATGGATGGCTTGCATTATGCCTGCAAGATGCTAGTGTCATGTGTTAGCTATCTTGTCATGACAAATGGCCATATGTATACGGATAAACTAAGTAAATTAGCTGACACAGTTACTCATTCAGATTGTGTGCACAAATATATAGAAGGATGCAGATCTCTCTTTTATTGAGATATTTTCTTCCAGCATTTAATTTATGATATAGGCACTTTATGCAAACAGAAATCATATATGTGAATGATGGTAGCGGCATACAAAAAAGGACAAGCAAGTCTATTGCTACTGTATTTAGCATACTTTTCAATAAAATTTCAGTGTGTTACTGTATTATGCGCTGATATTCCACAGCATAGGTAGAATGCTGTGGAATGACTGCAATGGAAATCATGTCAAAGGCCATGGGAAGCTGAATCTTTAAAAATCCCAGCTTAAAATTCTCGTTCAATTAAACACTGCACTTGGTGAGGTGGGAGATCACGACACGCATGCAGGCACCCTCACCCCCCATTCAGTAAGCTGTATGCATGAGGCTTCAACCCATGTCCTGTTGCAAGACAAGCTTTCAGGAAGCTTGCACAGTATTCGGCATCAAGCAGAATACAATCTTTTCCTGCTATTTGTAACAGACCTGTCGAGTGTCACATATCTTTCGGTGATGCTCACGAACATCACGGTCCTGACATGCCTGCCTGCATCTGCAAACCAGTGGGAAAGATACGTCCCAAATACACGAACAAATCATAGGCCATTTTGCCACACTGTTTTGAAGTGTCAATACATTTTTTGCTAATCTCGAAAACAGCAATTAAGATTGGCAATTTCGTGAATCCTGTCTAAGATGAATTTGATGGATTCAGCTTTTACACTACAGGATCACTACAACCCTGGCAAGCAGTTAGTGACTACATAGTCCATAACAGCTACCACTCATTAACCCTGCATGTACCCAAGCTATGTTCTTCATAGTATCTTCAATATGAAAGAGGTCTAATGAACTTTTCATACACACGCGTGGTAGCACAAAAACCTAGCCATTAATATTGTTATTATATAATATACTGTGTATATTAATAGCACAGTATTTGTGAAATTACTATCTATAGAAGCTGAAATCAGGCAGAGAAAGCTAAAGAACCTGTGGCATAATTAGTGCTTATCTTACAGAACAGGAAAAGCATGATTTTTTTTCCACATTACTGTTTGTGATTTAAAGATTTTTTTTTCTTTTTTACATATTTTATCCAAAGTGTGACACAAATTTAAAAGCAAAACCCACAATTCAGATTTTTGTTCCATTAAAGGAAAGTTAATTCTTTGTACCCCTCTTCCTTTGGCTTAATTGCTCTTGGAAGATGAAGTAGCTGAGACACTTTCACTCTCTTTCTCCTCTACAGACGAGTCTGTAGACCCCAAAGACCTTCCCCTCCACAGGCAGAGGAGGAATCAAGCCCAGAGCACTAGTGCTCTGACCACAGAGCCAACTGCAAAAAGCACAGAGAAGCCAGACCATTGTAATCAGGCATTTTGCACAGGGCATATGCAAAGGTATTACAACAGACATGATTGTTTAACTTCTTTAAAGAGATACAGGGATGAAACACTCTTGCCTGTGACTGCCACACACATGAAGGTACTTACAGGAATAAATATGAAGAAATGCAAGATTTAAAGAAAAGCATTTCTTTTCCTCACCTGCCCTACATTGACTAGTTTATGAGAACTCTCACTTTGTGGTACTTAGCCTTTTTCACTAAACATTTAAGGAACCTAGCTATTTTTTTTTTTAATTGTAGGTACCCAATATTTAGGCATTCTGGTACTTCACATTGCAGCAACAAAGTCTCCTTTGGCAACTGAGCTCCAGAGACGAAAAAAGAAATTTCTATATTTCTGAATTATGTTTGTATCTACATTCAATTTAATGCAACACTGGTGTACGTGAAGAGGGGTCTTCAGTAGTATTTTGTGACAACACTAAGATTCCTGCTTATGTTTCCGATGTTTTTCTTAGGCTATCATATCACATCATTTTTTTTGAGGTTGTTCTCAATGTTTTCTTTCCCACTTTTTATTTAGACAGACGACAAGCGAAACAAACTGCAGGTCATACATATAGAAATAAAAACTATCTACATCTTTTGCATATCTTTGATTAGTGTGGACATAAAAGAAATTGCACAAATTGCCTTACTGTCTCAGGCCATCTTTAAAGAATGCCACCAATGGTTGCTTGGCTATCTTTTATGTTTACTCCCTATGAAATATTCATGAACTTGTAAAAAGTTTAAAAAATCCCTACTTCTGTAACAAAATATGTAATCCTTTAATTTTTCAGGTCTATAGAATTTTAAGCATGTACTTCCAACTAGTTTCAGTGAAGCCCATACCACTTCAAAATAAAGAAGTAATGACTAGAATAAGATTTATTTTATCCAGGCTTGTTATAAACCAGGCTAACCTATACTGTCACTGTTTGCATCTCAAAAAGTGCCTGCCTAGTCAGTGTTATTTTTTTGTTATTGAATGTGCTTGCTTTTGCTTTCTGAATGTGTGCCTTCAAATGCCAAGCTAATTTCAGTGCCTATAGACTAATTTGCTGAGCCTTTCATTCCCTGATTACCTGCATCAAACTCAGCCTATACAGAATAGTGTAGCTGTGAATTATATTATTATTCAAATAGTAGTTAAGACCTGTGATTTGGCAGATTTCTTTTCCTACTGATATATTTCTTTAACTTTGGGATAAAACCAAAATTCTAGTTCAGCTATATTTGAAAAGACAAAAATGTAAAGTTCATATCAGTCATTAAAAAATGGATTAAAAAGATTACATCTCCAAGAACCCCTGCAACCTTTATAAAACTATCAAATAGCATCAGGATATGATTACTAAAGCCAAATTCCAAATAATTTCTCAACCTCTTCAGATAATTCAGGAATCAATTACATAGTTTTATCAAGGGTTATTCATTCAACATAATTAATGTGATATCTATCAGAATCAATACCTGTGGAAACATACTTAAAAATTAACACTGATTGTAGAATATATCTTTAATTACTTCTCTGGTTATATAACTTATTAAAAGAAAAAGATCTGAAAATGTGCAATAATATCTTAGACAATTGTTAGTCAGGAATGTTCTTCTCATCACAATACCAGATATTAAAATATATTACATTTGAATATGTCTAACTTTGTCTTTCTTGATCAATCTAATATTCATTGGAAAGGTGAAAATTAATACAGAGAATAGCAATGTACTTCTAATAAAGCTACTTTAAAAATATCTGTAACACTGCCTACATCTGCACCACCAGATTAGAAAAAAACAAAGATTTTCAACAATTCTTTGCCATTCTTTGGAAGAAATGCAACTACAACAGCAAACTTCTGAGTGCATTAAAAAAAAATAAAATTTATAGAGGCAACAAATTATAAACTAAAAAATAATGCAAACGTTACCTGAATTTAATAGAAAATGACATTTTAAAGCCTATTTAGATAAAAGTAATCTTACTTAGATAAGTGAAGTTCTAGGAATATAGTAGCGCTGTTACTTCACATGAATCAGAAGGTAGAGAAAACCTTGTCTACTGCAAAGACCATGTCTTCTATGACTTTCTTGAGGAAGCTCCTCCCAACTTCCTTCTGGGCTTAAACAGCCAAAAATCAGGAAGAATTCAAACAAGTAGTTAGTACAGTCTTTTAGATTCATACTCCATTATTTTACATGGAAGTTGTCATAGAATCAGAGAACTGTTCGGGTTGGAAGGGACCTTAAAGATCATCTAGTTCCAACACCCCTGCCATGGGCAGGGTCACCTCCCACTAGAAGTTATGCATATATACTGACTTCACCTGTGTTTTCTAGTACACCTTCACAATTGTCAAAGTGGTGATGAAAAACAGTTGTTCTAAATATACAAGATACACAGAACTACGTAAAAATTGCTTTTTCAACAGACCGAGCATGGTAATCAATAGAACAGCAATACTGAGGCTCAACTAAGATTTTTCTTCAATCACTTTAAATCTAGCCAAGCCAGACATAACTTCTATAAAACTGCATTTGTTACAATGTGTGAGCAACAAAACCAGTCATAATTTCATGCCTGGACTCACCATGTTTCATACAGGGCCCAAATGAGTGTGTTAGCATAGGGTATCACTGAGAAATCTCTTAATTGGGACTGTTCACTTCTGGACTTAAATTTGAATTGCTCTAGGGCAATCTGATTTCAGCAAATCCGAAATGGTGGATTTAGCTCTTCAGTGTTTGTTGGTGTGTGGCACAATTTTTGCCACCAGAGTACTCTTCCATATTAGAAGTTGGGAGGAGTTGGTGGGTGGGGGAGGAGAGGAAGAAAAAAAATATATATGTAAAAGGAAATCTTGCCATTAGTTTTATTATTTTTTTTTTTAAAGGGGGAAAAATGAAAAGAAAAAACCCACAACACAAACTATAGCTAACTGCTCCAGTCTGAAATCATTTAAATAGCTCTATCAGTGGTATAGGTGCCTTTCTAGTCCTGTGCGCTGCCTTGGTAGGTTCATTATTTATTTAATTCAACAGCTAATATTCATTAGCTATCACAATCATTATCTGCTGTCATATATCTTTATTTGGTTGAGATTACTTTGCTGAAAAGCCATCTCCAGGCATGACTGAATGTTTCCACATTTTTGGCAGCTATAAGAGAAAGAGAAGGCATTAATGCCATAATTACTAACCTGCCTCTATGAATGATATAGATGTGACATTTTTTCATGGGTGAAATTGCTGCCTGAGATGAGTAGTTTACACAATGTGTAGTTACAGAGACCTTAATTGTGGAATTAATTTCATTTAGTTGTCACTTAAAAATCCAACTTGCATAAAAAGACTTTACAACTGAAATACATCAAACTATCCTACTCATGCTCCTACACTTGTGACAATTAGGCAATGTTATAGCTTAGTCTCTTGCATAAAGATGTCTGTAGGCTAAGAGAGTTTTATTGTCAGCTTTTTTCCTACACCTGAGCAACTTACATACACAAACTTAGCAGATAAATCAATAGCTATGAGCATGCCTCGGGTTTCATTAGGAATGCTGCAAAACAAACACGAAGGTTTCCGCCAATCTTCTTATTCCAAAGTGAAGATAAATTGTCTACCCCTTTACACCATGCAATATTTTTTTCAACAAGAAGCCATGTTAACAATAATTACTTGATTATGCATTTCTTTCATGGCTTTTCAATAAAACACTGGCGCTTTCAGTGAAAATTCAATAATCTTTACCCCACATCAGTAAATTCCAGGCTATACATTTTTTTTCTTAGTTTATGAAGATCTTTAACTCCTTGCTAATGAAAGATTATGGCAGCACACCTGTACTTTTTGATTTATGTTACAGTGGAGTAGAATGTCTCCATTTCCAAATTATTTTGACAATTGTAATATTAATTATCATTACATTTTAGTAGCCAGAACTAAAACAAGAGCTACGAGTAAACATGGCAATGAACCTGTATATCTTCCCTGTAGACTGTGTGTGACCATAATAAAGCAGTTATTAGTAAATTTTTGCTGTATAATTGCAATTGTTACTTAATATATATCACAAAATTAAGTACAGTTATGTATGAGCTGATTCTTCTTAATGAACTACACCTGATAATGATTTTGATTTCTGCCAAGTTTTACTATGATGGAGTATTAAATTTAAAATGTTAATATGTGCATGCACGCTAATTTCTGTTTCTCAGCTGTTGTATTTTGACATCTGTCAAGTATGCATTATGCTATTGACGGGCCACAGATTTCCAAGAAATCATATTTCATTGAATCTTTTCCATTGTGCTTGACATAATCTTTTTTCTCACTGTCAGAAAGAGGGATTCATTTATCCTACAATGATATGAAATCTCCCAGTCATAACATGTAATTGCAACTGACTGCAAAACACGACTCTTTCCTCCTGGACAGACCTTTCCTATTTAAAACATAACGATCGACAACACATCAACCGAGGTTATTTCAAAGGTACATGTTATGCTGGGGAAAAAAACCTAAACAAAACGCCTAGTCCAGTCTATGAGTCTGAGCTCCTTTCAAACTTGTGCTTATTCAAGCTTATTCTACCTGTGCTTGTCTGAAAGAATCTGATCCCTAAAACACTATCAGAACGCCAAAACTCTAAAAAAGCCTGACTTACAATGGCTATGCTTGCTGCTATATACTCTCTCTGTATCAAATTTAATTTTCTTAAAGTGTCCTGGGTTCAGCTGGGATAGAGTTAATTTTCTTACTAGCAGCTGGTACGGTGCTGTGTTTTCAATTTAGGATGAGAATAATGTTGATAACACACTAATATTTTACTTGTTGCTAAGGAGTCAAGGACTTTATGGCTTCTCATACTGGCCTGCCAACGAGGCAGGGGGCACCTGGCTGGGACAGCTGACCCCAACTACCAAAGGGATATTCCGTACCATATGATGGCATGCACAGCATATAAAGCTGGGGGAAGGAAGGGAGGTCGTTCGAAGTTATGGCATTTTGACTTCCCAATTAACCATTATGCGTGATGGAGCCCTGCTTCCCTGGAGATTGCTGAACACCTGCTTGCCGATGGGAAGTAGTGAATGAATTCCCTTTTTTTTGCATTGCTTGTGTATGCGGCTTCTGTTTTACTTAATAAATTGTCTTTATCTCAACCCAAAAGTTTTCTCACTTTTACCCTTCCGATTTTCTCCTGCATCCCACCAGAGGGGAGTAAGCAAGCGGCTGTGTGGTGCTTAGTTGCCAGCTGGGGTTAAACCACAACATTTCATCAGCACTTTCCTTACTTTTAAAATATTATGGTGACCTTCCTTAAACAATTAGTGGTATATTTACCATTATGTGTTTAATTTAATGTAAATTTATTATTATGTCATATATGTGTATGTCTATGCATAAGTACATAACTAAAAAAATTACATGCACAGTAACATTCTATTTACAATAAAAAGGACTAAAAGGGTATTTGTTGGGGAGGGTGGTATTTGTTCATTTGTTTCCCTGAGAATACCTTTTCTGGTGATTTAGAAAACGGTTGAAATAGAAATTAAGAAAAACCAATTTAGTGCATACTTTCACAAACATTTCAGACAATATTCAATCCCCTAATGTATTTAGCAAGAACTCACCCTTATACATGATAGAAATTTTAATTGAGGTAAACCTACCACAATGTTGCTGAAAAGCAGAATAAGTTTAAAATAAAGAATGAACTCAAAAGTGCAACTATTCCATCTTCTTATGTTACAAATCACACACCAGAAATTTACCTTGATAATTGCATGCTTTCAATTAAGTGTTTCTCAATTCTAATGCTGTGTTGTTACATTTAGGATACAACTGCAATACCTGAAAATACTTTGGTTCTAATATTACAACAGGTTTTAAATTTTAAACTGAAAGAAGAACACATAGAACACAAAAATAGAAAGCAAATGGGCATATTTTTATTTGACAGAAGGGGAAACCATATTTTTTTAACCATAAGGTCAGTGCAATCATAAGATCAGTGTAATTAAAAAGAAGGAATGAAAGCAAAATTTTATCAAGCACTCTTAATAGTGCTAGTAGTATTGCTGAGTTACACATGCAGGAGGAATTCAATAAGACCAGTGATCATCTGTGAAGTTTCAAGTGATTCACGGCTAAATTCACCTATGTCACATGCATTTTGCACAATAATCATAACCATAGTTTTCAGATTAGAGCATGGCTTCGTGACCTCATCTAGACTGGACAGCTGTGAGAAGTTATTCTTAACAATGTTTTAAAAGGAAAGCAAAACTTTCCATGGATGCACAGTACATTGTGACCCAACTGCATTGTGAACTGCATCATCTGCCTATTGATTTTCTGGTACAGTTCAAGATGCTATTATGGAACTCAAGGATTGCATGGTTAGGACATTAACTCTCAGAAGATACCAGGAATCCATGGTACATCAGTTCAGCCAAGTTCAGCTAATGAACTCACAGTAGCATTATTGAGATTGTTTTTTATGTCAAGCTCTTCTCAACCAGAGATTTTTGCTCACCTATTAGTGAAAAAAACAAAAAACAAAAAACAAAAAAAAAGCATATAATTTCATTTAGAAAGGACATAAATATGCAATTAATTGACTGGTTTAATTTTCTTACACTTGAAACTGAAACAGATTAAAAGGTTAACACTAGTGTAGCACATCATGACTTTATATGACCCTTCTTACTAATTTACCAATCTAATATGTCCATTAAATTCAAATATTATCTAGATACATTTTGCATATTTAGCATCACTGCTCTTAAAAGGATGCAGTCATTATTAATGGCATTTTAGTAATGGAGAAACTGTGCCATCAACATAAAGTGGTATTTCCAGAAATCCACCACCTAGCCAATAAAAGAAGAAGTAATAAATGACAGAATGAAAATGTTGGTGTTTGGAGTTTAACACAATGCCCTCTTTTCCGTAAAAAATCTAATTTAGGTAACCAAATGTAATAAATTACAACAGCTTCATCAGTACAAATAAACAACATATATCAGAACCCGTCCTTGGCATATCTGATACTCATTGTGCTAAAATCTCCCCGCCCCAAAGCACGGTGATTTTCATTATCAGGAACCATCCCTGGGGTGTGCTGTTTCTTAAATCGGGCCCAGACACTGGGACAAACCTACATCATGAAATTTGCTAGCAACTAAATGGCGTAGGTGATAGAAGCCTGCTTGAGCTTGTGTCTTGGCCTGTGTTGTCTACAGTACAAATTTAGCGAGACGCTATTATTGCACACTAAATCCCAAATTCATCACAGATCACACAGAAATTATAAAGGTATCTACTGAATTGGCCTTCGTATATCAATGTGATTTTCAAATAACATGTTAAATGAAAGATCCCAGAAGCAATTAACTTATTAGCATGTGATGCTTTTGAAAAAAAGACTTAAATAAGATAAATGAGTGGTATTTCTTTTAATGACATCCTCTTTTTCTTGCCATAATTTTGATGAACAAATTTAATAATTATATTATTAAACTTTAACATGAGTTAATTATATTTGGAACAATATATTTGTCTTGTCTTGCAGAGCCTTGTAATAGTTAAAACATTGACTCCTCTATGTTTCAGCATGGCTTGAGGTGAGAAGCAATAGAGTTTAGTTTTTTGACAGCAGGATGGATTATATTTTGAAAGATCTTTGAGGGTGTTTTAGTGAAAGAAAAAGAATTTGTCTGAACTGTCATGTTGTGTACTCTTGAAAGTCCACGTGTTCAAACATACTGGCAGATTTTTCTGAGTTACAGACAAACCACCTTCAAAGCCTATAAGCAAAGTTTTAACAGCTTAAGTACATTAAGCCGAGGAGCTAGTTTAAAGAACAATAATACAAACAATGTATGGAAAATGACATTTAAAAAAATCAAAGCATTTAAATCATATTAAGAGAGTTAGATTAGCTTTTTTACTCCTGTCCTAAGTAGAAATCGCCTGATACTTGCATTTTCACACTTTACAGGCACACTGTCATTCTTCACCCACGGAGCCCCTCCAAGAAGGCAAGGGAAAAAGAGAATGCGAGTTATTAGCAAGGGAGAAGGAAGGACTGCCATCTTCTCAGAGCCCACAACATTAATCCTTCTAGCAAGGTTTTCCTTTACAATTTAATATGCACTTTTCACTGTCAGTCCTTACTCATTAGCACAGGTATATTTTACATGTAGATTCATGGAATAACTTTAAAAAGGCATACTCAGAATAGGTTTTTGCATAACTGTAAGACCAACACACAAACAAAATTCCAATGTTGCAAATCCAGCAGGATAACTTGTGGGGTACATACAGTTTTGTACCAATGTGAAGTACCTTCTACTTTTAAAATTAATTCATTTCATATCCTTGGGGAAAGGATTTGACTTAATTTTTAAAGGATGGTAGAGTTACTTAATCTATTTAAAGGTTTTGGCACGAAAAAAACAATTATACAAAAACCACTTCTACTCTCAGACAAAATGGATGTGCATTCAATTGCTGGTTGCTTCTATAATAAAAAGTATGCTTGTAAATGCAATATATTGTTTTTAAGGAAAAAATAAAACCTATTAAAACAAAATCCCTGTCTTTTTCAATTAAAAAAACCCCAAACCTGCCTACCATGAAAGGGTGCTTATTGTCTTAACAATGTTTTGAATATATATACACACATTAATCATGGTGTAGTACTTATACCAGCTATTGTGCTGTTGGAACCAAATGCAACAGAAAAGTACATTTATGTAATACTTCAAGATTAGCCTTGCACCTTAATTCCAGTTCACATTGATAAATTCCTAGCCCCAAATTAGAATACTCTCTAGTTTAGAGCTTTAAACCCTTTAAACCTAAGAGACACAGAAAAATAGCCAATACAGCCTTCTCATCAAGCTCTATTATGCTGTCCAAATGGATAGTAATTCACAGATGAAACATGGTATACGAAATGACCTCTAATGATCTTAACAGCTGTTTGCTGCCATGTCCTGGCAACCGCCAAAACAAACATAAATTTACCCTTTCTCTTTACTCCTGGAAATACCATCTCAGGAGCGACTTACGTCTTATTTAAATTGTGCAAATGTGCACAACGGGGCAGGCCGATTCACCTGTAAAACTACAGATCTAGCAGACTTTAAGAACCAAGATAGCAGATAATTTTATCAGTTCATTCTCAATTGGTTGAACAGAGCTATAGCTGGGAAAAAAAATAATGCCAGGTAAAATCTGCCTCAGGGATCAGAATCCAAGGGATATGAGCCTAAGTTAGAGTTCAGTACAATTACAGATATTACTAGATGCCTAACAGAATGCCTATTAATGCCAGAAATGAAATTAATACAGTGCACCTAATTTTCCAATAGCTGGAGTGGTAAAAGACAAAAACCCTTTTTTATTTCATAACAGCTAAGGTATTAGAGGCTGGAACGTCTAACCAAGTCAGCAGGGAATCCCAATGAAAGGAATGAGACTGAATTTCCTTATACTGTATGACTGGAGAAGCCTCCCTCATGACTGCAGATTAGCACAAATATAAAGCAGAGATGATGAGAGACACACCATTCTGCAGTTATTCATCTACTTACTTGCCTTTGAGAAGAGTAACAGTCCTTAATGGTTCAAGGTAAGAGGAAGCAGTTCAGACAACGGGACATCTGGGTCCTGAACATAGAACCCAGGGTTCTGTACCGATAGATGTTCAACCCAGGAACGCATTTTATCCATTTGATTACACACATTCTGAGCCAGAAGCCCTCTCTACACATCACTGACTATGCCTTATCATGTAACTGAAACGTGTCAGTTCTGGCTTTAGAGAAAATCAGGTAGGAGGAAGAATTTCTGTTAATGGCTTGATACATTCTTAAACAAAAAATTTAGTATTATGCATATGTGATATTGTATCTATCTGAATAAAAATACAACAGCGCCTGTTCTGTGGAACAACCTTAGACTGCTGTCCATTCATAATTCTCCTTTATAAATGGTCAAAGTACACAAAACTTACTTCAGTGTATTTCACCCCACATTTGCTCACTATACATTTCCAGACCATAACCACTTGAAAGACGGTCTTGAGTCAACATAAATTCTCTTTCCTAATCCTATTGTTGAAGGTTTTTAAATTAAACTATCACTACAGTGCATTTTCTCCAACTCTACCTTTACATTTTGTCTTGAGATTTTAATGTATACAATTTCAAGCTCATTGATGGCAGAAAATAAAAAATAATGGCAATAAAATGCTTTTTGGATGCTTCATTCCAAGACCAAGGACCCGAAACAGTGTTCTTTTTTTTTTTTTTTCCCCCCATGCACTACTTTTAAGCTGTGTAGAAATAAAGCCTTAGCCATCAGTTGACTGGGTTAATTTTCCCAAAGCTTTTTATGTGTTTTTAACAGCTGTTTGTTTTGGGCATTCATTTTATGTATATTGATGAGCTGTATGTTCTAAAGGATTCAAGCTTGTATTCACAATTAATCTCTGAAAGCTCTTTAAGCTGTTCTGTACCATCTTGTCAATAGCAAACACATCTTTGACGGAAACAATTAATCCAACTCCTTTTACAAATGTCGGAAAGACACATTTATTGTTTAATATACTGCATGTATTTAAATGTATTTTAATCCCTTTAACCAAAGACATTTTTTTTTTTCCAATTACTTTTCTTCAAAGCTATCTGCCCTTCAGCAGATACGGCTTTAGTATTTACTTTTCAGCACAGCTGCCACATTACACCTACATCTCTCTCTTTTTTTTCCCCCCCTTTTCTTTTCTTTAAACTACCTTATGTTTCTTGATTACTACTGTAGAATGAACTGCTTCAAAATCATAAGATTCCTTGGTAGAATGCAAATAATTCAAAGGTGTGCTTTAATATGTTAGCGGAAAAAACAAAATAGACAATAGAAAAAACAAAACAGACAATGATGTTTTGGCATAAAAGTTGAATGACGTGGCTTAATGGAAGAGATCTTCATGACCTCTTCAGGTGCACCCTCAGAGCATCTGACTTCATGCCTTTATGAAGTGCTCTTTTTCAACAAACCAGATTGAGCTAAACACTGCGCTTTGGAGGAGGTGAAGTTTCAGCAGTGTTTCCCACTGACTGCAACGTGTTTTTTTCAATAAAAAAAATAGTTTTTTAAAACAAAACAATAAAACAAATGCCCAAACAAAACCTCGGGCTTTTTTTAAACAGACAAACCAAAAAAAACTTGAACAAAGGAAACAGTAATTTAGATGAAGAAAAATATTTATAAACACTTACAAGTATATCACTCTCTCAATCCAATCAGATTACTTTATTCCTCCTAGATAGTATCCCCCCCTCCCCCCAGTATCCTTCTAATGCCTTTTGGTGGGTCTTGAATTGCTCTGTCTTGTTTCTCCAGTATAAGCAAGGATGCAGTCTACGTTACACTATTTTTTTCCTTTTCTTGCTTGTTTTTGTTTGGGGCAAATGTTAATTAGACAAATTCATACAATACACAGACAAAAAGTGGGTCAGCATACAGCACTTAAAAATTATGATGGAGCATCAACCAGTTACGTTTAATCACTGTCCTCAGTTCCACAGATACCAGACCTTCAGTCTCTGTGACATTTGAATATTACTATATTTTGGTAATTTATTTATAAGTTATAAAGAGTAATTACACATTAAGTAAAGATGACCACATGCAATTTAAACTGATAACTTCATGGTGAGAAATTGGTTTTGGATGCGTAATGACTTAATAAACTTCCTCAGTATTAAGTCCTTTGGCAGAATAATTAACACTTTGACAAGTACTTCACAGAAACCATGATGTCATCATCCTACAGATTCTCTGTCTTTAAAATAAATTTTAAGAGATCAGCTGCAGAAGAAACAAGAATGCCTAACTGCCTTTACACACCAGTATTCATAGCTGTATCTTAAAGTAATTCTCTGATATGAAAAGAAGGATCTATAAGTTTCCGCCTGATACTTACACAACTATCCTTTCCTAGTAATTTTTTACATTTATTTTTTTTTAGTAATAGAAGAGCTTACCAAAATGTAAAGAGTTTACAAAGATGTAAAATTATCTTTTTTGCTGCAATTGGTACATCAAAAACTATTCTCAAAGACCCAAGTATCACTTACTGTTAGAATAATACCTTCCTTGAAACAATACAAAGAAAATGAGAATATATTACAGATCATGTGGAAGCTTTGAGAATAAGCGAGTTGTCCATGAAATTATGCTGAAAGCCTAAGGTAAAGCCAAAAAGTGGACTTAAATCTCCTGTGTATTAATACAATGTTTCACTGTCAGAACCGTCCTTTCTTTTCACCTAAATCTTGTATTTCACAAAGCTAATTAAAACCATTTAGGAATAAATAAGGCTAGCTAAATGTTTTTCTACAGTCACAGAAGTAAAACCCTGTAAAGTACAGTGGCTTCAGACCCATGCTTCTCATTAGAATTATGGTCTTCCAGTAAATGAATAACAAGAATCAGAGATAAGTACGAATTGTCCTCTCTCTATTTTTTCTTTCGTCTCTTTGCATTATCCCGTTACTAGCAGTGATGCCGACGTAACTGCACCAGTGGGTAATTATTATGTAAGATTCCATAATTTCCAAGCCATTTGCAGATCACATCAAGAAATTATTTGTATATTTTCTTTAAGATCAATGATATATTTATGCATGTTGACAGCATAAAGTCTAGAGCAGCTACAATTAATGAAATATGTAACTCACGCTTCATTTATCTGGTAAAAAGTATTTTCTTTTTAATTATAATCTTATTAAAGACTAATATAAAACCTTAACAGGTGTCAATATGTATTAGTGTGTTCTAAGATTGTACCCATCTCCTGCTTTTAACAAAGATAATTAATTGATTTAATAAGACTTATCTTCCATGACGCTCTTTTGTTTTGCATTAATTCATTTATAGTGTTTACCATACCGACTTTTCTATTATTTTCTTAGGATTAATGTGAGGCTAGTTAGTCTGTAGCATCCTTTTTAAATATTAGAAGAAACAATCTTTTCCTTAGACCACTGGATCTTCCCCAACATTCTGATCTTTTTGTTAGACTAACTCTAAGATTTGTTCAAGGAACTTCTCATGCAGCTAGCACTTCTAATATATGTGTATATCGCTAACATATCGTCTTTCTAAATATTTACTTTTAATAGTTCATGATTAACAGCATCACAAATTAACATCAGAAAACATTTTTGTTAAAAAAACTTAGAAATGCACCATATGAGGCATAAGATTGTTGCGTTTCCAGTATGAGATACCAAGTTCTACTATTAGCAAACTACATTTCTTCCTAATTTTTAGAAGAATGTCTCCTTTTTTTTCTTAATATTGCTCAGAATTTTTCATGGATATCTTTAATCTCCTTTATACATCTACGGTTCCTGACTGCAGTTTTATAGTGTCTCTGAGTCTGTCTAAATCGATGGACGCACAAGCACCTTTCAAGACCATTTCCATGAGGGAATGAAAACTGGGAAAGCAGCATTCTTCCCTCTAATGTCTATGGAGACTGGTGGTCAAATAAATAGGCTTGATTAGTGTTTCCTAAGATACTGCTGATTTTGCAGGCATGCAGGAATATAGTTCATATTTTAAAATAGTTAAAGAGGAAATTTTATTGGTTTAAAAGGAAAACTCCACTGCTATCCATATTGTCTCCAGTCCTGTCTCTGGCCTCACTTCCTTTTGCTCCTGATCCCATGGAAGGACCCTGGCCCTGGCTCTTTGCTTGCCATGCTGTGAATGTCAATAGTCCCGGTTACAAGCCCTGGGCTCTGCCTGCTGCGCTCAGATACTGTAGGGTTGTACCCCATCACTGGGGACACTGTCTGTGCTGTGGTCACCCTTGGCTCCCTGTCCACCTTCCCATAGGGAGCAGTCCCTGATCTCCCTTGTCCCAAAAATATGAGATATATCTTCACAATGAGATCCACCCATTCATGAAGTTAAGTGAGAATTTTAAGATAATTCATTGGTCATTTTCTATTTATTTGAATTGAAAGATAGTTCTATGAAAGTGTTGTGTAAAGGTTATTTTTTATTTTCTTCTTCCCATTCTACTCTCTCCTGTTCTCTGTTGTTATTTCACAGGGAACTTCATTCAACAATTATGTTTTGATGATGAGAAAGTAACTACTCTGGATGAAATGGCAACGCAAAGCTGGAGCTTGTTCTCCAGTGTTTGTTCTCATCACGTCCTGTGAGCTTGTTCTCATTACCTTTCCATAGGAAAATTTCACTGGTGGGGGTTGGGAAGGAATTAGATATGAGGAGTTCCTTTTGGGAGAGTTTTTTTGTATTTGTGGTTAGGGAGAGGGATGAAAGACTTTGCAAGTAATGAGTCTGATGAGGACAAGCAGTAACATAAATTACTTATGACTATCTACAGTTGCTAATATGATCTAGTTATAAAATGATAACCTATTTTAAAACAGAACTGCATTTATGCTGCAAGAAACTAAATTTCTGGTTGGGATCTGTATTTTTAACTGGTGACCAACATTCAGCATAGATCGAACAACAGCAGCAACAGCAAAAATACAGGTTTGCTCAACTGCCATTGATTTTTTCAGAAAAAAAAAATTAAGCTTCTGTAAAGTTCATTGCTGGCTACATACATGTATATGGACGTTTTTTTTCTTCTGATAGATTTGGCCAAGGTTAAGCTTTAGTTGCAGTGGCCAACTTAGCAGTGGCCAAAATAGGAGAACTCTGAAGTACTGATTCATTAACTATAGTTATGGCAGGAATCATGCTGATTCCTGAGAAAATACGGTGAACTGAGAAAACAGCTGATCCAGAGAGATTGATTGTTTACTTAGCTATCTAACTGCACCTTAAAAAAGGAGAAACCTATGTGTTTACTGAAGGGTTGCTTCTTGCAAAGATTTGAGAGGTTCAAATAAAACCACCCCTCTGATGTTAATAAAGCTGGAAAATGTCAATAAATAAGAAAAGCTAACTACAAAAATTCAGTATCCTCTTGATAAATATGTTCCACCATCCCTCACTTTATGGAATGAGAGAGCAGATGAGCAGAAGAATAAATTTACTTTCAAAATTGCCATAGATGTATTTCACTTTATGGTAAATAGCTTAGTTACATGAGTGCTCTGAACTCCTAAAGGAAAAATCTAATTCCAGGGTTTTTTTTTCCCCTTCTTTAAAAATAATCCATAACAATACAGACTTCATCCAGATGTAGAAATCAAAAGATGGCTTGTAGCTAGTTACAGTTACACTGCAAGGCTATCTCTGTATCACATGTGTGTACGTATGTACATACATTCACATGCATATGTGCTGAACTGCACATTAAATTCGTAGGGACGGTACAGTTTTAAGGATGATCTGAGGACTGTAAAAATCTTGAGGGAGAGTACATTTTTTTGTTTTTGAGCTTCTATGTGGAAATATCTTAGCCTGACAATAGCAATACTAAATATTTTTCCGCCACTTCTTTCCATTCCAGATGGTTCCAATGTCTGGGTCCTGCTCAGTAAGTTGAGTATTTCATGCATTTAATGGCAACAGCACATAACCCAGTGTTACTGAAGAGGAAAACTGAGTAGCAGCTTGCAATCCTGAGAAGCAGATAGTCAGGCAGGGAGCAAGGTGAGCCTTGCAAGACAGATGCTGAGTTTTCATAATGGAAGGTGGCTAATAAAAATAATGATAGCTGTGAATTTGACACCTATGGCTCAGTTCTTGTGAAATGTTGCCAGCACCAACTAACCAAACTAGCATGTAATGCTAGTTGGAATGTGGAGATGAGAAAAGACATGGAGCAGAGGGAGGCTGCTATTGCAATCTCAAAACAAGCTACAGTAAGATATTAATTTGTTTTGCCAGTCCCATTTCCTTATTTTCTCACACACGCTATTGCTGCAGCCCATTTCTTTGTGTAATGACACTATCAGTAAACAGAACGATTCTAAATTGACCGGAGATTACTATGGAGACATACATGCACATTAGCTGTGCACCAGGAGGTACCACTTTAGAAGTACACCACTCACAATGTCCTTGGACAGCGGGTCGTGAAGGCTAATGGAAGGCGCAGGTAGAATAAACGAGTCCTAGCAGGTTGCTTAGGAGATTTGGCATCAGCTTGCGGGGCGGGGGGAGCAGAGGACTTGGTATCTTTCAAATAACATTGGTATCAAGACAGTATTTGTACACAGACATCATTTATGAGCACACAGATTAGTTTAACTGCACACTAAATAGTCTGACAAATTCAGAATAGGGGTGACAGGGGTGACACTCCCATTCCTGGTGCACTCTGTTACTGTACACTACATGGGGGTGGGAGGGAGCATTCCTCAGGGGTGAGTCAGAGGGGTTCTGGTGCTAAATTGCTAATCCTTCGGATGCATTTGGACAAGCGAGGGACATGAAATATGCTCAGTATCTGAACTGTAGTGGGAAGATATATGATTCTGATACAGGGAATGAGGAACTAAATTGTTCTGTAAATAATTCTTCTATTTGCTATTGCTCATATAAGATTTTATGAAGATATATTAGCTTTTTTTCTTTATGCTTCTTATTTCCCCAAATCGCTGTGCTAGTAACTGAAAGGTATAGTCAGTCTAGCTACAACGGTATCTAATTGTAACTTATTAAAGGATTGCTTGAATATTACCTCCTATTAGTGTTTGAAAGATGTGAATACACAAGATACAAACGTTAACAAAGCTGAAAAGCATCTTGAGCCAGAAAAGCTGACTACAACCGTTCAGTGCCATCTTACTGATAACAAAACTGAATATTAACAAAGAGCTGTTCTAATTCCTGATGCCACCTCCACATTCAACCTGTTCCTTAATTATTCAGATGCCAGTTACCAAAAATGGTGCAAGGGGGAAAATACAGAAAGAGATGCTGTCACAACTTCCTGAGCAGTGTACAGCTTGGTGACCTGCTACTCTTTTGAGATAGCCAAAATGCCAAAACAACAGCAAAACTTAGAAGTTACCACAACTATTGCAAGTGTGAGACTGAGACAACTTTCTAGATTTTATTTTTTTTTCCACCCATGGACTTTAGTAATGTTCAACTGATTTAACTAAAAACTGATCTGGAGGACTGGATTATTCTGGGGGACTTTAGGTTTCCACAGGGAGAAACCAAAAGGAAATATTTTTGCCTGATCAGATTGCATTCCATACTAAAGGCATACAAAATTACAGAGTTTAGCACTTAAAACTAGAAAATGCTATACATGCTTCAATTTTTAATCTGGGCCTACTGTGAAAGTGCTATAATATAGTTCTGTCTTAAACCAAGCTCAATTTATGGCTGCAAAAAATCTGGCTTGACAATTGACAGGAACTTGACAGCACAGCTGCATGCTAAGGGTTTCAAACATAACCCTGAGGATGAAAAGCTAAAAAAAAAAAAAAACCCTGCTAAAAATAATTTACAATAAAACCCATGATGAGAAATATCTTGGTGATATACATGTGCTGTATATCAAAAGGCGTGTAATGATTGGGATGTATTTAGAATTATCTCTGAATATGCCTGTGGGTCACTGAGTCCACACTAAGGTTTATAAGATGAACACTGATAAATTATTTCTACAGTGTGAATTTAGCTGTTTTGTTCCAGAAGGAGATAGCCATCGTCAGCAAGGGCAAGCCTGTGTTGATGATATACCTGAAGGGAGGGTGCAAAAATGACAGAGCCATGCCCAGTGTCAGAACCGGAAAGCAGGGGGGACAAACTGAAACACAGGAGGTTCCTCCTAACATCAAGAAACACTTTTTTTTTACTGTGAGGGTGTCTAAGGACTGGCACAGGTTGCCCAGGAGGTTGTGGATTCTTCATCCTTGGAGATATTCAAAAGCCATCTGGACACAGTCCCGGGCAGCCTGCTCTAGGTGCCCGTGCTTGAGCAGGGGGATTGGACCAGATGACCTCCAGAGGTGCGCTCCAACCTCAAGATTCTGTGATTCTGTAAAGCCAGTCTACACCAGTTATTCCAGAAACGGAGATTGTTCCCAGGGGAAAAGCCCAAGAGAACCTGTTCAGCTACAGCTTTAGGTGATGATCTGCTTGGAGCCACAAAGAAAAATTTCTGAATAATAAGGGAGAGACTCCAGTTTTCTAGGCCTTTTTGTGTTTCCTTTTCCTCCAGAATTTCACAAAGGAAATTCAAGAGAACTGGAAGAACTAACCAGAGAATGATGTAAATATTAAAATGGAATAAATCTTGAAAAATTATTTAACTATCTGCCTAGTTAGAATTAAGCACACCTAGAAAATTACTGAAAGATGTCTGCGTAATTCTCAAAGCTTAAAACTTCCGTGAGTGAGATCCACAGATATCTATGGTAACCTTTTGCAGTGTTTAACTTTGTCTCTAGCAAAAATGCTCCCAAAAGGCAGTACACATCAGCTGGTCAAAACTTCTGTTCTTATCCACAGATGCTACAAATCCAAAATAGTTTATGCTTTGTTTCAAGATGAATAAGTTAATTCAAATTACCTTGCGTTTGCTGTGGGATATACACTCCCACATTAAAGCCGTATGCCCATGGGTAATTTGCTTGTGTGCCTGAGCCCTGTGTTTCAACATCTAGATTTCAATTATTTTTTTTTTTCCTTTTTCCTCCCAAATGGTCCAAGATCAATGCGAGCTCAGACCTAAGTTTGCAGACATTTTTGGAAGACTTCTGTGTTTCACCTGCAGATTGTATGCATATGATTTTTATTATATTATTCAAGCAATTAAAATAGTGAATGAAACTGGCTTCAGGACATAACTGCATTAAAGGTCCTTCCAGCTTAACAACAAGCCTTTAATAACTATTATATGAGAGATTTTTAAGCAGTTGAGCACTCACCAGAGGCTGATTATACCTCTACCATATGTCATTAGTTCATTTATAATGTGCTTAAGTACCAAAATCTTTCCTAGATTTTAATTAATTGGGACAGTCAGTCTAAGAGATTGATTAGACATGATTATTCCTCACCTACTGATGATAGGTTTTATCTCTTGATCCCTATCTTTTAAGGTTGGTGTTTATTTATTCAGCATAGAGGTACCTCAGTGAAATTCTGTGTATGTGCTCTTAAATCAAGTGACAGTTAAGTGTGTGACTTCAGTCAATGTAATGGTCCCTTCTGAATTTAATTGTTATAAATCCATCACTTCTTCACTGCTTTCAAACACCTTGAAAGGGACAGCAGTCCTTTCAAGCAACAAATTCAATGAATGCCCCATTAAATAAACCTTTGTAGTGGCCATCTCTTAAAAGTGAAAGGACCCCACTGAAATTGTGTTTCTTAGATTTTCAATCCTAAGGCATCTTAAGTGTAAATATAAAGCATGAATAATGTACAATATAGTCTTCCTCAAATAACTGAAAGAAAATTATTTCATTCAGGTTGGAGTGACCAATTTATGATGAGGAACTTAGAACATTTAAAGAAATACATAGCAAAAATTAATTAATGTCTTTGCTCTCTGGCCACAAAACTTCATAAAAGATTTCAGAATACAGGTAAAAACATAGGAAATAGAATTAGGTGTGATATTTGAATATTAAATATTTTCAGGAATATTTTTTTTTCTTCTCAGCATCACAAATAACAACTTGTCTTTCTCTACTGACTCATTGTAGCTAATTCTGGTAGTTAGCATGGATTTTCATTACTACAGTTGTACTATATGGGCATAAATCAGAATATAACATGCTCCATAACTTCCCCCCCCCCCCAAAAAAAAAAACTACAATAGTCAAAACCAAATTACAGTACAGTCCATCTTCTCTTTGTTATGTTTTTTGTTTTGTTTTGTTTTGTTTTTTATTAGCAACAGAGTCTGCTGTATGCATGTAACTAAGGAATGATGATTTTGTATCACGGGCAATTATGTTACTCTATTATCATGCTATTTTAAAATAGAGAAATTAGTAAAACATGTAATGTTACACTCAGGATTATCAAATTATCTTTTCTACAGTACACTTACGAACTCTCTGTTCACTAAGTAAACACAAGATACATCTGTACATTTAAAATTAGCCCTCACTGACAAAAGCCTTTATACCTTGAACATAAAGATTTCACTTTATGGCATTCTTTATGCTATAAGATATCATCTCAGCTGTCCACATACAGGCAACTTGAAGCATTTTAAGATGCTCTCGTGTATCTTTTTGGTCTATCCTCTGAATCCAATGTGGTATCTGTCAAGCCCATGGACATATCTTAGACATCTTAGGGCATGTCAAATGATACTGGGGAACTGAACTAAGTTATTACTGGAGCCTATAAAACAGTTAATCTGGCCATTTACAGGAATGTACTTTAGCAATGAGATGATTAGCTCTCTGGATGCCTTAACTGTTTTTTCTTCTGACAACAACGTGTGCTTCAATTGCTAGACCACGTTCAAATTATCTACATTACAGGCACTGAAATCAGGCAAAATGAATCCCAGTTTAAAGTCTGCTCCTGGAAAGCCTGTAGAAATATTTAAAAATACATAAAGAAGCCATGGGAGTAGGTATTCTTTTGACCATTAAATGCAAAATAGGGTTTTTTTGTTGGTTTTTTTTTTATTCCTTCAGTTTAATAGTTAAATTGCTACAGCTTACTCTTTATTATATATTTAATAAAATTAACAAACAAGAACAGCATTGAAAAGGATCAGTACTTGCATCCAGCTATGCAATAGGGATTATAAATAATGAAATACAAGCTAAGAGCTTTGGATTTGTGTAAAGCCTGCAAAAAGGTATTCCACATTTCATCCTTTCAAGTAAGGAAACTGCTGAGTACAGGGTTTATAGTAGCCACATACAGGGTAATCCATGGATAAACATTCTCTTAACAGCCCACATCTCAGGAATGTTCTTTAAGACATAAGATGTCTTCTCTGCTGGAGCTGAAAGGGTCCCACCAAAGCTGCTAAGTGGGAGCAGTGCAACTGTCATCCTCAACAGTTATTTGCATATAGTTGGTAGACGGTGGCACACAAACCATCAGCTGTCTCATATAACAAGCAAATGGCAATATTATGATTTCCCATGCCTCACTTCGTGGGAGTGATAAATAAATGATTATTTTTCAAGTGTAACCCTTGTATCAGAATCACAAAGCTGATTCTCTCTTTTGAAAAAAAAAAAAAAAAACAAAAAAAAAAAACAGCCATAAAAGTTTATGTATTTTATTCTGCTGAATGAAATATCAGTGATGTTATTTTTAAAGCCTCCTGGTAGAGATGTTTGAAGAGACTTAGATGTATCAATGCCTGCCTACCAAATCATGCTGACGTTTAGCTGGCTAAGTACAACACCATGCAATTCTTTCTTAATGTTCAAGTATAAGGAGCTTAGTTACAAATTTTATTGTAAGAAGGTATCAATCCTTAAGGCAAAAAAATAGTAGGAAGGAAGGTAGAGTTCATTTGCCTCAATCCATGAATGGCAAATTTTAAGAAATAGACAGAGGGCCTTTATTCAAGGATTTCCAATATGACACAATTTAGATTTACTTGGTTAATATGTATTAACTCAGTAATATTTAAGTCTACATAAACCTGTTTTCTGGTTTAAAAATACTTAATTGTTTGTTAGACCATGTTTATACAAAAAAGAACCATTGCAACGTTTCAGTACATCTCCAAAGAGAGCCTTTTTTGGAGTGTCATTCTTCGGAACACTTTGCATACGCTCATGTGTAAGGACATCAGTTTGCTTTTATATACCTTTTCCTTTAACATTAGGCACATTGACTCATTTTATTCTAGTGTTATGCTAAGAATGAATGTCATCATGGATAACAGCTTTGCAGCATTGAACCCATATCCTTCCTTTCAGTAGGATTCCACATGGAATTAGGCCATCTCATGGCCTAATAGTGACCTGAGAGTAATGGCTTTGAGTGGAACAGACTTGTAAATGTCTGCTGGGAGTGATGTCCCAGATCTCCACAAATGAAGGCTGATTGCGTACCTTTTACAACAGTACTGCATTTTTCTCTTGCCTCCCTTTGAAGGAGTCAGAATGGCGAAGGTGTTAATGAGGAAAGGCTCAACTCATTACACTGGATTAGTGGCATGTAGTGGACCTAATATGAGCTAGATTACCTGGAAATACTTCTCTTTTCCTACTACCATTACAGGAAGTCCTCATGTTCCTCATCTTTATGCCTCAACTAGATGCCTAAAGCTAGGTGTGCTAGTCAAGGCTAAGAGCCACGTATGGACTCCTTTGTGAACATAGTGGGGAGGCACATAGGAGGGAAAACATCTTTTGCCCTCACCTGCCTATTTAGCAGAATGAGGAACGCCAACACTGCTTTTGGCCCCCAAAGTTACACATTTTATCTTAGTTACTGACAACACTGAAAACTACTGGTAACTTTTAACAGCTCCTAGACCTTTTTAGGATAAGGACTTCAAACTGTAGATTCATGAGCTCTCTCTGGTAAAGCCTTATTTTGGTTTTGTTTGCAGAGCACACTGAACTTCAGTACCTATTAAAAAAGTTCAGCAATTGACAATTTGTTCACTTTTTAACACTACTGTTCTGTAGAGCTTTCATGAAGGAAGAGGACTTGCTTTTTCAATTCTGTTTGGTTCAGTGGTCAGAAGTTGCAAGTAAAAATTTACTTACTATTTTTGTGGCAAAAATAAAAGCATTACTGCTGCTTTGTAAGAATCTCATTTAGAAAGCATAACAGATAGGTGTTGTTTTTTTCCTGTGTAATGGTGAAGAGCAACTGAAATTAAGATATTATTAATGAAGGGTCTTATGAAAGAAAGCAAATACATTCTCATTTAAGTTGGTGGCACTTAAACATTAAGTTTTGAGGAAGACACTTCCTGAATGAAGCCTCAGACTTCGGAAAGAGGCCAAACACAGCACTTTTCTGTTTTCTGATTTATTTTCAGTGATGGATTTGAAAAGTATATGTAGTTAATACCAAGCAAATATTCTTTGGGAGAGAGACGAAAAGCAGGTTTTACTTATTGGAATTAACATCATCTGAGTCTGTCCAAAACACAAGAACGTCTATAGACTACAGACAATTATAAAAATTACTTTCTTTTTTTTTTAAATTTGAAGTTAAGAAACAAAATCAGGTTATCTCCACTTCAGCAATCCAAAGTATGTTTGTTTATGCACTCCAGAACAGTGTGGTGCAGACTTATCCAAGTTATTGTTCACATTTGTTACTAACAATTCATATGCTTTCAAACTAAGAAACATTTGGCAGGCTGAGAAATCACTGAATATTTGGGTAGGAATAAATATATCTTTGAACTGGAAATTTACATCCATTTCCCACAGATGTATGGTCACTGGTCTCCTGGGTACACCTGCACATCTCCATTCTCCCATTGTTTTCTTAAAAATTGCAGTAGATTTCTCAAATTAATATAGTAGAAATAACATAATTAAAATTTTAAAAATAAAATAAAAATAAAAAATAAAAAAATAAAAAATAGAACTATTGTAGAGGTAACATAATGTTTATCATATTGAAATCAAACCAATATTTTTAATAGCACTGCTTGGCTGGCAAAAATTCATAAAATACTATCTTTCTGAAAGTCAAACATGACATGTTATTTCCAGACTTGTTATTTCCAAACTTTCTAATTTATTATTTAATTTAAACTAAAAATATTCAAAATATCATAAATGTATTTTAATATGTCCAGTAAAAGATGTTGATATCAAGTACTGCAGAATAAAAAAAGAAAAATAACATTTTCCAATATTTTACGTATATATCTCACTCTTTTAAAACACAAATATTTTAAAACATGAAATCAGTTTTGAAATAACATTGCATATGCTCCATTTTGAAGTAAGGCTTTGTAGAGATGAATTTTTAATTCAAAGCTTTACATGTCTATCAATTATAGAAAGAATTTACAGTATTATTGCATTGCATAGTTTTCAAAAATAGTTTTGACTATAACTGATTATTTTTTTCAAGTTATGGCTTATGGGATGTATTTGAACTTTCAGGTATTCTCCACAGGACCAGATAGGGCTATTTAATCTCCTCTTCATCAGCCTTCCAGGCCTCTGTTCCCTTTCAGTGGAGGAAGGATCACTAGTGGACAGAAGTGAACATTTACTGTAGCAGCATCCAAACCTATTTTCCATCCAGAGTTTCCACATGTAGAGTGAAAAGGTATGATCTGATCATATATACACATATGGATGTACATATATACATATACATATACGTATATAAGTAACCTAGAAAAAATATTTATATTAATGAGATTGCCTTTGCCTGAATACATGCTTCATATAAGCTATCTGCTATAAATTAGTCTGATTTTTTCCTAGTAGGTGCATTTAAAAGTGAGCAGGAAATGAGGTGTGATTATATAATTGCCGAATTATGCTTTTAATCTGGTCTATTACATTTTTGAAGACCTTTACTATCCCTTAGTCAGCAGAAAGAGTATTAAAAACCCCTATAAATAATAAAGGCAAGTTTTCAGAAATAATTCAGAGATTCCTTCAAACTTTCCTAGAATAAGAAATTAAATTAAAACGTAGAGACTTGCTTTTTATTTAATATTTTTTTAAAATTTCAATTTGGCTAAAATTAACACAGCAAAATCTTGGTCACAGAATTGATTAGCAGTTTAACTCACCATCATATTACAAGTTCTTCCAATTCTGCAATTGTTTATCATTTACTGTATTATACATAGACATTGAAATATTAATAACCAAAGTACTTGAGCTGATGTCTTCAAAAGGGAGAATCTCTTTCTCATACTATTTTCCTGCATTGGTAAGAAAAACTAGAAGCTTCCAGAAGACTCAGACAATATTGTTAAGTAGTAGTATCTATCAGAAATTGGCATTAAAGCAGATTTCTTTCTGCTATGTAACTTAGAAGTTAAATAAATAAAAAACAAACATAACCAACCAAACAAACAAAAAGCCCAAATCCCAGATAATTTAGACTCCCAACCTAGTCAGCAACAGGCACGCATATGTTCTGATTGCATGTCCTGGGCTTGGACTGTCTCCTGAACTTTGGGATTTATCTTAGGAGACAGTATACTTCAGAAGACCTTTCATGCAGAGAGTAACCAAATGCTGAGAACATTTAAATGGCATTTAAATTACTCCTGTTTTCCTCCCTTCTGCTCTTCCTTTCCAAAAGATGCTTTGTTATGTATGAGTAATGTAAAATCATGAGGAAGCTAATCCTTTCCTTTTGTAAATAAATGGTAAAACTTCATTAGCTCAAACAAGCTTCACTAAGCATCAAATGATCTATATGTGAGATGTCACAATATCTCCTTTTACTAATGAAGGCACAAGGCTATTTGCTGAGCTTTTAAGAGTCATTACTAAACATTTGATAAATTAAATTAAATATAGTTAATTTCATAATCATGTATTTCTAAAAAAAAAAGAATATTTGGATTTACTTACTAAAAGTCAAATCTTTATCATCTCTCACTTTGCTTTGTATACTGATTATAACAGAAAAAAAATAATTAAAAAAAAATCATCCTTCCCATTCTGTTTTCTTTTTTTCCTTATTATGGGCTGGTATTTTTTGATGCTTTTAAAAAAGCTTGACAGAATGAAGGTAAGAACTGAACAACCTTTCAGTTTTATGTGCTTGCATGCCTGTTACATTTATTTTGAGACTAATTTGAAATAAATACAGTAACTCTAGCAAAGAACAAGAAATTGATAGCAGAAATATTGTAATACTATACACTGAAAGAATGAATTGTATCTGAAAAGAAACTGCACAAAAATATGCATTTATCAAGGTTTTAAAAATATGAAAAATCCTATGTTTCACTCAGTTTTGTTTTGTTTTCTTTTGTTTTTCATGTATCCTATCTCATTTTCTGTTTACAACAGAGTTCAGCCACAGATGAACACATATAGGTTCTCTGACCAGATGTCTTTTCACTGGAAACAAAATCTGTCAAGTAGTCACAAAATGAGATTGCTAAAAGAAAAAGTTCTGGAACAAATTTATAAAATAAAAAAAAAAAAAAAGATCTCTGGCTAATTTGATATTCAACCTCTAATTCTCTATTAAATACATAGAAAACTGCTAAACTGCTAGTTCTGTAGTATAAGCTACTAGTTAAATCAGATTTGGTCTTAGAAAAATGGACAGAAGCTATAGTTTTCACATCAACTTTAAAAAGAGCTCTGGCCATTGTCTGGATCCTATTACAGGGAAATTGGTATAAAAATAAAATAAGGAACATCCTTCATATACACATGAAAGCATAAGATACATTTGGAAGTCTCAAAGTGGCTTCCATGGAAGAAATCCTGCCCTTACAAATTTCAGTTGAGTCACGTAAAGGAATCTTCAAGTATGTGAATATAATATAAGCAATACATGTTCTGTTTTCCAATTAAAATTTTGTTAAATTCTCCCATCAAAGTCTCTGAAAGAACCTATCCCGTTTTAAAGGAAGAGGAAGATCTTTAATTAATTAATAAATAGCTAAAAGCGAGAAAAAGGATTGGAATGAATGGTCATTTTTCATAATGAAGAGACCTCTACAGAGGCATCCCTGAATAATCTGTGTTGCTGGGTTTGTTTTTAATTATTTACCCAAGAAAAGTGAGAATGTCAAATCTTCTATTCAAATTATTAATGTTAATCAAATCTAACCTGATCATAGATGTATAAGAAAGATCTCACATTTCTCAATGACGGAGTAATACATTTGAATGTTAACAAAAGTAGATTAAATTCACAGTTGATTACTGCAGACTCAAAGAGACTGGAAAAGAATTCCCACACATGAAAAACAATAGGCTCTAAATTGGCTATTACCACTTGGAAGAAAGCTCTGGATTCATTGTGGATAATTTTATTTTTCTTAAGAAATACGGTAAAGCATTTGATACTCTACCTTGTGTTAATATATGTTAGTGGCCACTTACTAAATCAGATACTGGGATCTTTGATCTGATGTTAGCTTTTTGTCTTTAACTTCTCAAAAAAGGTGATGTGATAGCGATTTAATTTTAATCTTATTTGTTTTAGCATTCACATTTTACTTTCTTAATAAAGATCATTCTTCTCTTAAAAACTTAAAATACAGGCACAGCTTCTTTCTGTGAGTTTTTTAGTATCTTTATTTTATGAGAATGGAAAATTAATCTCTTTGTGTATGTGTCTGTGTACTCTATAAGGCATAACATATCACCACACTGATTGTATTTAAAAGAAAGATTTCTTATAATCGTCTCTGGAATCACATGCCATAGATTTAAGATAATGGGGAGCAGATGCCTTGGCGAGCATCTTATGCCTCGTTCTGGCTTTCCTGCACTGTGTATTCCTTTAGTAAGTCATTAATTGGTAATTTATTTCAAGTCCACTTCTTCCAGATGTAAAATGAAGAGTCAATTTTATATCACTATTGAATCAAATCTTCTGAAAGTCCCCATGAAAATTTGTATGCAATGAAATTAGAACCAGACCTTTATAAAACAAGAACTAGTACACAGAAGCTGTGCAGGGTTCCAGCAATCTGGGCAACTTTTCCTTCCACAGAAAAATCACAGTAGAGACATTATGAATGCTCTTAAAGTGGAGGACAATTTGTGGCTGTCTGAATTACTTGTGGGAAAAACTGGTAGTGTAGTTCCTGCAGAGGCTATACTCTTTCATTCTTCAGTACAGCACAGTACATACTGCAGCCATTACATGGACTTAATAGGAAAGAACGACTTGAGTCATTTGTCATGACTTAGAGAGTTTATTATGTTTGCAGTTTATAAAGTATTTTCATGAGGCAACAACAGCAATATAGCTCAATGCTGTGTAATGAGAAACAAAAGAAGAAAAAGGGTGAGAGAAAGGAAGAAAGAAGGAAAGATCATTTGGGAAGTCGTTTCCTTTGTTCTGAGTACAATTTTCCTTCACATTAATGCTTGCCACAACTTTCGTAGTCAATGGTAAGGTGACCTGCTGTAAACTAGAGAGCAACTGGGTGACAGAGAGGAAGCAAAGAGAAGACAGATTCAAACATGTCCCTCATTTCAGTCCTTGAAGCTATTTCTGAGATGAGGATTGGACACAAAAACATTGGACTTCCATCAATCATAGTAGTTAGGCAAGATTTTATTAATATAGGGCAACCAAACATAGCTTTAAGCAGCCTACTTGAAGCTGGCAGAACTTGGGGTAACGGGATTTACCCCATTCAACTGTGACCAAATACTGTTGGTCTCAGGGGTGATTCTTTAGGTGGACTTTCTTAGTTTTTTTGTTATTGTTGTCATTTGTGGTTTTGGTTTTTAATTTTAGTGGGAGCACTACAGCCAAGCAAAATAGTATAGTCAGTTGGAATTAATGGAATTAACTGAAAACTCATTCAACTGACACTATTTAACTCCCACAATAAAACAGGGTTTGCGAAGACTTCAATTTGAAATATATTTCAATAATTTCTCCCTTATTCATTTTACTTTATAATACTTTATGGAAGGCAAAGCATTTTACCAATGCTGATTTCAAAATGTACTTATCCCTGAGTGATGATATTTTTAATTGACATTAGAAACATGCATATTAAAACCACAAAGGCTTGCAAACATTTCATATGCTTCTATGCTTGGTATTACTGAAGTAACCTTCTTTAAAGGTTATAACTAACCTTTTGATGGTCTTTTTTGTCAAAAATAACCTGAAGGTTGACACTGAAGCTGGTTCTTGTAACATGAAATATTCACAAATTACTTCAGTGCTTTCTTCTTTGTGCTAAAGAACTCCTTTCAAAGCATTCTTATTCAGCAACTATCTTCTGCTGATGTATTAAACTTTTATATCACAGTTAAAGTTTTATAAGGTTTAAGGTTATAAAATACTAAGACAAGGATTGAGCTTGTGATAAGTTCTGTTCAAAAGAGAGCAAGTATATCTACTGAAAAGGAAAGAAATGCACATTTTATTACATTGCTGGTTTATAGAGATGCTTTTCTGATTTTTTTCTCTTTTTTTTTCCTCATGGTAAATTTATTTTTGGTAAATGCATAACAGAAATAAAAGGAAAATAACATTTGCGTTCCAATGAAATGAAATTATTACAAACTTTCTTTCAAACCTTTCAATTAGTTGGTCTGGACCAATCCCAAAACTTGATCAAGCACTACTGGTCACCAGAGGTCAAATATATTTTAGTCAAAATTAGCAGCAGAATTGTCAATAGCTATGGGACTCTGGAAGACTGGGCCTCCGTTTGAATGCATTCTGTTTGAATTCAGAAATGTTCATCCAGTATCTCCAAACAGTGGCTCTATATGAAATTCTTAAATGCAGCTCTTAAACACATTTACAAATAATTTAATTGAATGCAGATATTTCAGTCATGTTAAAAATTAAGCCTTTCCAGAGGTAAATAAATATGTGCATTGGACTGCAAATATTACTTTAAATTGCAAGACCAGCTTTAAAAATTGTATTTATCTTCAGGAATTTTCATTCTGTATAGCAATTTTTGTAGTTAATAGAGATCTGATAAAGATCTGTATTGGGAAATTCTTGTTCGCTATCATCTTTTGCTTAGAGCTTTCTGCAAATGGAGTTACATTTCTATTGTGATGTCTTCTTTTTTGTAGTACTAGTTGTAATTTCAAGTAACTACACCTTCAGCCTGGAGAAAAGAAGGCTCCAGGGAGACCTTACAGCAACCTTCCAGTGCCTGAGGAGGGCCTATGAGAAATCTAGGGAGGGGCTGTTTGCAAAGGCATGTAGCAATAGGATGAGGGGCAATGGTTTTAAACTAGAGCAGGGTAGGTTTAGATTAGACATTGGGAAGAAGTTCTTTACAATGAGGGTGGTGAGACACTGGAACAGGTTGCCCAGAGAGGTGGTGGAGGCCCCATCCCTGGAGACATTCAAGGCCAGGCTTGATGAGGCTCTGAGCAACCTGATCTAGTTAAAGATGTCCCTGCTTCCTGCAAGGGGGTTGGACTAGATGACCTTTAAAGGTCCCTTCCAACCCAACACATTCTATGATTCTATGATATGAAAGACAGCAATTAAAAATTACTCTTTACTTCTACTGTTAAATCATGTTTATTCTCTTTTAATTCATTCTTTCTATCATTTTAGGTTAAGCTGATGAGGCTTGGGCTGCTTTCCCAGTAATGAAAGCACATTAGAAGGGTAAAATGCAGATTCTGCCTTACCCTAGTCTACTCCACATTATTCTATACCTAGAGAACCTTTATGGAAACGTAGGATGGGCACTACAGAAAGCTAAGCACTTCTGAAGCATGATCCACTCTGTATTACTCTAGACATCTGATATGTCAGCTGAACCACGGCCTGAAGTACATATTTCTCTCCATTGGCTATAGAACACAGAAAAATATACGAAAATAACTGATCTTAAATGTAAATGGCTAAAATGAATTGAGGTACTATACCTCAATGATTATCTTCTCACTCAAGAATTGTGATCTTGATTCCATTGTAATATACCTCTTCCTACCACAGTTTCAGTTTCTCTTACCAAAATGAATATTCTGCTTCAGACCTGAAAATCTTCTAAGCAACGAAATAATAAACAACAGTGGACAATCCTGGTTTCAGTCTAGACTAGTAATGTGGAGACGTTCACAACAAGTTTAGGAGCAAAGTGAATCACCCATCCCTTCCAAGCCCAACTCCTTCCAGACAACCTAGATGTAAATCAAGAATATTGGATAATACAAGACAACTGACATCTTTCATTCTTCTGTTTCATTGAATAAAGTAAAACTCTTAGCATTTAAAATTTTCAGTCTTAGGATATGGGCAGATGGTAGCAGGAGAACAAGTTGACCTATCTTAAGATATTACTGTTTCTCAGCTAACATACAATAACTCTCCCTGCAAATGCTCCTAAATTGATGTAGCTATAAAGTAAAATGAATTAAACTGCCATGACAACAGTAGCAATTCACATTCTCCTTATAACATTTTTTTTCAGTTGTTTTGTTTTATACGTCCTCAGATCTATTTTTTCAGTTAAAAATCATTACAGTGATTTACAGTTAATTACAATTAAAAGATTAGAGTCCTAACAATCACCAGTGGGAGGCTGGTTTCTATCCACGTCTTGGCTGTTAACGTTTTAATTTAAAGTTAAAACTCTTCTACATACAGGAAAAATCACACTGATTAATTAAATACAACAAATAATTCTGTGAGCATCAGAACTAGTGAGGCTTGATTTCTTATGCATATTTGTTCTTTGGGTTGAATTAGAAAAAGAATTTCTGTAATCTCTTCAGAGATATACCCTATCCTTTCACAAAGTACTTTGGCGGTGGCATGTAGGCTGCGATGTTCAAATGATAGTATTTTTAAAAACTTGTAGGAACATAATTATTTTGGGTACTTATCCTAATACATCATTTTTTTCTGACGTGATAATTAGAAAACATTGGGATGCAAGAGGTACAACACAAAATTATACTGAGATGGTATAAAATCTGATCTGAAGGGAAATCAAACTTAAAACATGCACACAAATATGTTCAGCAGTTAAAATATTATACTCATATACTTTTATTTCATAACCTTATTTGCCACCATTAATTCTGCAGTGCATCTACATCAGGCTAAGAGCAGTACTGTTTGAGTTCTAGCAACCAAGGTTCATCCAAATAGTTGAACGTTGGCATTTGGCACTTGCATAATCATTTGAAGCTATCTTTGGACTGTATAATGAATTTCTGCTTTCACTTGTTGAACTAATGCACACACTTTCATCACACAGATAAGAGGACTCACTTTGTGCAGCATATGCCGCATCTTTGTTTAGTTAACTTACATTCAACTGTTGAGTCCGTTAGGTTGGCTAGATGACTACTGGACTAGGTATCTTTCTTTTAAATGAGTAAAATTAAATTGGACAAGCTCCTATTAGTAAACTAATACATCACTGTAAAAACAAGGCTAAAATAGCTTAATCAATGCTGGCTGCCTACAGTTTTAGCAAACAAAATTTGGCAGTTGTTCAGTTGTTTTGGACCTGACAATCCAATACACAAAAATAATACTAAGAGAAATTATGGTAGTCTGAAGAGGGTTACTAAAAATGTAGTACTCTTCCTCTTGCTTGCATGCCACTTCTTCTGATTTTTTCTAATTATAACACCTAAGAATTGTTCTTTTATTCTCAAAAATTGATTTCTAATGCAATGTACAGATTTAAAAACAAATGCCATTTTGAAAGGTCATACAGCAGGGACAATATACAGCATGTGACATCAAAGCTTAGCAGAATAATAATACTGCCTTTTTGCCCCTATTAAGCTTTTAACAAAAATGGTACTTCTGACGTAACACATGCTCATTCCCCTTTGACACTACATCTTACTGAGTACTTAGCAGTAATGGAAAATAAGGTTGAAATATAAATTATGTTGATAGTAAACTATAAACTTTAATATAAGACTAACTGCGTATATTTGTTAAAAAGGCAAGGAATACTGTAAGGTTTATCCATCTAAAGCTGATTATTGTTACTTAAATCCTTGGCTGTTTTCAGTGATATACCAAGAACGTTTAAACACAGGAGACTAAAAAATAAAAGATTACTAAAGCGAGATAACTATACACAGAGAGAACTTATAGCAACAAAAAAAAAGCACACATTTTAAAAATATTAATGTGGTGGCAAAATTCCCCAAAATAGGATCTGTGGTCTCAGAATTAATAACAAAATATATTTTCCGTCTTCTGTTAAACTTGTAACTATCTCCTCAACCATTTGATGGGATTTTGACATTAATAATTTTCCAATGTTCTGACAACGCAGTCAGAACCTTGATGATTTCATGAACCAGAATTTAAAAGACAGCAATTCAACACATTCATTGGAATAATTTAGTATTAGTTTTAGAAACACTCTTCAGACTTTTTAACTATTTAATTATGATCCTTGAAGCAAAAATATTTTTTAAAATGAGACTGTAGCCTTTTTTGTTCATATGCCATACAGGATGCTTCAGTAATTATGAAAACTTTCTTAATTATTCATTTTATATCAATATATCATGCAGTGGAATCACTCCTTCACACTATTTTTTATAAGACAATATTTTCTTACAGAAATGTTTTCATGGAAAATTCATGTTCATCTCTGCTTTTGTGTACAGAAAAGCAGCATCAAATCTTTTTTGACTGACCCTTCCACAGTGAACTGAATTAGAATAGAATGATCACGTTGGACACACAGCGATTATTTTATAACACAATCTGGTCTCCATTAATTTTCAAACAAGCCTAAAGGAACTCGCTAAAAGATGGACTTATTTAAAAAGCAAGCTTAAAAATCAGACATTTTTATACAAATTAACATGAGAAGCAATTTGAAAGATAAAGCAAATCAGGGACTGAAAAAAAACCCAAATAATTTTGTAAGTTTTTTATCTTCTGTTATCATTTATTACAACATGAACAGTAAGTTTTAAATTTTGACAGGAGATACGCTTTTAAACTTAATAACATATGGTTGGCCCCAGTAAAAAAAATTTCCAAATATTTAAAACAGTTGTCAAGAATGCAGTTACTGGAAGCTGTCAAAGATTTATTTCTGAAGCTCTTGCTTCAGATTTCTCGTATGTTGCGTTTTGTTTTTCCAATTACATTCATGTTTCCAATTCCTAATAATGTTCTGAAACTTCCACAGTGCAGTGTGGAAATTTTCCAGACTTCAACTCTGCCCAGAAGTTTAAAAAAGAACACTAATGTTACAGGGGAATAAGTTACAGAAAAAGTCACAAAAATGCACATAACCTTGTAAGATTTTCTGAAAATCCGCACAGCAAAGACAAGGCGCATAATATAAATTACAGAAATGGTCATTAGGAATTCCTGGTTTTGAGAGATCAATTATCTTTACATTAGATCAGCTTTAGACTGAGTTTTGATATTCTGAAACTTGTCGAGTGTACATGACATGAGGCTTGTGTTTGTTTGGTTCATTTTTTAACTTACGTTTTCAGTCAGTGTTCCGCTACTGAAGGGAAAAAACATCTACAAAAGTGGAAAAGGAGTCATTCCAACTGCTGCTTACTCTGAAAGGATGCTGGTATACATTCTCTGATAGAAAGATTGCCTGTTATGGTAATGGTAATGTAATGGTAAGGAATCTTAGATAAATTAAGTTTCACCTGCATGCGAAAGGGACATGTACTTTTCTGAACTCCACAAGAGTCTCCTCCAATGTAGCATTTTTATGAAAAGACAAAAAGCCAATATCATTATCTGCATTTTTTCTTTAAAGGAAAAAATTGAATAAGTAATGAAGAAACATAAAAACCAAAAAGAAATATAAATTAGTGAGGAAACAGGGACCTATCTGCTCAGCATTTCAATATGCTGAAATGTGCTGAGATATTAGTTTTATTACAGTGTTGTGGCCCAGACAGCAAAGTTTGGGACATATAATCACAACATGACATTTGAATAGAGAGGCAGTGGTACTTCTGAAATTAGTATTGTTCCTGGTTTCCCATCTTGTCTATCTATATTTATACACAAAGAAACATACAAACATGGATATGTGGAAATAAGTCGATTCTTCACCTTCTAACATAAAATAAAAAAGACATATTGACTTTTTTCTGCTCAATTTAGGCCATAATCATACTTTCTTCAAAACTTTTAGCAGACAATTTTATCTGCATAACACTAATCAGAGCACCTATCATCTGCTTGTAACAGAATGCACAAGCCATCTGTTGGGTGGGTTTTTTTTCAACTGCTGTTTTCATATGCTAACATAAAAAGCAAAACAAACTAAAAATCCTGAAGTATATTTGAGCTTTTCTTACAGTGCAGTAATCATGGGCGGCTCTGTTTAGACTACACAAGCAGGCAACAGAGAAAAACAAGCCCCTGAAGAGTGAAGTTATTTGACTTCACCTTGCAAAATAACATATGCCTAGATAGGCCTCTGTTGTAATATCACAATTAGTCTGCAGGAAAAAAAAAAAAAAAAAACCAAAAAAAAAAAACAAACAAACAAAAAAGTTCTTTCCAAGATTTGTTTTTGAGATTAATTCATCCTACTATTTTTTAGCTGTCAATATCTTGAATTTTTCACTGATCTTTTCAAAATATTCTTCTGTTATGTACAAGGGAAATAATTTCAATACCAGATAAAAGATTTAAGAAACATTTGTATCAGTTCTTAACCACTGAAATTTGGAAAGAAACCTTCCAAAGGATTTCTCCTTCAGAAGGAAGCCTTTTAGAAGAGGGTTCATAAGACAAGGCAAATTCCTTCCTTTCTTAATTATTCTCTACTTTTTTTTTTTTTTTTTTTTTTTGCTACGTAATTCCCATTCAGGGGAATCAGGAAACAGAACACTTCAGACAGCAATCTCCTTGATTAGACAACCATGTTTGATTCTGTGAGTAACACTCTTAATGCCTTGTACTCTCTTATTATAAGGGGATTAAGAGCCTAGCACATAAAAAGATCTTATTTCACCTCTGAGTTTTAGAAATGCTTGAAGCCTGGCATGAAAATAGTGTCACCTGAAGAGAAATCAACTGAAAGATGGTGGTAAGAGAGATGGTACTAGAGAATACTTAGTGCTATTAGGAAACTATACAAAACTACTTTTAGGTCTTTATTTTCTATCTATCTAATTCGCTATTTAGTTCTAAAAGCAAAAAAAAACCTTAATGATATTTTCCACAATCTTTTTAAGATGACATAATGAGAAATATGACACTGTATGGGCTCATTGGGGGGATATCAATGAAGATGGTGCACAAAAAGGAACACACTAGATTTCACATAATTAAAATTTTAGAGTTTGAGGAACTAAACACACAAGTTTTGATTATACACTTTGTGGTCGGTTGACCCTAGCTGGACACCAGGTGCCCACCAAACCTGCTCTATCAGTCTCCCTCCTCAGCTGGACAGAGGGAGAAAAAATATAAAAAACGGCTTGTGGGTTGAGACAAGGGCAGGGATACCAATTACCATCATGGGCAAAACAGACTCAACTTGGATAAAATAAGTTAATTTATTACCAATCCAATTAGAGTAGGCTAATGAGAAATAAAAACTAAATCTTAAAAAGTCTTCCCCCCAGCCCTCCCTTATTCTGGGGCTAAACCTCACTCCCAATTTTCTCTTTCTCTTTCCCCAAGCAGTGCAGTGGGATGAGGAATGGGGGTTGTGGTCAGTTCATCACAAATTGTCTCTGCTGCTCCTTCCTCCTCAGGAGGAAGACTCCTCACATTCTTCCCCTGCTCCAGTGTGGGGTCCCTCCCACAGGAGTCAGTTTTCCATCAACTTCTCCAATGTGCATCCTTCCATGGGGTGCAGTTCTTCACAAACTGCTCCAGCGTGGGTCCCTTCAAGGGGGTGCAGTCCTTCAGGAACAGATTGCTCCAGCGTGGGTCCCCCATGTGGTCTCAAGTCCTCCCAGCAAACCTCTTCCAGCGTGGGCTCCTCTCTCCATGGGTCCATAGGTCTTGCCAGGAGCCTGCTCCAGCATGACCTCTCCATGGGGTCACAGCTTCCTTTGGGCATCCGCCTGCTCTGGTGCTCTGGTGGGCTTCAGGTGGATATCTGCTCTAGTGTTAACCTCCATGGGATGCAGAGGCACAGTCTGCATCACCATGGTCTTCACCATGGGCTGCAGGGGAATCTCTGCTCTGGAGCCAGGAGCACCTCCTCTCCCTCCTTCTTCACTGACCTTGGTTTCTACATAGCCATTTCTCTCACCCCTCTACCCTGGTTGCTGCCATGCAGGTTTTTTTCCCTCTGCTTAAATATGTTATCCCAGAGGTGCTACCACCAATACTGATGGAACTGGCCTTGGCCAGCAGTGAGTCCATCTTGGAGACGACTGGCATTGTCTCTATTGGACATAGGGGAAGCTTCTAGCAGCTTCTCACAGCAGCCAGCCTTGTAGCCCCCCTGCTATCAAAACCTTGCCACGCAAACCCAATACAAACTTTAACTTCAATTTTATGAGTACTGTGGATTAATTTATTTAACTACAACATTTATTTGAGGAAGATATAGAGTCTTGCCTTTAAGGACCTAGACTCAAAATGGCTAGATTCAGTTTATTTTTCCCAATTTAATTCAGTTATTTTTGCTTCAGTGTTCTGTCTTAAAAAAAAAAAAAAAAAAAAAAAAAAGAGATAATTGTACTGGCATTTACTTCAAATTAGTATAATTCCTTTAAACTCTAAGATCTTTAAGATATGAGTATGTGTGTTAAATGCCTAACATGATGGGGACTGATATTGGTTATGCACAGTTATGAGATTTGGCACACCAAATCTCCAGGGGAAGAGCAAATCGAATGAGGAAGCCATCAAATGTAAAGAGAGGATTTACTTAAATTATAATGATATACTCAAATAATGGTGTAAAAACGGGATGACAACAAAAAACTTTTAATCCCCATATGAAAGGTTAGAGTTTTTTTTAAACTCTTTGTCAGCATCTGTAGCCAACCTTTTCATAGAAAGACACTGACTGATAGTTTGTGAGACATTATTTAATGCAATTCCTTCTTCAAGGCAAAAGGGCTGTCATGCTTAAACATGTCATGGCATGACATTTGTCTAACTTATTCTTCTAATCCCAGATATCAAACAGTCCACACCACTCCCAGGAAATCTGTTCCTCTGTGTCAGTATCTGTAGAATCAGTTTCTTACTGATCATCTCATGTGTGATTTAAATCCTTTAAGTCTTTTCCAACACTCCTTTCATAGGAAGCATAGATAAATATTGTTATCAAATCTTAAAAAAACCCAGTATGTTCTTTCCTATGGTATTTTTTTGTGGTACAACATGTTTCCTAAAATTCTAATGATTTTTACCTGGAATTTCTCCAAACAATCCATACATTTCTTGACTGTCCTGGACAATATAGTAGAGCTGAGGGTCTACCACAACTGATCAGAGAAGAGGAATTATTAAGCTGTTTGGCAGGGTATGTATCTGTTTATATATCCCTATGACTATATTTTAGAAGCAGCACGATATTGTTGACTCATATTTTACTTGCTGTTTACTAATTGCAAAACTTCTGCAGAAATGCTATCTAGACATTTGATCCCACTGTGTATCTCTGTTGGTTATTCTTGTGACAGGATAGCAAGTTGAACTATTCCATATTCATTTTTTCAGAGGATGTCTCTGTTTTTTTCAAGATTATTTTGCATTCTCATTCTCTCCTGTAACATACTGATGAATCCTCTAAGACTCTTTTAATCTTCATTTTTAAGAAGCATATGGTTTATTTCATTATTTAGTCATTAGTAACTACAATGAAAGTACTGGGCCCAAAAGAAACATATGAAGAATCCCACCTGATATAACTACTGTTTCTAATTTCGCATGTGAACAAGGCTTTCCTCTTGCATCCTTTTTATAGCAGTTTTTATAAAATCCATTTCCACCCCAGATGAACAGTGTACAGAAGCATTCACTTTCATCTAAATTTCAATCCTCTCAAAGACTACTGTATTTTCAAGCAGAAGTCATTAATCTTTTAAATTAAAATAAGAGTCAAGATATGCAAAACTCAATTCAGGAGGATTAATTATAATCAAATATGTTGGCATTGATGATTAACAAACAATTATTTATTGAAGCTTTTTCTATTAAAAAAATATTCTGAAATATGGCAGTAATTTGAAGTCTTCGTGTCTGTCAATAGATGACTTAAAAAGATTTTAAAAAATTGTTCCCACTAAATGAAAATATTACGAATCATTTATTTCATATTCTTTTCTTCTCTCTGCCCTTCTTTCTCCTCTCTCCTTCCTTGATTTGAATCTTACATATTTTGAAGTTGTTATTAATGCTACTTTAGGGTTTTTTTTAATTTCTTTGGGGGCATTTTTGTTCTGAACTTCAGATAGTTGATATAAAAAGCAGGTTATCATTGTGGATAAATTAATAATAAAAATTAAGACAAAAAGAAAATTCCACTTGCATAAACAGAGTCACCACACATTACACACAGAAGGCGTACATTTAGTACGTTGGATACTTTAGTACTAAGTGCTACAAAATTCTGTGGTTTTATAAAAATAGTCTTTCAGATCTTCACAAATGATCATAGTTCAATTGCACGCATAAAAATATATCAGTGTATATGGAGATTAATAACAAATGGAGGTATACTAATATTCCAGATTCCAATTTATAAGTAGAGAAATAACAATTTGAGAAAAAGTGGTGAAACAGGTCAGCCTGAAGGCCTGGATCAGTGACACACTTAACCTGTCTAAACCATGGAAAGAACTTACAGGCAGCCAGAAGTCTACCTAAGAACAGAAAGTTGAGTATCTGAAGTACCACATCTTCATGCAAATACAGACGCACTATCCTTTTTGCATGTTTTCTCCATACTTACGACACTTGCCCAAGAAACATAAGACAACTTACATGCACTGAAAGAACTTCTTCATTGCTAAACTATGAGATAATCCAGGAGGAGACAGTTTCAACAAAACCACACAGCACAACAAAACTATACATTAGGTATGCATCCTGTATTTTCTCTCTTTACATATTTCTACACCCTATTTATAGATATGAATCACTTATACAGTTGAAGAATCACTAGAAAGAATTAGGAGCCCAAATAGGATTCAATCCTAGAACTACATTCAGCAAAGAGGATATGTGTGCGATTATACCCGGTCAGACGAAAGGACCTTTTATATTTTTTTTATTTGATTTCTTTCTGGGACCCTCTTTGAGTGTTGCACAAAGCAACACTACAATAGCAGCAAAAAGATACCATAAGGTCAAAACAATGCTGCTTTTTCCATATGGTTAGAGTGGGAGGAAGGATAAAAACAGATGACAGGCAAATTCAAGTGTTACAAAAGGTCAAACATTTTAATGTCTAAAAAACACAGTAAAACAGAAAATTCAACTGATGTAGTTTAAAAATGAATGAATGGCGGGTCATGCATTCCACACAGTGAGCCCCACCACTTATTAGACAATAAGAAAGTAAGTACCTTAAACTCAGTCAATTCAGTGTGATAAAGATTATTGGGTTAGATTCCAGAAATAATTTTTATTTTTTTGAGAAAGACAATTCCATCTTTCAAACTCTTTTTGAGATAATGGCAAATGCTGAAACAATGCCAAAGGCCAAAACATAAAATCTCTTCTGTTTTCAACCAGATCTGATTTTATGTATTTCATAGCTTATGTGTGGGGATTTGGGTTGGGTTTTTTTTTCAGTATTACTAGGGATGACTAGACCGTTACTTATCTTTCTGTGGAAGCTGCAGCAGTTCTCAACTTTTTACAGAACAGATTTCCTTTCTGAAACTTTTAATGGCACACGTCTAACAATTTCCCTAGTGCAAATAGTTTATTTTAGGTCATCGATCCTATATTCTAAAAAATGTTCAAACAACACCAGGAAATTTGTATACTAGGAAGTTTTGCCAAAACATCATAGTGTAATACTTAAGGAGCAGTTTTCACCTAAAAAATGCAAGTGTGAGGTATAAAAGGAAAGAGCAATCTCTTAAGCCGCTTGCAAAAGGGTATTAAAAAAATGTGTCACAAGGATAAGAAGTAGCTGTTAGAAGGCAATGATCATGTGTTAAGAATATGTTAACCTATATGTAGCAGCACCACCCTTATGAATTTAGCACAGATTCCAATAATATGCTCTAGTTTTTTTCCATGTATACTATTTAAGTGAACTTCACTGCTCACAAAAACAGCGTAGGGGAATCAATTATAATTTATTTATTGACGACTGTCTAGGAATCTAAATATTAAACTTATGTGTACATGCATAAATACATAAAATATATAGACATATATGCGATTTTTATATATGTATGTACTATGATGTTTATATAGAGAAAGGCAGGTAATACAGATTTAGATGTCTGTGTGCACCTATATATGTCCATACTACTATTATTACAAAACCATTTTTATCAGGAAGAAAAAAAAAAAAAGAAAAAAGACAACAGATATTCAAGCCAACAGTATTTCTGGAGGCTTACCTATAAAGATTCAGCATTAGTTAGATTTTCCAGAGAGAGCTGTTCTTCTCTGTACCTGCTTTGACTTTTACTATGGAAAGGCTGAATAGCATTTCCCTTTTCTAAGGTTGTTTGATGTTACCCTTAAGACAACCATAGTTTCAGAGGTATTTTACTGATTTAGCCACTCTCTGTGCCGCTGATATTTTCCTTGCCAGATCTTTTCTTCATGTTGAATCTTTTGGAAATAACCCAGCAAAACAGTGCAAGCATTTCTGAAAATAAGTCAGGAGGAAAAAAAATGGTTTTTTAGCCAATGTTTAAAGTACATGGATTACAACAACAAAAGTAATTGTCAAGTCTTGCTTTCTAGTGGGTTTAGTAGGCCCATGTTTCAGAGCAGCACCCTTACATTTATTGGGATGAGAGATATGCTCTTTACCGATGCTATGAAAATCTACGAAGATTTAATTAATTCTATCCTTTTAGAACAGTTTGAATTGGCAAAGTAGATGTCAAATGATATTCATTTTCTCAAATTTAATTGAACATTAAACATTTAAATTGAACACTTAAATCTGAACTAGCCGCTTTAGATTACTGTTACACTCAACAAAGAGAAATAGGAATGTCTGGAAGACAATTCACCTTATTCTAAAATGTGCATCTAAGAAAGAGATAAGATAAATCCCCATCACTGACGGAACGAATTACTCAAACTTAAGTGTCTTACTGACCCATTAAACATAGCAAATGGTACCATCAACTTGGCAGCACTTGAGGGAAGAGGTCAAAGAAACACAGTAAAACTGGGAACTGGGGAGAAAATATAGGAATGGGAATTCTCTTAGGATTCCAGTAAAACTGACAAAGGAGCTGGAGGAAGGTGTAAAGGATACTGAAATTCAAAGATTAGGAAATTGTGGCAGAGAAACAGAAAAATGAGAGGTCTGACAAGTTGTTAAGGAACTAGGGGACAATTGGACTAGATTCTTGAAAGTATCTACTTCAATATACAGAAAAGAATGGACAGTTTGGCATTAGAGTAAGTAACCAGGTGAGTAAACCAAGGCGGCAGATCATTAAGAGAAGCCAGTAAAATCAAGTAACACTGTCTGCATAAGGAACCTAGAATTTGAATAAGGCAGTCAGGAATAGTTTTGAGACTTCGGAAAGGAGGCAAAAAGCTAGAATAAAATCCAGAAGGAGAACATATAATTAAGACAAAAAGAGCTTAAAGACGATGGAACAAAAGAAAGTAAGTTTGGGAGCACCAAGAAGAAAAGTGTATGAGTCTGTGCTTGCCGCTATGCCACTTGCCACTGCATTTGCCACAGGATCGCAAATGCAGCAGAAGACTGAAGACTTGCTATCCCTTCAGCTGTCGCATTCCCCAATCTTTCTGCAGAGAGAGTATGCAAGCATCATTGTAATTATCCACACAAAAATTAAGAACATCCTTTTGCTAACAGTTACTCCAGCATTTCAACTGCCAGTAGGAGAGACAGGGAACCCTCTAGTTTCAGTCCTGCATCCAAGGGGTAGACAGACGAAATGACAGCACATGAAGTGACTTGTGTGGCCTTCTGCTTCCTTCGTTAAAAAACAAGACTGTTAAACAAGTCACATCAGAAATGCTGTTCTAGAAGTACCAAAGTCAAAGACTTCACAGTTAGGAAATTCTAGAACTAGATTTTCCTTGTAACTTTAATTTAATTCCATCTACAGCTTTCAGCTATGCGATCATGCACTGTTTTTATCACCAGATTCTTTTACATCACATGCATTGAACCTACGTCCTCTGAGAATGAATCAGAACTTTGGAGAAGAAAGGTCTGTGCTCCGTGTATTGTATAAACCCTGCCTCTTTTGTTATAAAAGTCAAAAGTATAAGTATAAAAGCACAAAAGTTATATAACCATTTTAAGAAGTTTTGTAATTGAGTTGAAAAGCTGGCTCATGGTAAAGACAAATGAATTATTCTCTTCTGATTCCATAACCTAGAAATGCAGAGTTGTGTGATCTATATTCCACTCCTAGCATTAAATTACATTCCTAACAGAGCGGTCTATATGAGATAGCCAAGTCAATGGAAAACGTAAGCAGCTATAAATTTGAGGTCCACAGTATCTAATTTTAGGATCTGGCTATCACAGTAGTATCCACAGTTCATATTTTGATATCTAAATAATACCAAGAGGGTAGCACCTTAGAAAGGCCATAGTCACGTTCAGCTGAGAAAATACTTAAAGGTGTGAGAGCTCATAGGGTAGACTAAGACCCGGCTAGGCTACCGGTAGGCTAAGACCAACCATCAAATTGCAAATTTGTGGGATCAGAAAAGAAAAAATACAAAAGAAATGCTTATCCAACAGTTTTGCTTCTACAGTTTAAAAATACACATTTTTTAGGTTCCTGATTCTGCCATTATCATTATTATTGTTTCATATTAAATAATGATTTAATTTATACAAATAGTTCTGAGCATACGGACTTGTAAACTAATGCTTGATGTTTATGCTCAGTTAATGTTTGAATTAAAAAGTTATGCTCTCACTTTTTAACCTTTTCGATTCCCTTTAATACTGACTTTTTTACATCCCAGTGACAAATTTGACAGAAACAGCAGAAAATGCTCTTTCCTCATGACTATTTCTAGTGAAGCAAGATATGAGTGTGAAACTCTACTGTGGGAGGAGGGCACAGTACTCAGTCCTTTCCCTTCTTGCTTTACAGTACACTATTATACAGTACCTAATGGTGGGAGGACTTGCCATCTTCTTTCAGAAACTGTATTTTCAACTACTTCTATGTTTTATGAAAGACTTCTGCACTGCTTGCTTTATGTGGGTTAGGCATATCTAGCATATCCTTCTTGGAGCTTTCTCTCAAGCAAAATGCTAATTGAATCCTGTGTTCTTCATTCCTCTTGCACACAGCCAGAGGAGTCTGGGGCTGGTTTACAGAAGGGCTCATCATTTATGGGTGCAACTGAGAACACAGACAGTAGTAGAAGAAAAATGCTATGTGCTCTGAAACCAGCAATTCAACTCTTTTCACTTTTATCTCTCTCTCTCTGTTTTGTGCTTCCACTGCAAAATAGGGCTGTTGTAAAGATAAACCCATGGATAGTTTGTGAGGCATATACTGAGTGTAGCGGTGAACAGTGCTGAGGGCTCATGAGTAATTATGCCTTCATAGGATTTGGGCAGTGTAAAGCAAGCAAAGCATGCTACCATTCGCTCAGGAAGGAGGAAAGAAAATACTGACTTTCTGCTTAGTAAGTGAATACCATCCATGTTGAGGGTTGATTAATACGCCATGTGAAAAAAGTTATCATGGTCATGCAAAAACTCCATTATAAACTCATAGGAGCTGACAGCTATATAGAAAATCTTAGTATTTTCCAAGCGTTTTGTGGTTGATTTATAAATCTGAATTGTAAATTCATTTTTTGTTTCTAATGGCTTTTTCTTACAAAACTAAGATCAAAATAGAACCTATGTTTAAATATCTACTGCAGCTATTGCCAAATTTGGCATGCAAGATCAAAAATAATTTGATATGCAAGTTTTCAAGCAATCAAATAGTGTTTAAACACTAATTGTTCACTGTAAAACTTTTTTTTGTTTGTTTTTACAAATACAAAATGGAACGTAGAACAATTATGTCAGTACTTTATATCAGGTATGAAGGCTAACTCTTCAGTCTTCTTAATGACAATGGGACTATCCACATAACCTTAATTATGCGAGTAAGTACCTGTACAATTAACATGACAGGATCTTCTTTAGAAGCATACAAAAATAGATATGAAGTAGAATGTACTTGTTATTACCCAACCATGCTCTCTCATTAAATAAACTCCATAATATCTAACAGAATATTAAAAGTAAAATTGAGAATTCAAGATCATTCAGTTAAGCGTTTAACTTAGATGTGAAAACAGAGTAACTACAAATCCACAAACAGCCAAAATCAGGAATTCCACACATGAGATGGGCTGAAAAAGGATTCTAGTACAGAATTCATGTATCGAACAGAGCGGAGCAACCAGAAAAAAACAAACAAACAAACAAACTCTTTTAGGGATACAAGGATCCCAAGTAGAAGCCACAGGGCAAAAAAAGTGTAATTTTCACTTGTACATACATATTAATAGTAGAAATAACAACAAATTTATTAATCCCAAGCACAAACCCAAAGCTGCCTTGTCTACTTGCTCCTCACATTACATCCTACCACTGCGTTCCTAGCTAATACTGCCTAGTTCCTAGCTAATACTCCCATTCACAACATTTGAAATACTGTGGATATGGTCTATATTGGAACACCCAAATGTTGAATTCTCACCGTTTTCACAAATCAAAAGTATTGTTTTCCAAACAGTCCTGAAGTATTAAAACAGTTGCTAAATATGTAGAGGAAAAAATACTAACGAGAGCCAGAAGTTAAGAACTTTACACTCACTGTAGCAAACATCCAGGTCTACACCTAAAGGCTTAACGGAAGTTCCACATATTTGTCTGTTTATGTATTTGGTAGTATCTATCATTCAGGACTGAATGGTAGTTTACATATCCTACAGTGAAGTAAAGAAGTTGGCACCGTTTACAAAAATACTAATTTCTACAGAAGGAGTGAGACTTGGCATAAGAAGGTTGTTGGATCACAGACCTTTCAAGCACCGCATTGCCTTTTTTGCATCACTTGACCACCTCTTGCCATAGCATTCAAAATTCTTACAGGTAGACGAAAGTTTCTTAGATGGAAAACGAGAAAAGAAAGCGTCAGACTCAGTTTTAGAGTCTTAAATCTTAAAAATCTTAAACATTTCATATCTCAAAAGGTGGCATTTTCATTAATAATAAAATGGTATCTCCCTGCCTTAGTTCTTTTATATCTGAACAAATTTTAGCATATTCCTTCATATTCAGACCAGGAGCTACTGATGACTAGATGTGTTGTTTCAGTAGCAATGAATGAACAACATGGAATAAATGGATTATAAAAACCCAAGAGCAAGAAAAATAAATCAGATCTATATTATCAAAGAGTACATATGTGATGTGGAAGTTCATTCTAGCAAATCAATTCTTATGGACAAATCATATAGTGCCATTAAAATTCAGTAAGCTGCTGTCAGTATGCAGATCTCTGATGATTCTCAGATCATTGACACATCTAAAACAAAATCTATAGAATGAGATCATTTTTGTACCAGTTTTTAACCTCTTATAATTAGTTCAGAAACCTTGAAGAGATAACTTTGTTTTATTTTACCTGTCTTTATGGTGTATTTCAATAACATTTTGTATTGAATCCTACAGTAAGCATCTCTTTGTTGTTCAGAATAACTTCCAGTGTTCATGAGAACTTCAGCATCACTTTTTCTTTAAAAGTGTACCCTAAGTCATTCATCAGCTATTTCACGTGTGTTTAAACAATGTAGCTCCTATGAAATGAACTATGCTAGCTGACAAAACAATGAAGAGTTTCAAGTAGAGAATATATGCTTTAGGTCTCTATGAAAAAGCTTAACATACTCAAAGTTAAATGCACATGTATGCTTACCTCCAGCTGTATCAACCCAAACCAATGCACAGTGCTGTCTCTTTATCTAATAAAATATTTAATACCATATGCTTTACTTCCAATATGAAGACCAAAAATCATTATTTTCTATTTAGAAACAGAACTATACGCTTCTTTCCATAGAAAAAGTAATAAATGACAAGGGAAATGAAAATGAAATTATTTTAACGATGGGGAGGTGGGGGTAAGCAGAGTTAAACCAATGGAGCATTTTATCCTGAGGGTTATCTGTATCATAGTATTTCTGGAAGCTCTATGTTAGCTACATTTCCTTCTAATGATTTTAATTTCTGCTTGGGCTGGGAGGGGAGGGGGGGAAGGGGCAAGGATTGAGAAAGAAAAGTAATTCAACATCAACAGAAGTTTCATACGAAACACAAGCACCTGGATGTGTCTTTCTGGTTCTTACATCTTCTCAGGTGTCACTCAGTTCGTGACTTATAAAACAAATTCTTATTTTTCTGAGGTAGGCTGTGACACGATTTAGTCACCGAGATCCAGGGCAGCGGACTTTTTTTTTTTTTTTTTTTTTTTTTTTACTTTTGAGCTTTCACCTGGCATCCCAACACTCAGAACAACGTCACCCCCCGCTAGCATTTTAATGAACTTCGGAAGAAAGTTGGGTGGCGACGATCCCCAGCGCGGAGCGCCGGCTTTGAGAGGCGTGTGTGCCCGGGCCACCCCCGCGGGCAGGGACAGGGACAGGGAGAGATCAGGAGAGGGGCAGGACAGGAGAGGGGCAGGAGCAGCAGCAGGAGAGGGGCAGGACAGGAGAGGGGCAGGACAGGGTCAGGGGCAGCGGCAAGGCAGGGGCAGGACAGGGGCAGGGGCAGCATCCCCTGCCCGCGGTACCCCGACCCTGAGGTCGGTCGGTCCCTCCCGGGACCCTCGGGGCAGACCCCCGCCGCCCACCCTGCGCCCCTCCTCCCCCAGCCCCTGCCATTTCCAACGGAGGAGCCCTCCCGCCCCCAGGCCCCACCGCCCTCCCGCAACAACGCCCGCACACTTGCCCATCTGCGCCCCCCGCCTCCGTCCCTCACCCCCCGCGGCCGGCAGCCCGCCCCCACGGGCCCGGGAGCAACGACCCCCCGCGGCGGCACCCCCCGACCCGCGGACGCCGCGCAGGTTGCGCCAGGGCCGCCGCGCTTCCCCTACCTGTGCCCGCCTCCGTCACCTGTTGCCCGGTTGCCTCCATCCGCGCAGCCCCCCGGCGCCTCCTCCCGCTCCGGCGCCGCCAGGGGCTTCTCGGGCTCCCGGGCCACCTCCATCCCGCCGGGCACCGCCTCCGCCTCCTCCTCCTCCTCCTCCAAGGACTCCACGTAGAAGACGGTGCGGGGCGGCGGCGGCCCCGGCCCGTGCCCGTGCCCCAGCCCGTGTCCCCCGGCCGGCCGGCCGCCGGCGGGCAGCAGCGTCCCGTTGGGCGGGCTGGCGGTGGTGGCGGCCGAGGAGGAGGCGGAGGAGGCGGATTTCTTCCAGAAGACGCTGTTGCCTCTCTCCTGGCTCTTCAGCAGGCGGCTCTGGCTGGGCCCCCAGTGCTCGAAGCTGCTGTCGGGCGGCAGGCAGCCGCCCCCCGCCGGGCCGCCCGCCGGCGAAGGGTGGCTGAACAGTTTCCAGCGGAGGCGCAGGATGTGCTTCACGTCGAAGTCTTTCCTGCCGGAGCCGGACATGGTGCCGCGGCGGGCGGGGGACGGGCGCGGGCTGAGGCGGGACTCACGGCGGCCAGGCAGGGCCGGGCGGCGGCGGCGGTGGCAGTGCGGGGCGGCCCCGCTCCCGGCAGCGGCGGCGGCGGCTCCTCCGGGCAGCGCTGCGCCTGCAGGGCGAGGGGTGGTAGCCGCCAGGAGGAGAGAGATGCGCGCACACACCAGCGCAGAGAGAGAGAGGGAGGATGGATGGAGTGATGCACAGAGCCGAGAGGAGGTAGAGGCAGCCCCAACAAGGGAAAGGAGAAAGAGAGAGAGAGGGAGAGATGCCCAGAGCTGACGAGAATTGCACGGTGATCAGTGGGAAAGGGGAGGAGAGAGAGGCAGAAATGAGAGACACCTCTCAGGGGAGACAGGCTCTTGCGAGGGAAGAACGGGTGAGGGAGGCTGCGAAGAGCCGCTAATCTGATTAACGGGGGAGCGAGCGGAGCCACAGCCCGGAGAGGACCGGCGGCGGCAGCAGCCGCACTGAGAGGCAGGTGGCCCTTCCTCAGTCTCTCGGAGCTCCGTGACCGAGTGCAGCCAGAGAAGGAAAAGTCACCTGGAAGCCTATCTCCACCTCCCGCCTTCCCATCTCATTCCTCAGGGGAGTCCCATTGCCTGCAGTTATCTGGGATGGCAAAGCCTGAGAGCTGGCACGGAGAGAAATCGGGGCTCCTTTATATACACTGTACGTAGGAGGGGGGAAAAAAAAATAAATAAAAAATCACGCCCGTGAGGCTGTCAAGGTCCTCACTGTACAATTTTCTATCTATCTCAGTGCCTCTCACCAAGCCGCCCCCTCCCCTGCATGTGACGCAGATGTGCTCTGGGGCCGTCAGTGGGAAGAGACAGAGGGGAAAAAAGAGATGCTTCAGTCTTCCTCATGCAAGTAAGTCGGCAGGTCACTAACTGTCCCTCATAGCCTCCTCTTCCTCTCTTGCCAGTGCAGATCTCCTCACCTTGGTATTTTAGTTCTGAGGCCACTGTGCAATAGTGGGAGCAAAATAAAGCAAAACAACAAATGCAGCTGCTGCAGTAAACACAGGAGCGTGAATCATAGGAGTACAAACTTAATAGACTGCATGCAGACTGGATGAGGTTACAGGTTAATGGTTTATTCTGCAGGCTCCATTCATTAGTCTGTTGGCTCAGTGTTGCCGTACCGGTAGAAAACATTGGCTAGAGGGACAGTGTGTCAAACAGAAATAGCACTACACATCTGCTTCTTACCTTTTGTATCCGCTCTTAATGCAGGCTGACAGTGCTAAACCCAAGGGAGGTTCCTTCACAACATAGTGATCTGCTTAGGAACATCTGCCCACTTGGGAAGGGTGTCACGAAGTACACTGTGCATCTGGGACATAATTACAGAATTAAAAGCTTCATGGAGTAATGTAGGAGAAGGATACGGGGCCAAAACTACATTGCATATCATCACCTGCCAGCTCATAAATCCCCATGCATGAAAAATTGCCAGCAATAAGATGATATACAGAATGCCTGCAATCCACCTGTACCTTAGAAAGTAGTATTTTAGAAGATTTATCCCTAGGAGAATGATGAAAAATGTTGTATTTTCCTCCGGGTACTCCGCATTCACCAGCTTCACCCATGCACTCGTGAGCTATCAAAAGTTTGTTATACTAACTCTTTCTTTGTGAATTCAAGAAGTTGAAGAAATTCTTTCCCTCAAGCTGGAATTTTTTAACTCCTCATTCTTAAAACCCTATAGCTTGAAAATTCCTCCAGAGAAGCACAGAAGTAAAACATTAATTAACAATTTTATTACTGTTTTATTTGCTTTATCACTGAAGTATATTGCTGTTTTATTTAGTTTGTCACTGAAGTAGTGCTTCTGGTTACAAACCGATATTAGATTTTGTGTTTTAATGTTGATAAAGTTCTGGATTTAACAGAACAAGAAATTCAGGACACAAAGTCCTACTTTCAAGGGAAGAAAAATTGCCACTGTGAATTTTAAATATTGATTTATGCCACAACAGCCGGACTGCAAACTCTCTAGTGGCTCAATTTTGCTCTCAGTATTCAGTGGTAAAAAAAAAAGACAAAAACGATTCTAAAGCAAACAGAAGAGACAGTTCATTTTTATCGAGGAACTGATCTGAGTGACTATGTGCTGCTTTGGAGAGCAGCAGAAAGAAAAGCCTAAAAATCTTCATCTAGAACAGGACAGATGAAACTTTCATCATTTCAGAGACTTTAAAAATGCATGTCTACTGACAATATACGTGAAGCCATCTATAGTGAATCCTGCTTACCTAATGTCTAGTTACAAGCTCTAAAAGATGTGGATATGTGCATATAAAATAGCTTTAGTCAATGCATACATAGATAAACAGATGCTATCTGTTCTGTATTTAATACCTCTTAACTGATTAGGAAAATTCGGAAATACTCTGACTTGAGGAGAATTACATAATTTCCTTACCATATTATAAATCTTAGATGTTTTAAAATCTGCATTAATATTTCAGTTGATCATTTGATGTGAACTGCTGATAGGTGAGATTTTCTAGCTTGACTTCTCTTACATAGATAAATATATTCCAACAGAATTGTTTTTCTAAATATACTTTGGAGGTCACTCAATGAATATATTACAATATCACCCAAGAAAGTGATTAAGTTTTTATCACATTTCCAGTACAAACTAGCAAGCAATTATAAGGAAAAAAAGTAAAAAATATTTTAGGTTATTTGTTATTTATACTTTCTTTTATTTCAGTTATGCCAATAACTGAAATAAATAGTCTTGGATTTTTTTTAATAATTAAAATATCAACTCTTCAATATATTGTGTATAGGATTTGATATGCTTTTTAACATTATTTGATTCTTTCATATTTTACTACATAAACTTTTTTGCAAGTACGAGATGCGTTAATTTGGTATGTAAACCTGATTTTTAATGAAGATGTGTGAACACTTCTCTATCGTATAATGAAATCTAGAAAACTGTCTTAGCTCATATCACTTTCACAACTATTTTGTCAATGTAAACAAGAATTACCCCCAAAAAAGCTACACTGGAGAAGTAGCCATTGTCACTACTACATATAGTTAATGAATAAATTGGTTTCCCTAGTGTGAAGTAAAAGAAGAAACAGTTTGATTTACTTATGTTTTCATAGTTTCTTATCTTCATGTTTCCCTGCGAACACTTTTGACATATGCCAGAGAGGGAAAGAACATATTCTAGATTATCGCATGACAAGATGAACACAAAATGTCTTGAGTTTCAGTTGAAACGTCTGGTACATAAAAAAGCTTAACTTAACTCTATAGGTTGTCTAGACTTGCTTCTCCATCCAGAAGATGAAAAAATGGTCCTCTACTGGAGTTCTAGGGACTTTTCTCATAGGAATTACGATAAAATAATTAGTTTACTAGTCAAATATGTCTTTATCTACTCATATGGGGTTGTCCTGGTTTGAGGTAAAACAAAACCAACTTTCTGTTTTGCAATTAGGCATAAACAAGTGAACAGAATTGTGAAAATGCATGTGTCTCTAAGTTGTTGAAGGGAAATGTTTTGGTGCCTAATGGCTTTCCATCCTTACCTTACATATCCCGTGAAGTGTAGCCAAGATAATAATAAACATGGGTAATCTGTCACGTGTCTGTTGGTTGCACAGTGGAACACAGTGTATGGCATTGTATTTTTCTGTATTAACAGGACGTTTTTGAGCTTCCTCACCTGTTGTAGTTTCTCCAGATTATTCCTCACCCCACAAATCTTGAATAAATGTACAGACTTTGCTTGAAAGCGCTCATGACTTTTTTCTTTTAGTTAGGCAAAACAGATGAAAGTGGCTAATCTTAATGTCCCTGTTATGAGTCAGATTCCTGACACTTTCTCTCCGTGTTTTTTGGCTTTCTGATATTCTTCAAATGAATTAAATTCACATAGTCATGTCCCTAAGGAAGTCTCATGCTCATGTTTTATAGGAAAAACGGCCTAGGGATATATATTCTTTTAATAAATCCTCCATGTAGGAAAAAGCGCTTCCAAAGAGAAAGACCTTGAAGGAGGTATCCAAACTGGTCAAATTTTATTAACCCTCTTTTTTCCTTCTTTCCATTGCAAAGATTTCACGTTACTTGTTTTGGGGTTTCAAATGTTTTACGTTAAACTGTTTACATCTTGTACCCTGTACCCCAGGGAGAACTGGTGGATCAGGAATAAAGTTAAGTTGTAGTTGCAGTTATCGATTGCTAAAACAAGCAACAGAGGAACCATCATGCAAGGTAATTTGCTAACAGTACCCTTAGGGTTATGAATAGTCCTAATCTATGTGAGTCTCCACATTACATTTACGTAGGCGGAAGACGTATAGCAAGTGAGTCTGAAGGTGATGAGCCTATGTGTTACTCTGGAACGATAGTTATTAATAAGAGAAGGGATATAACTCAGCAAATTAAAAGGATAAGAGGTAATTTTGTTATTGAATTCTAACCTATCAGGTATTTTTACTCCAGAAGGCACTAAATCTTGATGAAAAGAAGCAGAAAAAAAAAACAAGAGGTATCACTGTGCTTTGAATAAGGACGATACTAGAATGAATGGCTTTAAGGCAATTCTCACTTGAATGTGGGAATTCTCACATGAATGAATGAACATGTGCTTCTGCTATAAAGATGCTGATTTTGTAGGTGGTTAATTATACATTCAGAAGCAAGAATCCGAGGGTGTTAAAAAGACACTGTGAAACAGATCTGTAGAATACTCAAGATAAAGAGCAGCGAAAGAAATTGATGGGACTGGACATCCACTGAGGGATCAAAATTTACTGAAGAAAGTGACAGTGTGCTAAGTGATAAACAAATAAATAATGTATTAGACTCATTCTTTAAACTTTTGTTGTGTGCAAAGCCTTTGAACAAACTTTATGAGATGTAGATATATTCTGGATCAGTTTAGATAAGTAAACTGTGAAACGCTGGGAAAAGATGGTGGTAGTGGGAAAGTAAACTGTTATTTTGTATGTAACGTATACATATAATGCTGAGGCATTGCTGTGAGTCAGGAAGGGGAGTTTCAAGTTGTTGAGCTGGTTTTCCTCCCATAATAGTATTTGTTGACATATTTAAAAGACTGTAAATATGTCTATGCTATTAACTATGATTGTTTTCTAATGCAAGAAGGGAATAACAAAACCAGACAAACAGTAAACCAGAACTGATACACTTGTCAGCTCTTGTGTATGTTTTTTTCATAGTGAGTTTTCAACTGAGGTTGAACTTTTGAGGGTGAGTTTGCCCTCTGATTACGTTAAATGATGTTATTTCTCAAAATTAACAGTGAGTTAGTACAACACAGGATAGATTTCTGTAAGCGTGGAGACATGACAAGCTACATTTATTTCAGGGAGTAACAAAAATTACTTCTCCATAGTTGTTCTTTACTGCCTCCTTAGTAATGCTGGATAATGATATATGAATTGCCCCCAGTGGTGATTTGAACAGATACATTTTATTCCGCATTGCAGGAGCCTAGAAGAGCACAGTCAGTTATCTTATATTAGCTTGAGGGACAGTCACTTCTTAAACTGCTTCATTATGATCACAAGCAGTTGTATAAACACACCCTGAAGCAGTTTTTAAATGGTCAGAGAATTTCACTTAAGAAGAGTAAATGCTACATGATTTGTCATGGATGAAGATTCACAAGTAAACTAAGGCTAGAGAACATAAAATTATGAAATCAGAGAAATAATTACGGAATGTAGAAAAGTAGGAAAATTAAAGAATATTAAGGTTCTTCAATTCCAAAATCAGTTCCCACAGTTTCTCTGTTTGCAATGGTTGTCACTTCTCTTGAGAAATACATGGTTTTTACCTGCAGTTTCCAAGCTGTCTATGGACTACCCTTATTTGAAAAATGTGTCATACCCTCTTTCCCAAATTATGGTCAAGAGAGACAGCTGAATTCCATCTCATACAGGTTTGGCAGATCACATACCTGTGTTCTCCTATGCCCTACTCCGCATGATAACCTTAGACCTTACCATTTGGGAGCTGCTCATCTGTCCCATTTGCTGATTCACATGGAAGCTGTTCCTATCTTTTTTAGATCATAGAATTTCTTATTAAAGTCATTATGTTGTTTTGTTTTGATTTAAATCTAACACTTTGAGCAGTGCTTCTATGAACGATACCAGTCTCTCTTCTCTGTGGAAATTCTGGCGATGCAAAGAAAATGGGACGTTTTTTCTTAGCTAGATTCAATAATAGTTGCTGTAATTTTTTCTGTGACTCAAAACCTTCTTAGAACAGGTTTGCTTTCATGTTCTGTTCAAAAAATATGCAGTTTCCTGCTGATCTTTTATTTAACGTTTATTTTCCAACCTGAAGTAAAAACTTCTGTCAAATATTATATATTAGCAAATCACAGCAATGGAGACACCCATAGTTTGCAAAACGGGCTATATAAAAAAAAAAAATCTAGGATTTTACCACTGCACATATACTAGTAAATTAAATTAGACTTAATTAAATTAAACAGAGCCAATAGAACTGGCATAAGATGGTCAGTACTGATAAGGCGTTATCACAGTCATTAAAATGGTTTTGGGTTGTACAAATTAGTATCTGGCAAAGTAGTTCAGGAGTTAGCATAAGTCAGGAAAAATACTCAATAGGCACTTTGGATATATGGATATAGCCAGTGTTTTAGAGGCTAAGAGCATTTAGCCATATGGAGGAAAATTGTGCCATGCCAGTTGGCCTGAATCCCAGACCCTGAACGGAGCACAGAACAGGCACTGGGCAATTGTGTTTACTGTTCTAGACATGACCTTATGATACTTCTATTTCAGCTTACAGGTTCTTTTGAAGTTAAAAAAAATATATTTCAGGGGGTTTTGACCCTTGAAAACCTTTTAGTATATGACAGAAAACAAAAGGCTTTTAGACTACTCTTAAGAACACAGATCGTTTGGGGTAATGGCAGATTTGTAATGTCACATCTTTGGAGAAGTTATCTTCTGAGTAACTTTCTTTCGAAGCTGATATGTCTTTCTCCAGCATCCGAATAAGTAACAATATTAATCAATGTCAGAAGACATTGGGATGTAGTAAAGTGAATACAGGTGAGTCACTGAGTATGAAGGAAAGAACTTGACTAGTTAAGATGAAAAATAAGCATGTTTTTAGAGTTCACTCACAACCAATATGAGATATTTTGTAACATTCCTCTGTGGATAGGTTGTTTTAAAAGGAAAGGGTTGGGTTTTTTTTATAAATCTGATTTATAATTTTATTTATTTATTTATTTTATAGGAAAGCATACTATCCCTATAGAATTTCACTTTAAATAATCGAAATGCTTTATCTAAGTAATGGGATATTGGATTATTTTTGAAAATTTTGTCTGATAATATTATTTATCTTCTAAACTACAATCTTTGTAATCAGAGTAGAAAAATAGGTAAGTAGAAAGTAGAAAATATCAACTGTACTACATTATATATAGACAGGGTTTTTTTGAGGTATACATAGATGAATACCGTGTAATTGCTCAGATTAACACTTGTAGTAACAAGTGTAATAATCTTATAATTTTATATTGAAGTTTCACTATTTCAGAAATAAAGTGAAGAACAACATCTAACAGTGTTATTGTTGTATGCATTTCCAAATGAATATTTTCCTCCTGCAGCCTACAATTAAAGTAAAATATTTTGAAGCATGGAACAGCAATTAACTTTGATTAATGTTAAAAATGAACTTGTGTTTTTTTTCTTTGCTATTGAAAAATATAAGCAAAAGTTCTGTAATAAAGCTGCATCAAGATAAAATCAAATAATCTAGAAATTTCTCTACGTCTTATTCGCACAGAATTGCTTAAGCAGTAAATCTGGTTGCTCTTTAAATGCCTATACTGAGACTGAGTATTAAAACGAGCAACATGTGATGATCATGATGTCTCCTCACTTTTTCTCCAGCTCACAGTCTCATTGCCCTTTGGGTGTAGCTTCCTGTCCATACTGCTTTAATTTCTTACGGATACATGCACTTAGAAGCATTTCTCTATTTACAAGTGTGTCAGGACCCCTGTCCTCACAGAGGTGTATTCTGTCGCTTGAGTTGTTTTTTAACATCAAAATTCTACTGCCTTATACTCCCCATATTTTCTAGTAATCAGTAGACAGATTCCTAGACTGAAAAATTGTATACTTCGAGTTTAGGAAGTTACACTCTTTTACCACAAAAATTAAACTTTCTGGTTGTACATGTTGCTTGTACTGAGTATCTTATCATCATGTTAGTAAGATTAGTTGAAAATGTTAACATTGCAGAGACGTAGACATTGCTTCTGTTATTGTCAAGAAACGGTGCATGTGTGGGCAGCTTCTGAATTCATGGTTAAATAGAAGAGTCTTCCTTTCTGGGAAACCTAACAAGGAAATATACATGTAGTGATGCTAGTGGGGATCTCTGAATGCCATTTTAATTTTAAAGTAACTATTAATGACTCTGAAATCTGTATTTACCGTGCATATTATTGTTTTTCGTCTTGTACCACAGTCAAACAACGAATTCTAAACTTCAGCAAGAAGTTACAGTATTTTTTGCAGAAATGTGCTATTTCTTTGAAAGAATCCTTCAGCACTTAGTATAAGGCAATAAAATAAGCTTTTGTATGCTTCTCTTGTCTTTCCTTTCGAAAAGGAGGGATGGGGCTTTGTTTATCATTATGTGTACATATAGTCTTTCATTTGTTTACATTCAGTGTCTGACCAAATTTAAAAAAATAGATATTTGAGAATTATTTTTTTTTTTAAAATCTGCTTATTCACACTTTCAGTTGAACTGGATGGCCCAGAGAATATACTGGGTTGTTTTGTTGTTTTTTTTTTTTTTCCCCTTGAAAAACGTTTTGTGATTCAGATGAGATTATTGTAATTGCTTTAACAATTTGAGAGGATAGTTTTCCATCGAAATGCCATGACACTTATAGTAATAAGTGTTAACATTACAATTTAAGATGACAGACTGGTTGAAATGTCCTCTTTTTAATGACATAGTACAAAAGCAGAGAGGATATTTTTGAGTTTTTTCATGTTTTGTATTACTATATAGTTGACATTTCACATATTGCTAGTTGTTTCTGTATGCAGAATTGTTTTCCTGCTGTGTTTTCTCTGATTTTAACTAATGAACTACAGTATACTTTTAATCCATTGGAAACAGTTTTTCATACTGTCAGAAAGTCGTAGGTTTCAATGTTATAAGACAGTAACTTCTGACATGACAAGTATGTTCTAGTTTCATGTTTCGGCATAGTCACTTTTTCAAGAAAGGTGTTTAAATTACACTGTAGAATTAGAGAATAGAAATTAACCTAAAAAAACTTTAATCCTTTCTCCTCAAAGCTGAGTGAACTATAACTACTTCTGACAGATATTTTTCTGTTTTTAAAAAAACGCTTACGACAGAAAATCCACTTTTTTCCTAATTTATTCCAGTACTTTTTAGCAGTTACATAATGTTGAATATAATGTAAAATATTACATCATATTAGGTAATGTAATATGTAATTTTACATATGTAAAACCACATAATGTATAATTACAATTTTATATAATATAAAATGTAATTATGCAGTTGCAAATAATGTAGCCTACAGAGGGTGAAAGCAAGGATAGGTAGCCTGGGAGGAATACAGACAAATTGTCCAAGCAGCCAAGGATCAGGTTAAAGCCTAGATAGAATTAAATCTGGCCAGGGACGTCAAGGGCAATAAGGAAAGCGTCTACAGTTCTCTCAGTAGATAAAAGGAAGACTAGGGAAAATGTGTGCCCTCTCCAGAAGGAGACGGGAGATCTGGTCACCCAGGATATGGAGAAGGCTGAGGTACTGAACAATTTTTTTGTCTTGGTCTTCAGTGGCACACTGCTCAAGTTGCAGAAGGCAAAGGAAGGGTCTGTGAGAATGAAGAACCGTTCACTGTAGGTGAAGATCAAGTATGAGACCGTCTAAGGAACCTGAAGGTGCACAAGTCCATGGGACCTGATGAGGTACATCCAGGGGTCCTGAGTGAACTGGTGGATGAAGTTGCCGAGCCACTATCCATCATTTTTGAGAAGTTGTGGCAGTCCGTTAAAGTTCCCACTGACTGAAAAAGGGGAAACATAACCTTCATTTTTTTAAAAAAGGGAAAAAAGGAAGACCCAGGGAACTACAGGCCGATCAATCTCACCTCTGTGGCCAGCAAGATCATGGAGCACATCCTTCTGGAAACTGCTAAGGCACATGGAAAATAAGGAGGTGATTGGTGACAGACAGCATGGTTTCACTAAAAGCGAATCATTCCTGACAAATTTGGTGGCCTCCTATGACAGAGTTACAGTGTTGGTGGATAAGGGAAGAGAAACTGACATCATCTGCCTGGACTTGTGCAGAGCATTTGACACTGTCCTGCACAACATCCTCGTCTTTAAATTGGAGAGACAGGGATTTGACAGATGGACCACTTGGTGGATAAGGAATTGTCTGGATGGTTGCACTCAAAGAGTTGTGGTCAACAGCTTGATGTCCAAGCAGCAATCAGTGACGAGTGGTATTCGTCAGGGGTCAGTATTGGGACCGCTGCTGTTTAACATCTTTGTCAGTGACGTGGACAGTGGGATTGAGTGCATTCTCAGCAAGTTTGCCGACGACACCAAGATGTGTGGAGCAGTTGACATGCTAGAGAAATGGGATGCCATCCAGAGGGACCTTGACAGGATTAAGAAGTGAGTCTGGGCAAACCTCATGAAGTTCAACAAAGCCAAGTGCAATGTCCTGCACGTGGGTTGGGGCAATTCCAAGCACAAATACAGGCTGGGTGGAGAATGGATTGAGAGCAGCCCGGAGGAGAAGGACTTGGAGGTGTTCGTGGATGAGAAGCTCAACATGGGCTGGCAATATACACTTACAGCCCAGAAGGCCAACCATATCCTGGACTGCATCAAAAGAAGCATGGCTAACAGGTCGAGGGAGGTGTTTCTGGCCGTCTATTCCGCTTTTGTGAGACCCCATCTGGAGTACTGCATCTAGCTCTGGGGTCCCCAACATAAGAAGGACATGGACCTGTTGGAGTGAGTCCACAGGAGGACCACAAAAATGATCAAAGGGATGGAACACCTCTCCTGTGAAGACAGGCTGAGAGAGTTGGTGGTGTTCAGCCTGGAGAAGAGAAGGCTCCCGGGAAACCCTATATCAGCCTTCCAGTACTTCACGGGGACCTACAGGAGAGATGGGGAGAGACTCTTTATGAAGGAGTGTAGCGATAGAACAAGGGGTAATGGCTTTAAACTGAAAGAGGGTAGATTTAGATTGGATATTTGGAAGAAAATTTTTACTGTCAAGGTGGTGAAACACTGGAAGAGGTTGCCCAGAGAAGTTATGGATGCTGTATCCCTGGAAGTGTTCAAGAACAGACTGGATGGGGCTTTGCGCAACCTGGTCTAGTGGAAGGTGTCCCTGCCCATGGCAGGGGAGTTGGAACAAGATAATCTTGAAGGTTGCTTCCAACTCTAACTATTCTATGATTCTTTGAAAAAGTAAGTATATATGTAAAGATGAGCTGTGATATGTTGTTCATAGATGTAAGTGTATGAAATAAGGACTGACATAGTTTTCTTTATTTTGGTATAACTTCAGTTTGGCAGTTGGATTGCTACAACATATAACTAATAAGGAGGCATAATTAACAATGATGAGTATTTAGGCTGCTGTGGTGGCCAGAACATGTATTACCTTTCCAATAGGAGTTGTATGAGCAGTTTGAAGTAATATCTTTAGATATGCTTGAACTTTAGTAAGAAAAAATGTACAAAAAAGAGAACTTATTATTTCTGATGATCTAAAGTAGAGGACTGAAGAAAATCCTAATTGATAGAATCATTCTGGTAACCTGGTGATTTTCTTATTTGCCCCAAACATTCACATCTGCTGTTGGACAATCAGGCTATAGTTTTTAAGGGAAGCTAACAACAATCTTTCATATTCTTATAAGCTAAAAGTGCATTACTGTCAGCAAACATTCTGTTTGGGGTTTTTTTTTTGGAAGATAAACAACTTCACGTTCTCAAGATCATTTGAATTTTAATGTGGTCTCCAAAGCCTAGTCCAGTCTGAAGTGATCTGCAAATTGAATGGTGTACTTTTTTTTGTATTATAAAATGATAAATGTATTAAACAGTACTGAAGTAAAGACAAATGCATATGTAAACACACTCAACATTTTTTTCTTGTTCTACTGTGAGCAATGAATAACAGCTGAGTACAGTTTTCCAGCCATTTATACACTTACCTTGCAGCAGATTTTTCTTCACTGTAATTTTCTAGGTCATTTAAGAAAATAGTACCAGGCACTATTTGAAATACCTATTATTTTTAACTTACTAATGAGATGAAGTACCATGTTGAAGGAAATTTGTTTGTTACAGCATGATTTATTGGCTGACAGTAAACACCTTTTGATTTTCCATATCTTTGTGCTAACATATTTTTCATCAACTGGAGCTAGGTAACTGTGGCCTTTTCCCACTTTTTTAAAAAAATAATTATGTTTGCCCTTTTCTAATCTTCTGGAAGATCATTTATTCTCTTCCTGTTCTCAAAGCTAATGCTAACATGAGATTTCCTCAGCCATTTTTCTAAGTACTCTGCAGAAAATTTCATCAACCTGATGAAATTTCATCTGACTTAGATAAGTAACTTTTTTTTCCTTAACCTGTGTTGGTGTGATGTCCATTCATGCGTAACCTCCTTAATGAAAACTGAAGCAGGAGAGGTGTAAATGCTTCATCCTTCCCAGCATCAATACTGTTTGTTGCTCCTTAAGTAATGACTCAACTCTTTCTTGCCTATCCTTTTGCTTCCGATAAACTAACAGGATGTTTTCCATTCCTGTGCCTTGGCTGTCCTGGCTGCTGTTAATTTACTGAAGCAAAGGAATGAATATTAGCCCAGTAGTCAAATGGAAAAAGACTGCTTACTCTTAGCCATTTTAATGACAGATTAGTCTTGAAAATAACTTACGATAGATGTGCAAAAAAGAACCAGTAGTAAATTATCAGTTAAGCATTGTAGACAATCAAGAGTAAAAACCTTTCCCTTGTTCTCTTTCATCCTCGAGTATAATTGAGCCCTTTGACTTTTTCCTAAGGTGCTTTTTCTATACTGTTGTTCAGCTATGCAACCCAGGTTACAATATTTTTTGATTGTGTCTGAACTGGTCACTATGAGTTTTCTTCATAATCATTGGGAAGAAGAGGATATCTCCAAAGGGTGGTTCACGGTAGCTATCTCAAACATCTGTCAAGGGTGATACGAAGCAATCTCTGGAAGTTATCACTGTTAACTGCAATAGTAGACGAAGGTGAGGAGCTGTTATTTAAACATCTACAATGTATGTCAGAGTTAAAGAAAATTAACTGTATCCAAAGTTTCAATTTTATGATTTTTATTTTTTTAAAATTTCAGCTTTTGTTCAGCTGTATGTAGAAGGTAATTGTGGAGAAGAAACAGAATGCAGTTCTAATCCATTGTACTTGATTTTAGAAGTCTGAAAATGGACAGATAAATGTATTTACTTAACCAGTACTGCCGTCTTTAATAAAACCAATCATGTTTTGTTTGTGTATTTTTTAGTTTTCTTTCTTTGCTTTTTTTTTTTTTTTGCAATCATTTCAGATCAACACAATAATTTTCAAAAGAATAATGGTATTGTTTTCTTAGAGCTGAAATTCTTAACTCTGGTCAAAACTTTTCTGGAAATGCCATTTTTAAATTTACATTCCTCTACTGTTTTGCTAAATATGAAAGCAACTCAATTATTTCGTTCATATTGGTTCATCATTCATTTAGGTTTAATGCTAAACATGAGTCTCTGATGGTGTTCAAGAGATGTATTATTTTAGGTAATATTCTAAGCTTAAGTTTACAGTGTACAAAATATGAATAAAAGTATACACTTGGAGAAAAGGCATTTGAAGTTATATTGTGGTAGCTCATGTCTCATTTCTTTGTCCTGGAAGTCAGGGTACTCTTGTCTTTTTCTCAACATTATTTTTACCACTGCTTTGTCTTCAAAGAAAGATATGTTCTACAGTCACAATTTTATGAATGACACACAGACGAAAAAGGATAAATTTTACTGGCAAAGAAATTGCTACTTTATCTATTCGGTGAGACACTCTCCTTTTAAACCAGTTGAGTATATGAATTTACGTGCAGAAGTGGAAAATGTTAAGGGGGTTATTGTGCAGACTTTGCCTATGTATGTATTTTTGCAAATATATGAATGTTAATATGTAATGCTGACATACATGAATGTAGAAAGGGAAAGTGAAAGAAAAGTAACAACATTCAGATATCCCTGTTTTAACAGTATTGTGGCTGACATCAAGTATACTGTAGACATTCTGAGCAATTGAAATCACTTGACAAAGGGAGCATCCAGCAACACCCTCATATTGACCTTATATCGCAAAAATACCACAGAAGTATTCCTTACCCAATACTCAGGTGGGGAAGAGCCTTCTTCAAACAGGCTGATCCTTGCTGTTGCTGATCTTTTTTTCAGGATTTTATACCTTTTCATGTCAGCATTTTTCATACTGAGTCTCCAACCTGCTGATTATCATTGTCTCAACACCTACGCTTCTTTCTTTCCCCTATACCCCCTTTTTTTTTAATCTTCCATGGCCTTGGACCACTTAGTTTCTCACACTTAAATTCTCAGCAAAACTCTGCCAAAGTCACACAGCTGTGCTGCAGAAAACTAAGCCTTAGATCACAACCAGATGAACCCATTGGTCAAGGGTGACACTAGTATACTGTAATTTTTGTTGTGTACATTTGTATATGAAATATTGGTTTTATTGTATTAAAATTTGTAATAATTGTCAATGAAAATAATCAGAACATTTAGAGATAACACATGCTCAAGTGTAATAAAACATGGATTTCAAGATCAGTATTTGTATTAAACCTGTCTTCACAAATTTCTGAAAGCTTGATTTCTTAACATTGGTATAATTTCTAATTTTTAGGGAGAAATAACACATTTTCCAAGAGAAAAAAAAAATGAAACAACTTCTTCAATGTCAAATATAATTTTTTGATTTGTGAATTTTTATCTTAGTACTTTTAAAGATAGCTGCCCGCTGATGTTCTCAAGAGACTGACAGAGAACTTAAGAACTACAGGTGCTCTGACTCACAAAGCACCTGACATTTAATCATAAATTAGATCTCTTTGTTAAGTAGGCTGTATGTCACTGTTGAATAAACTGGCTCATATACCTTTTAATATTTATTTAGTAAAATGTGCATCAAAATCACATTTGAATTTCAGACATACTTTGTTGAACACCACTTATCTCTTGGCAATAGAAAAATGTATTCTCATTAATTGGAATTTATGTGAAAACTGTCCTGATTAAATGTAAGTTAGTATTCATGAACATTTGGCAGTAAACATTTATTGGAAAACACCCCAATATAGAATGCATTTTTATTCACATAGATGGCATGGAAAGTAATAATATGTTGTATTTGCTTCACATTTTCCATTTCAAGCAATTGAAAAGCCAGGTAGTGGAGACCCAGAAAAAAAAAATTTACAAGCCTTAGTACTGCAACATCTATGTTAGGTATCCAGGTTGAACATTTAATTTTTAAGGTTAAATTAGGATCTTAGTTACATTTATAGTGTATCACATGGTTGAAAATAAGGACTCCCACCTACTGATGGACAGAAAACCTGAAGACAATAGAAATATAAAATCACAACTAAGAAGAAAAGGATTTCTCTGAAAATGCCACCTACGGGAGTCGAGATCAAGACAGACATCAGTTAGATGTCTTCATTAAAGACATCAGTTAGGTGTCTTCATTAAAGACAGTTTCAGAGCTGAAAGCTCCCTCATGAGGATTTGATCAAAGTACAGTGGAGTTTATGGTATGACCTTTCTTTTATCCCCCCCCACCTTTTTTTTTTGTAACTGGTCATAAAGTATCTGGGACATTTCTGTTGATAAGAACACAAATGCAGAACTCAGTTTGATGGAATATGCCGAAAAACATAAAAAGTCATTATTTACATGTAAGTCCAGGTCTTTTTCTAGTTGATTTCTGGATTTTCTCACATAATTCAATTTTTTTTCTTTTTTTTTTTCTTTTCTTTGAACAAATGTAAGCAAGAGTGTTGAACATGGTAATTCTGCAAGGTGATGAGTTAATTTGTGAAGCATTGTCTACTTAGGAGTTCCTAAGTCACTGCCTCCATTCACGCATTCAGCAGTGGACAGTAAAGTGCCATTGAGGCTGTAACTTTCATGGCATCTTGAAAAGACAAGGGACCATTTCAAAGATACCTTTGAAAATGATGTTTCAGTGTCAGAGTTGCTGAAATATGACTAATGAATGTGACTCATGTTCATGAGGAAAAAGAAACCAGTAACGGATAGCTGAATGCTTTCCTATATATTTAAAACTGATATTCATTATACTAAAACTATATCAGATTATACAATTATTTATTTCTTTTTGTTGGGGGGGACTTTGTATGTCTTAACCATTTTTTTTTTAAATCTGCCTGCATATTACCCCTTCCTTCTTCATCTCTTAAAATAATTTGATATTATACTATAATTTGATCATGCAGTAGATTTTTTTCCTCTGTCCTGTACTGTATGAAATTTGAAACATTTCATGTTCTATATTTCGATAAATTTTCTTTTTTTATTGAATATACTAAAGTGCTGCAGGACCAAATTCTTGATGGAACTTCATAATATTACAAATGGAGGGTAAATCTATAGAAGACAAGATGGGAACTTTCATTTTCTTCAATCCATGTTTAATTGTTTCTAATCAAGAAAAGAAATTATCATTAATGGGGTAGACTTCTGTTGCTTCCTTCTGAAAGTTTATGTTCTTCAGTGCATTCATCGTATGTTGCTCCCTAAATTTAATGTCTTCTTTGGAGCTAGATGTAGGATTCGAAGGTAAATGAGGTGAAAATGTTTTTGATTAGCAAAAACATATGACCCAAGCATTTTGTACAGAAAGTATATGATTTAGAGAAGGAGGGAGAGAAAGGTATGCAGAATATTTTTAGGCTTGTTGAAGTTTGCTTGATAATAAAGATGAAGGTAATAAATATTTAGTCTTGAAGCAATAGATTCTACAACAGGTGAAGCATTTGATTCTCAGCTCAATAAATTGCATTTTTTTCAGTTTATTATGTATTTTTTTCAACATAGGCATTGAATATTGAAAGTTCTCCATGTAGATCATAAAGACTCCATGAAAAAAAAAAAAAAAAACAACAACCAGAATAAGAAATTTAATGAATACTTTTGAACGGAATCTTCCTGTGTTAATGCTCAGAGCAACAAGATTTGTCTACTGTCCAGATTTAGGCTACAGAGATCAAGTGCGGGGCTGCCCAGCAGATACACCCAGACAGCAGGAATTTCAACGTTAGCATACCTTATTACTTCTCTTCCTTTATCTTGAATCTCATTTTTGCCACCCTTGTACCTCCCTTTCTATGCCCCCAGTCTCCTCCCAGCCATCCTCAATTAGCTTTTCCCTATTGGTCCCAGTTTTGCTACATCCTTATCCAAATCAGATATTTCTGTTACCATCACTTAGGGAACCTCAGCCTTGTGGGTTATGGCTGATGTCATTACCTTGGCACTGCTGGTCTGCAAGATACTACCATCACGAAGGTCCCCAATATTCCCTCCAATTACCTGTGAATTCAGTCATTTCTCAGATAGCTCTGCATTAAGCACCTGTGCACCCCTGCCATGCCTCATGGTACTCTCTCTAATTTATGTCAGCTTCTCACACTGTTATCTATTACATCTAGCAGTTTCCCATGTCATGTCACGTCCTGCTCAGTTAACATAATCTCGGGGCAGGCTCCAGCCAGCAGCCTGGTCATGGTCTTGCAACCCTAACAAGATTCCGCCTTTTACGTAACTTCACAGCTATTTAACCCAATCTTCATGTCTATGGATGCCTTTTAAGTAGTGACTTTTTATTGCACTTTTAACATAAGTAACTAGGAGGACCAAAATACCAACACTAAAAGGTTGATTATAGCAGAAATAGTGACAAGTGCCCATCCCTTTTGTGCCCCTCTTCCTAACATATCTGTAATCAGCTAAATTTTCCAGTAACAACGCTAATAGTATTTGATATTTGAGAGATGTCAAAAATCTATAATAACCTTGTGGTTTTGATTCTAAATATCTAAAGGGTGGGTGTCTAGAGGATGGGGCCAGATTCTCTTCAGTGGTGCCTGGTGACATGACAAGGGGCAATGGGAAAAAATTAGAACACAGGAAATTCCATCTCAACATGAGGAAAAAATTCATTATTTTGAGGGTGGCAGAGCACTAGAACAGGCTGCCCAGAGGGGTTGTGGAGTCTCCTTCTCTGAAGATATTCAAAACCCACCTGGATGCGTTCCTGTCCAACCTGCTCTAGGTGACCCTGCTTTAGCAGAAGGGTTGGACTAGATGATCTCCGAAGGTCCCTTCCAACCCCTACAATGCTGCGATGCTGTGATTCCTTTTCTAAAATGCTCTAGTCCAAAATAAAAAGTTTACTTCTATGTTGTTGTCATACCTAACTCATCACCATTATAATCTGTCATGCTTTGGTTGTTGTTGGTTGTTTCTTTATGAACCTTAAAATCTCTCTTATTAGAAAAAACTGACTCCTGTTTTCAGATGTTGTAGACTTTTACATTTCATTTAAATGAACCTTATAAAGTTTGAGTAAGAAATAAAAGTTAGTTACAAAGCTGTGGCTGACAATTTTGCAGTCCATTATATTTGTATTTTCTGTCTGAAGATTTGCCATTAAGTAGGATAATGAAATATTTTAGCTAAATAAAAAAAAAAGTGCATTTGTGAACACTACAAGCAGAATAAAAGATTTCATTATGTTAAAATGTTATTAAGAGCAAACTGTGATTTAAAAAATTAATTAAGAAGTGCACTCAAAGTCAGTTCCAGTTTCAGAGGTATTGATTATTCCTTCTGTGCTCTCTGTTTTAACTATACAGAAAATTACCACAAATTGCTGGAGTTTTACTTTGAGAACTTTGAGAGTAGAGATACATTAGTATCTCTATTTTAGCTTCATATTACATTTTATAATTTATTTCTAAAACAAAACATAGCTGAAACATACTTGGTAATGTAATTATTATAGATTTGTTCACTAAACTTCAAAACATATTTGTATGTTTTAAAAGTGTGTAAGTAGCGCATCAGTGGATCTGTTTTTCTGTACACATATTGTCCAGAACTTGATCCTCCTGTGAATGTGCCTCACAGTTAAAAGTCTTTGGGCTTGCTGCTCACGTATGGAGCAAATGCACAGACTATGCTCTCTGGTTCCCGTGTACTGTCTTCAGGTCCCTTTTCAAATGTAGTTTAGGTATTAAGACAGATTTTTAAGGATAGTTCTGTGGCCAGAAGAATGAATTTGGTAAGAACGTAGGATAAAGTAGGTATACTATCACACAAAGTAGGAATTAACTGCAGACTGCACACACTAAAATTTGCGTGCACTTACGTATTACATATGGTTTTGAAAGCTAAAAACTGTGGTTTACATTATAGCCAATGGTAAGATTAGACACCATCCAGTTGCCTTGACATTCAAAGAGATATGACAGATATGACAGATATGACAGATAGACACAGTCCCTGTGCCCTTCCCAAGTGACAACTGCATAAGATACCTAAAGATGCCTGTCTTTTACTAATGACTATTGTCTTGATATGTAACATATTTCATTAGCTATTGCCTATGTGTTAGGAATTTTTTATGTACTATTTTAGGTTATTCTTGCTATAGTGTATTTGAGTCCTGTAGAAGTCTCTGATTTGTCTGTATTCTGTTTGTGGGTTTATACAACATAAATTCTTAAATGTGCTAGCTCTCATAGCTGAGCTGAGTGTAGTCTATGGACAGATAGAAATGTGATGTCGGAGCCCTTTATGCACTTGAAAGTTGAATGGCACCGCAGTCACTAAGTTCCCTTGGCAGTACTTCTTTACCTGTAATTTAACTAATCTGCATGTTTAGATTTATGTAGGTGCTAGCAAGAATACCTAGACAAACAAGTCAGATAACCTTACTTTAAAATTCAATGAAGTTCATGTCCAGCATAAATTGTTGAAGCAAAGCCTAACGTCCTTAGACTGCCATGTCATATCATTCCTCCTTGACAGAAATCTAGCTGGGTGGATAGAAATCTAACTTGTTAATGTGCCCTGTAGAGCACCTTGTATGGACAAATTTTGGCCAAGTGAAACTGAGAAGTAAAAGCCCTGTGAGTTTGAAAGCCAGTGATGCTACAGAAATGGTAATATAAACAATGAGATGGAGAATGGTTAAGAAGTAAAATTAAAAACAAAAACAAAAAAACAGACTGACACTTGATTTAGCATTTCGCAGTGCTATTGTTCCTTCCGTTATTCTAAAGATTCTTTTTGATCTTCGTGGACTTTTAGTAATGGTACCCTGGAAAAGCAATGGAAGAAACTAGAAGAAAAGAACAGACTTGAGAGAGAGAAGGAACCTTTTCATAAAATGCATGTCTTCTGTTAGAGCTGGTTGTGAGTTCGCTGAAGAATTTATAGAATGCTGTTCCTTCCTGCTATTTTAATTTAATTTAAAGAGTATAGTTTAACCTGCAAAAATTTCTAGCCAGAAGGTTTAAGAAGTATTTTTCAGGATTTCTTTTTAATTAAAAACACAGGATAATAATTTGCAATATGTTAGCCTGGCATTTAATAAGATGACCTAGAATCATAAAAATGTAGCCAATTCTATTTTTTTTTTTTAAATCCTTGTTTGAGCTGCCTGAAGATTTACTCTGCCTGTATACAAATTTTAAATTAATAATACAGTATATATTATAATATAATTAATATATTTTTTCTATCATAGAAATGTTTCTCATTAAGACCATCAAGGATAATTTATCCAGAGTTGTATAGTCCAAAGAAGAGCTCAGGACTGCCTCCTGAGTTCTCAAAGAACCCAAATCCCTTTTCATGCACTCATCCGGATAAGTCATGTGTGTTGGGTCTCTCTTCTCTCTTTGGCCAGACTGCTTGGGTGGATTAGGAATTATTTTTGCTTGATTGTTTGTTTCATTTTGTGTTTGCTTGCTTGCTTTTACAGAAGAAAATAAGGCTTTGAAATAAATCAAGTCAATTTCATGACATAATTATGTTAAAAACAAAATCTCTTCTATTACAGTTTCAAAATTTGTTGTTTGACATAATTACTTCAGATATAATTTGTTTATAAATAGCTTATTTTGAGACAATAAAAAATACTGTTCACAAAGTATTGCTATAATAAACATGTTTCTAGTATGATTAACATACTCCATTAATAGATAGAAAGAAACAGTGTATCTGAAATTAATATGGGATTAGATACAGAAAGGAATTTAGGCACTGCACCATATTATTGCAGTACTTAATTTTTAAGTTTAGTTTTCATAGAATAGTTTAGGTCAGAAGGGACCTTTAAAGTCATCTAGTCCAACCTCCCCTGCAATGAGCAGGGATGTCTTCAACTGGATCAGGTTGCTCAAAGCCCCATCCAACCTGACCTTGAATGTTTTCAGGGATGCCTCTCTGGGCAACCTCTTCCAGTGTTTCACCACACTCATTGTAAAAATTCATCCTTATTTCTAGTCTAAATCTGCCCTCTTTTAGTTTAAAACCATTGCCCCTTGTCCTATCACAACAGGCCCTGCTAAAAAGTCAGTCCCCATCTTTCCTGTAGGCCCCCTGTTAAGCATTGAAAGGCCGCTATAAGGTCTCCCTGGAGCCTTCTCTTCTCTAGGCTGAACACCACCAACTCTCTCAGCCTGTCCTCATAGGAGAGGTGCTCCAGCCCCCTGATCATGTTCTGGCCTATACTGATATATTAACAGAGAACAAGAACATATAGGACTATCCTCTATGCTAAAAATTCTGCTTGGCTTCCACTTCAATGTAATATGTTCTTTATTTCACCTATTGTTTTTCTCTTGTTTGTCCTCAGCTTCTCCCAGAAATTACTAGTAAATTGTTCTTGCAAGTATTATAAGTTTTCTGTTTAAATCAATCAACATATTTGATGTAATTTTTTTTTTTTTTTTTTTTTTTTTTTTTTTTTTTTTTTTTTGTAACTGAGTGAAGTAATTGGGGTGTCTACTTGACTTATTAGGAGAAGAGGAAATGGCCTCAAATTGCTCCAGGGGAGGTTTAGATTGGGTATTAGGAAAAAGTTCTGCAACAAAAGGGTTATCAAACATTGGAACTAGCTGCCCAGGGAAGCGGTGGAATCACCATGTTGGAGGTATTTAAAAGACGGGTAGACGTGGTGCTTAGGGGCATGGTTTGGTGGTGGTTTTGTCAGTGTTAGGTTAATGGTTGGGGTCAATAATCTGAAAGATCCCTTCCAACCTAGGCAATTCTATGATCCTATGATTCTATTGCTGACTTTAAAAATCAGGATAGACAGATAATTTCTTAAGTTATGTCTGAACAGTGATAACAAAGGCATTCTGAGGCAAAATGTCATTTATCTGGTGCACCTTGATGCAAGATGAGCACTGTCATGGTGTGTACATGAACCTGACAGATTTAAGGTTCTTGAATTTTTACTATTGCTTAGAAGAAATCGGTAATATAGGAATGAGTTATTATTTTAATCATTATTTTTCCAAATAGTGGTCAGTACTACAACATTAAGTTCATTTAAGATATAGCACTGGCTGTTGGATTATATCTCATGGCTTTATTTAAGTAATGAAAATAATTACAGCTATCTGTTTAAAATGTGTAAGTTTTTAGTTCTTTGTTTGTGGTAATTGAATTACAAAGTTACTTGTTTCTCAGTTACTGAAAGTATTTTTTTTTTCTCTAATTTTGGAGTCTACTGATATCTGTTACTAAAATAATTTTTATATTCATTCCATCTTATGAAACAGAATAATATTGATTACCTGTGTTAGATGGAAGTTATTAACTTGTGAAATTATTAACCTCTGACAAGAATGAGAGGTAAATGTGAATGCTTTATTTCTAAGGGCACTGTAAGTTCACTTGTTGAACTTAATAGCTCATTACCTAAGGAATATTGGGAGAGTTACTCTTGCCAAGAACTATATATAAATAGATACAACATGAAACATGACAAAATTAATACCTAGCATAAATCATTGCTATATTGGAATAATACTGGAGAATAACTCAACCCTCTATCCCTACAATAATTCACATTCAGTAAAACAATGTAGTATTCATAAATAATAGGACTTCTAAGTTACAAGGGATTCAAAGAAAACAGGAGCTCAGATAATGATGTTGGCTGACTGTCTTGCTCATATAATTACAATGCAGCGATAGTTTATCATAAGATTAATAAAATATGACAACCGCTTGGGTTTTTTTGTGACACTGCTGGTTCTGCAAATGCCATATGTTCATTGGATTTTATACTGTGTTGTGGTTAATAGTGTACTTGTAACTATGAACAGCATTTGTGTATTATAATTAATCCTTGATAAATGAATGTCTGCATCAGATCATAGTTAGATCATTTTAATTAAGTAGATATATTTTCTATGCATTACAATGGCAGAAGTAAGACTTGTTTTGTTCTCACCCATTCACATTTTGTGATAATGAACACAATTTAATCATGTTTCTCAAAATCTGCTGTGGGAATTAGCTACAGTGAGCACTCTCAGATATTTTGCTGGCATACAGATTTGACTATTCCAAGCCTGGACACAGGTCTATGTGTCCAGGCTGGAAAGTACTGACTCTTTGCAGAGGCCTTTTCAAAATAATAATAGCTGCATGAGAAGTTGATAGACCCAACCTAAAGCAAATGCTACCCCTGAAATGTGATTACAGGCAAGACCCAAAAGACAACTTTGGAATCCCAATTTAAGTTTGGGAAATTTGGCTTTGCCGAAGCCCAAAATTTGTATTTGGCAAGAAATACCAAAATAAATATATAAAGCCCAACTTTTTCACTTTAAAAATCACTAGTATCACTGTTCTTTGTTTATGTGCATGCATGTTGGGAGTTTTATTTTGATCTGTTTGCATGACCAAGATCTTAAACCTTGCTGCTGCATACTGAATCCAGTGACTCTGCCAACATCTTCTGAATGGCCTACAGAAATCTCAAGACACAACAAACAAACTTTATGGCCATATTTTCCCCTCATAAATCACAATAATAATCACTCCATCCAAAAAATATCATCAATAGAGTATTAGTTAATTAGTCTTCAATAATAGTGCAATAGTTGAAAAACTATTTTTCTCTCAGTTGAAAAGCTGAGAGAAACTGAAAATTTAGGATTAATTTTTCCCTCCTATTCTGAAGGTGCCAAATTCATATAATCCATCTTTCAGAGGATATAGGATTTATTTTCACACTTGTGGTATCTCTTCTGACACCTTGAAAATTGTTTTTTCTTATTGCATAACAGCACTGCTTCAAAAGGAAGAACCAAGAGAATTTATCTGCTCCAACCCAATATCTGTTAGTGTAATGTCTAAGGCTTTTTCCTGGGAAGTCCAGAATGTTTATTTCACCCTGTTGGTGTAAGATGTGGATTAAATAAAGGTCTTTGACAGCTTGGACCAGTCCTCTGACTGTAAGGAAATCATGTAAAATAGAAACAAGACACCAGCTTGTCTCCCAGCAGTTGTTCTTTAAAATTAAAAAAGTCACAAGTCTTGCCAATAGCTTGGAAATAACCATACTTCTTTATAAGGTCTGTGGGACCTTATATACTGGTCTACCACTAGGTTCCCCAGGAGCCCACACCAAGGTAGTTCTAGGGAAATTCAGAGCTAGAGAGGCACATAGTGAGTTTAAATTATTTATTCACAGTATTTGTGAATCATAAGGTTTGTACCTACTCAAAAAGCAAGATTCCCTACATATGAGTTTGATATGCCTTCTTATAGCAATTTGTGTCGTGCAACATAGCCATGGTTCATAAAGCATACTTCTGCTGGAACTTGATGTAACTGAATGAAAATCAGTAACCCAAAAAAACCAAAGGAACAAGTGAGCAGCAAGGTGGAGGGCATACAGTGACAAACTGTACCGCACATTCCAAGTATTTGAAACAGCTTCAGTTCAAGATATTTCTTTGATTATATCTTGATGAGTTCCTACTACTTGGAGATTATTATTTTTTTTTTTCTTTCATAGCTGAATGTCTCCTTCTACTAGGGTAATACTTTCTTATTTGTTCTTTTCTAAGGACATGTAAGTTTTTGTGAAAAATAATAACAGAAAATAAAGACAAGAAAAGTTTGAAATTAAGAGAGTTAAAACGAAAATATTGACTTCTAATCATCGCTCATCTCTGTATAAAACCATATTGACTGGCTTATAAATCAGGCAGATTGTGGCTGTCAGTACCGGAATGAATATTCTTGGGTGTTATATATAACAAGTATCAGTTCTTTATATCTTTTCCAAGATATATTCACCAAGATATTATTCACAGAAGTTTACTGGCAAAGTAGTTGCCAGAATGGTTTCTTTCTTTAAGCTCCATATCTGACAGAACCATAAAGAAGAATATGAAAATAGCAGCAAAAGGGACTATGTTGACAGAGAAATATCCAGAAAATATACATTTATTGGGGGCCATCCAAATATTGCACAGTTGTGGGCCTTCTTTGCAAATCAAAATTATCTGGCAATTCAATAGAGGAGCTGCTTTTATACTCCTTTTTCCAACAACAGAAATAAATTATAGGAAGTCTCAGAAGTCAAAATTCACAGATTCGAATGACTTTCTTCTTGAGTATACATACACATTTACATTCTTAGAAATATCAAAATCGTAATGATTTACACCCATATTCTGCAGCTGCAAATAACTACATGATCAAGAGCACTGTAGAATTGGATGTCTTTCTGTTTGACTAATATATTTTTCCAGGCTCCATTTAGTTAGCCTGATTTCTAAGCATTTTTTAAGTACTCTGCTTTTGTTTATCAGAAGTCTTTCAACTCTTAATGAATTCTCATATCCTACTTGACAGTTCTTAGAAGCAAATTTACATTTTTAGATATAATGTTTTATATAATGACAAGTGTTGATTTTGATCATCGAGAGTAGATGCAGTTATTACTGAAAATAATAAAAAGTTTTCATGATAGAATAGCCTCAAGTGTTTTGCTTTATTAATATTAATAGTGTTAATAATGCATTAATAAGGGAAGGCCAAATCTATTGCAATGCAAATTGGCACAGTTCCCTGAATTTGGTAAGACTATATCCAGTGAAGCTGTCTAAGAAAGTGATGCAGTTTCTAACTGAATCTGAATTTTTTAGTGTATCTTAATATTTGTGTTAAGTAAAAATGAATGGGTTTAGGTGTGGTTTTTTTTCCATTTTATTATAATTTTTTAACCTTGTTACTCCTATACATTACTTCTAAAAATCACTAGTGACTAAGAAAGGAATATATCTCTGAGGTGGTCAAAAATGGATGAGCTTCTTCTTGGTGAAATTATCTAGTTTTCTCTCCTTCTAAAGACTGCACAGTTTCCTGAAGATTTGATGTGTTTCTTATATTTTCCTTTATTTCAATAAATGTAATATTTATTTTTTTCTGTGATGTTATTTACCCTTTCAGACTGCTTTAAATTACATTTTAAACTAGTCTTCTCCATTATTGAGATAGATTTGTACACCACTTCTGATTTTAAAAGGTGCAGTCCCCATTGATTATGAATTGATTTGTGAAATCAAGACCTCTTTTTTGCTAATGTTTTTCCAGGAATTTACGTTTAAAATGTAAGAATGTGTAATTATTTTAAGATGTCAGATGTCATCTTTTTCTTTGCATGAAAATATGGAAGTCAATTTGGAAAGCTATACTTTTCTATTATGCCTGAATGTATTTTTTATTATTCTATCAGGCATACTTGCTAAAACTCATTATGTTTGAATCCATATGCATGTGTATGTGCATAAATATATATATACTCACACATAAAAATTCAATTTTATTACTGCTGATTTTTTACACTAACTAGTTTTCAGTCTTAATATTTAACTGGAAGTGTGTTTTTTTGTTTGGTTGGTTTATTTTAACATGAGACTTTTGTATTAGCAGTAGCAGGAACTGAGAAGCACAGATACTCAAATCTCTGCTTATTTCTAGACGTTGTTTGTTTTCCAGTAGTAAAAGGATGTGTGATAAGAACAAGAGTTCTATAGGCCTATTCAAGAACTTTTGGAGGGCTGATTTTTGATAGCTGTCTGTACGGCTCCAGGGTGCAGTAATTCACAATTTAGATAGGCATTGTAAATTTTGCAGTAAATGAGTTTCCATACCGATACAACAGAAAGGGTCTTTATTTGTAATCAAATTGAATGTCACAAATTGGCCACAGAAATATGGTTGAATTTTAGTCCTTAAATGGTACTTGAAAGTTTACCACACTATCTCAGAATATTTTTCTAAATTGTTCAGTAAAGTGTCGTACTATGTATTAGTTAGCAAAAGAAGTTATAAAATAAAAATAAAGGAGGAAAAGACTTGCAGCCTTGTTTGTTCTTTGATACATTCTGCAAGTTGTTCATCTTGTTTGTCAGAAAACACTATAAAATATGTCTGGAATGAATTTAAATTATTTATTATATCTAGTAATATGGGGGAAGGGTACAGAAATTGTCCTCTTTTATGCATAAAAGAGATTTATGTGTCAAATTTCCATTATCAGTGATCAAGAAAGGAATCAAAATAATTATTTCAATTTAATGATTTCCTCCAAATTTCACAGTTGCTCTCATTTAAAATCAATGAGAATGTTTCCAGGTTAACACTGTACTCATTAAATATACTGAGGCCCTAGGGGTAGAGGACATTTACATGGCAGCTCCTAAGTGATTTCACTTGCTAATTCTGCCAGTAAAATCAGATGATCTCCCAAATGAGGAGAACTAATTAAAAATTAGATGTCTTCCTGACTTTTTCACTTAGAGTAAAACCTCAGAAGTAGAATGTCACAGTCATTCTGTAGCGAGGATTTGTCAAATCTCTTTTCTTTTGGATTGATGAGACTCTGGATATGTAAAGTTAACATCTTCAATCCACGGCTTAAATCGTCATGATATAAATAAGAATTTTACACAAAGTCTACGTGCTCATGTGTCTTAAGCCTATCTAGGAAACCTGGCTGAGTCAGAAAGACAGCAAACAGAGGGACAAGCATTGCTAAACTACTTCAAACAGAGCAGTTCAGTTTTTCTTTAACAGATGGACTCAGACATCTCCATACAATGCACGTGACACTGTTTTTAATAGTAATAGTTTCTTAAACATTGGGACAGGTATAGAATATTTGTTGACCATTTAATTGGCTTTATACATAAGCTTTGTAGAAGGCGGCCTCCGATGTTAAGAAAACACTTTATATTTCATGGGTTTATTTGCTATCATGGCCTTGAGCTAATTCATAAAGTCCCAACTGGAACTTGAATACATGTAAAAAGAACCTCTCAGCTATTTACAGTTTCTATAAGCTGAACATAAAAAAAAGAAAAGAAAAACAGATGCCGTGATAGAAACAGAACAAAAACAACCATCAAGAGCAAGAAAGGACACTTTTGAGAAATGTGCATACTACCCTGCTTGTTTTATTTTCATTTTCTTTGAGTTTGTTGTCGTAACCAAGAAATACATAAATATCGTGGTTATTTACATTGACAGACACGTTATACTGAAAGTCTATCTAGTAATTACATCATACTCCAATCAAATTCTAACGAGATCTTTCCCCTTATTCTTTTTTTTTTTTTAAATACATCTTACACATGAACTATATATATGTAAGAACTGTCTGAAACGCTTAAAAAATTAAAAAATGCAATTTACCACTGCATATGCCCAGGTCAATCTTAACCCTGAAAAAAAGCCAAGATATCACACTCAAGTATTTGCAAAATAGTTAATGAAACTAGAAAACGTAACAATACACAAACTCCAGTCCTGGCTTTAGCTCTGATATTTTACTCTAAAGCACTTCTTCAGGCTTCTCAGAAAGTGAAAAGTATGTGCTTTTAAGTTGTTATGTGTTTGGAAAAAGAAAAAACAACAAAAAAACAACCCTTCCCTTTCAGATCAGGAAGTAATTGGTTTACAAGTCAATAAAAACAGTAAACCTGCCTTCTAGAAGGAAAAAGTATATATTTCACATATAGTAGAAACAATGAAAAAGATTGTCCGTTAAGAAAGTCTTGAAGTATGAGAGTGAACTCTGAAAAAGTGAGGAGGGAATGAGAAAAGAAAGGAAGATCTGATGCTAAATGTCCATGTATCAGACCTAAGTGACAGGTTTGGGTAGCTGGGAGCTGCAGGGTGCCCTTGGTGGAGGAGGTTCTGAGGGTCCAATTGGCTCTGACATTGCTGTAAACATCCCACCCAAACTGCAGCCAGGCAGGGAGTCCCCGCTGATCTGGCTCACATATATTTAGGAAATAGGGATATCTGGGAGGCACAGGACACACATCAAGGAAAGGCACTTTGGGAGACCCATGAGGAGAGGTACTTGGGGAAACAGGTTGAGGAGAGTCACCTGGGGACACACTTGGGGATAGACTCTTGGAGGGATATGTGGGGATAGGCACTTGGGGAGACGTGTAGATACTGTGCAAAGTGCTGTTGGAGACAAGCAGAAAGACAGAGACAGAAAAGAGACTCCAGGGGCACATGGAGAAGACCAGAGGCAGGACCAATGGCACTGCAGAAGAAGGCACCGAAGTGACACTCAGGGGAACCAACAGCCCAGCCCCCTGGCACATCATGCACCACACAGCTGTGACTTCTGTGCTGACCCATCTGACCTTCCTCCTGGACTGCACTGTCTACCCCACGAGACAGAAAGGTCATGGAGTTTCTAAAATTGCATATGTGTCTGTAATTAAAGTGTTTTGTATCTGTCAATGTCATTTAAAACTGTGACATTCCAGAGCTTCAATTATATCACTCTATTGGCATTATTGCTCTTTATTGACAGATAGTATCTAGTTATCAATATCTTTGTGTTTCACAGGCACTATCACAGAGAACATATTTAAACCCCAAAATAAATACAAAAACAACAACAAAAAACAGATTCAATAATTCTGTCATTATTTTTAAAAAAATATTTTCTGGACCAAACCTATTTTCAGCATGCAATTCTGTCCATTTAGCTTTAGAAACCAGAGAACATTCTGTCTTGAATGTCTGGTAAAACAAAGTTGTCCTGGTTTGAGGTAAAAACAGAACCAAACAGAACTGATAAACCATAACAAGTCACAAATTTATTTTGCTCCAAGATGCATATTGGACAAATTACATCTTGAAAATGCATTCACAATTACTCTTAGGATAACAAAAAGGAAAATAATAACATATCCCATTCAACTGCAGTATTTTAATATGAGGCATTACAGGGGAATTGATTTATATTTCTTTTGACATTAGTCTGTAGCTAAAGGCATGCCAGCGTAACCCGTGAGAAAGGAAAAATTACATGTCTTCTTTAATTTATTAGTGTTCCTATGTATCTTAAATACTTGATTTTATGGGCCCCTTTGTGTTACATAATTTTTACAGAACCTTCGCTTGACTTCAGTGGTAACAGAATAGGAGCTAAAACCAGCGTACCTTACCTAATATTTTTTCTTAGAAAAAAATTATTCTTAAATAGATTTTTTTTTTTTAAATTTTAGTTATATATCAAAACATGATAGCTACATTTTTTCTGAATAATAATGAAATCAGTTCATCATATACTATGGAAGACCCACTCCTTTGTTTCTATGCTATAAAATTTGAAATAATGTAAATCCCTTTGCCAGTTTTGTTCAAAGACAGAATAAAGCATTTCCCAACTTAGATATCACCAAAAATATTCTGTTAAAGAGAATTCATGTTCCTTTTGAGCTTATATAAATATTTGGTGAAAGGTTTATAAAGATTTACAAAAATAAAATTGAAAAACCTCATAAGTCTCAGTTATTTCTATGGAAAGTCCTGTTATAGTTCATTCACAACATTTTAGATGCATCTTAGCAAATTTTAGGGATATGGGTTTACCAACACTTGTAAAATGCTTTTGGAAATTATAAAGAAAAATTATGAGGAGTAGCAAATGGATGTCCACCCAGACATTTTTCAAACTTTAATATCTTGACCTTTCCTAAGCAATTTTTTAACACAGGCTTGAGGACTGAACAACAGTGCATAAGGATGCGTCTTCTTTATCAGTCGTGTGCTAAAGAAGTCAGCTTGCAAAACAGAATTTATTTGCCAGCTCTTGGCTATTTCATATCCCACACTCTCATGGACTGCTGCTTTGCCCCATAAGGAAAGGAAGTGGAGTGGATGTCAAGGCAACAATCAAGATACCGTGTACATTAAACACATTGAAATCTGCTTATCCTAGCACAGTTATTCCTTTAAGGGGGTTTCTGCTCGATCTTGTATTTATCAAATCCATTAGGAAGGATTACACAGAATCTACCCTCCAGAGTCTCCCAAGTTTGCATTTGTAAGAACAGAGATTCAGATGTGAATTTTCAACTCATGCTCTGTAACTAATCATTTCAAAAGTAATGGAGGAAGAGGCTAAGCATCGTTCTATATTCTCAGAGAGAGCACTGAAACTGATGAATGCAAACCATAGGCTTCTTAGAAATGCTGTGTAACAGACCTAAAACTGGGAGAGAGAGAGTATGTTAACAATAGATTAAGGAACAATTAAGGATAGATGCTCTTTCTAATAACATTAGACTTTTTGTTATATATTACTAAATGTTATTATTTCTCTATTGTTTATCACATTATTAACATAGAAAGATATCAGTCAGTGCTTCTGTCTTTTCTGAACTCTCTTATTCTACAGTTCTTCTGATGTATATTTCAGATCCTCTACCTGTGTGCCTGTTTTATTCAATGTATTGCCCAGGCTACTTGCTTTAGCAAACTAACACATCTAAGACTTACATTTTCATAAAAGCTCCTTCTTTTTTATTTTTGTCAAAAAGTGTTGTTTAAGTACCTCTGGGTACATAGATACCAGAAAATAGCTGATTGAAGGGAGAAGACATACGTGATAAGGGGTATCATGTGAAAGTCTCCCAAGACTAGCAGGCCTATGGAATCTGTGAGAACTGAAAAAACTCAGGACACTATGAATCAGCCATGTCTTTTCAAGGCCACCAGCACATACTGGTATCAACAATGGGCTGGATAACTCAGACCACACCCAAGAGGGCAGTGGCTGCTCTATACAGGCAAAGACAACAGAATTATGCTTATATACATCAGATGAAACAAGGAAATCCTTGAGGGGCTTTCTGAAAATCTACCTGGAAGCCATTGGAGCATCAGTATGACTCTCCACTCCTGAGCTGGCGTTGGCCTCCCAGCTGTTGCTCCAACTGAGCAACTATGAGTGTGCGCGTGTGTGTGAGAGAGAGAAAGGGAGATGGAACTTTGTGAGAGAATGATTGAGTACACTGTGCAAATAGTTATCTGCTATGAATAACAGCTTCATTCTGTTAATTGCAACAGCTTAATTAATAAAGGGAGTTCTCATAAATACTTGTTGTGATCAGTTTCTGATCCCCTAATGGAAAAGGGAATTTACAACATAGATGCTTCTTACTGACCACATCCAATTTCCTGGCTGAAGTAGATGCAGTATTTCTCTTAGTTTCATTGCCTATATGCAAGTTTACCTCATTAATATTAACACTTTCATTTTTTTGTCATGTAGCCCACTATCTTCTCCTATTTTTTTTTATCAGTACCTGCTGGACATCCATATTCTCCTGATATTATTCCATACCACACATGGAAACTACATAAATCTATATACTTTCCCTTTTTTGTTTTATATGTTTAAAACAGACTTATGTTATTTGTTTCAGCCTCTACCACAAGAGATTCTTTACTTCAAGTACTCCAAGAAATTCCCACTTCTAGGAGTAATTTTGGTTTTTTTCTGTGTATACCTCCATAAGCAGTTTCCTATTCTTCACTTTAGTTTTTAAATAACATTAAAAAAAATAATCCAGTAAAGGTCATAGGATCATAGTATCCTATGATGGTTCGGGTGGGAAGGGACTTCAGGAGGTCTCTAATCCAGCCTCCTGTTCCAAGCAGAGTCTATGAAGTTACTCGGGGATTTATCCATTCACGTTCTTGAAAATCTCAAAGAATGGAGACTGCACAGGCTCTTAGGGCATCTTGTATCTCTGACTGACTGTCCTCATGGTGAAAAAGGTTCCTAGACAAACTAATGCTTTACTGCTGAAAAGTGAAAAAGAATGTGAACTTTCAACAAATATCCATGGTCTCTTGTCCACATATCACTGTGAAGAGTTTGGCTGCCTCTTCTCTGTGGCCTCTGAGTGACTTCTAAGCATGCTCTGTAATTCTAGGAATGATGGACAATTCAGTCCTCTGGGAGGATTATTCTTGGATGTAGGCACTCACACATTGCATATTTGATATGGAAAATGAGGACATGTGCTGTATATTTGCAGCAGTTTGGTACCAGTTAATGAAGTTGATCACGTCAAGCTAACCTCAAAATATAAACATACTTTTTAGTGCATCTAGTCTACTTAAACGTCTATTGAAACTTAAAAAAAAAAAATATTACTTGAACTGGGGCTAATTGCAAGTTATAAGATAGATAAAGAACTTGATTGGAAAAAAGAGACAATAAAACTCAAGGAGTGAAAGGCATCTAAAAGAAGCTCCTGTTGAATTTTCTTAAGATTCAGTCTTGAGAACAAGCTTATTTAATATTTTTATGACTGATTCTAATTTAAAACCAGGAATAGTCTAAGTAAATTTTCTCGTGACACAGAGTTGGGAGACATCATTAATACACAGCCAGACCTGAATATCATAAGGGAATAATGAGATGATCTTCCAGGATAAATACAAATGAGACAAAATTTAGTAGGGTCATGTTGCATAGGGACTTGTAGAATGAGTTTCTACTAGATTAACTAAAAACTTTTCAGTAGAAAATTACTTCAGTGACCATGACTGTATGCTGAAAAATTAATGCAAAATGGAAAAAGTGAAGGGAAAGTCTAAAAATTACCATGAAATAGATTCCTAGTAGTGGTAGGAAGGTATTAAAACTATTATACAAAGTATTGGAATGGAATGGAATGGAATGGAATGGAATAGAATAGAATAGAATAGAATAGAATAGAATAGAATAGAATAGAATAGAATAGAATAGAATTGGATAGTTGGAAGGGACCTACAGTGATCATGTAGTCCAACTGCCTGACCAATTCAGGGATGACCAGAAGTTAAAGCATATTATTAAAGGCATTTTCCAAATGCATATTAAACACTGACAGGCTTGAGGCATCAGCCACCTCTCTAGGAAGCCTGTTCCAGTGTTTGACCACCCTCTCTGTAAAGCAATGCTTCTTAATGTCCAGTCTAAACCTCCCCTGATGCAGCTTTGGAGCATTGCCACGTGTCCTATCATTGGATCCCAGGGAGAAGAGATCAGAACCTCCCTCTGCACTTCCCCTCCTCAGGAAGCTGTAGAGATCAATGGGGTTGCTTCTCAGCCTCCTTTTCTCCAAACTGGACAAAGCCAAAGTCCTTTGCCGCTTCTCATAGGACATTCCTTCCAGCCCTTTCACCAGCTTTGTTGCCCTCCTCTGGATGCATTCGAATACCTTCACATCCTTCTTAAATTGTGGGGCCCAGAACTGCACACAGTACTCAAGGTGAGGCTGAACCAGTGCTGAATACAGTGGGATAATCACCTCTTTTGACTGGCTGGTTATGCTGTGTTTGATGCACCTCAGGATGCAATTTGCCCTCTTGGCTGCCAGGGCACACTGCTGACTCCTGTTGAACCTGCTGTCAACCAGAACCCCCAGATCCCTTTCTGCAGGGCTGCTCTCCAGCCATTCCTCACCCCATTTATACTTGCGCCATCCTAGGTACAGAATCTGGCATTTATTTTTGTTAAATTTCATCCCATTAATGACTGCCCCATGTGCTAATCTATCTAGATCCCTCTGCAAGGCCTCTTGTCCCTCGCACCTCCCAGCTTATGAGTCATAGTCTAGAATACTACTAACAACTCTGTTATTCCATGTGAGAAGAGATAAATAAATTAGTAAGACATTCGGAGAAAAAAGATTAGGAGACCGTAAAACTTATGTTAGGGATAGCAGCTAAAAGATCTAGCACTATTAAGCCAGATAAAATGAAGCTTGAAAAGTTGGTAGTAAAAAGTAGAGAATAAAAATAGGAGTGATTAAAGCTAAAGGATAAATGTTGGTGCAAGAACAAATGGGCAAAAAGTGACTATGAATAAAGTTAACATTTAAATTTTAACTTTCTTTTGATAGCAGAATTAGTGAGACAAACCATGAAAAAACAGCCTGTTTATATAGGCCATGTAGGCACTTGCTTCAGTGTGAAGAGATGGGTTACTGGGTGTCAGGAGCTTCGCGTATCTGCAGGAAGAGGGGCTGAGGAGGGAAGAGATTCTTCCCAGTCCTGCACTCTGGTGGTGGTACAGCACTCTCTCTCTTGGGACATGAGCTACTTTGATATAATTGCTTTCTCATAGGTTATCTGGTTTTTAATTACTTTTGGATTACTTTTGGATAGTTTCCTTTTCCTTCATGGGGAAACACTGTATTGAAGTACAGACCTAAAGCCAGCTGCGGATAACAATTTGTTCCTGATAAGAGCTCGATATTTTGTTTTACTGATAGAAAAAAACAAACCCAAACAAAATAAACCACAGACCAAAACCCAAACACCTCAAAAAACCTAAACCACAAAAAAAAAAAAAAAAAACAAAAACAAACCCAAACCAGACAGGATACAGTTTGGCTTTGTATTTTGCTTGTATTTATATCATCTGAATGGTGAGGCAAGATTGCTAATAATAGAGATGTATGAAATCTGTTATGGGCATACAGTACCATGCTGACAAAGGAGAAAAGAGGATAGGTTTACATCATGACAAAGACAGAGTTTGTGGTAGTTGAACGTTATTATTTGACAAGTTCAACTCTATTCTTACTCTATGGATTTAAAAAAAAAAAAAAAAAAGAAAAAATCAGTAGACTGGAAAGCAATATACATTCTAGTCTTTGGTACCTGCATGCAACTTTAGTGAGTAAGTTTGGAAGGAAATCTGGTTGTGCTACGTGATTATTATGCAGTTTTCTACTTCCATGTGGGCTCTATTTGCACAATTTTATAACAGGCTTAGTAATACAGCATACCAGTAACCTTACATAGTTTAGAAATTATTGAAATCTTACCCTAAAATATTGACTGTAGCAAGCTCATCATGGTATACTTATTTCAGAATATGAATTAGGAATATCATTAATTATATTACCAGCAATTTATGTTTCAGAAGGTGAAATAACTTTTTGTGTGTGTGTGTAACACATTCATAGGATCTTTTATTGTTAACTTAATGCTTCACAGAATTTAGAATAAAAAATAGTTCATTTTTTTTATCTTAAGATGGAAAAAATTTGTCTAGTAAAAATAAAACAGAAGGCTAAAAGCCTAGCAGAAATAAAGAATCCCTATTTTTCAGAAAGGATGGCAAAAAATAAGGAAAAAATCATTGAATATTAACTATCAGGTATAAAAAACAATCAGCAAATACAAACATAAGGAAATAAATATGACTACAACAAATAAACCTAACCAAAAGAAAGAACAAAAATACTTTAAGCTACTTAGAAAAGATTTTTTGTTTTGCCTAGAAGCAGATCTGAAAAACTATACATATCTTAAACAAAATACAGGTTCCTTCTTTATACCTACGGCTAGTTAGCATCTTACTGATTGCATATCAGGCTTTCTCCAGTGGGTTTTCCTTAATAACCAATGCTGTCTCCAATAATGCACTTTATCATCAACAGCGATTAAGTGTTCCACAGTCACAGATATTTGTGAAAAAGAAAACAAACAAAAAAAAAAAAGGAAAGAAGGAAGAAAATAAAAAGAGAAAGAAAAAAAGAAAAAGAAAAAGAAAAAGAAAAAGAAAAAGAAAAAGAAAAAGAAAAAGAAAAAGAAAAAGAAAAAGAAAAAGAAAAAGAAAAAGAAAAAGAAAAAGAAAAAGAAAAAGGAAAAGAAAAAAGGAAAAAAAAAAGGAAAAGGAAAAGGAAAAGGAAAAGGAAAAGGAAAAGGGAAAGGAAAAGGAAAAGGAAAAGGAAAAGGAAAAGGAAAAGAAAAAAAGAAAAGGAAAAAGAAAAAGGAAAAATAAAAAGAAAAAGAAAAAGAAAAAGAAAAAGAAAAAGAAAAAGAAAAAGAAAAAGAAAAAGAAAAAGAAAAAGAAAAAGAAGGAAAGTAAAAAGAAAGAAAAAAAAGACTGATTATTGGTGTCTTTGCATAGAGTAACACTCACAAGGGGAATCAAATATCTCAGACAGGATGGTCTGTCACTGTTTAGACTATGATGGGTGCTTGTAACGGGGTTTTCAGCTAAGACTTCCCAAGCTGTTCCTCTGATAAAATCTTGTAATCCAGCTGGCCTGTGTTCCTATGATGTCAGGGTCCCGAGTGTAGCGGTGTGCGTTAACTGCCCTAACAGCCTCACCTGCATCCTCCAGCAATGCACCCACCGTGCCACCATCCCCGCTTTGCTTGCCTAGTTCAGGGGCTGTGGGACTGCGCCCTGTTGATGAGTGTATTGTCCAGGGCCCATGCTGGGGTCACCCTCAGCTCCCAGCTCATCTTGCCTCAGGGAGCAGCCCTGTTTTCGCCGCTCCCTGACATAAATGACTGCATAAATGACATAAATGATCCTGACATAAATAATGTTACTATTGATTATCTTAAACTGCATGCAAAACACCTGGTTATTCTCAGTATGTGCAAAAAAGGTTGTCATATGTGACCATTTCTGTCTGTGCATGAGCACTTTATACTGACTATTTACAAGAATCTTATCTACACAAAGCCTCGTCAATTCTGCATATGAACCATCTGGGGAGTTTCTGAAAGGGCCAGGTTTTCCACCCAGGGTGTCAATCAACACATTGAACATACACACTGGTCTGGGCACAACGTTTCACCTGGGAAAATCTTAGGGGCAGTTTGAAATTCTGACCTGGAAATGTCCTCTGCAAATTAGTCAAATGCTTTCTTGAGAAGATGACTAGGAGTTCAGTCAATAAACTCGTCTCCAAACAGCCCATTATCTCAACTATGCAGATAACGTTATGTGGAATTTCATGACCACCCCAAAAATTAATGACTTAGGTGCACTAGGTGTGCACAAAGGCTCATACGCAGCTGTACAGCAGTTATAGCTAAAGGACAAATTTGAATGAAACCTGCAAATTATATTCCGTACCTTTTGCCACACAAGAGAGAGCTAACAAATGAAGCCTTCTGCTGGTGCTGTGGACATGAGAATAGCAGAATGACAACAGCTTAACTGGAATCAAATGCTCTGTTAATATATCATAACGGATATATCTCCTCACTGAAGCTGTAAACAAGACTGGCTACACTGAAAAATAAGACAGGAGAAACACCTACCTGCCTAGAAGTTTCCAGGTCTGTAAAGAAAAGGCTTGCACTGACCAAAAGCTGAAATGACTTTTTTATGAGAACAGTACCCATCAAATAAATCCCACGGTTGCCTGCTGCAGGGAATTTTTGGTCATCCTCATTAATATAAAACTTTATATAGAGTACGAATATAACTTGTAGTGGTCCATCTTAAAACAAACTCAGCCCTGCAATCCGTTATCACCACATCACTACATTTGCAATTGCAATATGCACAAAAATAGTTTTGCTTCAAAAAGAAATCATTTGAAGTACAATATTCAGCAACATGAATTCAATTATATAAATAATTAAAATTGGACATTTATTATAGGTATGAGTTAATGAGTATAGTTTAATTAAGGAGCCTTTGTTTAATCACATATTTAGATGCTAGAAAATATCTTGCTTCCCAACTGTACTCCTGAAAGATATGCACACAATTTTAATTTTAGTCTTGGAAGCACCTCTCCCAATAGATTAGTTTTAAATGTCAGTGTTCCAGACTCCAGCCAAATGCAGCAATTGAAAATGTGATAATAAGAGATGTGACGGCTGTACAGCATCTATAATGCATTAATTGACATTGCCTTCTAACATTTCTTACATGCAATATCTAGATAGTTCCTCCCTCAGTTGCTAATTGTAAAAGTGCTAATGATTATTTTCTCCATTGTTTTTTTTCCCGTGATTCTTTTCCTTGGAGATTCAATAGCAGATCAACCGTAGCATATTTTTGTGATCTTATAAATTATTCTCATATTATTTGTAGGAAATTTGAGTGGGTCTGCAGGGTGATCCTTTGGCTCACAATGACCTCTCACTGTACTTCCAGAATTCCTTCTGTTGGGATGTGATTCAGATGCCTAAAAATAGGGATCTAAATTTAAGCTAGTGCTTCTCCCAAAGTGCATTTAATCATGAGATATCTGCCTGAAGGCAGACATCCTATTCCCCTATTTACACAATGGAAGAGATTATGGATAGACAGCCTTCAACTGGAGTGATTCAGGTGGCTCAGCTTTATCAAGATGACAGCACAGCAACATGGAGGAAAAGTGCTGCAGGGCATGACACTAAAACCCCCTCCTCCCACTCTTTCCTTCCATATTTCTACTCAGCCTTGCTCCTTCTTCAAATCTGTCGTTGCTCTGTTTGCAAAAAAACTCCCAAACCTTGGAGGTTTATTTTCCCGTCTCTGCTAACAAGACCTATTTCCCATTACCCCGGATGAGCAATCTAGAAAATAGAAGGGTCAGTTTTCATGGACAAAAAGATGTAACCTCTATAAGACAGTTCTGAAAGAAGAGTCACAGCTTCTAGTCTTACAGAAGCACCAAGCTTGCAAAAGCTGGCATACTTGGACACAATGGTTTCCATTTGTCACAGCCGAAACCAAAGCAGGTAGATCATGCAAATATCATATATGTTCAGCCAATAAATAGTAGTTTCTGCCTGCAGCGTAGTGCGATTGATGATTTACATGTTTAGTTTCTTGCTATAGGGGCATATGGACGCTGGCCTTCACACTGTTAATGAGGACACTGAATGGACATCTGAGATGGAGATCCACAGAAGTCATGTAGTGAGAGGGAAGTGTCTGAAGCCAGACAGAAGCTCTCTGTGCCTTAGAACTGTTCATTCAGATGATCCATTTCCATGCCTGTGCAAACAGTACTTAAAAGCATTCAGGCTGTAGCTGAATGCATGAGGGACCTACACATGGCCTTTATCAAAAGGCGGTCAAACAGAGGTACGACCTTGGGTCTTTGTTTGGAAGCATCTGATAATCATATGCTGTCTTGGGTATGGTACTGCGCTGGTGTTGTTGCTAGACTCCAGATGTAAGTAGGCATCACCATAAAGAGATAATTTTGAAAATATTCTAGGGCACAATGCGGCATCTAAATCCAGATACATATGCTTGCAGAACAATATGCAAGATTTTCCACAAAAGTCAGTCTCTGATGTAACTATTCAAATTAAAACAAGTTTAAAATGTCTTCAATATCAAGACTATGACATATACCTGAGTCTATGCTGTAGAATAGTTCCAGTGGCTGATGTTTCCAGAACTCCACAACTTTTAATTTAGGGTGCTTGTACCAATGTGAAAAAGCTGGATGGCATTTCAAATGGGCTTATTATTAATTCCCAGAAATTTTCTTTCTGAAAAGCGTGCAGTAATAACTAGATAGTACTTCAGAAAGTTTAAGGGAAGAGTGGATGGATTTTTACATTTAGATCCTTCGGTCTGAAGCGGTCATGACAAAAGTCCTTTTCTTCATTTTTAATTTATTTTTTTAAAATCTGCTTTATCGTGAAATTATAAGGTACACATACCACAATGACATCTTTACTCTTTTACTAATAATCAGTGCACAAATGAACATGCATGCAAAAATTAATGAAAATAAGTTTAATAAATGGATCCCTTTATATGCAGATTTTTTTTTCAGACAACTCACCCTTTTCTTGATTATCTGTTTTCCCTTTGTAGAGCCTTTTGCCATTCTGTGTGCTGGGACTGATGCCAGAGAAAGGTTGCTAGGCAACATAAAATGGAAATCATGTAGTGGACTAGTAGGCATTACTGATGTAGGCTTCTTGAACCATAGCCTAGTCTTCACACCTCACAAGTAATTCTGGGATTATGGGCTGGTGTAACAGATAGGCAGTGGTCTCCAATTAGTATACCCCAATGTACAGAGAAGTAGCACGCCAAGATGAAAGTTATTAATGAATGCAAGATGCACATTTAATATTCAAGGGCACAGGACTCAGAAATGCCCAGCTGGAGAGTTAGGCAATTCTATGTAGCGTAAATTATCTAGTTACCTAAGGTTGAAGTAAATAGTTAAAAAGTAAATGGAACAATAAACAACATCAGTAGTGTAGCCTCTGGTTATGTCTATATTAGTAAATAAAACAATTTCTGCAAGTGCTCCCGGACACTGTATTGTGTATTCTGTCAGACCGCTAGAATGGTCCCCGAAAAGCTTTTGGCTTGTGCCAATAACAGTTTCCCAAAGTATTTCTTGGGACAGCCTGGGACTTAACACTCACTATGGATGACCCTCAAAAGACACTGTGGATTAATTCACAATGTTCTGGAGCATACGGGAGTTTAACAGTTTAGCAGTATGAATGCAGGTTGTTCCACACAGTTGCCATCAGTGACAGACAAAAGTCTTGAATCGTAGTTAATATACTAGTATAGGCTTAATTTGCAAGGATTCAGCAGTGTGTTTTCAGTCTTGACAGCTTTCTTGATCCCTAGATCCTGGTATTCTATCCAAATATATGTTTTGATTTGCATTTGTATACTATCTTTATGTCATTCAGAAACTTTTGATCACAATTAGAGTCTGTATTTTTCTACAAATCATTTTCTGAGTACAAGTGATAGGTATATGCAGTTCACCAGATTGTCTATATCTGCTGCTTTATAGTATAAAAATGGTTATTTGAATAATTCACTACATTAATTTCAATTATTTAGAAGGTCTTATTACTCAGTTCTGTTATTCTGTATATTTCGTTTTATTTGCAATATTGCTTTGACAATTATGAGCATTCACAATGGCTGTTGTGTTTCTGTGGTGAGACACCAAATGTGCAAGCTCTTACAATGTTGTCACTGATTAAATAATACATAATTCCAGTCAGAAACTCAGAGGATGTCTCTCATTGTCACTGCTTCTGTCAAGCTTCCTTCCTCTTTAATTCTCTCCCTGTCCTCCTACTCACACTCTGATTCTTTCTGAGTATCTTTCTACTCCTTTCTGAGTATCTCCTTCTGATCTGCCATCTGAGTTCTCCACCTCCACACCATTCTTCTCTGGTTTGAAGTATGTTTAATTAAGCCATGCAAAGTTAAATAATTGTAACAGGAAGGAGTGAGAAATTAAAAAATGTAATATATTTTGTTTTGTTATTCATTGAAGAGACAAAAGATGTGCCTTCAACTCTTCCTATGTGAAGAATATCTTGAGAAGGATCTCTTGTATCCTGAAGAATATTTGTGTGAAGGTATCTTGCCACCTCAGTAAATGCTATAGCCATTGCTTCGGCAAATTTTCCAGAAGTGCTGCATTTTAAGCTTTATGGTTTATAGGTAAGCTTTTCTAAATGTTGAGAATGGGCTTCATCTCGCCTAACTTTAAACATCTGAAAGTCATGTAGGTTTCCTAGATAGTCAATAGAAATACAAACATCTGTGTCTTTAGCATAGGTATCTACATGTGAAGTGGATTGTAGTTAAGAATTCTGTTCACTGCAGTCAATGAAGTTTAGAGAGTTGGTAGTTTTATTCGATCGTATATATCCACAGAGGCTGAAGGGCTCTCTATGCTCCAGTGCCTACTAGTCATCTTGACAAAATTATTTCAATCCTTGAGTTGAATCGTAGCAGAAAAAAGTTTTGTCAAGGTGAACTCTAGCCAAAGAATCGGATGAGAAATACAATATAAAGAATTAATGGTATTTAGCATTAGAGGATTTATTTAGAGGCAGGTACCCTGTGGATGCATGTCTAGCCACCTATTAACTTTCCATGTGAATTTTTAATTGCCTTTACAATCTATATTTTTTTTTTTTTTTTAATAAATGTGGGGATATATTTTGTTGTTAATAATTGCATAAGCTTTTGTTAACACTGGCACAGATTTCCAGAAATGATTCAATTGCCTGCTCTAATTATTTGTAGAAAATTAGAAATAATTTGTTATTGTGTATGGAAGGCAAAACCATAAGATAAAATAGTTAGTATTCCCACTGTGCTCACACTGTTTCTCCAGCCACCGATCAAAGACCATTTTAAATTATTTCCAGCATCCCGGAACACACTCACACTTTATCAAGGCAGAGCTTCTCATCCAGACTTTTGACACCAACGTGCTAATACCTTTATTTCCACCATCTTGCTGAAAGGGCAGCTCCCACACACATAGCAGAATCTAGTCCTTGAAAAAATAAGTGCATCAGTTCATCCACTGCCTACTTTTTTTTTCCTGATGCATTCATTCGTAATGCTCTGACAATGATTGTTACAGATTTTTGTTTCCATTAACCTTAAAAAAAGCCAAAGTATTTACAAAATACAATTTGCAAAAAAAAAAAACACCACATTTCCAAAGCAATGTAATGAATTCTACTGTAAATAAATGTTTAGTCCCAAGTATCTAGAAACAAAGGGATCCAAGGATTACTTAATGACATCTGAAAAAGGTGAGAAATTTCATTTCAGTGAGTTATACCCTAGTGATCTACGTGATAGTGTTCTACTTAAACCAAAGATTCTGAAACACCATTCTCCTTTACAGGGTTTCCTCCAAATCAAAACATCCTTAGATCCATGGAAACAAAAATGCCCAACGAAGTAATTTGTACCTGTATTCCAAGGCTGAGCCATGTCTTTGTGTGAAATAGTTTATTTTTGAAAATCTGAGATTAAAAATGTGTTTCCAGATAGTTGTTCTATGTTGCATGGTAACCACTAACTTCTATGACAACTGTTGTAAATTTTATATACTTTCCAAACATCTGATAGGCTTATTTAATATTATAAATAAAGAATATATGTTGTGTTAAAAACAAACAAACAATCAAACAATAAATCCCCAACAGAAAAAAAATAAAACAACAAACCAAACCAAAAACCTACAAATAAACAAAAGAAACAGTTCATGCAGTTACAACTTTTTCACTCATCTTCCACAACATAAGGGTAGTTCTTAGCAGTTTAAGGAGGAGAAAGTATTAAAGTCTGTTTGAAACAATATTGCTTCTAAAAGTATTTTGGTCTGAACATTGTTACTAATATGATTTTCTGTACTAGGTAAGTGGTAGTGATGGTTCTATGAATTGTAATTGAAAATATTACTTATACTAATATTTCTACAGTTTAAACCAAATTAAATTGTGTAACATGGTTTTGTTACAGGAATAAAATGTATATATGCATGTATGTATATATGTGTGTGTGTGTATGTGTATACACCATTGTACAAACCAGAATGAATTTGGACATTAGAATCAATCGTATACAAGTTTACTTATTTTTATATTCTTATGACTTTTTTTTTTAAATAGCACAGCCTTAAATACCTCAGATTGCAACTTTCAGTTGCAGTATTTAGGCTGAATAAATAGGCAACATGATGCTGTAGCTTTAAAATTAAAATCTTAGTAAAAATTTTTAGTAATGTAGATTTAATGTGCTTTCCAGATACACAAAAAAATCACAATCCTGACTCAGACTCACTGTTATTTGTTCCTCTTTTTCTCTCAGCACTAGATGGTTGCAAGAAAGCAAGTTAACTATTTTTTTAATTAGAACATAAACTTTCTATCTCACAGTGAATGGTCTATTGTACAATCAGAGGTGCACAGTTTATTTAAAAAAAAAATAAAAATCTATGGTAATATGTAATGCAGCTGCAGATTGTCTTATTAAAAAAAAAAAAAAAAAGCCGAGCCAGTTTCTATTAATTTGTTACAGACTTTTACTGTTCTCTAGACTTCTCTACTATCTTTTGGCAATAATTTTTAAAATATATTGCTGAAGAAGTAACCCTCACAATGAATTCCTAACAAGTTTAAGTACAGCCAGAATTTCCCCACTGAAAGGCAAGTTTTTAAAATGGTAAAATAAGGATGTTATGGAGAATAATATTTATTCTACATGATTCATAGAAAGTATAGAATATTGTCTTGGATGACCTTACTGTTTCAGAGGAATTTATTAGTCTGATGAAAACATTTTACATTTTCCAAAGGAAAAGGAAGGAGGGAATTTTAAATCATTCACCCACCTTTAAGTAATTTATGGGCAAGTTCCTTAGCCATTGTTTAGTGTCTCTGCAGCCTGTAGCTTTGGTTCTCCCTACTCCAAAAGAACACAGAAGAAATTGAAAGGCCCGGAGAGGTTAATCAAAGTTAGACACTACTTGAACTACTTGAACCATGAATATCATGGTCAAAGGTGGATCTTCCATCTCACTAGGTAGAGTTCTTCTGTTGGATGAAGACAATGGAACTGTAGTGATGTGCTGCAGCCCAGAATCTGGTCTTTTCTCTTCCGTTATCAGCCTTTTCATTTTTAATAGATCCTAAATTCTACCTGGATTTATGGTGCATGTTTCACGTAGATGTTCCATATGCTGTAATTTGCATAGTTATAATAACGTCTATTTTCTTATTTTGTAGACTAGAGTACCATATATGCTCAACACATTTTTCATGCCAAATTACTTTAAATTATACTATGGTTCATACATTTTAGTAATTTAAAAGTAATAATCCAGAATACCTGATATGAATCTTGGTATACTGCTGGTTATTTAAATGCTTCCTGTGAAAACTGCTGTAGTTAAACTAAGTGGAATGAAAGGTATTTATTTTCAGCTTTTCTGATGGTAGTTCTAGTTGGCTGAAGCACTGCAACAGGATCTTGAAAAAATATACTTGACATAATCACTCTATTCCTATTTAATTAAAACCAGCTTACAATTCCATTTATTACTCATATAATTTCTATTACAATTGATGTACTGATTACCAAGAGGGTGGATTTATGATTTTTCCATTCAAAGGTATATGTCTGTAATTTAATTAAATGTGTATTTATTACATACCACTTACAAACAGAGCCTCTATTGGACATTTTTATGGGGCTGAGGAATCAATATAAATATATTTCACTGTATTTGTAGTGATTATGCTTCCAACAAATGAGCGAGTCTGTTCTTTCTTCAGTTGAAAAGCTCTGTTTGATCAAGCTGTGTTTTTACTAACATCACTTAACAATTTTCAAAGTTCATCAAATCATGTCATGTTAAGCTACTCAGCTGGTAATTTTGCAATGGGTTTCTCACCAGGCTGTTGGCTACATTCCACTTATCATAGGTTCTCCTAAAGGGAATGAGCTTAGGTAAATTTCTATAATAGATTGCTGATCTTATTAGCAGTCAAAATGTTTGGAATCAGCTCTAGAAACATGAGCATCTAGCAGTATCATTATTCAACTTAACTTGCTAGTTTCAATAAGATGTTTATATAAGGAAGATATTTGTAAAATGTAAACTCTGATAAAATTGATTCTACTTTTATAGTTACATTTCCATGTTACATCTAGACAGAAACCATATGTATTTATGGCAGTCCGTATTTTGGAAAGAGAGGTCTTGGTTTTAATGAGAGGTTTTCCAGTTATTTTAATGAATCCAGGGTTCTATTATAGGAAAAATGAAGTATAGAAAGATTTTTGAAAGATCCACTGTACTAAAAAATGCATGTCATACATGTGTTCTTGCAAAAGATAACCTGTCATTGACATAAATATTTTTCAGTTGCTATTTTATATTCAGAAAGGAATCGTATGTGGGCAGCCCAATTTAGAATAAATGGTTCAGAGGAAGGTATAATTTGGATTGGCTTTACCAAATATTTTAGGAATTTCATTGACATCAGAGCCAGGAACAATACCTCTTGCCTTTGAGAACCAAGACAGATTGAACAGAAAAAAGAAAGTCCCTTCCTTGAGAAAAAAAAATCACAGAACTGTTTGCCGGGGAGGAGGGGGGCAGTTTGCTCATCCTCAGAGCAGTTTAGTAATGACTGTCATGGTTTCAGTTGGGATAGAGTTAACTTTCTTACAAGCAGCTGATATAATGCTATGTTTTGGATTTGGGATGAGAAACAGTGATGGTAGCACACTAATGTTTTTAGTTGTTGCTTAGCAATCAAGACCTTTTCTGCTCCCCATACCACCTCGCCAGCAAGTAAGGAGGAGAGGTTGGGAAGAGACACAGCTGGGACAGCTGACCCCTACTGACTGAAGGCTATTCCATACCATGTGACATCATGCTCAGTACATAAAGCTGGGGGAAGAAGAAGGAAGTGGGAGGATGTTAGGAGTTATGGCATCTGTCTTCCCAAGAAACCATTATGCGTGATGGAGCCCTGCTTTCCTGGACATGGCTGAACACCTGCCTGCCGATGGGAAGCAGTGAATTAATTCCTTGCTTTGCTTTGCTTGTGTGCATGGCTTTTGCTCTACCTATTAAAATGCTTTTATCTCAGCCCAAAAGTTTTTACTTTTACTCTTCAGACTCTTTCTCCCATAGCAACTGGGGGCAGTGAGTGAGCGACTATGTGATACGAGCTGCCAGCTGGGGTAAAACCATGACACTGGCATATAATAAGTGTGGATGCCTATGATTTTCTATTTTTTATTAATCTTTATACAAAGATAAATTTATTTTTAAGGATTTTACAGTCAATTGAAAAATCCTCCTGTGTGTCTGTGAGACAGAATTTCTGTATCACAGAAATAAGAAAAAACCCTGAAAATAGTCTGTTCATAGCTTTAATTTTGTATTTCTGAACTTTCAACATCTAAACTGAATTGTCACTTTAAAACCACCGTGTAAGCCTCTATCTTCACAAGTTGTTTTGTTTTTTTTTTTTTTTTATTTATCCATGATTAGACTTCAAAATGATATTTAGGGAAGAGTCATTATCTGTCATTACTTTGCAGTTTGCAAATTAATGTCAAAGTAGAGAGAACGAAAGAAACAAGCCAAGAAAAAAATGTCCAAATGAAAGAACCCTTAAAAAAATATGAAACACCTGCAATATCTGGTATTTAAGTGCCAGGACTATCACTAGAAATAACAATGTGAACTTAAAGATATATATGAAATGAAAACAGTTACACACCTTGGACTGTGATTTCTCAGATCCAGTGCTTTGATTGCTCTGAATGAAGCTGTGGAAAACCCTGAAGATTTGGGAATTCTTTAACTTTCTGCAAGGACTCAGAGTCAGTGGTTTGTGACCACATTGTCCTAAAGCAGATATTTGGAAATGGACAACTGGGACATAGTTTTCTTTTAAGTATAACTAGGAGGAAGACCAAAAAAAAAAAAAAAAAAATTACTAGCTAAAATTGTCTTCTTTTGCACCAAATCAATCTATTTACTTCTGATTTTTTTTCCCATTCCTCTGTCTTCACCAACACAGAGATTTGGGGGGAGGGGCAGGAGGAGATAATTTTGGTTGGTTTTTTTTTAAACTATGAATGTAGGTCTAGTAGGACTAGTTTAATTATAGACAGCTGTCATTAAACAAAAATAAAAACCCAAAACACAAATCCAAATTAAGTTTTGTTGCTAGTTCATCAAAATGGAATGGGAGATGTTCATACCTATTAGCCCCATCTGGACATCTCAGATAACTCAGGACATCTCAGTCAGTGCCAATATGTTAAAAACTAGTAACTGAATAGCATCACTAACTTTAGTTGTCTCAAGCACAAGATGAATATTGTTCTTAAAATTAACAGATAAAGTCTGGAAATGATTTTCATTCATACTTTTTCAAAGTCCTGGGAACATCAAATTTTAGTTCTAGACCAATAAATGGTTTGAATATGGTGCCCTGCAACAGACCAGACCTGAACTTTTTTGAAAAACACAGACCAATCAAAAGCTTTCAGTCTTAAATAAATTTTAAAATACTTCTATATTATCACAGATTTAGACTTACATAGGAGCACTTCTAGTGCAAATATTTCCTCCTCTAATTCTGCTAGATCACATTTGACCTTGAATCAAACAGTTATTAACATAATTTTTATGACATATGGTGTGCCTAATGGTATCACATCTATTCCCTTATTTTAGGTAAGATTGTTCCTGCTAGATCATAAAGCAATATACACCAATTCATGACTTTAGTATACTAATGCATAATAATTTATTTTTCTAATGCCCTGAATACAGATGAGTGTAAAAGTGCTCCTATGGTTAGCTTTCCAACAGCTTTAGCACACTGTGCAGACCAAGAGGATATGAGATGTCTTTGAGCTACCTTTAAGCCACCCAAATTCCAGACTAGGAAAGGTTATGTAATGCTTTAATTGAATTGTATTTTTACGTAGCTATACATGGACTCAGCAGTGTTGTGGAATACCTATAGCACCATGACAAATACAAATCCCCTACCCTGGCGGTTTTCCTTATGCAGGAGCCTATGACATTATTTCTATCCTAAAACTGCTTACTGCTACTGCACAGAAGAAATATCGTCCTGAAGAACTGTGGCTTTATTACAGGCATGATGTGCTACACTAGGGGCTCAGACAAATGTCCATTACTTCTATTACAATTGTGTGATGATCAACCACAGGATACAGTTTATTGTTCTTCATTGTGGTACAGGTAATAAATAGTTGATTGTTTTAATAAAGGCACACTTGAAATAACAAGAACTAAATTCCACAGCAAAATTAATTTGAGAAAGAATCCCAAAGTTGTGGCCAGTTACCCACTGTGTACATTTATTGAAAACTACATTCTTTGCAGACGTTATGATCCATGAACCAAAGCCAAGTGATTTAAACTACTTAAGGCAGAAGTTATGTTATACTTGCTTACTAGAATATGTTATTGTAGTTATAAAATAATATTCTAAACATTAAGAAGGATAGATTTGTATCAGGAAATAATGAAGTGCTTTTGTTTAAAGTAAAATTCATTTTGAAGGAAACGAGTTTGGGGCATAGCACAGCAAGATCTCAAAAATTCAGCACTAGCTTAGTTCTCTGGTTCAGTAACAAGTGAAGCAATTCAGGAATGTCCTCCTGTGAAAATAGTTTACAGATTCTTCTGCACAACAGTTAATAACCAGCATCATAAATATGCACAAATAAACTCCCAGTCACAATGAGTTTGTCATCCATGAGTGGTAGTGTAACATCACATTCATAGCAGTGTTGCTGTTGCTGCTGCGCCTGTTAGAATAGACAGAAGATAACGAAGAAAAATATTCTTTTTTTCCAAGTAATTTATTTCAGTGTTGGTACAAAGACTATTTTCTTGCCCTCAGGAGACAGTGAGAACTGTCAACAACTGGAATGCTTCAGAATTGCAAATGATTTGAATCTTAAATATTGCTTTTCAAATAAAATCTAAAATGTAAGTCATAACTATAAGGCAGATAGAGCTATTTAAAACTGTATGTACTATACATACTAAAATGTCAGTGATTACCATTGTGTCCTAGGTCTGTTTAAAAGTCTAGTGCTCCTGCTTAAGAGCTTGTACACAACTGATGAACTTAAACAGTATTCTCATTTCAGATTAATTATACTCCTCATCACCTCTACCAATAGATTTCTATAAGTCCTTAGAAAAAAGTATTTTTTTGTTCTGTGAAAAAAAAAAAAAATATTAAAGAAAGAAAAATGATTTGTGCTCCGTATTTTCTACAAAGCCGGAACCTCAAGCCTTAAGAACTTTATATTGGATTTCACTTCATAAATAACTAAATCTTTTGGGGGGTGGGGAGAGTGTGAGCTTCAATTTAACTGGCAATAAATATTTAGGCTTCTAAATCCTATATTGTCTTTTTACTTACCTATGACAATAACTGGAAAGAAAGTAAATTAGTGGTAGCTTAGTGGTAGCACCCCTTGGATATTTGCACATACTCTTCCATTATGTGTTTCCATTAGGCTTTCTGGTCCTCTCCACAAGTCACAGCTTCCTTCAGGACACAACCACCTGCTGTGGCATGGGTTCCTCCACAGGCTGCAGTGTGGGTATCTGCTCCACCATGGTTCTCCATGGGCTGGAGGGAGACAACCTGGTTCACCATGATCTCCTCCAGGGACTGCGGTGGAATCTCTGCTCCAAGGCCTGGAGCGCCTCCTCCCCTCCTTCTTCTCCCATCTTGGTGTCACAGGGCTGCTTCTCACGCTTTTTTTCTTGCTCATCACTGCCTGTTTAAACATTTTGCCCTTTCTTAAATATGTTTTCACAGAGGCGCCACCAGCTTGGCTGATGGGGCTCACTTGTAAAACATATTTTGCTAGACAATTACATGCTATATAAAAATATTATTTTTTTATAAAAGGGTGGTGGCAGTAAAAACATACTCCTAAAGAACTGGAAAATCCATTACAATGTGCGTCTTCATTTTGCCCTCTTTCTCCTGAAGATCTGGGAGGAATAGTTGGCATAAGACAGGGTTGTTTCAAGGAAAAGAGTTTTTCAGGATGATGGGTGTGGCCAACTTTCTGCTGACAAAGGCACTTGTCTTTGTTGAGTCACTATCCTTTTGTGATAAATAGCATTGCCCAGTGTATGATGCTACGAAATGTCACTAGTGACAAATTCTGAAACCAGCAACAGTAGTTGAAAATCTGGAGAGACAAAACAATGTACTTTCACTGATCACGACACCAGGTAGTCAGTGAAATTAGCACTCCATACACGCGCTTCATCTTGTTTCTTAGTGATGGAATTGCAATAAGCATCTTCTAATTGGTTTCTTTTATACCTATGCGGAGATCTTCAATTATGTTCATGCTTTTTATCCCAACAGCAGCTGACTTGACATTTACACATACAACAACAGCATACTTTTCCTGCTGTTACTAGACTTAACAGTTTTACAGTCTGTGAATCAGTGACCTTTGCAACTAAATTCAGACCTTCAGCATTTCTCATAAAAATAATAAAATGTCCTCAGAAGAATAGGATACTTTGCTGCCTACTCTCCAAGCCTGCAGAATATATGATAACGGTGTTAGCATCACAATCATTTGAGTACAGACCACGTACCCTAACAGGGCAAAAATAAAATGAGAGCCATGTTACACTGCAACACATCTGAGAAACAAAAAGACTGAGATCTTCCAAACTGTTCCCTGCAGTATGAACGTACCTGTAGGAAGATAGAGCTGATGTAGTTGGTTTTTATAGCCTTGATAGGCTAAATTGGACTGAGTTTCCTGTAGATGAAAGAACAAGGAGCTCAAAGTGGAAACAGGGAGACACATCCAGATAATGAGAGATAACCAAGGATTTTAAAGATAATTAAGGATCCTGGTGGACTGGGCAGAGAGGTTAAATCTGACATGCTCATTGAATCTGGAGGACTGAATTGTGAAGGACTATTAAATCATATCTGCTGCTGTATAAAGTAAAAGAAATTCATTGATATTTCTTTGTATGGTTAAAGCGTGAACACTCTTACTCTCTCTTTTATAACTTTTCATAAGATATGAAACAGGCTCAATAACAAAATGAAATGAAACCATTATAGCATCTTGGAATGGGAAAGTAGGTTCAGTAGAATTTTTTTTCTTTTTTTCTTTCTTTCCCCGCTCCCCCTCCCCGCCCCGCCCCCCAACAAGTAACAACAAGAAACAACAATTCTGGATTGTTTTCAACAGATGATACCCAGCATGCTGTTTTTATGACAGGTTCTTGCTCCTTAAAGGCTTCATTACTTTTTTGTAATATACTGGGGTTTGTCCACAGACGTTACAGTTTTTTCATCTCTTTTCCAAGGAATACCTTTTAAAGGACTATGTAAGCCCTATAGATAATACTTTCCTGTGCTTTCTCAAAGCTTTTTCAGAGTACTTTTTAAATTGCAGCATTCTCAATGGCATCAGACCCACTGAAAGCAGAAGTTAAAAATAAATCTTATCTCAAAGAGACTGTTAAAGCTAATGAACTGCCAATCTTGGCATTTGCAGGTTCCTAAATCCTTTTAATTTCAAGGTTGCCTTCCTGAATTCTCAGTTTAATTATAAAACATTGGATTTATATAACAGACCTAGTTCAACTGCTTCTGCAAATTCACTTTCATTTTATATAATTGAACTTAAAGAAACCCTGTTTAGTTCAAACTTCAAAGTATAGATTTGACATCAAATGTGACCGCTGGATCCCTTTGAGCTGTATGTCAGTGTATGAGTTTCTCAGTTACTTCAAATAAGGACAGATTCTTTTCAATCCACATTGCACATTATCTAAAGATCTGCCTGCTTCCTTAACTTCCTTTAAAGGGAAGTTGAGGGAAATGCATTCTGAATGTTAACTTCTATAGTCTGCTTCTACCTACCAGAGAGTTTATATCTACCAAAAGCAATTTAAGCTTGAAAGACTGTATTAACAAAGAAAATGTATTTATTAAAATGGACAAAAGAATACATAAAATTTAAAATCTAAAAAAAATATAATGGAGCAATTTCATTCTAGAGAATGTCATATATCTAGGATAAGAAAAAAAGGCATCTTTTCAAAGGAACTTCAAAATCACCATTTTGCATCTGTTTTTTTTGTTTGAAAGCTCTGGGACTTGTCTGGTTCCTTGGTGAGGCAGTTCAGCTCACTAAACTGCTGGGAAAACAGTTAAAAATGAATAGAAAAACCTATAGGGAATAGGATACCACTTCACCAGCATGCGGTAAAGTATTAGGTCAGCCTTCTGTATTGGGGAAGTATGGCTGTCATATATGAAAGTCAGCCCACAGCACTATCTTATTTTGAACTTTCTCAGGTACCGAACACCTGAATGACTAAGATGGATTTAAAACAAACAACACCCAGCCTTTTATCATACTCCCAAAACTGTTACAGTGGAGTAACTTTATCATGTGAAGAGGTGGCGATGCAGAGCCTGAACATGGCATCAGGGATGCTTTATCATGGATTATCATTGTTTGGAATTGTCTAGACATTACTCTGCCATGTAGGTATGGAATATAACAGGGAGTAACAAGGATTTTACAGCTGTTACTGTATTTTGGGCTTTTGGGGGTTTTTTTTGGATAGTAAGGATTTAGGGTAGTAAGCAAAACAGTGGCAAGTTCTAGTATTAACTTTATTACTTATTCATTTTACATTAATGGCTTCACATATTAGTTTACCCATCAGTAAAATGAGAATAATGGTGTCTTCCTTCCTGTCCAAAGGATATTTAATTAGTGCCTGTGATGTCATGGATTTAAAAATTAAAAGGATTTAAAATTATTTATAGGATTAAAAGGGAGTATTGGGATGCCACAAGGTAACTGTAGTGATCTACGTTCCCTCCACTGCTTCATTGTGTTTGTAGAATTTTTCTTAGAAGTTCCAAAAAATTTTCCTGGTGTAGTCTGATGACATATCTCTATAGAGAAGGTTGTGTGATTTATAGAATCATAGAATCATTTAGGTTGGAAAAGACCTTTAAGATCATTGAATCCAACTGTAATCATTGAGTCCAACCATAAATAAACAGTTTGCTGTTTGAAGAGAACACATGGTTTTTCTGGTAAGCTTTGCAAGTATTTGTGTCATCACAAACATACATGTCCACTGCATTAGATGGGAATATAAGAAGATATTTGTATTTATTTATACAAATCTGTTTATTCACAGAATGATATTTAGGATAGGATATTTGCACAATTAGTCCTCTTTCCTGATTTCTTCAAATGAATTAATGTTAGAAGTTAATGACTAGAATTGTTACTGTTTTAACTGTTCCTATTTTCTTATTCACATCTTCTATTGGTGTATGAATGACAGTTGTGGTTAATTCACATAATCTTTCAGATGAAGACCAAGCTTTAGTGTTGCTTAAGCTGGAAGTAAGAATGTTTAGATTTTCCAGCCCCCTCTTCAGTACACACTTTGTATTACAAAATCAGTGCACAACTTCGTCTCATTGGGTCCAGCAGTCAGCCAGCATAAACTGAGGTGACTCAGTTTATCCTAATAGGACTACATTAATATGCCCCGCATGATGCTGACACAAAGAGAACCTCGATATGCAGCTAGAGATAATGGTAATTGCATGCAGTTGGACATTCCCACTACTGACGGCGGGCTGGGGGGGGGGGGAGGGGGGGAGGTCATCAGAGGAATAGCCTTTTGAGTTTTTCATAAGGTTTCTCAACTGCTTACATTCTCAGGCGCTCTGTTGGTACCCTGCCTTACATCCTTGGTGTGCCCAGTTGGAGTCTACATTTTACATGTTTGACAACGCAGTCCTTTTAGAAGAACTATAGAGGTTTAATGGAGAGGTCTCTGGGGGAAGGGCCTTAAGAGGTCAGCAGAAATCCCATCTGTATATGTTTATGTGTTTATGTAAATAACTTAAATACCATTTACTGAGAAAGATCTTCAAATTTATCTACCTTTCTCTGCAGACTGTAAGTGAAACTGTACGCATCAGAAGTACTGCTCCACTGAGCATCTAAAATATAGGTGAGTCAAATGCAAGCTTTCAGAAATACCTAGCATCCAAGTCCTATAGAAACTGATGTGCTTTTTATGTACAGATATTTTATAAACAATGCGTGAGTACTTAGCCACCTAACATTTTTAACCTGGAATAAAAGGAAAGTTTTAACCGATGAGGGCAAAGTGTTTGAGTATTTAATTGTGAAAGAAGCCTCACATCCTTCATAACTTGAAGCTGTGTTCATATTTTTTTCCTGTTTTCCAATTCACTTACACAATTTATTTTATTGAATAATGAGAACTCAGGTTGTCTAAATATATTTAATGCTATACTTTTGGCTTAATACTACTTTCCCCCCCACCCCCCCACCCCATGATTGTTTCAAAGAATGTACACCCGGATCCTCACTTCCCTAAGGTCATTACTATATGGAAAGACTTTAAATATTATATTTTGATTTTAATAGTGTGGTTATATTCAGAAGTTCAAGTCTCTATTGTTAGATCAATTATTTACATGATTTCCCTGCTGTTTTGACTTCACCTAACCACTCTTTTCAGCTACATATTTTTGCAGTAATGTGTCACATATTTTTGCTCTGTGAGAAGTTTTAATGTGAAGGAGAAATAACGTGCAAAATACGTGTGACATACTCTACGTTTGTCACATCAGAAAGTTACAGTATGATCAGATGAGCTGAAATAAATAATCTTAACATAGTAATTCTAAATACCAGAAAACAATTAACAAAACTTTGTCCATCTCTATGTGAGTGACTGAATTTGCATGACTGTGTGTAGGTATGCAAATGTCAAGTCCAAGGAAAGAGCAGAAGATGTACGAGGCAGCAGTGCAGAAGATTGCTCTGGGGAGCGATATAAGAAGGATTGCATCCTAGAACAGATGCAGCTGCCTCTGCTAGTGTGAAGGTAGAAAATTTGTGCCACCAGCCTAGTTTTCTGGAGACACTTGAGCCTGAGCATTCCTGAAGGACTGCAGGCCTGAATGAATATGTTCTTTGATTATTTTTTTTCATATGTATGATCTGATCTAGTATTGGGTACCGTATTGTATAGTTTTGTAAACTGACAGGTTTCAACTCGTTGAAAATAATATTTCATAGTTAGGCTGTAATAATGTAAATAATTAACATATTTAAATTACATCAGTTGACAAAATTATTTGTTTTCTGTTTTAAGCACAATATCAAAAGAAAAACTCAATCTACTCCTGTGATAGAGATTTAGTTTGAATTTTCAGGGTAATTTGCATTTATGGTGGTATTGCGTGTGCAATAAATATGACTTGCTTGGTTTCTAGTGATGTTTGTAGTCCTCTGTGTATTATTATGATGAGAATGGAATCTACCATCATTATTTGCTTATTATTATTGTGCTGTACAGAAAAAATAGTTTTGCATTAACCAGTAAATAAAACGCATGTTTGTATTTAACTTCATTCTTGAAGGTAGTCCTCACCTCTGAAAATACCTCTTAGAAGCTGAATCAAGCAGGAAAGCTGGACAGATGGCAGAATATAGAACCTGCGATTCATGACACAGAACAAAATAAAACCCAAGAAATTCTCCATGGATGCTGCATAAGTACAAAGGCACCATTAATTAAACTTGAAAAACAGCGAAATGTGAAAATTCTTAGATGAATAAAAATCTACGCTAAACAAGAGACTGAAGTGCCAAGTGTGCTACAAGGCATTATTGTAATTAACATAATTTCCAGCATGAGAAAAACACTATTTTTATTGTAAATTGGTTTAGAGGCCACAACAGTTTGGTAAAATGTTTTTATTTTTCTACCTATATTAACTGTCTATCATTATAACAGATATTGTAAACCTTGACATTTTTGAAAACAATGTTGTTTTAAAGGTTAATTATATTCATAAATACTTCACAGGAACTAATTCATTATGCTGTTAATCCTGAGGACTCTTAAAGGAAAATGTCCCTGTTGCACTCTGTTGTCTCTTGTACAGGTACAGAGCCTTACCTGCATTCTAATGCTTTCTTATGTTCCTGCTGCATGGCCTGAATATCCTTAGCTCCGTTACCTGGGTGATTTCCATAACAAGTGATGAGAATTTCTGCTCATGATTAGTGAAATTAATCATCCTAACAATTATTTGAAGTTAATTTCAAGGTTTGGGTTTGTTTTTTTTTTTTTTTTCAAAAGGAATTTCTTCTTTTCTAATGAAAGATATCACCTATAGTGAACCTACTCAGTTCTTCAAGAAGGGAAATAACAGACCCACACTCTTCAGTTTCCTCAAATTTTTTTCATGAGAAGAAAAAAATAAAAATTGCTACTTTCTTCTTGCAATTATATCACCTCAGACTTACTTTATTCCAAATAGTTATAAACTTCTGAGTCTATATTTATAGATAACTACTTTCACTCTGTTCTGTACCATATGTATAAAAGACACATACGAGAATACAGATATATACCAGAAAATAAGTTGAAACATTATATGAACAAACCAAAAAGTTGCAATGATATTTTTTATCTTATAAAAAATTTTAAAAAAACTTTTTTTTAGCAGCATAGTGTGCAGTCTTCCCCAATGCTATTTCTTCCTCTTTGATTATTTCATGTAACAGTGGCAATTCAAGACAATTGTCTCAGAGACAAATTTATTCTGAGGATTTTCTCAGATTTTTTGCTTTCTCCCTTCTTATCAGACACACAGTAACACTTACTGGGAAAGAAAATGGGGAATTTAAAACTACAGTTTCTTCTTCCATCAAAAACAAAGCAATTTTCTGCTTTTTTTTTAATTTCCTGGCTGACACTGTGTTTGAGTGGTATGTTTCAGGTAAAAAAATCTATGCAAGATAAAAAGGGAAAATATGGAGTAAAAGTTAACTGACTCCTTTTGCTGAGATTATTTGGTTTTGTCCAGAAGATGTGCAATTTGGAGGTGCTATACAGGGTACCCCAAATGGGCAATCTACAATCTGTACATGACTCGTGGAACCGTTTCCCCTGTCACACCGACCTCCCAGGAGTCTTTTGGCTTGTTTACAAGAATGGCCGAGACTACAGCTGCAAGCTAGAAACCTTTAAAACAGCTTTTCTGGAAACAAATCTATGCTGCTCCTGGACCCAGTGGCATTTAGCAAAGAGTCACATCACCAACAAATAAAGTATTTATTTAATTACCTGTATGTTTTTTCTTTCCAGAATCTGGGTACTTGGGCTCAGTGCTAGCATATTGAATCCATCATATAAAATATGCACCACATACCCTACCCTGAAACCTCAAAATCTTCTCTTTTTTTTGCCTTGATCTACTTAAAAGTTTTAGATCTAGTTCTTGCTACAGTTATCTGCAACTTTGTCTTCTGGACTGGACTGTTGCAATGCAGACTTCATGGTCCTATTCTGAGCTTCCACACAAGAAACTACAACCGCTCCATAGTGTTGCTTTCTCGTCCTGGAACAAAATCAAAGCAAAATGATATCATCCTCTCACCTTTGTACTTCTGAATGACATTCAGTGTGCAATAGTGATCTGTAGGACTTGTTCTTTGTGACTGTCCTGGATCTGTGTGCTTTCATGGCCCCTGAGACCTAATGAAGTACCTGAGCTTGCAGTTTAGAGATTTACATTCCTGGAGCATACTGAGCTTAGTGAAATAAAGGTTACCCACTGCCCTGGTGCCACCGGTGGCTGACAAGGCAATAATGCATCTCTGGTGCTTTGAAACAAAAGAAGCAGAGATGAAGAGGAGTTAACTGAGTGGTTCTTCTATGAGAGCTCATTTCACAGGAGAGTCAAAACTATGCAAGGCTTTGAAGCTGTTTTCTCTTCCTAGGCAGCCTGTAAAAATTTGCAATGGAAAATTTGCCATAAATAGGGATTGTGATAATATGTCAGATATGTTTTGTTCTCAAGTGTAAGGCAATTAGAAAGCCTATATACTTAACCTCAAAGAAAGCAAGTTACAAAGTAAAAATATCACTTACTCTCTGCCAAAACCAGGAGCTGAGTTACAAAGGAAGAAAGACTGTCAGGGTCAAGGGAAGAATTGATTCATGAATTGCTATTGAAATCAATGGCAAAATTCCCATGAGCTTGTGAAGTGCAAAATCAGATCTTCAGTTTTTGAAGTTCGAGTTTTCTCTCACTCCTTAGACTCAAAGAAAACCTGCAGGAAAACAGATGGTGTCAATTTCCCCAAAACCCAATAAACGAGACTGATGTAGACATGCAGTTTTTGTTGCCCCGAGCCAGCAAGAGATATTAATTTCCAGTATGATTACTGTAATTATTTTATATGTACAAAATGTAAGTCATATTAGAGTGAAGACTCTAAACAATCCAAAACTCGGGCACATACACAAATATTGTTACGTAGTCTTCTAATGCCAGGATGTTAGTGCTGGTATAGAGCATTGCCATGCCAGAATTTGAACTGTCTGTATTTTTTTAGTCATGTTCAAATTTGGTAATGGTACAATTTTTTTTTTTACTGGCCATGGTCTAGCAAGCAAGACAGCCACTTAGCCTTTAGGCACTATCATGAGTTACAGAGCAAAATGTGTGAAGTCTTAATGTACCCTGTACTGTGTGAAGGGAGCTGAAACACTTATTTCTGGGATCAGTCCCCATCCTGATGCAGAAAGTGCCCAGAGGGGTGTGAAGCACAGCCTTTAGCCTCTTTGCACTCACTGGTAAATCGGAGACAGAACTTGTCTCAAGCTTTTTGCAAAAATACTCTTTTTATACTGCTGTTAACCAGGCACAGTCTCAGGGAAAATTTGTGGTGGCAGAAAGCAAGTGCTTCCTGGAAAACCTTCTGAAATTGTTCAGAAGTTATTCCCATTCACTGCTGCTAACCTCCACTGTCTAGCGGTCAGAAATGTTTGGGGCCATGTTAAAATAGTTATAAACAATATGCTGATGCTGCAATACTGAGTAAACATACATATTTACACAGTTGCCATGGAAAAAAAATCTTTATATTGGTGAAAAGGAGTTTAATATAAAAAAATAACCTGGCACTGTAGGAAACAAAACAAAAACAAAACAAACAAAAAACAAAAAAACCACAAAACTTTGGCTCAATATAATGAAGATCGCTAGGATATTTACTTTTAAGTCAAACAGAGTGGACATTTTTTAAGTTAGTTTGTGAAAGTGAGTATGAAGTAGTAATACATTCTACATAGCTGGTGCATAAGAATTTCAGGCTTCCAACTTAGTAAAACCAGATTATTAAAACCAGAATTTGTTGCCTTGTGGAAAAGCAGACAATTAATAATTTTATGAAAGGTAGAATTATTTCAAGTATTCTTACAAGGCAGTACCACTACTAACAAAAGTTTTTTGGCATGCATTTAACTACAGGAAGCTTGAGAAAGCAGACTATAACTGTTTTCTCTTCGTACAATGTTTTCCTGCAGTAAATTGTACTACTTGTTAATGCTGAAAGACAGCCTGAAGAAAACCTGTCAAAATAAAAAGACTGTAATATAAGCTGCTGTAAATACTGCATAATAGATTCAGTTCCAGCCAATTTTAACTAACAAGTACTGGATACATACTCTAGTTGCTTATTCTAACGCACAGGTGGTCTGTATCATCACTACTAAATGGAGAACCTGGATACAGGATCAAATGCACATGAGCTTCAGGCGAGGAAAGTAAGGGTTCACTGCAGTCCCATGACTTTACAAGAAATTTCGTCCAGTAATCCCATCTGTAAACACATATAGCTCCATTTTTAAATGAGTTGTATTTATTGTCCTCTTTTCCTCCTATATGAAGAAACTGTGTTTTGGACTAATCTTCAAAATGTCATGGCTAAAGCCTTTAAGATGCCTCAAATCTTTTTTCTCCTAGAAAAAGTTGCCTTGAAGTCCCTTTAAAGCTGACTTTTCCCCTTAAGATGCAGTATTTAAAAATAGCATCTTGTCATTGAACAGGGCCTTCAGAATATCATTTACAAATTTAGATTAAAAGTAACACATTTCCTGGTAATCTTTCTTTTTTACAGTGCAGTGCTAACGTGGGCAGTGAAGAAGCGAACAGACTGCAGTTCTTTCTGGCGCCTCTTCAACAAATGCCATTGCTTATGTTCTAATCATTCACTTCACCAAAGCAACTAACGATGAAAAAAGGTTGCGAAGACATCACTAGTACTATCATATGGCAAAGCGTGGGTGTGATTTATCAAGTAGAATTTGTATCACAGCGGATGATACCTGGAAAACAGCAAATTAAGTTTGTTCTTCAGATCTCAGACTGATGTTACATTACAGTAATTTAATAAAAGGTTAACCAGAAAGATATTTCTCTTGAGAAGTTGAGCCAGTGAAAAAGAAACTTAATTATGCCACTACGACGGACATCTGGCAATCACGGATAGACAGTGGCGGGATTTAGAAAAAAAAAAAAGAGGAATTATCACAGTTTAAAGAATCATATGACCAGAAACACTTTGCTAATGGAACGTATCCTGTTCATTGACTGAAATGAAGCAAAGATAGATAGGCATATAAAGCATTTAACGTAGATCAAACCATCTAAAGTGGTGCTGACAAACGGTGAACACACTAACTTACATATTGCTCAGTATGTGAGGGTGCATGACTTGCTACAATTTCCTGAAGAATCACCAGACTTTGGTAAAAGGGGATTTTTCCCTGCATCTGTGAAAACGTGGAAAACTTTTGTACAATGCTTTCACAACAGTGTGGCTCAGTCTGATCAGCTAGGGTGAAGGGTGAATCACCAGCAGCAAGGCAGCTGACCAGGGAACTTTGATTGAAGCAATTTTGATCTACAGGATATTTTGAAGATCTGTTTTAGCCCTGGTTGTCAAACACAACCTTTAAATCAAGCTAAACAATTTGCAATGCTGTTGATCATACAAAAAGATATTTACTGGGATCTGTAGTGCTCCTTAGTTTCTTCCCCAGCTACTTCTTCACCATCTCTCATCTGTTTCACATGAGTTGTGTTCAAAGTCCACAGCATCATTATCACAGAATCTTGAGGCCTAGTACAGAAGGAATGGTGAATATAACATGCCTGTGGTGGACTTCCCAGTTTTGATTAAATGTACTGTGTACACAAATACAGTAAGTATATGTTACCCCCCCACACTTCACAGCATTGTGAATATCTCTTCTTTAAAATCTTGTAGTAACGTGTTATAGAGACTACATTTTATTCTGAAATAAAATCTTTTTCTGAGAGTGCTCGAGAGATTTGTATAGAGAATTTGTCACCTGCAACTTTGAATCTCAGAACAAAAAGGAGTTTGTAAGACATTTGTAATTTTACCAGTTTTGTTTGAAATCCAAGCACTTTTCAAAAAGTGCCAAGTTCAAATCACCATCAACACATTTTAGACATCTGTAAGTTATTACTAATATAAAGTGTGTTTCAAACCAAAATTATTTTGAAACCTGCTCAAATTTTATGACTGAAATTATTCTTTCCTACATGGATGCAAAAAGGTTTGTACTTCAATGGGAACTCCTTATCACTGCAAAGCATTCTTTTTACTGAAGATGCTGAAGCAAAGCTTTTGCAGACAATGAACAAAATACTGATTATAGGAGAAATACCTGCTGAAGTAGAAGCATATGGAAAAGATATTATCTAATCAAAACTACTTTACGTATTGTGCATGAATAAAAGAAAAGCTTATATCTTCCTTCCCCCCCCCCCCCCATACTTGATCTGTGATGCTACTAAACCCATGGAAAAGTCCTTATCAGTTTGCTAATGAACATATATAAGAGAAATAGAAAGCATACAGAGGATAATTCAGTTCTACCTCATTCTATCCCAATGTCCTGTTGAGAGATTTGTAGGTGAGATTGGGACTTTAAGTGGTCAACATTATTTCTCCACATTTTTTTTTTTCCTTCAGAAGGAAATTAATCCAGTATTATGAACTAAATTGCATTTAAATTACAGGTAGTACACACTCAAGATAGTATGAATGAGTAAATACAATTAACAGAGTGAATGTCTGTACTGAAGCCCACGTATTCCAAGTTCAGCATTGCTGTCAACTGTGAGTAAAAATAGATGTTTTGTATACTCCCAGAATACTGAAAAACATCTGCTTTAGGCACCTGATTTCAGTGCTGCAGTACCTAACAGCAAAGGACCAGCTTCAGCTATGAAAGTCCTTCAGACTAATATTCAGATACTGGTTATCGAGACTCCAATGTTATCGGTTAGATATCTCTAAAAGCTTTTTACCTGTGATTGGGAGAATGTATATTGGCTTTTAAAAGTAAAGGACAAAGCCTTGTAGCATATATAGGGCCAACAGCAATTCTGCATTCCAAGTCTGGAAGGTACTTGGAGTTAGCAGTCAGGATACAACAGAGAACAGGTCATTGTCTACAAATATTTTCCTTAGGACTTCATAGTAGATGCAACTTTTCACTAAAGGTTCAGAAATCAATGTCCTTTTGTGAGGTTTGCATGAGCCTGCTGTACTCCTGGTATAGCTGTCTTTTGGCTAAAGCCTCATGAATGAGGTATGCTCCAGGTCCTCCTTGTCACCATGAAGTTTGAACATACCCCTCTTCTTCCCAAGAACCTCATCATCCCTTCACTGCCTGGTGTTCTGGTGGGACCAGATCTTCCGCAAATATGTCACTGATCCTTTAACGCCGTGGAATGGGACTTTCCAGGAACTCTTAGCGGTTATCCCATTTCAAGCTGTTGGGTGAAGCACCAAAAGAGTAAGATCTGAGGCAAATCTGAAAAACTGATTTAAAAGTCTGAGATACAGTTGAAGCTATTAGAAGTTAATAATAATATTGGGAGTTTGTGCTAAATAATAACCATGTGGCACCAAAACAGTATCTTTGATTACGTCAGAATATCTGAGTAAGTTTAACTGTACTTCCACCAATGCTTCCTAAACCATACAACATTCAGAGGGATTTTAAATGAACAAGCTTCAATACTGGATTGTGTCTTTGGCAATGATGAGTCCTTAGAAGTAATGATTTCATGGAAAAGAAAAGGTAAAATTAACACAGGGACTAGAAGACCAGATAACAAGAGACATCTGAAGAATGAATGAGAATTATTGCTTAGCTAATAATCACTGAGTGCTGAAATTGCTGACTTGCACAGCAGCAAGTGAGCCTCTTGATGGCTGTGAAACAAAGTTTGAATATAAAAGAAACTCAGATTTAAGGATAGGAGCAAGTTCTTCACTCAGTTGTACTGCTGTAAATTCAAAGTTGTATGAAAATGTTATCATCTTTGATTTACATTACTGTAACAGAAAGGCTAATGAAAACTATGCAGAAGACATAAAATGTTGAAAAATGCAGTGTATGAATTACAACATAAAATATGTGGGATGGGTTTCAACATGGAGGCTATCTTAAGAGGAAAAGAAATCAGACTTTAAACTCTGTATTTTATCATTTTGCAGTATTAGCATTTCATGAAGTGACAAAGAAGGTAAAACATCATTCAGGGCATAATTTACTGTAGTTCAGCCTGGTCATTGCTAATAATTGGTATTTTAACTAATGCAAGTATATCACACATACTTTCCATTCACTGAAAACTTACTATTTAGTATGAATGGACAATGAAGACTAAAATTTTTTAAAACCATCTTACAAATTTAAAGTATTTAATTGTAAATAGTCTGTAATTAAAATATTTAATCCAGTTTAGTGAGGAATAAATGCTTCCATATCAGAACTGCTCAAAATTATATACAACCAAACAATCTTTTATCCTGAAACTGTATCATATAATCCTTTCCATTTTTAGCATGAAAATATTCATAGAAATAGAACAGATATCCAAAAGGTGGGAAATAAACCAGGAATTTAAATTAAATAAAGGAAACAAATATGTAAATAAAATTAAATAAAAACCCATGTTTTAATATGTTTTAGTCATTAAACAACATTTCTATATGATTGTGTCAGATGTCTTGCACAGGAAAATAATTATTTAGCATTTGAGTTTTTTCCATGTTCTGCTGTGCTGATTCTGTGGGCAGGGGGGGAGGGTTGGGTGATGTAACTACTGACCTCTTTCAAAAGTTACTCTACTGTTCAGAAACTTGAGGCAATAAGTTATCACTTTGTTTATTATTGTTTTCCACTGAAAGCTTGCATTCTTTTTGTATCAAGGACTTCAGTTAAGATCAAAACTAAAATATGAGGTAGGCAGCTCAATATCCCCAAATCAATTTATCTCAGTAGGAAATTAGCAGAACCAGTCCTAAAGTGAATGGAATCACCCCTGTTCAGGTTAATAGGCATCCTCTTGTACCTCACATGGTGTCTTGTATTAATTTGGCATATCGATATCTTGCATTGTATAATGATGAAAAAAGAATAATTTTTTTTTGTAGAAATTCAAGACCTACTGAAGTCATTGGGAGTGGGATTTATCTGATTAAAGGTAGAAGTCTGCATCTTAGCTAGTTACTCTTAGTTTTTGCTTATAGTTAATGAAAGAAAACAGACAATTGCAATATGTGATTCATCTGAACTAAGATATCTACTTAAGATGAGATAAATCACACCCTAAAAGTACCTGCTTCTCTATATTGATTATAAATAAATCCTAGTGTCAATACATCAAAGACAAACATCCAGACTGTCTGTGTCTGAAGTTAGATGAGAAGTTGAAGGCTTTTCAGTAATTACTATGCCTCTGGAATTTGTGCTTCTGAGCAGAAATTCCTTTGAATCCTTTATAATCTCTTTTTCTGTTTTCTAGTCATAGTTTGAATTTTTTAAAAATGCCCACATAAATATCTAACATCTTGTTCACCTATTTTAGACTCAGTCGGTAGATTATGGTAGCCTGAAATTTAATATTTTTTTTCTTTTCATTCCCCTTTTTTGTCTACCAGATGTATAAGTTTACTCTTTTAACTATAACTTTTTTTAATCATCTGCACTTTGAATAAAATTATATATATATATTTGAAAATCTATTTTACTGTTATAACTGAGTACATTATGTCATATATGAAATGTCAGGGATCATTCAGATTGCGTACTGAAATGACTTAAAAATAATCAATCAAATATTGCATTTGCTTTTCCTTCTAAAATGAAGATATAGTTTATTAGAAATTCTAAAAATTCATTCAGATCTAAATACATATAATGCACCGTGAATGCAATTCCTTTGATGTCAATTAAAATATGATGCCTTCTTTTAAAGGAGACCATCTTTGTTTCAAATTAAATGACTCTTAAAAGTCATTTGCCTTATGTTCTGAAAATCCTTTAATAGGATCCTTAATTTTGTACTGTAAAATGATATTGTGAAGTTGGAACTGTTCAGCCTGGAGAAGGCTCAGGAGGATCCCATCAATACCTGAATGGAGGGTGCAAAGAGGAGGGAGCCAGGCCCTTTTCAGTGGTGCCCAGTGACAGGACCAGAAGCAATGAACACAAACTGAAACACAGGAGGTTCCCTTTGAACATCAGGAAACACTTTATTACCATGAGGGTGACTGAGCCCTGGCACAGATTGCCCAAGGAGGCTGTGGAATCTCCATCCTTGGAGATATTAAAATAGCAGCCAGACAAGATGCTGGACAACTGGCCCTAGATGTCCCTGCTTGAGCAAGGGAGCTGGACCAAATGACCTCCAGAGATCTCTTCCAACCTCAACCACTCTGTAATTCTGTGATATACGAATCATGTTGGTCAAGAAACAGTGAATGAAAGGAAGATAAGATGGCAAAAGCAAAAGTCTCTATTATTCTATTTTTTGTGGTCTATTTGGAAATTATGAAATGTGTTGTGCATATTCCTAGGGTTATAATGATCGTGGGGTTTTGTGCTGTTTTTTGTTTTGTTGTTGTTTTTTGGTTGTGGGTTTGTTTTTTGTTGGTTTTTTTTTTTTTTTTTTTAACTAGAATTATATTTTGGAGTTGTTGTGAAGAAAAATGTGACTGCATGGGGACTGAAAAGAAATTAGAAGAAGCAATAGTTAAGTCCCAAGTAAAATGCCACCTAAATATAGTCATGAGGCAAGGGTCAAGTTCAGACAAATTAGGGTGATCAGGGGATGAAAGAGTGAGTCATCAAGTCAGCACTGGTCAGGATGGAAGGTGTTCTGTGTTCTATGCGTAACACAGTAAAAGTTTTCTCTTCTTGATTTCTATTCATATTCTACAGTAGTTCAATGAAAAGAACATTTATTAGTATCAGTGGGAGTCCTGTATACAGGACAGCTGCAGAATATACTGTTAAGAACTGCAGTGCAGATTGGAGAAAGAACTTTTACCCTTTATTAAGGATTACATTGCAGCATTTCTCATCCTTTAAAATATACTTTCAAGTGAAATTGTTCTACTCTGTGTCCTGATTTCTTTGTCTAATTTTTATCAGTGCATTCCATTGAGCCCTTTCTCTCTACAGTTTAATTTTTCTTACTTGCACTCTTTTGATGCTCAACTTTTTTCGGTCCTCCATCACACCTGAAACTGCAGACCAATAAACAGTGGTCAAGCACCTTTGCTCTCCCTTGGAAAAGCTATCACCTAAAGCTCTTCTATTTCATTGATTCTCATAAGTCTTATGTTTAAATTTATTTTTGCAGTTATATATATTATTTATTACTGCAATTGCTTGCCATTTTTCCTGCCTATAATATAGTCTTAAATAGATATTACTATAAAAAACACCTGCTATTTATTCTGATTAAAAGTTTAAGGCATTGTGGTGTGGTAGAACACTGTTGAGATAACCTGTGCATACTGGATTGTTCAAACTAAAAGTGAAACAACCTCTGCAACATCCCAGTCTATCTGAAGCTACTTTCATACTGTTAACTGAAGAAAAGACAAAAATCTCTCTCCCTTTTCATCTTCTTAAGGATTTAGTATAGTTATAACTTGTAAATTACAGCACAGTATGACACTATATAGTACCAGCTGAAGAGTTAAAATGAAGAGTGGAAGCAAAGGAATAACAGAAAAGTTTATATAGGGCGCTCAGGTAAAAACTCCAAGCTATACAACCACAGTATATTCACAGTAATTGAGAAGAGTACGAAGGAAATTTAAAGGTACTTTTAAGGAAATTTTAGTCTTAGAAAGACTGAGGGATGTATATTATATTAGTCTTATGTGAGAAACTTAAAAAGAAAAAGAATTAGGACTAAGTTTGAGATTAGTGAGAGAATTTTGAAAGGTACTTAGAATCCCAGTAAACAGGACTGTAATAGTAATCTGAGATCCAAAACTGAAGGAAAGACTATTAAGAACTTGATTTAAACTTAGAGAAAGAAAAAAATATTTTCTAAGATAGAGAATTACATCAAATCTTCATGATGTATACAGAAGAAAAAAAAAAATTGTAAAACAGAAACAGATCTTAAATGTAAACAGACAGAACTAATGTCTCTCTAAGAAAAAAAAAACATTTTGTAAGAGCCAACAAAGAAGGAGTGTAAGTATCAAAGAAGAAATAAAGAAAAAATAATCATACTGTGTATAATGATGAAGATCTTTCATGGGAAACTGCTGAAGCTGTAGCTTCATCTAATGATGAAATTGTCTTAGACACAAGTAGAACCCTTAGTATTCATAAAATGGATGCTAGTGGAACAAATAAAATGTCAGAAGTTATACTAAGGTTCTGGAAGGAAAAAAATATTATTTTGAGCTTATGCTCAAAATAGAATTGAGACGATACAGCAAACAAATTATTCTGTCTCAAAATACTACTAGCCATTGTAGAATAAAAATATCAAAGCACAATCAGGAATTTTAGACTTTATACTTCCTAGACAACTGGTCAGTAGGAATTAATGAAGAAATGATTGGTCAAGATGAAGGGCTCAGAATGTGTTGTTTTATGTAAGCACCTAAAATATATGTATATTTCCTAAAAATATATATTTAAGTTGAAGAAAATAATATTTTATATTTAATGTAGCTTCTGAGAAGAATGGACTGTGGCCTTTCCGCTGCCTTTTTATTTTTCTGTACCTTTGAATGTAAAATCTGACATAAATCCTTGTTTGTTTTTTGTTGTTGTTGTTGTTAAGCAGTTTTTTAATTGCTAATTTTTTCTGTAATTAAAAAAAATATTTAAAATATCAAGCAAGATGAAGGACTTTGATTAGGTAAAATCTTCAGGAGCTTATGTTGACTAATAATAATTCAACTACTTTATTATGAAATGCATTATACTTTTATTGGAGCTATAAAACTGTAGAACTTAGATCCAAAAAAATCAGAAAAAAAGATTCCTGTTGATCTTGAAGAGTGGTGAATGAAAAAAGCTTTGTGTATGTACAGTTCTGGATAGATGTATATTAATATACCGAGTTTTCTGAGTCCTCTAAACCAACTTGTCATCTTTATTCCAATAACCAAATAGAAGGTATTAGCATTAGCAACACAATATATCTGAGGTTGCAGGCTTCAGCTGCTGCAGATTGTCAGGTGTTCATCCTGCTGGCCCACCAAAGCAGCCAAACCGAGGACATCCGTGTCCAGAATACAACAATTTTACAAATCTAAGCCTACGTTAACATTCCTTGCCTCATAGCAAAGCCTGTCAGCCTGAGTACAATGACAGTGTCATTAGTTTTTAGTATATTCATAGCATTTCTTCTGGTGATTGCTGAAGACTTTTTTGTCAAATACAGTTTATGGCATTCATTCTTGCTTATAGGCAACATCACTGAGCAGCAGGCTGGTGCAAAGCATCTAAACATGAAAATACTTCTCACTCATGCAACATTTTTCGTATCACTAACAATGTTCTAATAAGTCTTCAGAAGGATCTCACTGAACTAGATAACATCAACTCAAAGTAAAACTGAGCAGATTAAATCACAGAAAAGTTGCCTGAGGTTATATAACAAATCAATGGCAGAGAAAATTAGAGCTCAGGAACTCTGAATTTGAACAAGCAATCCCTCGACCACATTGGAGGTGATGTCTTTGTACGGTTAGAATGATTTTAGGCAATTTGCAAGAGTGGATGATGTTTTACAAATATGTAAAAAAACCCCAGGTCCTCTAGTTAGAATGACTTCATTTCAAAGGTCAAACACAAAGACAAGGCAGTTTCTCAACAGAAAAGCAAGGTTATTGAATAATAATGTTGTGAATGCAAACTACTAGCTCTGTTATAATGGCAGCTATATCAGAGCAGTAGATGAGGCATGGAAAAGGGTGCTACAGAGTATGAACAGGAGAATATTTAGTAGTTTCCAACAACAGAGAAAGAAAAAGCACATGCTTTTCCAAGGTGATCCCAGGATCCATGGCAATATGGGCAATTCAGTCGCTATATGATGATGTTCTATATGGCATATCTAGATGGGCATATCTGCCACATGCAAACCTGAAAGCAAAAATTTCAGCTTTCAGAGTTGCAGCACATACAGAGACAACAGCACATACAGAAACAATAGCACAACGCATTATAGTAGATCTGATGTGTATGGTATTGGTGCACACTATGGGACCCATTCAAAGACTTCAGATCTGATTGTAGAGATGGACTGCAAAATAAAATCACCTCTTCTCTCAGTTTTGCATACACTCCTGCCTTCTTTAGAATGCAGAAAAAGACTCCTGCATATTTGCGAAACGCTTCTTCATGATTTTCCTGCTAGCAAAGATTTTGGCAACTGATTTCAATGAATACACATCCATTCTTACTCCATTATCTTCAGTAAGTAGTAACAATAATGTTGTTATGCCTTTGCTGTGAAACTAGAGAATTCTTTTGTCTTAGGTATTCTTTTACTTCATTAATAAAAAATAAGACAGTGAGCCTGTATTTGAAATCCTCATTGAGCTACATAGACATTGTTGGTTATTAGATTTCTTTTTTTTTCACTCAAAGTAGAGCAGAAAGTCTGAGTGCAGAGGATGAAGTCACCCAGGACACCGGGTACAAGACAGAAAATAAATCCCCAATATATTATTTTGGACTCCCAGTGCTCAAGCAAAATTAATTATGGTTGAGCTGCATAAGCTGATCATAGAAAGGCACCCAAAAATCACAAATACTTGGAAAAATACTTTCTCACACAGAATATATCACCTGTTAACTTGTGTGTCTTACATTAAAATGGTAAATACTTCTTTTTAAGGTATTGTGAAGGTAAGCCAGGAGACAGTTTTTAGAAGTAATTGACAGATAAATTACTCTAAATCTGGAAACAATATATATCCACTTTTTAATTTTTTGCATTTGCTACTGGTGTCAATTCATTGTTTTCTCTATTTGATTTTTTTTATTGTCTCTGATATATTTTTCTTTATTTAATTAAATTTTCCCCTTCGCATAGCTTCTTCACTGCATAAAACAAACTCACTTCTTCCTCAGATCAGCCACAAACAAAATATATTTTAATTTGGATTTAAGAAAAACAGTAGTTGATTCAGAATACATCAAAAAGCAAAGAGATTTTCTTCCCCTTGGATCAGTTCTAAAATGTATTCATTCATTATGCATACTATAAATATAAAACTAGAACCCAGCAGTAATAAGGACAGAATTAAATTGCAGGGTGCCATGTGTGGTTCCTTTTATAGCTGCATTCATATTGATTACATGTAATTTTTATAGCAGACCTCTTTTAACTGGAAAGGTGAAGACGGCAATTAGGTGTCTGCTGTTTTTTCTTTATGTTGCTATAAGATATCCAGGGTATCATAGATTTTTATATGATTCTTTCCATTCTCTTACTCTTTTAACCTTCAGATTAAATGCTAAACATTTGTGATTAATTCTGTTTTTTTTTTCCCCCAAGAACTATAGCAGTTAAAAAGTGCATGTGAATTTACTTTTTTTTTCCAAGTAGTTTACAGTATGCATAAAAACGTGAACATATGAATGCTTGTTTGAGAAAAAATAAAATGTTGGGATTGGTTGCTAAAAGAATTTATGGTTGCCCCTAAATGATGCAGAACCAGCAGCACAACATCACTGTTCTTAGATAAACTCATTAAAAATCTTTACACCTTGCTCATGATGAAGATAGAGCCACAGCAGAATCACCTCTACTTGCATATGTACTATCTGTAGCTGAGCTTGCAAGCTTTACAGAGTCCATATGGCTCGTGTCCTTATTGGAATAAGTCACTACATATATTTTTCATTGTTACTTCTGTTGATCAAGTCTGTTGTCAAATCAAGTGTTGGCCCCCATCTTACAGACTCTCAAAATCCAGTGCATCATAACCCCACTTATGTAACTCGTAAAGTAGAGCCACAAAAGGATAATAACCGGAGGGAAAGATATCTGATTTTTTAAGAGATCCAGCATTTCCAGTTAAGCTGGAAGATCGTGTGTGTGTGTGTGTGTGTTTACGTGTGTGCACATTCTCTGCAAAACTTTTGATGGTGATTCTTTATGTATGCACTATCTAAATGACCAAAATATAAATTAAAAACTACTGAAATAAGTAAGTATTCTACACAAGTGTTGATGTAAAAAAACCTGAGCTTAGCTCTGTGAAGTCCACTAGAAGACTTTTCTGTCTAATTCATCTGTGAACCACCTGAATCCTGCATCATATCTGCTATAGAGCACCTTAAAACGTATGAAAGCATGTTTTGTTTGCTAATAGCACTCATCTCTTGGAATGGTCTACAGCTGTTATTACGAAGATTTTTGCAAACATGTTAAGAAACATTATTTTCAGTGCCTCAGTAAAAACATGAACAGAAGTATGCATATACATTGCTCATAGTTCAGTCCCTCTGGGTGTTTTAATCATTTGTCTCAGCAAATAAAATAGACAGTTAGGGGTATTCTGAGCTCAAATTGTCTTTTTTTTCCATAGGTTTAAGTGTATCTTTTATGCATAGGTATTCTGTAGATATAGGGCTTTTTAATACTTTTTTATTTCACATTGCTTACAGTGACATATTTCGTAAACTACTGGAAACATGTCCTTTAAGGGCCAGCTGCTGTTTTCTTCTGATATGCTTGGATATTTTGCCATTGACATCAAGACTGAATACATACATAATCCCTCCATGGAAAAGGTGGAATTCCTGAATGTCTTCTTTCCCTCAGTCTTTATTAGCAAGACTGGCCTTTGGGAATCCCAGGGACCAGAGACCAAGGAAAAGGGTTGGAGCAAGGAAGACACACTTGCTGGAAGACGATCAGGTCAGCAAATACTTAAGCAAACTGAACATACATTATCCCATGGGCCCTGTTGGGATGCACCAACAGGTGCTCTAGGTGGCCCTGCTTGAGCAGGGGGTCCAGATGACCTCCAGAGGTTCCTTCTAGCCTCAACCATTCTTTTATTCCTCTATGCTATAGATGCACCCTTCAGATTGGCAGATTTAGTAATTTATTTTCTTCAGAAAGAAACCTGCAGTTTGTGGTTATAGGTGGAAAGTCTAAAATATTGAACTATTGATCTGTTAAAATAAAGTTAGCTATTTGTCCTGATGCAAACGTAGTTATATCAAATAAAAATTTATGCATTCTGAGAAAAAGTGCTGTTCTAACTGTTTTTTTTTCTTTTTTTTTCCCCCCATAATAAGGAAGTGATGTACATTTGTGTACCCTCAGAACAGCCTCTTCCTACCTTTCACCTCCTCTTTTTGGGAAGTTTTTTTCTGTTTGTCTGATCAGCTACCTTGAGCAAAGTTGGATTCCCTTCCTAGTTATAGTTAACTGATTGCAGATGAAGTAATATGTAAATGTCCATGATCTCATTCTGCCTTCTTACTTATCATTTGTAATGCCATGAAAAATACTTGTAAGTGTGCAGGCCATGGTACAAGGTCCTTTTCTCCTGAATGTTTAATGCTTGATATACAAAAGAAACATTACTGTATTTGGGGAAATCACAGTAACAAGCTGGTATGATGGGCAGTGGATTCTACACTGCCATCTAGACTTGCTGAACAACAAGGGTTTGTCAGAGCAAGGGAGAGTTCAAACTAAGAAGGAGCAATGCAAGTAGCTCTGCCAGTCCATACAACCAAAAAACCAAAAGCTGAAATTCAAACTGTTTGATTGCTTGAAAATGTTACAGTGAGTCATGAAGGATTAGAATCATAGACTATAGAATATCTCCAGTTGGAAGGGACCCATAAGGATTATTGAGTCCAACTCCTTGCTCCTTGCAGGACTACTAAAACTAAACCATATGACTAAGAGCATTGTCTAGATGTTCCTTGAACTCTGACAGGCTTGGTGCTGTGACCACTTCCCTGGGGAGCCTGTTCCAGTAACCAACTACCCTCTCAGTGAAGAACCTTTTTGCAATGTCCAATTTGAACTTCCCCTGTTGTGCCTTCATATAATTTCCACATATCCTGTCACTGGTCACCAGAGAGAGAAGATCAGTACCTCCCCCTCCTGCCCCTCTTGAGGAAGTTGTAGACTGTGATGAGGTCAGCCCTCAGCCTTCTCTTCTCTAAGGTGAACAAACCCAGTGACCTCAGTCTCTCCTTGTAAGTCCTGCCCTCAAGGCCTTTCACCATCTTGGTCATCCTCTGGGCGCACTCTAATAGTTTGATGTCCGTATGTTGAGGTGCCCAAAACTGCATACAGTACTCAAGGTGGGGCTGCACCAGCACAGTGTAGAGTGGGACAATCACCTTCCTCAAGCAGCTAACTATGCTGTGTTTGATGCACCCCAGGGCGTGGTTGGCCCTTTTGGCTGCCAGGTCACACTGTTGACTCATATTCAACTCACCATCAGCCCAGACCCCCAGATCTCTTTCCATAGAGTTGGTCTTCAGCCTCTTGTCCCTGTATTTGTATGTATAACCAGGATTATCCTGTCCCAGGTGCAGAATCCAGCACTTGCTTTTGTTAAATTTCATATGGTTGGTGATTGCCCAGCTCTCTAGTTTATCCAGATCTCTCTGTAAGGCCTCTCTACCCTTGAGGGAGTCCACAGCTCCTAATTTAGTATTTACTTAATATACGTTTGGCTCCTTCATCCAGGTCATTTATAAAAATGTTAAAGAGCACTGTCCCTAAAATTGAGCCCTGGGGACCCCCACTGCTGAGTAGCCACCAGCTGTATGCAACCCCATTTACTATAACTCTTTGAGCCCAACACATCAGTCAATTGTTCACCCAATGTATTATGGACTTCTCTAGTTTTATGGTGGACATTTTGTCCAGAAGTTCCAGAAGGATACTGTGATTGTACAGTCAGAGCAAAGAATCAGGTTGAATGATTCAATATTGCATAACAAACGATACGTGGTGGAAGGGAGCAATTAAAAAGGAAAATATAATTTTGGGGAGGACAGAACTGGAGGAGTGATGCAATAAGGCAAATGATGCCCTCTTTTCACATTAAAATGAAAGCCAAAGGGGGATGCTTCCCTGAAGATGAAATTGAGGCCTAATATCCAATATTCTAAATGACAGGTGTACTTGTAGTTTTTTAAGTTCCTCTGTAAAAAGTCTGTTAGTTTTTTTAATAGCTGTGCCTTTACACATTGTGTTTCGCAGAGCCTGAGGTAAAGTACTGAGAAGCTGTTGTTGTTATGGGTAAGCAGCTGGAAGTGGACAAGGAAAACAGTGGGCCACATTCAGTACTATAGAGAATGTAGTCATCTTATGTGGTCACACAGTAACAGGAGAGTAAATAAACAAAATATTTTAAGATACATGGGAATTGGTCAAATGAAAGCATTACCAAAGTACTGTGAACCATAACAGATGCGTTAATATATTGCATGTGTATTCCTGCTAGCAAGTTTGTTCTAATGGTGCATCTATTCTGAGCTGTGTGTTATTTTCTGTTTTACAGCATTTCAATAAAAGCTTGTGCAAGGCCATTGTGATGAAAAATGGGCAGTAAACAAGTACATTCAACAAGTTAGCAGGCAGACAACTGAAAACATGAACCAATTCTTAAATATGGATGGCAGGAATTTAAAAAGTAAGTAAATAAATTAGTAAAAAACACAAAATGTAAGGTAAAAGGGGCTAAGCTAATAACAAGCCATGGCAACATAAGCAAAACAAGAGAATATTGCATAAATTAACAAACAGTGAATTCAACAGAGACAAAACCAATTATAGACCAAGTACAACCAAAAAATGCTTGCATATAAAAATAAACTTCACATATCATTTCTGTGAGGCAAAATTTAGGTCCATGTTCTAAAGCCATGTTTGAAAGGTTAAAGGCAGCATAAATAGTTATCTTCTCTTCCTCCAACTTCACTCTTACACTCTTGTTTTATTGGTTCCCCCTTGGGTGTTCTAGCCTTGCAGTGAACTGTGATATAAGGTGAAATAAACACTTTTATCTTCGTATCTCCTACTGTTGCTTTTTCCCTTGAAGGAATGGCCATAGGAATTAATTTTTTCAGGAGTTATCAGGAGAAAAAAGACTGCAAAAAGACACTCACCATTTTTGCTGATGTAGAACGTAAGGAACATGGACTAAAATCAGTGTAACTGCTGTTGACAAGTCAGACAAATCTGAATAAGGGCTTATAACTGTCCTCTAACTAGTTTTAGCATGTGGATCAAAGAATGTGTAGGCTTATGTAAAAATCCTCAAACCAGGACACCAGCGCTCCTGAAAAAATCTACTTCAGGACTCCTTGTTGCAGGAACTCCTTCCATCTCATTAAATTCTTTTTCTCCTAGAATTATAGTTAGCACTCCTTGTCCTGCAGACCCTCTTTCTTACATTTAGTCCATTGCCAATTTTGATGATGGTCTGACTTCTACTCCTCCACAACTTTTGGAATTTTTAATTTCCACCAGGTCAACCAATATGCCTTTTTACTCTGCCATGCAGTGTCTATATCTTGACAGGGAAGAACATGAAATGAGCTCCCATTCCATCAAGTTACTGCTACGGTGCAAGGGCGCTCTGAATCTCCCATCAAATTTTGGAATAACATATCAGCTCATGCTCAATGATAACTGTGCAAAGCAGTAAAGGAGGAATATTTTTTTCTTTATTTTTTTTTTCCCCATGGGACACACCTTATTAAGTTAATTTGCTGCAGTAAACTATTGCTTATGAAATGCGAACTAATACAGACATCTGATATTAAGAATGACACAATGGATCCTGTTTTGCTCTTATGCCAAGAAACTTTTCAATGACAAGAAAAAATATCTGACATGGCTTACTACATCTGTTAAAACATGCAGAAGTTGAAATTCTCCTGAATTCACAGTCTTTGGCCTTTCATCGGGAACTTTCTCTGCATATTTTCTGGAAGAATGCTAAAACTGTCCTGAACACATCTAGCACATCCTTGACTATGGGGCTGTTCCTCATTCCTGGAAAATTTTCATCGCCTGAATTTGATCTCACCACTTGCATATGATAGTCAAAAGAAAATAGCTAAAGGGTTTTTGGCAACAATCAGGATACAATGAAAGTGTGTATTCAGACTTGGAAGTGCTTTGGGGTCCAGAAATATAGATTCAGACATCATCCCCATCCCTGGAGACATTCAAGGCCAGGCTTGATGAGGCTCTGAGCAACCTGATCTAGTTGAAGATGTCCCTGCTTACTGCAGGGGGGCTGGACTAGATGACCTTTAAAGGTCCCTTCCAACCCAACACATTCTATGATTCTATGATTTCAGTGGATAGAAAACCTGAAATGGTTTTGGAAATTATAACATTTGGAAAAGATGTGCTGAACTCTGTCTGCTCAAAGATGGTCATCTCACTGTGGCCACTCTGATTAACAGAGTCTGAACTGTGGTCTTGTGGGGGCAGCAGTGAATGTTTCATCAGACACCCAAATATCACCCCAACATTTTGAGAATGTTGCCTTTATGCTGAGTTGAATTAAATTAGCTTTCTTATGCTTAATTCTGAGGCATCATGCCACACCTCTGCAAATGAACTGTTCCATTCACCAATGGAACAATTACTTCCCTAGTCCTGCTGGCCACACTATTTCTGACGCAAGCCAGGATGCTACTGGCCTTCTTGGCCACCTGGGCACACTGCTGGCTCATATTCAGCCAGCTGTCAACCAACATCCCCAGGTCCTTTTCCAATAGGCAGCTTTCCAGCTACTCTTCCCCAAGCCTACAGCATTGCATGGGATTGTTATAAACCAAGTGCGCATCCCAGCACGTGGTCTTGTTGAACCTCATACCATTAGCCTCAGCTCGTTGATCCAGCCTGTCCAGATCCCTCTGTAAAGTCTTTCTATCCTCAAGCAGATCAACACCAGTTGTGACCAGCTGGTCACAAGTGGTGTTTCGTAGGGCTCAGTATTGGGGCCTATTCTCTTTATTATCTTTATCAACAATCTGGAAGAGGGCATCAACTACACCCTCAGTAAGCTTGCAAACACCACCAAGTTAGGGCATTCATGTTCTTGGCTCCTTACCATGGATGACTGGATTATCACATCTTTGACTGTATAGTCTGCTGGCCCTGGACTTAACTGCCTGAACTAGCTTGTGGTGGGGTCACCACAGTATGACAAACCATGAAAACTCATGTTCTGTATCATGAAACCTATCATGAACCTGGTTACAGTAATGTCCTGTATGTAATAAAAAACATTATATTTAACATAAGAAAGCTGAAAGTGCAGCCCCTCACCACTGTAGAGGGGAAGCAGATAATTCTTCCATTCTATGTATAAGGTTGTTTGAATAAAGTTTGTCATGTTTCAGAATTTTTTTTCCTTCGAAAGAGATGCATATAAACAGATAATTTACATGGTAGTTTTACCCTCAGATTAACCTTTCCTGATGTTCTGATGAAAGCCAGATACTCTTCTTTAAACTCTTCATAAAGAGTTTAATTTTTGTTCCTGTTAATTATAACAATCTTATATACAGTTTTAACAAAATTGCCATTTTGCACAAAAATTATAAAGTACAATTTAATTTAATACAATGTCCACAGTAATGGCAAGTTAATGTCAGGAGCATCTGACATCTCTACACCAGGAGCACCTACAGAAGATTTAGTCTAGCATACCATCTCCTTATGCTTACTGTAACACTTCTTTTAACTTACAATTTCCATATAAACAAAAGTAGATAATGTGCTGGAAAGGCTTAATATTCCAGTCAGAAAGTAGTTGCAAACCTTAGAACAGATTTGTGAAACTTTCAAATGCTCTACAGCCTTGTAAGGTCTGTGGTGAAAGCCTTGGAATCGGGACCATGTGCCCTTCTGTCCCATAGACATCATTTTGTCATGAGGCTACAAAAACCAAAGCAAACTTTGCCTTTAATCTTGCATAAGAGGTTTCACGCCAAATGAGCTCCCTTTATCAATCCACCTGAGGTAGAAAGCTCTATAAAAAAGGAACAGATGAGTAGGATGTCATGCTAAAGGTAGATTAAGAAGTACATGCACAAGCTAGAAAGAATTTCAGAAAAACAATCCCAATCTAATGGTTATCACATCTGATTTTTTTTTCTTACACTCTCAGTGAATTACACAGACCATGCTAGAACTCAGTTGCTGGTTTGACACAAGCAGTACATCATAAGTTGTTCAAAGTACTTTTTCTAACTTCTCTTGTGAAAGCAACTTCAGAGCTACTCTTCTGCCTGTACTGATTTAGAAGTTCCCTCAAAGTGACATTTTCCCCACTTTGTTACCCGATACAAAATGTCCTTTACTGAATCAAGCATATGCTAAACAAATTTATTCTTTCACATTAAAAAAACTTGCTTTAAAAAAGCAAAGTAAAAAAAAAAAAAAAAAAAAAAGAGTAAGACTTCAGAAGACAGACTCTCCTGCTCATCATTTGGAGGAGGTATTTAAGCTTATAACAAAGTAAAGGCAATGCATGAAGTCTAGGTTCTGCCATTACTTTAATTCATGTTTTGCAACTCCTGCTTGTCATGTTTGAAATTTTGATGGTTGTTATTTCTTTTATCCCTTTCTTTGTAATTCACTTATAAAATTTCCATGTCTATTTCAATGATGTGTTCTTGATCTCTAGACTTCTGATTTCCAAACACTTTCTTTCTTTAACAAATACCATCTTTGGTTTTCCTTTTGTCAATGTTTGTGCTTTTTTCACTGAACTAATTATATTAATTTTGTTTTCTCCAATTGCTGCTGGAATTGTTTCACAGATAGCAAGGCTGGTGGATGGCATTTTTTGGCTGGACCTTTGGCTTTTGACACACTGCAGAACAAAAATAAAACAATCATTTTCATATTTTATTTCAATAGATTAAATATATTTTGTACATGTCTTAAGTCAGATGTTATTTGTTTATCTCTCTGAATAGATGTATTGCCCTTGTTAAGGATTTCTATGTATTGTTTCACAGCAGAGTGCAATCATTAGAAAACCAAATGTGTTTAGCAAAAAGAGTGGATTTCTAATGTTTTTCCTCCTGCCATAGTCTGATAAATATATACACCCCTTAACCTGTAGCCTTTCTTGCTACATTTTGCCTGCCAGTCTAATCCACACAGAAAATATCTGAGTAATATTTTTCTATAATTTGCAAGATAATAATTTATCAATAAAATATTAAAAAAGTTTTAAGAAAAAGGTAACGCATTTTTGTGCAGGAATATTTTTTTATTTATTTATTAAATAACGTATTTGTTCTCATTGAAAACAGCAAATATTATAGCAGGTTCATAACCATCCAGACTCATTCCTGTTTTCATCAAATCTCTTTTGTAAGTGGAAATGAACCAATAAGGATTTATTTTGTGTGGTTTTGGTTTTCTTTTGTTGCAAAACATATTCATAACATCTTAAAAAGCAACAACACTTTGTCGATATCTAGCAAGTGTTTCATGGGAATCAGTCATTTAAAATAACAGTTCGGTACTGAAGTAATGGAAGATGTGATTGTGACTTCTGCTATCCTACTCACTAACTATATCTGTCTGAGAGATGGGAGAGTAGTGAAAAGAGCTTTGGGATGGACAATGGAGGAGAAAACAGTGAAGTGAAATCAGACGAATCACCTGGAAAAAGTCTCCTTTATCTACTCTCAGAAAGACTCTTGGATAAAGGTGAAAAGCGGGAAGTATACATTGAGTTTTGCCTCTCCTAGGTATCCAGCCAATATTAATATTAACAAGACATGAATTGGAATGCATAAAGTAATTTGAACTTCTGGTTTCAGACAGAATTGTGACTGTTCATCACTTTCAACTGAGCCCTTTGCACCTTCACTGTTTAATATGTTAATTTTATTAAAATATTTTATTTTTATTGTATTAGTCTTTATTCAATATTACATTAATGTGTTAATCTAAATAATCTTGTGCTTATGTAGCATGTTTTTTTCCTTCAAATATTAACTCAGAAACTTTAATTTTGTGTTGACATGCACAAATAGTAACTCTAAATTTCTAATCTGACTCTAATCAAGGTGAATTTGACCAGAATTTTGAAGTACTTTGGGGATAAGATTAAAATTGGTTAAACTTCATAAGGGAAGAAAATTTCATCTTTTGCATTAGCTTCTACCTTCTGCTTTAGTTTATGACAAAATACACTGTAGCATATAAGTCTTAAAAGTATTTCAAGACACCTTTTTTTTTTTTTTCCTTAGTTTAACTTTTGTGATCTCCTACAATTCTTTAGAATTAAAAAGGGGTGCATTGATAAGGGAGACAATTGGAAGAAGCCTTGTGTTCACAGGCCATAGTTCTCATGGTGGCCTTTTCCACCCTGATATCTGCTGAAAGGACAGCACAGCAGGGCTCAAGCAATCTAGACTTCTAGAATGCATTGACAACAACATCCTGACACAGGTGATCGCAGAGCCAACAAGGAAATGCACTCTGCTGGACCTGATGCTTACAAACAATGAAGAACTTATCATGGATGTAAAAGCTGGGCGCTGCCTTGGCTGCAGTGACCATGCAATAGTGGAGTTCAGAATCCTTAGAGGAGAAAACAGGGGCAAAAAGCAGGACCACAGTCCTGGATTTTAGGAGAGAAGGTGTTAACCTCTTCAGAGATCTGATTGGAAGAATAACATGGGATATGTCTGTAGAGAGAGGAGGAGTCTAGGAGAGCTGATTGATTTTCAAAAATGGCTTTCTCCAAGCTCAAGAAAGGTTCATCGTCAAACAATAAGTCACACAAAGGCAGTAGGAAATGTGCATGGATCAACAAGCAGCTCCTGATTGAACTAAGACATAAAAAGGTAGTGTACAAGAGGCAGAAGTAGGGGCAGGAGGCCTTGGAAGGCCAACCTGAAGTTCAATCTGGCAAGGAATGTGTGAGGCAACAAGGAGGGATTCTACAGATACTCTACAAGTACATCAACAGTAATAGGAAGTGTAAGGAAAACATGGACCTGCTGTTGAATAGAGCAGGAGACCTGATGACTAAAGACATGGAAAAGGACGAGTGCCTTCTTTGCCTCAGTCTTTCCCAGTAAATTGGCCTTTAGGAATCCCAGATTCCTGAGAGGAGAGGGAAAGTCTGGAATGAGAAAGACTCTCCATGAAGCAGGACCATGTTAAGGAGCACTTAAACTGGATGTACAAAAGTCCATGCAGTCTAATGGGTGCTGAGGGAGCTGGCTGAAGTAATTGCAATGCCATTCTTATCTTTGAAAAGTCATTGTGATTGAAATAGGTTCCTGAAGACTGGAAGAAAACAAATGACACTCCCATCTTCAAGACAGGCAAGAAGGAGGACCTGGGGAACTACAGGCTTCTCATCTTCCCCTCAGTCACTGAGAGGGTGATTGAGCAACTAATTCAGGAAACCATTTCCAGACAAGAAAATGAGTTGGAGTAGTCAGTATGGATTTATGAGGGGGAAATCGTGCTTTATCAACCTGATAGCCTTCTACAATGAGATGACTAGCTTCACGAATGATATGAGAGCAGTGGGTGTTGTTTAGCTCATCTTCAGTAAGGCTTTTGAAGTATCTCCCATGGCATTGTAATAGATAAACCAGCAATGTACAGGTTAGATAGGTGGATGGTGAGATCGATCCAAAAATAGCTGGATGGCTGGGCCTGGAGACTTATGGTCAGTGGAACAAAGTCCATTTGGAAGCCAGTCACTAGTGGTGTACTGTACTGGTGCCATCTTCATTAATGACGTGGGTGTTGGGGAAGAGTGCACCCCTAGCAAGTTCGCAGATGATACAAAACTGGGAGGAACGGCTGGGAGCTCAGATGATTGTGTTGCCATTAAGACATGACAGGCTGAAGAACTGATCCGTCAGGAATCTCATTAAGTTCATCAAAGGAATATGCAAAGTCCTGCACCTGTGCAGGAATAACCCTAGGCACCAATACACATTGGGGGCCAACTAGCTGGAACACACCACTGCAGAGAAAGACCTTGGGGTCCTGGTCACCAGCACTGACCATGAGCCAGCAATGTGCTCTTGTGGCAAAGTAGGTCAACAGCCTCCTGGGTTACATTAGGAAGACCATCACCAGCAGGTTGTGGGAGGTGATCCTTCCCTGGTGAGACACATCTGGACCACTGGACCTAGTACTGGGCTCCCCAGTACAACAGACAATATGGACAAACTGGTGAAGGGCCACAAAGATGATTAGGGGGCTGGAGCATGTTTTGTACAAAGAGAGGTTGAGAGAAACCGGGTCTGTTCAGCCTGGAGAAGGGAAGGCAGGCAGAAGGAAACTTATCAGTATTTATAACTGATAGAAGGGAATAAAGAAGATGGAGACAGACTCCTCTCAGTTGTACCCAGTAAGATGACAAGAGAGAATGGGCACAAACTGAAATCTGAGACACATTTTTTTTGTGAGAGTGCTCAAATACTGGAACAGGTTGCCTCTTTATGGTGTGCAGTCTCCATCTGGGAGACATTCAAGAGCCTACTGGATACAGTCCCAGGCAACCTGCTCTAGCCGACACTACTTTAGCAAGATGTTTGAACTAGATGATCTCAAGAGTCCCTTCCAACCTCAACCATTCTGTGATTCTGTAATTTTACCTATCGTATTCAAAACAGTATGAATTTCCCACCACACAACAGCAAGATTTCTAGTGTTGACATTCACAACAGTAGCTTTTGGGAACCAGTTTCACAGTGATTGTTGATTTGGGGGTTTTTTATCCCCCCCCCCCCCCCCCCCCCCCTTTTACTTTATAAATAGTTCCTGTCCAGCTCCCTTCTCCTAACAGTGTCAGTTCATTTTAAATTTCAGTGAAGCATGACTTCAGGTTCAGTTGCTGTTTAGCAGTAGTCTGCCTCTACAATGAAATAGAGGTAAAATAAGTGTCCTCCCAAATAAGTCTGTCATATAGATAGCAAACACAATATATTATTTTGTCTGTTATCCCTTCGGAGAAAAGGAGTGAATAGTAAGACAGGGATAATACGCTTCATTCATTAACTTTTGGGAAACCAGCTAGTTTTTGAGCACCTAACATAACCAAACGCGTCTTAATTGTTATTCAAAGGCTTTTGGTGGTTTGTACACTGTCAAATGGAAAAGAGATTCTGCAGAAAACAAGCCCTGTCTCATGGAATCTGTCAGTCACTGAATTACAGCTATAAATAGCTAAAGTACTTGCTATGCTTTTGTGTAGTATAGGTTACCAAAGTTTTGAATTTGTTCAGTGACAGATACAGGCTAAAAGCCAGGAAAAGACAGAGAGTTTTTGGCAGGGGGGATAGATTATATGGCACACAGTGTACAGGAAACTCTTAAAGATATGAAGGAAACTGTGGGCACAAATTTTAAGTCTTACACAAAAGTGGCAAAAAAATGTACAGTTTTCTTCCAATAATGAAGCAGCAACTTCACTACCAGACAAACATTTATTTAGTCATCCTCCAGTTTTCTTAATTTATACATAACTTTGAAGAACAATTTGGTAAATTTATTTGAGCAGTACCCTTCACACTAGCTGATCTGCATAGCTTTATGTTTTCCATATATTCTGACATTCATTATTTATTCATCAATACAGACTACTATGATAAGGCGTGCCACAATTTGTGTTTTAACCATTTTTTCTCCTTTTTTCACATGTAAAAAGATCTCAGACTTTTAAACATTGTTATCTGTTTCACTGATTTACTTACCACCTTTGTGATGTTTACTTTCAGTATTGTGCAGGTATTGTATTCATTATTAGATATTAGAAGTCTATTACTATTACTACGATTGTAACTCATTACCACTAATTTTACCTCTGTTCTATCTTAATATCTCTTGACCCTGAAAAACGTGAAGATCTGTATGTGTATTTAACTTTTTAATATATCCAGCACAGAGTGGGGTTTTCATTGGTTGGTTGGTTGGTTGGTTGGTTGGTTGGTTTTAATAGTCAGGACTTGAAGCAACATTTGTGGAAGTGATGTATCGTGCTACATGTTTGTTAGTAGACTACACCGTGTTGACATAGCTGATGGTATTATGCTTCATGTGGAACAGGCCAACAATCCAGTAATGTATTCCCTCTGTGGTTCATTACTAGACCTGAAATTTGAATCAATATCAGAAAGTTTGTTTTAAAACTAGAACAATTCAACATGTTCCAATATTTTTTTCAAAAACAATTCTTATACTTTGAACTTCACCCAGGTCCCTTACCTGGGACTCATTGGAAGTCAATGGAAAGACTCCATTGATTTCAGCTGACCCACTGTGAGAGAATTTCAATAATTATTCAAAAAACAATTTTGACCCCGTTTGTCCATAAAAATCACAACTGACTGGAGTTAGTAAACATTTATTACTCAAGCTGAATATATTTACATACATACATATATACAGAATAAAAATATAGTAGCACACACACATATGTATATAGATATTTATATACACCTATGCATATTATGTCTCTCAGAGAACTAGAAATCACTGTGACAATAGTCTGATTTATCTGTCTTCTTTTAAATATTAAAATAAAATTTGACTAGACTGACTTTTATTAGGAGTACACTTTGAAAGTTACTGCCACTACTTAACAGTTCATGTACACAACTGTTAGTCCTTAAAACTTACATCCCAAATTAATTGTGTGTACAATGCCATGGAGTTGCTACCATATAGTTAGCAGTGAAGAATCTGGTCCTTAGTTTTTCTTAGTTGTGAAAGTCAAGGTTGTCAGGCTTGAGAACAAAAAAAAGTTGACCTAAAGTAGAAATACATATTCTTTTTACCTAGAATCTCTTGCTCAACTCTAGTGTTTTCAAGCCGCTTGCCCCTCTTCAAAGACCGGGAATCTCATCTGCGGTCATTGCTGCTTATCTTGGTTTTCATTTTCCTTTCATCTTTCCCACACATTTATCAGGATGTCTCACTTATTTGCAGTCACTTGTGCTAATCTTGGTTGGTTTTTTTTTTCTCTGTTTGGCATAGCTGTTACTTAGGCCACTGTTTAAAAGTTTTTCTATGCCTCCTACAGACAACTGCACACTTCTTTGTTGGTCAAACCATTCACATAAATATGTAAAATGTGCATATATATATACACATATATACTTTTTGTTTAGCAGTGTTACAAAATATTTATATGTTACTGTTGGTTGTCACTGACATTTTGATTGGAGGCTTTCATGGTTGCCAGGAGGTTTGGCAGGGACACCTTTTGCGATACTTAGGACATTAAGGAAAACCTTAATCTTTCTGGTCAGTGTACTTTCTAAAAGTTCAGTCTTCTATCACAGCATTATTAAAATCCAATTTTTAACAACAATTCAATTAAGGACTTTTTATACGTTAAATTAGTGGCGACTGATTTTGGATAATTTTACTATCAAAGGATGTTTCTTTTATTAATTCAGGAAGGATTCCAAATCTGTCCCAAAGTGCAAGGACTTCATCCATTTGTTGTACTTTCTCAGTTGCAAAGCTTTTTGTTTTGTGTTTTCATAATTAATAGTTAATTAGTGTCAAAAAAAAATATGTTGCTTGCATCAAGTAGCTACTAAGCTAATAGTAGCTTAGTAAGCTAATACTTGTTCTCGTTGTATTCACATTTGGGGCTTACAGGTGCTTCAAATGCTTTATGCTATTTAAGTTTCATTATTTCCTAAGTAAATTGGTGTGGAGACTATTTACATGAATAACCACTGCAAGGAAGGTAAAGCAGGGTGTGGCACAGACTTAGTCTAAACGAAGTAGAAAAATAAACAAGTCAGGAGTCACACAGTTGCTATACTATGTGATGTTAAATATAGCACCCAATACTAGGACACTTTGAAAGGACATGAAGAAACACTCAGCCAGAAAGTTAGAACGTCACAGTGCGACAGCAGTTTCTTTTGCATTTGCAAATAAGTTCAGTGCCTACAGACAGAAGCTGTAACCTGCCTTTAGTTCAAAGTGACACTGGCTCAGTTTAGTCCTGAATTGCACAGTTACTGCAGAAGACTGAAGCACAGATACTTTTCCCTGTTTCCAACAAAACAGCTGGACTGCTTTTCGGTTTTCTTTTGTTTTAATATCAATCCACCATCAGCAAATAAATATATTATAATCTCCTCAGAGAAATTTAGCACACTTCACAATGCAAATGAAAATGGATCTGTATAGGTTCATATGTAGATCTGTAGCCTGAAGTCGCGCACAGTTAACGTCTAACCTTCCAATTCTGTTTGGTCCTCCATTTCTGCCTTCCATCAGTAGTGCTCCCACACCATTGCACACCAGTGCTCCCTTATCGTGAGAAAATTTCAAGGTTGAACAGGAAGAACCGTACACTTATTTTGCTTTTTACACTGCAAGTCATTCTACTATTGTCAGGTAGTTTGCTGACCTTGCAGAAAGCAAATGCCCGCTGAGGCAGATGGGTGATTCGTGTAGTCTTCATACCACTCAACACTCATCTTATAACAATTTAAGTATCTGTCTTATTTCTTATTACTTGCATATAAGTAATTGCAAATGAGGACCATATGTCTTGTATTAATACTCCAGAATAGCAATACTCTACAAAATGTGTATAATATAAATTCCCTAATAAGATTTGGTGCCTCTTCATTTGTTTTTGTTATATTCTTTCCTAAACATCCGTTCTTGGCCATTCTCAGAGACAGGATTTTGTGCTAGATAAATCATTGGTCTGTCACAGTACAGGCATTTTTATGTTCCTTAGATACTCAGCATTTTCTTGCATGGCTTTATAATCTAGTAATTTTCACATTCTATTATATGGGTACCAAACAACTGCAGAATTTCTATCTATGCCAAGAAACTTCAAGGAATAAATTATTTTAAATCAGTAATGGCTAGATAGCTTGTTTTTTCTACAAGAAATGCTACCTGGGTAATCTTCTGATAAGTGTATTTCTCCATTATTTTGTGCTAGTATATTACAGAAAGTTAAACTCTTTGTAAGTTAGAGGGGTGGCAATAAGAAAGACAAAACTGTAAACTGAAGTTGAAATTCATTAGTAAGGGAGAAGTTTTCTCCAATTTTTACCTGATTAAGGTATTTTTATTAATTAAAAGTGGAATGTTTGCAATTTTTCTTAAAAGTGCTGTGTAAGCATTGTGTTTATAATTTCCTTCAAGGCTGCCTACTAAAAAACATTTTCTGTGACTTTATTGTTAGTAGCCAAAATATATTGCTCCGCTGCTATAACACAAAGTAAGCTTTTACTTTATTACTTCACCACATTAATTAATTTATAAAATATTAATGATGAAAAAGCCATTCAAGTGGTGTTATATAGACGGCTTCAGCATTGCTAACATGTTATTACCCCATTTATCAGCAGCTATGCATAAGATGTACAAAGCAATATAACTGGTAGATGAGGTATGTTCATACCATATGTTGTTAATCTAGTTAATGGAATAACAAATACATAGCTGGCTCTATTAGATGTGCGACTTAACAATATATAGTTATGTTGAAATATTTTATCTTCCACAGACAGGATGATTACATTGTCAATTTGATCTCAGATAAAGAATGAAGCGCCAGTAAAAGTCTTTTTACAATTATAATTATTTCAGGTTTTGTTTCCAGTCCAAAACCTTGCACTGACAAAAGCTCTATACTCAAACAAATATACTTATTTTTAGATAAATATTTTGTAAGGTTCTATTAAATGTAATTAAATCTTCAAAATAATTTATAACTCTTCACATACTGAATTTTACTTAACCCCCTTTAAATTTTATTTTTCTTACCTTTGTTACTACTTATTGCACTGCATCAATATGAATTGTCATCTTCCTTCTGTTCCCCTGAAATAAATGTAATAAAATGTCAATCTTCTGAGATGAAACTTCACTTGAATGTCAATTTTAGAAGCTGAAATTTGTTTTTCTGACTTCAGTATGTCGTGGTTATTGACCTAAACCATGGAGGCTGGAGATTTAAGCTCTGCTGTGTTTTTATTCTTGTATAATTATCTTGTATATTTCTTGACACAATACACAAAATGTATATTATCTTGTATAATTCTTTAAACCCTGCTCATTTCTTTTCGTTTACCAGTATCGTCTCTTGTTAGTTTTAAAAGTGATGTATTTATGAAGCTATGATTTATACATGAACATCTATTACACAAACATGCTAATTATTTTATTTGTTCTTTTAATAATTTAAACCATAGGCCGTCAGCTCTATTATGTGGAAAATTTGATGTTTAAGATTTCAGATTGCAACTATCCTTTTGAAAGCTCCTTCAAAACTTTAATTTTTTTAAGCAAATAAACCATTCAAAGGGAATATCAAAATCAGTGCTGTAAATCTTTTAACGATAGTTTTTTGTTCTACATATTCCAACTAATTACTTCTGCTTATCCTATTTTCTACTGGATATTGCATGTATTTGTAATATGACATTTTTATTAAAAAGGTATCTGCATCCTGCAGTGTAATAAATCTAATCACAAGATGTGGGCATATATTCGTCAAAGCACTGTTTTGTTTTCTAAACTACATTGCCTATAATTTCAGATTCTTTTACTTTAGTTGGAATATTATTTGTGCTTCAATACCACTCTGATTAATATTCTTTTATGGTATTAGTAATAGGATTTATAACATTTTTCCAAATAGACACATTAAGGTCTCCTGCATTCTTACTTCTGGGGTAGCATCAACATCAATGAAATGGAGAGTTAGTACAAATATGGGTTTGAAAATTTTAGTAGGGGTCTTATTTCTAAAAGAAATAGTTAATGTAGTGTAGGAAACTTGTAGTGGCAGAATTATGCTTCTGTTCCTTTTTTCTTTTTTAAACTTAACAGGGAGTGAACACAAAGTTTAACATTAACAAGACATTAATTTCAAAATCATCCATTTTACTCTATCCTATAAATCATATGCTTTGTTACATATTATATGAAACATTAATATTTACAACTAACATGGAGAAATTATAATGTGAAGAACCCCTGAAATACCATGTATTCATGGTATAGATATTCATGGGAAATAGACAGATTTTCAAGAAAACCTTTATTTAAACTGTTTGGATTTTTCTCACTTGGATTTGAAATACGGCCTGTGGCAGGAGTGGTGGGAGTGTCAACCTGTTGTTTTTTGTTGTCAGAAGTTTTGCTGAAAGAATGTATTCTACTCTGACCAGTTACTGAATAAAGTGCGTAAACACAGTAACTTGAAATTCATCTTGAGTATCCCTATTCTTGGAGACTACTTCTAGGACTAGCTTGCAGACTCAAGCTCACTCTTGTTCTCTGTTTCTATTTCTTTCCCATTTTCTTGGCTTCTTTGCCACAAAATCTTATCCCTTTTTTTTCCACTACAATTTTTCCCTAGTGTGGTAATTAAGATAAACTTTTACAAGAATTTTTTTTAAAGCTTTGCAAAAAGAAGAAAGTGTAGGACTTAGATCTTTTCTTTCCCTTATGAGCATTGTAATGAAAGTGTTACATGAGGACTAATCCTTTATCTTTATTTTGAACACAAGTAGATATTTCCAATAGGTTTTGTGGACAAATAATCCCCATCATTGTTACATAAAATGTGATTTCAACATGCCTTCTATGACTGTTCTGCCAGCACCTACTGTGAAGATCCTAATTGGCCTTAGCGTCACACAGGGAACAATTTGCTCACGTTTACAAACATAGTGTCAGTCTTAAGCATGTACATCAGACAATCTTTAGATACCTGAGAAATTTTCCTATGAAAGAGACCAAATTATGGAAATCAGGATTTTCCTAGTGTTTTCCATCCTGCTTGAAATCCACTATAGGAACTTAAATCTCATGTTGATTTGGATCTGTCTCTGTAGAGAAATTTGCAATTCTAGTCATTGCAATGCATTTCCAAAATACTTCACTGTCACAGAACCACAGAACCACAGAATGACTGAGGCTGGAAGGGACCTCTGGAGGTCATCTGGTCCAATCCCCCTGCTCAAACAGGGACATCTACTGGGACAGTTGCCCAGGACCATGTCTGGCTATTTTTTAGTATCTCCAAGGATAGACACTCCAGAACCTTCCTGGTCAACCTATGCCAGGGTTCAGTCACCTTCACAGTAAAAAAACCTATTTCCTGATGTTCAGAGGGAATCTCCTGTGTTTCAGTTTGTGCCCATTGCCTCTCGTCCTCTCACTTAGCACCGTTGAAAGAGCCTGTCTCCCTCCTTGTTGTACTATCCCTTCATCTATCTATGTACATTGATAAGATCCCCTTTGAGCCATAAATGTCGAAAAACTTTATGAAGTCCAGGTAGACAATATTCACTGCTCTCTCCTTATCTACCAGACCAGCCTCTTCCTCATAGAAGTTTACCAAGTTAGTTAAGCATGACTTCCTCTTGGTGAAAAGATGCTGACAACTCCTGATGATTTTCTCATCGTTAATGTGCCAGGCAATGCTCTCCAGGATTAGACGCTCCATCACCTTCCCATGGATCGAGGTGAGACTGTCTGGCCAGTTCCCTGGGTCCTCCTTGTGGCCCTTCTCAAAGATGGAGCTGACATTTTCTTTCATCTAGTCTTTGGGCACTTCTCTCAGTCACCATGATCGATCAAAAATTATTGAAAGTGGCCTTGCGCTAACATCTGCTAGTTCCCTTGGGACTCACGGGTGCATCCCATGGACTTAATTACTGTCCCCTAAAGAGACAAAAACCTACTGGCTGGGTATTCCCCTAACAGATGAGAGCACCTGCTTGATGTCTCTACTCTGTCAGTTTGTGCATACAAGATGACTATCTTAATCAGGCTATTTGGGTTGGGACTACTGGTCTTTGAACTTTTTCTGCTCTGTATAAAAATTTTCAATACTCACTGAAGCGGGGATCTGAACATGAAACTTTCATTTCCCAGCTGTGTGCCCTAGCCTCTAAGGCTGTAATGCCATTTTTTCTCACTAGCTGAATTAATAATTTATTACTACAAAGTGGAACAGCTCCAAGAGGAAAGATAAAGGCTGGACAATATTCTCTCTTGGTAAAGCTATTCATCTCAAATGAAAAGTGTCCATCTTCTACTGACTCATTATCTGAAGCTACAAGGAAGCGGAGATGTACCAAGTTCCCTTCCACTGCCTTTTCCACTGCCACTTCAGTGATCAGTGCAGGTATGCAGACATCAAAAAATGTAGTTTTGCTGAATTAGTAAATTTTGGTTAAAAAAATAATTCTTCAGATGAAACTAAAACAGCAAAACAGAGGTAATGAATTCCACGGCAGATTGAAATGAATATTTATTCCTATCGTATCGTATGATGTTGCATATTGAATAAGCTTGTGTTTCATCATGCTGTGTGAAGTCCTATAGGTTTTCTGCTGGCACACCTCTCCTTATGAATGCCCTGCCTGTAACCAAATACTGTAATCTGGAGGACCGCATCTTTCTGATGAGTAGAGCACAAGGATGTCTTCACTTGCTTTTTTATTTTTACTGATTTGTTCCACTGAAAATAATGTTTTCTTCCTTTGCAATACGTTAATATTGTTCTCACAGGTCAATCCCCACACACTTCCTGTCAGAGCTGTCACTAATCAGCTGTTCTCCTACCTGCCTTCGAGCAGCTGACTGTTCTGGTTTAAAAGTAGCAACTCCTATGTAGCTGTGCTCTTAGTTTTCAGTGTCATCTTGAATTCTACTCCCCTCCTCCAAAATACTGATGGTTGCGTAGTCCACTAATGGAAAAAAAAATCTTTATCATTACTGACTAATTAAAAATATTAAAGTATGCTGGCCCTAGACAATACCCTGTAGCTTTACACTGCGTACTTTGCCATGTTTCTCTAACTAACTTGCAAGACATTTATGAGATAATACATTGCATGAATTGTTTAATTTGAAGATTTCAAGTTCACTACCCTGAACTTCAGGAGAGTGGACTTTGGCTTCTTCAGGGTTGTGGTTGGTAGAGTACCATGAGATACAGCCCTGGAGGAAAGAGGGGCCCGAGAAAACTAGTTAATCAAGGATCACATCCTCCAAGCTCATCCCAAAAAAGAGTAAATCAGGCAAAAATGCCAGGAGGCATACATGGATTAATAAGCAGCTCCTGGAGAATCTCAAACTCAAAAAGGAAACCTACAGAGGTGGAAGCAAACACAGGCAGGCTGGGAGGAATACAGAGAAATTGTCTGAGCAGCCAGGGATCAGGTTAGGAAAGATAAAACCCAGATAGTATTAAATACGGCCAGGGAGTCAAGGTCAACAAAAAAAGCCTCTACGGATACATTGGTGATAAAAGTAAGACTGGGAAAAATATGGGCCCTCTCCCTAAGGAAATGGGAGACTTGGTTACCTAGGATATGGACAAGGCTGAGGTACCCAACTATTTTTTTTGCCCAGTCTTCACTGGCAAGTGCTCTAGCCACTCCACCCAAGTCACAGAAGACAAAGACAAGGACTGGGAGAATGAGATGCTGCCCACTGTAGGAGAAGGTCAGGTTTGAGACCACCTGAGGAACTGAAGGTGCACAAGTCCATGGCACCTAAAGAGATTCATTTGCAGGTCCTGAGGGAACTGGTGGATGAAGTTGCTAAAACACTATCCATCATAATTGAGAAGTCGTAGCAGTCCAGTGAAGTACCCACTGACTGGAAAAGGGGAAATGAAGGAGAAATACAAAGGGAAAAAAAACAAAGACCCAGGGAACTACAGGCCAGTTAGTCTCGCTGCTGTGCTTTGCAAGATCATGGAGCAGATCCTCCTGGAAACTCCACTAAGGCAAATGGAAAATAAGAAGGTGATTGATGACAGACAACGTGGCTTCACTATGGTCAAATCATACCTGAAAAATTTGGTTTCCTTCTATGATGGCTTTACCGCATTGGTGAAAAAGGGAAGAGCAACCTATGTCATCTGCAGCATTTGACACTGTCCCACACGGCTTGGATTTGATGGATGGACTGCTTGGTGGATAAGGAACTGGCTGGATGGTTGCATTCAAAGAGCTGCAGTCAGTTGCTTGATGTCCAAGTGGAGACCCGTGACGAGTGGCATTACTCAGGGGTTAGCATTGGTACCGGTGCCGTTTAAGATCTTTGTTGGCAATACGGACAGTGGGACTGAGTGCACCCTCAGCAGGTTTGCCAACTACATCAAGCTGTGTGGAGCGGTTACATGCTGGAGGGAAGGGATGCCATCCAGAGGGACCTGGACAGGCTTGAGCTGAGGGTCAATGCAAACTTCATGAAGTTCAACCAGGCCAAGTGCAAGGTCCTGCACCTGGGTCATAGCAATCCAAAGCACAAATACAAGCTGGGCCGAGAATGGACTGAGAGTAGCCCTGAAGAGAAGGACTTGGGGGTACTGGTGGATGAAAAGCTCAACATGAGCTAGCAATATGCACTCCCAGCCCAGAGACCCAACCATATCCTGGGCTGCATCAAAAGTGTGAACAACAGGTTGAGGGAGGTGATTCTGCCCCTCTACTCTGCTCTGGTGAGACCCCACCTGGAGTACTGTGTCCCCAGCTCTGGAGCTCCCAACATAAGAAGGACATGGGTCTGTTGGAACAGAGGAGGGCCACAAAGATCATCAGAGGACTGGAGCACCTCTCCTACGAGGACAGGCTGTGAGAGTTGGTGTTGTTCAGCCTAGAGAGGAGAAGGTTCCTGTAAGACCTTATAGCAGCCTTTCAGTACTTCAAGGGGGCCTACAGGAGAGATGGGGAGGGGCTCTTTATGAGGGAGTGTAGTGATAGGATGAGGGGTAATAGTTTTCAACTGAAAGATGCTAGATTTAGATTAGACATTAGGAAGAAATTATTCACTCTAGGGCTGGTAGAGAAGTTGTGGATAAACAAATCCTGGAAGTGTTCAAGGCCAGGTTGGAGGGGCTTTGAGTAACCTTGTCTAGTGGAACGTGTCCCTGCCCATGGCAGGGAGTTGGAACTAGATGATTTTTAAGGCCCCTTCCAACCCAAACCATGCTATGATTCTTTGATTAAAAAGGGCACGCGTATGTGCATGTGGCTCCAGCATGACAGTACTCTTCAAATCCATAAAAGCTTTCTGCAAATGCAATAACTTGCACCCTGTATACATGGTGAACTACATAATAAATAATGGAGCAAGTTACTTATTAATAAAATTTTCTAATGACTAAGAGAGCATTACTAAAATACATAGCAAATCCGTGGAGTCACTAACACTGGAAGCTTTGCAGAACAGATATCTGTCAGGAGTGCCATGGGTATAATTGTGCTTATGCTGGAGTAGATAAATCGACATGTAAAGGGAGAATGAAGTTAAATGCATCTCAAAAGGGAATCAATGAACGTGAATATAAATTCTTTTCATCAAAAGACATTCCCAGGGCCTGTTCTTCTTTTTCACCTGAATAATCTAATTGCTTGAATACATTTTACACTTTGACAGTATTTTTTTCCCAGGCAGACGACCTTGCTGCCATGTAAATGAGGTGAAATAAATTTTTATTTATTTATTTATTTCCTCCTGTACCAGCGATATTTTCAGCATGTTCCTGTCCAGGGAAAAGATCTTTAAAGAGCTGTTTTTTTAGCTCCTAACTGGGGGAAATCTGTGGATTGACAGCAGCAAATAGAGGTGAAATGAAGGAGATGTGTCTTGGTGGAGGGTATGTTTGGAAACTGGGATTTAGACTGCATTAATAAGGGAATTATGCATTGAGCTTGCAATTTATTTTACTTTTTCAGTGGCTAATTTGTATAGAAAAAAGTTTCTGCTCTATTATTATTTAAGTACTCTGTGTATTCTACTTCATCAATTTCTAAGAAATCAGAAAGAAAAGGATAAGAATAATGAAGGAAACTAAATATAATAAAAGCTAGCAGAAATCTTCAAGACTGGAGGAATTCTCTCTCCCCTACAGACAGATATTTTTTATAAATTATTATTTTGCTGAAGTGACACTGCAATACAGCACAGATGAAAACAATTTGTGCAATGGATAGTTTTAAGTGAATAATCTTCTGTAGATGCAAAGTAATCAACCCATTTCTTCAAGAAATAGAACTCAATAGAAATGATCATTTAATGTAGCCTGTTGAACTGCAGAGGAGGAATATAATTGCTAATCAATCAGTGTATTTTTAAAAAGCTTCTAAAAATACATAGTATTCCTTACATAAAGTACAAAACGTATTTTTGGCAATATATATATATATATATATGGTGGATGAAGTGTCGGGCTGAACAATACTCTATTCTATCAAAGTCAGATTTGTCACACTTTGCCAGGTGTTTATGACACCAAGATCTGATTAGCACAGCACTGAAAACTAAGTTACAAGCCATAAAGAGTGTCAGGTGGCACTAAAAAAGCTGTCTCCTGAACAAACTGAGTCACAGTGAACACAGCTGTGCAATGTATATGGAATCCAGCTCATTTTCTTAATTTGTAAATTCTTTCCTGAAGCTGTCTTTTCCTCATGGCTGTATCTTCTCCTAATCTCTTATAACTTCTAGACATGTAGATATTAGCTGAGACAGTCTTATGAGCTCAATGGAAAGTAGTTTGATCTATAACTTGCTGTTTATTGCTAATAGTGATTTAATATAAAATTGAAGAATTTACTAATGCTTCCTGTTTCTTAAGTATTTTTTGTGAATGGATTATTATACATGGAATTAGGTAAGTTATCTACCCATAGACTTCTAACTTCATCATACTTTGAATTGCATGTAAAACTTTATTTTGCTGAGATTGATACAATAAGTACCATCTGGGGGCGGTGGGGGGCGGGGGGGAGTGGGGCAAGAGGGAAAACTGTATTTCTATTTAAGATCTGCAGGGTGTAGTAGATGGGGTATAGAGAGTTGTGGGGAGAGGAGATGAAAGAAGCCTTTGTAAAACTTGGCTAGTACATGGGGAGCGTGGGCACCGACGCCAGTGTGAGTGCATGGAGAGAGACAGAACCTTTCACTTCTCATTCCTGGTGAGGGTAGAGCAGCATGATGGCTTTCCTTGTATGCAGTGACAGCAAGGCCTTGCCAAACCCTCTTCTCAGAGGGAAACAAATATTTCTTCGGATCAGGCTTCTCTTTTCTGACACTGTCCAGAACAGCTTGGCAGCTGCAAAGAGATGTGAACACTATATCCCCCTCTCTGGTGACAGAGTGGCCTTGCTATGGCCCCTGGAATGTCAACAAACCCTGCTCTGGCCAGGAACACAACCCCACATGGTGGCTGCCAGAGTGTGTGTGTCCACATGCCTAAAGCACACAATAGACTCAGCAGACCTTACAGAAAAGGAGCAAAATTAGTTCAAAACAAGCTTTCAGATAACAAACACAGGCTGCAGTTCATCAGTTCATTCAACATACACATAGCAGATAAAGAAAATTAGTGTGGGAAAAGCCAGTGTTCAATTAGTTTTCCTGCGTAGATGTTTAACCTGTAACCAAATTTGAATTCTTTACATTTTCTTTGCTATAAGATCTTCATGGGGTGGGTGTTCAACAAATCAGCCAGCTTAAGTGTCATTTAGAGGAAATTTACTTTAATATTATGATATTCATTGCAGGAAAGTTTAGCTGGCTTACTCAGCCACTTGAGTTCATGCAGTGCCTAATCCTTCAGTCAGAAACTTCTCTGGTTCACAGACGTCATCTGAGAGGACTGGCTAGGCAGAGCTTTGTCTCTGCTGATCATACTACAGATATATCCATCTCCTGCATTAAAATATATGAAAAAGCATACAAGCATATAAGTTTCTGGAGGAGCTTGATTTCAAAGGGATATTCAGAGCTCTCCTTCTTTATTCCAGTTGATTTCGTTTCTGTCAAACACAGTGAAGGAAAAGCCAACTTTCTGTGTACCAATGTAATGATTAGAAAATTCGACCTATCCCTAAAATGGTAATCTGAACTCTACCTCTTGTTAGTGTGAAGATTGAGTCTATATTGCAAACAAATGCTCTGAGTTATTTTGCTTGCAATTGCCTTCTGACAGTTCTTGTGAAATTGGGACCCTGTTTAGTTTATAATAAAAATGGATAGAGCAAGGGAAAAAAACCACCACAAAAGCCACTAGGCCAGAGAAGTTTGCTTTTACATTTCAGTAGTCATGTTTCAGATTACTCTCCAGAAACTCCTTGTGTTCTTCACATTAGACGATGATTGATGCAGGCAGCAGAAATTACATCTCTAGGATTTATTCCTCCCAATTTATGACTTGACTTTTCTCTAGACACCTAAATTCAGAATATTTTCCCCCCCTAGCTCTTAGTGCTGGCTGTGACAGGTGTCTAAACTGAAATAAGAGAGAGTTTCAGGCACATGTGGCTCAATACATTGCATTCTCACATCTGCTGCTGTGTGAAATGCTTATCTGAGACATATGCCCAGGACTGGTAGATAGAACATGGGACCTACTGGAGATCCTCAGCCTTCCTAAGGAGCACTTTTATGTGAGCTCATAAACCCTAGGGAATATCAAATGACAGTTCAGTTTAGGCAACCCACCTGAGTCCATCCCTTTCTCATTTTCTATCTTCTGTCTTAAGTACTCCAGTGTTCCAGGTTTATGGAAATGTGACTTTACAGGAGTTTAATCGTCTGCATTGTAAATTCTACTGCTGGAGCTGAGCAGTTACATTTCACAATTTTGAGCATCACATAACTGAAGTCCTTTGGTTGAATGCCTGCCTAGCTCAGTTAGTTTAATGCAACTGCACCACAGAATGCAAATGCTGCAAAGAAAAAAATATGTTAAAAACAACAAGCAAGACAATATGAACTCATAAAGCAAAATGACATTTCAACCCAAACCATTATTTAATACAAAAAATCTATCACTGTAATTACCACACAGTATAGAAATATAACTTGTTAGACAAATATATTAAAATTGATATACCATGAATGATAAATCGTAGGGAAATTTATAAATCAATTGCCAAATCCAGGCAGAAATGTCCATGAATTAATATATACTTGTGATATTTTAAACTCATAAACACAAAACTAGATACTTCCTTAAAGCAAAAAAGACATTTTGCATGAGGTGATATATTTTGACTGTTCCTTTATTACCCTGACTGTTATTTTATATGTAAGAGTCCTAAAGTCTTTAAAGTTTTCACAGCACTACTTGCAAGAAAGTAGTCTGCTTCTTGCATTACAAATTTTTATTGTATACTGATTGATGTTATCTCATTGTAATAATTTTTCTGTGATTTTTCTTGTACTAGTATTCTTTTTATTTTTCAGCCTTCTGACTGCAGAACTGAAAGACCAAGATATGAAATGCGAAGGAATCTACTGAGAATTCAGGCATATGCTCATGGGACAATACGACTTTTTTACATTTTCTTTTGGCATCCCCTACTGGTGTACAGCTGCAAAGACTCCTCCGTGAGACGGAAGACCGAAAAGGGCTTGCTGTGCTTCTTTGGTTCTCCGACTCCTTTTGAATGTTAATAATGGCAAAAGTAATGGCACGGTAATGTGAAAATACTCATATTCTCCTCAAGCAACATAAATTCATTGCTTCAGTGGATATGCCATCTCCTTAAACAGCACATCTAATTACACTACTTTTTTTGTTTATTTCACATGTTTATTTTATATCCTTGTCTTACAGAAGTAAAGAGATTTGCTGCATCTGGATGAGTTTTGTTCTGTTGGGATTCTTGTGTTTGTTTGTTTGTTTGTTTTTAAATCTTGATAACAAAGAAATAAGTATCAAATTTTTCATTCAAACGATGTCATGATAAACATGACTTGTGATGATGGCAGTGTGTCATGGTAGTGTTTCCTAATGTGGAAACCTCCCCACCTCACTTTAGGCACCTGGCATACCTGAAGCCATGATCAACCCAGGCTCCCCAGAAAAATCAAAGGGGATAAACTAACATCTCAGATTCATAACCTAGAAATTCTCTATTGAGATGTGTTGGGCAGATGCACTTCTACACAAAATGTCTAAAGTCTACCTTAATATCTACAGTTAGCATGTGTCTGCTGACCATGGAAAAAGTTCTGAGCCGAATAGCTACATAACGGTGATGTAAGTCTTCTTGTAACAGAATTTTCTAAATTTTTGTAGGAAACTAAACATACAGTGTTTTCTCACCATTATTAAACTTGCTTGTGTGAATTTTCTCATTAAAGGATCTCAGAAGTGGATGGTCTATGATCATGGGGTATACACACGAATAGGGGCTGAAGAATCCTTCTGTTGATACTTACTAAGCATAAAAATAAAATCATTTTAAATAGAAATCAAATAGTACACTACTGAATAGCTGGGTGTTGATCAATGACACTTTCTAAATGACAAATGATTTCCAGTTGCACATTTTGTTCATTCTTTGAGTGCTCATTAATCTGTAGTGAGGATAAGATGGGAGTATGTACTGCTAAATATTAATACTTCCCTTTAATCTTAAAATGCAATTATGATTTTCAGTTAGATGGAATAATATTATCATATGTGTCCTGTCAGGTTATCTATTAGACAGGAGTACCTCTTCCTTCTATCACAGACAACTTTGGCTATTTGCCCACACATATCTCCATATTATATCATATTCCACCAAAATTTATGATTTCTTCAAATATAAAGTCCACTCATACTTAAATGTGTGTATCTGTGCATATATATATATATATTAAAGGAACACCACGTTTTAACCTCTTTCCCCGTCTAGACTGATTCTTTCTTTTTTTCTTTTTTTCTTTTTCCTTTTTCCTTTTTTCTTTTCTCTTTTTTTTTTTTTTTTTTTAACTGTAGGCTATTAATATTTCTCTAGAGTTAATGAGTAGAATATGCCTTTTTTTTTGCAGATGGGAATTACAAGGCACAGGCACCTCAGTGACTTGCTGAATAGGTAACACCTGCCTGCAGCACCAGAATACAGGAGTCTTTTTTCCCAAGCGTATACTTTAATCATATACAATGTACTTTCTTCTGGCTATAGAATATAAACTGGTGTGACTTATTTTCATTTACAGTGAGCATACTTGCCATAACTTTCAAAAGCATAAAAGTCTTAAAGTTGTGCCTTATATTTAAATAAGGGATAATGTTAACACCAGTGACATCAATAAACAGCCATGAGACGCAGGCTATGTCTGTCTGTACGTACAAGTAACACAGGGCCAGGAAGAAGATTTGTCATTATCCATGCTGAATTGCCAGCACAATCTCCAACATTGCTTTGTTGTTTGGCAGCTTTTCCCCAGAAAACATCTGGGCCTTGGATAGCACATCCCACTAGGCAGCATGGAAGAACAAATCCTGTCTGGGGATGAGAGAGAGTTTGAGCAAGTGGACATGATAAGGCTTTGCCACTTATGCCTGAAGGCCAAAGAAGTGTCCTTGCCCTGCTACAGTTTTTTGCAGAAAGAAATGTATTACTGCATCAAAATTGATTTCTTAAAAACTGCTGCATCTTTAACCCTGAATCGGTGTGTTAGTCTATATAGTTATCTTATGTCCTGCAGTTCTCAAACTGCACTGAAATATTTCCCTTATATTTCAAAGGGTCAAACATTTCATTACATAGGGCAAACTATACCACTAGGTAGACCAACATCCGCACTGGACCCAAACCTAGTCTGTTTTGGAATTTATATTGAAATCAGATGAATCTCTTCTCTTGATATTTAGAATGTTCTATAACATTCAGGAAATAATACGATGTGGTATCAACTGTTACCTCATTACAGACATAGTGAAGGAGAAAGTTAAGTTTCTACTTTTCATCTTCAAAGTATATCTGACTTCAGTATTTTTTCTATGCCACTTGGTTGAACATTTGTGTCCCTTTGAAATCACATAAAATGTCTTTATTATGCTTTTTAAAACAATTTTCGTTATAAAAAACCAACATCTATACAATTTATGTTCAGCCAGATGACACAACATAGATCGCTGGTTTCTGTCGTCTAGAACAAATACATTTAGAAGTGCTTTTTCTCCTCTTTATTAGAGAAAAAAAAAGATGGTTGTAGGTCCAGTCTCTCTGTTTTTCTCTCTCTTTCTTCTCTCTCAAAGGATATGGATATGTATTGAAGTGAAATCATATATTTCATTGAATAGTAGCTTCTGTGGAAGCAAACACAGCAGTGTAGATTCCCAAAACATTCGAAAAACATTTTGGGGTTTAGGTTATATTACTCCATAAAGCTAAAAACTGTTCAAATCTTTTATCCTGCTTCAGGGTAACAGTCACTCAACTTAGGGATAAGGGTTTCTGAAAAAGCATAAATTCATTCCAGATGCTTTTTTAGCTGTGTATACCTCCCCCACGGTAAACAAACAGCTAGTATCAGAATTTAAAATTCATTAAATGTTCTGGAAACAAAACATACATACATACATAATAAATAATATAAATATAAATATAAATATAAATATAAATATAAATATTATATATAAATTCCATACAATTCCATAACTAATGGCTCATAGAGTCAATATGGAATTATCACACACTACAAGTTCATAACCAGACATTATACTCAATGAATTAGAATCAAATAGAACTCACTGTTTTTTTAACTCAATACAATAGTCAAACTTACAAAGTGAAACTCTTATTTTTTCTTGTGGGTTTCTGTTATCCTTCTCCTAGCCTCAAGGGAAGACTGTGTACTCCACAGGTATTTTCTGGTTGTGGAAAGAAAATCCTAGAAATGGTTGCTTAATTAGTTCTAGCATTTCTCAGCAGTGTAATGCTACATATCTACCTGCTGCCATACTTTGGCTTTGATTTCTGGGCTTCCCTTCCTTTTCATTCCGTTCATTCCAAACAGCACAAGGCTACTGTGCCATCATTTATAATGCAACAGGGACAGGACATTTGCAGCATGTTTCCTCAGTAACCAGAACACCACATAGTTCATCTTTATTGAGACAGCATCAAGTAAGAGAACCCTGCCCAAAACTTTTACCAGTAAAATTGGATCCAGTTCAAAGGTCCAGTTTTCAAAACTCCCAGTGCCTGGTGTTGGGCAGGCATCATCGTTTCAAGTCTGTTCCCTTTTTCTTGAAAAGAAATGGCTTGTTAGTTCATCCTAGCTATCTCTCATGGGTCAGGAAAATTCATAAATAAATAACCTTCAAGTTATGAGTGTCTTTCAGCCCCTAACAACCTGATTCAAATTACTCTCAAAACAGGGCTCCATTCTTTAATATGTCATATCCCCAGTCCTGAAGGTTTTCCTCATAAAACCTGCAGAATAGAGTGGAAAAAACCACACACAAGGTAAGTTCATGCATTTAGTATTTAATAAAGTCTTTTTCACATGTACAGGTGAACTATTATCCTCATTGTAACAATGATGTAGAGTCAGCCGTGGTTTTCTGGACTGAATATGCAAACTTCAGCCTATTAGACTGTACTATGCTGAATGTTGGAGCCTGGCTCAGCTTTTTTTTCCCCGTTTATAAAATAGAGGATTTTTAAGATACTCAGTTTTTATCATTAGAATATGAAGTAATAATTTTATTCTTGCTTCAGTTTAACAAGAGGTGAATGCATATGTACCTATATATGCATTCATTGTATATGTATGACAAAGTGTGAGAGCTAGACAGGCAAGATCAAGTCCAAACTTCTTAATTTTACAAACTTTAGTTGCACAATGACTGTATTTATTTATTAATTCACAATAATTAGCAAAACATCTTTTATTTAAATGAAAAGGAAAGATTTATCCACTTTCTATTATAAACAAACTCCTCACATGCCTTATATAACAATCACTGAAATTGTTAAGAAGTTTTCCATTGTTTCTGATAGGCTTTATATAAAGGTGATTGCCAGCAGCAAATATCTGCAGTGGAGAAATAATTATATTTTCTCACATATGTGACACTTGTACAGAAACTTGTTTATACTTGTGCCACTGTAATCCAACAGGAAATAACTCAGTACAGTCCATGTATATTTCAAAGACTGAAATTATGCTTCTTGTTAATGATCATAGAATCATAGAATCATAGAATTGCTGAGGTTGGAAGGGTCCTTTAAGATCACCAAGTCCAACCATTAACCTACCCTGACAAAAACCACTTCTAAACCATGTCCCTAAGTACCACATCTACCCTTTTTTAAAACACCTCCAGGGATGGTGAATCCACCACCTCCCTGGGCAGCCTATTCCAATGTTTAATAACCCTTTCAGTGAAAAAGTGTTTCCTAATATCCAATCTAAACCTCCCCTGACATAACTTGAGCCCGTTTCCTCTTGTCCTATCACTTGTCACCAGGGAGAAGAGGTCAGCCCCCATCTCTCTACAACCTCCTTTCAGGTAGTTGTAGAGGGTGATAAGGTCTCCCCTCAGCCTCCTCTTCTCCAGGCTAAACAACCCCAGTTCCCTCAGTCGTTCCTCATAAGGTTTGTCCTCCAGACCCCTCACCAGCTTCATAGCCCTTCTCTGGACATGCTCAAACACCTCAATGTCCTTCTTGTAGTGAGGGGCCCAAAACTGAACGCAGTACTCGAGGTGGGACCTCACCAGTGCCGAGTACAGGGGGATGAAATGATGTATGTATGTTTGCATGTTTACAATGACAATGTGTGTGCTGCTTGATTTTGTGTGTACCCTCACTTCTCATTTTACTCCTACTCAACCGTTAATTGAATGTGTATGCCTGACTAATCTAGTAGCCTTCTATGATGGAGTGACTGCATCAGTGGACAGAGGAAAAGCTTCAGGTGTCATCTACCTAGACTTCTGTAAGGCCTTTGACACAGTCTCCCACAACGTTCTTACCTCTAAATTGGAAAGATATGGATTTGACAGATCGACTGTTAGATGAATAAGAAATTGGCTGGATTTGACTCAACGGCCGAAGAGTTACAGTGAACAGCTTTATGTCCAAATGGAGATTGGTAAACAGTGGTGTCCCTCAAGGGTCCATACTAGGACCAGTAATGTTCAATATCTTCATCAATGACATAGAAAGTGGGATTCAGTGCACTCTCAGCAGGTTTGCAGACAGCATCAAGCTGAGCAGTGCATTTGATTTGCTAGAAGGAATGGATGCCATCCAGAGGGACCTTGACAGACTTGAGGAGTCATCAATGAGGACAAGTTCAAGTTCCTGCACCTACATCAGGGCAATCTCCAGTATCAGTACAGACTGGAGGATGAATGGATTACAAGCAGCCCTGCGGAGAAGGACCTGGGGATACTGATGGATGAAAAATTTGACGTGAGCTGGTGATGTGCATTTGCAGTCCAGAATGCCAACTGTATCCTGGGCTGCATCAAAAGGAGTGTGGTGAGCAGGTCAAGGGAGGTGATTCTCTCCATCTACTCTGTACCATTGAGATCCAGCCTGGACTACTGCATCCAGTTCTGGAATTCTCAGTACAGGAAAGACATGGATCTGTTGGATCAAGTCCAGAGGAGGGCCATGAAGATGATCAGAAGGCTGGGATACTTCTCCTATGAAGACAGGCTGAGAGAGTTGGAGTGGTTCAGCCTGGAGAAGAGAAGGCTCTGGGGAGAACTTATTGCAGCCTTTCAATAATTAAAAGGGGCTTATAAGGTGGATGGAGAAAGAGTTTTTACCAAAGGGCTGTAGTGACAGGACAAGGGGAACAGTTTTAAACTGAAAGGACGTAGGTTTAGATTGGATATAAGGAAGAAATTTTTTACAATAAAGGTGGTGAGACGCTGGTTGACCAGTGAAGTTGTGGTTGCCCTGGAATTGTTCAAGGTTAGGTTACAGGGGGAAATGAGCAACTTTATCTAGTGTCAGATGTCCCTGCCCATGGCAGGGGGGTTGAACTGGATGATCTTTAGATGTCCTTTCCAACTCAAACCATTCTATGATTCTATGTATAAGTGACATAAGATTCTATGTATATGTGACATCATCTCTTATTGCATTGACACAAGTATGAGAATAGAATAGAGACAATTTAAAATTTATTTACTTCAAATTTACAGAGGTGTGATCTTGATCCTTAATCTATGATCTATAATATATATATTATTTTATATATGCAATACTGAATAACATATTTTACATGCATTCTAACTAATAATAAAGTACAGAATAGAAATGGAAAATCCTCTTAGCCTGTAGTTGTTACTGCATTACTTACATAATGCATAGAATTTCAGAAAACCCAAACAGCTCTACAGAGAACTGTGCTATTATTTTAAGTGTGTTGCAGTCTATGATTCCGTTGTTGTCAGATATCCATGTTTTTTTCAAAAACACGCAAATAAATACAGGCGAATATGTGACTCATGGAAATTTTAAAACAACCTAAGATAAGTGAAGTCCTCCTAACACTGAGGCCTTGATCCCGCAGATCTTTGTGAGGTATGTAGCGCCCAGTGTACATATAAGCCCAACCCCCACTCGCCCCAGCACAGACATTATTGCCAAACAACAGTGAATTTCAGATTCCAGAGCACAGTGAAGAGGCAGAGACCAGATGTGTCTATGGAGACAGAGGCTTAATTACAGAGCTCGATTGTACTAGTAAGATCCTGCTTAATTGTGCATCCTCCTTTGATAATTTAGCCCAGCTGCTCTGCGGCTATAAGAACCATAAGGCATAATATGTTTCAGAATACTTTGTGATTTTAATAGAAAGATAGATAGCAATGTGCAAAATAATGCGGAATCCAGCCCAATATATAGTTGCACATGGTAACAGAAATCAGCTGGTATGTATTTATTTTTTCTTCTGAGAAAAGCAAATTGAGTAACTTAAATTATAGGCTCATTTATGCTATACCAAAATCCCTTGTTCCCCCAGTATTGTCAAAGCTCTGGTTTATTAATAGATGAGCTGCTTAGATATTTACATTTTTAAAGGAACACTTCAGTTAAAACCAGACAGATGAACAGGTTGCAGTATATTTTCCTTTATCATGAAGGAATCTAAATACATGTCATTTGGTCACTGGCTTCTGAAATCTGCAATGAAAAGCCTTATATTTAAGCTACCAATGTTAGTGTCAAGTTAAACCTCCTTAAATCTTTTGATATCCCTGAAGAAGAGTTATGAAGTTCTTATTAGATGAGAAATAGGTGTTTTCCTCTAGTGCACACCACCTATAAATGATTAACAGAAGCAAGTTAATCAAGAATAAGCACAGAAGATGGTGAAATTTCAGATTTATTAATCACCACTGTCTCTTCTGTTAGCCTTCACTAATAAAACTGTGCCAGGACATACAGTCCTTTCTTCTTGCTCCTGTGCTTCATAGGTTCCCAGCTGAATTAAATGAATTAAATTATTTGAAGGGTGCTGATAAAACTTAGAGTAACCCCATGTCTTCTTTGCCCTTGAGATCAACCTGGTCTTCCTGTAGAGAGAAGTCAGAAAAGTCACATAAAGTAACTGTGTTTGCTCTTCCACCTTTTGCTCTGCCCTGAATTCAGATTATTCAACCCCAAATCAGGATTATTGACTCCTTGCCCTCACCTTTTCCAGCTTCTAAGTTACACGGGGGAGAACTTATATACAAGGTGAAAACCACGAGAAAAAAAACCCTTAAGGCTATGTCAATACCGTTAAAGAAACTATAGCCAATGTTTGTCTAGGGGCCATCATCATATATGTTACCAAGTTGGCCTACAATATGGTTTTCCCATAGTCCAAACAGCATTTTCCTACGTAGCCCCATCATGGTTTGAGTGATATAAAATTACGGGGATCATTACAAAATAATGGTACAGAAGAGTAAAACCTACTGTGGGGCAGAGTTCGAATGCATGAAATGAAATACTCCATGCCACTTGATCTTCGTGTCAAAGAATGTTTCTTGATCCGTTTTATTTATTAGTATGCAAAGGACTAGATAGGAAGCTATCATAGGGATAAAGTCAGCATTACAGCTGAATAGAATGTGCCCAGGGATCCATCCCTATTCCTGAATTCAAGGGGCACTGTGTACTTAAAATGGAAATGGTGTAGACGACACTTAAAGGGCAGAGAGAGCAATCTGTCCAGATGATTTGCCCAGTCTACCACCTCCTGCTGCCTCTGTATGTGGTTCTTTGTTGCATTAAGATGCCCAAAGTCGGTGTTCTTATTTGTTCTGTTCAGTAATTTGACTGAAATGCATCATTTTTTTTTTGAAACCAGAAAATGACAGCAGCAGAATGAGAAATCGTATTCATTTGCTATGCAATAGGATTTCTTAGAAATGTATCTTCCTCCAGCTCTCCTCTGAGCTTTTCACCTCTTAGGATATTACTTTTTTCCTTTTGTTTTAAGAAGCTTTTCTGTTAAATTTTGTGATCAGTCACTTCTTTGCTGTTATTGTTGTTATCAGCCCATACTAACATTCCCACAGCTCCCCACTTCCCAGCAGTAATAATGATGAAGTAAAATAGGGAAGGAGGAGATGGGGTACAGTGTTTTAAGAAAACATTACATTTCTTATGAATATGCATTTTAGAAGGGATGAGGTAAATTCTTTACAAAACCATAAATGCGCACATCTTTGTGTTACAGGAAAGCCTGACTGGAATATTTGAAAATATGAGCTGCTCAGACTCCTCACCCAATTCATGAGTTGCAGTCTAGCAGTCACGGTTCATATTCCTCATCTTGATTCCTTGCTTCACCTCACTCTTATGCAGTGAAAACATGGAGGCAATTAAAATAATCCAGATACAAAATTTATAATTGGAAGCCATATTTAGTGAAAAGCTTCTCAATATTATCTCAATTAAGAAGGTATGTCAGTTGGTAAAAATCAAATGCTTAAGAACTCAAATGTTCTGAAATTAGATATTTGGGAGGTTTTGTTTATTCAAATGAGATTTTATTTGTTCAACTGGAAATATTAATTGTGGTAATTAATTATTCTATAATCTGATAAGTAAACAAATGACAGTGAGATAAAATGTCTATAGTTTAATTGTAAGCAACCTTATCGTCATCATCATGCTTTTTTTTTCCTATTCAATATTAGTTCTTTTAGCAGCTTCAACACCATAGTATTTAAGTATCTTCTAGTGAAAATTATTTTATTCACCTCTACTGCATATACCTAATATACGCAGTATATACTTCTGAAGGAATAAAGATATAAAGGGAGACATGAAACACAGAGAAAATGAAGTGAGCAATTTAGAGGAAGGTAAAAAGAAGGGAAGGAGTAATGAAGCAGAATGTCTGGAGTGAATGGACACAAAAGCAGCAGGCTGCAGAATCCCCAACTCAGTGGATGTGATATAGAAAAAGTGAAAGAAAGAAGAAAAACAGAGTCTCAAATAAACTGAAGGAATTCATCTGAGGCCATTTGCTTATATTTGTGTCCTTCGAAATTCCTGGATTTGAAAGTACTTGATGAGAAGAGCTGTTTTTTTGATTCTAAAGAAAATACATTATTAAGGTTACTGCACTTGCTGTGGATCAGGATTAAGTTGACCCTCAGTCACAAGTTCTGGAGTTGCTGAATTGTATATATGTTTTTTAATTTTTTTTAAACTAATTATTTTTTATTTTGTAAATTAGTCTCTTTATGTGAATATCTCTGGTGCCTTTGGGCCTTTCTTCTTCATATTTCTACCATTCTTTGTGTAGATCTGGAAATAATATAATAATGACAATATGTTGTAGCCATAGTGATATAAAATATCTATGAAGAGACTGTGCCCAAAAGCTTTCTGCCTTTTCCAATCTTATCATCTGACCTAATAAAAATATTACCTCTTCTTTCCATCTCACACTTCAATGTCATAAATATCGGGATAAATTTGAAACCAAATTACTTCCTCAAATTTATTTTATTTGGTAACATATCGCAGTTTGGCAGAGGATCTAAGAACCAAATTAACAAAAATAATGCTTGTTTGATTTTGTTTTACTGCTGTTAAATGTCATTTCAACAATAGAATTCAGTACAATTTCATTGCATTAATATGTTATCTTCAATACTTAAAACATTACAGAAGGTTCTTTTTATGCTAGACAACAAAATAAATAAAAAGAAATACTCTGGTTTTCTTTTCCTGTCACATACCAGTGGAAGGAAACAGAGAACCTCTATCAGCCTAGATGGCACATTCATTGACTTAAATTGGGCAAACCATGTAATTTTTTTCAATACTGTAATTTTTTGTGCAAAATGAGTCTATCACAAACTTGGAGCAGCCGAAATAATTTGGACAGAAGTACATCAAAGGTGAAATTCACCACACGCAGAAGGTCTGCTGAGAGCCCATGAAGAATTTATATGCTGCCTCATTTTCAAGCTTTCAGTGTTTTCAAGCTGTCTTCTGGACATAATGCTTTTTAAAATCTTTTTAGCACTATAGGGGTATGATATCCTACACAGATCAGTATTTCACAACTGATCATATAAACACCTGAATTCAATTTTGAGTTTTGCCATTGTTCTTATTAAATCAGATTTGAATTTCACTTCTGTTCTGAGTTGCCAATCACTTACAGCAAAGAGAATGAAAAAAAACCCCAAAAGCAACAACAACAACAACAAAAAAAACCCAACCAAAAAAACCAAAAAGTATTAAACTATTTTATTTGGTATGCCAGATAGGATGATGAACATGAATGGACATTTTATTGCTGAAACAGTAACTTTATAAACTGTTTACCTTTGATTCTCATTACTGTATTCCTACACATGGGCTTAGCAATTTATAGGAGTTCCCCTAGAGCTATAGGGGAGAAACTTTTATGGTTTTTTCTCTCTAGTTTGTCTTGCCCAGAAGCGTGCTGGAAGCAACTGTAACATATCAGGGTGGGAGAAGTGTAGCTGAAGTGCTGGAATGAAGTGAAGCAAGTCTGGAATGCAAAGCAGCTCAGTGACAACGTAAAAGCTGTTGTGAGGACCAGCACTTACATCAGTCTGCAGAGCAGACAAAATCCAGGTAAAAAGCCACCTTTGCCTCTCCTTCCCCTCTGATGTGCTTCTCCTGTGTCTTAACAGAAGCAATACACATTATACCTCTTTGTCAAATACATGTGAAGGGTACTGTAACCATTTCAAACTAGAGAAAACCTTTGCACTTATGAAAATATGTGACTTGACTACAGAGTCTGAAAAATGAATATTCAGATACCTGTAATGTAATCTGATACAATCAAAGATATTGTTTTATGGATTTCTTCTACCGAAAATCTTTCTCTTTAGATCTCCTCTAATAAATAAAACTTAACAAATTGTACCTGAAATGCTGACTAAATACTTGCTGGTGGATTTCCCGATTTGGCAAGTTAGTTATCTTTGATAGATTTAGGATTGGAACTAGTAAAAGAGTAGGCCTGATAAAAGAGTTTGTTGGGATTAAAAAGGTTTTGCAAAACTTGTTGGTGTGTCTATAGTATCTTGTGGGTTTTCTGATACTGAGTAATTAGGATCTTACTTTTGCAAGGGATACTACATATTTCTCTGATTTTTTTTCAACCTATCACAATGTTATCACAACTTAAAAATACAAATTTGTTTTCTTTTTGGTACTTAGTTTATGAAGTATATCACTACAGGGAGAAAAACATTACATTCACCTATAAATCATTCAGTGTTTATCACAAAACATCCCATTTTATTGTTCTTTCTCTTTTAACCTAAGTAAGAGGTTTGTTACGCAGACTGGTTTGGTCATGCTGATACATTTGTGACTCAATTTCTCAGTAATTTCTTTACATGAATCTATATCCAGCTGAGAGTTCTCATTCTACAGGAATCTTTCTCATTGTATATACATGGTCCTATTTCACGTGCTGATAGAGAGCTTCGTGTAGTTGTCCAAATGGAGATGTTTAACATTATTGGAAATAGCACAGTGTTTCCAAGAGATGGAAATAGAGCTGTAATTTATGACACTTCTGGACTAGTTGGAGGCTGGGCAGGATGCCATAGGGCAGGCTATTGAATTAGGCCTATAATGAATAACATTCTTAACGATATTGAAATACAGATCTGTGGAACTAATGTTTTCAGAAATATCAAGAGTTACACTTTTAAGTAGTGGGGTCTAACAGGGCAGGCAATATTTATATTTCCATCCAATGAACTCAAAATACATTTTTAGAGGCAAAAAAATTGAATAGGTATTCCAGTTATCCACAACAAAGACCTGAGAACCTCAGAATGTCGATCACAAGTGAAAAATCCTCAGTTTGTGTAATTTAAACAAAGTAATGATCAAGGTGATTTATTGATTTATTAATGACAGATAATTAACAAGCAATTGGTGAACTACACGGTCAAGGTCAATAACAGCACTACAGAAGATAAACCACAATATTAGACATTTTAAAAAGTCGATAAACACCTACATATTTCTAAATGCCCTTCTGTAGCTAATGACCTTCTCTCTTTCTCTGTCACACACAAACACACACAGATGCAGGTTGTGCAGATCACCCCTGCCCGGGGAGTGGGGGTTCCCCTCCGTGTGCACCCTTCCAGCGGGAGCTGAGGGTGCTCTGGCTTTGAGCACACCCCTGTCACTCCAACACCTTGCCGACTGATATGCTGCTGAGAAAGGACCCCACAGGCTCACGCTTGCACACCTGCGGTGTGGTCCCTCCGCTGTCACCCTGTGTATTGCGCCCCAGGGCCACCTGGCTCCCCAGAGTGCAGATGCTCACGCTGTCCCACTCCAAGGTGGACAAGTTTTTGGTAGTATAATTTTTCTTTCTTTGTTTATGCTTATTTCAAGCTGTCTCATTCTTTGTTTCAAAAGTCATTCTGAAATTGAACTTAATTGTAGAAATGAGAATTTACTTCAGAAAGAGATAATTAGGAAATTTAATTTACTCTAAGAGGAAACTTAGAGGCCTTGGTTGATCCACAGGTCCCTATGTTTTCTATCAATGCTTCCAAAAGTGCCAGATTACTGCCAGCATTTATATTCCCCTTTATTTTAAAAATAATATTATTTTCAGGCAAAATAGGAAGTAGTTGGGAAATCAGATTGCTAGAATTCCAGACACCTGTCCTTGAAGTTGGGGTTCAGCTCTTCATTGTAGACACCTGTAATTAATTGTCTAAATCTAGGTGGCTAAATTCTGAGTATAGTCAAAGGAAAATCAGCAACAGAGTTAATGGATTTGATTCAGTTGTCCACACACAGGGGCACTTGCTCACTTGTCACTTGAGACCACTTTAGTAACCCTGTCTCTTCAGCAGCTGCTATTGAAGATGAATACAGATCCCCCATGTGTTCTCTGAGAAAACTCATGTGGATGTTCATGAGAATGCTGTCAATAACTTAAGGTATATTAGGTGACATTAGGTTCTTATGTGTGAGTCACCAATCCAAACCAGTGGAATTTATAGAGCTGTTCAGCAGGTGTGATCTATTCAAATAACACATATGCAGATATCTAAATTGTAAGTGTTTACATGTCAGACAATTGACTCTGGAACATAAATCTTGGAGAAGGGTGGTTTGTTTTTTTTTTTTTTTAATAGGGGAAAAAAAAGGCAAAAATAAAAAAAATCAAAATATTAAAAAAAAAAAAGAAGAAGAATAGAGTCTTCATTACTCTAGGGCCAATTTACCAGTAGCCACAAAGAAATCCAGCTGATATAAATGTGATCTATGCAATATAGCCTATGGAGATTTGCAAAAGGCATTTGACAAGGTCCATTACCAAAGGAACACCAATAAACCAAGTAGGGCTGGAATAATCTCATCTAGGCTCCCAATAATCTCATCTAGGCTCCCTTTTCCATAAGAGGTTGGACCAGATGATCTGTTGAGGTCACATCAGTCTGGGTTGTTCTATAAATCTCAGGGGTAAAATCATTTACATAGGTAAAAGACTGGCTAAAAGACAGAAAAACGAGGATATAAGTGGTAAGTTTTCACTGTGGAAGGAGACCTAGCAGTGAAGCCTTACCAGTGCTTTAAAAATAACACCTCAGGATTGGAATTTTGTACTGAAAGATGCTGGGTGAAGGGACAGTATCATTATGTCATATATGCTTTGTTCTGTCAGCATCTGATGTTATCCATTGCCAAGTACATGCTATAGGCTAGGAATATCTTTGATTTAATCTTATCTACTAAGGTTTTTCTTACTTTTTAACATCCTTAACTCTCATAGTTGTCTGTGTTGGTAGTTAAGCTATTCAATGTATTTATAAAAATCTGGAAAGCAGGACTATGAATCATAAAGTTTGCTGATATTAAATTATTCAGGTAGGTAGTAAAGACTGTAGTGAACTACAGAAATATCTTACAGTTCTATGTTACTGACACATAAATGGCAGATGAAATTCACCGCTGATAAATGTAAAGTAACACACATGGGAAAAAATAATTTTATGCTTAACTATTGGTCTCTGAGCTGACTAATAGCTGTCAGAAACAAGATCGTAGTGCGGAAACTTCATCTCTACAATCAGTAGCTATTTCAAAATAAAAATAAAAATAAAAATAAAAAAGTTCACTGGGAATTATTAGGGAAGAATTAGAGAAAAACAAACAAAATACCCCAAACAAAACAAAACAGGATATGCCAGTGTGTCTATTCTTTCTGAAGTCTATGTGCAGTTTAGATCCCCTCATCTCAAAAAAAGTTATATCTGAACTCTAACAGTACAAAAAAGAAAATATGGAATTGCTTTTGATGAGGAAAAATTAAATAAACTAAAACATTTCAATTTGAAAAAAAAAAAGAGAGATTGACTAAGATATTGTAAATGTGTGTAAGTCATAAGTAGTGTAGAAAATGTTCATAGAGAACACTAGTGCAAGAACAGGACAAGTCATCTAATAAGACATAGTAGACCAACATCTAGCCCCCAGTAAGACATCTAGTTATAAAAATAAAAAAATAAAAGTAGTTTAACAGACGGCAAGTTCAAAACAAAGGAAGTGAGACAGTTGTCATAATATGCAATTACATTGTAGATTTTTTCCTTGCAAGATGTGGGTAGTAAAATTATAAATGAGATTAAAAAACATAGGAGCAGAATTATGAAGCAGTATAAGCTAAAATCACACTACTGATTTAAGATGTTTTCAGGCATGAACTCCAAAAAAATAAGATATTCTGAGGAAATATAATTTCATGATTGGTCTGTTACTGTGTTCTTCCTTAGCTACTTTTGGAGAACAGATAGTAGACTAGTTTGACTTTTTGTCTGACAATATGCCTGTTCATATAGCTCTATATCCTATTTATTTATCTTATTTTAGCCAAAAGCATTCCTTACTTCCATAGTCTGACAGTTGTTCCCTTTTTTTGAAAGAATAGGTTGAATATGATAATAAGAAAGACCATTTTTTACTGTAATTTGTGATGGCTCCATCCTAAATGTAATTTTTAGCAATAATTGTGAAATCTAGAATACAAACTCCTGCCTGAATAACCAGGAATCAAATAGCTTAGAAATACTTCCATTTGGTTATTTTCTATATTTTATGAATATTTTCTACTGACCTATTTATTATTTTAAAGGAGTCATTTCTGACACAAAACGTGAAATATAGTGGACACAGTAGTTGCTATTTTGTGGGAGAAATATAGGTCAACTGAAAAGTTTTAGCAGATCTGGGAGATATTAGTAGAGAAATTACGTCTTATGTATTGTGCTTGTCCTAAATATATGTATACGTGTTTTATCTTTTGAACAGTATAACAGGTCAGTGGATTATTTTGCATTGCATTTGATTTAAAGAAAGGTTTTCACAGTTTCTAATGACAGGAATCTTCTGAAAGCCAAAAAAATTTACCCTCAAAACCCCGTGTGCTACCTTAAGTGTTTTAAAAGGCTATCCAGAGGATAGGAGAAAGAGATAGGAAGTTTATTTGGGTGTATGACTTAGGTAGTGTCAGTAACTCCCACAGCTGCATGGTTTTGCAATACTTTAATAATAAGAATACCTTAATAATAAGAACTGCACACCATTATAAATTCATTAATAATGTGTGGGATAATAAGTAAATCCAAGAAAAAATCCAAGAAAAAAAATGTAGTAGAAAAATTTCATTGCATGTGCTTTGCAGAGATCTGCATTAAGCCATTTTGCTAGGCTTTGAGCAGTTTTCCAGGTTTCTGCCTGATGTTCTTCTGTGGGAATATTTCTGGCATTCTGTTCCTATGAGCAGCTGGAAAGAGGAGGAGAAGACAGTCCTGAAAATAGGTGCTTTTTGACTTGTCTGTGATAACTCTCATTAAGACTAGATGTCTCTTTTTCACATGGCAATCATAATGACTTCTTCTGCTGTGGAAAAGGATAATTTTGTTTCCAAGCAAGGAAGTTTTGTTATAATCATTCAAGTGATTGATATCATCTCAAGAAAAATATATTGCTTTAAAGGACTTATTAACCTGTTTGAAATTAATTGATAGACTGACAAAGGGAGTAAGATGATGGCAGGTGAGGTCTTAAGATGGTATTTTACAAACACACAGAATTTATACATCAATATGTAGACCATGTTGAGCTAAATTTATTTACAGAGTGTTTGCGCACAGGCATATCTACTTGCTCTCAAAAAACAGCTTCACGCCCAACTGTCGCCTTGCATTTACAAAGAATGCTTTTCCTTTTTACAAGCAGATTGCATGCTCATGAGAGTCAGTGTCAAAATTTGCAGTGACTGTAATGCTGCAGGACCATGCTTAATAATACCTTGCAATATTTTATCTTACTGAGGAAGATAAACTGCACAGTATTGAAATATTTAGGCTGGAAATTTAAAAATTACCAAAGAATAATTTGTATGTGTTTATTTATTTTTACTTAGCCTGCAATGCTTATCAGAATTCCAGCCTGCTAGGAGACTTGAGTACCCTTAAGAAATAGATTCAACTGGGAAGACATCTACAATGAGATACCAAGCCCAAAGCAACTACACAGTGTGAAAAATAAGACAACCATTTTCCGCTGATAAAAGATTTTATCCCAATACTACAAACAACATCCATCACCACAAATGGATATATAGAAAAGAAATATTTTTAGGAGATACAGATTTCAGAAAGCAAATAGCTTTCCCAATACAACTGTAAATAAATAAATAAAAGGATAAATATGAGATTTTATGTGATCAAACATTTTCAAGAAGTGCTACTAGACAAGTCACAAGGAATACATATAGACGTCATGAGTAAAAAGACAAAAAGTGTATGCAGAAAATAAACAGAGAAAAAATTTAAAAAATCTGTATAGAATAATAGGAGGAGATTAGTCGGATAGTCAATTAAGTATTTGCTAATTTAGTTGCAGTTATATTTCTTACTTTCATTCTATTAGAAAGCTTTTTTAATAAATGTGTATAAAAAAGGAGTGTGATGAAATGTTAGGGCAAAAATGTACTGCAACAAAGCAGTTGATACCCAAGGGAAGGAAGAATGCAGTAACTGGGATGATAAAGATTTATTGGGATGAGGGTACTACATTATTTACTTTCTGTCTCAAAGGATCTTAGATAAATGGATTAGCTATGCTTTAAATGACCTTTCTGACACACAAAAAAAAGTGTAAAAGGAAACGATACTCCCACATAACCCCTAGCAAAGCTGGGGAATATAATTATTATTATCGAAGGCAAGACTGCTGTGAGGCTAACTAAAATTAGCCACAGAACATCATTTGTCCTTTATTTCTGTGAAAAGTGATTCCACAGAATTTCAGTTGAGGATCTGACTGATTTATACATTGTCTGGTTCTTCCTAATCCTCAGTAAGGTAACTTGAAACATGTTTTTCCTGGGAAGGAATTAGGGACAAACAAAGCCTACTTGGCTGATAGGGATACTGAAGGAAAAAATGAGAATGAACACTAACCTAGAAAGCTAAAATAATGCCCTTTCTTATTTTCTATGTTTAGAAGAAAAAAAAAACTATAATTTTTTTTTTTTTTTTTTAATTTTGATTAATCTTGGTTATCAGTGGCTTGCTCTGCTTCTTCTGATAAAGATTGCCATCCTGATTCTAGCTACAGGAATTGATTACATACTACATTGCCTCCAGAAGGATCACAGTAGAAATTCAGTGAATGAAACTGCGACTCCATGTACAAAAAAACAAAACAACAAACCGTAATTTTCTTCCAAATGAACATCTTAATTTTTGCAAAAAATAATGCTGATGCATGAACTGACCAAATGTGGATGCCCTATATTTGAGCTAGTAAACCTTGTCTGTCTTCCTAATGAGAGAAAAGAAAAAGAAATTGGTTTATTTAATTCTAAAACGTACTCAATGTTGACAGTCAGATAAGTTAGATAACATGCTTCCCAATTTTTATGTTTATTTTTCTCATGTGCAAAGATTAGGGAAGTATGATTCATCTCAAAGATTTAGACAATCTACCACGTAGACACTGGAGATATCTACAGGTTATTGAATTTTCTATATAATTTTGAAATCTTTTTGAGGATTACATGAATTACATGCTAGTAAGGTTTCTTTTCTCAATCCTCAGGAAGAGAGACGAGGAGAGCTAGTTAGTTAGTTAGTTACTAGTTGGATAGCATAATTTGTTTAGTCCAAGATTAGATGAGTACCACCTGTTATGCCAAAAACTGCCAAAAAAACCCACTTGGGAATAGATTTTTTTCACGCCACATTTGTGCTGAAATGGGAAAAAAAGAAACTATGAGGAACTTTTTATTGTTAGATTGACACTATGTCAATTTGCAAAAACGTGTAAAAAGGAAAGAGAAAGTTGTAGAGTAGTTAGTCACAATGGCTAAAAGAGATACATGGCTCTCTTTTCATGCAAACTTCGCTACAATACATGTGAATATTGTTTTCTCTACAGGGAATGAATGATTGTTTGGCTACCCAATTAAGGGGTTTTCAAGATTTTTTTTTTCTTTTTTATATCTCTCTTGTTTGGGATTCTAGCTCCTTTGCATCTTTTCAGCATTAACAAAACTGAAACCGTTGACCTTCCTATTATAAAGAGTAAACTCATTTCCTATGAGCATTAAATTATACACTGAAAGCATTGAACTTTTGCCATACCTACACCTAACAATGTGGTTTATTTTTTTTCCTTCTGTATGGTGCTCTTCAGAACAGGCCTGTTCTGTCTTGAGTTAGAATGAAGATGAAAGGTCTTAACACATTTTCATTAATATACAAATGAATGAGTGGAGACTTGACAGTTTACTTCACATTGAGATGCAAAAGCAAGAGGCAAAAAGGGAATAAAGATAAAAAATGTAGCTTTCTGTACTAAATAACTTGCTATCTTCTTTCATTAATGTCTCTGGTAAAAGTAAGAGAGTGCTGGAAGGTAAGCTACAATATCATTTCCTGACCATGCACTTACCTGTTAATTTTCTCCCTGTCTGCTTTGGACCATCGCATCTAGCTGTTTCCAAGACAAAGACTGGGTATAACTCGGGGGGTTATTTCATTGTAAATTCTGCTCACAAAGGCAATATGGATGAAAACTGCTCCAAGTTTGGGTTTCCTTTACCAGAAAGTCCTCCAAAGGACTCTACTCCAGGCTTTGCACCTGTAAATGTCCTCAGTTCTCCCCCAAAGGCACGGAATAAATTCATCAGAGTTATAAACTGACCTACTGGTGGGGTACAGTATAGCACTCCCAGTGTTTCATACACTTTGAGTTTAAATATACATGTATGTATAATGTTTCAGGGGGCCACATGGTAACCGCATTTCACAGGGCATCAGATGTTGCCAAAGGAGACCCAGGGCCAAGCACAACAGAGACTGTGGGTAGTCTGCTTTGGATGGAGAAACTCCCAAGCAATGAGGACACAGACGACACTATGCCACATCTTTTTGGAGTCAGAGATTGGTCTTTGTCACTTATTTACAAATAATTGTGTTTACAAATCAATTCAAGTAATTTCAGTACATATGAGTAACGTGTCAAAATGTTACCTTATAAAGATAAAATATCAGGACTTAAAGTAATTCTAGACTTATCTATTTCATGTCCATCAAAATCAGATTCTTATATTTAGAAACCCTCATCTGCCAGGCAAACAGATTCAAATCTGTGCAAAATTTTAGTTAAGAAAAGTCTGACAGCAGAGAAATTGAAAAGCCACAACTACTAGCTTATGTTCTTAATACTCATCTTCACAGACACACCTGCTTCACAGACTGGAATGAGCTTCTGTCTCCTGGGAAGCCATATTCAAGATAGCAGTTGAAAACAGCATGACAGCTTGAAGTCTACTTGGCTTTGTAAGATAGGTGACTGGCAAACAAATTCAATAGAAGTGAAAATGATATAGTTAAACTTAGGAAAAAAAACCCCTCTTTTTTTATGAGTCTGCTCTTGGGGCTGCTGTAGTCCTAAAGCCTAATAATGCAAATGAATGGCAACACTCCATTTCTACCTCTATTCAGGCTGTGTTGCCTGCACTGCATATTAGTGGTAAATCAGATGAGGGTTAAGGTCTAGATCCCAACAGCTACTTAGGTGCCAGCAGCAGAAATTTAAACTGTACGTAATAGTCTAAGTCCAAAATTCAGATTTGACTTCTAAGGCACCTAATTTTAAACCTTATTTGACATTACATAGTCAGCTGAACTTTTTACCTAGTCTAAGCAGCTCTCCAGCCTACATTTGCATACATGGATGCAGCCCATGGAGGACCATGTTGGAGCAGGTATCCACCCTGCAGCCACGGAGGAAACCACGCTGCAGCAGGTGGATGTGCCTTGAAGGAAGCTGCAGCCTGTGGAAAGCCCGTACTGGAACAGGGTCCTGGCCAGAACTGTGGCTTGTGGTGAGGAGCCCACGCTGCAGCAGGTTTTCTGCCAAGAACTGTATTCTGTGGGGGACCCACGCTGCAGCAGTCTGCTCCTGAAGGACTGCACCCCGTGTAAAGGACCCATGCTGGAGCAGTTCTTGAAGAACTACAACATGTGGGAAGGACCCACATCGGAGCTGTTTGTGAAGGACTGTATCCTGTAGAAGGGACCCCATGCTGGAGCAGGAGAACAGGATGAGGAGGAAGGAGTGGCAGAGATTCTGTTGTGGACTGACAACCGCCATTCCTCATCCCTCTTGCACTGCTCAGGTGGAGGAAGTAGAAGAGTCAGGAGAGAAGTTGAGCCTGGGAAGAAGGGGGCTGGGGGAAGGTGTTTTTATCTTTGTTTTTATTTCTTACTATCTTATTCTGTTATTCATTGCCAATAAATCAACTTAATTTTCCCCAAGTTGCATCTGTTTTGCCTGTGACCATAATTGGCAAGTGATCTCCCTCTCCTTATTTCAGTCCATGAGATTTTTATCTTGTTTTCTCCCTCTGTTCTGCTGATGGGGAGTGAGAGAGAGGCTTATTTCCAACTGCTCAGTCCCTCCGAATGGCACTACACTCATCTGGGGTACCAACCACACCCACACGTTTCTCTCACCTGAAGACTAATTGAGGTGTGGAATAATTGCTACATTGGCTAAAAATACAGAGGTACAGCATTGTTCACACATTAAGGAAAAGTATAAAATCAAGAGGCTTCTAAGGTAGAGAGCAGCTGCAGCTGACATGCAAAGGATTCAACATCTGCGATTCCCTGTGAAGCAACATGGAGAATGGAGTGGGATGGAAATTCCACGGCCAAGCCTTGTGATGATCCAGCAGATATGGGAACGAGATGGTACTATAGAACCGATAAACTGCCCATTTACCACCCTGAGCCAACATTTTGTCAAATTTTGATGAAATGCTGTCCTTTGTGCGAACTTTGCTCATTATAATGCCCTTATAATACCAAAACACACCTCCATCCCAAAGGCTACCTGCCTCCAAGGTGCGACCACTCCTCCTTGAGTCTGCGCCCTGAATTTTTTGTAAACTATACCTTTAAATGTGAAGCGAGAGAATTTTACATCAATCATAATTAAAGTATTTATGACTAAAGTCACTCAAACTCCACCTTGAAGATAACAAATAGTATAAAAATAGCCCAAGAGAGGGGGGATACCTAGGGAGGACACCATCGCGAAGAACTCCAACACTGACTTCCGGGATCAGTGGACGGGCTGAGCCTTTCTTCCCCCCCACAGGGACACCTTTGGGTAAGACTTAGATTATACCGAGTTGCTTTCTTGGGAAACTTAGAAATTTCTCTAGAGAATCTCTATCTTACATTTATAGCCAGGCTGTATCATTTATAACTTTGTCGCGCATTTGATATATGTAATAATACTCTCATTTGCACGTGCTTGCAGACAGTGTATTTATCACTGGCAATCCTAAGAACCTATGTATCTGTTCTTCAAATAAACTGCACTGGTTAAGTAGCTAGTCGTTTCGGTTTCTCGCTGAACGCGACCAAAGACTCGAGAGTGGCCGTGCTAGTTCATGAGCACTAGACTAGACTGAAGGTGCAGTCCACTATTAGTGTATCCAAATCGTAATAGTTTAATACATATTAAACGTGATTGGACTGATAGTGCTGAATTGGGCATCACTCAGAATTTAAACCTAGCCACACCTAGCCTCCCACCTCGGTGAGGAGTGTTAGAACACAAGGGGGTTTATTTTCTGCCAAAACAACTTTGCCCCTTTCCACGCAACATGAGGGTGTAGTCTATCCTATCATCTGTGTCATCAATGAAGACGTTAAACTGTACTGATCCCAGTATCAGTCCCTGGGTTACACCACTGGAGACTGGCATCCAGCTGAAGTTTGTGCCACTCACAACCCTCTGAGCCCAGCGATTCAACCAATTTTCAGTCCACTTCACTGTTCACTTATCTAGTCCATACATCAGCAATTTGTCTATGAGGATGTTATGGGACCCACTATCAAAAACCTTTCAGAAGTGCAGATAAACAGCATCCACTGCTCTCTCCTTATCAACCACACCAATCATCTCTTTACAGAAGGCTATCAGGATGACAAGGAATGACTTCCCCCTTGTAAATCCATTCTTGCTCTTCCTAGTCACCTCCCTGTCAGCTTCCCAAGCACGAGGGTGATGGTGAACAGAGTGTAGTTCCCCAGATCCTCCTTCTTGCCCTTCTTAAAGACAAGAATGACGTTTCCTTTCTTCAAGGCTCAGTAACCTCCCCCAAATTCCATGACTCTTCAATGATTTTCAAGCATGGCTTCACATTGATGTTGGCCAGCTCTTGTTGGCAGTTGACAGTACTCACAGTTAGAGGAAAATATATCACACCTGGGCCAAAAGGTTGGGAGAGATGAGGTTGCTGCAGCTCCATGACTCCAGATGCAATCAGTAGTGAGGCAAAAGATGTATTCCTGTTAGGCGTGCACACGCACAAGGTACGCACATACACCACTTACATATGTATATACATGGGCAATTGCACAGATCACAAGCAAACATTCAGAGCACCCACAGAAACACAACCAGCACCAATGGCCTCATCCTACTCCCTCTCTGGTTGAGCAGGATGGAAGTTCACTAGTGAGAAAATCTCTCTCTCTCTCTCTCTCTCTCTATATATATATATATATACACACACACATATATATACACACACACGTATATATATGTGTGTATATATATGTGTGTGTGTATATATATATGTGTGTGTGTATATATATATCTATCTCTGTGCAGTAGCTGCCCTTGGGGCCCAGTCTCCCCAGTTGCTGGCACCTAGGCATAGGAACCCCGATGTTACAGCCCCTCTCCAGTTGCTGGAACAAACTTTCACACATGACAAGTCTGGTTTGATCCTTGCTAAGATTGTTTGCCTCTCAACCACTAGAGGAAGAAAAGGTTTGGTTTGTTGTTTTCTTTTTTTTTGTTTGTTTGTTTTTTCCCTAAGCTACCTAATTCTCTAAGGAATTGTGCATCCAAACACACTGCTTTATAGTATCTGCTTTAGATACCTCTTTATATTAAGCATTTTGAAATCAGGAATTTGGCTTCTAGATCCTTTACTGGAATGCGTCTTAAATTTTAGGCTGTGAGAGAAATCTAATGACTGAGAATGAAAAGGACTGTTAAAGTAGACTTTTAAAGTGATCAGGAGCAGCCTATTAGCTGACAAGAAACACCTCTTTTTAAGGAAAACATTATTAATAAAAGATAAGGGAACCTATTAGGATATTACTTAAGAAAACATGTTTGGAAAATCAATATGGTTAAAGGTTTAAATTGGGCACTTTGTCTTTAAACTCAGAACGAACTTTAAATTCTAAACCTTAAAGGAAGTTTTTGTTTTAGTTAATTGATAGTAAAAAAGGGTAGAAATCTGATTAGATTAAGACTGTGAGTGAATGAAATAATAAAAAGTTCCTTTGTATAATGTTCCCATTATACTCATACCCTTGTTTTTTATTGTTGCTGTTATTGTTACCTGAATCAAAGACTACTGAATAAAACATATTAAAATGTCATATTGAAAATTCAGTTCATCCAGATAAACTGCTTAAGTGTCACAAAAACAGATAACATACCAAGAAAAACACCAGTAGGGCCTGCCAAGAGAAGGAAGTTGACTGAATGGCCAAGGGAAAAAATATAATCCCAAGGCTATTTGGTCATTTAACAGCATTTGCTTGCTGATGAAGCCAGGATATTTTAGTGTTTTGAAGAGCAAAATGGTAGTCTGGGGAAAGATGAATGGAATTGGAGGAATCCTTTTTGAACCAACAGTGGCTAGTTAGGGCAGAATATATAAATAGAAGAAAATTACCGAGCTTGAACTTTACATGGCAATAGTTTTTATGTTGTAATAACATCATTTATTTCAGCTCAGTGAGCACAGTTTGCTCTAAGAACAGAAAATGTATAGAGAATGTGGGGTCTCCATCTGGAGGCGTGTTAATGTTTCCTGGTTCTCTCTAGTGTTTAGGTAATTCTATTGCAAAAAGAAATAAAAAAAAAAAAAAGAAAAAAAAAGAAAAAAGGAAAAATGAAAAAAAGAATGTAAGAAACTTAAAAATCAGCCAAATAAATCATAGGAAAGAATGTGATGTCTATTTTAAAGCGATTACTTTAAAAGCTTGCCCTGAGGTTTCTTTTGTTTTTAAGCCTAAATTAAATTTTTCATTAAAACAATATTAGTTTAATAGTAATCTTGAGGTTTTGCCAAAATATTTTGAAAATGGAAAAATGCTGACTTGCATGCTACTGGTGATTATCATTTGCTGTTTCCCAGCTGACCTATCTTTCATGTTACGCCTCTGATGGCAGGCTGCAGACACGGACCCAATCCAACAGATCCGTGTAGGATTGAGACAGGCTGGCTGTATCATAGGATAGAACATACAGCCATGGAGAGCCAGAAAAAATAATAAAAACCTCTGGTAACTAATGAGGCACCCAATAACTCCTTCAAATCTCAGCAGTGGCATTTCTGAATATTTTTTTTTTTTTCCTCTCTCTCTGTTGCTCTTGTTCCTTAATAAATTAGCTGAGGAAGAAAGAGCTAACTTGGATTTCCTCCAACAATTCTCTGATAGTATCTCTCCTTCAACTTTTGCTCCCCTAATGAACAGTAGATATGCCCTCCAGCCACCTGAAGTATTTGCAGTATTCATGCTCGACTATGCTCGCGGAAGGTAGGGAAAATTCTCCAAAAAGTGTGAAGCCACTGCCAGCTCTCTGCTGGGCAACGTTGCTGGAACTGCAGCTTCCTGATAGTTGTTAGCTCCTTTTCACTGAGCCAGAAAAAAAAAAAAAAGAAAAGAAAAAGAAAAAAAAAAAGGAAAATATTGTTTTGGGGTGAGGATGGGGAATTCAGGAATATATGCAAAGCAAGTAAAATAAGATGATAGAAGAGTAAAAACGTGTTGGACACAAAACACAGAGGGAAAATTCCTTTTAATATAATATGGGTATATAAAGGAAAAATAATAATTAGGGCAATCTTTATACTGAAAGAAAGGAAGGTGTAATTAGAAACAGAAGAAATGAGATTGTCAAAGTTTGCCATAATTCCAGTATCAGAGGCTGAAAGGTGGTTCATAGTAGAATAGAGCTGGGCTTTTTAAATTTGCATATTTGCATTTGAATATGCAAGTCAGATAATGCTTTGTTCCTTTTGGCTCATCACTTCTCTGTTTTGTCAGCTCCTTATTTGGTGGGTGGCTTTTGCAGGCGATATTACTATTCACAGTATAGCCTGGGTCTTTGTTCAACTGATACTCAGTGCACACAAAGAAGGTTTGTAAAGAATAAAAATCATAGACTTTTTTTCACACCTTCCACTTTTTTTCATTGATCTGAGATGCCAAAATAAGCTATCAGCTGACCAAAGATCAGTGTTTGACCCTTGGTACCAGATGAAAACAAAATAAATAATTTATGCTTCTTATTTGGGTAGAACTCTTGAATATACAAATCTGCAGACTGAGTTGCTCAAATCTGAAATTATAATGCCTTTTTTAGAATTATGAATTCCACTTTCGGGAATAGAAGTAGACTCCTGTTTCCGAAACGGTACCTGTATTGAGAGGAAAAAAATACCCAAGGTTTTTGTGGAGAACAGTTCAAGTGAAAACAAATAGGGAACTAGTGCTCCTTCAGCTGGGAAAGCAGGCCCCAGCTGCCCTTTTTGAGTCTGTGAAGTTCAGCACCCGCATGAGCTAGAAACATAATTATTTATACATAGGTGAGATTCTGAGGGTTCAGGGAGCTCTCATACCTACACGTGTGAGTTTTTCACTAACGGACTCAGACATTCTGATGAACTTGCAATATTACTGGTTGATGTCAGGACCTACGTGTGAACTTTTTCTTCTTACTGGCTTGTAGAAAATTGAATACATAGTATTCCCCTAAGCTTCACTCCGAATCAGGCCTCCATCCACACTCACTTTTTCTTATATCATGTAGGCAATAACAATAGTAACAAAATGCTGCTTCTCTAATATCCAGCCAATTCCTTTGTAGTTCTTCCTGAGCTTCCTGCAGTAGGCAACAGCCCTCCCTAGTAACCAACCTCCACACAGCTGTCTGTTCATACTAACTGTGTATCCGCTTCCAGACTGATTAGGACTCACTATTTGATCTACTGCCACCTAACAGAGGAGCGGATCAGAGATATTTCTATAGTCAGCTGTAGTCGTGTCCAGCTAGATTGCAAAGTGAATTGCAGAAGGCCAAATAAGTGCTCTTGGCCATTTTGGACTGACTGACAGATTTTTTTACCACATCATACTCCTCTTAACTCGAATCAGAATGGTGATAGTGTCTATCTGCAAAACCCAGTCGCACTCGGTGAGGAGGGAGCAATGTGCCAGCTGCAGCATATTACTGGCAGAATCTGAGGCTCCTGGCTTACAGAAATTGTAATTGGACACATGAAAATGTAGTAATGATGAGCCTACAGGCAGCAGAAGATAATACTGACTGTATTCTGTCCAGGAAAACAATTTTTATGTCATTCCTCCAATAGATTTCTTCTGTGTTCTATTTGATAAATAGTAAATGGAAAGAGGAGGAAGCTGGAGTATACCAGGAGATTCCAATAGGCAGCAAAAAAACCCCAAAAATTGCCCAAATCATCCTCATTAACAACATACACTGAAGAATAGGTAGCTGTAATGATTTCTTAAATATTGACTCTGACATTCTGAAGTGAATAACAGCTACTGTCTCAGCTGACAGCAGCTGCCAACGGTGTGTGTAATAATTTTTCAGACCCTGTGGTGCCTACAATAGACAGCAATTTTGTGGGTGCTAGGGGATGCACCAAGGAATTTAAAACAAAAACCTTTTTATTTTTCTCCCGTAGCATTTCTGCTTGTTATGACAGTCATAGCAACACAGTCAAAAGCTTGATCAGAGAAGTGATGGCTGCATATTTATAAGGTCCATAGCTCTTGTTTCCCAGTGGATTTTGTGTCATTTCAGTCAGAAGATTGCCTCCAGACAAATGCAATAATAAATTGGAGAAATCATTTTCTGCCTTTTCTTTCACTGTGATGAGCCTGAAAATGTAGGAAAGTGAGAAGATAGAGGTCATCATGAAATGCTTACTTTGGTAGCACTGAGTCATCTAGCTAGTGATTGTTTCATGATAAAGCAAACTCTTTACAGGAAAAAAAAACAAAAACCCACAAACAATTAGTGAATGCCACGACCTAAAAAGAGAAAGTTTTTTTTTTTTTTTTTTTAAAGTTAATGGAAAAGGATAAGTGTATTATATATGTTAAGATTTGGAAATGATAAACATATTCCTGAAAGCGAGATGAATGACATAAATTTAAATTATCTGAAGCTATTAATTCAAGACCCAATAAAGAATTGCATACCTGCAATATAAGGTCGCTGAAACTTAGAGTAGATAGCTAGACTTTTTGGACATTTTATGAGGAATTGTCACCATCAATAGATGAATGATCAATAATTTTAATTTATTGAGTTCAGAGTCACATACAGCTGTTCACAAAGCAATGCCAACCATCATTTTTTGTCCCCTTCTGGTGATTAGGAAGCTGAGTCAGAATTTCAAGAAAGGTTGTTTCAATTATTTATACTTACAGTACAGCCAATTATTCTGAGGATAGAAATATAAATATGATGCACATATTCACCTGGGATGGAGTAATAGAACTATTTTGTTGCCTCCAAAAATTTCTTATAAATTGAGCTTCAAATAGTCTTTAGATAAAAACAAAATTAAGTAAAATTAAATAAAAATTTTGAAAAAAGGAGGTTGAGCTATCATTTACACACGTATACTAATAGCCAAGCTCTTTATTGTACTGCTGCTGGCTTCATAAATTCTGTAATGTCATTTTCAGACCCATGTAAGAAAGATATCCTAATTGAGAGCAAGTGATAGCCTTGAGATTATGTTTTCCTAATAGCTGAAGGAGGAATTCAGATATTCTACTTATGGGATAAGTGTCTAATCTGCTGCCTGCAATATTAAAAATTGTAGAAAAGAAAGTTAAGAGCACTGTATCTGACCTGTCAAATGATTTAGGTTTCATTCTTCTTAGTTTCTAATTTTAGCTTCTAGCTTTTCATGCAGGGATAATTCTGAGGATATGCAAAAATGCAGAATTTATTACACTGGGGAATTTTAAGCAGGTGTTCCTTTGGGATACAGTATTTCAAATCCAACTGCTTCAAGCACTTAGTCCAAAGAACTATGGCCCACCACATCAGCTGTACAATTACAAGCTGTTCTTCATCAATTTCAGCCTGCCAGAAAAAGAATGATCTAAATTTCTTGGGTAAAATTTTACATATTACACTCCTGATATTAAAATTCAGAAAGTGTCTTTGAAAAATCATCTACATTCAAATGCAGATATCAGTTAACCAGACCTTGATCTGTGGGTTGTGAACACAGAAGCCTCCCACTGGCTTCTTGTCTTTTGGAGTTCCATTTATGTAGGGACAAAAGAATTTAAACTACTGTGTATGCTATGTGATATTTGTAGGTCTCAAAAATATAGTCAAAAGAAATATAAGTAAACTAGATAAATAAATCTCTTTAAAAGGCAGTAGACATGGCATGTCCATTAGTGGTAACCAGAGAAACTTCTACAGTGAGAATACTTCAAGTCATAAACTTACTGCTTGATATTAAAGTGCTATTTACTGTGAATAAAATGATCAGAATATTTGTTGTCAAATTTTTCTTCAGTGTCTGTCTTTGTAGGAAGAACAGAATAAGAGGAAACTGAAAAATCAATTAAAAATATATCTGTGAGGACATCGACACTTACTGGATTCTGGATAGACGAGTAGAACCAAAACACGGTAACTTCAAAGTGCTCTTTTAATTCTATGGACACTGTAGTCTAGGTGGGCAGGAACTTCCATTCTATACATTGTTTGTGCCTTGATAAAGTGATTCTAAAAAAGTCGAAGGCTTACTAACAAATAGAAAATGTGTTTTTCAAGGTGTATTTTTATCAGCAAGTTCTGTGAAGTGTAGGGAAAGGGTCAGTACACTGGGAAAATTTGGTTTGCTTCTATTATGAAGCAGTGATTCCTTCTCTGTATGCTGTTCAGCACTTCAATGGACTAGAAAGGCAGTCTTACAACCCTGCCAGATACGTGCATTTATTGCTATAAACAAAGAATAAAGGAATAAAGGAATGGAATAGGTGTTTCATTCCTCTTTTCAGGTACATTCAAGTATTAATTTAATTGCATTACTTTAGCATTTAGCAAACACAGTGTCTAATCTCCTGGTCTTCAAAAACACAACTGCCAAGGGGTGATAGGAGGGGGAGTTTTCATACAAAGAGTGCTTAATGAGTGTTTAATACATTAGTGAAGTTTAATTTCCCCAGCTACTGCCATGGGTTAATAGTTTGTAATATTCCTCTCCACAAAATATCACACTAATAAAAAAAAAAAAAAAAGAAAACCACAAATGTGAAATATAGCCTTAGCCATTTTGTTAGGTTTTGACCTCTCCTAATCTACAGTTTTCCATAAGAGGCAAGCTACAGCTATTTCTGTTAATGTTGTTGCTAAGGCCTTTTTCTTTCTCCAGAAAGTCCCTTTCACTGGGATATTGGGGAAAACTTTCAGCTTAAAACCCACAGCTATGCCATTTCCTGAGAGGGCAGCCTGCAAAAGGAGAACAAAATCTCCTGTCCCCTGGAATGCAGATCTGGGGAGCAAAATAAATTCAAGTTTCCTTTTCTTATTATTAATAATGTTTTAAGTTTTGAAAATAACTTTGCTTTTATGGTAATACTCATGATAGTTTGCCATTATTTTTCATAAATTTTATGGCTTTAAAAAAATCTTTGTTATTTTGTAGGATTTTTTTTTTTTTTAATTTCTTCTCTGAGAGGTGACCTGCAATAAAACAATTACAGACTATGTTTACTCAGCAAAATCTATCTATTTGTAGAACTACTTTGTTCTGCACATCATTAAATTGTACAGGAGTACTGTCTTGAGGGCTTTCATTTGACTTGCATATACAAAAAGATAATGTGAAAATTAACTGTGTGGGAAAAACTTCACTGTATTTTTAAATTTATATTGTCTGCTTTTAAAACTGTGATACTTTTTTGGACCAAAATTGTTAGCCAAAATTACCTTGCTGATAGCTTTTACTGTTAGGAAAATGAAAGATAAAGTGCTTCTTTGGTATATTTACCACGAATATTTGCACAATCCTGCTTCTGTTAACACAGGATAAACTGAACTAGATGAGACAATTTCTTTTCTCCAGATCTAAGCTTCTCTTTTTGATATGTTTTTACAATATTAGTTTTTCTTACGCTTTTCCTTAGAGTCAAGGTAGAAATGCCTTTCTTACTGTGTCTTGGTTGTTTTCTGTTTTTACTTCTCCAATTTGTTTCTTTCTTTTTTTCTTTTTTTTTTTTTTTTTTTTTTTTTTTTTGTTAGCTACATTACTTGGCTTAAAACCCCAAAAAATCTTCCAAAAAAATCCCAAATAACACTCAGATTTCAAATTATTTCACCTAGCACAGGGAAATCTAAATGTTCCTTCATCACTTTTACAAATGGGCACCGATATACTCAATACAGTCAGAAAAATCGCTCACAACCAAAAATCAAGTTGCTGATTTTTAGTGGATAATGTGGAGACAGTGTTTGAAGTCCTTACATTTCTTGACTGAGTCTCCTTTATGTTTCAAGGATTGTGCTGTTGAAACTCAGATTGGTAGGTGAGATTTTAGTGACACAGCTTTCTCTGTCACCAAGGTATCTCTTCCCACATCAGGAAGTGACATACTTTTTATTTATTGATTTTCTGTTCTATGAACCCTCTTCTCTGTACAAGTGAGATTAACCAAAATATCATTCCATTTTTTTTTTTAAACTTTTTGAATTGCTTTGAGAAGATTCATTATATAGCCTGGGTGCATATGTTCAGTTGTGTATCACTTGAGCTATTAAGAACAGTGCAATGCCAACCAATCTGAGTAAAGGCTTTTCTTGAACCTATTGAAGTTAATGGGAGTTTTGTCATTCACTTAAGTGAAGCCAAGATTTCATTGCAGTTCGAAAGTCATCTTCTGTCTCTCTGTAGTAATGTTTCTTTCTGTCATGACAAAGAAGATCTGATAAATAATAGCAGGAAACTCTTTTGCTTGATGAAGAGCTATGATTTTAAAGCAAGGAGTTTTGTACTAAAACATATTTCTGCAGCTAAGAAATTCTAGTGGCTTTATTCAGAGATTAAATTATTTGAAATACATTAATAAAATTTGATTTTCTCCAAGAGCTGTAATGACTAAGGATTAATTCAGGGAAGAGGCTCTGCAAAACCAGTTTGCTGACTTATTGCCAGTGCTGTCTTGTTATACAAATGTATATTCAGTATGTATATGATTTCCTTCAGTAGGCTAATTACTATGCAACTTGGTAAAAGTTTATGATTATTTCACTTAGCTTTAAAAGATATTGAGATATTCAGAAATCACAGTCAGACAATGAAATTATATCATCAGTGCCATGTAAGTGATTGCTAAATTCATCACTGGCCATAGGAAAGTGTGAAAGAGGAAAACACAGGGACCGGAGACATTTTCCCTCTTGGAATGGAAAAATTAAAATGATCGTTGAAAGCATAGAGGACAAACGTTTTGTAATGCAAAGCAATCTCTGTTATTCTTTTAACTAGGACAATGTGAAGAGCTCTGGTTTGGTTACTGATAGAGAAGCCACTTTGAAAATATTGAGGCAACAAATTCATGAGAGCAAGAAATTAATCACTGATGTTATCTTTATTGTTTTTGAGTCAGCCACAGGTTACTGTGTATAATTTTGTGTCAGCTTTAACATCATCCAGAAGGGAAATTTGTGAAAAGATCGAATGTACGAGGTTGCAGTGTGGATGCCTAAAATGGCATGTATTCACAAATGCTACATGTAGCTCTGCATGGTGCTGAACCATTTACATGTAACTCAAAAAAACCGGATTATACCTTTACCTTATCCAATAGGCTCATCTGTGCAAGAATGGGGAATTACTAAACAGAGTCAGTAGTTAAAGAATTTTATTTTGTCTAGAATACCAGTGTTAATGCGTTAAGTAATAAATAAAAAAAAAAAAGCGCAAAGGATATAGAAAATAACCTTGTGTTATGGTTTCAGCAAAATACACTGAAACGACACTTTTTGCTAAAGTCAAATTTATGCATATCTACTGGCACCAATCTTGTAGTAGAAGCTGGTTTTAACAACTTGGCATCCCCAGGGGAAATGCAGGTATATGAGTCACCTGAATGATACAAAAATAGTAGATGTTCGGTGAATATCTAGTCTCTTTATTCTGCCCTATTCTACTTGCTAATTTAAAATGAATTATTTTAAATCAAAGCAACTCATTTTGCTGTTTGTACATCAGACTATAACATCTGCTCCCTCAGATGTAAAGATATAAGACCAAATTCTGTACTGATTTATATATATATTAATTTGTTTGTAGGGTTTATTAAATATTCTCTGCTATGGAATTTTAGTTTCAGGGAACAGCAGTATAGAATTTGATTCCTATCACTGTAGCAGAACTTTTATGCATTAGTAAATATTTGACCCTTAAAATACAATGGAAAATTCCAGTGTGTGGTTTATAACAAAAAAATATCTGTTTAAAACACATTCACTGACACATGTAGGGAATTTGCACGTAGAATAATTCAGGTTGGAAAAGACCCTTGGGATCATTGAGCCCAACCATCAACCCCACTCTACAAAGTTCTCCCCTACACCATATCCCCTAACACCACATCTAAATGACTCTTAAACACATTCAGGGATGGTGACTCCACCACCTCCCTGGGCAGCCTATTCCAGTGTCTGACCACTCTTTCTGGGAAGAATTTTTTTCCTAATGTCCAGCCTAAACCTACCCTGTTGCAGCTTGAAACCATTCCCTCTTGTTCTATCGCTAATTACCTGTGAGAAGAGACCAGCACCAACCTGCCTACAGTGTCCTTTCAAGTAGTTGTAGAGAGTGATGAGGTCTCCCCTCAGCCTCCTCTTCCTCAAACTAAACAGTCCCAGCTCCTTCAATCGCTCCTCATGAGATTTATTCTGCAGGCCCTTCACCAGCTTCGTTGCCCTCCCCTGCACTCGCTCCAACACCTTGATACCTCTCTCGTATTGAGGTGCCCAAAACTGGACACAATACTCAAGGTGTGGCCTCACCAGTGCTGAGTACAGGGGGACAATCACCTCCCTCCTTCTGCTGGTCACACTGTTTCTAATACAAGCCAGGATGCCATTGGCTTTCTTGGCCACCTGGGCACGCTGCTGGCTCATATTCAGCCACTTGTCAATTAGAACCCCCAGGTCCTTTTCTGCCAGGCAGCTCTCCAGCCACACTTCCCCAAGCCTGTAGTGTTGCATGGGGTCGTTGTGGCCCAAGTGCAGGAACTGGCACTTGGCCCTGTTGAAGCTCGTACCGTTAACGTTGGCCCATCGATCCAATCTATCCAAGTCTCTCTGTAGAGCCTCCTTATCCTCATGCAGATCAAAACTCCCGCTTAACTTGGTGTCACCTGCGAACTTACAGATGATACACTCTTTGTTCTGTCTCACTATTGTAGGACAATATAGGGCAAGCCCTAAGAATCAAAGTCCCTGAGATTTTTTTTCCTCATGAATACACCCTGTCTTCTCTATCCCTTTCCTAAATGATGAAGTGGTTCACACTATCTTCATTAAAATACACATCTCCAACCCAGAGCTCTGCATATTCTTCATTTGTTGTGGTTTGTGCTGGGTAGCAGAACCTAGCTGCATATTGTAGCTTTCGTGAACACAGAGGACTATTTTTCTATTTCTCTGTATGCAATGTTCACAAGTCTTTTTCTGACCACCTCAAATGATAAAATCCACCCTGGTTAACCTGCATTATTGGTTTTCACTTCAGAGGTAGACTATCACAATGAAAACATGCTTGCTGAACGTTTCCAAACATAAGTAGAATGAGTGAATGAATGAATGAACTTCAGAAGAAGGTTAAGACTGGTGGTATATTTTCTATCATTAGCATAGAATCTTCCATATTATTAGCTGTCCTGGTTTCAGCTGAGATAATTTTCTTTCTAGTGGTTGCTGTGTTTTTGGATTTGGTGTGAAAGGAATGTCAATAATGCATATTGTTTTAGCTGTTGCTAGGTGATGTCCTAGCTGCTGTCTGGGGTTAAACCACAACATTAGCTTACAATTTAAGTATGTATCATATATTGTTTAGGTAAGGAATTAGACTGGAATAGGAGAGGGTCACTGCATTGAAGTATTTGGTGCTGAAACCCTATGTTCATGGTTCAGGTTTGTACTTCCTATCAGTATCATGTCATTCCCTGGACCAAATGTCTCGGTGCATTTGTAGTTCAAAGCTGTCCATAAGCACCTTACGGGCACACTAGGTGTTAGGACACATGGTACACATCTTGTACTTTAGTTTGCTCTCAAAAAATCTAGTCTGTGGAGATGAAAAGCTTCCAAAAACCAAGGGAAAATCAAGAAAATGGAGATGATACAGGAATTCAATTAAAAGAACACACTCTGAAACGAAATGCTAATGTAGATAACAGCCATTATTGATTCATATATACACATACGAATAAACCATTTTCATACATTCTTTCTCCGATATTGCAACTAAATGAGATAGAGATAGATAGAGATAAAGACAGAGAGATAGAGATGATAGAGATAGAGAGATGGAGAGACAGAGAGACATAGATCAGGGAATTACTCTGATGGGAGCATTTAAAAGACTGACAAATCAGGCTAGTTTCAAACCTTAAAACCACACTTTGTAACATTCACTAAGAAGATATTTCTTGCAAATTCATTGTTCATACACAATATTAATCATCATCATGACAGATACAAAACCATTAGTCTTTGACATATACTCACTGTCTGTGAGTATACTATACCATGTAAACAATTACCATATAATTTTGTTGACTATGGTCCTTGGTTGTCCACATGGGATCATTTGGGCTTGAGAACTTTGAGGAAAGAAGCTGGAATGAAAATGATGATATTTATATTTGTCCCTCTCAAAAAATTGGGTTCTCTCCTCTCCTCATACTGCTTTTCTTGTTTTGTTTTGTTTTGTCTTGCCTGACAATCTTCTCGGGTTATAGCTAATAGTAATTAAATACTGATTAGTACATTTGGGCATAGGTGTTAAAGCCCTCTGCTTTGGTTACATCATGATGCTATGTTTTCTTCTGAAGTTAAAAAAAGGAGAATTTTCAACATGGTGCTCAAGTGTGCTAAGGTCTTTAAAATGAAAGATAACATGCAAAAGAATGCAATTTTTGGAAGATAATTCATTTTATATGATCAAATAAAAAATACGACACAATGAAATTTCCTTCAAAATTTTTTGAAAAATCTGGAAATTTCCAAAGATGTGTATCTGCATTTCAGTACCCTTTCTGCTTAAAAAATAAAAAGTGTTATATCTAAAAGATTTGTTTATTACACATCTTCCACTTGAGTACCTGCCTCTATATTGCATACTTTTATATTTGTTTTCTGAATTGTCTTATTTTAATATGAATCCTATTCCCTATTAAGTTTGTACAAATGTATTTCCTGTAAAAAAAAATCATGTTTTGAGTAGTTTAAAATCAGATGTCTTAAATGTTCATAAAGTGTGCTTGGAAAATAGTTATAGTACGAAAATATACTCAAGATCAAATGGTTAGGATTAAAGGCAACTGATGACCACAATTAATTTAATTTACCAAAAGACAGATTTCTTAATAAGGACTTATTGCTTAATTTGATGCATCTGTTATGGGAAGTCAAGTGGATCTCCATTTTGAATATGTTGCTACTGAAAAAAATAAAAATAAGATTTAAAGTAATTAGAGACTCAGATAGCTACATGTTATAACCTACTGATATAAAACTCATTTCAGTTTTCCAAACTCAAGTATTTTTTTAGAATTTTGACTAAAGATTAATGTAGTTTAAATTTCTGTTTTATAAATTTGAATACACTTCCTCTTTTTTTTTTATTTCCCAAATAGAAAAAAAAAGGCAATTTTTTTTTTTTTTTTTTTTAAGGAAGATTTTTCTAATCACCTTGGAACTATAATCTAGACTTCTTTAAGACATGTTCTCATTCTTTTTTTCCAAGTGTAGGTATTTGAGACTAGTTGCCAGATGATAAGGAGATCTCAGAGATTTTTGTTTAAATTCCATTTTAGATTGTTTCATCATTTATTTAACAGCAAGAAGACATTACTATTCTGAAAGTTTTGTTGCCTGTGGTGGTGCCATGACCCATATTGAGAAGAGGTAATGTATTTATAAAAAAAAGACACAAACCTACAAACCCCTTTAATTACTAATTAAATTGATTTGGAATATAAATAAAAGGCAGCAGATAGATAAATTTAGGATTGTCTGTATCTTCGCTAATTTTCTATACTGTGTTATTTTTAAAATTGCTAAAAAGAATTATAGGTATTTTCTATCAAGAACTGGAAACTCTCAGGTGTCCAGGAGAGTATGGAAGAACACAAGTAATCATAGAATCATAGAGAATTTGTGTTGGAAGGCACCTTCAAAGGTCATTTAGTCCAAACTCCCCTGCAATGAGCAGGGACATCTTCAACTAGGTCAGGTTGCTCAGAGCTGGGTCCAACCTGGCCTTGAATGTTCCCAGGGATGGGGCACCTACCACCTCTCTGGGCAACCCGTTCCAGCGTTTCACCACCCTTACTGTAAATTTCTTCCTTCTGTCTAGTACAAATCTTCCCGGTTTTAAAAACCATTACCCCTTGTCTTATTGCAACAAGCTCTGCTAAAAAGTTTGTCCCCATCTTTCCCGTAGGCCCCCTTTAAGTACTATGTCAAACCCATACTCCCTTTAGTCCAGACTTCGGTCTCTGACAGTGGTAGTAAGAATATGCTGTTTACCTTCCCAGTGCAACTTCTGTATTAGGACTCTGTCTAATCATTTTATGACCACTTTATGGACTTGTTGTACATGAATTTGTCTGACCCATTTTTTGAAATTTCTGATACTGCTTGCTTCCATAAGGTCCTGTGAGAGCAAGCTATCGAAGCTCATTTCCCATTGTGTCAAGCACTCTGTCATATTTGTTCAAATCAAATTCTTGATACTTTAACAGAATTCTTCCAATTCTGTTTGTGAACAGATACTCAAGACTCTTAATGACTTGGCAAAACTCCATCGTAATTCTCTTCAATTTTTTCCTGTCTGACTTGAAGAGTACCAGCCTTTATAGCACTTCCTCCTAAGGTAACATCTTCATTTCTTAGGCTGTTATTCTCTGTCCTTTCCCTAACTATCTTATGTCCTTCTTAGAATGTGGAGACTAGAACTACAAAAGATGGTGAAATTGTTTTACTTCTATAAAACTTTGACATGTCCATGCCTTGAGTGGACATGTCTACATTGCCTTTATGAAGAAAGCCTAAAAATGCAGGGATTCTTCATGAGCCTATGATTTCAGGGCTGTAAGTGTTACTTCTGTGTTCACCATCATGTAGGCATGGTATAATTTTCTTTACCTATACATATATTTTGTTATCCAAATTGAAGCTTGTCTTTTAGTTCATTCAGTTTTGTGATGTCCTTCTGGATTTCCATGGTGATAAGCATGGCATATGATTATCCAGCAGAGCTTAGCATCATCTGCGGACTTGGAGATCTCTTTGTTCGCTCCCTTTCCCAGAACATAAATTACCATGTTTTCAATGTTTTATTATGTCTGATTACCCTGTTTTCAAGACCAGATTAGACAAACCATGGCTGTCATGCCGCCAGGCAGAATTCAAGGTGGATGTCCTCCAGAAGTCCTCTTCAGACAACTTTTATCTTGCTTTGTGAATACAGCCAGGCCCAACATTGATTCATTGCATGTTAAATAGCATAATACTTTAAATTTGTAGAGGATAGCATTGTATTCTAGCAAACAATATTTTTAATATTATTTAATTTTAACAATACTATCACAAGATAGTTATTTCCTCTTAATGCTGCAATTTATTTCTACTATATCTTTGAATACCCTGAGATATTTTACTTCCTTCAAGTAGCATAAATAAAATTGTCCAGTCAATGTGTTTTTAATACAAAACCAGAAAAATAAATATATGCAAATTCTTTGAGTTTTGATAACTAGTCTCATTTTGCTGGATATTTACCATAGCAAGCAAAATTCCAGATTACTCTCTGCCCTGCTGACAAAATGATATGATAATTTTGAAAGCTGCAGCTACCACTGACTTCTCTGTGGATTCTAGAAGACATTCCAAGTATTTTCAGGTAAGAAAATATGTGTTTTTTTCAACAATGAGTGAAATAATTCCATACAAGTGTAAACTGAGAAAGGCTAAGTGATTTAGCGTAATTCAAGCTATAAAAACTAAACAAGTGATGTATAAGAAGAACGTTTTTTAGAAAAATATACTTTATACATAATATTATCAACAGAAGAGTAGTCAAACTAAACTATTCATATAACTTAGTACTTAACACAATCACTATATAAATGTCTGTGGATAGTTTCAGGGGACATACAGTCAGCTAGTCACTTTGAGGAATTTGCAGTGGTTACATTACTATTGAGAGGATAGTCAAGCATTGGAACAAGGTCCCCAGGGAACTAATCATGGCCCCATACCTGTCGGTGTTCACAAAGTGTTTGGACAACGGTCTTAGATATTTGGTATAACTTTTAGGTTGCCCTGTGTTGGGGGTTGGACTCAAGAATCCTCATAGGTCCCTTCGAACTACGGATATTCTATGATTCTATGATTCATTATTTCCATCTTTGGTACAGTCACCCATTCAAAGACAGATATGCATTTGAAGAGCTGAATACAATATTAAGTATTTAACCTGACTAAAATTCTATATATTGTCTGGTTAGACCGACTTTTTTTTTTTTTTTTTTTTTTTTTAATTGGAAAAAGAATATTGTGATCCCTACTGGTGAAAACTAATGGTCCCCCAAAGTTAGTTTCTAGGAGCATGAAAAAAATGGAAGTTGCTGACTAGAACATGAAAAGTGGAACAAGAGTACAAAAGCTCAAAAAAGATCTTGCAGATCATAAAGTAAATGGCAGCTGTGGTCTGAAACCCTGACTTTCAAAACTTCAGTGTCAATGATAGCAGTCTTACAGCTGCAGTGTTATAAAAATAATAAGAGGTAATATAACAGGGACAAGAAATATTTCATTTGCTCTGGACATGGAGGCAATGACCTTTTACAGAGAGCTGCACTCACTGTGACAAACTCTGCAAAGTGATGATCTCACTGGCTTAAAGACTGGAAGAGGATACACTACGTTCTCTCAAGGAAACCTTTTATCAAAGTGAGTCTGTATAGGATGACAGAAACTTTAGAGCTTCTGAGAAAAACAGGACAAGAATTCCAGGACGGGATTCCTCTCATGTGACTTTCTCCTTCTCTTGGCCTTCTGAGTTCACATCACATGAGTAATCAGGCTGATATTGGAGGCCTGTGGTATGTTGTGAAGTAGTTGTTACGGACACATCTTCTGTTAGGTAAAACACAATTAGGAACGTGCTATAAAAAAAAAAAAAAAAACCAAAAAAAACCAAAGCAAAACAAAACAAACCACACACATATAAATGGTAGAAACAGCAGAACTAAATTTATACAAGAATATTTGCACACCAAGTCACTACACCCATTAACAAACAGCATCTTGAAGCAGTCTAACAATGAGTAAAGATCAAACGATCTGGAAGATGTTCCCCACCTCTTAAAGCTTATCTATCCTCCACCATCCCGGTGTGGGACAGCATGACTTTACTTTCAAGGGCACTTGGCCTTGGAGGACCTCCAGGGATGCCTGAGACCAAGCGTATGCAGCCAGAGCCACCACACTCAGCTCCTGACCCCTCCCAAACTCTGAAGGGTAAAACACCTATGAGTAAGAAAAGAGGAAGCAGAGATATACACTTTTCTGTACCTTTTTAGTATTTTTTGCATTATTAATCACTCTTTCATAGAGGCATTTCAGAACTCATTGACACAGATCCAATTATTAAATAGTAGTTATATTTAGTTCATCCTGACCTAAACCAGAATACTCCCCCACAAGTATTTTAAAGTGTTACATATATACATATTCATAACCACACAGACATGCATACACACATATGCACACATGTAAATATACATGAATTCCATAAATTATTATTTTGTCATAAATTACTTTTTAAATAAATTGTTCTCAGCCTTTACTCTGACTCCTGGAAATAATGACGAAATACTGAAAATTGAGGTTCTCATACCTTCAAACACCCATATGTTTATCTTAAAGCAAATTCTCAAGACCTTTCAAGATATCAGTTTCAATTACATACTCTCTCACATTTTTCACCATTCTTATTCAAAATAGGAGGTTGATTTGTTGTTGGGTTGTGTGTTTTTTTGTTTTTTGGGTCTTTTTTTTGTAGCAATCTCTTTGCCATTTCCATCTTGCAATGCTGGAAGACAACCAGACAATAAAAGTACTGCACCAGTACTAACAGGCCAATTCTGCTCCGGTAACTCAAACTTGTACTGTACACTAGCAATAAACAGAGGCAGATTCCTACAAATAATTCATCCCACCGTTAATTTAAAATTGACCTAGCTGTAAGTTAAATTATATTACTTATAGTAGTTTGACACACTCTTTAACACCCTTGCGCTAAGCACACAGCATGTTTAAAATTTCATTGTTTTTAGAAACCTATCAAAACAAAGTTTTAACTTAGATTTTTATTAAAGTAATTTAAAAAAAAATAGCAATTCAAGGAAAGCATTTGGAATTGTAATTTAATATTATTAAACTACATGTGTATAAAAGTCTGGCTTAGTTCTAAAACCATATGCGTCACCCTAAAAACAATGACCATTTTGCTCCAAGAGCACTGAAACTTATGAAATCTGGCGTTCTATGTCCCTACATCTCTCCTGACTGCATTAAACTTGTCTTAGTGAACACAGATATTACAATATTTCTCCCCATGGTAATTTAAGTTTCCTTAGTTTTTTCTTTTATTTCCTTTTATAGGCCATAAATAACATCTGGGTAACCAACATTACAGTTCTTGGTCTGTTACGAATCAATCACATGCTTTCTGGTCAGCTGAGATGCACAAGGACCAACAGCTCAGTTTGAAATAAAAATACATTTAGAAATAACCTCACGGATCTCAGTGAAGTAGAGCTTTTATAACTACAAAATACAAGAATTTCTTAGATCTCTGCAATTCCATACAAGGTACCATACAGTGTTTACAGGATGCATACATAGCTCAGCTTTCCTGTTATGTTAGCATGACAGGTCTCATACATCAACTGTTTTTCTGGGCAATGAATTCTTTCATTGCTACACAAAATGTGATAAATTTAGACATTTTCCTTAAAATAACAGTTTTTTTTTTTTTTTTAAACTTAAAATTGCAGGTTATAATGTCATTTCTATGGCTTATGTTTTGGGTTTTATTTATTTATTTATTTATTTTGTTGTTTGGTTGGTTTTTTCTTAATAGTTTCAGAATACTAACATTGCAGCTAATATGACCTTATTTTGGTGAAGCTGCTTAGTTTCCATAGCTCTGTTAAAGTGCTATTGCTGCACAGAGAAATATTTGGGTAGGTTATTTTATACTAAAAAAGCCGCTTGCTCAGGATTTTCTTGTGCTATTTCATGCTTTCTATAGACTTTCAAGTTTCTAAACAAACATAAGAAAAAGTAATGCAAAAGAATTCTTCAGGTATTTAGAAATATCAAACTTGAGGAAAAAGATGTGTATTTCTGGGAAATTAGTACAACTACAAGAAAAAAATCTTTTCTCTAAGGTGATTATTTTCATCTCTGTCTTTCTCTCTTCTCTTTCTTTCTCTCTTTCCTTCACTTATTAAACAATCTTTATCTTCACCCACAAATTTCCATGCTTTTGTTCTTCCTGTTCTCTCCTCCATTCCACTGGATGCAGGGGAAATGAGTGAGTGGCTGGTGGGTGTTTAGTTACTGGCCAGGGTCAACTCACCTTAGAAAAAACAGGTGTCCTGGGACAAATTACTAAAGAATAGAAAATGTTAGGAATTAAATTGCATGTTATCTAGTTACTTGCTGAGGTTTCTTCTCACATAAACCTGGTAAATGCTGTTAGAAGAATGAGGAGAAACATTTCTACTCACACATATAACATACAGTATACAACAAGACTTGGAAATGCAACATAGAACATTCTCTAAAGAGAATCTAATATTATTTAGAGAAATTCAGACAGAAACCTGAAGTATGAATTTCTGTCATGATTTGTTAATAGTTCATTTGAATACAATTTAATGTATAAATTTAACTAATTTATTTCAATATGTTCAATATAAGAAATGTCTCTAATTTAAAAGTTTTTTATGTAAACTATTTTTATTATATAAAGAAAAACATTAACAGAAATATTTTTCCATTGATTAAATACAGCCTGTCAGATTAAGATGCAATATTGTACTATAAACGTGAACCTTTTTTCCTAGTTTCAAGATTTGGTATGTGATGGAACACAAATATACTTACAAAATAGATACACAAGGAAAGTGGGAATTTGAAATGTTACCCTTATTTTTTCCTGAGAGGAAAGGAAAGGGGTGGATAAGGTATGTAGACGTCAAAATCTTAGTGTAAAAATAAACACAAAAAATCTGAAGGGCATTGGGTTTTTGTGACATAAATATAATATTTTTTAAGGTGTACCAGTAGAAGGTTGAAAAGGAAATGATTCCAGAAGCCTGCTGAATGACAAACTCTCACCAAAATAATTGATGGAAATATAAAGCTGCCAAAGACACGAGTGCAAAAGTCTGTCTCTGCTTCTTCAGGTATAAAAATGTAGGATATGAAAGAATAACATTTTCAAGACTGTGTTGAGACAACAAACTAAAGTATGAATGATACAAGAAAATGAGGAATAACAAACAAGGAGACCAGGAATGAGAGCGAGATACTAGTGATAGCAGATAGCTTGAGAAAATAGTGAAAAATTACAGATTTCATACATTCTTTTATTAATTAATGCAGAGATTATAGGAGGAAAAATAATAATTTTCATTAAACCTGCTGATGCATTAAAAAAAAACCAAAACACCAAACTGGTAAGCTTGTGAATACAGGATAAGCCTAAGAATATGGGTTATAAACTGCTGTGGATCTTACACTTGTGTTGAAACAGAGCAGTGCACTGTTACTGCTTCCTGGTCTACTTCTCCAGCAGAAAACACCAATGAAACCAGGCAGGGGCCTGTGACAGTGTTTTAATGGAAAGTGAGACTTTCCACTGGAATATACCAGTTTGTTCGCTATGGAGCGTGCTAACTGATAAATGATTTATGGCATTGCTGATCATTAGTCCAGTTTCACTATGTGTTTCAATAACAGCATGTTGCTAATTTGCCATGGTATGTTTTAGCCCAGCACGATTCATCCTGTACTTATTTGCGTGGGTGCTGTCATAAGTTATAGTTATATAGGAAATAACGGCAGAAGGTGTGAATATAATTTAAAGAGGTGTATGTTCAGGGAACACATGGACACAGAAAAGAATGATAGGCACTGGGTCTCTGCTGAGAGCTTTCAGCTGCTAAACTAAGTGAGGTTAAGTCCACATGGATATCCTGGCTTTATTTCACATGCTGTTACAGGTAACAGGTACACAGTAATGAGACAGAAAGAAAACTGTAATGGGAAAAGAATGCTAGGTCTTTATATACCACCCTACACCCTGCTTGCTTGCTTAGAGAAATGTAGCTTAATACAAATTAACTTCCTTTACATGGATATTATATCAATATCAATTTATTAGGCACTATGCACCAGTACTATTTTTTAGTACAACAGCAGCAAAATGTGCATTTGAGATACAAAACCAATGATGGTTTAGCATGAGTTTTTGGAATGCGGAGATATTTAGTTGTGTATCAGGCAGGAATCTGAAAAACATTTTAAATACTGAATCTTCACTCATGTTTTAGAGAAGTTTTTGTTTTTTGATAGCCAGTCATACCTTTAAAGAAAGTGTGAGTTCCTCTCTGAATTCTTGGGAAAGAAACACATGGTTGTGCTGTGCTTCTTCCAATACAAACTTTCAAGTCAAAGATGGCACAGATATATATTCATGGGTGGAAAAGTCAAATAAACTTGTCACAAGCAGGGATATACAACTTGCCAGCAAGAATTTAGGAAATTTATGGACAATTATGCCTTTCAGCAAATTATAGTCATTATTTTCATACTAAAGGTGAGTGTGAAAGGGCTGTGTAAAATACAAAACATTCTGAAACAAGATGTTTTTTTTCTTCTTAATGGCAGAGAAACAGAATAAGCAAATGTCACTAGAAAACAGAAAAAAGAGAACATAAATTTTAAATGTCTCTAAGGAACATGGATATATCAAACCCAATCATTTAACCTCTCAATAGAGAGAAACAGGCAATTCTAAATAAAGATTTATTTATTCCTATGGTAGATGTCTAAAATTGATCAGATAAGCATTCCCAAGAAGTACCATTTTCTCTCCATCTGTTATGAAGAGAGTAATCAATTGGTTTAGGTATTAACATCTATATTATTGATACCTAAGGAGAATTTAAATGAATCTTGTCCCCATATCTGGTGGTGACATAGGATTTCAATTTAGAAGGCAAAGTATAATTCTGATTCTGCTTTACTTACACATTTCAGACTGTGTACGGTAAATAAGATTATTTCATATGTAAAAGATAAATTAAAAAACAGGTTTAGCATAAGAAAAAAAATCTAGGTTCCATTGCTTTGTCCAGTAAAATATTGTATTGGTACAGTGTACAGAAAACACAGACTTAGAATTATTGTTTAAGTTTAAACCAGAATACACTTCAGTAATGATTTGGTCAGGAGTTATAAAAGAATAAACAACAATCCTTGTGTCAATATCTGGAACTTATGCATTCTACAGCATACATAGCTGTTCTACTGGCATCTTACTATTTAAATTACAAAAACTAAAAATATCATATCTTTCTAATAAATATGTATTATTATCCATAGCAAACCCTAGGGAAAGTATTTGACTTCTAAGCCTAAGGCTTTCTGCAATGATAGTTTGGAGACAGACAATAATATTACTTAAATGTGAGATGCATGGAAGCTTTATAGTAATATGATGTAAACTAGCAAAAGTCACTCATCTCCCTTTAAAGGAGAAGAGAAAAAAATGACTCTTCATATGTTCTTTAACATTAACTGCAATAAGACTGATTTAAAATTTTTGGCCTTTGTTTCAAATGCTGGTTGCACAAACAACAGATTTTGTTATTGCTGGAATAATGAAATGGCACAGTAACTACTTGAGCAGTGGACGACCTTGACTGTAGAGGTACAGCTTTAACCTCCTAGCAAAGATTTTGACTAATTAGTTACGGAGATATCTCTCTTTCTCAGCTGACTGCAGAGTAGCCTGGATGACCTTATATGTAGATGGAGACCGGGAAGCGAGATGAACTCTGTTCTCAATAGCTTGTATCATAATGATTGTAAAATAAAAGACAAAAACTTTGTTTTAGAGGTGAACAGTTTTACCCACTGAAAATCTTTACTTTCTGCTGAGTTCTTCTCTGGAAGGCTGAACTTTGTGTATGGGGAGCAGAAAATTATGCCAGAGACAGTTTTGTCTCCTACTTCTCTACTGCAAACCAGTAGACAACTTAGAAAAAGTAACTATCCTTCAAAAAGAGGCATCATACAGTAGTACTTTCAGGACTAGAGCAGAGTCGAGTCTGACACAAGAAGGATTAAAAAAAAAAAAAACACTGAACTTCGAATACTTGGATAATTGTTGTTTAGAACAGTTGAGCTCTTATGTGATATTGACACCAGCGAATAGAATAGTCTAAGGACCACTGTGTGCTCTGAGAGCAAGAGTCACAGCATACCATGCATCCATATGACTAAGGTGTCTTTTCCCCAGGCAGCAGAATGGCCTTGTTCCTGCTGTCTACTGGAATCACTCACTAGTTCAAGCTCCTTTCCAAGCTAGGCTTTTTCATTGTTCAAAGACTGCTAGCTGATAGGCATCGCCACCATGTCAGAGACCATCTTAAAAAATTAGAAGAAAGGAATATTCTTCATACTTTCCTGACTCTGTGTTCAGGCCTTGTTACTATTATAGGCATAACCTAAAGGTGCCAATTTGAGTTCCTCAGGTTCTTGTAGACAAAAAGAAAAAAAGAAGAATTATCTTGTGTCTAGTCTTTTAAATTCTTCTCCTTTTTCTCTCTCTCATTAAGGAACTTAGACTTTCATGCTCTTAATGACTACAGTCTATCCTAAAAAGTATGTTCCATAGGGCATTTCAAACCCAGAAGTAAAAACTTAACCTAGAGGAAGGGGGCTTGGGCTACTCTTTTGTAGATCTTGGAAGAAGATCCATAGGAAATATTGCTGCCAAGAGGATCCACCAAAAACTACATGCTTTTTAAAAGCAACTATCAAATGGTAAAAATTCCATGTCGTCTTGCATTATCCAACGTGTAGTTGTAATAGTCCTAATACTTCAACCTAAAAAAATTGCTAATAAACTTTTGCTATATTTCTGCTAAGTATGTCTATTATGCTCATTACAATTACCATTTTAATTAGTTTTTTCTCCTGTTGCCTGAAGACAGGAACAATATTTTGCATTTGACTAATCTTTACCTGAGAAGTAATGGATGTTGGGACACAATATTGAACAGTACACTCCCATTCATAAATACTATAAAGAACTTGCTTGTAGATATTCATTGCATAGAATAGATGCAAGCATGGATTTTAGAAAGAGCAAATGACCAAAAATCAGAAAGAATTATCCTGAAGTTGCTTGCCTCGTTTGACATTTGATTGACGAACTATGTAAGAATCTTAGTTTTAAGCAGCTTTACGGGATTCTTAAATCCTGAGTAGGTGTATATATATATGTATGTATAAAAATAAAAATAAAAAAAAAAAAACCAAACAAAACAAACACCAGGACTGAATTCAGGCACTGAAACTTGCATGATATATGCTGCTTATGGGATTTAGGCTAAGGAAATATTAAATTTCAAATATTCCCAAACCTGTTCATAGCAGCCTAGTCACAGTGGCTTAAAATGCTGTAGGAGTTTGGGGGTATATTCAAAAGGCAGAGCAAAAAAGTTCTTGGTTAGGACTGGGAACTCAACTATGTGTCAATTTTTACTGAGTCAGTAAAAACTTGCAAGCCAGCAAAGTACTTCCTGATTTTATGTGACATGCCGGTGCCTTCATAACGTAGATTTTGAAGCTCTTTTGTGGATTTGGACTACAAATGTTGCATGTTACAGAGTGCTTGAACGTTGGTGTCTCATAAGATTTATTCAAGGTTCCCATCAGTACAATCCACAAATTACTTTATTCCCATGCTAGACGCGAAACAAAAATAATTCTGTTAAGTTGCTCTCTCAAGGACTGTCCTCCTGGCCTGGAGACCTGTCTGTGACTGTGGAAAAGACCACACAGTTAGTGAACTTCCTGAATGGCAGAAAGGAAGACTCTCAAGAAGAAGAGTACTCTCTCCCTGCCTGATGATATGACACTATCTCAGCAAGGTCAAGAGAGTGTTCTCAAACATGGAAAGAAAAACTACCAAAGGCTGACTAAAGAAAGCACAGTCCTGTGCCAGAGCTCGTGCTCCATAGAGCACAAATATTTTCCTAGACATCTTTTTTCAACAAACATCCATTTGCACTAGCAGCTTTACATATTCATATTTTGAAAATATTTTTCCTTAAAATAGAAAATATTGGCAATACTTTATCTTTGATTTCTCATGTTCATATAGAATATATAAATCCAGAGGAAATTTTATTATTAGCTACTATTTGAGTTCTTTAATCTGTAATATTTTTTGGTCTGAAATAAATAATCATTATGCTACTCTTCCTTTTCTTTATTCTAAGACATTAACTCACCTTTGTTAATATATGATATATTATTGATTAGATTTTCTTTGTACACACTAGATAGAGTTCTTTCATCATACTCTTTGCTTGGGGCTATTGAAGGTATTATCCTGCAGGGTGTATGTGCTTCTTGTGATTTTTAGGGAGTATTGATTGTGTTAGATGAAAGCATAGCTAGAAATTTACTGTATATAAATGAAACTATATCCACAGAAGTCACCTGCTTTCCAGGGAACAAATCTTTTCCCGTGATAAGGACATAAGAAAAGAACAGGAGGATACCAGAATCTATTTATGACACTTCATCTTACTTGTCATGAGTACTGAAATGGCTTTCCTTAATTAAGGCTAAAATAATTTTTTCTTTAAGATTAAAATTACACATAATTTAATCTTCTTTTATTTCCATATTTTAGAACTGCTTTTAGAGCTAATGGCTAGTTTCAGTCTCTAGCATTAACCCCATATTTTATCTCTAAATAGAGTCCACTGATCAGTATGCACATGTGAATTTCAGTGATAAATCTGTGGAGGCTGTGAGTCTATTATAGTTTTAACTCAAGAGGATTCTGTTTTCATCCTGTAATGATACATGCTTTTACCTCCTAAGGTCCGTAGTTCAGTCCAAGTGTTGACTAGCATCACTAAACATCAAAGTTTTGGGATTCAATCCATACACAGACAAACAGTAAAGGCTAGATTGTGACATTTCATCTACAAGTCCTGTTTGAAAAAGACTGGGAATATAGGATTGTCCACTATAAATACATACACCAAAAAAACCCCAGAGGCATTGTTGTAGCAGATGAAGAAGAATATAGGCAAATTGCAATTTCTCAGAACACAGAATATAACTTTTTTACCTTTTTTAAACTTCCCATATCCACAGTTTAAAATCTGACTGAATGAGCTTGTCTAGAGGCCTGAAGTAAGACCCTCAACTTCAGAGTTCCTTATTATAGCATATAAGTATCTGAAGGGTGGGTTGAAGGAGGATGGAGCCAGACTCTTCTCAATGGTTTCCAATGACAGGATGAGGGGCAATGGGCACAAGTTCGAATGTAAGAAGTTCCGTTCAAATACACAGAAAAACTTCTTTACAGCGAGGGTGACAGAGCACTGGAACAGGCTGCCCAGGGAGGTTGTGGATTCTCCTTCTCTGGAGACTTTCAAGACCCGCCTGGATGCAGTCCTGAGTAATGTGCTCCAGGCAATCCTGCTTTAGCGGGGGAATTGGACTAGACGATCTCTAGAGGTCCCTTCCAACTCTGAAGATTCTGTGATTCTGTGTGATTCTGTGATTTTTTTCATCAATATGTTAAATTGTTCATTTTTCTTCAAAATATGAAGATCTAAGCACTAAACAAATTGTTAAATTTTTTTCTCAGTGTATTAGCTATTTTGCTTAACTTCTGATTTTCAAAAAAAATCTTTAAGATGTTCTGCGTCTAGTATAGTCAGGTGAATGGGAAGAGTTTAATGAAGGGAAGGCAAGGCAAGGCAAGGATGTCAGTATACTAGAAAAAATTACAAATATATGACTTGCTTGTTTGTGCATGTATGCATGGGAACATGCACGCAGGCATGTGTGTATGCATATCAGTGCCAGTATATGAGACAGAAAACTAGTATGTAATCTAAATTGCTTAATAATTCTGTTGCAGCAATGTCAGTTCTAATTTATTATCCTTCATTGCTGAGTATAGATGATATATCGAGACTTGGGTTTATTATTGTAAACATTTTCCTTAGTTGAAGTGAACATGGCATTTACATATGAATAATGTCACTATGGGACAGGAAAAATATTTTACCAGAAATGATGATTGGGCATTGTGCACCCTCAGCAAGTTTGCAGATGATACAGAAGTGGAAGAAGTGGTTGATACATCAGTTGTGTGTGCTGACATTGAGAGGGACTTCTATAAGCAGGCGAAACGGGCAGGGACGAATCCCATGAAGGTCAAGAAAGGGAAATGCAATGTCGTACATCTGTGCAGGAATAATCCCATGTACCATTACAGTCTGAGGATCAGCCATCTGGAAAGCAGATCTACAGAGAAGGAGCTGGGGGTCAGGGTTGACAAAAGTAAACGAGGCAGCAAGTATGGCTTTGCAGTCAAGCAGGCCAACAGCATCCTCGGTGGCATTAGAAAGAGCATTGCCAGCATGTTGAGGGATGTGAACCTTACCCTCTACTCAGCCCTGGAGAGGCCACATCTGGAGTGCTGGGTACAGCGCTGCGTTTCCCAGTACCCGAGAGATACGGCACAACTAGAGGGAGCCCAGTGAAGGGCCACTGAGATGACTAATGAATTGGAGTATCTGTCATAGGAGGAGAGGCTGAGAGCTGGAACAATTCACCCTGTGGAAGAGAAGGTTCAGGGGGTTCTTATCAATGTGTATAAATCCTTGACGGGAAGGAGTAAAGAAGGCAGACACAATCTCTTCTCAGTGGTATCCAGTGAAAATACAAGAAACAAGGGGCACAAAGCAAAATAAAATAAATTCCATTTGAACATAAGGAAAAACACGTTTATGATGATTGTGGTCGAACACTGGAGCAGGTTGCCCAGAGAGGCTGTGGAATCTTCATCCTTGGAGATATTCAAATTCCAGATGGAGACAGCCCTGAGCAAAATGCTTTAGGTGATGCTACTTAAGCAGGGGTTTGGAACAGAGGGTTTCTAGAGGTTCCTGCCATCCTCAACTACTCTACAATTCTGTAAAATAAACTATTCATAATATGCATTTATACCTGTCAACACTTTCAATAAGCACAATATAAAAGTTTTATCATAAGAAAGGTAATATAAGATGGGAATAATCCTGAATATACTACCAATTTTTAACATTAGGAAGATTTCCCACTTGCTCCGTGAAATGTTTGGCTCTAAGTATATCATATTATTTCCCTTTATTTCACATTGCATCCAATTATATCTTGGACTGAATATTCCTTAAGGCATAGTAAAAATTACTTTTTTAGTAATTTATCATGGTAGAAACTGCTGCACATATGATTTCCTTTCCCGTCAGCAGGTAGAAGTGACAATACTTCTTGAAAACAACTAGTAAAGGTTTTTATGTTGGGTTTGGTTTTTGCTTTTTTCTTTTTTTTTCTTAAGATGCATTTTAGTTTCTGTAGATATTCATGTTCCTAGTCTTTAAGGTTTTTAGTGTTAGTTATTCTACGCCTCTTGACTTGTGGAAATTAGGAAACCTTTTTTCAGTGTATGCAATAAATTTAGATGTGGGGATGATTTCACATGACAGGTTGAGAGAAGTATGAATTACTTACCCTCAGTTGTCAGGGCCACCTGTGTTACTTTGAAATTCCAACATAAAAGAAAACTGACTCTGCTGGAACTCTGTGGGATTCTTTCTGCTGGGGGCTATTTGAACATTGAACGGGAAAATCTTTGGGAATATATTTATCTCCTTGTTAGTATTTCCTTTGTTCTGATCAGCACTCAGCACCCCTGTTGGCTTAAGGGTTTTGAAAGTCATGTATGATACAATAATATAGTTTCTATTTTCTTTGCCAAAGTAGAGACGTCTATGTATGTGGTCAGACAAGACCCAACAGCACACTAACATGACACTGAAGTCCTCTAGCCCATACTTCTTGGTTTTCAAAGAAACTAAATCCAGACTCACATACTGATGGAAGTTGCTGTGTTTTCCACCCGAGTTCCATCAGAAATTATGGTAAGGCAGTGAGGATGAGGGAAGAGATGTTAGATACACTCGCAGATCAGTCTACTGATTAATCTCAGATCTGTAACTGAGAGACATAATTTGGCATTCAGCAGAGTGAATTGAAAGAGAGAAGCGTCCAAAAAATGAAATTCAAGTTTTTGATAGGCTCTATGGCATAACCTATGTCTCTCCATTGACCTCAAAAGGGCCTAAGGCAAAGAGATTAACTTACATACTTCCAGTAAACCCTATAATTAGGTGATATGATGTCCTCTGAAGAATGGTCTTTAACCCCCAAAGCTGAATTCTTGTGGTAATTGGTTCATATTATTATGTTTTATGAAAAGAATATTTGGGCTTAAAAAGATCAAACCCATTTTTTTGGTGAATTTTTTAAACACATTTTGAAATTATAATGTCAGATATAAATTCAGAACTGCTCTACTGTGTAGCTATGTAGCCATTTTAATTCATAATTGCCCTTTAGCCCTTTTAGGTATCTTGACATTACTCATAATTTTTAAGGTTCTTTGCTTTCATTTAAATTTATTCTGTTCAGATTATTCAGGTAGTTTAACATTTCTTTGTATTCCAAGAACATTTTCTTGACTACTGTTAGGAAAAGAAATTTGATTAAGGACATATGCCCACAAAGACTGCAGCTTTAGGTAAACTAAATATTTCATTCTCTCAAATGTCATTTCTCACTGTTAATATGCTAAATATTGGAGGAGAGGTTTATAAGAACAAATCAGTTCTAAACTAGCTCTGAAAGTCCCATTCGAATTCCTTAAGTCCATGAAAAAATTACAACTTTGGAAAAAATAAAATGTTTGCTCAGTGCTGAATACTTTGAAAATACCCATAATCTGTCTGAAATCCACAAATGGTGTTTACACATTTTCTTCGGCTGCAGCTGTATGGGGCTGAAGAGGTTACCAACTCAGCCTAGCTACTGTACTTTCTCTCTCCCAATTACGTACGATAGCCTTTGTGGCAGACTTGACAGGCAGGCATGTAACTGAACCTGGTGCAGTCAAAACAAGCCAGGTTATCTTCAGCGGTTTACATAATAGAACCTTATCCACTCAACTCATTTAGACTGAGAGAAGCTAGCAAATAATTGCAGGAGCAAATGAACAGAGGGCCAAGGTAACTGGCACCCTGCTCCCTGACACCCTGCCCCTTGACCAACATCATCATGTAGGCAAGGTACTGCCCACGTCATTCAAGGTGACGTGTAGGGCACACTACTGCCATGTAAGGTCTGATTCTCTCAAATTGCACTACCATTGGTGGAGCCAAGGAGCAGCACAACTCTTACCCATGTCCAGAAAGCATTTGCGTGACTGGCTGTTACTGTTGGATCACCCGCATGCTAAGTGTCCCTGACGGTCCGCTGGAGCCACAGTATCACTTATGATCCTGTATTTTCTATCGGTGATCAGATGAGTCACTGAATTAATGTTATTGCTCATCTTTCTTACTGCTTCAAAACAGCTTGGTTTATAATGTGTTGTCAGATTTCCTTACTGTTTGGACCACACTAATAATGAATGAAATGAGACACTCCCTCTCCAAGGATGGTTACAAACACAGAAGGGGATGTGAACGTACAACCGGACATACTTCAAACTTTATAAATCATTTACTGTGTTTTGTCTCTAATCTGTGGACTACAATAGCCTAGATGTGCCATGAAAGCAAACAATACAGACTGTTTTCTACTCATATTCTATGGTATTTGGAAAACACTTCTGAACTTCACAGTGGGATGGATATGTTACTATGGCAGCACAAGCATCCAAATACACCATCAGATATTTTCTACCTAGCATTTACTGGTCATTTTTATAGGCTTTTTGTCACATTTACAATGAATTTTACTTCGAAGATATCTCCAGACACATAATCAAAAAGGCAGTTATGACACAGAACAGGAAATACTTGGACTTCTAAGCCCCATCATACTCTTCCTGGCTCAGCTGTCCCATCAAATAGATCATACTCTTTGAATCATACCTACTGAATATAAAAGATTCTCTTTCCAATCTTTAGCAATTTCCTTATGTTTTTCACTGGGATGAAGTGTTACATTTTTCCTTATCTTCTCTACTTTTCTGTTCCCTTAAGAGTTTGTGGAAATAGAAGGTAGTGTATCTGAGCAATGGTGCAGTGGTGTTCTGAGCACATAGAATACTATGTGACCCATATTAGGTCATGGAAATGATCAAGATTCCTCTACAGCTCTTTTTGTTGGGTTCTGGTAATGTTTCATCTATGCTACTGAATTATTAAATTAGAAAAGACATTAGAGATTTAATAAGGCAGCACCAAATACCCAGATGGATCTGTTCCATCAGTATAAAATGCATAGGATCGATGTAGAGCATTAATGGGTTTATTATTTAATGCTAGGTTTATATTTCTTTTTCATTTCAAGACTCATATTATTTTGTGTATCCTGGCAAGTTAGTTACTGTACAATGAGACCTATATTTCTTGAAATAAGATGGTTTCAGCACTTTAGCATTCAGCAGTATGTAGAGGAAAATATGTTTTATGCTGTCTCTTCAAAAAGCAATTGAGGTCTAGGAGAAAAATGTCAATGTTGGAAACTCCTGGATGGAAAATAAAATTCTGAGCTCCAAGAATAAGATATTCAAGCTCTTCTGCTTGAAATGTCAGTGCTGGCGGTTTGTATTGAGTGCCAGACTGATATAAACAGTCAGTGAATAGAACTTAGATAGCAGGAAAATGAAGTGTAATACTGAAAAAATTACAATAATGCACTATCTAAAGCCACTATTGTTTTATCAGAAAGAGAATACCACAGAAATGGTGATTCAAGTTTTAATAACATTCTGGACAATTTCTGCTTTTATTTATAATGAAATCATGCAATTATATGCCAAGAAGAAGTAAATTATGGCACAATCTGATGCTGATATAAAAGTAAAAGAAGCTGGAAAATGTTCTGGCTTAGTAAACAACCTATTGATTCAAGCTATTATTTCAATAGGATAAAAAAAAAAAAACCTCCTTGTGACTTAGCCTAAATGTAGTCAATCTTTTTTTTTTTCCTGCTATAAATGTTCTTTTGTTTTTCTTTCTTTTTTTTTCCCCATATTTTGAGTACTTTAAATATCAAGAGATAAACCTTAGTTTTTCTATGCAACTGAAAATTAATACCTTGCCTCAGTGAGAAACACCACCATATGTGTCTTATGTGACACAGAAGGAAAGGTATCCATCCAGTTATATCCAGCGTTTCTCTTAAACATCATGATATATAGATTTTTAAACTAAACGTCCTTCATTTTGGTTCTCAGAAATGTGGTCTGTGAGCCAGCACAGACATAAGCTAAATATGAATGAAAGGCATCTGAGAAGCATTATGTTATGACTGTCGTATATGTAATGAAAATATGCAAAGGCTGGCAAACCTGTTACGTTTGTTACACTATCTGAATCCAAGATAATGAGAAAATTTATAAAAGTCTATATGTCAAATACTAGTCTCCGTCAGGTGATTGTTCTCCATATAAAACGTAGCAAAGCTGATATGATAAATTGTCATCTACAAATAATTGTTAAGGATAATGAGGAAGGAGGGGGATTTTTTTTCCACTTTAGACTCAGAGTTGCTCAGTAATATAAATATCTAAACCTAAACAATTGCACTGGTTTCCTAATTTGTGAAAGTATAAAGTAAAAGATGCAGAATGTGTGTGTGTGTGACATTATTTCTTCATAGTTCACTAACCTGAAGCTCAGTTGCAATGCTGTGACCATGACTACAGTAATTTGTGATCGTTTGTTTTTCATAAGATGTTGCATATTAATTTCTGATTTTCACAAAAATACACAAAAAAAGACCCAAACCAACAAAACAACCCCTGGGAGAGGAGAACAGAAGAGTCACCCTCAATGATACAGTGAGTAATTCTCTCCCTCTAGCTATCAACTGTTCACTGCTTTTTTACATATACCCATATCTGCAAAATGCTTTTATATTAGACATGCTTATCTTGATATATTTATATTAATTCCTCAAAGTTAAATTTTGCATAAAAGAAAAAATATTTATACTGTTGACAAAACTGATATTGTTATAATTTACCTTATCAAGTAGTCAGCGTGAGCTATCTGAATGTATTACTTTCAAATATATAGCATTTTATACACATGTATTTTTCTCATCTTCTATTCTGATATAGATAAAGTAGTTTTCATTAAAAGTTATAAATTTGATGTAAATATGTGTGAATTAGGTTGGTGTGATTAAGTTAGCACTGATAGATTCAAATCAGAAATGAGTATCCTCATCCAAACTGATACGGGTCACAAAACGAGTATGACTCTCATCCCCTCACGGAGACTACTTAGTAAACACAGAATCTTGGCCTGACAGAAGTTAGTGCTAATGCTCCCTGGAGCAGGATTAAATTAAATAGCTGACAGCTCTTTTCCCTGATGATTTATTTGTTTGTATTAGTGTTATTCTAGAAAATCAAGGCTTGCCCACAGACTGAGCCATTAAGGTGAAAATACATTCTCCAATTCCTTTCAGTTTTTCTTCTGCTTGTATTAAAGTGCACATGGGAGTATGAATATATGTTGTATTTTCAATGTCACTTTCTAATGGAGATGTGTCCGATTATTGACCATATTTCTGTAGAAGTATGGTCTGTAAGATACCAAGAATTGCACAATTGAATTCTGCTGGTAATTTCTCCTGCAAATTAAATATTTGTGCAGACATACTGTTAAGACCAAAACTATTTCTTGGTCTTACTTTAGGCCAAATTCTGTAGCTCTACACAGGGGTTCTCTTGAACACAAATCCCTGAAAACTTTATCTCCCGGGGCAGACATGGTATCGTTAAGCATACTTTGGAAGTAGTTTACTAGTTTCAGGCATGAATAATAGTAATCAGTCATCACTAATAAATAATACATTATGAGCAATACAGAAGTAGAATTTGATTTCGGTAAAGAAACTCAGTGCTTCCGCATAATCAAGGCAATTATGAAGGCTGGATATAAACTATCCATGAAATCAGAAAGGGCTATAAGTGTATAATTTGGTCACTCTTAAAGAGTTTCCCACTTCTTTTCTCCACAGTTACAATATACTCAGATGTTTACTTGACACAGAAGTTGTTTGTTTCTCCCTTACGAATTATCCTTAATTCTGGTTTTGATGTATGACATTGCTGTATAGTTAGGAATATATATCTTACCTTGATAGGACAATATGAGGTTCCTTTTTAAAAATAATAATCTTTCTTTTGAGACACGGTTAGTTTACATTTTTTGCCATATAATAATCCAGTATAATTTACTATTTTGTGTAAACTGTGGCAGTATTTTACAGATGATTCAGTTACCACTTTCTTACCTAGGATATATTTTACATCACCATGATGATTTCATTATGATTTCCTACAATATTATACAGATCATTGAACAGTTGTTTCCTTCATACAGTCTCTCATGAATTTGTGAACTATTTCTACAAGTACTAGTTCTGGTTCGATTACAACCCACTAAAAATTGCAAACATTCCTTTTTCAGTGGAGAATACTTCAAGTATGTATTCAACAGCAAGCTCTCATGTAATTATTCTGCAAATGACATGCAAGGTCCAGACCTTTAGTTCTGTCATCTGTGATCTGAAACCTTTTGATTGTCAAACAAAATATTTCAACACAAATTATGGAGTTATGGAGTTACAGTTTTCCTAATTCACAAAGTGTTTTTTTTGGTTGGGTTTTGTTTTGTTTGTTGGGTTTTTTTGTTTGGTTTGTTTGTTTGGTTGGTTGGTTTTTTGTCTTGGTTTGGGTTTTTTGATTGTTTTTTGTTTTGTTTTGTTTTTTTCCTCAGCCTTGGAATTTTCAATCTACTCACTGGTGTAGAACATGACAAAGTTATGTACTCTCATGTTGTGTAATAATCTTCAGATGTAGTTGATCACATGGTCGTACTACGTTGAATAGGTGGCACTAAACTTACATAAATGTCATTTCATGTAAGTTCAGACTGTAAGAGTTTGATCTGTATGTCTGATCTAGCCACAGTAGACTGCATTTCTACTCAGTCAAAAGCCAGGCTCTCTTCAGAGGGAGAATCATCTCTTTCTATGACAGCCATTTAAGGTAGGTTTGATGAACAGCCCTCTGGAATGCTTACATCCATCTGTTAAATATCATCGAGGTTAGGTGCTACCACTGACATAGACATCTGTTTGGCATGATGAAGTGTTGGTCTGTTATGATCCCAGTAAGAAAGGCATTCAGTCTCTGTGAAGTATCATTTAAAACGCTATTTATTAGACTGAATACTGTAAAGAAAGAGAGGATAGTATAGTCGGTTGCTGAGGGGAGCTGCTCCGGAGCCAGACCAACCCACAGGGGAGTAGCAGATCTCGGCACACAGGAGGTTTTCCTGAGGTATGGAAATGCCAGGGCAGTGAAGAGACCTGACAGGAGCCAGCAGCTCTTATGGGAAATGCTGATGAGGCCAGAGCAACTGCAACCACCCTCATGCCTATAAAAAGCAGCCTGGGGAGTGTCCAGAAGCACTGAGAACAGGGCGGGAAACAGAGTGTGGCATGGCAGTTTGCATGGAAGGGCAAGCAGGAAGGGTGGGCACTTGCCTCAGAGCTAAAACCAGTGTTTCTACAGAGCAAGCTTCTCTGATGTCTAATGCTTTTACCCAGACAGAACTGGTAAGAAAGTACAGATGGTAGGTTCCCACCCCCCAGCCAGCCCACATTTATATACCAAGCATGACGTCTATGGTACGGAATATTCCACTGGACATTCTGTTGTTCTGTCTATGCTCCTTCTCAGCTTCTGTGGGAAGCTGAAAAAAGTCCTTGACTAGTATAAACATCACTTAGCAACAACTAAAACAATATGCACTCTTTTCATACCAAATCTGAAAATGCGTTAGAAATAAAATGAACTCTATCTCAGCTCAAACCAGGACAATGGGCCTGAAGGCCATGCAGTACCTATAGCACAGTATAAACCTGGGCCTATTCAGATTAATTGTTATGCGGTTACTAACTCCTTGATGTTTTATAGTCATCTGAATTAAATTCCACACTAAGTCTTCTAAACAACTGGATGCAGTATTGAATTCACTCACTCTGAATTTACACTGGATTACATGCATTTGTAAACTAGTAAGTTCCTCCTGTTTACCAAACAGGTGCTTATATATAGTTGCATGAGTGCAGAATAAAAAATTATAAGAGGAATAAAAATTCTGAAATGGTTCTGATTTGGGGATTCTACCTGGAGATGAGCTTTTGGTAATATTTTGGACTATATTGGGAATGATCAATAGCACAAACGTGATTGGATTCTCCTGTAAGTGCTTGAGAAAAGCAACATCAAATAAAACATCACTCAGTTAAGCCAAACACAAATGGATTATTACAGTTATCTCAGAAAAAAAAAAACCACAACAATAAAAAAAAAAAAAAACAAGAGGAAACACATAAAGATTCTGAAAGTTTTTTTGCTTGCTTTTTTTGTTGGTTGTTTTGTTTATTTTTAAGTACTATTGGGAAAGACAGTATCTGACATATAATCAGCAGAGAGTTACATACTTAAAACTCCAATTTTAGTAGGTACTTTTGCAACCGTTTAGATAGAATGAAATCTAGTTTAGAAACCTTACTTTTTACTCCAATATTGGCCATTAATTTTTATTTTTTTAAGGGAAATATCTGCCCTTCAAATGGAAAATAGTACAGCAGGAGTACCTGCTATTTGGTATAACTATCACATTCTCCTCTTTTCTGTATATCAGCTTTTACTTTTCCCTGAAAAAAAACCGCCAGCTTTATTTCTGTATTTTAAGAAATACTAAACAGTTTAACATCAAATCTTGATATATCTGAAAAATATAAATAGATGTCAGTAGACCCATTTTAAAGCGTACATTACAAGTTTTGTTTGGTTGGTTTTTTCTTTTCTCCGAGGAGAACATTTAGTACATGATAAATACTATAGAATGTTGTCATAATATTTGGGAAAATGTTCGTAGTAAAAACAAACAAATGAACAAACAAACCCTGTAAGATTCTGAGTTTAAAATGTTACTGTTCTTTCATTACTGTCATATAAAAAAATCTTAATACAATATCTAAACTATAGTTACATTTTTGCAAATACATGTAAGCAATACTTGCTTCTAACATATATTCAGAGACAATTTCTCTGCCCTCATAATGTCACTTGTATGCCATCTGGCCTCCTTAGAAGCTGATCTGTAAAATAAAGTTCATTGCAGTTATTTCAGCATACTTCAGCACCCTGCCAGTAAACAAACAGGCTTCAAATAAGTATGAAGCGTCCACTGCTATGAGCAAGATCCAGACTTGAGGACAAGGACTGAATGAATTGTCACCAATGATTGGGGAAGACAGAAATCTGTATCCTTTGTCCAAAGTTGCAGAGCTATTGGGATCAGCACTTGTTCCCTGCACCAGACTGAAACTCTTGCTTACAAAATAATCAGAAAATAATCACTGGAAATTAATCTCTTATCTCTGGCCCTGTTCATTTTGATATCTAATGATATAATTTGAGATATAATTCACATTACTGGAAATTTTATGTGGTTTGCAATTTCTAACTATAAAGGTATCATAAAAAGTATGTTCAGATACCATAAAACATTGTTCTAGGAGAGGGATTTTATTCTGCACAAACTCAAAACAGAGTATTTATATCCATCCAAAATGCTGCAACTTAGTGTTGTGTCGATCTTGCAAAGCTACCGATATGAAAGGAAAAGAAGGAAAAGTGTATGATTTGTGAAATATTTTCCTTACAGTAAGGACTTTCTATGGACTTGGGAAATTATCAAAGCTAATTTCAAAGTTAATTATCAAAGGCCACTCATGATCTTACAAGGCCCTTCTAACTGAGTGGTGAACCCTGTTCTCATCAACTCCATAGAGAGAGCAAGTCCCTGTCTTCTCTTGTGAACTTAATTTCCCTTCTTTAAGCCACAGCTAAGTAACACAAAAAAAGCACATCCAAGCTCATGTCCCAGATTTCAGTCTAGATGCAGGATTTACTACATGGGTGAAAAAGTGGCTGAATTGTCAAGTTCAAAATGTACTGGCTGATAGTTTGTACAGCTGGACCACCCCTGTCTGTTCTGGAACAGGTCTATTCTGGAACATCTCCAGTTTAACTTTATTATCAATGACCTGTAAGAGGAAATGGAGCGAGCTCTCATCACGTTTGCAGACAGCATCAAGCTGGAGATTAAACTGCTTGTATTAATAAAAAAACAATCAGCAGGTCAAGGAGAATGGAACAAGCTCAGTGAAGGGCCACTGAAGCGGGAGCTGGAGTTCTGCCATATGAGGAGATGCTGAGTGACTGGGGTTTCATCAGCCTGGAAGAAAGATGGCCACAGGAGGACCTCTGGAGGATCCTTCACACTGAACTATGACATGATGCTATACAGTCATAAAATTGCAGAATGGTTGAGGTTGGAGGAGACCTCTGAAGATCAACTAGTCCAACTGTCCTGCTCAAAGTACCAAAGCAGGCTGATCTGGCCTGTGACCAGTTGAGTTTTGAGTATCATCACCTTATTTGATGGAAATTCCACAAGTAGTCAAGGCAACCTGTTCCAGTGTTGATCACTCTTAAGGTAAAATAGAAAAAAAATAATATTAAAATCTCATTTTCAGATAGAAATTCATGTGTTTCATTTTGTGCTCAGTGCCTCTTGTCCTGTCACGGGGGACTACTGAGAAGAGTCTGGTTCTGTCTCCTTTACTCCCTCCCCATCAAACATCTATACACATTGACAAGATTTCCCTTCTCTTCTCCAAGATCTCCTAGCTCTCTCAACCTCTCTTCATATGACAAATGTGCAAACCCCTTAACCATCTCAGTGGACCTTTGCTGGACTCTCACCATATATCCATGTGTTTCTTATACTGAGAAGTCCAGGTCTTGTCCCAGTATGCCAGATGTGTCTTATCAGCACTGAGTAAAGGGGAAAGATTGCCTCCTTCGACCTGCTGGTGATATTCTTCCTAATGCAACCCAGGATGCCATCGCTGCAAGGACACATTGTTTCTTCATGTCCATCTTGGTTTATACCCTGACCCCTAGGTCCTCTAAAGAGCTGCTTTCCAGACAGTCAGTCCTCAAACCACACTGTGTATGGGGTTATTCCTCCACAAATGTAGAATATTGTACTTCATCTACTTCATACTTCATCAGCTTGTGAATAACGACATTATGGGACACAGTGCCAAAATCTGACTGAAGTACAAATAAACTACATCTACTGTTCTCCACCAAGACACCCAGCTAGTCAGTCATTGCATTCTAAAAAGCAATCAGGTTGGTTCAGCATGATTGTACCTTTGAAAATCCATACTGACTACACTCAATCATCTTTTTGTCTTTCATCTCTTGAAAATGTTTTCCAGGATTAATTTTCCCATCACCTTCCTAGGCATCAATGTGAGGCTGACCATCCTGGAGTTCCTTGGATCCTCCTTCTTGCCTTTCTTGAAGATAGGAATGACATTTTCCCATTTCCAGACCTCAGAAACCTCCCTTGCTCAACATGACCTCTCAAAGACTGGTGTCATAATGACATCAATCAGCTTTATCACCACCTGTGAATGTCTCTGCTGTTAGGTTCCATGGAGTTGTGTATGTCCAGTTTATTTATACGTTCCCTAATGTGAACTTCCTCCACTGAGGGTTAAGTATTCCTTGCTCATAAGTTTCCTGATTTCAGGGCTAGTCTTACCACTAAGGACTGAGACAAAGAAGACATTGAGTATCTTGGCCTTTTGTCTCCTTTGTCATCAATTCTCCCACCCCATTCAGCAGCTAGCCCACATTTTGCCCAGTCTTCCTTTTGCTGCGGATGAACCTGAAGAAGCCTATCTTGTAGCCCTTCATATCTCTCACCACAGCTTCAGCTCCAGATGGACTTTGGTTTACCTCACCCCGTCCCTCCATGCTTGGACAATGTTTCTATATTCCTACTGGGTTATCTGTCTTTTTTTCTACATCTTGTATGCCTCCTTTTTATATTTGAGTTTTAGTCAGGAGCTTTCTGTTCATTCAGAGGCCACCAGCCACCATTGTTTGACTTTCAGCTCATGCAGATAGACTGTTTTTGAACTAGAAGAGGGTGATCCTTTGTCACGGTTTAGCCAGCAAGAAAGAACGACATGGCCTCTCACTCCCTCCTCCTCCCCGGGGTGGGATGGGGAGGAAGTTGGACGAAAAAGGCAACACTCATGGGTTGGGATAAAGACAGTCGAACAGAACAACAAAGGAGAGAGGAAACCAACAATACTGATAAAAGAATATATAAAATGAGTGATACACCGTGCAACTTGCTCAACACCTGATGCCCAGACTGCTCACAAGCAGTGATTCCCACCCCCTGTCCAACTCCTCCAGCTATATAATGAGCATGACATCACATGGTATCGAATATCCCCTTGGCCAGCTTGGGTCAACTGTCCTAGTTGTGTTCCCTCTCCCACTTCTTGGGAAAGTTAACCCTAACCCAGCCAAAATAAGGACATCCTTGAAAATCAAGCTGTTGTCCTGGACCTCTCTTCTCTCCAGGTGTATGTCCCACGTGATTCTTGCTGTCAGTGCGGTAGTGCATCCTGCTTTTACTTGGCTTTTAGTTGGCTAAATTAAAGAGTTTAGTTGGCTGAGTACAAGGTCAGGTCCTTTGTTGGTAAGTGCCACTATGAAGAATGCAAGATCCTGCCCTTCCATCCCCTTGGGAACCACTTTTGAGCTGAGGCTGTGGTGCTCACTCCTGCCAACGCTGTGCAGCAGCTGTATCTATGCTGAGGCTCATATCTCCCCAAACCTGACCCTGACTAGGACCAGCTGTCTTGACTTCCTGGCTGGACCTTGGATCTTCCTGTTCACTACAACCTAGCTGGATGATTACTAGAGTATGTCTGACCCTGACCACTTTCTTTGGCTTTGATCCTGAGCCTGACTTGCTGTTCCACATCCTGGGTCCTCATTGGTGAGGTCACTGCTTGCAGCTTCCTTTTCATCACACAATGACTCCTGACTCACCACTCCTTGTGGGGCAGTCAACCCTTGCTGCTCCCTAACACTTGCAAACAAATCTCTGAACTGGGGAAAATCTGCTCTCTTGAAGTGCAGAGTTGTGATCTTGCTTTTTGCCCTGCTCCCTTCTCTCAGGATACTGAATTGCACCATTTCACAGTCACTGCAGCCAAGGATGCCCCCAACCTAAAATCTCTGGCATCCTCTTCAAGATTCAAAATGTGGAAACACCTAAATCAGAGTAAGTGAATCAATATGTTTTCCTTCCCTCCTTTAGTAGAAAAAAAGTTGTTTAGAAAATAATTGAAGGAAGGTTGTATTCTTTAATTCCGATGTCTCTTCTCATGCTAAAAACCACTTTCATTCGTAAGTAGTGCTTCAGGGGTAAAGAAAGCTGAATGAGATTCCAAGTTGCTTCAATGAATAAATAGCATGGATAAATGTAAGCAGTTATTCACTTTCATGGATTAGGTAGCATGACAGCATGCAAAATGTGATGTACTTGTGATATTCCTTTCTAAAGAAAAAAAGTACCATATTTACTATTTTAACTAGTGGCTATGTAGAATACATGTACATTTACAAAGGTAAATGTGATGTTTAGTTTCTCTGAAAAATGTAAAGCAATATTACAATAATATTTTCTATATTGCCTTTCATTGCTTTTTTAAGATACTTAAGTAGCCTATTTGCTTCCTTAACCAATGGCTGCCCAAAATGTGCATGAGCAATTAAAAAAAGCATATAAGTATTCTAGATGGCTTAAAATGATAGAGCATGATACTAAAATATTCTAATGACTTTATTGAGCTGAATGTTATTTGGGAAAACTTTAACTGCCTTTCCCACACTCCGTGGGAACAACACAATAACTCTCTCAGATTAGCGTACGCTTTCAAACCCTTTGGAAAATGAGGAATATAAATTATTTTTACTTGATTGCAGATTTAATCTTTAAATTCAGGAGTAGTCAGCTATTAGTACATTGCTCGGATATGGTTTGGCAGAACTCTTTACTTAACTCCCATTTCACTTTCTTTTGCCTTTTTCTTTTAGATACATCCTAAAGACAAGAAGGCAGAGGCCTGCAAGCCAGATAAATTATCTGAGATCAGATAATTTACAGACCTTTTCTGTTCTCTTTGTAAGTACTCTTAAGCAGGTCAAATGGGTCAGAGTTTCATACATACTTGGCCATATGGCCTGTTTCTCCCCTCAGATTACTATATGCCCAATCACATTACATGTGAATGTTCTGCCTCCTAAGGAACAACTTTATGAATATTGCATGTCATGATAGGATGAGCACATATAAAGACATATGATAGACTTGCTTTCTGTTATAGAACAAGGGATTGAGTCTAATTAATTCTTTCCTCGTAGTACATGTGACTTTCACTGACAGAGTTTGTGCCCCACTGACGTAGAGCAACGGCCATGTGCACTTGCGGCATAGAAAGCCAACTGTATCCTGGGCTGCTTAAAAAGAAATGTGGTCAGCAAGTGGAGGGAGGTGATTCTCTCTCTCTACTCAACTCTGGTGAGACCCGACCTGGAGTACTGTGTCCAGCCCTGGGGCCCTGTCATGGTTTAACCCTAGCCAGCAGCTAGGACCACACTCCCGCTCGCTCACTCTCCCCACAGTGGGATGGGAAAGAGAATCAGAGGAGTAAAAGTGGGTTGAGATAAAGAGAGCTAAATAAGTAAAGCAAAAGACACGCATACAAGCAAAACAAACCAAGGATTTCATTCACTGCTTCCCATTGGCAGGCAGGTGTTCAGCCATCTCCAGGAAAACAGGACTTTATAGCATGTAATGGTTTCTTGGGAAGACAAATGCCATGACTTCAAATGCCCACTCCTTCCTTCTTCTTCCCCCAGATTTATATACTGAGCATGACGTCATATTGCATGGAACATTCCTTTGGTCAGTTGGGGTCAGCTGCCCCGGCTGTGTCTCCTCACAGCTTTTTGTGCACTCCCAGCCTATTCACTGGTGTGCAGTACAAGGAGAAGAAAAAGCCTTATGTTGCTTAGCAACAACCAAAAACACTGGCACACTATCACAATATTCCCATCCCAAATCCAAAACCCAGCACCATACCAGTAAGAAAGCTGAATATCCCAGCTGAAACCACGACAGGCCCCCAACATAAGAAGGACATGGACCTGTTTGAGTGAGTCCAGAGGAGGACCATGAATATGACCAGAGGGTTGGAGCACCTCTCCTGTGAAGACAGGCTGAGACAGTGGGATTGTTCAGCCTGGAGAAAAGAAGGCTCCAGAGAGATTTTATAGCGGCCTTCCACTACCTAAAGGGGGCCTACGGGAAAGATGGGGAGGAACACTTTATCAGGGAGTGTAGTGATAGGATGAAGGGTTTCCAACTGAAAGATGGTAAATTTAGATTAGATGGTAGGAAGAAATTCTTTACTGTGAGGGTGGTGAGGCACTGGAACAGGTTGTCCAGAGAAGCTGTGGATGCCCCATCCCTGGAAGTGTTCAAGGCCAGGCTGGATGGGACTTTGAGCAGCCTGGTCTAGTGGGAGGTGTCCCTGCCCATGCCGGGGGGGCTGGAACTAGATGATCTTTAAGGTCCCTTCCAACCCAACCCATTCTATGTTTCTATGATAAAAGTTTGTTTCCAAAAATCTGTGTTTTACTTTGAATTACAGATCTTGCTGTAAATGAAAACAAAGCAGTCAACCCTTACAAATTTCATGACACAGTTCACATGACTTCTGTAAAATCATTTCTGACAAGAAAGAGTTGAAAACTCAGTATCCTTTTTCAAAAAGTACCTGAAAGGATATTCTCCTTCCCAAATGTTATTTCTCGGTGAACTTTGATTCTAAATTCTGAGCTACATGTAGCTGGTAGAAGTCTTCATTATTTGAGAATATATTCTTTATCAGTTATTACTTTCTTTATTCATTAAATCATTAATTGTAGCATCAAGGGAATCTTCAGAACCTTCAGAAACCTTATAGTTTCTAGTTCTTCCGAGTCTTCCTTTTTCTTCTTCCTTCAGTGATAGACTGCATTTCAGCACAAGCGAAGGAAACTATCAGTGACAATTAAACTAAAAAAAAAAACCACAAAACTCTGTGCCAAATCCTGTCAACATTTAACAGTCTGTCTCATAAGTCTCCTGTCATCATCCAGAACCTGTACTTCCTGCAATACTTTATGGCAGGACTATGCTTATCGTTCATTTAAAACTTAAGTCTGTGGGTTTGTAACTGCCCCATGCTAACTCTCTTTTACCATCTGTGTTTTTCTGAATTGATAACAGAATTCAAGTTGAAATAGAACAAGTATCCTTTTTAAGATAGCAAAGCAGAGAAGTATAATTGCTGTCAAATTTCTACAGAACATTAGAAAGAACTTCTCTACAGAGGATTGATTTACATTTTTCCTAACTAGGACAGATTCATACATGTACCTACATGCATGCATTTCCAAATACATCATAAATTGAATAATGCTTCACAGGGTGATGTGGCATTTATCCATAGGAATGATACTAATAATGTTTGTTAAACAAAACAGACAAATGAAGGTTTGGACATTGTGAGATCTGAGGTCCAAAATGCATATAAACTGCATTACACATAGTCACAGACCCTCACAAACCAAGACAGACCGACTAACAAACTAAAAGAGGATTTATTTTTACAAGATGGTAAAAAAATCAAACCAAGTTTTACTTTAACCAAAGCTGCTCTGAGACTCCGACAGACATTAACACTCCACAGGTTCAGGATGGTGCTCAGGAGTTAATACTGCACCGCCACTTTAAGAATTCCTAAGGTTTATGATCAATGACCCAAAACGTGCATAATCACTCACCTAAATAACATGAGGTCTCTCAATCTGTACAGAAGATGAACCGTGGAAGGTGTCCCAACCCACAGGGAGAGCCCCCACCCAACCGCAGACTCACTAGTCTGAGAGCCACTGACTCAAAATGACACACTTGAGCAACCCTCTTTATAACCAATTCAAATCTGACCTGTGGTCACATATGGTCATGTAGCCCTAATAGATACATAACTAACAGGTAGTTAAATAATTTATAGATTTGCACTGGAGTATTGAGTCTGGGGATCAGACAGACGTAAAATGTATACATAAGCAATCAAAGAGAACCTTTACAGATTTTAATTGTCATTACTACACTGAAATCAGTATTTTTTTATAACAATTTGGAGAATTTTCATAATGTATGTTATTTTGTATTCTTACAAAAGTGTGAAATCCAGTCTGTCTGTATATTGCCATAAACATAATACAACTTGTATGAGCCACTACCTGTAATCAAAGGTTCAATCAGCTATGAAAACCCAGAAGTGCAAGAAAGGAAGGAAATAAATGAAGAAAGATGAATGACTGGAGAAAATAAACAAAATTTAGTATTTATTGCAGAAAATAAAATGTTTACTGTTGGTCATGGTTTCAACAACAAATAATTTATATTTATTTATTAGTTTCCCTTGCCTTAGAATTCTTATTACTTTCTTTTTAAATTCATAGCTTTGTGGAACTCCATAAACTAACTAGATCATACTGATGGTGATATGCTAATGCTGCAACTCTGGCAGTATATTGTAGGTATAAGACAATGTAAGAAGCTAAAATAAAAATAATAGCAATATTACCTCATGGTATTTCAAAGTCTTTTGTTGTTGTTGTTTTTAAGTAGAAAGAGATGATATTGAAAAATATCTTCCAGGACTAGTTACATCTGGTAATTGACAAATTATGAGTTAAAATAGGTATAGAAATCAACTGTGATGCTGAAAGATAAAAATGAGGGAGATGAATGGGAGTAAGACTTCTCTGGGCAAGCTGTTCCAGTGTCCCATCACCCTCACAGTAAAGAATTTCTTTCTAATATCTAATCTATATGTAACCTTTTTCAGTTTAAAACCGTTACCCCTTGTTCTATTGCTACAGTCACTGATAAAGAGTCCCTCCCTATCTTTCCTATAGTCCTCTGTGAGGTACCGGAAGGCTGCTATAAGGTCCTCTCTTCTTAAGGCTGAACAACCCCAACTGTCTCAGCCTGTTGGCTTTCTGGGCTGTGAGTGCACATTGCCGGGTCATGGTGAGCTTCCTACCAACCAACAGCCCCAAGTCCTTCTCCTCAGGGCTTCTCTCAATACATTTTCCACCCAGCCTGTATTTGTGCTTGGGATTGCCCCTACCCAGGTGCAGAACCTTGCACTTGGCCTTGCTGAACTTCATAAGGTTTGCACAGGCCCACCTCTCAAGTGTGTCAAGGTCCCTTTGGATGGCATCGCTTCCCTCCAGCATGTTGACGGCACCACACAGCTTGGTGGAGACACAAAATATTTGAATCTGGTAAATTATATGAACACCCACACTCATAGAAGCTAATGTGTATATCAAAAACACACAGAGAGAGGTGGATGAAAGAGAGGCTCTTTCATCTCTTTCTCGAGATGCTCAGTAAGTACTCTTGGGTGAATCTCATCTGGCCCCATAGACTTATGTGTGCCTAGGTGCAGAAGCAGATCATTGACTACTTCCTCCTGGATTATGGGTGGGTTGTTCTGCTCTCCATCCTTGTCTTCCAGCTCCGGAGGCTGAACACGCTGGGGATAGCTGGTCTATCTATGCCTAAGAAGGCATTTAGTATCTCAGCCTTCTCCTCGTCCTTGGTTGCAACTTTCCTCCCCGCATCCAATAAGGGATGGAGATTCTCCCTGGCTCTCTTTTTGTTGATGTATTTATAAAAACTTTTTTTGTTGTCCTTAATGTTAGTGGCCAAGTTGATCTCCAGCTGGGCTTTTGCCTTCCTAATTTTCTCTCTGTATAACCTAACGAGGTCTCTGTACTCCTCCTGAGTTGCCTGTCCCTTCTTCCAAAGGTGGTAAACCCTCCTTTTATTCCTAAATCCCATCAGAAGTTCCTTATTCATCCAGACTGGCCATTTTCCCCGCCCTTTAAACTTGCGATGCTTGGGGACAGCCTGCTCCTGGGCCTTTAAGATTTCCTTCTTGAAGAGTGTCCAGCCTTCCTGGACCCCTTTGCCCTTCAGGACTATCTCCCAAGGGACTCTCCCAACCAGTGTTCTGAACAAGCCAAAGTCCACCTTCCGGAAGTCCAAGGTTTTGCTAACCCCCCTCCTTACATCACTACGAATTGAAAACTTGACCATTTCATGATCACTAAACCCAAGACGACCTCCGACCACCACATCTCCCACTAGTCCTTCATTGTTTGTGAACAGTAGATCTAGCAAGGCACCTCCCCTGGTAGGCTCACCTACCAGTTGTGTCAGGAAGTTATCTTCCATGCACTCGAGGAACCTCCTAGCCTGCCTGCTCTCTGCTGTGTTATATTTCCAGCAGATACCCAGCAGGTTGAAGTCCCCAACCAGAACAAGGGCTGGTGATTGCGAGACTTCAGCCAACCGCTTACAGAATACTTCATCTGTCTCCTCATGCTTTGCACAAGTCCAAGTAGATGACTTCAGTTGCCCTACCCTTATCCAGCAACACTGTAATGCTGTCCTGGAAGGTAACCAATTTTGTCAGTCCTGATTTGCCCTTAGTGAAAGCCATGTTGGCTGTCACCGATTATCTCCATGTGCCTTAGCAGAGTTTCCAGGAGGATCTGCTCCATGATCTTGCCGGCCATGGAGGTGAAACTGGCCTGTAGTTCCCCAGGTCTTCCTTTTTTCCCTTTTTAAAAATGGGAGTTATGTTTCCCCTTTTTCAATTAGTGGAAACTTCACCAGACTGCAATGATAATACATTAAATCACTGAAATCAACTAGATTACAACTCATTCAAAATTAGTGAATTATTTTTACAAATAGCAAAACAGAACAAAGAATTTCCATCTTATTATTTGATTTCTTGGTAGAACCAGTTAAATTTTTTTATACCACTTAGTACACCTGATCAGAATAATTTTTAAAAAGTGATGCAGAGTTCTTGGTGCTGGAAAGATTATTATGTATTACGTATTATGAAAATGTGTTATTTTCAATGCTTAATTTTTTCCCCTTGAGTTGAACTCAGCAGGGCAAAATGCAGATTAGATTAATGGCTATGATCCTAAGCACAATCACAAAATTAAGCAAGAAGCACAGACTATCCCAGATGGAAATGCTGAATGGTCAGAATAACAGCAGGAAAAAAATTGTTCTCTTTTAGAGAAAGAGGTTATTATTTCATTTCTGACAAACTGAAGATCCCTATAGAGGGATAAAAATTATGGTCAAAACCGTACGTAGTTTTTGTTGGTGGTTTGTTGTGTTGTGTATTTTTTTTAAGAAAGATCTACAATTCTTTTTTCTTTTTTGTCGATATTAGCTGTGATATCATGAAATTGGGGCCCTATTATTGTCACCTGCAGAATAACAGTGGCGAAAACAACTGAAACCTATTACAGTACAGCTAACTGGAGCAACGGGAGCGTCAGCTTTTTAACATCTATAGAACTTGGTAAAGGTACATACACCACAAGATCAAAGATCACCTTGTTGCTCTAATTTCCAACACTGGAAACACAGAGAATGTGGATTTCACTGTGTTTGATGGTGTAAGCAGAGCTAGCCACTTCAAATTATAAGATATTTCATACAGTACTTAGCAGATTCTTTAAAAAAGAAATAAACAAATACAAAGCTTACTATGTAAATGCTATAAGACACTTAAGTGCAACAAGAGAAAGCAAAGCCGTTTGGATCAATGCCTCCTTCTGTGTTTGACACATGATATGAAGAAAGATAAACTAAATCAGCAAACTGAGGCTGTTAAGTGCTAATCCATCCATCAAATCCATATGTCTCCAATTTAGAGAGAAGGATGCTGTGGGAGACCATGTCAAAGACCCTAGACAAGTCCAGATAGATGACATCTGTAGCTCTTCTCTTGTCCACTGATGTAGTCACTCCACCACAGAAGGCCACTAGGATGGTCAGGCAGGACTTCACCTTGGAGATGCCATGCTGGCTGTCTCAAATCACCTCCCTGTCCTTCATGTGCCTTAGCATAGCTTCAAGAAGGGTCTGTTCCATGATCTTCCCAGGCACAGAGGTGAGGCTGACAGGGCGGTAGTCCCAGGATCCTTCTTTCTACCCTTTTTAAAAAAGGGTGCAAAGTTTCCCTTTTTCCAGTCACTGGGGGCTTCACCTGTCTGCCATGACTTTTCAAATATCATGGAGAGTGGCTTGACAACCCTATTAGCCAATTCCCTCAGGACTCTGGGATGCATCTCATGAGGTCCTGTAGACTTCTGTATGTTCAGGTTCCATAGGTGGTCACACACCTGATATTCTTTTACAGTGGGAGGGACTTTGCTCCCCCAGCCCCCATCTTGCAGTTCATCCACTTAAGAGGTGTGGGAAGAGAGGTTGCCAGTGAAGACTGAGGCAAAAAACATTGTTGAGTACTTCAGCCTTCTCCTCGTCCATTGTTAGCAGTTTGCCAGTCATGTTCATCAAGGGGGTACACTTTCTTTGGTCTTCCTTTTCTGGTTGACATACCTGTAGAAACCCTTCTTATTATTCTTTGCATCCATTGCCAAGTTCAGCTCCAGCTGCGCCTTGGCCTTCCTGACCCCAACTTTAAACAATTGGGCAGCATCCCAGCACATCTGTCCCTTCTTCCAGTCCCTATGCATTTCCTTCTTGTCCTTTTGTTTGACCAGCAGGCCTCAACTCATCCATGCTGGTCTCTTGTCCTCTCCTGGTTTCTTACACATGTCATCAGGTTCCTCTTGATCAGGTGGCCTGTAATAGACATCAACCACAAGGCTCCCTTTGTTGCCTCAGTCTCTAATTCTTACCCACAAGCTTTTAACCTGCTCATGGCTATTCTTCAGTGACAGCTCTTCACAATCTATCTGTTTCTTGATATAGAGGGCAAACCCTCTGTCCCCCCTTCCTTGCCTATCCCTTCTGAACAGCCTGCACCCATCAATTCATTCATGGGATTCATGGGATTTGTCCCACCAAGTTTCAGTAATGGCATCTAGGTCATAGTTTTCTAGCAGCACAGTGGCTTCCGCCTCCTGCTAGTTGTCCGTGCTGTGTGCACTGGTGTAGAGGCACTTCAGTTGGACTGTTGGCCATGTCAACTTCTTAGAGGAACACCCCTTAATTCCTTTGAGGTATTTCACTAGTGTTTTCCTCTTGTTTTCTATTACCTCAGGAGCCCCTGGCTCACCGCCAGAAGACTTCAAGTGCACTGCAGTGTAGAGAGCACAGCTCGGAGCAACAGACTGAGGGCCCTTGCTAGCACTCCATCCCTCTAAGCTTGATGTGTTGTCCTACAGCTTGTCACAGGCAAGTCTGATATTATCCCTTCCTGCTTCAAGCCTAGTTTAAAGCTCTGTCAACGAGCCCCACTAGCTTGTGAACAAAGACCCTCTTCCCCCTTTCAGAAAAGTGAATCCCATCTGACACCAGCAAGCCTGGTGCTGTGTAGGCCATCCCATTATTGAAAAACCCAAAATTGTGGCAGTGACACCAGCCACAGAGCCATGTATTAATAGTCTGGGTCCATTTGTTTCTTCCAGTGTTGCTGCCCACAACTGGAAGGATAGAGGAAAAAATAACCTGTGCTCCAGATTCCCTTACCAACTGTCCCAAGAGCCTGAAGTCTCCTTGGAGACTTCCTTGGACTATGCATTGTGGCTTCATTGCCACTCACATGGAAGAACAATAATGGGTGATAGTTTGAGTGCCATACCAGGCTAGGAAGTTTCCTAGTGATGTGCTTAACCCAAGCCCCAGGGAGGCATTAATCTTAGTAATTTTCTTCTATAGGAGTCAACTTTCAGTTGGTAATTAATCAGCTGGATCAACCATAGTAAGAATGTAGACAAGTATGCCTATATGGACAACAAATGTATTAAAAGCCATAGACACATATTTTAAGCTAAACTTAGCTTAAGTACTGCAGAAATTACATCATCACTTTGTACATTCTGGATTTATTTCACTTATCCTTTTCATGCACCCATTTATATATGCATTTCACCTATTTTATCACCACTTTCACCTTTGATATCCTTTGGTAACTATCTAAAGCTACTAAAATCAGCAGCTTACTCGGCATAAGATCTCCCTATGGTCAGTAAAGAAAGATAAGTATTTCCAGGGGATGATAAATATATATTTTTTTATTATTATTTTTGACTGAGTTATCCTGATTTTCCACAGCTTGGATTCAAATATGACTTTCAATATTCTGTCAGCCTTTTTATCATATCGGTTCACTTGCTTTCTGTGTATACACAGACAATGCTTAAGATATTTTCTTTTGTCTATGTTTGGAGATAAGTGATCAATTCAATATTTGGAGAATGAAAAGTGTAGCATCAACTTTGCTCTAATATAGGATGATAAATGACCACACACCACTGTCTATTCAGTAGAAAGAAGTGCAAGACGGTTTAGTAACTACCTTATAATGGAAGGACAAAATGGACCCTATTATCTGTACACAGCATTAAAAAAAAAATAATTTGCTGGTTCAAATACATGTTAAAATGAAAATCCTGGTTCAGAATAATGTGAGACAGTTAGGATCAATGTAGAAATGTCCAAATGATTGTCTTTGATCATGTTAAATTCAACAAATAGTAAATGTTATATGGTATATTGTAAGGAGTAAATACTCAAAAAGAATATGCCCAGGTTTATACTAAAAATGTTTTATGTCTATACCTATGACACCCTTATCTGTAAATGAAGGGGCTCTGATAAAGAATGTAAATGAAATAATTTGTATAGAGAAAAAGCTTTTGCTTGTTTGCTTGTCTACTACATGTTGACTATGAAACAAACACCATCAACTAAAAACTTACTTTGACATAACTGGCAGCCACAGTAGGAAGCAAAAATTCTACAGTGAACAGAAGGTCTAAGAGTTTATTTATGTGGGAGCGAATTCACTCCCATAGTGTACCTGAGAAAATAACCCGTAAACTGTAAAAGGTGAATATAATTAAAGAAATAAGAGCTTTATCCTTATCATTGAGCAGGGTCAATTTAGCTGTTGCTCAGGAACAACTCTTATTAATGCAGATTTTGCGCTTCTGTCTTGCTCATTTCTTTCCACCTTTTACTGTTAGATACTAAATCTTGCACATGGAGCACCAACAATGTTATCCGAAATATTTTTGAGAAAGAAAATGCAGGTGTCAAGTTTCTCTTATTTCCATACCACAACATAACTTACAACGCTGTCAGTTAATTTCACCACATAATTTCAGAACAGAACTTCTCAACTTATAGGTGACAATCCTTAGAAATAGGTGCCTGAAGTTAGGTACCCGAATAAGTCTTAGTTTCAAAAGTGCTGGGATACTGACACAGCTTGTATTAGGAGTAATAGTGAATTAAACATGCCTAACTTCTGTGTTAAGGGAATTTTATTTCTAATAAGAGAAAGCTAGCAGCTGATTAAAGCCTGAAGCAAGAAGGCTTGGTTGGTTTGGTTGGTTGGGTTTTTTTTGTTTGTTTGTTTGTTTTGTTACATAACTGTAGATTTTATTATATGTAAAATACTATCTATTATAAAAATCTAGTCCTTTGAGTTCTGCTAGGCTTTTAGCACCTTTAGTATCACAGTAATAAACTGGAAGATGTACTTGTCAAAAGAATGAAACACGAAGAATCAAAAGACATCTGTGTTAGAGTGCCTGTACACAATGCTAGAAGGATAAGAAACAAGCAAAGAGGACTAAAAAAAAAAATGATGCTAAATGATGGTGGTTTTGATCTTGTGGGCATAATTGAAGCCTGGTGAGAAGATTCTTGTAACTGGAATGTCAATAGAGATTAGTAAATCTATATAAAAGAAAGGTGGAAAGGTATAGTTATGGACCAAATAAAAAAATATTTACAATCCCAGCAAGCTACAGATCAGTAGTGATAAGTGCCAGGCTTTATTTTTATGAACTGGGATACAAAGACTGGAAGGAAAAAGAAATGACAGTGTATGATTGATATAGATGTTAAGGTTGGGAAGAAAACAAAAACAAGGTCAGTTCAAATAAACTTTTGCATGCTGAGAAACTCAGGATATTTTTGATACTTAAAACCAAATGCATATTTGCTGGGGCAATAAGTATGGAAAACCATGAAAAATGAAAGAAACTATAATACTTTTTTGATATAAAACAAAAATAAAATAAATCTTGCATCTACTTTTAGAAGGAAACTAAATTTAATGTGTGCCCATCGTTTAACCATCTGAAACATCCCAGCAAAATTTAAAATTAATGGTACCATTAAGAATTCAAGTTTTAATTAAGGCATAAAAAACACAAAGCCTGGAAATAAAATTAAAATCCACCAGAGGGGAATATGATATAGTTAAAATACAGGAAAAAACGTATGTTTTCAAAGAAGAATATAAGGAGTAGGGGTTAATGCCATTTCAAAAATGGATTCTCATTTATTTTTATTAAGCACAAAAATAGGTATTTTGGGAACCAAAAAAATAATACAGAATCATACTACTGGAAAAGATTTCAGCATATCATCTGAGGTTTTTTTTTTTCTTTTTTCTTTGTTGTTTTTTTTTTTTTTTTTTAAGATAAAATGTTTACTACACACCTGAATTTTAAATATAAAGAAAACACAATGAACATTTTACCTAGCTTTTGTACAGTCTACATTCCCTAAATAAGTTTTTTTGACAAAGGATGTATCTTGGGGGAAAAAAAAAAAAAAAATTTCAACCACATTTTAAAATTCCACAGCAGATCTTGACAAGTTATTCTGATAATTACCTACCATATATGGTTAAATACTATTCCTTTCCAGTGCTTTCTAAGACAGAATTCTTTATTATACAAGTACAGTCTGCCTTCTTCATTTAGAAATGTTGACATTTCCATTTGTTTCCTTGTGACCAATTTATGAAAAAGTCCAAAATCATTAAAATCATGGAGTTAGTCTGTGGATTGTGATCTGTTTTTCCTTTATCACTTCACAAAGCCTTAATATCAGTATATATTCCAAAGGAATAATTTTGTATTTCCTTCAGGTTATTGAAAAGTATATGAATTACAAATGTTGAAATGTGGTGGGTTTTGATCACTTCTGGAGAAATGATAGCATTGATGATGTTTTCTTTATGAAAACTTGGTCTGCTTTCTCATAAAAATAAAAAAAGAATTAAACTGTAAAATACTTAAATCAATACATATAATGTCCTAATTAGATCAGATAAGTATTTCAGTGAAGCAGAAAAAATATTGTAAGCATATATATGTATTTGAAAATGTTTCAGAGGAAATGATCATTTATCTAACAAAAGATAAAAAATTTAAAAAAATAGGAAAAAAATAATTTGTGAAAAAAATTACTCACTTTTAGCAATTAAAAAAAAAAAGAGAGAAAAAAAAATCCCCTCAGCAGTGCCTCAACATGTAGGAAACTATAGAATGAAATTAATTTTCAATATTTACTCAAATAACTTTGTTATCCTGTTTCCACAGTGATCATCCAGCTTCAGAAATGCATTCTGAGCAGGTTGCTACAAAATGAAAGACAAATCCCCCAAAGAAGAGAAATGCCCTCAATAACTTTGAAGAAAGGAAATTTTGTTAATTTTGGCCATTTAACCATTAGTTCATATTTCTAAAATGTAATTGTTTTACTCCTCAAAATTAAGTGCATTTGATGATGCAGAGAATGAGCAAATTTTCAGTTCCTCTGACTAAACTTATTTCCTCACATGAGCTAGCTGATATTAACAACAATAACAACAAAGCAAGCAAAATATATTCATTTGTTCATCTGTCCATTTCCCAGAAATGTTTTTTTTTTCTGGTGAGTCATGCTTTTCAAAATGGGTGGAAGACAATGGACTTTTGGTAAATTTAAAGTTTTTTCAGTAGGAAGATGATACATAGCTTAAACCACAGTAAGAAAACCCTGTCCTTTAATGTAAGACTAAATATTTTTCCCCATAGTCTTCTATCAGAAAAAAAGTGATTTTTATACTTACTGTAAGCTCTGTCTTTATGCAGGCTCGTGTCTGCTGTCATATTCTGAACAATTGTGAGTATAGATTATATGGTCATAAACACTGTAACTTTGCTGAAATATTTTAGATAAGACACCCAAGAGCATCCCATAGAAATAGATTCTGACTGAAACTGAAAATCAGTAAGAAATTATTAGCTGTTTCAGTAGGCATAGCAACCAGGATATGATATTGGAAGGAAACAGGTTAAAGTTCAAAGCTATTAAAAGAAAAGTAATAATCCAGGTACGCTGATATTGTCTGTAAAAAAATTGCAGGTAAAGAAACCCTCATTTCTTTAAAATAGAAACATTTTTGTTTGTTTGTTTAGGGGACATATCAAAACAAAACAATGTAGCAATTCCCTTAAAATTTTGCCCTTATCTAGAATTACACAAAATCAATCATTTCAGTGTCTGAAATAATAAGCTATTTCAGAATGCTTTTGAATATTATTTCAGTTATGTTTTCTGATAATATAGTTCAATTATGTATGTTTTTTAACCAAGAAATTAAAAATAAATTTAGAGTGGTCTAAAGAACATCAGCTGTATTTAGTTGACAAGACTTTATTTTGTAAGAACATAAAATAAAACATAAACAATTCTGAATTATCATGACCTTTTGAAAGGAATCACTAAGAGGTTACTGACTGAAATGGCAGTGAAAGACTTTGGTAGCATTTAGCAGCTTTCTGTAAGCATTTCAAAATCTCACCTAATATTTTTCAAAAGGCATTTTAGGCACCTGCATGGTTGACTTTGACAGTTTAAAATCTTGTACTACCAGTTGTTTTTGAGTATTTTGTCCTTGTTTTGAAAATCTATCTACCATTCTTTTTTTTACTAACTCAACTTTTCATTTTTTTATTTGCTGATTACTATCTCCCATTCATTCTACAGTCCAGTCATAAACTAAACACAAAAAATATCAAATTCCTTATTACTTTCTACATGACAGTTGACTATATATGTGTGCTTTGACTTGCCCACCCTTTGTATTTTTTCTCCTAAATTTTTGCAAATAATATGAATATATATTTAAAGACAAGGAAGACTAATTATTTATTTAAGAACTAGTATATATGAAGCATTTATATTTTGTAATGGTGAGTATGAAAAAGATTTATTCTCACTGTAAAGACAAGTGGCTTCTGAATTGAATTCAGAGTCAAAAGAGGAAGCTTAAAACAATTCACTGTACCCATTTCAAACCAGTTTGCCAATTGCTAACTGGAGAAATACAGATCCTGAGAAAATCCAGCGTAATACTTTTAAACAGACAGACATTTGTAAAAGTTATTTTTAATGATAATAGGATTTTTTTTTTTTTTTAATAAGCCATGCAACTATGGCACATAGCCTACTATGTCCTGTAGGTAAATTTGACTGACTGCCCCAGCAAGAATCCCTTTGTAATATCAGGCCTTTTAAATTGTCACAATTATTTGACAGCCACTGGAAGATGAAATCTATGCATAGAACTGAAAAATTACCAAAGTTGATACATCCTCGTTTATTGCCACAGGCTTGAATTTTAAAAATGGTATTTTCACTGGAATTAGTTTTGCATTTTGTCTGCTTTCCATTCTAGTCTACTGCTACAATAAAAGAATCAGATTTGTTTTCCTCGATTTATGAAAAATAAACCCTTCATCATGTTGAATCTGTATATTTGACCATGACCATGGCATATCATTAGGCCTCTTCTTTTGAGTTATGTGAAGTTTGATAGCGCTTGATTATCAATTGAAATGTTCACTGCTAATAGAATTAACAGGACTTTTGATAATAATAATAAAAAAAAAGTCTAGAAAGGCTGCTATTTGGTTGATTTTATTGCTATTGGAGTATTTGAGTGACAAGTGAAACTTTCCTACCCACTGAATGATAGAGTAATTTCTACGGACATAAAATGTTTTCTTAAGTATATTGCAACCAGGGGAAAAATGTCAAACAGTATTTGTCATCCATCTTATGAATTATTAAATCCTGTCTCCCTCACTGAAAACAGATGGCAGGCAGCCATTCTGAATAGCAGGAGTCTCTAAAATGGCAGGTGAGAATTGCTCTAGTAGAGGAAAATAATGCTTCATAAAGGCCTGTTTTTAAAGTAACTTCTTGGCAGAAATACTAACAGGGTAATTCATGAGTGATTGGTTAAGTTAGTAAAATGGAAGCATATTATCACAAATATTTAGGGGGGGAAGGGGAGCATTTTTATGGGCTGTGGTAGCTAAAGATGGGAAAAGGGTAAAAGCACAGAACTGTGTGCAGAGCCTATATGATCTGCAACTTTAAGACTACATGGTAGCTTTAGCCTATCAGAGAATCACCCCAGGCAATGCTTATAGTAGCAAGTAATTTGGCTCAATAGAAACAGACCAGAAGACTGAAATGGTTGCTTCTAAGGTCCTTACATCCACGCAATTTTTAGTTCAGTGTTTTTACATCAAACTAGATATAGTCTAATTGGTGGGACTGAACATTCCTCAAACACTTGGGCAAAGACGTTCAAAAGTCCAGTCATTGATTCAAAGGTCCTTTTTCTCCATTAGGGTGAGGAGCACATTTTGGATGTATTTGGAGAAGAGCTTGCAGTTCCATTTCCTCCAAAAGGAACCTAATTCATATGTACCAAAACTTTTTCATTAATTGAACATGATAAGTGCAGACAATCAGTGGATTTATTACAAAACTGGGCCAAAATATTCAGACATATCCCTGGGCTTCTTCTGAAATCAGTGATGAAATGAATAAAAAGCCAGTATAAAATAATCTATGTCTTTCCTTGGATGGCCCTATGTCATCCTGCTGTCCCCAGAGGGACTGTAGGGTGACATTGTACCCTGCCTCCCTTGCTCCTTCTAGCTCGTCTCTTCTGTCTCATCTCCTTCATGATGAAATTTCAGCTGTAGATGATAGTGATTAAATAACCATCAACAATGTTCTGTTATGGTTTATGATGTCATTAGAACTCCTCAGCAGACTTGATTGATTACTTAGCATTGCTAAACACCTTTTGAGGGTGATAACTCCGAAAATAAATTTGATTTATTTCAGCTGCCGCTACATGATAGAGACTTATGTTCCATTTTATGAGTTTTAATACATGCGATACCATGCTTTCACATTATCCTGTGAATTATTTTAGTTCATATTTCTTTTCTGTTAAAGAACACATTGCAATAACTCAACAGCCCCTGCGCTACAAACTATTCCGAAAATCAGTGAGATTTAAAAATCTGCAGTTCTTTGTGCTGCAGATTAATAAAGATAACTTTATGTTAAACTTAAGTATTGTCTTAGGTTCTTACAAAATAAGATGCCATTAAATAATTTTGACATACTTGAGTTTAGAATCTGTTAATATGAATTTAAGATATAAACGTGTTACACAATTAGGCAAGTTAGTTTTAGGATGCAAGATAAGAGAAAAAAAATTTAGTTTCAGAAGTGTTCTGGTAAGTTACACTTCTGTTAGTAAATGTATTTCATTTAGCTGGAGTATTTCTTGGAGTATGAAAAGCGATGACCAGGAATGTAAGTATTAGGGTCACGTTGAATGAGTATACATAAGGGTATATATAAGATTCTGCCTCTTCAGGTTAATACTTCCTGCTCTTGTAAAACAGGTGGCATACTTGGAAATACTTGTTGACGGTGTTTTTATGTTTTTAGACTTTTGTTCTAACTTCATACATTCCCATTTTTACATATACAATTATCCCGCTTTGGGGTAAAGGAGAGCCAACTTTCTGTACAGTAAGGGAGGCTCTTGCTTATACTTGTTGCTGTGGCAACCAGGGTCAGCTGACTTGGTTGTTTACACCATGAAGGGGTCGCACCTGTGGGGAGGAGTGGACAGGTCAGGTGACCCAAACTGACCAATAGGGTATTCCATCCCATCTGCCATGCTCAGTATAAAAGCTGAGGGACCAGGGGGGATAAGGGTGCCTTTTCTCTAATGGGCTTTTCTCCAATGGCTCTCTTTCATCAATGACTGATGTCTAAGGGGGAGCTCATCTGCCTTTTGATCCTCGTTAGAGTGTTCCAGTTCCCATTTGTCACTGAGTCTAGTCAGGAACTTTCCCAGTGCCTGCTGGTGACATCTTCCTAGGAACTTGATCTGGTTTTCTATATATTTATATATATTGTATATATTTCATTATTTTCCTTTTATTTTATTATTAATATTTCATTAAAGTAGTTTAGTTTTTTTTTCTAAACTCATAATTCTCTTTCTTTCTCTTGTCTCCTTGGAGCAAGAGGTGGGGGAGAGCATCTGTCATCTTGTCATTGGCCAACTTGGCCAAAACCACAACAACAATATATGGAAAACCAGTATCAAGCTCTCAGGCTGATGATCACGTCACTGGCAGACCCCAGGAAAGTCCAGGGCCACTGGCAGGCCCTGGATTCAGCAATGGACAGGAACCTGATTTTGGATCTGGATTCAGGAATGCAAAGGTAAATGAATAGATAGAGTCTTCCTCAAGACTGTGGCCATTGAGGAAAGAGGCTAACCCTTTGATCCCTCAGCTTTTACACTGAGCAGGAGGCAGATGGGTTGGAATACCCTGTTGGTCAGTTTTAGGTCACCTGTCCTGTCCGTTCCTCCCCACAGGCACGCTTTTCCACTTCGGACCCTCAAATGAGGCAAATAACAAAGTGAGTTGACCTTGGTTGTTATAGCAATACGTATAAGCAGCAGCCTCTCTGCATACCATTCCTTGGCATAAATTAGAAAAAAATCAGGTCTTATCACTCTGAGAATGAACAGTGTCTCCACAATATGCTGTTAATTTCAGAGAGTTCAGTTGGTTAGAAGAGGGTTAGCTGCAAAGTAAAATTACTAAACAGAAAATTGGTTTTCTTTTACCTCAAACCAGGACAATTAAGAACAGTAAATCTCCAGAATAGTTAATATTCATTCAAAAGATAATAGGGGAACTCAAAAAATACGTTGCTGTTTCAAAATAATAATATTGTGGACATTAAAGAAACATGCAGAAAAGTGACTCAGGTACCTAAGTTGAAAATGTCCTGTGGTACATCCTGAATAGGTGTCCAGTTCAGACAAATGGGAGACTAGAATACTGGGTCAATATTGTAATATAGAGCCACTGCTTGATATAAATGCATGCATATATAAAAGGACATAAGGATTAGCGTCAGGAGAATTGAAATGAAGATATTTAACATAGAAAGATAAAGTACTTTTAAATAAGAAAAGGATAAGCAGGTAATAGATTTTTTTTTTCTTTTTTATTTCTCTTAATTAGTTGTAGAGTATCACTTGAAAATGTCTGGCAGCAAATTTAAAGTTTCTGGATAAAATTTAGGAGGGATACATTTTTGCTAATCAGGATATGGTCCCAATCCAAAATAAAATATTTTCTCAATTTTGAATAAGGTTAATAAGAATAAATATTCAAACACTTGCCATTAAAGTGATGAAATGGAATCTTATATCACCCTGTTTACTGTAGTCATATTTGCAAATCAGCCAGTCTCCATCTTGTAGTTCTGAAATTTCAAATCCAATACCGGGTATTTTGAGCAGACCTATTTAGTATATAATTTAACAATGGTATACAATTGAAAAATCATTATTTAACATAGGAAGAGAAAAGTATCGTTAGGGTCAGGTCTGTCAGTGTGACCACCACCAATAAGCACTAGAAGAAATTAGGCAGGAACAGGAATTAAGTGGAAAGGGGGGCACAGTGGCAACTTTGAGTGCATTAAAAATTGATTATGCTAAATGAAACCAATATGTTTTATAACCTTTTTGGGAAATATGGGAAGTAGAAAATATATCTTCTATTTAAAATTCAGATTGTAATTCAGTGTTACATGGGAAATTTGTTAAGGTGAAAGCACATTAATACAGTGCAAGTAAAGTAACTAAAGAGCATATGACAAAAAGGAACTTCTAGTCATCAGGGAATTAAACAGTGGAATTTCCCAAGAAATAATGTGTGCTAATTTAATATGTTCATTAATGATCTTACCATAAAAGTAACTTTATTTCCAGAAAACACTTTATGAGATATCATTGACATAAAATAAGACTATGATGTCATTAATGATGACATTGAATGAATATAATAATAAATCAACAGGCAATAACATAAAATGCACTGTCCTGGAACAGAGACTGAAGATTTCTGCCACAAGCAGGGATATAATCATCTGGAAATGACGGATAAAGCAATAGCTGATTGTTGATATCAGTACACAGTAAAATTGTAAGACATATGAGATGAGATGTATTCTGCAAATTTGTAAAGACAGGTACATGTAATTGTAATTCCTCTTGATCTTAAGAATTGCGTTTGCAATACAGTTATGGTAATCCACGTTTAGAGAAACTAATTTAACTTACTACAAGTAAATAAAAACCCAATTAATATATACTATTTCTACAATTTAGTATGGGAAAATACTCAGGTAGACTGGGAAAGTATGGGAAAACATATAGAAGCAGACTAAAAGACGTTGAGTGTTCAAGATAAAGGCTGAAGGCTGAAGAAAGGATAAAGGCTGAATGTGATTGCCATTATAAATACACCCATAGGGCACACCACTAACCAGAGCTATTTCAACTAAGACACAAGGTTGGCACAAGTGCAAATTAGTATAAACTATCGAAAAATAAAGTAATGCTGTAATTTGGAAGATAGTCTCTAAATAACATAGAGGAAGTTGAGAACAAATATCTATTTGCATTAGTGGAGCAAAAAAATACACTAAGTGATATAGAGTTAAACCAGTTCATTTAAAGACTACATGATGGCCCTTGAATCTCTTTGTATGTAAGTGCAGTGATGCACACTGAGGTAAACAGTTTGAACTAATCACATTCTTTTATGGATTATATGATTTTTTAAAAACGTTATGAGTTTTCCATAAAATTGTCTGAAAAACAACATTGTATTCTAGTTATTTGGGGAAAATAAGCTGGACAGCAGGGAGAAAAAAGGAAGAACAGGAACAAGAAAGCTCTGGAGTCAAGATTAGGACAAGTAGATCATTTACCAATTACTGTAGTGGGCAAAACCAGACACATCATGGGGGGAAATTAACATTAGTTATTGCCAATTAAAATAAATATTTAATTACTGATTTGGGTGGTGGGAAAAGAAAAAAAAAAAACACAAGAAAAAAGAAACAGATATTTATGCCTTTCCTCCCCTTTTGTATTTAAAGCATAGATTTGATATATAAAATGTAAGATGCAGCTTCTCTCCAAGCACCTGTCCCCCACACCCTCTTATCGTCATAGATTACACTTAGTACCTTCAGTGAGTCAATGGATGGCCCTGGGGTGGTGGATGGAGGTTGTAGTCAGTATGTAGCAGTTCCTCTTGGCTGCTCCTTCCTTCTCATTCTTTTCCTGTGGTCCAGAATGTGTTGTCCATGGGACTCACCCCCTTTGGGGTACTCCAGTATGGGCTTATCCCTGAGCTGCAGTCTCTTTGGAAGCTATGCCTGCCCTGCTGGCAGGACCTCCTGCTCCTCTGACCTTGGTGGTCCCCCTGTTGTTCCACATTCTTTTTCTGCCCTCTTCCTCTCTGTCCAGTATTTTCTGCCCTTTCTTAAATATCTTTCCACAAAGGTACCATCAAGTTCACTGATGGGCTCAGCTTCGCCCTGTGGTGAGGCCATTGCAGAGCCCAATGGAACCATCAGTGTCTGGCAAAGGACACCACCTGACCTCTTCCCAAAGAGGCCATCCCTGCTACCCCTGGCTACCAAAGCCTTGCCTTATACACTCAATACACATTCCAACCTGATAACCTTCTACTATGAAATGACTACTTTGGTAGATGAGAATAGAGCAGTGGATACTGTCCACCTTGACTTCAGTAAGGCTTTTGACATGGTCTTCCATAAGATCTTCATGGAGAAGCTGATGAAATAGCAGCTAGATGATCAGACACTGAGGTGGACTGAAAACTGTCTGAACACCCACATGGTGGTAGTCAGTACATATGCATTTCAGTGGAAAGTTGGGTCATGCAATATTAATTGCCTCGTATATTTTGAACCTGTGGTTTACTCATGTTGTCAGAGTGTTAAACTATTTCAATATACCTCTCTGGAAGTGTTCAAGACCAGGCTGGATGGGGCTTTGAGCAACCTGGTCTAGTGGGAGGTGTCTCTGTCCGTGGCAGGAGGGTTGGAACTAGATGATCTTTAAGGTCACTTCCAACTCTAGCCATTCTATGACACTATGATTCTGTGGTTTCCAGCTATGTTAAATAAGAACACGATTGGACTCAGTATTGACCCTTGGGGTACACCACCTGTGTCACGGAGGCTTACATAATCAAATTTATACAGGTGATAAAATAAATTTTCTTCTAACCAAATCCTGTCCTAAATCTTCATTAATGAGATGGATGATGGGGCAAAGTGCACCCTCAGCAAGTTTGCTGATGACAGAAAACTGGGGATGGGTGCCGGATGCCTTAGAGGGACATGCTTCTATCCAGAGGGACCTCAGCAGGCTGAAGAAATAAGCTGAAAGGAACCTTATGAAGTTCAAGTGAGAAGTGAAAGGTCCTGCACCCAAGAAAGAACAGCCCCATGCACAAGTATGTGCTGGGGAGCAAGTGACTACAAAGCAGATTTGCAAAAAAAGGCCTTTGGAGACCTGGTGGACAGCAAGTTAAACAGGAGTCAGCACTATGCCCTTGCCACAAAGAAAGATGATGATATCCTGGGCTGCATTAAACAAAGTGTTGCCAGCAGGTCGAGGGAGGTGATTCTTCCCCTCTACTCAGAACAGCTGAGGCCACACCTCGACTGCTGTGTCCAGTTCTGGGCTCCTCAGTACACTATGCTCTTTTCAGCAATGCCCAGTGAGAGGACCAGAGGCAATGGGCACAAACTGAAACATAAGGGTTTCCCTCTGAACATCAGGAAATATTTTCTTTACTGTGAGGATGACTGAGTTCTGGCACCAGTTGCCAAAAAAGGGTTTTGGAGTCTCTACCCGTGGAGATATTTAAAGGCCATTTGATCATGGTCCTGGGCACCAGGCTTTAGGTGTCCCTGCTTGTACAGGGGGTTGGACCAGATGACCTCTAGAGGTCCTTTCCAACATCAGCCATTCTGTGATTCTGTGATTTGTGATCCAGTGAGTTTTACAGATGGAAAAGTAGGCCGAGATTCTTATTCAGGCTCTGTCACTGGGGTAAAACTGTTTTCCAATGGTTGGAGTCTTCTGAGATCAAACACTTATTTATTTAATATTTGGAATAGGAGGGGTTCGGGTACTAGGATTTAATTAAAACATAAACTGGCATGACATAAATGAAAACTGGCATGTAAAGCAGGTGATCTTTTTGGGTCCTATATAGAAGGTTAAACAATCACTTGTTGATCTTCAGCTTTTTTACACAATCATGTGACAGATGAAAAAAGTAACAGCTTTACCAATGGGAACAAGAATTCAGGATTACATGACTGTTTCCATTTCATTATTTTGTTAACGTTTTCCATGGTCATGTCAGAATCTCTGGATTATGTTTGAGAAAGAGGCCTTTTTTTTTTTTTTTTAATACAATAGCATATAATCAGAAACAGAGATAGAAAATATTTGTGTACAGGGTTCATGAACTACTGGTCACAGCAAATGACCTTGGAATCTGAGAACATCATCCAGCCGAGCAAGCAATATTGGATTTGTGTCAGGAGCGTAAAATATTTAAAGACAAATAATAGAGGATCACAGGCAATTCCAGCATAGTGTGTGTGGACAGTTTGGCAGCTCTTAGATTTACAGCACCACAGTTCTATCTGTGTGGGCATAAACCAGTCAAGTTGTTCTACAGTAGGTGTCATAATCGTTTTACAGGGCATTTAAAAAGGAATATGCAACAAGGACACATTTTCCCTAAGGAAAGCCATAAATAAGAACAAAACAGTTTTTTTTTGAAGAAAGAGTAAAGGGCATTTAGCCTGCCAAAACACTTTCCCTTCTCTGTATTTCATTTTCTTCATTGTGCTATATAATCACTGTTTGCTGAATAATTCCGGCGTTTTTCCTTGAATACCCTTGCCTAATAGGCCATTAGATATATTTATTATCCTTCAGAAGCGAAATTGCTTCTCAAAGTCTGCCTAATATGAGTTTATTTTGACTTCTGTGTATGCTTGCTTAGAGTGTTATCAGTCAGGTAGGTTCAAAATCATATAATTTCTTTGTGCTGTTTAAATTATGTAGTCATAAAACTGATGTCTTTTCATACTCACATGTGCGCAAAACAAACCAAGCAACCAAAAAGGTACAGTCACAGTATAAATGGTAAGTTTAAACACTGAAAAAGTGAAAAGTGCAAACCTAATGCGTTAAAAGAACCCGTCACACACATTGGGCCTAATTTCCCATTGGCTGACTGCACACTGAATGGATAACCCAAAATAAACAAGTTCTGAAGTACTTATCTGTATTAGGGTTGCATACAGGTAACACTGATAGCAACAGACAGTCAAGCAATGATATTGAAGTCAAAACCTCCTGTACTGGGGAAGGCAAAGAAAGAGGCTATTGGAGATTGATATCTTTTCCTTTCACTGAGGTTCCATCATGTCAGGATTGAAGTAATGCGCAGTAAAAAAGGACTCTTGTATTAATTTAGTTAAAATAACCTAGAACATTATTCATTAATTCAGAAATTCTTTAAAGAATTTTTAAAGGCCTCTGTGCAGTTGTTTCCTTGTATCTAAATCTTCAACTTTTCCTGTAATGACATTTTTTCAGTCATGTTACTCAGTCTCTCAGTTCGGAAAAAGTGTGCATTTCAGCCTTTCTGACAGAATTTCCTTGCATCTCCTTCAGAATCCACTCAACCAGGCACCTCAGGTGGCTAACTTAACTCATTCAGTCCTTATATGCCTTATCCCTTTCTTAGGTAAAGGCTTTTGGGACTTACTGGACTTACTCTCGTTCCAGAACTGTGAGAGTAAAACCTTACTATTCTTCTTGGAGAAAAATGGGAGACATCAACCAGCAAATAGATCCTGGGTGCTGCTTTCTTTTTTCTTTGTTGTTTGCCCTTCATCCTCTCTGCTTCCTTTGATTTGACTCAGGTAGGTTAAAATTTAATACATAAACCAACTATGAAATAATTATGGAAATCAGTGCACGGATTACTGGTTATTCACTGGGGTACTATTAAAGTACTACTCTGGAACACGTTAATAGACTAATAGTCCTCAGAAAAAAAGATTCCTCAGTTCCTGTTCCAAAGTCAGTTATCATCCATGTGATTTTTAACCAGCCTCTCTGATTTTACTGCCGTTTCTGAATGAAGGTAGTGCACATGTGTAAACAGACCTTGGCTGGGATAGCTGCCATTTGTCTGGAGTGCCTATTTCTTTGTTTATATATTTATTTATTTTTTTATTCTAGCATCACTTATTTTTTTTCAAATTAAGTGGCTTGAACATATACTGCATACAAATTTTATGAAGGTTAATGATAAAAGCCAGGTGTACCCCTTTGCAGCTGAGCGCTCTCAGAGGTCCTGTTCTTTTGTTTAGCGCTTCCTTGCTCACACCGGGAAGCCTGTATTCTTCTTTTCAGTGGAAGGAGGGAAAACAAATTGTAGCCTTGCATGAGAATTCTTTGAATGGTGGAAGACGAAAGGTTGGCTACAGTGAGACTTAAATCTCCCACTTCTTGAATGACTGCTGCAACCTTTTTTTAGCTCTTACTGGAGATAACTTCTCCTCAAACTGTACTTAAAAATGAAAAGATACATCTGCATTCTCCTGTGAAGTTTTTGTATTGTCAGCCACTTCCAAGAGCACTTTCAAAATGCCAACCAGAATGGACTGGCAAATGGAAAATAGAATGTCATCTAGTTTCTACATTATAATTAGGTTTGCCTGGGAAAAGGAGATTTGCTTACGCAGTGACGAGTTTAGGAATGTTCATAAGCAGGTATTTAAAAGCCTTTACAGTCAAATGAGGTAGGTAGATTCTGGATCATGACTTTTTCAAAACACAGTTCAAATGTCTACTATCTACTTAATTCCTGTTTTGTATCCTACCTGCACCTTTTGGGTAGTTTATGCCGTCTTCTTTCTGGTGTGTGTAAAGCCACAATGTAACCAGAAGTTTCAAAGCAATTTCAATCACAATTTCTCGTAAGACTTCTTCACTCATTACCAGTAAGAAGATGTGTACTATTTAGAGACAGAATCCAAAAGCTATACCACATAATCAACAAGCAGACATTGGTATTAGGCTTCTGTACAAAATATGGAAATCTAATATAATAGTCTCGCCATCTCTCCACTTTTTTTGGTGTTTTGTGCAGAGAAAGAAATGTATACCTGAGTGTTTGTTGTTTTTTTCCTTTTTTCCTTTTTATTTTTTTTAATGACAATTGCAGAATAAGGGCAGGCCCCGTTTTTATGCATGGACCTGAAAAAGTACAGGCACAGAAAAGTTTCTGAGAATGTATCAGACCAGGCTATTGCATAGCATTAAATAAACGTAAAGCTAGGAGCAAATGAGCAAAAAATAACCTGCACAGTGTCACCAGGCAATTTGTCTTACTATTACTCACACCTGATCTACAAATGTGAGCGCTCTTGATGATTCAGCAGCCTTTAATAGAAGTCCTGTATATTGTGTCACTCCAAAGGGAACTGCACAATCAATGGAAAAGAAAAATGGTAAAGAACTGGGTCGTTTGACTCTTAAACACAAGCAAATGATTTTTTGTTTCACACACTTAGCCCTTGCTGCAGGAGGACTATTCCGTAATAGCAGAAAACAATAGAGAACTCGCCACAGACAAGATTGTGCTCACTCAGTGTTGGGATATACATAGAAACTAGTGTCTCATAATCTTTTATCTCTGGTTTCAGAGAAGAATCCCAGTTTTCTGGAGGGTTATCAAGAAAATACACTAACTGCGCTTTTCATCCCCATGTCCAAAACAAAGCACGTGAGTGTAAGCTGATAACTGAGACTCTGGCAATCTCTTCTCAAATACTTGAAGTGATTTGTTTAACTGAAGTCAAGCCATAACATCTGAAAGAGGTAATGAGAAGACGATTTCCTATCTCAATATCAGTCTGAAACATCAAACATAATGCTGATGGAAGTTCTCAGTGTTCCTCAGTTCCCTCTATAAAAAAGTGGGACAAGTCTGTGAAAACAGGCAGCTGAGTTGAATGTCAAATGCATAAATGTAGTATAAATGCATTAATTTATCCTTTAGATTGCCTGTCCAAAACTGATTGAAAAATGAAATCCACTTTCTTGATTATTTTACAGAATTGTTAGAAATTGAAAGATTCATGATAATTAAATATCTGTTTACTGGTTTGTTTTTCTGTTTGGTGTTAGTGGAGGTATTGGTATGACAAGTACACATCAGTATGATGGGAAAATATTGTCTTTCATTATCCATATCAGAAAGAAGTATCAAACAAATTAAGCAAATAAAATATGACAGAATATAAGATTGTCTTATAAATTTTCTAGCACCCCTGTCTGAAACCAAAACTGAGGGAATCTCACATTTATATTAGCTTTAAGAAATAATTTCCTTGCACTGTTGAAGCTTCTTAGAATGCACTACAAAGGAATCTGGCAAAATTCAATTCGGAGTGATAACAATTAAAAAAAAAAAAAGAACAAAACCTGATCTAACATAACACAACTAATTTATTTTTGCATTTGATACCAACTTGCAGGTCAAGTACACAGCGTTTTCAAGAGATGAAACAAAGCAAATGAGAAAGCACTGACCCTCCCAGTTATCACTGAGTACTTTGGTATCCTACAGCTAAAGATCCAAATCCTGCAACACATTCTAAGTTATATTCATTAAGAAAGTTCATACTTCACATGAGATCAAGATGATAAGTAGGTATTTAAATCCAAGGTACACCCTTTTCAACTGCGTATGTTTATAGGTTTTTACATATTGATACCATAGGACCTAACCATCTAAAATGCTATTACTGAGCATACCGGGAAGTCATTGAGTGTTCAGAAGAGAAAGGGTCACTGAATCAACATTATTAAATTACTCATACATTTACATTTTTGCCCAAATAGCTTTAATTTATAGTGTTAAAGGCATTGTAAACCAGAAAACTTATAAATACAAATATAAACATATACAAATAAATATATATAATGCTAAGATCCTAAAGTTTCCTTTCCAAAGAATCTTTCTATTTTCATTCAAGAAACTTGTATTGCCTTTGACATTTAAATAAAACTAAAATTAATACATGAAAATATATACATAGGTAATTTGTAAAAGTAACTGGGAATGCAAGATACTCGTCCTGAAACAAAGTGATCCTTTTCAAAAAGGCTGAACACCTCTTCCCCTATGAATAAAATTCTTTGAGGAGGTCTCAGACAAAGCAATAAAAAATTGGGAGGTGCCTAAAATTAAAAATGGCTTGAAAATATTGATTTATAAATTAGAATTATTTTTACTTCATCTCTGCTAATTGTTAGTTTTATTAGCTTCTCTGTACTGTGATAAGCAAATATTTAGGCATGTTACAGTTGTGTGTTCATGCATATTTTTATTGAAAATAATATGGTTTGCTTTTTTATACACCTGAATAGTGACTTAATTTCGGTTTTCTCCATAAGAATCTCACCATCTTACATCTTCAGCACATTTCCACATACGGTCTTAGTGCTTGCTTTTAAATGAAGAAGACCCACCAAGTTGCTCTAAGCAACTTAAACTCTAGTTGCTGCCCAGAATAATGGAAATCTATCTCCCACCTTTAAATGGATGCTGAATTTTTGTTCAACACTCTAGCTTGAAAAAAAGCTAATATGAGGTTATTTGTTTTATTATTGTTAAAATTCTTTTATTGTTATTCTACTATTTTTTTGCTTGCCTACTCTTAAATATTTATATACACTTGTCTCATAAGTTTCTGAATATTTCTTATTCATTTTGTCTTTTATTTATTGCATCAAAAAGTGATAAGCAACAGTCAAGTACAAATTAATCAGCTAACAAAGATTTTGAACTCTTGCAACACTAGTATACTTATGGCAAATAGTTATTACACTTTTTTAATCTGTACAATGGTATGTTATTTAGAACTGGCATCTGTAGTCAGACTATGCGTAGTCTCTTATTTCCCAGAGGTATTCATAATGCTGACTACTTGACCTGATTTACCTTCTGTAGTTTGATTGTCTCTGTGTGACAATGTACATTGTCTGCTGGAAATACAATGCAGCAGAGAGGAAACAGTCTAGGAAGTTCCTGGAGTGTGTGGAAGGTAATTTGCTGACACAGCTGATGAGGGAACCAACTAGGGAAGAAGCACTGCTGGACCTGTTTGTGAACAGAGAAGGACTTGTGGGTGATGTGACAACTGGAGGCTGTCTTGGGCAAAGCAACCACAAAATGATAGAGCTTTTGATTCTCAGAGAAGTAAGGAAGGGGGTTAGCAGAACTGACACCTTGGACTTCCAGAGGGAAGACTTTGGTCTTTTCAGGAGGCTGCTTGACAGAGTCCCTTGGGACACAGTCCTGAAGGGCAAAGGAGTCCAGGAAGGCTGGACATTCTTCAAGAAGGAAATCTTAAAAGTGCAGGAGCAGGCTGTCCCCATGTGCTGTCCTACTCTGTTATTAACTGGCAAGAAATTAAATCAATTTCCCCAAAGTCAAGTCAGGTTTGCCCCTGATAATTGGTGAGTTGATCTCCCTCTCCTTATCTTGACCCATGAGCTATTAGTCTTATTTTTCTCCCCCTGTTCTGCTGAGGAGAGGAAGTGATAGAATGGTTTGGTGGACACCTGGTGTCCAACCAAGGTTAACCACAATAAGTAGATGAAAATATTTTCTTTCCCCTTGGGCAGTTAAGCAATATACAGGCAGTATAATCCTCCAGAAGCTTAACACCAACTGCTTGTAGTTCATTTCCTCTTATATACGCTAAGCAACTTCATATATTGTATCATACATATACTAAATTATATTGTTTATTTCAACCCTCCTCACCCTCTTTCTTTCAACTTCTTGTTTTCATCACATTTTTGTCACGTGCTTATTGCCAAAGATCGTCAAAAAACTTTGCTTTAGTTGGGTGTTAGTTATGTTGGTACTCAGGTAAAATGTCAAAAATATTTCATTAAATCACAATTACCCTTTTCACTTCTTGTAACTATAATTTTTTTCCTCATTATCATCATTATCAGCATTTAACTTATTTAAAAGAGAAGTGCAAGAAGCTTCTCTGTTCTTCTATTTGAGTGAATTTGCCAGTTCTTGTGGTCAGCTAAACCTGAGCGTATACTCATGCTGGTCACTGTTACTGCCTTATTCTACATTTTCCCACTGTGTTTGTTGCAGGGTTTCATATACCAAGGCTGTAGTTCTGCAGGTGGGATTCATCTCACCATCAGCCTGAGAGTCTCCATGCCTATATGTGGTTTTGATATCCTAGCTCCCATTATTGGAGGTAGGAATCTAGTCAACATAGTTCTTGGTTTCTAGAGACACATTCAATAGATCAAATAGGTGGGGTGAAGCTTCATTGACTGTGCTGATTATACCACCAGTGACAATAATGTAAATTCAGACATCTAATGTTATGTTCAGACATCTAGTCTTATGTAGACACCAAATTTAGATGGATTCTTACTGTGTCTGTCTACATGAACATTGTTTTGTATTTATTGGTTTACTGTGCAGCTGTTTTTGTTGGTTTGTATTTATTGTATTTATTGGTTTACTGTTACAGCAGCTGCAGCAACAGAAGCACTTGTATGAACAAGATAAAGGCTAAGATTTAGCTCAACTACGTGTTATGTTTCTGATGAAGGTGCTCAAGTTAGGAATATAGTTGGCCTGTGGGTTCTATAAATTCAATGCAGATCGTTGAGGAACTTGAAAGCACAAGTCCACTTTCCCAGGCTTCCAGACTTATGGATATACTGTAAACATAGAAAGGTAACATAATAATTTTACTACTGCAAACTGTTTGTACAGACGTTTTTCCAGTTGCTATCATTGATGAGTTAACACAGTAGTTTTGTAAAAGGGAAATAAAAACCCCAACCTACTTATCAAATACAGACATACCTTTGGCATTGGTTTGATTAGTATTACAACTTCTACTGTTTATTTTTGCAAAACTTTGGCCAATAGTGTGTTCTGCACTATAATACCTGTGCACTGCTAATGCCAGGCATGAGGAAAAAAATATCCCATGTCCAAATGCAAACATTCCTACATTATCGCACAGGCTTTTGTGACATTGTAGCCCTTATACAGACTTTGCTACCACTATAAAGTGATTAGTATTCATGGTGCAACCTTAGAATATGCTTATCCAACTGTTTGGATCTGTTTTGAGCAATGTCTTTGTTAGCAAATCACACCACTCACCTGTCCTTCAAAGCAGAACAGAAGCAAAACCAATCAATAAGCTACTGGCCATAGGGAGAGACTGTGACCCTTCATTATGGTATCTGGAAGGACGAAGGATAAAAGAAAGAAAGAACAGGTTGTTTCTTCATACATATTCTTAGCCTTAATACTACAGGTTTTTATTATAATATCTATACAGGAACCTAGAAGTTTAAAAATGTCATAATGAATTCATAACCTCAATACAAATGCAGAAAACATGATATAATTCTTTACTTGTACTAAAAAAGTTTTTTCTTTAGAAAACAAAAAAACCCTTACAATGTCTTTCAAGTATGCTATCATTTAATATTATTGGAGATGTAATAGAACTAAAATCTTTCTTTTAATTGGTATTTTGCCTCAGTGGTTAGACTGTACCAGATGAACATGAAAGTTGTGGTTTGGAGTCTTCAAGTATTCAATTCAACTATCACTTAGCACATGATTACATTCACTCTGGATAGTTTAATAAACAGTTTCAGTCACCCAGGATCATGGACTCAGACACAGTACTCACTGCATGACTGGGTTTTCCACAGAACAACTTTTTTTATCCCTTCCTTGCCAGCACTTTGAAGGATTTCGTATAAAGAATTTGTCAGGTTCTCTATTTTAAAGGGAATTTGTTATAACCAGGACCAGAGGTAATTAGAAGTGGAAATGAAACATTTATTGATTTCACATGGAGATAAGCCATTTATATGTTTAAAAGTAGCGAAGAAAAAAGGTTCTAATTTAAAGAAATATCCTATAATAACCTCTATGATATGAAGACATTTGATCAATGCTGGAGAACAAAGTGGACTCTGAAGGTTGTTTTGTGGTTTTGGTTTGGTTTTTTTTTTCCTCAGAAATGTGTCATCGTTGAATTGGAAAACTTAAAAACCCATATTTAAGAATGTTTTATAGTATAACAAACTAAAATTAGATCAAATTCTCTTCTTTGCTGTGAGGCATCAGAAAACACATTGGGTAGAAAAATGTGAAAAGTCTGAAAATACAGGTGTAGATGAGGCAGTTATAGTTGCTTCTGTTGAACTGTAAAGGACTATTATTATTTTTAAATGAACATTTAATTAACAAAAGAAATGCTGCAGTTTGCATTGTGACTTGCCTACAGTTGCAGAGGCATGTTTCTTTTAGATTTCAAATTATCTGATTGTCATCTTTGTAAGTCTTGTCATAACTTTTATTCAGTTAGCGTCAATAGGTTGTTGGGTAGTGATAGTAGGTTAGCAGATAGTGTTAGAGGAAAGTTTGAGTCAGGATTTTTTCAGACTTGTTTAAGGTCAAGGAATATAGAACTGGAGGAAAAATATTAATTCCAGTGCCTCTTCCATATTTTGGGAGTTACTCTTTTTTTTCTAATCATGTCAGACTAGCTTTATTAGGTAATTTAAAATATGGGGCAGATTCTGAACTCCCGGCTATTTAATTGTCTTGGAACCCTTCAGAAGAGTTTTGAGTCATAAGGATTACTCTAAATTTGGCTTTGAGGAGCTCCTTGACGCCAGATGAATGACTGATATTTATTTAATATGGAACTTGTCAAATGTCATGCGTGAGCTGGCTCCCACATTCACTCATCTAGGTCAGTTCACTCTCAGTTAAACAAATCTCAAAGTAGCTTCTGTCTCATTGACTTTCACTGACAGAAAAGAACAAATAAAAGAAGCAAACTAGGTATAGCAGCAGCAAATAGGCTGTTTCCAGACTTTTCATTCACCAGCTTTGCCATTCTCCTTTAACATACTCACTTCTGTTCAAGTGGCTCTACGTTTCTTTGGCATAGTCCATATTTTTTCTTAACTTCCTTGGCAAAATCTAAATAATCCCTCACTTCCTTTATGATTTCTCCCTTAAATATCTCATGTGATCTTAATTTTTTGTAGAATTTTAATTCATATTCTTTACCTGCTATCATGGTCTGAGCGAAGAGCGAAGAAACTTGCAAGGATTAGCAGTAGGCTACAGTCTGCTCTTTGAAACCCTTATTTTTAGATAAATATGTACTGTTCTGGCCTTAACTGAGCAAGCAATATACTTAAAGTTGACAGTTTTCAAGTTCACAAACAATTGTAACAGGCATCTTAAAGTAATACATAATGCTAATAGTATTATTTAATTCTAAAATTCTCATCTCATTCCTTGAGGGGAAAAAAATAATTACCTTCTCTATTCAGATTGAGATTGTAATTTGGTCCTCAAGAAAGTTTGTGCTTGGATTCTGTCTGTGAAATCTCTTCAGTCTATATTTCACTCCCAAGTAGCAATCATAACATTGAGATTATAAAGTTTCCCATTGCAAATGCAGGTAGGCTACTGAACAAGAAATATTAAAAAAATTCCAATTGACTAAAACCATTCCGACAGCTAAGACAACATAAAAATTATAAACAATTAAATAAATAAATTATAAAATAAGCAATTAAATTGTGCATGTAAAAAAAGACATATGATTTTGAGAAATAAAAGTCTGCTGGAATGATGAACTCAAAATAATCTACTCTGAAAGGATCGCAGTTATAATAAAATTGAAACTGTAAAAAGACTATGTAGAATTGAGACTTGCATATGAGTCCCTGAAATTGGAAGGGCTAGGATTTGAAGTACTAATTTCATTAATAACAGAATTCCTTAAAGGATACTAGGAAAGGCTCAACAACACGGAACAGTGGAAGACTAAACTAGTGCCCAGGTTCAATTAAATGTTTAATGTCTCTGTTCACTGAATATTTAAAATGCAGTATAACCGGCTTTTTATTTTCATATCCATGTTGAACCAGATACATAAATCTCTTAGTAGCTCAGTTAGTGAAATTTCATGTAGCTACAGTAATATTGCAATGTGATCCTCATAAAATTCTACATTTACAAATCTGAATGAACAAGTGCTATGAATAGCATCACAGACAGCCAATACAGTCAGTTTAGTATATCTCTACTTGTTATATAGACAAGAACTGTTATACATTAACAAATTCATTCCTACTGTTATGAAAAATTAAGAGATGCTATAACTAGCAAAGCGTTAACTTGTTAGCCCTCAAGGTTTTGTTGTGTTTCAATGCATTGCCAACAAAGATTAACAAATTATTCTTTAACGTTTGTAAATGATTATGCCAATTTTGCCTCTCATTCTCTTGTAAGAAAGTTGAGGTACTACAGAAAAATCAACTTCCACATTCTAAAACCTAATGAGGCTGCAATTTAATGTCTTTGTCTTGCAGTGAAAAAAATAGTACAACTATATTCCAGGAGCACTGTAGGGGAATACAGGTACTCAACAGACTTGTATGAATGCTATCCAGGCAACCAGTTCTTCTTTTATTATTACATTTCCATAAAATATAAAGATGAAATACCTCTTCAAGAAAGTAGCAATGTTACATACCAGATAAAGACTTTGTTTCATTACAAGTGCTTATATATTGTTTGTCTTCACTAGGAAACAATTAATCTTTTAAAAATACCTATGCTGAGTTATGACAGTGTTAATTTCTTAGATTTCCTACTTTACCTTAGATTATAAAGAATTTAACATCTTGTATTCATAGCTCAGAAGCCTTTATTAATCAAATTCTTTGTGTAAGCGTATTCATGATGACAAAGAATTTTATGTGTCCTTTAAATGTACCTATTTGTTTGTGGTTTCAGTTTACCCAAAATACGCTTGATTATGTTAAGTTGGAGATGGACTGGAATCTTAAATCTGAATAGGAGATTTAGCTTACTTTTGATGAATACTAGTCTGTTTTGTTTACAGCACCAGTTAAAGTAACTCCCCCTCTTTACAAATGTTGGAAGGCTCTAAACTCCGTCAGAGGTTCCTTAGAAAACCACAAGGTAATTTCCCCTTTTTTCTCTCACTTATTACATATGTAGAGATATATGTAACTACTTTTCGGATGACCCCACCTGAATAACTGAAAAGTGCAGCAAGAGTGACGTGTTCAGTTGTGTAAGCACAAAAAAATTCAGGGACATTTCAGGCACTATGGGATATCCTGGGTATTTTTCACTTGCTGGTCCAGAAGAGTTCAAAGGCCAGTCCTGCAAGTCCCTGCCAAGTAAGGGCATCAATGTCTGAGTGCTGCTGGCCACCTAAGCTTAGGCAACTGAATCTGTCCCAGAAAGACTGAAATGAAAAAAGGAAAAGAAAACATGGAGAACTTTTACACTCAGTTCTTGTTACTTTTTCTTCCTTAGTCACAGGACCTGTCATATACTTCCATCAGATCAGTTCCAAGCATACTGCAAAAATGCACACTGTAAAAGCACAGATAGGTGACATGTCTGTAAACAGCTAAATGCTAGCTGCTCAAAAATTCAAGAACTGCTTTGCCAAATTTTTATGGTCTTCCTCTTAGACTTCTAAATCTCTATTAAACTTGAACGTATAATTAGAGGCCAAACCTATTGACAGAGTGCAGATGAAAAAAACAGAAATTAGTATCTTTCATTTTAGTACAGTACTGACACAAATGTTTAATAGAAGCCACAGGGCAGAGTGCACCCTCAGCAAGTCTGCTCATGACCCAGAACTGGGAGGAATGGCTGTTACACCGCAGAGTTGTGCTGCCATCCAGAGGGACTTCCAACAGGTTGGAGAAACGGGCTGACAGAAAGCTCATGAAGTTCAAGAAAGGGAAGCACAAAGTCCTGCACCAGGGGAAGAACAATCCTAGGCACCAGTATTTGCTGGTACAAGAGAGACATGAACATACTGCAGAGAATCCAGCAACGAGCCCCAGGGATGATGAAGGGACTGGAACGTTTCTCCTATGAGGAAAGGCTGAGGGCTCTGGGACTGTTGACCCTGGAGAAAGAGAAGGCTCAGGGGGAATCTTATCAATGTATATAAATACCTGAAGGGAGAGTGCAAAGAGGCACAGAGGCAGGCTCTTTTCAGTGATGCCGAGTGACAGCACGAGAGGCAATGGGCACAAAATGAAACACAGGGGTTTCCCTCTGAACGTCAGAATTTATTTTTTTATTTTTTTTTTACTGTGAGGATGACAGAGAACTGTCACAGATTGCCCAGAGACATTGTGGTATCTGTATTCTTAGAGATATTCAAAAATTGACTGGATGTGGTCCTGAGCAGCCTGCTCTAAGTGTCCCTGTCTGAGCAGGGGACTTGGACAGGATAACCTCCAGATGTCCCTTCCAGCCCTAAGTATTCTGTAATTCTGTGAAGTCACTACTATTAAATTAAATAGGACTATTCCAGTCATTAAGTTAGATATCAATGGATGTATTTTGAGTACTACTTTTCTTACAATTACATATGTAAAAGCAATCCCGAGCATGCGGATTTGATTTTTCAGTTTTACTAAAAGAAATAAATATCTTAACTTTAATTAAGAATGTCCAGGAAGAACACAGATTAAATACATTTACTTGTCAGTTACTTTCAGTGGCATCATAGAAAAAATAAATTAAAATTAAAATGGAGGTTGAGTATTTGAATAACAAAGTAATAGCTGTAAAATCCTCATCAAGCTAACAAGCAAGAACTTTTCAATAAAAGTTTTAATGTAAAGAAACAGTGATATAGGTAATCATTTTCAGTATGCTTGTTGCAATGCTCAATCCCTTAACATCCTTAACATCCAGTGAATAGCTTCATATTCTTCTTAATTATCATCTTCCCTTTGCACTTAAGTTTTGGACAAATTATATCCTTGGCTACGCTATGCATCTAAAAACATATGGAAATGTCTTGTGTAAATTAGCAGACTGTTTAAATGCTTCTGTCTTAATGATGCTGACTTGAAAAGAATGGACAGGCTGGAGGAGATGGCTTTTGAAGTGATTACCATGCCCTGTATTAATAAGTCTACATAAATGGTAATTTTAAGGATCTTTAAACAGCTGGGGGGGATTAGGTTCTGTGCCAGGTGGTGATGGATGGAGGAATCTATCCAGATGATATATTGTACTATCTATTTCTTTGAACATTTGAGCAACTTTACCCATCAAATGAATAATAAATTGAGAATTATATACCTAATTATAAAATGTGGGCATATAGGTCTTAGACTTTTTTTTACAAAGATTTACTTTTTTGCAAGGTGATTGGTGACAGCCAACATGGCTTTGCCAAGGGCAAGTCAGGCCTGACAAATTTGGTGGCCTTCTACGATAGTGTTACAGATAAGGGGAGAGCAATAGACATCATCTACCTGAATTTATGTGAAGCATTTGATACTGTCCCGCACAACATCCTGGTCTCTAAATTGGAAAGACATGGATTTGGTGGATGGACCACTCGGTGGATAAGGAATTGGCTGGGTGGCTGCACTCAAAGGGTTGCAGTCAATGGCTCGATCCCCAAGTGGAAATCAGTGATGAGTGGCGTTCCTCAGGGGTCAGTACTGGGATAGGTGCTCTTTAACATCTTTGTCAACAACATGGACAATGGGATTGAGTGCAACCTGAGCAAGTTTGCAGACAACACCAAGCTGTGTGATGTGGTCAACATGCTGGAGGGAATGGATGCCATCCAGAGGGACCTGGATAGGCTTAAGAGATGGGCCTGTGCAAACCTCATGCAGTTCAACAAGGCCAAGTGCAAGGTCCTGCATCTGGGTCACAGCAATCCCAAGAACAAATATAGGCTGAACGGAGAATGGATTCAGAACAGTCCTGAGGAGAAGGACTTGGGGGTACTGGTGGATGAGAAGCTCAACATGAGCCCGCAATATGCGCTCCCAGCCCAGAGAGCCAACCATATCCTGGGCTGCATCAAAAGTGTGAACAACAGGTTGAGGGAAGTGATTCTACCCCTCTACTCTGCTCTGGTGAGACCCCCCCTGGAGTTCTCCGTCCAGCTCTGGAGTCCTCAGCACAGGAAGGACCTGTTGGAATGAGTCCAGCAGAGGGCCAAAAAGATGATCAGAAGGCTGGAGCACCTATGCTATGAGGACAGGCTGAGAGAGCTGGGGTTGTTCAGCCTGGAGAAGAGAAGGCTCCGAGGAGACCTTATAGCAGCTTTCCAGTACCTAAAGGGGGCCTACGGGAAAGATGGGGAGGGGCTCTTTATGAGGGAGTGGAGCGATAGGACAAGGGGTAATGGTTTTCAACTGAAAAAGGGGAGATTTAGATTAGACATTAGGAAGAAATTCTTTACTCTAGGAGTGGTGAGGCACTGGAACGTTTCCCAGAGAAGTTGTGGATGCCTCATCCCTGGAAGTGTTCAGGGCCAGGCTGGATGGGGCTTTGAGCAACCTGGTCTAGTGGGAGGTGTCCCTGCCAATGGCAGGGGGGTTGGAACAAGATAATCTTTAAGATCTCTTTCAACCCGAACCATTCTACGATTCTATGATTTATGCTTTACAAGAAGAAATGGCTTCATGTCTCTTCAGTATAATGTTACAATGGAGGAAATGAGACCAGTATGAGTGGTTTCTTTCATTTCACATTTAATTTGCAGTCTAATATTATACTTTTGGGGTTTTTTTTGAGTGGCGATTCAAATGCTCTGTACAAATACTACAGCTTGAAGTATGTATACAATCTGTGCTCAACTACAGTATCTATAGTTGCTCAGATATGCTATTTATAGTTGAACACAGCTTTGCAAGTTGAACAACCTTTTTAAACACCTGTATACACCAGGAATATTCGGCCCAAGTGAAAAATAAGTTAGAATAGAATCATACTGATGTCTCAACAACCTTTCTGCTATTTAAGTGCTGTTACCTGACCAATTTGTTATATATTAGAATGGAAGAGTGCTTGAAACCTAAAGAAAATGGCTTGACATTTAGATAATTTGACATTTTCCATCAATATTTATATGGCTATAAAACTGTCATCCTTGATGCCATTTAACGATGAAGCAATGCTTATTAATTACAAATGTTGTTTAATCTGGTTTAGATACTAAAGGTTATGTATTCTTTTATTCTTTACCGGTGATTAATTCTAAATCTGCAGAGAAGCAAAACCTTTCCGAAATTAAACGAGATTTAAATAAGAATTTAACCCTCATAGACTTGTGCACTCCTGGGAATACCATTGAAAAAATGAAAAAAAATATTTTCTACATTAAACATTATGCATCTGTTACTCTGAAATCTGTAAAATTCTATCTCCAAATCATATTACGATGAAAATGTTCAGTTCAATTTAAAAAGTAACAGATGTGATTAATTAAATGTATCTTGGAAAAAGAATTCATGCTGGGCAAGGATATGAGTCCTTTTCCAGCAAGAATCTTTGTAAATTACTGCATGGTTTGGATACAGACTGAAAGCACTTAATATAATTGATAGTGAACATCTAAAATATTAAAAGATACTGTGTTTGTGTAAAATAAACACAGCTTAAAAACTGAAAACAAGGAATTCCAAATAAAGGATGTTATACACTTTTTTTTTTTCCTACAGACTATATATGATTAACAAAGTGTATCTATAGAAATTTGGAATGCAATATGATTAAATTAAAAGTAGTTCTGATATACTGCGGTGTGAATGTTCAGTATAGTGTATGCCATGTGCATATTATGTGAACCAATGATTAGTTTTCCTTTTCCTCCAGTATCTTAGTTTTGGAAATTTAAAATATACAGAGAAAGATTTAGGATAACCAGGACTAAAAGCAAATACAGTATTCTAAAACCATTGCTTTAACTTATAACTTTGTCATTGAAGAACACTTACACTAGTAAGTACACTGGTGCTTCAAAAATGAAATATATCTACCTATATTGATATAACAAAGTTCTTCTGATATGGTTTAACACAGCAATAAGTAACATAGTTTATTCTGTTACATAGTTTTTAACTGCCACAACCTCCTCTGCTAACTTTATATATAAAATTATTGTCACAGAAAACTAGAAATAGTTTGAAGTAATGAGAACAAAAAACAAGCATTTACTCTAGATGTTTTACCTTTCTTCCACTGGTGAGCTGTGTGTGTGTGTGTGATAATTTTTCATCTGCTTTTGAGTAAAGGAAAATGAATGTGGAGAGAAATAGCTAATGCTGGCAATCCAGAAAACATTACTTGTCTTCGGTGTTTTTCCATAATAAAACAAAATCAATTGATTTGGACCCTGATAGAGAGAGTTCTCTGAAGTCAAAGGCAATCATCTTATTAATATTAACAGATCTGGATTGGGCCCTTTCTGTCTGCAGAATAGCATAAAAAGTGTTTTATTATTTTGTTTTGTCCTTTAATAAGTGCTTTAGTAAATGTAAATTTCAATTGTGCACTGAAATGTAGCCTAGATGAGAATATGTCAACAAGATAATTTCACAGTAATAGCGATAACATTATGCAATGTTATACCCTTGGGATTACGCTGTTATTTCAGATTTAATTACTAAATTAACACACATTTTCCAAGCTTATGTTTATAAATTGAATCTATTGTCAGTCATTATACTTCACCTGAGTAACCGAAAGACATTTGTTATTTGTTGCTGGCCTTATTCTTCACTGCTTTTGCAAAGTGTATGTTCTGACTCTCTTTAGTATTAAGAAATATGCTGTTGTTGCTTGATACCACTGGCCAAACACAGCTGAAAATTGTTTTGTTTGATAGTGTTCATTGTGTGAAATAAATAGTTTCGTACAATGATGGAGGGAAACTCGCTTTATGGAAGAAAAAGGTTTATACAGGGGTTGCAGCATTTCACTCACAACTTAGTAAACACATATAGCAATTTAATTATAGAATTTAAAAACTAGTCATGACTAAGCTCAGCTGAGTGCTTGTAGCCTTAAATAGAATTAGGTAATATTTCTTTGGGGGATATATTATTCTCTAAAGTTTCAGCAACTCTCTTGATTAAAAGAAGAAATACTAAAAAATTCTTTTTAGCTGTCTCTATGCCCATAATACTTGAGGGAACATACTGAAAATGTCGGTATAGGTCATGTCTGAATACTGAGCTTCTACATATTTATATATAACAGATGAGTTTCTCCACATTACTGCTAACTTCTGGAGTCTGTATAAGGTTCTGTTGGCCACATTCTAAAGTTACACATTTACAGGATTGGGTTTTATCAAAGTCTAATGTCAGTGTGAAAAACAAGGTCTCTTAGTAGGTTTTCCCAGGGGTCTGCAGTATTTTCAGTTAGTTCCTCCAACTAGTCCTGTTCAATAACTTACTACTGGGAAGAAAATATTTTCAGTGTAATTGTAAGGTTTTAAAGCATCTGGTCATTTCATTAGCAGAATATTAACACTGAAGTTTTATAGAAAATTTAATAACAACTTTGGTTGTTGCTATGCATTGTGTTCTTAGAATATATTTACAAAATACCCCTAGTTTCTCTTATCTTAGTGTTAGCCTCTGCTAACTCTGTGTTAGCTAGACTTATAGATGCTTAATTTAAAACTGATTTATTTTTTTTAATACCATGTGATACCGTCTATCTCTTAAACAACTGCCTAATTCTAGTAAACTTCCTGGTTAGACATTAAGACGATAACATCTGACATTAAACTGGACTCATAAATGAACACAGAACCTGTTATTTAGCTCTTAGTGCTCACATAGCACAGCAGAGCTTCAGGAAATCAAGATTTAGAGGAAAGAAATGTCATGTTTTTGCTTCAGATCGAACATCCTACAGTTTGACCTTGAAGGAAAATTATAGGTACTTGACTGGACTAAAGGCAAAGAAAGTCTGTATCTAATGAGATCTCTTTGAATGTATTTATTTCAGGATATCACTTAAGTAAACTTATTATAGCTTTATATTTGGAGAGGTTATGTAGAGGACTGCAACCTTTCATTTAACTTACATCAGACTTGAAATATGTTTTTTTTAAAAAGCAGCACTGAGCCAAGAGGGCAAAATCTTCACATCTAAACTTTGCATGCTATTATCAATGATTCAAGCTAAGGGAAGGTTTCAAACCTTAACTAGTATTTTTATCCACTTACTGGATTTAACTGATTGTAATGTAAGTGCCAATTTGTAAGTGGAAATAAGGAATGAAAGCTAACACTTTCTGAGATGATCTAACAAGAACTGGAATTGTGTATCCAAATTCTACAGAAGTACTTGAAAAATAGCCTTGTCCTATTTTATAAGAATGACACTAGATGTCTCTCATTCCTGGCCCTTTTTAAAAAAACTATATTTTCAGCATTGATTGGTTAGCGAGAGTGGAGAACAGCCAGATTCTGCTCTTACCCTACATGGCTTGTCTGTTTAAGTTAGCGGTTTAACTGCATTTAATAAGGTCCTCAAGTAAAGCTTTTTTCAAGGGTGAATTTGTGTGACCTGCTTTATTGCGAAAACTAGTTAACAAAGATATTTTAGTTCATGACATATGGGAGAAAACAGATACTCTTTTTTTCTGAATGTAAAAACGTAAACCATGAATACTTGTTGAGAGTCCTCTTGATTTGGACGATCCTCATTAGAATCTCTCTTTGGAGATACTTTGTTTTTAGAATTGTTTCATTCAGGGTACAGGGGAACATGCAGTTGAGATGCAGAAATAATTATTAAGTAATTATTGATGAATATTGCAAGAAATTTGAAGGAATAGAACAAAGGTATCCACTCTAGGGACCGAACTCAATGCTAAGGTTGTGCTTATGCCCATACCAGACAAATATAAACCTTATGAATACCTTAATGAGATTTCTGAAAGGCTTTTCTGTTGATGGAAGATCTGTTGAAGTTCAGGGGCTCAGGTTTAGCCACCTTGCCAAGTCCTGCTTGAATTCTCTTATATAATGTGATTCTTGTCTTCAGGCAGTTTTGTGGTCCTAACTCTCTGTCAGTTTTGGATGAAGACGAACATTTGCTTTTTGTTTGAAATTCAGAGCAATATGTGACTGGCCAAGGGTTAGAAACCTAATTTGCAATTTGCATCTGGTACTGTACCCAGAGTTCTCCTTCATAAATATATAATTGATTTGTCTCCTGGAGTGAATTGTGAAGTTGTCACTCAACACATTTCTGCCACTAGTTTTGTTTAAGGCATATTGCCCATCTCATCTCAGGAGGCAAGACACAAAAGGTCTATTCTGTGCTAAGAAGAGTCCCTCACTGCTCAAAATTGCATCCTATTTAGATTTGTCTTTACAGACATATTGAGAATGGGACAATGTCCTTTCCTTACCTGGTATCTTACATTCTGTAAATCTTCTGTTTCTGCAGTTCAGCATTAACAAGTCTGTTCTGGGCTTTTTTGCCTTTTTTTTTATTCCCCATATGAAGGTAATACAAGAATTCCCAACCAGTGATACCTCTTGTGCTTTACAGTCTGGCTGCTTTCTTAAAACATGAAATTTAATTACATACTTCCAGGTAATGTCTGAGTCTCTCCATTTTTATTTTTTTTTTGGCGGGGAGCACACTAAATTTGTTAGCTCACAACTTATTTGCTCCCTTCCTTGTATTTATCGTTTGCAGCATTTTCCAGCTTAGAATCATTTGTAGCTTATTGCCTGTTCCAGACTTTAATACAGTTACTGCAGGGGGACTAGATGACCTTTAAAGGTTTCTTCCAACCCAAACTATTCTATGATTCTACTAGTTTTACACTGTATATTCAGATTTTACATACTGCCATTCATTGTTCTCCTTCATTTATTGTTCCTCAGACAGCTTTCAATCTATGAACCAGTTTTAATGTAGAAGGTAATTACAAGTAATTTTCAAGTAAATTTTCTTATGATGTATCTACCATTCTTTTTAAAAGAGTATATTTCATCAGCTGCATTCCCTATTTTTCACTTTTGTTTGAACACAGATCAAGCATGTTTTGGAAGATTTCCTGCTTATTAATCTGTATTGTGCTTAATCGTGAAAATATGTTCATCCTTTACAGAATGAACCTCTCCTTATGTATGTATCTCTACATTTTAGTGGAATTAAAATTCTCTAAGAGGATAACAAGACTTAGGATTGCAATTTAAACCTGAAAATTTTAATTTGTTTGGAACTTTGAAAACTGACATTATCAAAACTGAAGCTAACAATTTTAACTGGTGTGGTGAATTCATTAGCTCAAATATTTTCTAATGGTACAAGGTGCACATGGAAAATAAATTGTTGTTTCTACTTCTGTTTAGCTTTCTAATCCACGAGCCATATTTATAATTTTGCATGGTAAAAGGAATGACATTTAATCGAAGACTAACATAGTTCATTTTTTGTGCATTTGATTTTTAGCTCACGGAAATTACTTTTTTTTCGAGTATGTATTACACAGTAAATATTGAATTTGTATGAGTAGACCAAGGAAGGACTTAAGTACTTAAACATTTTGATTGATATTCATCCACCAGAGACAGAGGCTTAGGGTACAGACATCTGAACTGTATGCCTTTGCCTCTCTTTATAATCAGTAGAGAGAAAGGAACACTTTCACTATACAGATCATCTCCTCATATAAACATTTAAAAGAGATCAAAGAAATTGCTAAGATATGTTTATTTCTTTCTGTTGACTTTAAGAAGCAAACTGAACCTAGGTTTTGGAGATGTCTAAAACTGACAAAGGTGAATCTAATTGTGGAATTCTAGACTCAGAAAAGCAATGCAAGAATTCTTACCTGGTGCCTAATAAGCTATAGTTATGTAAGTTTTCTCATAGGGGAAAACCAAGCCAAATTAAAACAACATTCTTTACATTCTTAGTGTTCAATGACAAGCAAGCACCCATGCATTAATGAGGATTTTGAATAGGATTCGACCAAATATTGACCCCTGGGGTATGCTGCTAGTTACTGACCTTGAACTAGACCATGTGCCACTGATCACCACTGTCTGGGCATGGTCATTCAGCCAGTTTTCTGTTCACCACAGTGTCTGCTCAGCTTCTCCATGAAGATCTTATGGATGACCTTGTCAAAAGTTTTACTGAAGTTGTTAGACAACATTCGCTGTTCTCCCCTCATCTACCAGGCCAGTCATTGCATCATAGAAATTTAACAGGTTGGTCAAGCATGACTTCCCTTTCATGAATCCATGCTCACAGCTCCCAATCACATTCTTGTCCTCAGTGAGCCTGGAAACAGTGTCCCAGTTGGTTGCTCCATCACCTTTCCAAGGACTGAAGTTAGGCTAACTGGCCTGTAGTTTCCTGGTTCCTCTTTCTTGCCCTCCTTAAAGACAGGAATGACATTTGTTTTCCTTCATTCCTTGGGCACCTCTCCCAAACACCATGATCATTCAAACATTACTGAGAGTGGCCTTGAAATTACATCAGTACTTGTGGATATATCCCACCAGGACCCATGGATTTATGTATGTCCTGTTTGCCTAAATAATTCTCTGACCTGATCCTTTTCCACCAAGGCTAAGTGCGGATGTAATAAACTAGAGATATGGAAACAGTTCCATGCAAATAAACACTTTATTTGAAAAGATTCTGACCAGGGTGATTCTGTGATTCTGTTATTCTGTGATTTATGCTTGTGCTGCTCTCTTTCTATTTATTTCACTATGCCTTTTATCAAACAGCGTGATCAGAATGACATGTAATATTCAAACTGCAGGTGCAACTTGGAGTTGTGCAGAAATAAGTGTTCATTCTGTTCTTAACTGATTTTCTAATAATTTCTACATTTATTTATTATATTTTAGAGTATTTCTTCATTATTCAGAATTTTCCCTAAAGATTCTTCTTCTTGAGGATGATGTCCACTTTTAATCTTGGATGAGGAGTTTTTGTAAGGAAATTATCTTACTCTTATCTCCCTATAGAGTAGAGAGGAAGGCACTTTAACATACTGATTCATGTTTTAGAATATTAGGTTACTACAACTGTCTTGCCTGATTAAAGATTAAATTTGAACTGCAATTATTACACTTCGTATCTACTGCTAAGGTTATTTTTTCAATGTGTCCCTGGTTTTTTTGCAAATTTGAGTATTCAATTTATTTTCCCCACCTAGTTACTATGAGATCCTTATATAGTTTTTTCATTTTTACCTAAATTGGACAGCCTTGAAAATTTTATGTTGTGTACAAACTCCACTAATTTTTGCCTAATTCTCCATGCATTATTTATGAACGTGTTGAGAATGCAGACATATAGACTATATTTATATGCAAAAATTAAGACCTAGCTTGACCTCTAGCCCATGGCTGACTGACTAACCTCCACACTGTTGAAAATTACACTTTCCAATAATAAATTTGGCTTTCACAGAGCCAGTTGGAGCAATCTGGTACAAAACCATCAAGGAGTGAATTCATAATTAAATAACATATGGTTGGCCAAGGGTCCAACGTAAGCTCTTTCTGTGGTCCCCATCTACATAGCAGGCTATATGGAAATACAAAAATGTGTACTGTCAAATTGTTAACTTTCCTCTGTTCTGAAAATCTGAATTTTTTTTTTTTCCTTTTCCTATATCTTTTGTTCTGCATCTTTTAATCCGTTAATAATCCTGAAAGAATATTCTGTTCTGTTCCATTGGAGACTGCTACCGTGGACAGTGCTTAAAGTTTTGGGAATTCAGGTATGAACTGAATTTATCCATAGGCTCACTGATTTTAATAAATTTCTGAGGTACAACTTTCTCCCACAGGAACTATATTAACTCTTTACAAAATAGTAGAGATGAGGTAAAGAAAACACCAACATTTTCAAAGTGCCACCTTAAAAAATATGTTAAAAACCTGCTACTTTTGTCACTTAAAATTGTCACTTAATTTTTATCTAATCATAAATTAATGTATAACTTTTAAAATCTTCTTTTGCCTAAAACATGCATTTAACTTTGTAAGAACATATCATTGATTCTATAAGTTAGCATAACTTAGCGGTTCTAATTGTTTCTGTATTCAGGGAGCATTGCCTGAGATGACATGAGAATAAATGTATGACTAAAACTGATAGATTTTGAACTACTTTCCTTAAAGATTTACACATGGGAATTGTAAAATGGAGAATTATATGGTAATATTTGGAAATAACAGGTTTTGTGTTTTTCACAAAAGGGATAAAATATCATAGATAATAAAATCTCACTTATGAGTCAGAATCTGGAAGAATTTTCAATACATTTGTGACTTTTCCATGATAATTTGAAAGCAGTTTTGTTTTCAAGTAAGGTGGCTCTTCTAGTACAGTATTTTAAAAATATGTAACCCTGTTGTCTGTTGCTTCTTTACCTTCTCCTTTCATTCTAAAGATGCTTTATGTAAAAAAAAAAAGAAAAAGTGGTAAGACAGTCTTTTTATAATATAATAATGTTCTCATCTGAAATCTTCATATGTAGTGCATTGTAATAAAATACACTGGCAGCATTATTAATTTTCTCTGCATTATTACTTTTGGACCTTTCAAGATTTTATTTTACTGTGATAAGTTAACTGTCAGCCTGAAAATCCTTGATGTAAATTGCAAAAGGAAGAGATGGTTAAGAACAGATTCCAGGAAATTTTGATGAGAAAGCATAGCTTTTGAAAATACAAGTCAAGATTATTTTGAATTCTGAAACACCATAAAACATAAAAGAACAGAGAATAGATCAGGTAAATTGAATCAAATTAAATACTCTATTGTCTATAGAAACTTAATTTTTATAAACAAGTGTGTAGGACATTGTATCAATACCTTTGGAAATGGCATAAGAAATAAATTTCAGGAAACAATTTTAGGTCAAAAAGAAAGAGTTAGAAACATTGGAAGAAGTAATCACATCTCATAGTACATAAGCAGAATATGGAGATTTCTACTTAACATCTTCATTTTCTCTACCCGTGTTGATGAACAGAGATGTTTGCTGTGGATTTCTGACTTTTTTTCTTTTTGTTTTTTCATTTCCCTTCTTTCAGAATGAGCATTGTTTTGACTTTGCTTTTGTTTTTAAGTGTTAACACATTTTTGTGGTTCAGTATTAATTAAAAATAATAGATAATTTTACATAACTATCTAGAGACTTATAATCCCTGTTCCATTTTATAAACTTGTCTGGATCTTACTACTGCTTTAATCATTAAAGTCTTGGAAATTTTTGGTAAAAGAGTGTTCTACCAACATATTTAATAATATAGTGGTATAGGCTTTATTATTTTTTAAAACTGTCCTGTTAATTTCCGTTGCAGAAGAACCAGTTGTTAATTAAACAAACCATAAAATCTTTAAGGTCTGAAGAAAATACTTCTTATATTGGTGAAGGAAGTTGTAATTTGAGCCATAAACCAAACTGTCCTGAGAAACACCAACTAATCTAGGCATAAGCCTACCCATTTAGGTAGGATTAATCTTGCATTTTTATAAAAAAGCTACAAAAAATGAGCCATATGTTTGGCAAAAATATCTATGTTTTGACTAGAGTCTTTACCAGAGTAAATCTACTTATTGGAGCTGTGTGTGTAGTCAACATTTACTTTTTTATTTTGAAAAAAATTCTTCAGTTAACAGGTCACAGATAAAATCATCCTTTCCCATCTTAGGGGACAATATTAGCAATATTGTTTAAGATTCAAAAGAAGTATGAACAAAATATATGAAGAATCTGGCTTTATATTACTAGTAGACAAAGTTTTTGTGTAACAGAGGGTATATTAGAAAATTTATATTCATATGATAAGACTCCAGGTAAGTACCACATTTTCTCCCACCACTGTCTTCTGTGCTTCATTTGTACATTTCTACTAAAAGTTTATTTTTTCAGCAGTTTTTTTTTTTTTTTTTTGGAGTAGTCCAAGGCTTTATCTCATCAGTAATGAAGTCTCTTGTTACATTCCCAATGTCATCTGGAGAGGAGGATTTCTGGAGAGTAAGCAGAGCAGCTGTTGCCTAGTAGGGAGGAAAATCAATGACTTGACACTTGACAGCTACAAATTTGTATATAGTTTAATAGCTGAAAGGCAGAGTATAAGAAAACGGCAGGCTGCTTACCTCCTGGGTCCAGCACACCTAGGTTTTGTAAATTATTGTGGCTTAATCAAAAAGGGGGTCTTCATTTTCATAATAATAAATCATAAAAGGTGCCTTTATTTTCCCCTTAGTCCTGTCATAAACTCTAGGTTTTAGCATTCTGGTTTTACTGATTGTCAGATATATAAACAGTATGTAAATATATGTATACATATATACTTTCAGTTTTGATAAATAAATAGGACCTGAAGAGGATGAATAAACTAATGTTTAATAATTGTAGGAAAAGCAATCTTGAAGGAAACCTTGATGAAACCATGATATCCAATGTGTTTTTGACAAAGCTGGAGAGAGGGTTAATTGCTAGAATATGAAATGCTTAAAAACAAAACCACTGAACAAATATTTTCATTTATATGAAGCATGCTGCTTCTAGCTGTTGTTGATAAATTATGTGTTCACACTTAGATCAACTTTATTTTGTTACCAGGGTTGATAAACAGCAGAACAAAGCCTGAATGTGAAGTAAAACTTAATTGTTCAATACTATAATTTTCCCTGATACCAGTAGGTGGTAAATTTTAATAATAGTGCAGAAAATATATTACCTACAGTCTCATACCATTGTAGGAAAATTCAGGGGGTCTTACTCAAATGAAAGAATACATTTTTCACTATTAAATGACAATAAAATTGGATGTGTTGAGTTTTAAAAATATTAAAATTGTAAGGAGTGGTGCCTTTGTTATTGTCATAATTTTTCACTTAAGCTGTAAAACTTTATTGAAATCAGTGTAATTTCACAGAGGGGGTGAAATTGCAAAAGGATCTGAAAAGGGACCATAAAGTACTGTGTAACATTAAAATGAGGAAGGAAATTCTTTAATACATGGTAAATCCTACAAATTTTTACTTATTTTGATTACTTTATTCTCTAGAGTCACTAGTATGATATCTACCAGTAAGTTAATTTAGTTCAGTAATGGAAAATGGTTGTCATTGCTATTAACTTTCCCTTTTTCTTAGGTGTTCCATAAGTATATTAGGATTTTGAGACTGACTTTGGAAAAATGTTATTGTTAAAATGGTTAAAATCTTTATTGTTATCCATTTTATTTGTCTGTGACTCATTTGCAAAATGAAAGGGCAAATATCTGTCAACAACAATTTTACATCTTCTAACTATCCATTTACCAGTTTTCTTCTATTGCCAAAATTTATAACGACTAGCCTCAACCCAGTAAACATTGCACTAATATTTTTCTGTAAGAGCATCTTAGTATCCTAAAGGGAACTGGTCATGAGAAAAGAGAAACTTGGATGGCTTGTAACTTTTGAAATTAACTTGACAGAAACTAATTGCAACCCAAGGTTGTCACAGAGACTTCCTGCAAGGAGTTCTAAATGGTGTACATAAAGTAGATAAATGAGGTGTTGTATAAATGAAGGAAAAGGAAACTACATTCATGTACTGAAGTGATGACAGGTATGTAACTACCTAGAGAGATGAGAGATAGAAAGATCATTCTTCTCTGTCATGAAGTAATCACCCGCTATGCAGTCCGCACAATCAAAATAGCAACATCACTTCCACTCAATGCAAATTCTCCCCCGAGTTCTGCATACATTTTAGAATTTGCATGTCCTGACTTGAGAACTTTTTGTCATTCTCATTTCTCATGTGCCGAATTTTCAATACATTGGTCTTACTTTCTCATTCGCCGCAAACTTTCTTATCATGATATTTAGACATTAAGAAGGTCCATATATTACTACTTTTATACATCTCATCCAGTCACGTTCTGAGGATGTTTTAGTTGTCCATCCTTCATAGATAACTGTGATATTTATATTGTGTATCTGAAAACTTATATGTGCAGAAGATTTTGACATTTTCAAGCTGGAAGACAAAAAAAATTGTATATTTTTCTGTAGTAATATACAAATGTCATACTTTTTAATTGTAGATGAATGTTTCCTGTCTTACCGGAAGCTTCAGCTTCAGCACAGAATGATTTTACAGCACTCTTTGCTTCCATGTAAAAAGAAAAAAATAAATAAACAACCCTTACAAATATGATAACGGTGACTCTTAGAAGGCTAAGACCCTTTATTCAAATACAGAGCCTCCAGTCAGTTAAGGATACTTTTATTCTTTTCCGCTTTCCAAATCCATGCATCCTCGGGTGTGTTTCACAAGGTGTCCTACCTGCACTCACTACCTTTCAGACAAATCTAAACAGACAGAAGCATATAGTATGCATTTAAAAATACCATAATGGGAAATTCACCTGACTAACACACAAAAGTATTTCCACTTGGATCTCAATAACAATAGTTTGTTAGGCTTATCAAGCATCACCTACTTTACAGGGATATTTTGACGACTGCAATGGCAAAAAAAAAAAAAAAAGCTTTACAGTGAGGCAGTCTTCGAAAATCACAGTTTTCTGAAAAAGACTGAAATAGTATTGGCTTTTCATTTTTCATGTATTGGTGCCCAGGTCCTGGCAGTGGGGGGGCTGCAGGGCGGCCTTCATGAGGAAAGGCCGGGGCTGCCCTGAGCCGCACACAGCCGGTTCCAACCGGCTCCAACCGACCCACCACAGGGCACGGCTGGGCCCCGCAGCCAATGTGGTGGCACCTCGGCAAAAACATATTTAAGAAGCCATATTTTAAAAATATATTAAAAAAACCCCCACATTTTTAAACTGCTGCATGGCAGCTGTGAGAGAGACGAGAGGAAAATGTGAACCAATGCTGCAGACAGCAAGGTGAGAGCAGAAGGAGGACGATGAGGTGCTCCAGGTGCCTGAGCAGAGATTCCCCTGCAGGCTGGTGATAGGACCACATCGGAGCAAACACCCACACTGCAGCATGTGGAGGACTCATGCTGGAGCAGGGGAAAAGTGTGACAAGGAAGAAGCGACAGAGACGAGATGCTATGAACCAACCACAGCTCCTATTCCCCATCACCCAGTGCTTCTGCGGTGGTGGAAGGCAGAAATGTCGGGAGTGAAGGAGTGAAGTTGAGCCTGGGAAAAAACAGGGGGAGAGGCTGGCAGGAAGGTGGGTTTTTTTTGTCTGTGCATCTTACTGTACACCTCTATTTGAATTGGCAATAAATTAAATTAATTTTCCCCAAGTCAAGTCTGTTTTGCCTGTGTTGGTTATTGGTAAGCAATCTCCCTGTCTTTATCTCAACCCACAAGCTTTTTCATCTTATTTTCTCCCCCTGTTCTATGGAGGAGAAGGGGTGAGAGAGCACTTGGATGAGTGTCTGACAGCTGTCTGAGGTCAAGCAGCACATTTAGTTGTTCAGCCTACATGTGAAACGAATTTTCATGTTTTTCCTGAGATTTTGAAAATGTGGATTTATGAAATTTCCATTTAAAAAAAAAAAAAAGACTTTAATATGAGGTTTCTGAGAAAATAAATTCCTGAATAGTGTCAAAAATTACCTGACTTCTTTCTAGTTAATGCCCCAGAAAACTTGATATTCCAGGTCATATCTTGATACTAGGTCATATCTGCCAATCTTGTGGAAGCAATCTGGACAATTTAAGACACCTAAAATAGCACTAGATGCCTATGTTTATGCATCTGACTACAGCCCTTGGGTTGGAATTCAAGTCCAGATTGTCTACAGATAGCGATAAGTTTTTAGACTCCTTCATAGTCCAGATTTTCATAGATCTTGTCATTACAGTCAGTGCAATCTGGGCTAGTGTCATTTTGGCTGTGATAGAGTTGACTGTCTTGCTGGCAGCTGGTATGGTATGTTTTGGATTGGGATGAGAAACAGTGATCATAGCACACTAATGTTTTTGGTTGTTGTTAAGCACTCAAGGCCTTTTCTGCTCCTCATACTGTCCCACCACGAGTAGGCTGGGAGTGCACAAGAAGCTGGGACTTGATACAGCTGGGACAGCTGGCTCCAACTGACCATAGGGATATTCCATACCATATGACATCGTGCTCAGCATGTGTGAAAAGAAGGAAGGAGGGACATTTGGAGTTGTGGTGTTTTGTCTTCCCAAGTAACCGTTACATGTGATGGAGCCCTGCTTTCCTGCAGATGGCTGAACAGCTGCCTGCCGATGGGAAGTAGTGAATGTTTTCCTTGTTTTGCTTTGCTTGCGTGTGTGGCTTTTGCTTTACTTATTAAACTGTCTTTATCTCAATCCATGAGTTTTTTCCTCACTTTTAGTTTTCTGATTCTCTCTCTCATCCCACTATGAGGAAGGGGGGGGGGGGGGGGGATCAGGGGGGTGGGAGGGACCGAGTGGCTGCGCTATCCTGGTTGCCGGTAAGGGTCAACCATGACCCTTGCTAGAATCACCTAGAGTAACTAGGTGATTCCATTGGCTGTGTTGATTGTGATAAGCACTTGAACATGATATTTAGGACTCAAATTGGTTACCTACATCTAGGTACCTAATGTCATCTGAGCTTTATTAGGATGATTGACACATCTGTACAGGGCTGAAGATATGGCACAAGAACTAAAGGACACTTCCTCCTGGACCAGCAACTAGAAATGAAGGAGATATTCAAGCAACTTAAATGGCAATGCTTGCTTATCTTTAGGCAAGTGAAGCTCACAAGCAGACACCTGCATTAAAGTGTTTACAATTGTAACTCTGGCCAACACTGGTGTCACAGCAAATCTTTCTTCCCAGACTTTCTCCTGGAATTAGAGGGGAAATGATAAAACTCTAAGCCTAATTTTAATCTTGTCACTATCAGAAACTGAACTGAAAAAACACTAATATACACTTAAATTATTTCTTAGTGAATCAATAGACAGCGAAGATGCAATATTACCAGTGATATTATTCTGAGGCTATGCTAATTTCTTAAAATGTCTTACTGACATTTAGGATACAACATATTTTTTTTGAACTTAGGAAATAGTACAGATGTATGTACCTCAAATAGATACCCAAGGCTCATTTTATAGTTAATGAGGAGAAAGAATCATTTATAAGGTATCATTTATTTTATTCTTATACAGACATTTAACATGGTGGATAAATCATATCCTAAAAACGCCTTCTCTTCAGTAGCTCTAACGGAAGACTAAAGATATCACCTAAGGTGTACACATTCATATAACAGATTACTAAAGTTGGGTGAGAGGGATTTCCCTCAAAAATTCCCATTATTGTGGATTGATGGTAATATGTATAGCTTAACCTTGAAATCTGAAATCTCTAGTCAGTGCATCAGATTCTAGCTCTTTCATTTTTTGTTCAGATAATTCTAAAGAGAAAACCTATGAAATGTAACATTCACATTATGTGCTATTCACTTCTTCACCAGAAATACATTTCTCGATACACATTGATATTGAGAGGCAATAAAAGTAAACAAAGCAATAAAGTGCAAAGGTTAAATGCAAATTATGATAAAATTTGCAGCAAATGGACATACAAGGCTATGAGTTTTAGGTTCTCTTGAGCCTGATGGGAACAATTTGCCTTTAGGGAAGGATTAAGGTATACTACCTTAAGGTTCCAAAAAATTTGCTAGGTTACTAGTGGAGGAGGTTCTTTTTACTTTGTCCCTGTGAAGTAACTTTCAGAATGGTCTGAGAAAACTTGACCTTTCTGCAGAATGTGTTAAAATAGTAAAGCATTTGATGTGATGCCCTCTTCCATAAAATCATTAGTGCTTTAGTAAGCGGAGGCTTATAGTTGGTCCTCTTTCCTTCAGATGCTTGCTAACTCCAGGTGAGATAAAACAGATCAGAAATACCAATGTTCCCCACATCCAGAATAGACCAAATGATGATATTTATAGTATAGATTAAAAAAAAAAAAAAAAAAAAAGGAAAAAAAAAAGAAATTGAAGAGTAAGATTACTTACACTATTTATACCAAGATTAAATCTGAACTTTCTGTGCAACCATCTGGCTTATTAACCCTGACCAGAAACAGTCTTGTTCTATGAGAGCAAATATTACTTTATGAAATCAGATGTGATCCTGTTGATGGTGAATCAACATGTTCTTGACTCAATGAAGTATAAAATTTGACTTTTTCTCTTCAGTGACTATACAGTTACTGCTTTTTTATCAGGTAGATTTCTAGCAAACTGAATTATCTTACTATGTAACCTAACAAACATTAGAGCTTGTTAAGTGGGGAGGTGGGGGATGTCTGTCCACACAGTCAAGTGTGGAGAAACATAAGAAAGACTTCTGTGCTTTGTCAATAGGAAAACATGCAGATTCTGCCTTTTTATGTGACTGAATCTTCATTTTGCATTTTCCTGTTTGCACCACTGAACACGTTCTCCTTTTCTTTCTCCTACGCATTGACAAGTATATGTGGCACAAGCACCTAAAACTTGCTTGCTGCGGAACTGGCAAAACGTATGAATTAATCTCCTCAGAAAATGTGTTAATGATTATGGACAGATGTCTACTAAATCATGCATTGTGTTTCATTGTTCATTGTAAATCTAATGGGCTAGTAACTCACAGTCCACTTTTGTTATGATGTTCAAGACAAAGTCCAATTTAAAATAAAATAAAGTACTATGAATTTTAAATTCTGTGAATAATTATTATAATTAGACTATTAATGGCATTTGTATCAAACAGTGTAAATGTGTGAAAATGAACTGCGTGCCTTCTAGAACCTAGCCTCCTTGTCTTCCTCACCAACTTTCTATCACCAGGCGGATGACAGGAGAAATTTACTCCCCAACTTGTAATTGTCTGATTAATCCCTGCATATTGCTGGCTGCTGAGGCAGCTGTAGATTCTCAGCCTGTTTGTATGACATTCTACTGCACAATGTCAATCAGATGATACTATTTCATGAAGTAAGAAGGAAATATGAATAACTAATAAGTTTGCAACAGAAAAATACACACACCTACACAAATACTGTGTTTAGCTAGTATATCTGCTCTTATCTCATGGACGGTTTCAGAAATTGGTGATAGGCAATCTTGCAGATATGACTATCCGCTCTCACTTTTGAGTCTTTTCTTGGGAGTCTTTTCTTCAGTGGCTAAAGAAGAGAAGGCTTTGGGAGAAAAGGCTGACCTCTCAAGAGTGAAGGAAAAATAATTATGTAACAACAGTGCATATCTTCCTGTTTTCCTGTTAATTCCCCCCTCCACCCTTCCTTTTCTTTTTCTTTTTTCTTTTTTTTTTTTATGTGGAGAACGACAAGTCTGACTGTACATCAACATTCTGAAATTATTTTTATCTGATGGTCTCTTCCTCCTGCTTTTCTGTTGCAGAAATTCTAACTATGCTCAGGAGAAAGGCAAATCAGATCCTCACACATTGTGTGAAGGGCAGCACAGCATGAATATAAATGGGAACAAAGCTAGGGGAAATCAGGTGTTAATGGCTTGCACCAGTGTCGATTTGTTTTAGAAGGTTTTAGAAAGTCTAAAGGAATGGATGTAATATATTTCTGTTCATTCTTTTTAAAAATTATTAATTTTTTCTTCTTTTTAAGTAGTGATGTAGATGTAGATTGTTGATGCTTATTATTATTATTACCATTATTATTATTTTTGTGGAGCTTTGATTATCCTTGATGATGATTTGTCTAAGTCATGTCCCATTGGAGTAGACAAGAACAAATCAGAGGAGTAAACCAGTTTGGGCTGAGGGCCTGAAATCCATGCTGTAAACCTTTTTTGGTTTAATACCAGGCTCAGAGACTGAATGTCCATATGCAGCTGAAGCACATTCTGTGAACTCCTGGGTTGCCTTTTCCAGGTTAGTTACATGTAAAATAAATCCAACATATGCTTCAAACATTATGTGGGGATGGCCAGGAGATTTATTTCAAAACAGTAGTTCTGATCCAAACTAAAGCATTAGCACAAAGCTAATGCACCCTAGCTTCTATTCATCAAAAGACACTCGAAAATGTTTTTCAATTTATCTTTTTAACTAATGATGTAGATTTCAGTCTTTGATTTTACAATGTGACACTACAGAAGTACCAAGTGTTCCATGGAATGAAGAGGTCAATGCATAGCTGACAATTTAAATTTTCTTAAGAACTGTCCAGCCACAGTCACACAAAACAGATTTCATGGGCCTAGAAACCTGGCTCCACCAGTACTGTGTTGATTGATGAAAGGACACTTCTGGAAGACTGTATGCCTCATTCTTTTACCAGTCACGACGCTATGCCCAGGGGACTGTGTAAGACTAGTCCTTCAAGTGCTGCGGACCTCTGTAATGATTAGTCTGTGAATCTGTATAAGCCATACTAACAACCAGATATCTACAATTACCCATAGTGGAAAAAATTTATTTAAGACCTTTTTGTAGTTTTGTTTAATATCCACCATTTGTATGAATGGCTTTTGTTTCTGTTTAAAGAGCCAACACGCTACTATATTTGTATTTGCAAGTGTGGCAAAAAGGTTTGGGTTTTTTTTTCATTCTATTTTTATTTTAAGGTGTCAGTAGAGACTAAGAGGCTGATTGTGTTATACCAGTCTTGACATTCTTTTTCCTGGTACTGACCTTTTCTAGTGTAACTGAATTACCTTACGAGAACAGTAATTTCTGAAAAAAGTGAGTAAAGAACTATGCCTGTTACCCAAATCTCCTCCTATCATCCCAAGTCCTGTGTCTGTACTTTCCACAGACTTTTGCTCCAAGACAAAGCAAACATAAAATATTTCAAAATCCAGTGATGAGAACTTTATACCCATCATTGATTCATTTAGCAATAAATTAAAAAAGCATGTCCATTTTTAAGAAATTAAATAAAATTTTTATTGTTTAAATTGCATAACAATGATATGCACATAGACTAAGACTATAGGTCTGAGAAGTCTCTGAAAAAATGCTAAAAACATTTGAAACTCTCCCAGTATAATGTGAAAATTTTTTTTCAGAGTTGTCATAGCTGTTATTGTAGCTTCAAGACTTTTACTGCCCTTGCATAGCCACAGGCTTTCCAAGACTAACTTTGTACTTTCAGACTATTTTTGGCTTGGAAATGAAACAGGTAATAGGTGGTGATTTGTTGAAGAAATAAGCACTGGTGACCTCATAAGCAATCTATAAAGCTTATTAATTGAGTTCTGTTTTGTGTTTCACCTTCTTCATAACAGTTTTCAAGGAACCAGATTTATTAAATCAAAACTCAGGGGATCTGAAACTATTCAAACTTAAACCAGTGTAAAAGGTTTTTGAAACTCTAGGGAGGAAAAAATGTGTGAGGTTTTTTTTTTGTGTGTGTGTGTAAGTAATCTAAACAGGACTGCATACTGTTTCTAACTCAGAATTAAAAGCATTATTGAAAAGGTAAACAATTCCCCCGTGAACGGGAGAAGTGATGAGTATTAAAACTCCATAGATATCTTTCTGCCTTCAGGCCATAAACTTCAGGATGTCCTGTTATTCTAACCACATCTTATATGAAGAACTTGCAGAAAAAAAAAGAATTTGACATCTCTAATTATTATCAAAAAATTGCACAATGAAATTGAAAGTACAATGAGAGAAAGCTCAGGGGCTTTCTAGCCATTCTGGTCAAATTTACTTTTTTTTCCTGGTCTCCTGCTAATGCTTTAATAAAACTTTAAAACACGCTACTCAAAGGGAAGGAAAGTTTTTCAGAGGTGCTTGAGACTTTTAATAGATTTTCATGCCAAATACCACTTGAAACTTGTAGAAAGAATTCCCAGTTTGTGAAACACATATGCTACAAAAATATTGCGGCTTAGCTTCACATTTTTAAAAGAGAACTCTGAATTGAAAATGGAATCTCTAAAGACATCACCTCTCTTAAGAAATAACCTGATTAATTTTTTAAACATAAAATATAAAAATGAAATTTTTGCCTAAACTTGAAAAGAGAATGTGTCCTTGTAAATTGTTTCTAAATACTAAAAAGGAGAAAAAGTAGCAAAAAAACATATTGCATCCTAAAAAATGAATCATGTTTTTATCTTTGATATCCTTCAATACTTGGGAAGTGAGTTTGGAGCTCTGGAGACAAGGGTTCAGTGTCTCTCATTGATAGAGTTCTTGCACTATTAGCTTCGTCATGCAATTTCACAAATCCATGCAACTTCAAGTCTTTTCAGCTGAGATGTGTTGTGAAACAGGAGAAAACCTGAGAGGCTAGCTCTAAGTGTCATGGCTAGACTGCACAAAGCAGTAGAGGCATTTCCATGCAATGTTCTAGTCAGTAATTTCACTCTCTTAGCGTGCATTCATGTGTTTGCAGGTTAATCACATCTAGGGTTTTGTTCTTCTGTCCCTAAATTTCTAAAATGTATATCTGCATGTTGACTACTAGGCATCTCTAGGTATTTTTAGACCAGCTTGGTATCCTGAGAGTCTCACTGCATTGAGCCATACTAGTAAGGACATAATAGTAGGGAAATGTTTAGATTATTCAGTTGAGTATTTAGTGTATATTTGAGGATAAAATTCCTTCATTAAATTCCCTAGTCCAAATCCTCTTTTATTCACCTCCTTTTGTGGAACAGGAGCACCTACCTGCAATGCATCCTGCCAGGAGGCTGACATGAAATTTGAATCCCAAAATGGGGCATCTTCAGATGAGAGTGTCCCTGTTTTCTAGCCTATCTGGAGGATGAAAGCTTAGTGTTTGACTACATATTGTCATGCTGTGGAAGATTCAGAATCCATGTCCCCTACCTTCTGGGTAACTAATGTCAACAATAGACCATTATATAAAAGCTGGCTAGTGGTGACAGTCCAATAGATGTACTTTGTAAAGTGATTGTGACTGTTGTGTGTCTTGCTGAACTCAGGCCTGTCACTATACACTAGGAATGCTCCGAACACAGGAGCGATAGGTTCCCCTGTGGACCTAGGCAATACCTCGTGCTGTCTCTGTATGGTTCTGATATTTAAGCAAGAGCTGGGTTTCTAGCAATTCAGTTTGGAGCACTAGCACCAATACCTAAATTCATGTGTCTTGAGATGTGTGTTGTCAAAAAAGGAGCGGACAGTTAATTTAGAATTCCCTTGAGGTTAGCCTGAACTCGTAAGCTGGCTGGCTAAGTTATTGTTTGAATTCAAGAACTTTAATACTGTCTAACTCCCATATTAGGAAAAGCCTTGATGGCTTCAGTCTATCCATTCATAGATTTATGCTTTGTTTCCCGTTCTGTGACACAGGCTACTCTAGGAATATAGCACATTTCTTTCTCACAGTTTTCTGAGATTATATGCTTAATGTTTCTAAAATGTTTTTGTTATAAATGGAAGGTCTTTACAAATTCCAACAGGTAAATGCAACTAGAGCTACATCTATGCTAGTAAATTAAGAAAAGTAAACGATGAAAAGTTAAATACTTCTAGCCTGGGCAAACCATCAGGCTCCTAAATAATTCCTGTATATGTATGAGGAATTAGAATATTCCAGGTCTCTCTCTTATTACAGGTTTGGACATTGTCAGCCCCTTTTGCAGGCTAAAAGAAATCACCACAGGTACTGGCAGTTCTGTGTTAGTTGACTTCAGTGATGGGGAATGTTCCCCGATGCATTTAATTTACTCATCTAAGCAAAATTTAGATCTATCCACTATCCTTCTATTTCGGGCAACATAGATTTTTAGGCCTTCTTCACTGTCAGGCGATAGTAAGCAGGGAAGTTTACTCTCTTTTTATCTTGCCACAGTACGCTCACATATAACTAGAACAGATTATAAGTGTTAAAACAACACTGTCTTATAATTGTATTTCTTTATAATATCTGTAAGTCTACTTTGTAACCATTTCATTAGTTCCTTTTTCAACTGTTGTGAACAGAAAGACAACAGATTGCAGGTACATTTGGAAGAATTTAGTTGTCCTTCAGATTAAAGTCACCCTTATAAAACTTTTTCTAAACCACAAAGTCCCTTTGTTGGATTCTGTGGAATCTCTGTGGGAAGCTGGAAGACTAAGGTGCTACTTGAGTGTTAATACAAAATTGGTTTCATATAGTAATGAAAATTGAGTTCATAGCTGTCTGCCTCTATTACTTTGGCTTTGTGGTCCTAATTTTACCCATTTGAAATAATATAAAAATGTTATAAATAAAGGATATGCTTGAATATAGATAGCACTTAAAATTGGGAGGAAGTGGAAGGAACATAGGGATTAACACTCTATTACACAGAAGACTGTAATCTGTGAAATGTGAAACACAGCCAGTGAGAAGAAAGGTTTTGTGGATTTCCTTACAGGATGAAAATAGGGGATTATAACTTTTCACAGTAACAGATTTCGCAGGGATAAATGATGTGCAACTCAATCTCAAACAATAAATTTTCACATAATGTTAATAGATCAGTGTTACTGGTTGTTGTTCAGGTGGTGAATCTTTTTCCAGATATTCTATGTAGCACCCAACACATTTGAGATCCCTGCATTATACAAATCTTTACTGATAACCTATGTATATATTAGACTCATAAAGATTTTATGTTTAAACTAATACACATCATACATTTTCAAATATATTTGATAATTTCATTTAATAACTTTTTGAGGCATTCAGGTTTTTGAGATATTTATAACCTATTTTTCAATTAAGTGTACCTTTGAAATACACTGAGATTTATATTTTAGTGTGATGCTCAAGGTCACATCCAGTGGTGGAGAATACAGGTGCTAATTTCACAGCCCACTACTCAGATCACCAGACCACACTCCTAATATTTTTGGTAGACAAATAGCAACAAAGTTTATTAGATGGTAACAGGGTACCATAATGTGCAATTCATTTTGCTATGGATTTCCTGTTACAATGACGAGATTATCTAGCAAAGCTATATTCCAACTGTTAGTGCTAAATAAATATTACTGTAACCACAGTGACTAGGTTTTCACTGTAATAATAAAAATTGTGTTTGTGTTTCATACATGAAATTTACATACATATTCTTTCATACTGATAAGATGAACATTTATCAGTTCTTAGGGTTTTCAGTTTTTCAGTTTTCCTCTAAGTCCACATCGTGACTTAAAGACTTTAAGTTGCCTCTGAACCTGAGATTCTTTTTCATGAAATCCAAATATTTTATTTTAATTGTGAACAATGAGAAGCATATTTTTGTAGTTTGACCTCACTTTTTACATTAGAAGAAAAGACATTTCACTAAAACATTTTATGCTTAATGTTGAATAAATGGGGACATTTCACTATTCTGATTCCTGGTCTGACAACTCCAGATTGAAGGTGACTTCATTGTATTGTGTCTGAAAATTTCACAAAAGAATGTAATATGTTGGTGAACAGATACATTAAATCAGGAGATTAAATTAACTGTTCTTAAATAAAATAACATTTAAAAAGTAACAACTAGTTTATAATGAATCCATGCATTTTATATCTTCAAATGAAAATGTACTTAGAATGCTTAATAAACTTATGAAATAATTAATTCATAATGAGTTTGTAACTGATTAGCAAATCATACAGTTCCGCTTTTTTTTTTGAGATAACGTGATTTATAAAGCAGTACATATTTTATGAATATATTTAGTAATAATTCTACTAATGAGGATGAGCTACTAAGAACTAAGAATGTCAGTAAAACCAGAGTCAGTAAGGCCATAATGTCACACTGCCGAAATAGAAGCATTGGAACAGGCTGCCCAGAGAAGTCACCATCCCTAGAGGTATTTAAAAGACATGTAGACTGGTGCTTAGGGACATGGTTTAGTGGTGGACTTGGCAGTGTTAACAGTTCGACTCAATGATCTTAAGGGTCCTTTACCAACTTAAATGATTCTACGATTCTAGGATGGCCATTCTCCAAGAAATGCCATCTAGCTGGGTCTGAAGACAACTACAGCCTTCTCCTTCCTTTGTTCATCTTTCCATGGAATATTTGTTGCCTTTTGCTGATACAGCAATGCTTTCCTGCATGATGATCATAGAATCATAGAATGATTTGGGTTGTAAGGGAACCTTAAAAGATCATGTAGTCCAAGCCCCTTGCCATGGGCAGAGACATATTTCTCTAGATCAGGTTGCTCAAAACCCCATCCAACCTGACTTTGAACACCTATAATGATGGGCCATCCGTAACTTCTCTGGGCAACCTCTTGCGGTGTCTCACCATGCTCATAGTAAAGAATTTCTTCCTTATATCCAATCTAAACCTACTATCTTTCAGTTTTATACCATTGCCCCCTGTCCTGTCGCTACAGCCCTGGTAAAAATTCTCTTTCCATCTTTCTTATAAGCCCCCTTTATATATTTAAAGATCACAAGAAATACTCCCTGAAGTCTTTTCTTCTCCAGGCTGAACAACCCCAACACTCTCAGCCCGTCCTCATAGGAAAAGTATTCCAGCCCTCTGATCATTTTTGTGGCCCTCTTCTAGACCCACTCTAAAAAGTCCATGTCTTGGGCTGTGGACCCCAGAACTGGATGTAGTACTCCAGTTTGAGTCTCACAAAAGCAGAGTCGAGTAGGGGGGGAGAATCCCCCCCTCAACCTGCTGACCATACTTCTTTTGATGCAGCCCAGGATACGGTTGGTTTTCTGGGCTGCAAGCACATATTGCTGGCTCATGACCAATTTTTCATCCATCAGTATCCCCAAGTTCTTTACAGCAGGCCTGTTCTCAATCCATTCATTCTGCAGTCTGTATTGATTCTGGGGATTGTGCTGACCCAGATGCAGGACGTTTCACTAACCTTGTTGATCTTCATGAGGTTCACATGTGCCCACTCCTCAAACCTGTCAAGGTCCCTCTGGATTGCATTCCTTCCATCAAGCGTATCAGGTGCACCACTCAGCCTGGTGTCATCTGCAAACTTATTGAGGGTATGCTCAATCCCACTGTTTAATAAAGATAATAAAGATATTGAACAGTACTGGTCCCAGTATGGACCCTTAAAGGACACCACTTGTTACTGATCTTCTTTGGACATAAAGCTGTTGACTGCAACTCTTTGGATGTGGCCATCCAGCCAATTCCTTATCCAGATAACAGTCTATCCATCATATCTATATTTCTCCAATTTAATGACAATGACATTGTGGGGGACTGTATCAAAGGCCTAACAGAAGTCTAGGTAAATGATGTTTATAGTTCTTCCCTCATCCACTCATGCAGTCACTGCATCGTAGAAGGCTACTGAATTAGTCAGGCAAGGCTTGCCCTTGGTGAAGCTAAGTTCACTGTCTCTAATCACCTCCCTGCATTCCATATGTTTTGACATGTCTTCCAGGAATATCTGTTCCATGATCCCACCAAGCACCAACGTGAGGCTGACTAGTTGGTAGATCCCAGGGTTCTACGGCTTACCCTTTTTAAAAATGGGGGTTATGTTTCCCCTTTTCCAGTGTCTGGGGACTTTGCCTGACTGCCATGACTTTTCAAATATGATGATGTTAACGATATTCAATGTGTGTCAGTTCATACTTAGTCATGATGGTTATTTTTTTTTCCATTTGAAATGAAAAGATATGTTCACATTACTGGAGAATATAACCACACAAATTGGGGATACATATGCAAGCTAAATCTTTGTAGATGTGTGTGCCCTACTGCGTCATATGTAACTAAGAGAAGGTGATAAATTAACACAGTATTTAGATATTAGGTAAAAAATGTGAGTCAATCATAAGAAGATATTTGGAAGAACATCTAATCTCCACACCACTCCTGATATTAACAGTAATATTATTCTAACCTACCATGTGCTGACTCTGCTGTGTTCCTGTTCCAAAGATGATCCTCCCACACACAAAATGAAATAATCAAAAGTAGCACGGAATTCTGAGGCTGTGGCCTATGTTGGACACAGTATATCTGTCTTTACCCCAGAAAACCGTAATGTATGAACTCATTTTCATATTAAATAATTCCGTTTATCTCCCCTGACATGTCTCTGAAGGAGCACAGAATAATAATCTGAAGTTCAAATAAAGTATTGTCAAGAATGACCATAAAAATCAAAGAGAATAGATGACATATACTCTAGAAATGCTTAAAATACAACTATATCACCTTCTTTCTCTCCTTCCTGTTCTGTCCATCTGTTGTTTATGCTGTAATTTTAGCTTCAGTAGTGGAATTGCATGTTTTTTTCTTTGATTTCTGTGGGTTAGTTATGATAGCCTTTCTGATTTAAAATATCTTATTCATGAGTTGTCTTTTTTTTTTTTTTTTATTTCAGTGAGACAAATATCTGTCCATACAAGCTAGTATTTAACTTGCTTGGTTTTGAGCAATGTATTTTCTTTAGCGTTTCTTACTACTGCATGCTCATAAAGACTGACGTCATTATTAATTCTTATTCAGATTTCAAGTGAATAAAATAAAAAATAGTAATATAATGATTAATATCCCCGAGCCTTCTTTAGTTCTACTTTTCTTAAAAGGCAAGATGCAACCAAACAAAAACTACTCTATTTTTTTAATTGACTAAATGAACCTGGCCTCACCCGCTATCTTAATTTCTAATCATACCATCATTAATAACAGACTGTTTTTTTCACTTTTTCATTTATGTCAATATCCTTGAAAATTCCTGCGGATCTGTTCATGTATCCATGCTGCAGACAACACACTTTTGTGTTGTGTGAGGACAGCACAAGAAGGATTAATATCATCCTGAATTCAAGGTTAATATAGTCTTGCACCAAAAGCTAGAGAGAATGACAAGTCAGCTTTTCAACAACAACTTATCATCAAATTTAGACAACAGTATTCCCATAAATATTTCAAGAAAAACAGTACCCATATATGTCCATGAATTTACAATTTTTTTCATTCTAATTACGTATGTTCTCCAAGTAACTGGTCCTTCCCCTTATAATCATATTTCATATCTGACAAGGTATTCATGTTGCTAAATCATCTAAATAGTTGCCTTATGTTAGTCTTTATACATGTAAACTAACACAAATATTTTAATTATTTACCACATTAGATTTGGATATTAGCACTCTTACCAACAACAAAGCATAGTTTTTACTATTTAAACATGTGTCATTAAGAAATTGTTGTATTGCCGAGCACTTATGGAAGAATTCTTCTACGATTGTCGAAATTGTTTCCTCAATTCATCTCAAGGTCTCTTAACCTTCAGCTAGGTTTATACTCATGAATTAATGAGATGTTGCAGGAAAATCCACCCATAAACCAAGTTTTGAGATTATTCAGACATCCCATCTGTGTTTTTTTTTTTTTTTTTTTGCTAGCAATTACTATTCCTAAGCAGAATTCCAAAACCAGTAAAAGAACATGATTGTCACCAGCTCTGTCTTAATAGTATTAAGGTGAAATTACATTTCAGCATTTTAACTCATTTATCTGTGCTTGCTAATTGACCCAAATTCTTTGTATTCTCATAAGCTGTAGTGCATTCTCATAAAATTTGCACCTTTACAGAACAGGCACGTTCTTTCTCACAAATGTGTGGCTATGTTCAGATTTACTTAACAATTTAAAGCCACTAAAGTAGTTGGAAGTGAAAATTGTTTCAGTGGACAGATTGTTTCTTTTAAAAAGTGTAATCACCTGTGCAGTAGTTCTGCATAAGGTTTTCATAGAATCCAATTACCACCTGAAAATAGGTCTTAGCTGACACTCATCTATACATTCAGCATAAAGGAGGTTTCTACCCAAGATATGGAACGTTTCAAGTATTATCTGTGTATGTAAATTACTTTTTTTTTCTTGAATTCTTTTGTGTAGAAATCAGTTCAGCTCGTTAGATGTCTTTCTACTTAATCTTAAGAATTGCTTAATTAGGAAATGATAACACTTTTTTAATTTATATTCTTTTCAATTATTTGTATCTGCCATATCTTAAAAGTGGTATAACATGAAGAATATATTACATGATATAACGAATATCAGCAAGATAAGCTTAAAATTTAATTGTGGTGCCCTATTTCAATGAATAGTCTGAGTCTGGCAATCATTAACACACAATAGAAAAGACTGACACATATTAACAACTACAGACAGCATCCCTAAGACTGTGATAGTTAAAGAAAATGCTGGGATGATATATTAATCAATGTAAGCACTGAAAAGAGGCCCCTAAATTTGCTGACCTGTGCATTCCAAGTTAAACTGAGAAAGTTTTTTCTAATTTATTCATTGAATTTCACCTCTCCCTGTTCTTGAATTCTCTACGGGCAAATTAGAATAATCTCAAATGTATTAATCATTTCACAGTGTCCAGAAAATATTTTCTGTAAACAATTTAGAAGTAGTGTGTAAAAAATTAATATTTAAAATTCAAATCAGTCTTGTCTGGTTAGTTGATATGTGAATCTAAAACATAAAGCATATTCTCAAATGCCTATAAACGATTTCTTGTACCCATCTGAAATGGTCTAGGCCAAATTTAGGTGTTTAATTTTGTATAAGTAGTAACCTATTTAGTTTATCATAAATGAGTTTTAGGCTAAGAGAATATATGAACTCATTTTTACATTATGTTTTCTGCATGATAATAAAATTTAAAATATTGCATTGTTAACATTGCTAAGGGCACGTGGGAGCATTTAACTGCACTGTATGTATCAAATAAAAAGTTACTATCAATTTAGTCAATCTGAAACTTATTCCCTATAATCTAACGATTTATTGTTTTAAATCAAACTCACAGAAATATATTTAGAATGATACAATTGCCTAGGTTGGAAGGGACCTTTCAGATCATCGAGTCCAACCATCCTCCTAACACTGACAAAAACCATCACTAAACCATATCACTAAGCACCATGTCTACCCGGCTTTTAAATACCTCCAGGGATGGTGACTCAACCACTTCCCTGGGCAGCCTGTTCCAATGCTTAATAACTATTTCAGTGTAAAAAAAATTTCCTAATATCCAATCTAAACCTCCCCTGGTGCAACTTGGGGCCACTGTCCTATCGCCTGTTACATGGGAGAAGAGACCGACCCCCACCTCTCTACAGTCTCCTTTCAGGTAGTTGTCAAGAGTGATAAGGTCTCCCCTCAGCCTCCTTTTTTCCAGGCTAAACAACCCCAGTTCCCTCAGACACTCCTCATGAGACTTGTCTGCAGATCCCTTACCAGCTTCGTTGCCTTTCTCTGGACCCACTCCAGCACCTCAGTGTCTTTTTTTGTGGTGAGGGGCCCAAAACTGGACACAGTACTCGAGGTGGGGCCTCACCAGTGCTGAGTACAGGGGGATGATCACTTCCTTAGTCCTACTCACCACGCTATTCCTGATACAAGCCAAGATCCTGTTAGTCTTCTTGGCAACCTGGGCACACTGCTGGCTCATATTCAGCCACCAGTCGACCAGCACCCCCGAGGTCCTTTCTGCCAGGCAGCTCTCCAGCCACTCCTCCCCAGGCTTGTAGCGCTGCACAGGGTTGTTGTGACCCAAATGCAGGACCTGGCACTTGGCCTTGTTGAACCTCATACCACTGGCCTTGGCCCATTGGTCCAGCCTGTCCAGATCCCTCTGCAAAGCCTTTCTACCCTCAAGCAGGTCAACACTCCCATCTAACTTGGTGTCATCTTTAAACTTACTGAGGGTGTGCTCAATCCCCTCATCCAGATCATTGATAAAGATATTAAAGAGAACTGGCCCCAATACCAAGCCCTGGGGAATACCACTCATGACCAGTCGCGAACTGAATTTAACTCCATTCACCACTACTTTCTGGATGTGGCCCTCCAGCCAGTTTTTTAACCAGCAAAGAGTACTCTTGTCCAAGCCATAGGCAGCCAGTTTCTCCAGGAGAATCCTGTGGGAAACTGTATCAAAGGTCTTCCTAAAGTCCAGGTAAACAACATCCACAGCCTTTCCCTCATCCACCAAGCGGGTCAGTTTGTCAAAGAAGGAGACCAGGTTTGCAAAGCAGGACCTGCCTTTCATGAACCCATTCTGACTAAGCCTGATCGCCCGGTTGTCCTTCATGTGCCATATAATGGCACTCAGGATAATCTGTTCCATGATCTTCCCAGGCACCAAGGTCAGACTGACAGGCCTGTAGTTCCCCAGATCCTCCTTCCAGTCCTTCTTGTGGGTGGGTGTCACATTTGCTAGACGCCAGTCAACTGGGACATCCCCAGTTTGCCAGGACTTTTCGTAAATGATGGAAAGCGGCTAGGTGAGCACTTCTGCCAGCTCCCTCAGTACCCTCGGGTGGATCCCATCTGGCCCCATAGACTTGTGTATGTCTAGGTGCTGGAGCAGGTCCCTCGCTATCCCGCTTTGGATTACGGGGGCTTCGTTCTGCTCCCTGCCCCTATGTAGTAGCTCAGGGGTATGGGTACTCAGGGAACAACCGATTCTACTACTAAAGACTGAGGCAAAGAAGGCATTAAGCACCTCAGCCTTCTCCTCATCCTTTGTCACCATGTTACTGCCCCTGTCTAATAAAGGATGGAGATTCTCCTTAGTCATCCTTTTATTATTAATATATTTATAAAACTCTTTTTATTGTTTTTAACATCCAAAGCCAGGTTAAGTTCTAGTTGGACTTTGCCCCTTCTAATTTTTTCCCTACATAGCCTTACAACATCTTTGTGGTCTTCCTGAATGGCCTGCCCCTTCTTCCAAAGGCCATATATTCTTCTTTTTTCTCTGAGTTGTAACTCTCTGTTCAGCCAGGCTGGTCTTTTTCCCCAGCGGCTCGTTTTTCAGCACATGGGGACAGCGTGCTCCTACACCTTTAAGATTTCCTTCTTGAAAAACATCCAGCTTTCCTGGAGTCCTTTGCCCTTCAGGACTGCCTCCCAAGGGACTCTGTCAAGCAGGCTCCAGAAGAGACCAAAGTCCGCCCTCTGGAAGCCCATGGTGGCAGTTCTGCTAACCCCCCTCCTTGCTCCTCTAAGATTGACACCACCATCATTTCATGATCACTATGCCCAAGACAGCCTCCAACCATCAAGTCCTTTTCTGTTTACAAACAGCAGGTCCAGCAGGGCTCCTTCCCTAGTCAGCTCCCTCACCAGTCGTGTCAGGAAGTTATCCCCAACACACTCCAAGAACCTCCTAGACTGTTCCCTCTCAGCTGTATTGTGTTCCCAGATGATATCTGGTAGGTTGAAGTCTCCCATGAGGTCAAGTGCTAGTGATCTTGAGATTTCTTTCAGCTGCTTGTAGAATATTTCATCTACCTCTATATCCTGGTTGGGCAGTCTATAACAGACTCCCACCATGATATCTGCCTTGTTGGCCCTGCCCTTGATTCTTAACCATAAACACTCAACCCTATTGTCACCATCATTAAGTTCTTGACATTCATGACACTCCCTAAAATACAGAGCCACCCCACCTCCTCTCCTTCTTTGCCTGTCTCTTCTGAAGAGTTTGTAGTCATCTAATGCAGCACTCCAGTCGTGCGAGTCATCCCACCACACTTCTGTGATGGCGACTACATCATAGTTTCCCTGCTGCACAATGGCTTCCAGATCTTCCTGTTTGTTGCCCATGCTACGTGCATTAATGTAGAAGCATTTCAGCTGGGCTACTGGTCCTGACACCTTTTTGCTGGAGGAAGCCTTAACTGCTACCTGACCATTCCCAGGTGCAGCCATAATTTCTAACCCATCAATGACCCCCACATCTCTGCTGCTGCATGAATCTCCATCCCCTGCCTTCACTGAGTCAGCAGACCAAGGGACCTCACTAGCATCCCATCCCGCAGACACTGGCACGCCACCCCCAGGCTTACCTCTAAAGAGCCTGGTTTCATTCCCTTCTGCCTTCAAATCTAGTTAAAGCCTTTCAGTGAACCCTGCCAACTCCTGTGCCAAGATCCTTTTCCCCCTTTGGGACAGGTGTACACCATCCATCTCCAGCAGGCCTGGTGTCATGTAAACCAACCTGTGATCAAAAAAAACAAAGTCCTGCCACTGGCATCAGGCTCAGAGCCAGGTATTGATCTGCTGGCTCTTTTTGTTGCTTCCCTCAACCTTCCCTGCAACTGGAGGAGAACACTACTTGCGCTCCTGACCTCTTAATCAGTCGTCCCAAGGGCCAGAAGTCTCTCTTGATCACCCTTGGGTTTCTTGTTATCAGTTCATTGCTGCCTGCCTGAAAAATTAGTAGCAGGTAGTAATCTTACCAGGGAGGGAAGTTTTCTTTTTGTATCTTTAACATATCTACTATGTTCTGGGAAACGTACATTTGGATTTTACTTTCCTGTTGGGCATTGTTGATTATGTGAGAAAGACAGATTAACTACCTAATAGTGAAATGTTAGTAAAGATTTGTCTGTTGTCTTTTAGTTTCTCTTTTTGCCTGCTATTAGTCTGCAATTTCTGATTTTTTTTTCTTTTGCCATCTATAAGTCTTCTAAAAATAAATCTGAAAATATTTTGAAAAAAATTAGTGAAAAGAAACAATAAAGAAAAACCTGGGTGTCTGTTCACTTATTTCAAGAAAGTAAATAAATCCCTCTATTAGAAATAAGACAGGATAAACAGAAAAAAAAATAATCAAAATTTGAACAGTCAGAATTCTTTGGAGGATCTTAAGTAGTCGCTGAAATTAATTCAAAATATAGATTTGAAGTGGATGTTTGGGTCCAGGTGCTGGCAGCAGGGGGCTGTAGAGTGGCCTCTGTGAGGAGAGGCCGGGGCTGCCCCGTGCTGGACACAGCTGGTTCCAGCCGGCTCCAATGGACACGCCACAGGGCATAGCTGATCTCAGCCAAGATCATGGTGCCTCTGGGAAAGCATGTTTAAGAAAGGGCAAAATCACCACATGTCAGTGAAGAATGAGGGAAAAAAGTACGAGAAACTGCCCTGCAGACACCCAGGTAAAAGAAGGAAGGGAAGAGGAGCTCCAGGCACTGGAGCAGAGATTCCTCTGCAGCCCATGGAAGATACCACACTGGAGCAGGCTTTTTTGTATCCTGGACTGCAGCCCGTGGAGAGACCACTGACTCTGTGGTATGTGTTCGTACTGACCCTAATCACCCATTCTCCATCCCACTGCACTGCACGGGGATGAGGGGACAGCAGGTGGGAGTGAAAAAACAATGTTGGCCATGGGAAAGGGAGGGAGGGAGGAAGAAAAGGATTGCTTTAATAGTCATTTTTGTTTCTCACTACAATTCTTTTTTAATTGGCAATAAATTAATTTTGTTTCAGTCTGTTTTGCCCATGACAGTAATTAGTAAACAAACTCCCTGTCTTTATCTTCATAGGGCTTTCTTAGCCTTTCTTCCCTGTCCTATTGAGAAGAAGTGAGAGAGCGGCTGGGTGGGTGTCTGGCGGTTAGCCAAAGTTAATCCATCACAAAAGCTAACAATTATTTTCTGTCAATTTCAAACTACATTGTATTTTACTCATTATAGTTCATATTATTTTTATTATTGATGTTTATATTAACAGGAGAAAATTTCAGTATTTCTTAAAGTCTGTTGTTAGGCGGCATACTTTTTAATTAGAAAGCTTTGAGAGGCTGGAGTAATCTGACATGTTCCTTTGCAAAATTCGAGCCTTAACCTGTAGTTGAGTACAGATAGGGCTCTCTGGTAACTCTTCACAGTTATTTGGAGATTTGGTGACTAAGAAACAAGAATTTTCTCACTTTTAATGTTTGCTGAGGCCCTAACACACTACATTGCCAGAGGCAAGTGACAAACACTTTTTATCTGTGAGGAAAGCCTTCAAGCTGAATTTCTGCTTAATCAAACTCAGTTTAACTGGAGCAGAACTGTCAGAATGGACCAACAAACTGCATTCAATGAATGAGATCCATTCTAATATACCCCTCTGAGTACTAGGAAAGAGGACCAAACTCATTCCCTTTTGTCAGTCCCCGAAAAATTGCATTATCTTGCTTCATTTTCCACCACTGTATGAGCTGCTTATACAGAACCCAGCCTGCCTGTCAAGATTAAACCTGGACCACACTGAAGTCAAAGCATTTTAAGTGGAGCAAGCGTTGACACAGTTTTAACTTCTTATCAGGATATTCTATTATACCTATGTTGTAAAGTAAAATACTCCATAGGACAATGTAAAAACTAATACACTGTAAAGATAGTAAGTGTAGGAGATAGACTAAAAGTATAATAATAGTTCTTGTATTTTGTAGTTCATTATTAGTCGGTCTTTCTTCCTTTTTTTTTTCATTTGTTGTGGCAGTATAAAAGGGCCCCTGACAGAAGGGCTTTATTGTACTAGCAGTTGACATGCATGTCAGTAGGAACACATGACATCAGATGAAATAGTAAATGGCTTCTGATCTGTCATACTACTCACATTCCAAGATAATTTAAGTGGCCCTCACCTTCAAAAAAATGAAATAGTAATGTAATAAAAGAAAAAAGACAAAAATGACAGCTGTGTATTTTTAATTAGATGGAATGTGATTCCAGAGAAACAATTGGGATCTAGAATGTTGAACTGTGAAAAGGTGATAAGAATTTCTAACTGTAGTCTTTTCTAGGAAAATACTTTTTTCTATATCATATATATGATTTTCTACTTAATTGTTCTTACTTTGAGGTTTGATCTTTTTGTCTTTTTATCTTTACCCTGTAACCTCTAAAAAGGATGTCAGATTCCTTTGTAAATCACTTCAATTTAAGCCTGGGGAAATTACAGTAGTTCAAGGTAGGTGTTTTTTTAAGTGATAGTATGAAAGAATATTAAACACACAGATCTGATTCTGGAATGTTGAGAACACATCCTTTTCTCTGTGCTTTTCACTCATGACATCTGCAACAAGGCAAAAAATTCATACACAATTCCTGGCACAGGGCACAAGAGAAGAGTCATATGTACATCTGGAGGCTGAGATCAGCTCATAGATCAGCTGAGATACAGTCTGAACCCACATTAAATTAAAGCAACCGCAGTGCAGAGCACTTAAGTAAGCTGCAGAGGGTCACAAGGACAATAGGGAGACATCTCTTTCCAACTGTTTTTCAAGGGACGAGTCTCATGAGCTCTGTGAATTACCAAATTTCGAAGTAACCAAGTTATCCCTGACATTTTCTAACCTTTTGTCCTAGGATGAAGTATAGAAGCGTGTGTTTAAAATATGAAGCACCTAAAAGAAATAACAAAATTTAGTCTGTTTTGGTTAATGTGTCCCGTTTGTCTTCAGATGTTCACTAACTTCAGCCTTTAATGAATAAATACACTGCAGTATAAACTGCTTGATTTTTAAGCCTGAAGCAGCTTATAGAATACCAGCTGTTCAATGTGAACCTTGCAAATTCTTGTGACATATGTATGTTTTGAAGTTATGGCTTAGAGAGAAGTTGATCTTTCTGGAGAAAAAATAATTCTTAATAAAAGTATAGTTCAAAGATTAGATAAAGTATATCTTGCTGCATTCTGTAATACTCTGTCACTAATGTAATCTTGAATTGCTAACAGAACATAGAGATTTTAAATAGAATTCACTACTCTTTTTTTATTTTTTTTTCTCTTACAGTTATGAATAAGCATTTTAATGCCAGCTCCAAGTACATTGAGCTGTCTCAGAGGATAAAACTGCTCTGTGGGTATACCAGTTAAGGAATATCAGCTAGAAGGTGGGCAGCTGATATTTTAGCCATTTACATAATTAATAAAACAGTTATTGGAATACTGTGTCCAGTCTAGCATTTCTGTTTTAAAAAGAAGTTCACCATCATGAAATGATTTGCAATGTTGCAACATGTAGAAAACCCCACTTAGAGACAGATGAAGCTTGATGTCTTTATCTAGGAGGAGTTGCATCCTCATGACATTCATGAATTTATAGAAAGAAAATATTTCCTTTAACATGGTGTCCAAAGCCTTGATGAGATCCAAAGTCAGAAGGCACAGATAGAAAAATGCAGAAAGAAATTAAAAATAAAAAATAAGGGTAATTAACTAATGGAATTAGTTAACTAACTTGGAAATAAAGTGGCTTCTTTATCAGTTCAAGGCTTTTAAATGAGTGAGTATCTTCCTCAAGTAAACATGGTGTAGCTCTGCCAGGTCTTACAGATTTCATAGAAGAATCTATTAGCAAGATCCTACGAGATCCAACGGATTGTGATACTGCAAGTTCAGATTCCATAACCTCAAAAATTTAGTCTTAAAAATGTGAGACATACGCCACCCTCTTGCTGAAGCTGCTTTAATATGCAAGATGAAATTAAAATTTCACCAAAGAAAACACACACTTCCTCAACAAAGCACAGGCCTCAAAAAGTATAGTAATCAAAACATCATAATGGAGCAAATACTGAATTCCATACCCTGTCAGAGTATTGGTTTTGCATTTTATGTCATTTCCTGTTTTTATGCCCCCTCATGTCTCCTCCACTTCTATTTTGGCTTGCTACACCTTGATTTACTGCTTAAATTTCCTGAAAAGTACATCTTCAAATAGGGGGGAAGTCAAGAATTTCCCTCCTTTCTAACATGACTTCTGGATCACCAAAATATTAAAGCAACATTTTGAAGAAAACTGTTGTAGCTTCTGGTTTCCTGAGGCAGAGAAAAGAAAGGAAAGGTTTCTCTCACCTTTCTTTAGTGCACTAACAGGTACTGTGCAGAGAGTACTAATATTTAATGCTACTCTGCATTTTATGCAAAGTTGAGTCGGTTATATATTTTCCATAAGTATCCACTGAATCAATCCCTTTAGGATGTTATGTGGAATGCCTCCATTCTAGTTTGCAATAAATATCATTAGATGTCAGACTGCAGAGCCTCCTAAAGACTAGAGCATTTCCATGGAGACCAGGAGACCAGAATTTTGAGTCCTTTGAACATTTTCAGGGGAAAAAACGTGCAGTGTTGAGGTTTTCTGTAGGAAGCTTAGTGGCAGCTGAATAGGATATTATAGGACATTGGCTTAGATTTGAGCACCTAAATTCCACTTTTTTAAATTCCCATATTCTTTTTGCATATGGAGATTAATGATTTAATTAGCAATCTTAAGTGAGTGGTAGAACACTAAAGCTGAGAATGTGGTAAAGAATACGCCGTGGAAAGTCATCCAATAACTGATTTTCATTTATGTATGCTTCTGAGCTGTGTGAAGTAGTGAGAAAAAATGGAAGGATCACAAGAAAAAAAACACAGCTTCATCTCTCCTTGTTCTATCTGCTGGACTATGTCTACAACACATGTTGAAAAAGTTGACCGCAAATGTTCAAGTGGAAAATGCATGGGAGAACTTGGTCTGTGAAATAGTCCTTTCTCCAAAAAGAAACACAAAAGATAGCATTAGTCTTTTTCATATCTACTTCTATTCATTTTCAAGGTGATCTGTCATGGTCTTGAACCACAAAATACCTTATATCTAGCTAAGAGATTTCATAATCCAGAAAAGTACTAAAACTTGTTCTGTATTTCCATTAATGTAAAATGAGATAATGTTGAAATAGCATTAACAACAACTTAAACTCTTTTATTCTGCATTAATATTGGATTTAGAACATTAAATTATCTTCCATTTCTTTCTCCTTCTAAGGAATGCTAATTCTTTACACTAGCTATCTTTGAAACAGAAATTTGAATGCAGCCATGCTACCACTCATGTTTCAATATGATTTTACTATTTTTATTTAAGATCTTTTGATAATGCATATGCATTTTCATAACAGTAGCCATTAGAAATCACAGTCAGATAAAAATACTTTATCCTTAAACAAGTGTATGATTGACATGGACACCTGTTTGAATTACCTGTAATTGAAAAAAACAGAAGTGTCATGGCTTCAGGTCATACATGCAGAAAAAAAATGCCATATTTTGCTTTCCAGTCTCAAATGTGATTATTTTAAAATATTAGGAGAGCATGAAAAACAACCCAGGAGTCTCAAATAAAATTATTTTGAAAAATCTTTTTAATAATTATTTTGCAGATGTTCTTTTATAAAATTTTCCTGATGCTATTCATCTCAGTAAACTTGTTACCGCTTATTTTGATGACGTGATCAACCATACTAATACTGTTAACTGTCTAAATCTAGTTGTTCAGGAAATATGAAGACAGAGGCAGTTTAAAAGCACAACCAAGGTAAGGCATCCTTCTTCTGTAAGACATAGCATGATCGGAGTTTCACAGGGTACTTCAGGTTGGAAGAGACCTCAGGAGGCCACATAGTACAACCTCCTTCTCATATCTGGTAAGGCTGAGAAATTATCAAAATAATGCTCAAAAACTTACAGGACTTACAATCTTAACAACAATCTTGATTTACGATCTTAACTTCTTGTGTGTAATCTACATTCAAGTAAGATGAAGATCTGTTTTTGAATGATTCATCGTCAGTTAAATGCACAGTTGGGCCACTTTCTGATCATAGTTACTGTCAGCACATTTCAATTCAAAACTAATCTGAGCAATAGCACTTTTCATATTAAAAAGTGTTTCTTTATGAAGTAACACTTGACATTAGGCAAATGCAGTTTAAAAGTGTTTTGGTTTTTTTATGGGTAACTATGTAAGAAAGAGAAAATTAAATGTGTGGTGTAATACATCAAGCTAATATGGAATTCCAAGGTGCATCAAATCGTAGTTCAATAACACTCATCTAGGAATCTATACCTATATGTAGCACCTGAGAACACATTGTTTTGTATTTGTCTCCAGAATAACCATTGGCTTATCCTTTATGTAATTGAATATTCCAATATATGATGGAACTGTAAATATCTACATAGAAATAAATGTATATGCATAGAAACACACACACAAGCACAGACCTGTGTGCATGCACACACACACACATCTTTATCTATCTACAAATACTCAGTGAGATCTAGGAACTTAAATGTATTTTGATGTCCAACATGCAATTATTAGCATCACTGTGTACAGAAAAAAATTCAAAAATCCACACAAATTTCTGAGGAGAAAAACAGCTTTATGTTGCAATAACTCAAAAAAACCCATCTTTCTTTACCAGATGTACTGCATTTCTGTTTCTTTTCTGCAGTTTTACTATAGATCAGTTATTAGAAGTCATTTAAATATTTTTGCACAGAGATAACAAAAAAAAATTCAAATTTATAATCAAATGTATTTGACCTTAAAATTTGATTGAAAGAAGTTTGTCATTGTTCTAAGCCTGCATTTAATCGAAAGAGCAGGAATCTCTAATTTTGAAAATGGAATGTGCCCACTGATTGCTGCTTTGGAGAAGCTCTGGAAGATAACTGAAATTCATATAAATTAGTCAACTAGTAGCTTTTTATAGTAACATAGATTTGAGTTAAATTCAATGTAGTTATGGGCAACTGACAAATAGAAAAAGAAAACACTTTACTAAACATTACTTGTTATAAGTTATTCCCTCAAATGTATATGTGATGTTATTGTTGAAGGGAGAAGTGAAATAATTTTGTCTTTTCACAGCTCATATATTAATGTTCTAATATTTTCAGCTTGGGCACTGAGGATGGTTTTGAGGAGAAGTTTTTGAGAAATTTTTCATAAAAGTGCTCTCTGGATCACTTGAGAGAGTAAACATGTCTTTTTTTTTTTCTCTTATTTTCCCACCGTTAGAAACGGTATCATTTCAGAAAGTCAGTTTTCCACAGAAAAAAATATCAATCCACACAGCCTTGTCATAAAATAGAATCAATATTTTTAATACCTCCGTGAAGCTAGTTAGACCTCAAGATATAAATGCAAATTGTTTATAGCAGATCTCTAATGTGGTAGAATAAAACGGAAGACAGTAAATGGATTGGCATCCCATTAAGGGATAAGAAGGAATTCAGTGCATTTCAAGACAGGACCAAACTCTAATTATGTTTCTTTTTTTTAAACAATCAAAAACATTACTTCATAATACATTTTTACTGGATATGGCTTTTCCTCATAGATATTTTCAATCCTCTTCAATCTAGCAAACAGAATACAGGCCTCAAACTCCAGGTTTTGCCATTCTGGTCTCAGTCCTGCTACTGATTCATTTTGTGACCTGTGGCAATAAATCATGCTTTCCTCAACTTTAAGGAATAATACCTGTGTGTCACAGAAGTGCTGTGAAACTACGTTAAAGGCATTTGTAACACATGTTACAGTCCTCAGATTAAAGGTATGATGGGTATTTTTGGAAGCTGAAATGCCAGTCAGAGAAGTTATGCTTTGAAGGACTTGCAGATTTTGTTAACTCTTGATTTTTTATGGTTGATGGGCTTGGTAATTGTCAGATTTACCCAGATTTCTTGTAAGATTTCTAGCCAGAGCAGATGAAGCAATTGCTTGCTGCCTACCATCGGCCAAGGAAAAGTCATGCCCAGGTAGAGAACATAAAAGGGACCAGCTCTGGACCTTTAGACTGGGACACGTAAGACTACTCTAATAGAGACCTATTCCCTACTCTGCCCTTCCAGAGCAACTATTTTCTTAGTTCTGTAGGCTACAGTATACTCACAGACAAACATATCTAAATTTATGTCTAAGCTCCCCTTACCATGAGCAGAGCTCTTGATATTTTTATCAATGGAGACTGGAGAGCAAATCCAGACACTAAGGCTTCAGTTGTTGCTTGAATATAGGAGCATAGCAACTTCTGAGGTACCCTAAGGTGTACAGGAGCCTATTCTAGCTCTTGAATATTATATATGTGTTTGTGTATACACACACACAGATTTGTAAAAAGCATAAAAATCAGTCAGATAGTGTTGCCTGCAAGAAAATGTTTTCATTTTTCTTGCTTTTTCTTTCAGAAATAGTGAACCATAAAAATTAAGTACATATATATCTGACAAATTTCTTCTTACATTTCCTTATCAAAAAATTAGGGATCACTATGAGGGGTGTATCTCCCAAATTTTACAGCTTCCAGTTTTAAGGCAGCCTGCTACTTGCCATTATTAGGGTTTCTAAGACATCCTCTTTTGCTTTGGGGCAGCCTCCCTCCCAGGGTGCTTCTCTCGGGTTAAGAGCTTTATGTAGTTGAAGATGTCCAGTTCCACAACTTCAAGATTACAAAATATCTAGGCAGTTTGGGAGGCTGCTGAAGATACGAAAGGAAGAGAAAGAAGGGATTGTGTTCCCCTGTAAGAAACTGAAAAAGCTTCTTGAATAAAACAAGTGGCTACAGAAACAGATAGCTTAATTTAAACATAATGAAGACAATCTCTTGGCACTTAAAATTAGGAACATAAAAGTTAGCTTTTAAAATGAGAACTGGAGGAAAGTTGGTAGGTACAGAAGAACATGCAGTTTGGGTAACACTACTGTTTGTGTGTATAAAGATACAAATTCCTTATGCCTAAGACACGAGCTGAACTGGAGGGGTGTCATTCAAATAGAGACAATAATTTAAGAAAAGAACTAAAAGTGTGATACACATGCCTCTGCATGAATTCCAGAAAAAATATGGTAGGCGTATGAGAATATTTAGTCTTCAATGAACAAATAGGGTGAGAGAGATCAGGCACATAGCAAAGATGGGTCATAAAAAATACCTCAGCTACAGAAACGTAGTTTTGAGTAAATGCCACATTGGCATACAATGCAGAGATTGATTTTATTTTTTTTTTCAGCTACTATCAGTAACTGTTTCATGGACCAGTTAGTTGCAGACATAAAGAAAAGCATAAAAAAACCCTCTCTGTAGTCACTGAACACTATGGAGAAAACGTTTCAAAATCCACAGTAAAAGATTTATGTTGAAATACGTAGATTCAGCATCTTTATATGAGTAACAAAGGTTCAAATATCCACCAGGACAGCTCTGATCAACTTGGGAAAGGGTAACTATGCAAAAATGAAGAAGCTTCCTAAAACAGCTAATGATCAACCAAAAGAATTAAATCCTTATAGTAAATATAGGCATTACTGAAGGATAACAATGGGAAATGTAAGTCTAATTAAGATTATCTGCTAACAGAAGACTAAGGAAGAAAAGGAAGTTGAAAGCCCAAATAGTAATATAAGGGAGGTTTCTAGAAACAATAAGGCATCCTTCAAAAATCTGAAGTCATATCCATACATTGAAAACAGAAGGGATTATAAAATGTGAAAGCATAAAAAGGTAATTAAAAAGAAGGAACAAGTGGCAAAAGGAAACAAAACTAATATCATTTTTTTTACACACATCAGGATCAAGGAGTCTGTATGGCCAGTTGATGATCAGAATATAAAATGGGAGACTTATCAAGGATCTGTCTGAAACTGAGTTACTGTAGGAGAATTTATGGGAAAAAAAAAAGACAAATGAACAATAATGAATTTCCAGGACCAGATATTATTCATGTAAAAGATGTAGAGGAACTGAAGGATGAAATATCTGAATTACTAAGTTTCATGTAGCTTTCCACTTTAAAGAGCCTTAGATGCTGAAGATCAGAGGATGGAAAATTTGACTACAGTTTTTTTAACAGGCTCCAAAAGAGGAGGGGGAAACTATTTAGTTTAGGTAGATTTCAAAAGGCCTTTGGACAAAGTTTCTCACACAAAGCTTTTAAGTAAATTAAGTGGCATGAGCAAAACCATTTGTTGCATAGATAAGTGACTGGTTAAGAGAAAGAAAACACAAGTAGGAGTAAATTGTCAGTTTTTGAAGTGGAGACAGGTCATCAGTGCTGGTAAGCAGGGGTCTGCACTGTAAAATGTATTCATCATTGACCTGGAAAGCAGGAGATCACTGAAAAGAAAAAGGCTGATGAAAATACTGTATTATTCAGGATAGTAAGGATGAAAGCTGACTGTGAGGAACTGAAAAAAGACTGTGTAAGACTGAAAGGGCAATGAAGTGACAAATGAAATTCAGTGTAAATAAAGTGATGTACATGGGAGAAAAACAATCCAAATTTCACACATAAAATTATAGACTCTAAACTAACCATTACCTCCCAAGAGTGATATCTTGGGGTTGTAAAAAAATATTCCCTGAAAGACCAGTTTAATAATACCAATGGTCAGGTAAAGAAATAAAATATTAGGGACTATTAGGAGAAAAAGACAGACAAAACACAAGCCACCATAATGCTATTAGCTGACTTTCTCACATCTTGAATGTTATTAGTTCTAATTCTGAAAAAGTATGCAGTAGACTTGGAAAAAATCCAGAGAAAGGCAGCAAAATACAAAATAGTTTCTGTACGAGGAATGGCTGAATAGGCTAAGTATATACAATCTAAAAAATATTGCTTAGATGATATCATAGATGTCTATAAAAACAGGGGTAGCAAGGGAGGACAACAGATTATTCTCTGTTCACATTAACAATTGTGTCTGGGCTTGAGACAATCACGTCAAGACTACAAGTCAGCTTATCTAGGTAGGGAAGTGATGAACAGTGTGGAAGTGGAACAAGGATTTTATCAAGTCTAGAGGTCTCAGGTAAGAGACATTCTTCTCAACACAGCAGAAGCAATGTACTAAACCATGTAGTTCGTTCTTCCTTTTTTACTCATGGGACATTTTCATGTCTATCATGTTCATGGTAGACAAGCAAGTAACAAAGATTTCCTTGGCTCACCAAGGTTTGTTACCTTTTGAGGGCATCACCACTCAACATCTGTTTAAAATGATGAAGACAAGAAAATGATGTGGAGCATGTACTCAGAAATGTGTTTACAAGGTTAGATTTGGAGGTAAACTAGCTGGGTGCTACACAGCCTGCAAAAGTGTTTCGCGGGGAGATGCAGGGAAGCTCACAAGGCAGAGACACTTCAAAGGTAAAAAGTAGGCAGAGGCTACCCTTTCTCCTGAGTTACCCAAGAAAATAGAAAGTTGCAGGACTGAATATGGCCCTCAAACCCTGAAAGGTGCAGGATGTTGCAATCAGGACACCTAGTGAACTACGCAAGTAGCATGTGATCCACCCAGTCCTGCTGACTGGAAGGTCTTCCATTTTAATGATGCTGACCTGAACTATTGTCTAGCATGCCCTGTTGTGGGGGACAGTTTCTGCTGCCTGACATGTGAGTGTTGTGGAAAAGCAGCTCAGCTAGAGGTCTCCTCATGTTTGTGGATATGAGGAGCTGGGAATATTGGAGAATTTACATGCCCTGATGACATGAGCAACCCTTGGTCAGGGTAACCTCTTGTGCTAAGGTGTTACAGATCATATTCGAGCTCTTAGAGGTGGCAGAAAAAAACACGTATCAGTATTCTTCTTACCGTAGTACCTGTATCACAGAGGAATCTCTGAAAAGCATTGAAGTGGAAGATTTTGACCAGGCTATATCTGTCCTAGGCCTTGTCCCTGTTCTTCCCAGAGGAGATTCAATACCACTGAGGAAACATAGTACAGACCTTAACATGGACAGTCCAGCATTTTCTTCTGGAAATGGATCTGATTACAGAGGACAGACATCTGTACTTAGAGAACGTGACAGCATGGAAAGGATCAGCTGGCTAATGAGCAGTACTCTTTGCAGAAGGAAGTCACCACATCAGTCCTGCTTACCCTCCACAGTTGGTTTGTCCCAAGCACTTGCTTGAGAAGGATCAGCGACAGGGCAGATGTAGGTGGTCTGGCAGACAGATCAGAGCCCCAGAGTCCAACTGACTAGAACCAAACAGGCTATAGTATCACTGACCTGACAGGCCTCTGTGTATGCCAGGGCTTCTGGCTCATGATATATGCACATTACCAGCAACACCAACAAGGCTACGTCCTACGTGGCTTTCTGAGTGCCAAACCCAACGCATCTTATCAGAGGAGTCAGAGGGATGGCTTCATCATACAATCATAGAATAGTTTTGGTTGGAAGAGACCTTTGAGATCAAGTCCAACTGTTAACCTAGCACTGCCAAATTATCACTAACCATGTGCCCTCAGTACTATATCTACACGTCTTTTCCATTTCCAGGGATGGCGACTCAACCACTTCCCTGGGCAGCCTGTTCCAATGCTTGGCAACACTTTCAGTGAAGAAATTTTTCCTGATATCCAATCTAAACCTCCCCTGGTGTAACTTGAGGCCATTTCCTCTTGTCTTATTGCCTATTACTTGGGAAGAGGGACTAACCCCCACCTTGCTACAACCTCCTTTCAGGTAGTTGTAGAGGACAATAAGGTCTCCTCTGAGCTTCCTTTTCTCCAGGCTAAACAACACCAGTTCCGTCAGACACTCCTCATAAGACTTGTGCTCTAGACCCCTCACCAGCTTTGTTGCCCTTCTCTGAACATGCTCCAGCACATCGATGCTTTCTTGTAGGGAGGGGCCCAAAACTGAACACAGTACTCGAGGTGGGGCCTCACCAGTGCCAAGTACAGGGGACGATCCCTTCCCTAGACCTGCTGGCCACACTATTTGTGATACAAGCCAAGATGCTATTGGCCTTCTTGGCCACCTGGGCACACTGCTGGCTCGTATTCAGCCAGCAGTCAACCAACACCCCCAGGTCCTTTTCCGCCAGGCATTTTTCCAATCACACTTCCCCAGGCCTGTAACGCTGCATGCGGTTGTTGTGACCTAAGTGCAGGACCTGACACTTGGCCTTGTTGAACTTCATACCAATGACCTCGGACAATGGTATGACAATGGAGTAGGGCTGGTATTACATGAGGCTGTCCTCAACCAATAGTCAGGTCCCAAGTGGGCGTGATCGAACACTCTGCAACAGTGTACAGCCTGGAAATAGCTGTTGCTGTAATACATCTGCCTGCAAAACCTTTCTGAGGTCTTTAGGACCCCTTTTTTGAGTCTTTTCCCACCTTTATCATGAAGAAGGATTATTGGCACAGCATTTAGATCTACCTTTGCAACAAAACACTGTGAGAGATGGAGTCTGAAGCATTAGCTTCATGTTTGTAAGGTTATAAATAAATAAATACAGTAAAATGCCATTTATCTATTAAAAGAATCAGGATCCTTCTTCCTGAAGAAATATAATCTTTGCATACTACTTTTTTCTTTATTTTTTTCACAGAAATTTTCCAATTCCAGGCTTTTCACCCTGTTTCTAAGGGGTGGAATTAGCATAGCATCTCAAATTGTACAACCCTTGCAATTTCAAGTTATTTGCATTTCAAGTTATACAATCCAGACTCTAAAAATAAGCATTACGTTATTTTTCGATATTCCTGTAGAATAATAAAACAATATTACCATTCTACTCTGTGATGCTGCATAACGTACAAGAAGATGCACTAGAATTATTACTAAAAAATGAGCAATTTAATGCTTTATAAGGTATAGTGACTACAGTTTTACTTGCTCATTTTAGAATTGATGTTAGAGACAAAGGGTTACTTGAGTCCTTTAGACCTTGAACAACCTCAGAATAAACAGATGGGTATCGGACTTTACTAGTTGATTCAGATTACCAGAGGTATTCCCAGTTCAAATTTTTATTGTATATATAATTTGTCCTCTTGAATGTCAGTGAGAATTTCTATAAAACTATGTGATACCAGTTCTGATTTATAAATGAACAATCAGAGGTTTTGAAAATGTTTTTGGCTGTTAAAATATCCTAAGATAGCATTGTTGGAGACACTTTTATTTCTGGGTTAGATGCAGAAGAAGCATATTTAAAGAATAAGCCATAAATATGCGTGTTGTTTTTAAGGGTTTGTTCTGGTTTTGGTTTGGTTTGGTTTTTTGGTTTTTTTTTTTTTTTTGTTTTTTTTTTTTGTTTCTTTTTTGGTTTTTTTTGTTTGTTTTTTTTTTTTATTACTATAGGTGTTAAAATCTGTAGCTTTATTTTTAGTAGTCTTTGATGTATTTGTGTAGCTGATGTTCTGTACCTGTGCCCTGTCCTGCAGTGCAAATAGCAGCATGTCAAAAGCAAATGGCCTGCCAATTAATCTAAGCAATGTTGAACACAGGGAATTTTCTAACCCACAGGCAGTTGAGGCATCGTTTACTTGCTGTGACATATGGTACCTGTTATTTAAACAAAAGAATATTTTGTTAATTTCTCATGTGCTCAGAGAGGTCTGATGGTATAACCATTCCAGGTTTGAAAACTGCAAAATGTGTGAACAATACTGGCATGTCAGTTTTTGTCATACGCAAAATATTCCGAATGCAGTTTTATTTCTAGGTTTTAAAGAGGGAGAATAAGTAGAAACTCTCCATCATGAGCAACAACAGTGTCTCATTCTAGCGCACTTTGCATCCAAATCAAATTTCCAAATGGAAGTTAGAGTTCGCTGCACGTAACACTGGGGAAGGTTGACAACCTCTTCCTGCAGCAACAAAGAGGTATTATTGGATAACTGTGCCTTTTAGTAGCTATGAAGCATTTAAATATTCTCACAATAAGAATAATAAGGGGGAGCTGGAATATCAAGATATAAGCCACTTTGTTTTCATTATGTATCTTGAATAAAATGTCATAATTCCGCATTGGTGATATACATTAAAGAGGGCAGGAACTGGGAACAGCCTGTCATTGCCATCCATCATGTGTTACAAATAGGCAAGTAGTGCACTGGAAGAGAATGTAATGCAGTTAAAGACATACATCTAATATACATCTTATTGAACAGAGGCATTTAAGGGAAAGGGAAACCTTAGTTCTGTTGTTTCCTAGCCTTTGCATGCTTGGATTTGCATTCTCATAGTTCTTATACATAAGTTTATAGTTTTTATACATAAGGTTATAGATGTTATGGATCTGAAGGTATGTATAATGTTGTTGGGGTTTGTTTAATTTTTTTAATCTATCTTAAGAAATTCAACAGACAGTGACTGGAGTGGCACTCACAGTGCTGTCTCTGTATAGACTCTAGAGACTGATGAAGTAAAAACACATATTCTCATAAGAAACATGCCCTTTATGTTATCAGTCTGCAGACCCTCACTGTCGTTGTTTAAAAATGTGCAGCAAAGCTGACTATTTTCTACAACATGTCCCTTGCAGTGGGACATATCAGGAAGCTCCCAGCTGAGTTAAACTGTGAAAAGATTGAGATGCCCTACAACTAACTAGCACTGTAACAAACAACGCTTCTTTTCCAGAAACAGAAGTGAACCTTTTGATCACACCAGCGAGCAGTTCCTTACATACGGTGTGACACTGACTGCTCGTCCATGTGAGGAATCCACACATTCTGTGGTAAATAAAAAAGATTAAACAGCATGTATTCATGTAAATGACATATGGGTAAACTCTGTGGTGCTCAGATTCAAAATGCATGAACTCTCTTTATCACTGACTACACTGGTGCTGGCATCTAAAAAGAAAGATGTATTCACAGCAGACTTCCCTACTAGAGCATGAATGTTTTAAAAATATAGACTGGAAACTTTGTGAGATTATTTCTATGACTTCACAAAGGCATTTAAATACTGCTGATCTTAAAATCTTTTTCAGATGGTGTTCAAAAGAGAACTTTGGCACTAAGGCCTGTATTCTCATTTCTGCTACATTAGTAGGAATTCTGAGTACAATTTACACATTTCCCTCAGTTTAGTGAAATTATCTGCAATTCACAGTGTTAAAAACAGATTAGTATCTATCCACGAATGATTTTTCCATAATTTTAGACACCAGAAAAAAATTAAAACCACAGAATTACTTTTGATGACATATGATGCAGTCACTAAAAATAAGAAAAAAACAATGCCATAAAACTAAAGCCTGGTTCTGAGCAAGTAATCATGAAGTCTTGAACTGTTCAAGACAGCAAACTAAGTTCAAGTTGAAGATAGCAAAATAAAATGTGACTGGATTAAATTTTGAAAGTTGTAATTTGTCTGAGAATATGTTCTCAAAATTTCCTGAACTGGAATTAAGGCATTAGGGCATGTCTGTAACTATTTCACATGCAGCACCTCTGCAGTCAAGGAGATTGTCACACATGAACAGATTAGAGGATTGGGCCAAATGCTTTTTTACTTGAAGTACCTTTTAAATTGTACTTGAACTGACTAGAAATACACTGTCAGTTTGGCTTATTCCAACTTCAAGGAAAATAGAATGGTTGCTATATAATAACTTACATTTACTCTTTGCACAATAAATCATACTATTCACCAGATTGTATGTCATGAGCACTGAAGACTTACTTTTGCATGTTTCCGTGTGATTTTTTGGAAGAGAAGGATAAATTATCTCGTTTAGCATGCAGGACTTACTAGAACATATTTCTGATTTACTATATGCTTCTCTTTACTTTTGGCAGCTGTGGCAAATAATATTATCTACATATTATTGGCACATGCAGTGTGCCGTGACACAAGGTTTAAAAATACCTTGTCTTGTTTTCACTATGAAACTATTATGTTTTCTCTTCTTCACACAATCTTATTTTGTTTCATATATTTCATATGTATTTTTATTATGTATGTAAACTGTATCTTTTGTAAGAAGAAAGGACATGAATCTGAGTTCTGAAGTAAATCAGATTATTTTTGCAACTTAATTATTTAGCTTGGTTTTACAAAGGTAAAGAATTTTTCCTTCATAAAAACCAATTTTTTCTACATTTTTTATAGTTCAATCAATCTTCTTTAAGATTTTACAAGAATCTTTATTGTAATCTCATTTTTACAGATACTAATGGGTAGATAAGTCTTAAGGGTCTTATTTCAATTTGCAAATTACTTATTTTTATGTGCAAGATTCCCAGAGGAGGGTAATATGAACATTCATTATAAGCTTTATATTACTAGAGAAACTAACTTTCCTTAGGATTTAGTAAATAAAAAGCAGAAATTAAACAACTTATCATCAACTCTAAGTTAATCAGCAGTAGCCACACTGTAAACTGTTTGGTGTTTAGACAGAAACCCATTTAAAGTGATGTTAACCTCTATTAGCTTTGAAAGATTTTTTAAAATGATGAAACTTTGGGATGTTTAATAAGATGTATATTACTCTATCTTTAAAAGAATATCAAGTACTGAACTCAAAACATGTTACTGAAGAAATTGTCTTCCCTGGGAATTAGCCTGCATTTTTAAATCATGAATGAGTCACTTTAAAAAAAAAAAAAATATATATATATAGATATATTTAAGTTCATGTATTGGTCTAATATGCAACAAAACACCTGTTTGAATCAAAATGAGATGAGTACTGCCTTTGCTCTTTGTTAAAACTATGTGTCATTTCAAAGTATTTGGAAAATGCAGATACGTATGGGTTTGTGCCATACATACTATGTTTCTGCCACTTTGGAGGCAGAGATGCACAGGAAACATAAAAATGCCAAGGTGTGTGTGGCCATACACAGGACTAAACTTTATTCAAGCTTCTAATGCCATCTTGTGGGTGGATAAAGAATAGTGTGTTGTATGAAAGAATAAAGAAATGTAACATGAAAATTGTGTATTTTACATAGCTGGGTTCCAACAGAACAATAGACGTCATAATGTTTTGGTTTTTTTTCTCTAGCTCAGTTTTCAAAACTAGATCCTCAGAATTTACAGCGATCCTAACTAGGGAGTGAAAATTATTTCTAAGACAAAGATTTCCTGAGAATTGTCTTATTCAGTATTTCTGTCCTCTGAAGCAAATGTAGGTCTCCCATCAATGGTACATGGCAGGATTCTGGGAAAAGTGGACCTCAAATTATATCCAATACAGCAATTTTCATGCTTTAAGACTAAGTAGCTCCTTTACAAGACCTTCAGCTTCAGAGATTCAGTGAAATTCCCTAATCTGCTATTCCGTACTTCTTTCCCTCATTTACCAACAAGTAAAATCTAAAGGTAAGCTGCTGCCAAACTGAATTAAGCGTTTCTATGCTGTTTACAATATCATACCTTAATTAGCATAGTCTCCTTGTCAGTGACCATCTTGTCTCAGTTCATTTCCTATTCACCTCTCTTCCACATTATTTATCTGTGCCCAAATTCACAGATAGAGGCCAAGATGCAGCTGGAGGAGTGGAACTCATAGACCCAGGTTAAATTCTCAGATTCCTTGGATAATATATGGACAAAACTGGGTATTTTAGGACTAGTTTCACAAAAAAAAAAAAAAAAGAAATAAAGCCTTAAAAAAAACCCTCAAAAGCAAAACCAAACCAAACAAACAAAAAAAGGCCAACAGCAAAACAAACCAAAACCACAACAACAACAAAAAACCAACCAACCAAACAAAAAGAACCACATTAAACCAGCATGCTATACAGAAATAGCAGTTCCTCATTCAACGAACTGGTAATGCTGAAAGAACCTGCCTGAAGTTTTGCCTCTCATCTTCCCTGTTGAAGCTCTGCCACTGTGTGGCCAGCTGCAATAAGAACCGCAAGAACACGAAAAGACAAAAAAAATGGTCCCTGTTTCTGTACCCTTGCTGACAACGTGATTGTGTAACTGAAGGGTCTTATGTTTTAATCCCTGTTTGTACATTTTTGCATGCATTCATACACTTCATGCTAAAGACACATGGTGTAATGTGTTTGTAGAGCTCTGGCAGTTGTTCAGAAGCCTGAGTAAAACCCTTCATAGGGAATTTTCCTGATTACCACACTACAGAATCATATTCTGATTTTCTTGTCCTCTCACTAACTTGATGAATCTTACATTTTTGCTACACTGCCCTAAAGACACAACTTCAGCAAATAGGAGGTGAAAGCTATTGGTTTGGAAACCCTTATGAAGAGCCATGGGCTGAATCCAGATTTTTCACTTTCTGGAGAAGTGTTTCAGAACCATTTGTCAGCTATTTGACATCTCATGAAAAATGGCGAGCATTCTTGGCTGTGATTTTTAATAAAAATGTCTGTGACTGCTGGTCTATGTACTGAACACTGCTGCCTGCGCATGTGTCAGGAAGCCCATTTGGACTGTTAGCTCCTGAGTCAGGGACTGTTTAATACATAGGTTCCAGTGATGCTTAGATTATAATAAAAGGCATGACTTCGCTTAGGAAAATGTTTAACATCTCTAACTGCAATATATAGAAGCACAGCCTAATTTTAGTTTGATTAACTACTAATTGTAGTTAAGCAAAACAGGGAAATTACTGAGATCAGATTCTGAGATCAATTACATAGAGTGGCTCACATTCACCTTGCTTAAGCATAGCAATCTCAAGGACTGCCCACCTACTCAGCATTTTAGTCTTCTTTGCACCTCACAGTTCTTTGTGAACCATTACAGAACCATTCTTCTAGGTGCTTTTGATTTCGTTTATTGATTTTGTTTTTTTCCTCTTCCAAGTGTTTATCTGAAACAGCGAGGACTGTGCTGCAGCCATAAAATGGCATTTTTACGGTAAGACTCTGAAGGTGTATGTTGCATGCCCTACGTGGAAACATGAGGTCATGTAGATGTAGTTGGGGGTACAAAGCTATTGCAAGAGTATGAGAAGACTGTAAAAGGAAGGCAGCCCAACTTGATACAGTCATGGCATGTCATAGCTCAGTTTCTAGAGCTGCGCTGGGCAAAAATACCTCACTCCAAAAGAGAATCTGAAGGCAAACTATTATTTCAGCAATGTGGACAATAGAAGACTATCAGTAGGAATGAACTGCATAGCTGAAATATTTGATATGAACACCTCGGAACACATTTTTCTTAGTCTCAGATCAATGCTTATTCCACTCAAACAGGTATGTGCATTGCTTCATGAGTGTGACATAATGGACAATTGTGATAAAAAATGTACTTTTGCATTTTCCAGCAAACAAACAAAAATCTTGGTGACCTTACATAGGCTATATTGCCTTCAGGAAGTATTGTCCTGGAACGGTGTGTGAACATTGTTTTGGAAGGAAGGAGCTGTATTTTTTATAGAGTGTGTTGGGTTGGAAGGGACCTTTAAAGGTCATCTAATCCAAACCCCCTGCAGTAAGCAGGGACATCTTCAACTAGATCAGATTGCTCAGACCTAGTTAAAGTCTAGTTAAGTGTTCTAATATAGACAGTGGGTAAGACAGACAAGCAATGTGGATAAGCAAAGACCAGGTCATTCCTTGCCTCCATTTCTTTAGACTCAAACACATATATCTACATTGTGCTTTATGAGCTGCCATTACTGTTCACTGAGGAAGACTTTTATTCAGTTGCTTTATGTGTTTTCAGAATAAATAACAAACATTGACACTGTGAACTGCAGAGTCCCTGCCTTGAGCAAGGCAGCTTTGGTACTAAGACCTGAATGTGATTTTAGGCTATGAATCCTGGCTTCACAGAAACCTTTGTTTAGACAAGGAATAATATAGCAGATACATGCCTCACCTTGCACAAGTGTTTTGAGGTGGACTTAGTCTGTGATAATTTATGTCACATATCTAAAAGTTAAGCATCTAAATTTCACAAACACCCTGAAAGGTGATGTGCTTTACCCACTGGACTACTGTGGAAGAAAGTGACCAGTGACACAAACCGCATCCCTTTTTTTCCAATATACAAGTCTATGATACTCTACTAGGGGATGTCTGTGGCCATCTACCTATCCATTTACTTCTACTCAGAGGTTGGTGATATTTTGCTCTTCACCCCTGATGACCAGCAGTATTTCTAGAGCCTTTACATGGAGAAGGACAGATTTTAACTGGTACTTAGTTTTACATTCTTATGCCATGAACTTGCCATCCTTGAAGATCAAGTATCTAGTTCAGCTCAATGCAGCATTCACATAGATGTTACGATTCATTAGATTTCATTTTAGCACCCATGGGTACATCTAAATGAGTAAATTTAAGAATACTGGGGCATGTCCTCAGGCTCTGGAACTCAGTCATTTAGATTGTTAATTGTTGGTACGGTGCTTGGCATGCCTTCAACTGCTACAAGTACTTTTTTCCCATATGATTTATCTCTACAAGTAGCACAGGACAGGGACCAGGGTTAATAAGTCATGTGGAAGCAGCAACACTTTTGCAGCATAAAAAGGCTTGAACGGGATGGACACGGGTTGCTCTGGGCCAGTGGAATTCAGTGCTTTATACAGTCAAAGAAACTACAGTTAGCCTTATAAGCAGAGTTTAAAGAAGAAGCAAAAAAAAGGACTAATTCAAGCCGATTTAGGCCTACCAAATCTTGGGCTCAGAGCTTGAAACTGTACAGGTCATGAATTCAGAACATAGAGCAAATCAAGCTCTTCAGGGAGACTTAGAATCAACAATGAATCTCAATTAAGTGGAAGACAAAGCACATAGCTAATCACATCGGCAACTGGTGCCACAGTTCAGTACTGCAGTTTCAGAGCTATCACTAAGAAAATTTATCCAGAATTCTTATGCTACTCGGAGTTCACTTATTCCTTGTAAATTAGGTAACTTTTTTTTGGCTAATTCTTCTGAGTTGCTACCTCAATTTTGCCCAGGCTACAACTATGAAACTTTGTGTGCGTGCCTGATGGTGGGATCATGAAAAGGAAGGCATCAAAGTTACTGGATATAACCAAGCAAATAAAACTGTAAAATCTTACTTATTGAAGTGATCTTCATGCACAGTAACAGGCAGTGGCTGATCAGCCAAAAATCAGACAGGAACTTATATGTGAGCTGTTCTAAAATTGGTATTATGTGGGATAAAGTCAGCCTTAATATTACTTTGCTGGATTATGAGTTGTAGCACAATATTCTAATGCACGTCAGTTTTGTTCTTCTGGGACCTTAATATATAACACGCAACTCATGTTGACTAAAAACACAATCTTTTTTTCATCCCTGAGTACCACTGGATTTACTTGCAGTTAGTTGCTTGTGTTCATGTAGATTCAGGCAAAATACAATAACAAAGGATTGGTGAGAATGCATAAATCAAGGCTATGAGGTGATTGATTTTATTTGATTTCTTGTGCTTTTCTGTTTTTGATGGTAGGCTGGCTTTGTGTTTTTTAATCTGTTTATTCATTTTCATATTATTGATTGTGGTAACAGAACACTTAATATTCCAGCCGTTTTTTAACAATATTAATTACTTTGATTTATATATAGATTTCATTCTTAATAATTAAACTGTGACAAAGTAACACTAATATAAATAAATCTTTCACTTTGACTCCAGTATTACTAGTGTTTAAGTTAATGTCTAATGGTTTTGTTTGAATCAATATTCGTGTGCTGTGCACTACAATAAAAGAGTTTAGAGGATTCTGTTTTGCTTATCTGTTCACCTTTGGTGAAATATCATCCATTGGCTTAATTACAGGTCTCATTCTTCTCTTCCAGCTGTCCTCAATAGGTTTCCTGTATTTCAGTAGTATGTGCAATCCAAATGGTGGGAGTTCCACAGATCTGGTCTTCCACATTTTCCAAAATGTCTTAAGTCATCATCCCAGACATAGTCCTATCTGCTAGCATGCTGGGTTTGGTGTCTCTATAGCACTTAATCTTTGTAACTTTTTGCAGGCTTCCTGACAAATTTTGTTATCCTCTCAACAGAAAGTTTATCCTTTCTGAGCATAAGACAGGGGTTCCTGCAAAGTAAAAAGCACTCAGAACTTTCTGTGCCTGCCTCCATAATAATTGTGATTTGCTTTTTTTTCCTGCCACCAGAGATTTTTCTGATTTTCAGTGAATTTTCTTCCCATAGGAGCAGTGATTTGCACCATACTGGAACTGCAAAAGTCAAAAGTGTGAAGAGTTACCTGTCAAAAATATCTGGGTCATTAGCAAGTGTCAGGATAAAAAAGATCATGAAGTAGATCATGGATATCAACAGGAATCTGCTCCCTTCTGTCTACACTAATTCTTCTCTTTATAGCCCTTTTAAGGATCTAGGAAATAGCTTTTGTCTTTTTCTGCTGATGGCTATTTCAAGTACAGGCATCTCTGTGCAATTTTGAATAGGCATAAACCCACACAGAATTGTAACTGAAATTATTATAACTAATTTTCAGCACTGTATGCCTTCTCAGCAGAAAAGTCCAGGACTCAATGTCCATGGCAGATAAAAAGACAACTCAGTTATCCAAGGAAAGGCGTCTATCCGAGTAAGGTGCAGGCAAATTAACACTGTTATCACATGGGAGACCTGCTTCTATCTGTGCTGTAAATGCTGAACTGAGTTTATCTTATCTAGATATCAGCTTTAAGAAGCAATTAACCTATTTTCTGTTACAATTCTTTCCTACCTAGATATAGCATTTGTTTATAAACCTTTTTCTTCTGCTTTTTTTCTGCTTCCTTATGTATCACTCAAAATACCTATGGGTCTAATGGCTTTTGAGAATAGTAATTCCTAAAATTACAGGCTTAATAGTTTATATATCTCTTATTTTTTCCAGAGGCTTTTCATAAAGTCTGAGAAAGTACTAGAGGACTGTAAATTTTACTTTTTCATATATGATTGTGTATTTTTGAGATTAAGAGGAAAAAAAATCTTAATAAAAATAAGCAGCAGGTGTTCTGCTATGAATATTAAAGTTTTAGGGTTAAATTTCACTTACTAAAATCTATTTTAAAATGAATACTCCTTGCATTAGCATATACTGGTTACCCATTTTAGTAAAAGGCCAAAATTAACAAGACTATGCTTTATTTTCTAGTCAAACGAGGTATGTGAAATAAGTGTTATTCCAAATTATTGTTTTGTTAAATATTTCTTTTGAAAGACTGTCTTTCATATGGTTGAAAAAGATTTCCATATGATCATATTGCCATAATGTCTCTGTTTTTTCGGAATATTTCAGAACTTGAGGAGTGGTTGTCTTATCTCATAAAAATTAATAACTAAAGTGAAACTGAAACAACAAGAGAAAGTAAAATAACGAAGAGGAGTAACAATGTGGCAAATCAACATTAATAATCTGGGAATGAATGTGCATATTTATTCTACTGTTTTATATATACGTGTTAAAGTTTATGATAATGTATATGTCAGTTGCTAGTGTGCAGTGCAAACTTTGTAATACAAAAGATTGTATTACACTTAATGTATAAACTTCTTCAAATATTGCTATAATATTGGAAACTCTATTGTATTTCATAAAATTATGGTAAGAGATAATGCTTGCATTCACTATCACAAAAATATGTTCAAACGAAACATTCACAGTCATCTTTTGGAAAATAGTTAACAAGAAAATGAAATTTCTACAAAAGCTCATGATTCCCATCAGAAAATTTTATATTTTTAGCTAAGACCTTTCTCCCACTACAGAATTTACAAATATTTCAGCTCAGGTAAATTCATCCAAGCTGAAGTATTTCGGTTAGATTTGTTATCAACCAGGTTTTTTATTGTTCTTTCTTTTAAATAGCAGTTCAGTATTAGTACATCTGACACCTGCATATATTACCACAGTGATTCCTGATTTTTATTTAACTTCAGATTTTCAGCTGCTTCACCCAGCTAAATCGCCTATAACCTTGTGTGGTCACGTCTAATCCTGTGGTTTAAAATGTTATGGGAAGAAACTTACATTTTAACTTGATGGGGCTGATTTGGAACATGATCTTGACAAGTGGAATTTCCAGTAGGATAAACACACAGCCTTACTTGGAAACCTGAGTTTGAATTGCCTTCTTTTTCCTCATGAGCTTAACAGTTGTGTACTTTCAGGACCATTCAGGATCAAGCCAATGACAAATTAGGGGTTAGGTACTGCATTACCATTCTTGGATCTCTTTGTCCTGGTAAATAATGATTAGTCTATGTCTTCTCACATTAATTTTGTGCAATATTGAACCACATAGTCGTACATTCAATGCATATATACACGCTAAATTCTTGACCTTCTCCAGAGTTTCACAGGACTGGGATTTTGCCTAAATTTCAGAATACGAAACAACCGCATCTGTGACACCAGACAAGAAACTTCTGTGGAAGTTATTCCTTAAGTGTCAGCTGTCAGTTTTAATTTTGGTTTTCTTTAAAATATTTCTTAGAACCATCTAGTTTTAACAACTAGTACTGATATGCTACTGGATAATCTATATGCCCTTTCCTGTGACATCAATTCCATACTATGTTGTTATAAACCAGCTTTTCCACAGCATCGAGATCTCAATGGGTGGAATGGTCGACACATTTTTTGCTTATGAAGACAGTTAACTGTCTTCATCTAACAAAGGTCAGATGAAACACATCATCCTTACTTTCATTTCCTCATTAAATCCAGCATATGGTCTAGTTCCTGGGAATAAATTAATTTCTAAGCTTTCCATTGAATATTCCACTGGTACTTTTCCTGAGTTGTATCTAGGAGCTTTTAATAAAATAGAAAATTTTTATGGAAAAAGGATGAGCTTCTGATATGAAACTGTGGCAATAAAGCCAAGACTTCATTTGACCAAAACAATTAGTTAAGCACTATTTGAAATCATTGCAACAAGTATTGAAAAAGGGGATGCTACAATTTTTTTTTGAGAATAATATAAAATTAAAACTAGAATCATATTCGCATAATGTTCAGAATAAAGAAAAAATAAATTTAAAAATTCTTTGGGGAAAATGATACATATATGTTTTAGATCGAGCATCATGTCTCTTTTATACTGTCATTAAAAACTATTTGAACAGCAATATATTAATTCTGCCTATCTTTTTTCTCCGTAACTGATTGATATTGCAAATGATACTCTCGAAATGTTTTTGATGGTATCTATAACCTATAACTATGGACATCATTATTTCAACAGGACAACAATATTGCAGCAGACCAATGAGAGTAGATTTGACAGTGATTTTTTAATCACCTATGCTAAAAGAAGGTAACTTCTTACTCCTTTTTATTAATGATCTATAATGGTGACAGCTGCATAAGAGTGAAGACAAACCATTCTATATGGAGCTGTTACTCTCCATCTTTCAGATAAACTAATCTTGTCTACCTCTGAGGTAGTGGGATTTCATCCATGCTATAGATAAATAAGTTTATCCATATCCTTTGAACAGCTAGAAGGTAGACATAGTCTTTGATTCACAGTCTGTGTATTTTCCCTTGTCTGCAGTCTGTGGGAAAACCAATTCCTAGCTCAATAGTTTATTTTCATGATTACCAAATCTAAATTACAATATAATACCTTCATCAAAATCCTAAAATTATTAAGTGCACTATTATTAATTTATTGAGGCAGCCAGGGTTTCATCCCTAAAGTTGTTAGCAAGTTACTGGATTTCAAGATCAAATATTTTACAAGCTGGTTCTCATATAGCAACCTCTGGCTTTGTGAAAGGATTTACAGGTGTACCTCAAACCAGGACACTTGGAAGAAAAGGGTTTTGACTGAGAAGCCAGAGTGGAGGGAGATGCATCTAACAGCATTCATAAAAATACCCAGATTACAAAGTGGAGTGGTCTTCAAGACTCTCCTCTGTCTTCATTTTTAATTTAATTTTTGAGAGTAATCACAGCTTTCTATGTTTTACCTTCCAAGATGAACATTCACCACAGTTTTTAAGATTAAAGTGCCTTAAATAACTTCCTGCATTCTGCTAAGGGAGAGGAACTTATCATTAGTTGCTCCCATTTCAAACAATCTAGATCCTGAGTCATTTTAGCATTTATACTTAAGTGTTAAGTTTCTTAAGTGCTTAACACAAGGCACCAGAAAGAATTCACAGCCTCTTCCTCGCAGCTGCTGCTTAATCCTGTGTATGCCTAAATCCCTAGCTATCTATATTTCTGCTGATTACATGTAAATTATCAAATCTATACCTACTGCTTGTTTTTTTTATATATTTGTATTTGCCTCCATGTATCCGTCTACAGGGACCGGAAATTCTCAGAACACGCTTGCACTGCAAAGAAGACATGCAGAGTATTCCGTCTACTCTTTCCTATTCAGGTCCCTGCTGTTTTGTAAAATAACCAAATGTGAATCATAGAATAAAATCTGTATTGAGCCATTCTCATGTCTCTCTGACCTTACAACTATGACTTATATAGAGGGGAATGACTTTGGGTAAGATTATGAAAACAGCACCTTAAAATAGAGTATAATAGCGAAGCAGCTTAGGAGATCTGTCTTTAAATCCCTTCTTCAAAAGTAAGAAGATTTTAATTTGGATCTTGCAGGTGCATTTTGTGAGAAATGACTGACACAGCTAAGTGCCTTTTCCAAGGAGAGTTCACAGCTGACAATAAGTAATAGTTCTCACCCTACTCTTAGGCAATACCTTGCTCAGTCTGCTGATTTGTGTGAACCCTGTTCCTAACGGTTAGCTCTCACCATGCAATGAGAACAAAGATGGTAACAAACCTGAGTCTTTGGATTCCACTTCTGTCCTTACACAGTCAACAGAAAGAAATGGGACTTTCCAGAGGGAAATGTAAGTCCCTAAGTAGACAAAATTAATGGTATGCTTTACTGTCTTGTTATGCCTTTAAAATGTCTAGACAGAATCTGAGATTTTGTGGATCTGATTGAAGTACCACTTTCAGAAGAGAGAGCAGGATCTTCTCAGGATTGTATTAGTGAATACTTTTGGTAGCAGTGTGTATTCAAGCCTTACCAAATGAACACGATGCAGAATGACTGGGTGAGGCTCTGGTGTTTCAGACCACTTGACCAGGGAGGCATCTTGTGGTATACTTGTAGACCTAAGACATAATTATTATTTTCATTTTATCTTTATTTTTTCAGATGAAAGTGTCTGTGAAGCTCTGAAGAACTATCTGAATGACCTGAAGAAGCTGTGAATCCGGCATCCCACCCTACCACCAAGACGTTTCAAAGGGTATATGTTGCATACCTTTTGATGACAGAGAGGATCTAAAGACACAACACCTTGTAGGTATTGTTGAAAAATGTAAAGTGAAGACAGCCAAATCTGAAGCAATATTTTTCATACTGTCCTTTGAGAACAACCTTTGCAGTGAACTATTACTAAACCTCCACCCGGTTTTTCTTACAGGAGCAACTAATTGCTTCACTTGAAAATGGAGTGAAAGAGTGAATTAATGTCTACATAGCATGAGTAATTGATTAATATTTATTTAATTAAGTGATTCAACATTATGCAAATTAACTAGGAAACTAAGTCTTTTGACCATGTACAGTTACCGAATGAGTCAAGAAATTCCTTGAGGATAACTGATGCTCCAGTATCGTCAGTGAGTTGAGCTCTCATTGCCTTATTACAAGTAACTTTTTCTCATTGCTATCGATGTTTATGAAATCAGGCGCATCAAGTTCCCAACCTTATGGTCCATGCAAACAAGAAATTTAGAAAGCACTCCGAGCCACACCATTCCTCCCCCGCGTCTTTTCCTCAACACCTGGAGGCCTGTTCTTGGATGTAGCAAACTGGGATTTGTAGCTCCAGAATTCTGCAGGGTAAAGGGATGTAACATCTGTTAAATTTTGAGTTTGGGTGTCTATCTTTTTATTTAAATTAGGAGAGTATTTTAATTGAACTATTAACAACCCTTTAGGCCTTTAGACTCTCTTCCAGTGGGAAACAGCTGTTATACATTCCACACTGTTATCCCAGATGGTAGTACACTGCCCATGTTCAAATATATTTCTTTTGGGATCTAAGCAATACTTGACTAATATATATAATTAAATACATGCACACACGTGTGTAGTTCCTGTACAAGCAACTACTATCAGCAATTATGCTGGAAAGAATGACAAAGTTTGTGTAGAATCATTATAGTCAAAAAGCTGTTGGCAGAGCCAGCCCCAGGCTTCCCGGTGATATAGGCAGTGGTGGCTGAACAGGTGGTGGGTGAGGAAGGCTGGAAGCAGTTTCCTGTGTCTGAGGTGATGAGGTGGAGAGAAAAACTAAGAAGCAAAAAGAGGAGGTGAGGAGGTCTTTATTGCAAGAGAAGAATTCACCTGACACTAGAATGAGAGAAGGTGACTGGGGTGGAAGGGAAGGTTTACAAGAACCAAAGGGAAGCTTCAGGGGGATTTGAGTGAATGGAAAGTTTATTACTCCCTTTCTGTCCTTTTGCCCAGGTCTGGTTGCCAGCCCTTTTGTGTCATCTGTGTATGCATAGACTATTTAAAAAAATGCAAACATGCTGACAAAAGTATTGCACACTACTCTCCCAGTATAAAACTGTGTATAGATAAAGGTCACAGTCTGCTTCAGGCTAAATGCTGAATAAAAATGTCTAGCTGGAAGATTCATCAGGAAAATATAAAACTGGTCAAACAATCTTTATTGTAAATAGTTCACTTTAGATTCAAAATGTGCATATCCAGGGACCTGAAATAATATTACCTGAACTGATCTCTATTGTTGCATTAATACAAATGGAAAGAAAGAGTCCTCCAAGCAGCTAAGCCCTAAAGCATGCAGTATATTAAGGTGCAATTAAATATTAATACCTTGAACTGCACCCAGAAGCATGTATGGAGATAGTGCAATCTTGGAAGCCCTGCAGTAATGTGCTGCTTTTGACTACAACTTCTAAGCAAGACAGCAGCTGCTTTACCAGCTGTAGCTTCCCCATCTTTTTCAAAGTAGCAGAGGTTGTGTAGTTATGCAGTGTGAAAGCCAGAAAAATATCAACGGTTGTGTACATCTTTATATAATCAGTAGTTACTAGAATTTGTGTCAAATCCACAGAAATACATCTTAACAAAAGCATCAGGCAACCAGTAGAACGTTCATGCTGCAAATTTCTCTCACAAAAGACAAATTTCTCTTAACAACATTGTCAATGAGGGAAAATACAACAAAGATAGGAACACTTTATGGCCAAGATTCAAACTTTTTTATTCTTTTTTTTTTTTTTTTTTTTTTTTGCAGCAAAACATTATCATTGTAACTGTGTGCCACAGGTTGAGGTTAAACTAGCAAAGTGTTCTATTTGATGCTCTGTCTTTCTGACTTAGAAGATGCCAAATTAGTAGGATTTTGAACAGGTAAAAGGATACCTCTATCTAGAATAGCTTGCAGTTTGGAAATCTTACAAAGAAAAAGGCAATAGGATATTAATACTGCTCAGACAGGTTACAGCAGTGTAGCCTCAAGACAGTCTTTCACTATCTTGGCAAATAGGCTAACTATTTGTCTACTATATAATGAGGGGTCATAAGCTAAAGCAGAGTTGCCTGGCTTCAGGAAAAGATTCTAGTTTTTTACAGAACAGCATCACATTGTAGAATAGAAAAAATATTTTTGGCTTGAAAATATAAGTGAAACTTTTCTCTAACTCTTGATTTTTCTCCACTGACTAATTCCAGGCAGCAGCATGTCATTAGAAAGCAGTGTTCAGATTACCAGCTGCTCTGGGTCCAGTTTTGAGACTTGGTGCTTTGTCTGGAACTGCATATATTTCTAATGCCTATGTCAGGGTTTTGGACTTCATTTGTTATGCTTAAAGAATATGTTTCATGGCACATGTCTTTTAGATCCCTGAGTTCTTTTCCCTTAAAGTCAGATAAACAAGCAACATCTTTTGGGTACTCTAAGTTCTGTTAAACATAGTAATGTGTCATGCAAAAAAAAAAAAAAAAAAAAAAAGGGACAAAGTGGGGCCAATTAAAAAAAGTGCATGGGAAGAGTAAAGTTAAGGTAAGAATGCTGAAATCTCTGCTTTTGACACGTGCTTCTGCAGAAATCAAGGCTACTGCTATACAGCCAGTGTAAATACCCATACTACATTACTATACTAGCATAAAAGAGAATGTCTTACATTAGTGTCTAAAAACAACAGTTATGACACATGTAATTTCACTTTGGCCAAGTAAATGATCTGAACAATCACTCTGATGTCATACTGTGCAAATCAACTTTCTGGCTTATAAAGGGGTCTTATAAGAAAGACAGAAAGAGAGTTTTTCCCAAGGATTCGATATAAGGAAGAATTTTTTTACAACGGCAATGGCGAGACACTGGACCAGGTTGCCCAGAGAAGCTGTGGATGCTCCATCATTGGAGGTGTTTAAAGTCAGGTTGGACAGGGCTTTGAGTAACCTCACCTAATGAAAGATGTCCCTGCCCATATCAAGGGGGGTGAAACTAGGTGATCTCTAAAGGTCCCTTCCAGCCCAAACCATTCTATGATTTTATTATTCTATGATTCTCAGCTCACTGTAGGTCAGGCAGTGCTTTGACATTATACAACTAATACATATGGGTCCTCCAAAATACTTAAGATGACCCTAGGAAAATGATAGAGATTGTGCTCTGGATACTAAAGGGCCACACATACAGATTTATGTGGCTCCATATAATCTGTTAAGAGATCTAACGGCCACAGATTCTACATAAGTAGGTTTCAATAACAGAAATAATTGAGACTCTTTCTTACACCTACATATGAATGCCTTGCTTTGCCTTCTTTTGACTTACATCTCCTTTCCTTGCCTCACCTCTTAAAGAATACAAAGAATGAGAGAGGAAGAAGACTGTTTTCAGAACAAAAGTAAATATAAGGTTCAGAAAACACTATTGGCCCAAAATTTCTAATCTGAAATAGTTATCAAGGAATGGATATCCAAGCATATGGAAAGAATGCAGGTGGGTTGTGGGTTTTTTTTTCTGTTTTTCTTCTTTTCTCTTAAAACGACTAGAAAACCTCATATTTTTCAATCCTAGATCCTTTTTAAGAACAATAATTTTACAAGAATTCTTAATGATATAGCAATATAATTGCTGTATTATTATGACTTCTTAGATAACACATACTGCTGTTAGGCATTGCTGAAACCTTATATATTTGATAGAAAATAGATTCCAAATTTATAAAGGCAGTGTAAAGCTACTCTGTGTACAGGGAAGGAAGAATTTAGCCTTTTGTTGTTTTCTGTTGTTATACCAACAGTAACTCGGAGATTTAAAGGCCTCAGCTAAAAGTAGTTATGAAAGTAATATATCTGAAACAGTTTGGAAAAAAATATAGCAGACAGTTGCATATGTAAAACTGGGTTATTACCAAAGGGATTGTTAAATTTGCAAACTTGAGTACATAAAGAGAGGAGAGAAATACTGAATCAGGGGAATTAAGTTTCATTAACTACTGTTGCTTGAATGCTTTTTTAAAAAAACAAATAAAATTAAAAGAACCCAACAACTTAAACTATGGAATATCTTCACCATGTTCTTTTTACTATCACTAAGCTTGAAATAAAAGTTGCTGCCACTAGAGATCATTGTTGCTCTTTGCAGAAAAGGGCAGTGTTAAGTGCTTATTTCAGTATATATCAGTAGGTGCAGTCTTGTTCTTTATAGAATGCACTTCATAACATCAAGATAGAAAGACAAGCAGAAATTACTTCCAGCTCCAACATTTCTTCTGTAAAATTTAATGTCACAATAATAGCAAATGGAGTCCTAGATGTTTCTGTGCCAACGCCAACATACCACTGATGACTTGAAATAACTATAGGCCGGAGTGTTTTAATCTCAGAATTAGTTTTCACAACAAATATCAGCTATTTCCTTCCAATCACACAATTTTTAATGTAATTTACTCCTTTCAAAAAGGTCCATCAGCATTACCTGTTTATAACTATAATGAAACAATAAAATTTAAGAACATTTCTTAAGCTTAATATAAAATATTTTTGTAAACATCTTTCTCTTGCTACAATCTCTTTATTATAAAGCCTGTATCTGCAGCAAAATTTTTTATGCAGTATCAGTGCTGCAGGTTTTTGTTCTTCTGAATATCTATGTAATGTCAGTCTTGAATCTTCATACAGACAACAAAGTTAATGCAAAAACTCCCATGGAAATTTTATTAGTCTCAAAGTATTTTGGATATAATGCTCTACATTGCAGTAGCATGCAGAGTATAGTAAAAATATGTCAGCTGGGAATACAATAGAGAATGCTTCCCTCTCTTTTTCCCCAGTTTCTGCTCAAGCGAAGAAAAAAAAATAATTCACAAAACCAGTGTCTGCAACGGAGACACTGAGATTAAATCCTCTGTCTACTAACCAACTTTCCCTTTGAGTTTAGAAATTCAGGACTGAATGACATTCATATTTCTACAGGTTGGTACTGAAAGATCCTAGAGTATAATGCTGGATCAAGCTTGTTTTCTTCTGTACCCTGGCTGGTTAAAGTGTAGCCACCAATAAGCATCTTCAGGTAAATGTCTTCACCATTTAAAAAAAGTTGGACAATATAAAATATGACAAACTGCTTCTTCCCCTTCCTAAAAAAAAAAAAAAATAGAATGACAAAGTAGTCCTCTCTCTTTCTAATAGCTAGAACTATTTTGTGTAATAAATATCCCTCCAGCAAAATAGGGGACTGAAGGTAAATCTCAAAAAACATTATCTGCAAAATAAAAAAAAAAAGGGAAATTGCAAATGATAACTGATCAAAGGGGTAACTATGCGTATCAACCAAACAGCTAAATCCTATAGTACATTAAAATAATCCCAAGTGTACAATTGGCAACACTAACTATACTGACATCTGAAGTATGAAGGATTTTTAATTTAGGGCTCCCTATGGTGATATGTTGTTTATTTTAATGATTGTTGATTGTTTCAGTGATGTATTTCCAAATATGTCCCTAATCTTTTGTGATTTTTTTGTCCTCTTGGGATGCATTTCCAATGGTTTTAATATGACACATGTATCATTTAATTGTACCATGTTTTATTTTAGAGATTTTGATGTGCCCAGGTTTTTCCTAAGTGTTTTTTAAACTACTTATATTGGTTTTCAAAATCAAAATTGCAATCTGGAAGTAGAAAATAAGTTAATCATTTCATAGGATCATGTACAAGCTCACTGCACCATGCTTAGGTCTCTTCCAAACTGAGTGACATAATTTGGTTTGTGTAACACTCAATTAGGACAACAGGCCCTGCTAAGTGTTATATATTTCATGTCCATGATTGTATACATAAAACACTGAGGTTCGAGCCACAAAAACATACTTTTTTCAGGAACTTAAAAAACCTTCATGACCCTTACAGAAAATGAGAAGAACAAATATATGAGAAACAGAAAAGTGTGAAAAAAGAGCAGGTTTTGCTTTCCTACCTTGTCATTAATGAGCATGTCCCATAGTCAACAATAAATATGCACCGAATGATCCAGTCAACAAAGAAATAAAGGACAATGAAAAAGATACTCAGAGCTTAAAAAAAAAAAGGAAAAAAAATATTAGTCTTTTAATATTGAGCTAATATTTGTATTTTCATGCCTTCAGTGTGGTTTTAAAAAAACAATGGTTACTGAATGCCAAAATGGTAATTGCCATATGGTAGCAGCCCTCTTTGGCATTCCTTGATCTTCTCTTTCACCAGTTCTTGGCTTCCTGCACCTCTTGCCTACAGTCAAGATTCAACAGCAAGGGCCTAGTAGAATTTAAGAACCTTCTTCAATATCATGCTATCAAGCTGTGGTTTAATTTCTTACAAATCACAATGAAAATCTGCATAATATATTTTGTTATATTAACACTATTCATAATAGATTAATAAAGGCCACGTGCTTGCTTTATTACTTTGTCTTTGTATTGCCCATAAAAACAGTTAAAACTTACTTCTTTTTCTAAATTGACATTCTGATGTTAACTAAAACCAAAAATATAGCCTAACAATTTTTTACCACCATGTAAACCTGTTATGTATCTCCCAAATTGTTGAGACACCTATTTTGGGGGCAATAAATACAAAGGAAGTAAAGTACAGTATATCTTTTGATATGGATTCTTGATGTGCGTGATTATAATTTAAACAGATGCTACATTGTTTGATGAAACATTTTAGATTCTGAATGAAGAGTCCTTGAAGACCAAGAATGAAAATAATGTCTTGCATGTGCAAAATAAATCTGACTTCTCAAGTACAGTAGTCATTTACAGCTATCCAGAGTGCTGTGCGATGCAGTCATCACAGAGTTCATCAACAGACAATAGATGATAATTCTTCTTCCTTGTGAAAGAATTATCTCCTCATATTTTATAGGTGTTGGGCCAAATCCTTCAGTCCTTACACCAGGATTGATTTCTCAGACCTTATTCATGGTAGATAGGAGTACATGCCAATGAAATATTGTTAACTCCTTCATTAAGCTGAATAAAGATACCAGTTCTCAGGCAAAGGAGAAAACTGAGGGGTGAGTAATGAATGAGAATTTTGTCTAGTAAGGAGCAAAACCTATAATAGATGTTTAAACTATTCACTTCATACAGGAACAAATACAATTTAAGTATATTATATTTGACCTGACCTTTGAAACATTTCTTGAAGAGTCTGTAAGAATTTGTGTTAATAATCTGAAAAGCGAATGAGTCTGGACATTAATTACTGCGTATTTGCAAAATATTTATTGCCTATGAAAATAACATTGGTTTTGTTGTTTCCATCAAAGTGAAAAGTTCATACCCTCCTTGTACACATTATTCATTCTCACTTAGCAGTTCATTTGACTTCAAAATGACAACATCGAAATATGTAGTATATGTGCTTATGAAAATATACAGTAATTAGCCCTTATAATTTCTATCAGCCTTTGATAAATACTAGACAGAATAAAGAGCAAATGGTCTCCTTGGGGGGGGGGGACCAAACAACAAACCAACCAACTCTGAAGGATACATTTATGGAAATATAGCAATGTTTTATTTCACAGTTAACATTTTAATATCTAGAAATAATCTTGAAAATACTGCCTTGCCCTATTAACTCTTTGGTGTCATTTGTTTCTACGTTGAGTCTGCATACCCTTTCATGTTTTTTGAGTGCAGGATTAAGCAGAAAACAACATACAAGGCCTATGTAAAGTGTGTTATTTCTGGTTTTGAACTGTTTTTTTCTTAAATTTTACTACTAGAAATAAAAGTTATTTCTAAGTAGGAAAAATGTTATTTGAAACAAGAATCACCAAAAGGAAACATTGAAGTCATGATAGACAAAATTCACATCTATGAGTAAATTTAATCAAGAAAGTAATATTCTAGCCGTGTTTACAAATGAACCCTTCTTCAGCAAAATGCATATTAAAATCTGTATATGAAATACCTCGTGTTAAATTACAATGACTGGTAGAAGGCAAAAGGAAGGTCACTGTAGCTGATAAACATAGTTATGCAAATGTGTTATTGTGAGAAGGCACTGAGCAGGGTTAAAAATTGTGCTAAGCAGGAGGTCAGTCAGAAATTTCATGGGTCTTTCTAGCCTTGAAATCTATATAAGTGAGGAGGTGAGCAAGGAATAAAATGAAGATGAAGGTAAGTTTTTTATTTTTTAATTTGGATCTATTTGATGAATAAAAAAATAATTGGTCTAGCAGGAAAAAGATGTCACTAACAATTATACTTTAATCAGGAAAGAAACCCTAATTTATTAAAATATGTGTGAATTCGCCATATTTTCAGGCCTTTCTATCAGGCACAGAGACACCTGGTAGCCTCTCTAAAATTCTCCAGCTCTAGATTCCTCAGAAGCTCCCTGATCTGACGTCACAGTGACTAGACTTATTTTATTTGTAGTGCACATTTTAAGCATTATGCTTATACTTAAGGGGCTTGTTCATTAGTTTGTGAACAGATTTTGTTTCAAAGGCAACAGAGAGAAGAACAAGCCATAACTGGGATTTGCTGAGTTAGTAGGGACCTCACCAGGGATTTTGTGTACTTGTAACTGTTTTGCTGCTGGGCAGTAGTAGACGGTCTGTCATGCTGAGTATATGACAACCATAATGGATACATATACTGCGGTTTATTTAAGAACAACAAGATTAGAGCTGTCACCTCGCTCATTTATTGCACACACTTGCTCAGTTTCCCCAGTGTTACACTCCCTAGGTTTCAGCTTCCCCTCCCCACCGCGGGGTTCCTGCTGATCTGGGAAGATCAGGCAAAACGTCTTGTCTCTTTGCACTGTGCTGCTGCTGGCAGTTACCAGTCCTGAGGGTCACCAGGCAAGGTCCCTGGGCATTCTCAGGTCACCTTCTCCATGCACCTGTCTGGTATCTGGGATCTTCACCTGCTTCTCAGATCTTGCCTTCAGCAGAGATTTTCACCTTCTTTACAGGCCACCTCCTGTCCCCTGAGGCCGCTTCTTCTTTTGGTAACTCCTTTTTAATTTGCGTCCTTTTCTTTCCAGAATCTCCAGTCCATGGCTTTCCTGATCTAACCAATCTGTATGCAGAAACCCAATGTCTGCTTAGCTGGTGCTTCGGCCTCATGCCTCTTTATTAAATGAAAGACTCAGGAAGTGCCACTTTTGTTTGGTCCAAGTGATAATCAAAATTTACAACTAACCTGCACCAGTTGCAACTAACATGTAGCAGGCTTCTGCTTGAGAACTCAAAAAGTTCCATTTTGGATACTCACCATCCACCTCTCCCACAAGACACACACCAAACAACCTCTTGCCTGTCAGAGTTTGCAGTCTAAGCCTTTTTTTTTTTTTTTTTTTTTTTTTTTTTTTTGGCATAGGAAAGAGTTTACCCCAGGTTATAGAGCAGCTCTTTTACTACAATATGCTACAGCCTGAATGCGCATCAGAAGCTTGTTTCCGCCACTGGGGCAAGTAAGGCCCTATAGATGGAACAGGTGAGGAAGAGTCATTTTGATCTCAAGCCTCTGTAGCTGAGATCACCACATTTGAGTAAATGGCAATATACTGAGTTTTCCCCATTTTTACACCTTTTTTAACACTTCGTTGTGCTGTAACGTTTCTTAGCAGAGGTTCCTTTCACAGTACCCACAGAGGTTCAGCAGAGTGAGGCAAAGGCTGATATTCCTTCTGACACACATCTGTGCAGTGCCTACTGTGGGACTTACAGCTCCAGGAGGCCTATGCCTCCTTCACTCTGGCAGAATTTCATCTGTACTGCGTGTTAAAAATGAGAGAAGAAAACCACTGTTCTGAATTCTCCTTCCAGGCTGATACAGCAAAAGAACAATGACCAGGAAGGACATACAGAATGGTATTGCACCAGCTTGGAGGGAGGTGCAAGAAAACCCTACCACAAAGTGCTGCATTCAACATGAGAGGCACTATAAACAGTAGATCAAACACAGAACAGAACTGACATATGCAGTTAAGCGAAGCAGCCCTTTTTACTTCGGGAGAGGGAATAAATGGACTATAATGACTATAATATGTTCATCCTACACAGAAGACTTTTTGAGCACAAGTAAACAATGAGAACAGGTTTGCCCTGTTCTTCAGTTTCTCTTATAGTCTCTCTACATCGTTTTCTCGCAGACATGTTGCAGAATAAATGATACTGATACATAAAACTGGAGAAATGTCTCTGAAACTACATAATGAAGGCGTGACACTGCCATTAATGTTATATACAAGGCACATCATGCAGCAATACCTTATTTTGTCTATAGGTGGCAGCAGAAGACTAAATCTCATGAACAAATACTCTAAATGGAAATGTTTAAAGAAAGTTATTTGTACACTACAGATGAATATTCTCTAAATAATACATGAACAATATTTAACAGAAACTATAGAGTCAATAGAATGTGAACAATGACTCCCCCTCTCCAAAAAAAAGCCACTGCAGCCAGAACTAGTCCTTTTCTTCAATGAAGTGAAAAGCTTGTTCAATTTGCTCAGCGTGGGAGTCTTTGTCATTTTAACTGGATGGCACAATAGATATTGATAAAAATAAAAGTATTTTAACATAATAGCAATTCAAGACAATACTAACAAAGTGTCTTGTCTGTCAGCAATGGCCATTAAAAATGTATTAAAACACACATTCAGCTCTTTTATTTCCTAAAAATAAAAAAGGTTGGTAAGTACTTACATGCAAAAACCTTCTCATAAGAAAAAAAAGAAAGCGAGACATGGAGCTCAGGAAGGAGGCCACCAGACCTAGGCATGGAAAACAAAAGCAAAGTAAAGATAAAGGGCCCATGAGACCAAAAAATAAACAAAAAAAAAAAAAAAAGCAAAGAAAGGGCAGCTCAACACAACTAGATTAAGCCAGAGAGAAACATAATAACTCTAAACAATACAATAGGCTTCATGTATGTCTGAGCGAAATATCACTTAAGGTTTCTGTTTGTCTATAAAAATCCTCCCTTTTTTTGCTTCACCATAAATATCTGTTACTTTCTAGAATTAAGAGGTGTTGTTCACTAAAAGGAATTATCACCATCTCAAATAAAAGGTGCATTTGTGCAAAACTGGGGGCCTTTTAACTGCATAGTAGTAAACAAAGGGGAAAAAAAAATCCTCTGTGAAAGCCTTGCCTTGCTTTCACTTACTGACCCCGCTAAACTGTTTTGTACATAAGTGAAGTATACATGTCGGATTGTCTAGTAAACAAAAAGGATAGCTTTCATTGTGGGAGAATGGTGGGGAGAGAAGATGAAAGGATCCAGTCCAATCCATGGCAAGATTTTCCGATGAAACAGCTAGTGAGGAAGGAACTGTTGTTTTCAGTGCATCACAAGGTTCAAAGCATACATATTAAAACAACTTGCAGATGTAGGTTGTGCAAACTATTAGGGACAGTACTTGCTAAACTCAGTTTGCTCAGCTATTTCTTCTCGTTCAAAAATTCCTAAGTCCTGTAAATCCTCAGAGCCCACTGTCTAATTATACTGGGCATCTTGTATATCTTCTCATTAAAAACTAACCTCCTATTTTAATGACTTGGTTGAAATCCTTTGAAGATCAGACTGCTAGTGCCTGAATGTTGTACTCTGAATACCCCTTCATGCTGCTCTCCTCCCTTTATTCCTTTCTGAGCTTTGGTCATTTCTTTTCTTTTCTTTTTTCTTTAAACCAATTTTAGATGCCTCACCTGACTCGAAATGAAAATACTGAGATGCTTCGTTTGAAGGCCACTTCTGCACCCTGACAGAATGGGTCAGTCTGAGTTAAGTGTTTAGGTGCTTTTAGCTAATGGGAAAGAGTCTCTTATCTATTTAGCTGAGGCAGTTGCTGAACAGATGTATCTCTGACACAGTGCAGTATTTACAGTACCATATCTTTAACAAATTGGGCTATATTCATTCCTGGGGTAATTCCAACTGACTTCATTCAAATTACACAATGATTAATTGTGTTCTGGGTTTCAGATGATAAACTCTCTTCCAGTTTCGTATTTGGAGGGTGTATTTTCTTTATCATCAGTTTCTGGCTAGTATCACTATGGTTTGGGCAATCATTTTAACTCACTCTTTGAGTCTTTGGGTAATGTCACACATGCAAAGATCTTGGACAGACTCAGCCTTAATGAGGGGTTTAGCAATCAGGAAATAGATGCATTTTTTTTCCTTAAATTTGCTTATTTCAAAACTTTACTTTTTCAGATCCTTTACAAGCACTTTTAATGCCCTTCTGTATATTTTCCACAAACATTTAGTCATAATTGTACCCACTTCAATTACAAGTGTTCTCTTTCTGGACTTTGAGGTTTTTTTAATGTCAATAGAATGAAGAATGTATACATGGACACCTCTGAGGTCTCTCCCAAACAAGGAAGTAGAATTCTAGCACTGAAATAAAGAATAAAACATTGTTTCTGTTGGAGCTAAACTTATAATTCTTTTTCTGCTTTTTGCCATCATAAATCAAAATACAGGCTTTACATGGACTTTCTCTTACAAAACCAAATATATTGACAATAGCATTTAAATAAGTGGGGAAGTGTAATTAATATGCAAGTTATTTCATTTGCAAAACGTATACAGGTAATAATTTTCTGTGTTATTTAGTAGATCTTACATACCTTACTGTAGCAAAATTCAGACAGGGCCATACTGTGATACTTCACCTTGCAACAAATGGTACTTTACTCCATAAGCTTTCTCATTTATTCCAGTCAAGTGACATGTTTTATATCCAAAAGAAAAACATACGTGAACCTTCCTTATTTCCACATTGAAAAGATGAAAATATAACTCGCTAAGAAAGCCTGAAGTTTGAAATTCATTACAAATTATCCTGGAAATTATATTTGTTTATTTTGACAGGTGCAGAGAAAATTCATAAATATTTCATCTCCATATTGAGCATAATGGGAAATAGGGACATTATTTTGATACATGGTTTTACTAACAAGTTTCAAGATGAAATATTGCCTATCATAGAAAATACACCTATTCACAAGGAAAATAAATAATAATACAAAAATTGCTGCTTTAATAAAAGCCATGACTTACTGATTAAATAACATTTTATATTCAAGAGATTCTCTAACATAAAGGCCTTTATTGAAAAGGTCTGATGGGCTGAGAGAGAAGTTTTATTTATTTATAGGTGCTTTTCTTAAGTACAATTCCCTCATGCCTAGAATAAACCTGGAGTTAGGAAAGCGTGAGTGGAGCTCTTATTGAAACAACTCCGCATCAAAACACAAATAACTTTCTATTAGCCATGTCACTAGGTTAAAGAATAGGTAGGCGGAATCCAAGCAATTATCAGGGAAACATTGGAACATTCTTCAAAACAACCTGACCTAATAACTTGTTTAAAGATCTTCTCCTGATGGCTTATGGAAAGAAACCCAACTTAAAAGACAAAAATGTACTCTTAAAGTGCATTGTTCAGCACTGTAGACCCTCAGTGGCACAGCTACCCCATGGCAATTACTTTTATGATGACTGTGACCATATAATTCAACCCCCAAATATAAGTGTTTTATTTTATCACCCTATTAGAGGAAAAAAAAAAGAAATCCTCTCCTTTGTGGAATAATAACATGCACTACAAAGAATGTTTCAGTAGTGTATCCAACCAAATGTCCTTGCACTCCAGTTAGCGTGTGGATCAGACCACAAAATTATGATGGAACAAATGTGTAAGAATCTGCTTTTCGTTAGTGGAAATGATGAAGCCTTCCGGCAAGCTGAATACGCTAACACTGGGAGAGCTTCTAATCTGAGGTACTCACCATACAAAGCTTCTTAGTTCAACAGCAAATGTGTTTATGAGCTTCTGAAGCCACCTATTTGACACCTCTCAGGTGCAAGGACTCATCCTTCTAAAATGATGAATTTTGTAAAGGAACAAAAAAGGATCTTCAATCACAGTTTCTTTCCACTTTCCACAGGACAGGCAGAAGCAAAACCACAACCAACAAGAAAAGTTAAGTTTATAAATTTAATTTATAAATACAGATAATTTATATCATTTAAATATTACTACTATAGTTCAAATTCTTTCTTACGTCTTCAGATTTCAGTAGTGCAATACAGTAAGAGAGTGCTACAAATGTTACATGTGATATTCAGCTGTGGAAATATACAGCCAAGGCAGAAATATTTAAAATAGTGACAGATCATTCTTTTAGCACAATATCTTGGAGTGATATTTGGCTAGAAGATTTAGAGACATTGCTTGCATTATCTGACAGAGTGCAGTTACTCTTTCTTCCATTCTTTTCTATTTTTCTTTTTTTTTTCTCTACTGTGGAGAGAAGTGCTCTGTTTTCCTGGCTCCCAGAGGAAGGAGAAACTTCAGTCTTTGTATAGATGTCTCATTCTCCCAGAGCAGGAGGAATTTTTGCTCTCCTCTGGACTGCTGTAAGATCTTAGCATTTTTGTGACCCACTTGATGGTTGTATTGACTGTCCTGCACCTAAATTTTAATGTAGAGTACTGTTATAGATGGGAACATTCATGTGAGAGGTATTAAACTGTCTTTGTCTCAGCAACAAAGACATGCTGTTTAGTTCTGAATGTTTCCCTCTAAATCTCTTGCTATCTCTAGATGCACAAAGATTTAGTTATAGATCAGATTTACATATTAAATAACAGCACTTTAGATAAATAGTGACCATTATGGTTACCTCACAATGTATAGATGGAAAAATATCACATCTGCTGTGAAAGTGTAACTTTTGTTTTATTTTTCTCATATTGCTTAAAGAAATAGCCATTTAAACTTAAAGTGCAAAGCAAACCGTTCCAATGCTTCATTATTCAGACTGCTAAAATTTATGTATATTATATATTTAATTTGTTGTGGATATGCTGAATAAATCCAGCCTCATACTAATGCAGATTTCTAGTTCTTCACTCACAGAACCACAGAATGGCTGAGGTCAGAAGGGACCTCTTGAGATCGTCTAGTCCAAGCCCCTTACTCAAGCAGATCGGCTAGAGCCAGCTGTCCACAACCATGCCCAGTTCAGCTTTGATCACCTCCACAGATGGCGACTTCATAACTTCTCTGGGCAACCTGTCACAGCATTTAACCACCCTCAGAATAAAAAAAAAAAAAAAATTAAAAAATTAAAAAATTATGTGTTCAGGTAGAATTTTGTGTGTTTCAAAATATGTGCCTCTTATCCTGTCATTGGACAGTACTGAGATGATCCTACTTCTCTCTTCATTCCCTCTCATCAGGCCTATATAAATTGAAAAGATCCCCGTGAGCCTTCTCTTTTTCAGACTGAAGAGTCCCAGCTGTCTTAGCCTTTCCTCATAAGAGAAATTCTCCAGTCTGTTCATCATCTTCATGACCCTTTGCTAGACTCTATCAAGTATGTCCATGCCTCTCTTGTACTGAGCAGCCCAGAACTGGACACAGTACTCCAGGTGGGGCCTCACCAGTGTAGGGCACAGGGGAAGGATCACCTCTTGATGTGCTGGCAATGTTGTTGCTAATGAACCCCAGGACACTGTTGGTCTTTTTCACTGTGAGATTGCATTGCTGGCTCATGATTAGCTTGTGGTCAACCAGGACCCTGAGGTTCTTATCTGCAGAGCTGCTTATCAGCTGTTTGGCTTCCAGCATGTATTGGCGCATGGGATTGTTCCTCCCTAGATGCGTGACTTCACATTTCCCTTCGTTGAACTGTGTGAGATTCCTGTCAGTTCAGTTCTCCAACCTCTTAAGGTCTCTCTGAATGGCAGCACAACCATCTGGTCATTCAGCCACTCCTTCCAGTTTGATATCACCTGCAAATTTGCTATGAGTACACTCTATCCCAGTATCGAAGTCATTGATGAAGATGTTGAACAGTATTGGCCCCAGTATTGCCACGTGGGTACACCACTAATGACTGGCTTCCAGCTGGACTTCATGACACTGATCTCAGCTCTCTGGGTCCAACTGTTCATCCAGTTTTCAATCCACCTCACTGTCCACTTTTCTAACCTGTATTTTCTCTGTCTGTCTATGAAGATGTTGTGGGAGACAGTGTCAAAGGCTTTACTAAAGTTGAGGTAAATAACACCCGTTGCTCTTCCCTCGTCTACCAAACTAGTCATTTCATTGTAGAAGGCTATCAGGTTGGTTGAACAAGATCTTCCTTTCAGAAATCCATTCTAATTATTCTGATTACTCCCTTCTTGTCTTTCATATATTTGGATGTTTTCCAGGAGGATTTTCTCCATCACCTTCACAGGGACAAATGTGGGACTGACCCACCTGTAGGTGCCCTGAGTTTTCTTTTCACCCTTCTTGAAGACAGATGTTTGCTCTCTTCTAGTCTTCAGGAATCTCTCCCAGTCACCATGACTATTCAAATATAATTGAGAGAGGCCTCACAATAACATCAGCCTGTTCCCTCAGGACTCATGAGTGTGACCCATCAGGGCCCACGGACTTGTGTGTGTCTAGTTTGTTCAAATGCTCCCTAACTAGTTAGGGAGGGTAAGTCTACCCACAGAGGGTAAGTCTGCCTTCTTACAAACTTCTGTCTGGTCTGAGGTGCCTCGGATATATACAGGATTTTTTGTTTGGTTGGTTGGGGTTTTTTTGTTTTGGTTTGGCTTTTGTCTTTGCTTTTCTTGGCCTGTGTATGTTGGTGTGCCTTTCTGCACATCCACAGTGCCTTGCTGTGTGCTGAATCTCAATTCCCTCATTCATCTCTAACACAAAATGAAAGGGATTCTGAAAATGTTCCCTCGGTTTCAGCCCATACCACTACATAAAAGATGGCTAGGGGGTAAGCATGAACACTAAAATTCTTGATTGTTCACCCCGTTGAATTGTCAGCTCTGAATTGCTTCAGCCAGCTCTCTCTGAGATAAATCTGCAACAGAGGTGTTATCCTTAATCAGGTGGAATGTGACCTATCAGTGCCACTGGGCCTCAGGGGCAGGGATTGGTCTCTTGTTCTCTTTTATTAGTCATAACCTTTGAATTGAAGCATTATTTCTCTCCTAACCATTCTACCAAAAGCCTGAAACATTCAAACAAATAGCAAAAGCTTTTCAGAATATTTCATTGGATAAAAAAAATAAAAATAAAAAATCCTGTTAGCATTTTTGAGTAACTGGTATTATTCCAGTGGATCGCTGTACAGAAAGTGCTTCAGCCCAAAAGGGTCACTTCATTATCCTTTCTCCTAATGTGCCAATATGACTTCAAAAACTACCTTCTTAACAGTCTCTTTATGGACCAAAGTAGAACTACTCACATCAACAGGAATCGCTTTCCTTTGCCTTAAAGGCTGCTGGCACCAGTGAGCTGGTACATCTCCTTTATATCACCAGTTCTGGCTCGACCTGAGCCAGCCATGTTTCTGGTCTCCTTGCTGCCAGACCTTACAGCCCTGTACAGACTGGCAAAGGGGCAGTGACATCTCTATAGATGTTAGCATCACAAAGGCAGAGTTTGTGGGGAAGGGGGGCAACCTGCTCATGATTTTCCCTTTTTATGTAACTGTCAGGCTGTACCAAGGATTGTAAAATCCTTAGGATAGAGGATGCTAATAATTAAAGTGTTAGAGGTCTCTCTTACTCAGAAGTGGAGTTTGTTTGTTTTTTTTTTTTTTTTTTAAAAAAAACCTGCGTAAACAGTGGGATTCTAGTGATAAAGCGATATTTGTGTCTTTCTCAATAAATAAATAAAACCACAATCCCTTCCTCTGGTCAAGGAAACTTGGAAACACTATCAATGTTTCTTCTAAAGAAACCAGATGGCTTGCTGCTAACTGATATGAGTCAGTCCCTCCCTCAAGGTACGGACATGCTGACTCCATGGGATTTCTAATTAAATTTGAAAAAAAGTAATCATAATTTCTCCCTTGTTTCAAGTCACTTTCTGATTAAGTGCATAGGAAAAGTACTAATTTAAACCAAAATGTTCAAATCTAAACAGTAACTGCCTCCTGAAGAAGACAATGAGGAGATGCTCACTTAATTCCGGTACAGACCAAACTATTCTTTGTATCATCAGTATATAACAAATACTTGACCTATAGGGAGTTGCTTTTAAGAGAGGTCTTACACAAACTTTCTGGAATTAATTGTTATGTTTCTTTTATGCAATTTGGGTGAGTTTGAAAAATTCAGAAAAAGTGGATTTTACCTACAAATCTTAAGCGCTGTGATTCAGATTGAGAACTGTCTGAGATGCCACAAGACATCTGAGGTGCTCCATATGCTTCTGGCAAGGAATTGCAGGTCAGATTAGATACTGTCAGATATCTCACACATCACTGGATACCCATGTTTAAGCAATGGATTTAGTGCTGAATTTTAAGAAATATAAATCTCATTCCAATTGACTTTTGTGGGGCCAGGATGTTACTCTCAGATTGTGAGAGCTTCTTATAGTTTATAACTACATTGGAAGAATATTGGCTAAATATATGCAGTTAGGCAGCAACTAAGAATCAACCATAAAAAAAAAATCAAGAAGTACTAGAACCTGTATCCAGCCTCTAGTCAGTACAGACAAATAACCTGACCAAAGGTAGATGCTAATTTGGAGCAGGTGTTTGGACTACAATCTTTATTAAGCAGCCTAAAACATGTCTAGTGTCATTGGAATATGTTTGAGATTTTTGCACCAGACTGAAAATATGACACAAGAGCTGTGTGAACAGCATGGGACTACACAGGATACTGGTGACTTCAAATGGCAATTCATGTTGAAGAGTGAGCGATTGTATCTAGCCTTGCCTGTGCGGAAAAAAATCCCGAAGGCTTTTCAAGAGGATACTTATCTCATCTACCTCAAACATATTTTATGATAAGATGAACTCTTCTTAGGAGGACCCACAGGCAGACCTTTGTTAAGAGTACCTGGCTTTGAGTAATTGCTGACACACTGTACCTGGAGTACTGTGAACTAAGAAAATTACCTTGAGATGTATGAAGCAGTTACCTCATAAAGAAAACACTTCATTCTTTATTCAAAAACAATGGGTGTCAGTTAAAGAGAAGATAAAAACCACTTTTATTTTTAAAACTTTTTTCATTCTGAAACTATTGAATATTTTAATAGGCTTTTTGCTAAATGAGACAAAGGAAGCTAATGAGAATTATTCCTAAAATAAGAGGAGAGGGGCAAAGTGCTTTACAAAGAAAAATGTAACAAGTAATATGGTTTTAATTAGAGACTAAAGAAACCATGAAAACACAAATACATTGCAATAGTAGAGCATGATCAAGGCCAAAGGATGCTGAAATTCTGACAGGTTAATTGAGAAAAAATTATAGGCATTTGAAATAAGATGAGAACAGAAACAGTAGATCAGATTACTTCTTTAAGATTGCCACTGAATATACCTGGATAGTCAGCTCAGAATTAATTTTAAGTTCCCATCAGATGCAGCATGTCATGGTTTCAGCTGGGATGGAGTTAACTTTCTTGCTAGCAGCTGGTGTATTGCTTTTTTTTGGATTTGGGATGAGAAACAGCAATGAGCACACTAAGGTTTTTGGTTGTTGCAAAGCACTCAAGGCCTTTCGGCTCCTCATATTGCCCCACCAGCAAGTAGACTAGGAGCGCAGAAAAAGTTGGGAGGAGACACAGTTGGGACAGCTGACCCCAACTGACCAAAGAAATATTCCAGGCCATGCAACGTCATGCTCAGTGTATAAAACTGCAGGAAGAAGAAAGGATGGGGGTGTTTGATGGCATTTGTCTTCCCAAGTAACCATTACACATTATGGAGCCCTGCCTTCATGGAGGTGGCTGAATACCTGCCTGCCGATGGGAAGCAGTGAATGAATTCCTTGTTTACTTTGCTTGCACGTGTGGTTTTTGCTCTACTGTTAAGCTCTTTATGTCAGCCCATGAGTTTTTCCTCACTTTTACTCTTCTGATTCTCTCCCCATTGAAACTGGGGGAAGTGAGTGAGCAGCTGCATTATTCTAGCTGCTGTCTGGGGTTAAACCATGATAACAGTAGAAAGCCAGATAGTCATGCTGAAAATACTGGGTAAAATTCAATAGTCTATGCAGTATTTGTGATACCTCTCAAAAATGCACTGATTACCTGTTTGCTTATAGTCATGGGAATTTTAAAAAATTCTGTGAAAAGGAGTTAAACTTCTGGAGTCTGAAACAAACAAAAAACCAAACAACTATTGCAGTGATTTCAGTATGACATTGTTAAGCTACATTTCTAAATTTTTCACTTGTTTTTTTTGTCACAAAATTTTAGTTTAAATTTTAAATGTCTTTAAAAAAGAAATACAATTAACCTCAGAGGACTAAAAAATTAAGAATTAAATAGGTAAAAATTGATCCAAAGTAATTCTTCCAGCTGCTGTTTTGTAAAAATTATAATCAAAAACATTCCTGTTTGATTTGAGCTGAACCAATATTTTTCCTCTTCTGAATTACCATTAAGGGAATAAATTAAATGTCTGGGTAAATAACAAAATGAAAAGACTACAATTTGTAACTGTGTGGAAAGAATAAATCTTTTACTGGATTAAAAAAAAAAATTGTTTTAGTTCTAATCCCAGAAAAAAAGCGTAGTGACTGAAGACATTGGGAACAAAGTGCCTAGGAAAACTTTGAAGCACTAGAACACAAAAGAGAGTTGAAAGTATCCAGTTGTCCTACCATTCCCACTTCTTTCAAGATGATGGTTGTTGCCTAAAGTATATGCTGGATAAGCTCATAACTATCAATATGTTGAGAAGAAGATTTACTGTACAGTACAAACTAGTGGAATGCTTTCCACACTTCCCATATGAATGCTTCTAACTAAGCATGTGATAAAAATAGTACCTTAGCATCATTCAGTTATCTAAATAGTATCTAGCACCTCATCACATCTGAGAATCAGAAAATAAAACTAGATTATCTAGGCTACTGGTAAGTAGTCTTTCTCATAAAGTGAAAAATAGGGACTGCATTTGCTACTTGGCCTGTGGGATTTTAAACTAATAGTTCTAAAAGCACAAGAGAGTGTCCTACCTACCATCACACAGTGCAGGAAGAACAGAGGAGACGTGAAGCATGGTGACCACTTCGCTTCTGATGAAGTTTTATTGCTGTGTAAGGAAAAATGAGTCTCATAGAAGTTAGGGCATGATTCTTATTTTAGTAGTTAAGGCACACGTCACAGAGAAGTATACAAGGGGTTTGTTATTTTTTTCTGGAGTGTTTATACATTTTTATACAAAATAATTTTGACTGCAAAACAGAAATACTCCAAATTCAAAAGCATTCAATGGAGACCACAAAGTTTGAGAAAGTCTCTTTTGCAAAGCGTATAAGTAATCCTTTGCCAGATCAGAAAGCATGCTCTGGATTAATAATGTGCCTTGTGTGACACTTGGACTAATTTAAAGGACTGAGTAGATTCCTTTTCATTTACTATATGGCAGCAATTCGTTATTAAATAACATGAATGATTTTTTATCTTCAGTGTGGAACCATGAAATCCATATGGACTGAAAGACCTTTCTGTGGAATCAATCTCCCTTCTTATTGCCTATTGAACTAATTCTCTTTCTGGGCCTTTCTTCTACGGATGGTTCCTGGAAGCCTTCAAACATGCAGAATCCCATCAGAGACCCGTAGGCTGTATCCAAAGCCTGCCAAAAGTCAATGGCAATATTCTTAGGGATTTCATTGGCTTTGTTCATTGCCTTTGTTTACAGTCAAAGGACAAGCAAGTTGAAGTCCATCATTCATTGCTACCTGTCAATACAGGGATATTTCTTTTAATATGTGGATGCATTCAGATATTTTAAATCCAGTGTTCTGTGATAAATTATCCTCATCTCTTTTACATATTACAAGACATCTAATTTCATCAAGTCAAATCATATGTGCATCCAATACAAAACATTCTTCATTTTCCTTATATGATGTGTGTAAGGCTAGATAATTTATTTCTTCCTTTTTATTTCCCTTGCCTCTTAAACTCTCAGACTCATTATTTTAGTAACACAGAAATAAGACCTGCATAGCATGCCACGCCCCTCTTAGCTCAGACTTGTCTCCTTGCGCAGCTGATTAAATGTGAGTAGGTCTGCTAATTTGTGAGATGATGTAGTTCACAACAGAGTGAGAAAGTGTTTAGGAACAACTTTCACCTACAGTCTGGACAAATACACAGCAAACATCTTTCCCATATCTTTTATGAAAACCCATGCTGTGGACTCACATGCTCAGGAGAGTGTTTCCATTCATCTCAAAAGGAGTACAGATATTTAAAAAAAAAGAAGTTCAGCAATTATATTTAGAAGGATGTATGTTACATCTATAAGCGTGTAGGTCATGCGTATGATGCCTTTTTGCAGCATCAGGACCCATGAATAAGTTATCTAGAACTGAAGTAGATTGTTATAATATTGTTACCAAAATTTTGCAGATTTAAGGGAATTCTGTCCTTTCCTTGAAAGATAAACTCTAGTAAAGTGTACACAGTAGAAACTAAACAGATTTTCAGCTAATGGATTCTACTTTAAGTAGATGTGATTAATAAATATAGATTCACACCAGAACCTGTAGGAGGTTAGATGGCAAACCGACTCCATTGAAATAATGAGGCTTTGATAACTACACCGATAGGTGTGTTAGTTATCGAATCCTATTCATTTTTCTTTTGCAACTGCAATTGTTTTGGCAACAGGAGTCATTGTACTGTGGGAAAGTCCGCCATCAAGTCCCAGTGCGGTTCAAAAAAGATTTTTGTTAGCTATCAAATCCCCTCACCCGTTAGTCTCAAAGACTTCAAGGGATACATTAAAAAAAGGAAAAGGAAAAGGAGAAGGAAAGGAAAAGGAAAAGGAAAAAGGAAAGGAAAGGAAGAAGGAAAAAAAAGGAAAAGGAGAAAAGGAGAAGAAAAGGAAAAGGAAAAGGAAAAGGAAAGGAAGGAAAGAAAAAGGAAAGAAAAGGAAAAAAGGAAAAGGAAAAGGAAAAGGAAAAGGAGAAAGGAAAAAGAAAAAGAAAAAGAAAGAAAAAGAAAAAGAAAAAGAAAGAAAAGAAAAGAAAAGAAAGAAAGAGAAAAAGAGAAAGAGAAAGAGAAAGAGAAAAAGAGAAAGAGAAAAAGAAAAGAAAAGAAAAGAAAGATTTGACAAGCTACATTTAAGTAGGTTCAAGATATGAAAAAATACTAACTGAAGAATCACAATTATGTTACATAATACGTCCATTCTCACATATTCGTACACACATATACGTACATCGTCCAAGCACTAAAGGTATTACCATTCACCAGATGTGTTTATTTAATTTTCACAACACATTGAAAAGGAAATATCAGTTTACAGATTAAGTTAGATGCCAACTTAGTGTGGGCTGTTTCACATAATTTTCAGTTTCCTGGTTGGAAAACAGGTGTTTAGTTTGATGAACAATGCAAATTTGGTTAACTTGCTCACGTTTAGCACTTGTATTTGAATTGTTCACACTAAACAAAACAAAATTTACAAAAATCTTCCATACTTTTCAGTTGAATCAAAAAAAAAAAAGAAAAAGATAATTTGGAAACTTCTACAATCTGAACTTTGTGGAGCTTCACATGGTGATTCTACAATATTAATTTGCTTAGCCTTATTCTGTGTTACTCTGCTTCCTGTTCTCTCAGGCTGCACTTAACATTACTAAATAAAATATGTTAGAGACTATTCTTTGGCTCTGAAGCCAAGACACATGACATGGTTCGGAGATGAATTTTCTTCCATGCGAAACAGGGTATCTGTACCAAAACTGCCTACTGTGAGTGGTCACTGGGACACGTTTTCTTCTGAGATGTATTTGAGCAATGACTGGGAGAGTGCTAGTTGCCGTGGCCTGAAACTATGCTTAGGAACATGTTAATAATTAAGCAGCCTGGACAGTCATGCACCTGTACCCATGCTCTGACCTTGTTTTACTTAGTGTAAATGTAGCCCTAATGTCTTTTGCTTAAACGTTTTTACCATACAATCATAGAATCATAGAATTGTCTAGATTGGATCATTGAGTCCAGCCATTAACCCAACTCTGCCAAAACCACCACTGAACCATGTACCTAAGCACCACATCTAACCATATTTTAAATACTTCCAGGAATGGTGATTCCACCACTTCCCTGGGCAGCCTGTTACGATGTTTGATAACCCTTTCTGTGAAAAAATTTTTCCTAATATCCATCCTAAACCTCCCCTGGCTCAACGATGATTCAGTTGATCTCATGTATCAACAAGATAAGCCACTTTTGCATTGCTGACAGTAAAATGACCTCCTGTCCACAGCAAAATAATGACGCCTGATGCTTAAACCACTACGAGGGGCACAGTTATTTGTCTTCCTCCTATTCTGAACAAAATGCAAAATATCCTCTGTCTAGAGCTATTCTGAAAATTCACAAAGAGGGAGATGAGGCCGAGTTCAAGAATTTGCCTCTCTTTACTTCCTGAAAGTATGAATAGCAATGACTGCAAAGTAATCATGCCCATACCCACCAGACAGTAGGCATGACTTCCACATACTGCTAGGATCCTGAGATCTATTCTGCCTCTTTGATCCTCACAGTAAAATCAAGAGGCATTCAGCTGTCAGAGGATACCTGTATCAATTAAGCTACCTCATGAAACGTTAGGGACCTAGTCCATATCGACAGCCGCCCATTAACGTGACCAACCATTTCCAAGACAAAGAATGATCGCAGAATGAACCCAAGACAGTTTAAAACTAGACAACATTTACTCCAGCTACAAGAAGAATCTGCCAGCAGGAAAATCCCAATGAAAGTGCTAACGAGGCAAAGCAGTTAGAAAAATCCAGTTTAAAAGAACTGTGCATATAATTTCATGATGTGGGGAAGAAAAGAATTCTTCTTGGAGGGGGTATTCTTTTATAAATTGTGTATTTTATTGGTGAAATTAAAACAAAAAAAATAGGGGTTTTTTTTAATATAATTTTGTAGCTGAAGAAAATATCCTGCTCAACCTGAAACAAATTTATCATCTCAGCTTTCCATTCCTTTTTTTTCCATTATTTTTTAACTACTTAAAAGGACAAATGAAAGGAAAGCAATAATGAAAGCTTGGTAAGGGCAATACGCTACGTAAGGGCAAGTCCTGGGGAGAGAATAATTTATTGAGACCTAAAATAAACTATGTGAAAACTAGAGAAAAAGCTCTTTCACCTTATTTTCTTCCTCTGCCCTCTTCAGGAGAGGGAGTAAGAGAGCAGCTAGGTGGGCTTCTGGCAGCCAGACAAGGTAACCCACCACAATGTTGTCACTCAAAAGTGATGTTCAAAACATTTTTTTCCCAATACCTCCAGCTGACCAACAATAGAAAAAAAAAAAAATAAAAAAAAACCAAACAACCAAACAGCAAAAAAACCCAAAACCAACCCAAACCCAAACTCCCACAAACTTCTGCAGACTGTAAAGAGCTAACTGAGAAAAAATATTTTTGGAGAAAGCTTGCTAAGTGTTAATATAACACTGATAAAAAAACTGATCAATGAACTAATCGAGGCAGGCAGGAGTGAAGATGGTTTATGGCAAGTAACTGTTACCCCACTGTTTTAACATTTGAAGCACAAGATGACTAAAACTCTACCAAACAATTGGGTAGTAGACAGACAAGATGGGATTAATCTCACCTAACTGTAGCCATTTGAATGTTAGCTGCTAGTGTTAAAAGACTTGGCTACTCTCATTCTACATGAAAGAAGAAAGATAGACGTTTCCAGAAGGTGGCTCAGTCCATCCTGAAATAAGTTTCTAACAGGAGGAAAGACTTGACAGAGGATCTTGTCTAATTTAACCTACCTTTTTACACATGAGAAATAGGAAATCATACTGTATTACATGAAATTGATTTTTTTTTTTTACTTTAATATGTATCTTCATATTCAAGTTCTCTATAGTATGCTTCATTATGGACTTGTCTCATTCTTGTTCGTATCAATATTCTTCTCCTTTTTTATATGTTATGTCATTAAGTTTAGGTTTCGGCTTACTGCTTTTTTGTTGGTTTTTTTTTCCAAAAATATTTAAATTTTATTTTTGATAGGTCAGTTAAATTAATTTGAAATTTGTTTGGGATTCAAATATAGATTTAAAAAACCTAAATTTAGTATTTACAATATAGCTGTCTAAATGTGATCTGCAGGTCAAAGTTCCACTATACTGAGGAGAGATAGGATATTTAGTACCTGCTGTAATTTGATATGTTCAAATATATCAAGACTTCTGGGACAGGCAGATATGACACAGGACATACTGGAAGTAAATGTCCTTCTAAAGCTAAAGGTCAAGTGTGATACCCTGACTCTGCTATTTCAAATGGCATTATATACATATGATTAGGCAAACAGATTGTGTTTCCTACTGTTAAGTAGATACCTACTCTGTAAAACCCTAAATTTAAGTACTGAAATGTGGTGCTTTAAAAGGAAAAAAAAAAAAAAAAAAGTATCTTACTCCAAGACATCACACCGTCCATTCTTTTCCAAAATATTCCAGAGGAAAATGTAACAGCTAGCATGTTTCAAAATGCTGCAGTGGATATTGCTGCATTTATAGAGAGTAGCCTTACTCACAATTCCTTGTAATAATAAGATTCTGAGCCTGATAAGAACACCTAGTTACAGCCATAATGTAAATAAAGAGCTGGGACAAAATCCAGACACATACAAAATCATCATAACATTAAGGTGACAAGACACAATCTACATATTTATGTTTAAACAACATAATGTTTCTCCTTTTCCAAGACAGCAGGCTTTGTGAGAAGTAAAAAACAGTGAATGCCACAAATTTCGAGCTGTTGACATGATTCCACATTGTGTTTTCCTATGGCCAAAAATGGTCTAGGTACTTAGGTAGTTGGAAAACTACTGACAAAGTGTTAATCAGAAGATCACAATCATACTGGAAAAATGAAGGAGAGAGAAAAATGGGAAGAGAGTGACGGAGGTCTATCTCCTGTTTCTATTACTGAGTTTGACAGTTAAAGAACACCTATTCTTAGTAGGTCTTACCGTATAAATGATACCAAGCTGCAGAGGAAAGGGATGTAAGGAGCTTTTGGGATTAGAATTCAAAAATATTTAAGCAAATTAGATTAACTCTCTTAAGGAAAAAGCATGCGATTCAATAAGTACAAACACAAAGTACTCAGACAAAAATTAATACACAAGTACAGGATAAGTGAAAATACTACTAGGTATTACTTCAGTAGAAAAAATCTGGAAGTAAAACAAATGAAAATCTAAATAAGGCAGCAGAGGATTCAATGAACACATGGTACCCAGAGAATAAACGAGCTTGAGAATGTTTGAGACTGAGAATCGAACACCTACCTACCCTCATTGCCTGTCTACGTATGTTCCTCACAAAGTTTTGGGAGCGTATCTGCAGGTGCCTGAGGACTTACTGTCTTTCCAGCATGGATTTATTTGCACTGTGGACTGAGAGGGGGACAATCCTACGCAATCTCATTTGTTCTTGTGGGAGACAATAGGATCTGGAAGAAGATACCCCTCTGCATACACTTTAGAGTTTTTCACAGAAAGCTCAGACATGATCAGACAGGACAGACAAGATGTGTAAACAGCTTCCATTTGGGTGGTGTATTTGGCCAGGACTGTGTATTGGAAGCAATCAGGGATGCAGACTGCTCCTCAGGTGCAGTCTCAGCTACAACAAAGATACAGCCAGGTACATCAATTTTATGGTCCTGACAGGAATTTGGTTTTGTAGTTAATTTTGTGACCACGACAGCATTTTCACTTGTATGGCTATTGTGTCAAGAGTAACGTATTGCAGAAATTCTCAATAATGAGTCTGGTTACATTTCTGGAAACGTAAAATAAATAAAAATAAAATACTAAGGCAATGCAGGAGTAGATACAACTCCAAACCTATTGGTTTCCTGATTTATAGTTTCCTGGGACTTCTTCATTCCTGAAAATTCAGTCTATTCAAAGTTTTCTCACATTTAATTTTAGTTTAGCTGAGCAGCTGTCATGCTGTGTGGTTATTTTATAACCAGTATTTGCTGTCTACACCTATGTGTGTTTAGCTGGTAAATACCTGTTATGTTTCAACTTCAGTATTCTGCTTTTTTTATACGAGGACATTTTCATTATCAAAGAAATACAAAACAACACAGAGTCTTGTTATGTACATGTACATCAGATGTGTGTAATTTTCCATAACCATAAATAAAAGCTTGAATAACCTTGATCTTCTATTCTGTCATATTGTTTTTAAGCTGATGTAACACCATTGACATCAATGGACTTACCCCAGTATGAAATTGGTGTAATGGAGTGGAAAATCATTGCCGAAATCTCTAAGGGGATATTCAAAGTTCCCTTTACTGTAAGCTGTGTATTAGACTGGAAGATCCATAGTTTGTATTTCCGTGGTTTGATGTGCATATCAAATGATGAAGAACTGTAAAACACTCTAAATGGGAAACTATTCATAACCTTTTTTAATTAAGCATGAAATATTTCATTTTAAAATTGTTGCTTTTTCTGTATGTTTAAATATCTACTCAATTTCACAATTAATTTTGACTTTGGAGAAAAATATGATGTGTAGCAATTTAATTTTACACTATACACTACCAGAATCAATATAATTTCTTGAAATTTAAATGAAATTAGTTGGTTTGTCTTTTTCAACTGAATGATATATGGAAAAGGAGCTTTGTTTGTGACCAATTTTTATAAAGCTATTTAGCAGATGAGATCAAGATTTCATAAGCCTGGTTGTTCATGTAATTATTGGTCATAGTTAACTCCTAAATTAGTAACTGTATGCAGGTCTTTGTATTTTCCAAGTAATTTTCTTGAGAGAAGTCAGATTAAACTGTCTTGATTTTCTTTCCCTAATTACAAGAGCAACATGTGAATATCGAGTGCAAAATCAGGATATTTTGTATCTGTTTAGTTTCATATTTCATTTCCTACGAATTTCTGTTACAAGATGATGAAAATATGAACCACAAACCACTTTTTTTTTTTTTTTTTAAAGCAGAGAGTGACACACATGGCTTCATTTTCCTTTCACCTCTTCAAAAAGTGAATCTAGCTTTCAAAGCAAAAATGATAATTGAGCAGAACTGCATTGGTGGGAAGCGTTGATAACAATGTGGTTTTTGACCACCTTGTGAAATTTTATTACAGTTAGGAAGAGCTTTGTCAAGTCAGTTGTATATAATTTATTTTATTCTTCCATTACTTCATATTGAAAAGAGGCAAGATCCTGTTTTTTTGACTATCAGTGAATAAAACATTTCCTGAATACTTTAACTTCCTTAAGAAGGCAAACTTTTTTTTCCTATTTTTTTTAATCAGTATTCATTCTTACACAGAAAGTACATTTTATTCTTGATCATTCCATTTAAAATTTTTACTCATAATAAACCCTAGGAAAAACTTGTTCTCTTCACTTGTTTCTTATATGCTGTATTTTTGAGCTATTGGTGAGAAAAATACTCCCTTAAGCAAAAGAAAGGTGTAGTTAAAAGAAAGGAAACAGTGCCAAAACAAAAATCCTGTGTGATTTCCTTTTGTATAATGTCACACAGAACATGAATCCGAAATTGTTCCACAGGCAACAGTAGCGGTTTTGTGGATATTTTTCACATTAACACGGGGTACTTTGCATGTCCTAATATGGAAGGTTTAATTCCCAGCCTCCTGTGCATTGTCGTGTGATTTTTCCCCCTGGGAAAAAGTGCTATCACATCAGAATTATCCATTCATTTGTAGCTGCACCTCTATGTTTGTTTCATGGAGGGGAATGAGGATGTAATGGGCAAGGCAGCAGAGACTGGTGTTAACAAGACCTAATTTGCTTTCTCAGCATCAGAAATGATTCTGAGGACAAGTTTCTGGTGCAGCTCTCCAGAGAATTATGGCAAATTATTTACTCTTAGCCACCCATTCCCTCTGATGTATCTCTGTTGACTTTGGTTTCAGATAGTATTTATGGTTGATATTCAAACTGGGTGTTTTCCTCGTCTTCCAGCTTGCTTCCAGAGCAACCCAAAGTCAGATTTCAATAGATATTGTGGTCCTCTGTATGAATTGTACTGATCTGGGATTATCCTATTCCTAATCATCTGTGCATCTGAAAACCTCAGTAATTTCAGATGGCATTTTGGTTGCCTAGAGCATTTAGGCCTGGGTCCTAATTAACTATTTCAATTTAGTTTTGTGTCTGATTTTGAGTTAAGAATATCTGGAAGAGAAAGGTTTGTTTTCTCCAGATACATTTTTTATTTTATCTTCACATTCTCTGAATTTAATTCATTTCTTCATTAATCTTTATTTAATGACCATTTTCTTTTGTCAATAGCTACAGAATATCTTTATTAAATTCAAATGACATCTGTAGTAGTTTCTCGCTTCTTACTTTTCGTCACTCTCATGAGTGTAAATATCGGTCATAAAAATGTATATATTTGTAATTCCTCAGATAGATTCACCTTTGAAAACCAGTATTCTGCTCTACGCTTATAAAATGATGGTAACTATTGTCAACTACTTCTTGAAAAAATAGGTGGGATGAAGATTTTGAAGTGATGCTTGAATATTTGCTAATACTATGTGTGTCTAGCTCACTTTCAGAACATTAGTGTCTATTTACTCTGCTAGTAGGATGCTTTCTTTATTTGTTTCTTGCAATTTGTTTTGATTAATGTGACAAAACTATCCTGAATGCTGCTCGACTGCTTGGTTAGGACAAACTAGTGATGTTCTAAATTGTTCCAAAGAGCGGTGAAAGAATGTCTTTGGACATTTCTCAATGAATTTTAGTCTGCATGTGCTAACCTAACCGTACATACCTTTGAAACTTAAATACACAATGCTTTCTCATTTGGGCTGTGCTGGGAGGGAGGGAAGGATATATTTATTGCTCAGTTTCTTCTCACTACCCACTAGCTGGCAGTCATCCTACAGCCTTGCAGTCACCAGCATTGTTGGTGTGAGTGTTCCCTAGTACAGCATGGGCAAAATCAGTTGTATTGGTGCAGATTTCTTAATTAAACTGTTCAAGCTAGCTTGCAACAGACCAGAGAGGTGCTCTCACACAGTGCTGCTATCAAAAGTGTGCGCAGAACTACCCCTAGCAGGTACCGGTGATGTGCAGCTAGGGATGCAATTATTTTTCCATAATTCTACTCGATTTCACACTGGTCAAACTTTTTGCTGATATTAGTAACCTTTCTGAGTTAGTCTAAGCTTAATTAGGACAATTCTAGAATTTCCCATCAGCTGTATTGTACTGTACAAGGACTAATTGATTTCAGCTGGACTATTTATAAACACAGACATCTACTTATGCAGCTGAGTAAGAGCTGGCATAACTGAGCTTTAACAGATGTCCAAATTTCAAGATGCTGGGCCTAGTTTTTCTTTGCACAGGAATGTCACTGAAATAAAAACTAGTACAATTGGACAGAAATCCGACCTTCTTATCACAGGGCATTTAGCAAAATGTTCTTATTTTACTTTGCTATGATTCTGATCACATAGTTTCTTTTAATAAAATTATTGAGATCCTATGAATATCAAAGTATAACTAAAGTGTTTATTAAAAAAAGGGAAATATTGCTAACTTTTGAAGCTGTCATTAGCTGATCATAAATGGATACTTTTCTAAAGGACTTGATTCAATCATGTATTTTTAGAGGACTCTGTGATATTAAAAATGTATCAATAAGGAGAAAAAACCTAATAACTGACAGAGGTCACAGTTACATAAAAAAGAATTGAAAAATGGAAGAATATAAGAAAGAAAGAGCCACATGCAATCATGGAGGAGACAGATACATCAGTGCAAAGTTGTCACAGTTCAGCTCAGGATCAAGCTGGCTGCAGGAATCATCATAAATATCTGACATGTTGAGGTTAAAGAAAGTATCTGAGCATTACAATGACTTAGTAATAGAACCAGGCTTGAGTGTACAGATTTACTGAACGCTTAAAACTCCTGGGATTTTTCAATTAACTGATAATTATTAACAATTTACTTTTTTGTTTTCCAATTTACTCTAGAGAGGATAGGGCTTTAAAATTATTTCATTCTTAATTTAATTTTTTAGTGGAATTTGGAAAGGATGTGTAATTTTAAGGAGGAGTTTGATTCAATATTGTGACTTAATATCATAATACATCATCTAACATTTAAAGATCAAAATGATCTTGGAAGATTTCAAGTTAATAAATTTTACTTATGGAAATTATTAAACTAGAAATCTATTAATGTTTTTGTAGCATGATGGTAATAAGAAAATAAAAAATGAATAAAGCAATTGAAATGTTTCCTCTGCAAATGTAAGATAGTGTAATGTCAGCACAAGATACCCGGCTTAACGTACATTGCAGCTCTGTAAATCTTGTTTCTCTGAAATTTGAAGATCTCACAATGGGAAGAAATGCATCAACTTATATATTGAAAGGGATTTCTTATTGCTTCTGCTGATTTGTAAACTCCAAAAATTGTTTAAGGTTATAAATGTCTTTATTAAAATTACGATTTCAGCCTAATTTATTTAACAAGAATTGTAATGTATTCTGCCCTTTGGATCTCTTAGCTTGAAACGCTGCCTGTTGTTCCATTATTCCACCATCCATTTGCAGATAACAATACATCAGAACCTTTTTCTTGCTGCAGAAACAATGCCCTTTATTTGAGAAAGGACATTGTTTTGACAGATAAAGTAGGCATTTGATAAATTGGAACAGGTTCTGAATTATTTTGAGGGAATGTGTGCTACATCTGTCCTGCTGATTTTCCACTGAAGCAGTGCTTAACTTTCTTGTCTGTTTGTGATTTATTGAGCTGCAGAAAAGGTTAGGAAAATTTCATGGCTCTTCTCTTATAATTTGTAAGTGAATCAAAAAGCATTTGTTACTGTTTATGATTCTCAAAAGACAGAATTACCCCAAAACATTTATCCACAACAAAGACTGTAGTGACAACAACAAAGGTAAACAAAATAATGATCTTCTAAATTATTAATAATACAAATACAATGCAGAAAACAAATCCAGCTGTTGAAATGCATGGAATGTTAATAAAGTTTTGAGTGCCTATTTAGACACATTTTTAAAGGGTAAATTAATGTAAAAATGGCCACTATTAAGGAGGTAATTGCAAGGAGTCTTATTACATATACGTTTCCAAAATACTTTTATAGTTTAGTAATATTTATCAAGGACTTCTCACAAATTAATGTAAAATCCTAACCACAAAGAAGTCAAAAGATTTATATTACTCAGCATTCAGATGTGAATTTAATTGCTGTAACAGAGACTCTTTTTTTGTTGTTTGAGACATTTAGGGATCCTATCTGACCTGTAAATGGAAAGGCCATTACATATGGATGTCTTCAACAACCTATGGCATTTCAAATAATATGCCTATATTTAGGTAACCAAATCAAGCTGTAAGGATGAAACCCATCTTCAGACTGTTGATCTTAAAATTTAGGTGTTTCAATGTAGGTGTTGACCTAAGAACCAAGTTTTTAAGCTCTCATTACAGTTAGCGGAGTGTTTATTAATATGTCCAGTATAATCCGGTGACCACTGTAAGCCAAATAGATTCAAGGGCTCCATACAGTCATCTGAATATTGCTGCCCAGTGTTATTTGAAACTTGTACGATGTCAGAAATATCTGTATTAGACAAGGGAATGAAAAACAAAAAATGACGTCCACTCTGTTCTGACCAGCAGCTTCAGGCCAGGGGAATAATGTAGGGTGTTTCAGAAGACACTGTATGCTTGCCCTGTCAGCCCTGTGCATATGCCTTTGACAACTCCATGAGTTGTAAATGGCAGAGACACCTCTGCATAGCGTGCAGATGAATGAAACACCATAACTGCTCGGAAAAAAACATCAAGGTGAGTGTCAGTTGACTAAACATAGGTGTCCAGTAACATTTGAGATTCCCGTTCTCCTGTCTAGCATACGGCTCTTTCTTTAGAGGAACATGCATCTCCCATAGGTCCTTTTTCATCTCGACCCTTCTTACATAGTTGTCTCACTTCCTTAGGGCACTAGGTACCTAACTGAACATCCAAATTCAACTCATCCCACATAGCTATGCACTTAGTTTTATGATGGGATTAGTGAAACTTTGGCATACAGAGGAATCCTAAATGATTATTATGCTACCCTACTGATGATTGAAGCTAGAGGTAGCCACTAGTTTTATCATTTTATTTGTATGAAAAGAATGTTGATGCTTTCTATTTTTCTCTCCTTTTCTCTTTTTTTTCTTCACTTTTCTTATATTAGATGATACACAACCACATCAGAATGAAGATTAACATATACAAAAATACGGAACAATAGGTATTTCTGCAGTGTTCACAAAGCATAACCCCTTCATTCACTGAAACACAGCTACCACATATGCCCTTTCTTTTAAAGAGCCTCAAGTTAATTTGCTTGTTTGTTTTCTTCTTCTACCAACTTTCTGCTGTTGATGTAATTCCCGTACTGGTATATATTTAAAAAATCTTTGCATCATTTTCTTGATAATACCAGATTTACTTTGATGAAATTATAAAGTGAACTTGTTGAATTATTGATTATTCAGAGTTTCCAAATTTTCCTACTACATCAGACAAATGGCTGATCTAAGTCCTCTGTTGAAAGCTAAGACAGACACTTGTTTAGGCTAATGTTGTTTTATTAATTTTATCTAAAACAGCTAGCTTAAGCTAATTGTACTTGCTATCTCTATAATTAGTGGAAACTGACTAATACTTCTAAAGAATGTGTTGTGGTTTGGGACGGGTTAGCCAATGACAAGACAACAAATGCTCTCCTCCACCTCTCACTCTAAGGAGAGGAAGAGAGAGATAAAGAGATTTGTGAGCTTAGAAAAAGCTAACTATTTTAATGAAATATTAATAATAAAATAAAAAAAAGGAAATAATGAAATAGATACAATATATACAAATATACACAAAACTGTATCAAGCTCCCAGGGAGATGTCACTGGCAGGTACTGGGAAAGTTCCAGACTGGACCACAGTGACAAATGGGAACCAGAACACCCTGACCAGGATCAAAAGGCAGATGACCTGATGGGATCATCCTCAGACATCATTAATCACTGAAGAAGAGAGCCATTGAAGAAGCGAGCCATTGTGAAGATCCAAGAAGAAAAGCCCTTAGAAAAGAGTCCTTGGAGAGGAGCCAACCTGATCCTTTTGATCCCTCATCTTTTACACTGAGCATGGCAAATGGGATGTAATACCCTATTGGTCAGTTTGGGTCATCTGACCTGTCCATAGGTGTAACCCTTCCACAGGCTAAACAACAAAGTCAGCTGATCCTGGTTGCCACAGCAACAAGTATAAGCAAGAGCCTCTCTCACTGAACAAACAGAAAGTTGGTTCTCCTTCACCCCAAACCAGGACAGAATGATACATACCAGACTGAGACTTGTTTAAGACACCAAAGATATATCAATCTTTGCAAATGCTTGCATCTGTTGACCATTACGACAGTCTCAGAATTACTAACTGTTTATTTCAGTACAGACAAAGAACTTCTAGGCATCTCATAAATCTCAGACTTGTGGGACTTGTTATTTATTTCCAACTCAACTTTTTTTTTGTCTCAGGCTTTGTATTCAATCAGGTATTTATCTCAGGCTTTTAGGAAGAAGTTGGGAAAAGGAAAAAGACAGCATTGGATAATCTTTACCATTGCTCACTGGTAGTCCTGTGGATTTTCTAAGAAAGCTACACATCATAACATTCAAAAAGTATATCAGCATTGTGTCCTCATCTTGAATCATAAGATGTACCATAAGTACATAAGACAGTGCAACTTTTGAGCAAATGTTTGGGCCTTCTAAGTTTGATGAAGTTTGTGTGATGAAGTTAATGATGAACTTCTAAGTTAATGGGAATGACTCAGCTACTAAGATTTCCTTCCCAGTTCTTGTGACAAGTGTTATTTTTAACTCCAGGAGGAATCATACATGAGGCACACTGTTGTATTAAACTTCACACTGAGTTGTTTTGTTTGCTTGTTTTCCTGCAGAAAGGGCCAATATGGCCATATCTTATACAGGGAAAGCATATGTGGAATTGTGTTCACTGGTGGATGTAAATTAAGTAGTTATTATCCATCTGGGATTTGGTTTTGCTACCAGTTTGTTTTCCCATTTGAGAATGATTGTGAACAACTGGCAAAGGGACTGATGCACATCACAGGTTTAAGATATACAGTTACATTGTAAACGCCTTATCGCTTTTTCATTATAAATCATTTATTTATTGCTTGACATCAAAAATCAAGTGTATTCAGTTGTTCCCAATGATGACAGCTGCTATGGAACAGATAAGACACATTGGCAAACCATTCTCCACAGAAACAGGAAAATATTTCTAAAGTTTCATGACATCCAGCTGTCCCCAAGCAACCAAAACTGCATGTTCAATAATAAGAAGGCGCAATGCAATAAAATCTCCTGTAATTTTTAAATTTTTTGTCCAATTCTGTAAGTAAAAATTGTCCTCTTTTCTTTCTTTTCTTTTTTCTTTTTCTTTTTCTTTTTCTTTTCTTTTTTCTTTTTCTTTTCTTTTTCTTTTTCTTTTTTCTTTTCTTTTCTTTTTTCTTTTTTTTTTTCTTTTCCCTTTTCTTTCTTTTTTTCTTTCCCTTTCTTTTTCATTCCCTTTCCATTTTTCTTCTCCTCTCTTTTTCTCTCTTTTACTCTTCTTTTTGTTTTTCTTGAGTGGCGGGACCCAATGGCATTTGCTTTATAACATATTGACCCATATGCATAATATGAGAATGAGATATGTACTGACAATGAGAAAAAAGGAAATAAGGAATTTGTGAGTCAGAGAAACATACAAATATTGTTACCAATGACCAGTTTTTAAATCACAGGAGAGGAATACAATACAAAGAAATAATAGAAATGAACAGCAGCAAAGGACTTTGTATTGGGTTTACATGACAAGGTTTTAGTAGTGGAAGTGCTGCAAGGATGGCTTCTGTGAGAAAAGACCAGGAGCTGCCCCCATTTCAAGTAGAGACAGTTTCAGCTGACTCCAAAATGGTCCCACCACTGCCCAAAACTGAGCCATTCAGCAACGCTGATGGCGCCTCTATGATAACATATTTATGAAAGGGTAAAAACATACTGTGCAGCAGCTGTGGGTGAGAGGAGTGAACAAATGTGAAAGAAATAGCCCTGCACACGCTCAGGTAAGAGAAGGAGGTGGGGCAGGAGCTGCTTCACGCAGCATAGCACAAATTCTTCTGCAGCCCGTGGAGGACAACGTCAGAGCAAATACCCCACTGCAGCCCACAGAGGAACCCACACTGGAGCATGTGGATGTGCCCTGAAGGAAGCTGTAGCCCAGGGAGTAATAGAGTGGCTTGGTGGGCATCTGGCAGCTAGCCACAGACCCACCACAGACTTACCACAGACTTTTAGATGAAAAGGGAAGTTCTCTGTCTTGAATAAACATCCAAACACGTTGTCAAGGTTTTCTGCAGGTGTGCGTACAACCAGCAAGAACAGCATTTACTGTGTGTTCTGAGGCTCAGAAAGACAAATTAGAGAAAAAAAAAATATAATTAAACTGCATTGCACTCCAGGAATATATTCTAATCAAATACTTACAATAGCTACAGTAATATGTTGTGTACAAATTTATGTGAAGTATATTCTGTGTGGTAGGCATCCAATTCATATTATATTTCTAAGGTTTTGACGTGACAACCACAATAAAAGGTAAAAGGTAAGAGAGAGAGCAATGCATTCTCAAGCAAATGTAGTCCTTACTGTGGATCAAGTTCTGTGCATGGATGTGGTTAAGAAGCATTCATCGCTCAGACTTAAAGGGAAATATTTCTCCCATCATTGCTGTTTGACTGACAACAAAGTTACTGCAGCTTTTGAGGGGTTAGAGGATTCCTAAATAATAACACCAAATTTAAAGTCAACAAAAAGGTCACAGCAGTGAACTATAAATGTATAAATAAATTCATTACATTCTTAATATCTAAAAGTAAGAACAGGGGGAAAAAAACCCACTGTACTAAACACAAGATATTTACTAATTGTTCAACAACCCTCTATCTACTAATTAGGAGTAGTGATTCTGAAAGATAATTTAATTCAAGACTTTAAATATTTCTTTAAAAAAGCTTAAGACAAACATTTCAGATTTTCAGTTTCATTTTCCCCTTTTTTTATTCTCCCTAACTGCAGCTATTAGCTGAATTTTGCTTGAATTTGGAAATAGTTTTGGTGGATACGATTTTTATTTGGGGGGGAGTCAGGGACAAACTGTCTGCAGTTACTATTTCATTGTCTTGAAGACAAACTAAAATGAAACAAACTAAACCATGTCCTTTAATAAGGAACTTAAAGTTCTTTCTCTAGCCATATTTACTTACACTTCTGGTGGAAATGGCTATCATCTGGCAGCTGTGGCAATGAGACAGAGATTTGTCTGTTTCTTAGATATTCCTAAATGTAGCAGCAGAGATGCAAAAAAGCATACCATGTTAGCAAAGAACGAGATATGTGCAAAGAAACAGGAACAGGAATGGATGACACCTGGATACACTGTACATTCTCTGTTGTTACTGCCATAAGGATTGTAGTGGCTGTCAGAAGAACAAGGAAGATATAGGTAAGACAATAATATTTCAAACTTGACAAAACTATTTGTAATGTTTTTGTCCTTAGCTCTCTGTGAGTAGGCATAGAGCTAGAGTGGTAGAGAAAAAACAAAACAAAACAAAACAAAAACTACCCCAAGACAACAACAATAAAAAGAAACCCACCACAAAACCCCCCATACCTTGCTTCCATTCTTCAGCTATCCCAATTCACAGTATCGTGCACCAATATAATGCATGAAGCATAATAGTAAAATTCATTTGAAAATATACATGCTACTCCACCATAGTTGTGTTGTGGATGGCTAAGGCACAGGTGCCTTTTTCTGCTGTTTGTGAATTGTTGTCCTAGCACCTGCTCAGACTGCTGCTCACATTGCTCTGCACCGGGCTTCTGAATGTGTACTGAAATAGCAAAGGTCGAATCTTGTTTTTACTTGCAATGACCTCTGTGCTTAATCTACAACCAAGTGGTACTGAGGTGACTTATTTATTGTTTAAAATCCTTATTCCTTTTTGTGTTTTAGCAAACATCTTGGGAAGGCTGCTGAATGAATAATAAAAGACTTATGTTCAAAGGCAAGGGGATATTCAGAAAGAAGCAGGTGACTGTAGAGCTGGTAATGTGATGTTATGGCTAGGGCTGGAATGGCATTCTGATTCCAAGCAGCATTTTTCAAATGCCTTTCATTTCACTACCTGTCAGAAGGATATTTTTCATGCTCATTTTCCCCCTCAACACAGTATTTTGGAAAGACTGGTAAAATTCCATTGAGCTATATTTGAGAATTTAATAATGAAAATGTATTTTCACTAGCTAGGGAATTATTCAGAGTCCTCTCTCATTCTCAGATAGTTCAGTATGTTTTATTTAGAACACTGTAAGGACTCGTTCAATAGAACCAGTCAACTTTTAATGGGGTTGATATTAGTAGACTCCATTAACAGAGTGTTAATACTTTTTCAGTATCAGTATGTTTTGTTGACTTGCTTTTTTTTTTTTTATTTATTTCTTAGTTTGCTTTCTAACCCAGAGAAGGGTTAGACAGGTGACTAATTCAGACCTATAAAGAACAGTAACCTTCTATTCCCTATCAGCCACAGTTAGATTTTCTACTAGAACAGATGTAGTTTCAGAAAAAAAAAAATTGCAGCATGTCAAGCTGGGACAGTTGAATCTGCCTCCACCTCTTAGCTGCCTATCCCATTTGTTGAAGATGCAACCAGAGGAACAGGAAGAGCTGAATTGTTTTTCAGCATTTTCTTGAATTTACAGGCAGTCACATTAAGGTAAGCTAATGCTGAATTCAAGTTTCTTCAACACATTAACTTTGATTAAGAAATAGGTTTTCATTCATCTGCCCTTGCCATAGGGATGGCAGTCTCCAATAACAGGCTGGGGCAGATATATGACATGAAAAGTGCTTTAGTTTAATCTGCAGCCCAGATTGGCATAACTCCATTGAGGTCACTAGCAGAGGGTTTAAGTAAACAGATTTAAAAAAAAAAAAAAAAAAAGCCAAAAAAACGCCCAAAACTAAAATCTAGGAACATTTTGTGTCATCCAGAAGCTTAAAGCTCTTTTAAATCAGATCACTCCACTACAGCCAATGATACTGAAAGAAAAAAAAAAAAAAAAAAGAAAAAAAGTTTGAGACCTATCTGATTTATAGAATCTTTTTATTATTATTATTTTCACCACAGTGTAAGCTGTCATCTGATAAAAATCTATTGTCTATTTGTCTATTACAAGAAAAAATATTTCTCCTGCAAACTGTTGCCATCAGACACCGTGGAAAACTCATGAGACATTAAGTGCTCAAAAGAAAATAATTTTAAATCATCTCACTCCAAAGACTGATAGCGAAGCTATGGTTGTGATTATAAACTACTGATAATGATTAGGTTTTCAGCACTTATCTTATAGTTACTTTAAACCTGATAATCATTTAGAAAAGAAAGATTTGGGTTTAGTCATATATCTCTGCAACATTATCTTGGCTTTCTTTCTCTTGACTTTATCTCTGTTCAAAAACAACTTTCATATGCATACAAAAATGAAAGGGCATACTGCATGGCAATAGAAAGCTCAAGGCTTAATTTTGACCAGAGTTATACCGAGAATACTCTAACCAAAACTTGATTGCCTAATGGTAAACGCATTTGGGGGGGAAATGTGTAAAGGGAAGGGAATACAATAATAGTATAAGGATACAAAATAAAGAATCCCAGTGTCTCAAATAAAATTGTTCAACTTTTACAACCTCGCTGAGTTTGTTATTTGCGAAAGAAATGTTGCCATTAAATAAATGTATACATATATTTGTATACAGAAATTAGAACTTGATAATGATGTGATAAGACCGATAAAACAGGACAGTCTGAAACTTTAAACTTTACTAAATTGATTCATTAACAACACACTTCTTGTTAATTGTTACTTCTCATACCTTATTAATCATCACCATTATGAATAAAAAACCTTTAGTCTTTAAGACATTTATTAAATTAGATCCAAGTATACGGTACTGTGGAGCTGATATTATTTACTTTTATTTAGCATTGATGGCTGTGGTCCTTGGTGATTCACTGAGCTGATGGTGATCAGCCTTCAGAGCTTTTTAAGGCAAGCTGCAGCTGAAGTTGTCTTACATTCTTTCTTCAGTTTTCTTCACTGATGCACAATGTCAGCATGAAGTTGCCCCTGCTCCCCTCAAAAAGGGTTTTTTCCTCTGCTCCCATTGCTGCTTATATTGGCTTTGTTTTCTTTGGCAGGATGTTCTGACTATTTGCAGTCCTTTGGGCTTATCTTGCCCTTTGTCTGGCAGGATTTTTTATATATAGATTCTTGCTACATCAAGGTAACATTGATCATATATTGGTGTAAAATACTTATACATTGTAAGTGAACATGCTATAACAGTTTTATAATATTATCTAGTTAGATACTATTGTTAATTTAGTATTCTTTTATTTGTGTTCAAGGCAAAATAATGCTAATTATATCCTGATAAATACACTTCTTTTATAGGTGTCACAGGGTTCTGTTCTGGCTACAAAGGCCAGACTCCCTCTCCATGATACAGGGAACCACCAAAGTCATGTAAAGGAGAATAAATGACTACAAAGTCATAACCAGAACCTTTGATTTTAGTCTGCTTAAATGGAACATGAAAGCCTGGTCTCCTGATGTGACTGCTCACTTGCTTATTCTTGCAAGTGGAGGCGGTCCGCATGTGTGACAGGAAAAACTCAATATGCATCTGCAAAAGAATCAATAAAAATGGATTCTAAATCTTTGTCTTTCTTCCTTCTAGGAAGCAATCCGAATATTTTGAACAATGGATACATGCATTTCCACTACTTACTCAAGAGATTGCTGCCAATGTACTTCAGAAATGTTTCCCAAGCGTATTGGTCTCAAAATTTGCCAGTAATTCAGGGATTATTTTTTTAAGTATTTTCCATTCTCTTTAAAAAGTCTTGGAGTTTGATACTGAGGTTTTGTTATATTAAGTTTGATCAAGGTGCCATTTGTACAGGCATTTGGTTGGGATTTTAAGAGTATTCTTTTTGCAGCCAGATATGGAAAGGGGCCTTGGAGGCATTGCAAACTTCTGTGTCTATGCACCATGCTCAGTTTAAGAGTTTAACCAGTAAGGTTCACCAGGCAAAGTAAAAACCAATATATTCCCTTTGGGAAGGAGAAGATAAGAGGCAGGTGCCTTCTCAGTGTTAAGGGAAGCTGTTGATTGCTTAAGGATTGTAATAGGAATATGACAACAGGATACTCAGTGGCCAGTCTGGTATACAAATCATTCAGGAGAAAACAGAAAAAAGGTATGGCTGAATCAGTTTCTCACTTTGATTAAGAAGCCTTAAGAAAGGTACTTCTGTGAAACTGAACTCATAAACACATATTCCTGTCTGCTGTTAGATGTGGCAATTTATTCTTTGAGCATCAAATATACTTCCTGTATACGACACCTGGTCCTATAATCCTCTTGCAAAATAGCTTACTTGTTTGCTAGGAAGGTTCACGGACTCTACTTATTTCTAAGCCTGAAAAGACCAAACCTGCTGCATCCTTTGAAAATTGTAAGCAATAGACGGAATTAATTGATAGTACTTTGTAATATAACTCTTAAGGTGAAGCTACTATTCATCCAGGAACATAAGCATAGTGTTTATGAAATATTGCCATATAGCTAAATGTACCATGGAGCCATAACTGTTAAGGATATCCTGGTATCTAGGGTTGTTGATTTCACTTCCCAGGACTACATATTTATTTTCAGGGAGAAGAAAGAACAAGAGCTGAAAGCAATCCTTGGAGTGGTAAAGGGAATTCTGGGTAACTGTTTGGAAAAGAAGAAAAAGGTCATCGCCTGTAACCTATAAACTCATCTCCTCCTTCACTCCCACTGCATGTCATTATTCTAATTTAACTTTTTTTTTAACCCTGTCTTACAAAACTGATTTGCATACTTGACCATAAAATGGAGGCCATAGACTCAAACTCTTTCTGTCAGAGGAAGAGGTAAAATTGAGTTCTCACTTCCTGGATGAGGTTGTAAGTATTACATGCAATGATCCATACTTCTTCATATTTTGGATGTTTTGGTATTAAATTATTGTGATGAATTAACTCACTGTCAGTCATGGTGTTATTCTAATCATGATGACAAAAGGTAATGTGGTGTTTGTAGAGGGAGTTGATATGTTTTACATAAGTAGTACTGGAGGAGAAAAAGCTTTATAAACCTTTTAAAAACTTTATAAAGGAGAAAAGATTTATAAACCTTATGTATTCTTTAACAGAAGCCGCAAATTTCAAAGCTAAATACAAAAAACTCTTCTTAGTTTAATTAGATGTGCATTGGCTAGACCAAATCGAAGGAAAGGTATCCCTCCCCTGTGCAATAGAGGTGATGTTAGCAGGGAGTGAGGCAATAACAAGATGAGGTTCTTGGTTTCGTATGTTTGGGTTTTTTCCTCAGAACGAGGTACCTGAAGCTATGTTTACATGACCAGAGTCAGGATCTATTCTGAGCTCCTGGAGTACATTGTTTGCATGTTAGAATACACATCTTGAGGGGTGCAGCTCTGATAGCTTTTTTTATCCTTATTTGTCAATTGGAGCAACCCAATCCTGCTTTTAGACTATAAAGAACTTAATGTTTTTTATAGTGTCTAAGACAATGACAATTTTCTTTCAATGTGACTCTGCTTTTTATAGCTGTAGCAGTAGATTGTTGGGCTGATGAGAGAACAATGTGGGGTAGTGTGTCTCTGTCTCTGGTTGTGATATGAATCTTCCGCACTTGAAGTAAATTGCACTTTTAATACAATCAACCAAAATATAGCAGCTACTGTACCAAAAAAAAGCGCACACAAAATAGAGGGAAGGGAAGGGAAGGGAAGGGAAGGGAAGGGAAGGGAAGGGAAGGGAAGGGAAGGGAAGGGAAGGGAAGGGAAGGGAAGGGAAGGGAAGGGAAGGGAAGGGAAGGGAAGGGAAGGGAAGGGAAGGATTCATAACTGGTCATACCACAACCATTATAATGCTTTCAATTTTCTTAATATTCTTTCTTTCCAGTCATCTCTGTTTTATTTAATATCTGTATTTTCAATATATTAACTTTCATTCTCTAGACTGTATATCTCTTTTTAAATTCTTCCTTATGTTTCTAACCTTTTCTAGGTCACTTTGTTTTATATCTTTTCTCAATGGTGTTTGCAACATATTCCAATTTGGTATCATCTGCAAATTTAATTAATGTGCTGTTTACCTCATCTTCCAGATAAATTACAGATACATATTCTCAGTTCAACAGTCAAACACCATCTGCAGCCTCCCTCTCTCTCTCAGGCACACGCTGCACTTGCCCTCCTACACATGTACATATTCCAGTCCATCTGGATTTCTTTATACAAAACTCATACTCATGAATTGGGATAACCCTATCAGTTCCACTCCCTTCATGCAAGGATGATACCATTGCAAGTGTGTATTATTAAAGCTTTTCAAGAGATCTGCTAATTAGAGATTCTTGTCCATGATACCTAGACAATAGCTGAGATGACAGTGTGTGAACATTTAGGGGAATATTTTCCTAAGCAGTTCTTAAACTTCCAATATAGGAATAGGAGTTTAAAGTACCCCAGATTTTGATTCATCACAGTATTCAGTTTAGCAATATCACTGCGATAAAATTTCTGACACATCTAGGCTGCCTTTATAATCATTGGACAGAACTGGCAGTGTTAGAGCATTATTTGGTTCTCTCATTGTAAATGGCTAAAATGGAATTAATTGCTCTCTAAAATGGGTAGAGTCATTTATTCAGATACAGACATTATATATAGTCCAGTCTACACACCAGGCTTTTGAGAAGGCCATATAAAAATATTGCAGATTTAGAATTATAATTACTCTACATTACTAACAAGACAAAAATTATGTAGCATAAGAAATAAAGAATAAAAAGAAAAGAATTAAATAGGGACTAAGTTAATTGTCTCCATTTTTAAAAAAAGGTGTACAGATTGAATAAAATGTAAACTTGACATTGGAAATGCTGATCTATATAATGTCCAGCTGATATCTCTGTTAGTTTGCTTAGTATAGTTAAGGCAAATAGCACATGTTGTTTTCTAGGTGACAACCCAACAGCCTGAATCACGAACACATCCCTAGAAGGCTTCTGAATCAGGTCCAAATGCTGAAACTCAGAGGATTCCAGTAAGTTCGCATCCTTCATCTTCATTCTTAAAAAGCCAGGGTCAATAATCTACTGAAAAGTATAGCTCCTTACTGGGAAGCATTTCCTAACTTCCTTCTCTAACATGGTAGTCTTAATAAAAGGGAACAAAAGGGAGGATCCAGCAAGACCATGAAAATTGTGACTTTGTGTCACACTTTATATGTAACAAGAGGTGTCACAGATCACAGTAGCTGCTGAAACATTCATGAGAAAAAAGAGATTTTGAAAGTAAAGAATGGGCTTCAACATAAATTAAAACCTAAGATTAGCAGACCGCCAGGTGTTAGAGCTATCTGGGGAGCCAGCTACCTATTTTAGACCCTGGCATATCTTTGTTGCATACAGAAATACACTAATCATGCAGGAATCAAAAAATTATTGGGTATGCATTATCAATAAGCATTTATTCTGGAAGAAATGTTAAACCATACATGTAGGACTTTCATTTGGTGCATTACATGTGTGCTCCTTGTATTTGAGATAAGTTCTCACCCATTTCTCTCACAATAGTTGGGTATTTTGTTATCTTGTTGATTTCTTAGTCTTTTTCAATAGCAGTGCAATAAAAATTTCACCTGTTTCATGTTTACATTCCCATGGGAAAATAAGTCATCGGCATTTGGCAAATACTCTGAATAATTTGGATAGAACATATTTTGATTTTCAAGGGTTCATGTATTCCAGAGGAAGAACACACTTTTCTCCAGCAATATATCTTTTTGTCATAGAAATAACAGATTGTAGCATGTAGCTCTTTGCTACTGAAGAAAAAATGCTAAGTTTAAATTGCCTATGTTGACAAAGAGTAACAATACATCAGAAACCAGACAAACTGTGGGCATCTGTGGGAAGGATGGTAATATAACACAGATGCCCTTAATGCTCCATATCTAGGAAGAGTTACAAGCTATCATTTAGAGAGAATGTGCGTTATATGCATTTAAAATAAGGTCTTGAAATACAGTTTTAATGATAGCAACCACAAAAACACTTAGCATGTTCAGTCAAACACAAATATTTAATCCTCTGAATTCTTTAAATCTCTGGTCTCCTTTGGGAATGAAATAACTGCAGGGCTCAATTTGTACTGGTAGCTTAATGATTAAAGATGAAAAATTCTTTGCCTATGCATCTGATTTTTATATGCCTTGTTTTACTGCAAATCCTATTAAAATAAACTCTGGTTTTAGTTGCTGGGAGTAATTGGATCCAATACTTCACAACTGCAAAAAATGTTAGCTCCTGTTTTGACGGCTGGTTGCTGTAAGGGAATTGACAGTAGGGAAAAAAAAAAAAAGAAAAAAGAAAAATAAGAAAAAGTAGGACTCCATTATGTGAAGGCACGCAAGCAAAAAGAAGCTTGCCATCTGGGTGCAGCTTTCTATTATTTGAGAATATGCTATCTCTAAATGAACTTGATTATAATAAAAATAAAACTGTGACTTTGTCACTTAATTTGGGCATTTCTTTTAGAATTGCCCACCTAGCATGATATACAGGTCCTCTAAAACGTTTGATACTGCACTGAGTGCACGCTTAGGAATTATGAGAATGTCTTGCAGACTGGAAATTCTCAGATATGGTCTGTCTAGCCTGTAGTGAGAATAAAAAGATTTTTACCACAGCCATCTTCTGCAGTAAAACATTGATAAACACAGTTATTATGTATGGCTTTCTCTACAACAAATGCTATATTTTATTTATTTTATTAAAAAGTATAAAATAACTTTAAAATAAGAATACCGAAGTTCTGCGTGGAACACTGAACTGAAATACTGTAAGACCTACATGTTTCACTGGCACAAAACAACCATATAAATCTTCCATACACAGCTGCAATTTAGTGAAATATGCAGTTTTCTGTTTTCCATTACTATATACAGTATAAATTCTTTCTGCTGGAAGACAGATTGTGACAAATTTGCAAACAGCATCTGTATTCATACTTTTGAAACACTAATTTATCTGGCAATAAAAACTTTGATTTCCCAAAAGGAGTGCCAGGCCTCAGAACTAATGCCTATTTTTGAGACTTAACTGAGTTTTCAGCATTTGTCATTTTCTTATGAGTTACAGTGCTCCTATGGAAAAATATACAACTTAACAGCAAGTACAGAGAGTTAAAAGGGTCACACAAAACATAAATCTGTATGCTTAGTTTATGTGTGTGTATAATTTATATAAACAGAGAAAGTTCTGCCTAGGTACACTTTCCGTTGTGGAAAAAGCTTTTGTTAACAGCACTACACAAAAGAATAACAAGGGATATCTGTAGAGCATTCCATATACATTAATTACGTAACTGGAAAAATACTTTTATGTAATGGTGAAAAAATTTAATCAGAAAGCATACCTATGGTACTCGTAAAATACAATTAAAGTCTACTTTTATTTGGTATCTGTATCTTCTCATATGAAACATCTTACAACCCTATGAAAGCACCTTTCACTCTTATTAACAGAGAAGTATTTTAGACACAACCTTGCAAGGTACTTACGTCTATCACTTGGTGGAGGCATGAGGAATGAGACATGCGAGAAGATTGTGTGCGTTGCTATATGTTAGAAGTAATTCTGTTAAAGCTATTCTTTAAAAAAGAACAATTTCTCCAAGGAAAAATATTATCAGGCTTTCACTTGGAAAGATCATAAGGGAAATTACCGCTAAATATTTAAAAAAAACCCAGAAAAACCTAACAATCCAAACTTCTAAATGCAGAAACTTATATATGAGGCTATGTAGGTAATTTATCAGTAAAAAGTCTATTTTTCTATTATGATAGCCACCCAATAGATGCAAATAAGGTTTATACCCCCATATTCTGGGTGTAGGTGTTGACTTTACCTACATTAGTCAAATGGCTTCCCTACATTGACAGTTTATATCTTTCTATGTTTCTTATTTTTTTTTAGATTAGGTGTGAAACACAAAATATTCTCACAGAACCAATAATTTTTTTTTTTTTTTTTTTTTTAACTAAGATATACTATGAATAGGATATGTGACCCACAAGATACAGAAAGATACAGAAAGGGTTTTGGTGGGCTTAGTAATTTCCACTATTTTTAAGAAAGCAACCGGTTGAATAGAAATAGTTGCAGAAGGCAAAGAACTATTGACTGTTATGGAGAAGGGTGAAGGTTTAGACATAGGTGCTGAGCAGAACTTCAGAAAATAAAAATGCAGGGGTAAAGGTACCAGGCAAAATTAGAGTGGGGAACAGTAACAGATGTGGAGGAATAGTTTTCCTCTACTTTGAACGGCATCAAAAAGAAATTAAAGCTTTCCTTATCTCCAGTTGTGTTCAGAATAGGGATTGATGGATCTGGAACACAATAAAGTAAGTACATAAGAGACCCTCAACTGAATATTCAGCCTTGGTATCTACAAGATCAAATTTTGAGTTTTGTGTTTTCTTGCAAACTTGATCCTATAAATTGTAATCACAAGGACATACTACAGGTGTCAGAATAACTGTATATGAGATCTGATCTGCCACAGGTACTGGTGGAACTTTCTTTTCTGTATCTCCCAGGAAGTTCACAAGTTCATTCTAGCAAGGTTATTTCTAGTAGTAACCAAAACAACTCTTACCAAAATCAAATACATAAAAGGGCTTCATTATGAGAACGAAATAATTATTATTACTATAATCCTGTAATTACTGTCACTGCATAGATAAAAGTTTGAAAAATATATGTTCATCCAAACTGGCTATATGTACATCTATATGACTACTGATATACATATAAAATATGTATATATTTAAATATATTATCTGCATGGCAGTTAATCTGCCATAATTTCTTCATACAGAAACCTATGGTTGTACCATGCTCTTTTTCAGCAGGAGGTATGATAAGTATGAAATAGGAGCCAAATATCTCAAGACAAACTAGTTAACTATATGGGGCAACTGATTTCTAGATCTCTAATCTTCTTTGATAATAATGGGAGCTCAGATATCTATTTTATGTTTACAGATGACTTGCAACAGCTGTATGAGACTTTCAGATGTGACAAAAGACTTGTGTCTTCCTCAAGTAGCACGTGGCAGCCAGGAAAGATAAGTAGGGGATTTCAAAGGGTATTTGATGACTATGTCTAGACCTCTGAGTCTGAAATAGTCAGAATGGATTTACAGCTGGTGAAGGGTCTAGAGCACAAGTCTTATGAGGAACGGCTGAGGGAAATAGGGTTGTTTAGCCTAGAGTAAAGGAGGCTGAGGGAGGCCTTATCGCTCCAGACAACTATCTGAAAGGAGGTTGCAGTGAGGTGGGGGTAAGTCTTGACCTTACAATGGCCTTACATTGCACCAGGGGACATCCTTGGGTATTAGGAAAAAATTCTTCACTGAAAAGTTTGTTAAGCATTGGAACTGGCTGCCCAGGAAAGCAGTTGAGTGTCTCTGGGGGTATGTAAAAGACAGGTAGATGTGGCACTTAGGGACATGGTTTAGTGGTAGACTTGGCAGTGTTAGGTTGGACTCAATGATCTTAAATGTCTTTCCCAACCAAAATTATTCTATGATTCTATGTTTGTATGGCTTTACAATCAATGGAGAGAAGTAGGTACCTCCAGAAGCTTTTATCAGCTATGTCCAGATCATGTGGGTGATGTGCAGTCAATGCCAATAATGTGGGTGTGTGAATTGATATCTTGATCCACTAAATGTCCAGGTGAGGGCCCTGGTCACTTCCATAGCTCACTTCCAATTCATGCATTTGACGTTCATTTCTGTAAAAATATAGGAAAGTAAGGCATTGAAAGAGGAACAGTGCATGATCAGACTTAATTCTAACATGGAGTCAAGACATGTCTGGGACACAAACTCAGACATGCCCAGGGTCTCAGAGGTCTTCCCAGAAGCTGAAATTTAAACATGGGTTTAGACACCGAAATAACTTTCTTACTCAAATGTTTGTGCCTCTGACTACTATAAATGCAGCATGCATTACCGGTTCAGAACTAGAAGTCTAACTTTTTAATGTCAAAACCAGGGCTAATGAATCCATCTTAAGAGAATACTTTGTGTAAAGAAAATACTTAGGAAATACAGTGAGTTGTAAATTTTTCCAAGTTACTTTCTTAGAATCATAGAATCATAAAATGGTTCAGATTGGAAGGGACCTTAAAGGTCATCTAGTTCCAACCCCCCTGACCTGGGCAGGGACACCTCCCACTAGACCAGGCTGTTCAAAGCCTCATCCAGCCTGGCCTTGAACACTTCCAGGGATGAGGCATCCACAACCTCCCTGGGCAACCTGTTCCAGTGCCTCACCACCCTTACAGTAAAGAATTTCTTCCTGATATCCAATCTAAATTTACCCGCTTTCAGTTTAAAACCATTACCTCATGTCCTATCATTACACTCCCTGGTAAAGGGTCCCTCCCCGTACTTCCTGTAGGGCCTCTTCAAGTACTGGAAGGCTTTTGTAAGGTGTCCCCGGAGCTTTCTCTTCTCCAGGCTGAACAACCGCAACTGTCTCAGCCTGTCCCCATAGCATAGGTGCTCCAGCCCTCTGATCATCTTTGTGGCCCTCCGCTGGACCCATTCCAATAGGTCCATGTTCTTCTTGTGCTGAGGACTCCAGAGCTGGATACATTACTCCAGGTGGGGTCTTACCAGAGCAGAGTAGAGGGGGAGAATGACCTCCCTTGACCTGCTGGCCACACTTGCTTCTTTAAACATACTTCATGGGTATTTCTGGGTTTGTTTTTATTGTTTCTTGGAAGTAGGAAAGTAAATCTTTTCTTTTTCCTTGTATTAGCTCTTGTTATGTTGACTTTTTAAAATGCTTGACCTTTACCACTGAGACTATTCCAGATTTGTATTTACATTTCTGTGGTTTTTAAGCAGGTGTCACATCTTCATATAGCCAAAGGTAAGCACAAACTGATGTTTTGTTTGAAAAGAAAGAAAAAAAAAAAAAAAGAAAAAAAGAATCCTTTTAACTTCTATAACTCCAGGCTCCAGAAATCAGAGTTAATGAAGCTTTTATCCATTGCACAAATGCATAGTGCCTCACAAACTGAAAGGATGTCAATTAAGTGCTCATATGCCTCTAGTAACCATATTAAACAGAGAAAGGAAAAATAATCTTTACAGAAAATGTATACTCTTTTTTCTCTCTTTTTTTTTTTTTTTACATTTACCGTTGGCTATAGCATATCATGATGGAACTCTATTTACACAAATGTATTGTACGAATACAAATATGATCATCCCTGAATGCAGAGCAAAGTGTGGTAAAAGGGAATGCAGAATTGCTTACTTAGTACATCTTAAGGGTCAGACACATGGCCCCTCTGTGACCTTTTCTCTCTGTTCCCTTTGTACGATAGAACTGTATGAGTATAGGAGTATCCAGCTGCATGTCTCCTCAGTAAGACAGAAATGTGACTGGCCACATGCGGGTGAGTGGCAGAAAAATTGCAGGGCTCTGGACGCTGTTGGTCACTGTGAATTACAGTACATGGGTATAACAGGAGGTACCTTTCCTCATCCCTCAGATATGAAAACAGGTGTTTGTTTTTAAAGTTTCATCCAGAAGGAGTCATTGCATCTTTTCAATATCCCTTCTTAAGTTTTTTTTATTATGTACTTCAGGTTTCACTTGACCCATGAATTCTGGTCAGTCATATTATAAACAGTTTTAAGACACATAACAGAAGTCTTTTTTAATGAAATACTTTATAAGATTTTAAAATTCAAACAGCTATCTCAGCTATTTGAATAGTGAAGATCTAAAACCTGTATCCATGCTGCTTTTTTAATTAAAATTTTACCCAAAGGAAAACAGTATTCAACAGTATGCCAGTTTCCTCTCTCCAGAAATTGTACAGTGAATTGTTTCCACATACCATAAGGTGCCCCAGCGTCTTGGGTTTTCATATGGTAACTGACTGATCTCTTTTTCCTGCTGTTATGCTTTTGACCTGATTTAATTGATATTAGCAATAGCATTCAGACTGTACTGATTACCTAAACAGGTAGTAAAAACAAAAACGTGAAGGACAAAGCTGTCATGTTCATTCACTTGCACACAGTGTGTCATTGGTATAATGTCACTCAGAAAACTTGCTGGATTCTAGAGTAAAAAAGTGATTTCTGGTAAGATTAAAACTTTGATGATGAGTATTTGCCATGTTAAAACAAATTTTCTTCAAGTTTGCTGATGACACAAAGCTGGGAGGGGGTTGCTGACACACCGGAAGGCTCTGCCACCATGCAGAGAGACCTGGACAGGTTGGAGATTTGGGCAGAGAGAAACTTTATGAAATTCAACAAGGGCAAGTGTAGGGTGCTGCACCTGGGGAGGAACAACCCCATGCACCAGTACAGGTTGGGGGCTGACCTGCTGGAGAGCAGCTCTGTGGAAAGAGACCTGGGAGTCCTGGTGGACAACAGGATGACCATGAGTCAGCAATGTGCCCTTGTGGCCAAGAAGGCCAATGGCATCCTGGGGTGCATCAAGAAGAGTGTGGCCAGCAGGTCAAGGGAGGTCATCCTCCCCCTCTACTCTGCCTTGGTGAGGCCACACCTGGAGTACTGTGTCCAGTTCTGGGCTCCCCTGTTCAAGAGGGACAGGGAACTGCTGGAGAGGGTGCAGCAGAGGGCTACAGAGATGATGAGGGGACTGGAACACCTCTCTTATGAGGAAAGGCTGAGGGATTTGGGTCTCTTCAGTCTGGAAAAAAGACGGCTGAGGGGTGACCTTATCAACACTTATAAATACTTAAAGGGTGGGTGTCAGGAGGATGGGGCCAGGCTCTTTTCAGTGGTGCCCGGGGACAAGACAAGAGGCAATGGGCACAAACTTGAGCATAAGAAGTTCCACCTAAACATGAGGAGGAACTTCTTTACCCTGAGGGTGGCAGAGCGCTGGAACAGGCTGCCCAGAGAGGTGGTGGAGTCTCCAACTCTGGAGACATTCAAAACTGGCCTGGACGCATTCCTGTGTAACCTGCTCTAGGTGACCCTGCTGTGGCAGAGGGGTTGGACTAGATGATCTCCAGAGGTCCCTTCCAACCCTATGGTTCTATGGTTCTATGGTTCTATGGTTCTATGGTAATTATTATCCAAACAAAAAAGACAAAATGCAGCTTTAAGTTTGAGAAGAATATTGAATAACTCTTTCTGTATGTCTCTATAAGACATAAATGTCCAAATACTGATTTTAAAATACATAAAGGTTGAAAAATTTACTCTACCAGGAAATGAGGTTTTGTTTAATAATCGGCTAATTGCACATATGCTCATTTAAAAAAAAATATCTATTTAGGATACATGTATCAGTATTTGAGGCTGTCCTTACAGATATTAAAAATGGCATGATCTTGGCCAAGTCTCAGTCTGCCATTTTTATTTAAATATTACCCATTGCTTTCTTCGCATAATTTTAAATACTCTTGATCTATTCTCTCTATAGTCTATTTTGCTAGCATAAATAATAGCAAGGTTCTAGTAAAGGCACTTCTAGAATGATCACTGAGTTGGTAGGAAGAGGATGAATATGGGACTTAAATAAAAGGGCAATAAACAATGAGAAAAACGTGCAGTGTAGAAATGAACAACCAGGGCATGACGAAAGGAAGTGAATGAGTCAAAAAAAAAAAAAGCTAAAACAATTAGAAAAACAACTAAGACGACATCAGTTAATAAAATAAATATTAGGAATGATATTTTGTCATGTATAAAAGAGATGACATAGCTGTTAAAATAGCTGCTTGCTCCTCATGCCTTTCTTTTGCCCAATATTTATCATACGTTTTGGCTTTTTGTTTTTTTTCCTAGATTTTCCCCCAAAGTTCCATGCTTTTGTGTCTATACTTACTCTTAAATGAACTTTGTACGTCTGCAGTGCTTCCCTCTTCATTCTTTCTCTGTATTTATCTCACTTTCTACTCTCTAAGTTTCCTCATGTAAAATGCAATATAATTTAGTTTTTCTAATAATATAAATCAATCTCATTTCCATTCCACTTCCATCCATTTCAGTAAGGAACAATTATACTCATTAAAAGAGCAAATTGGAATGTTAAACCGCTATTTTTCTTGTATTTTTTATCTTTTCATATAATTTTGCATTTTAGGTACTTAATATTATTAAGTTAGAATTACAAAGAAATACAGGCAGTACTATATAAATCTTAAAAGAAATAAAATTGTAATAACATTATGTGGCTTTCCCTCCAGAAATCTCATTTCTTAATCTGCCTCAAATGACTATGTTACTTGTTCTCTGAATTCTTCCTTCTTTACACTATAATAAATTATTTCTATAATCAGAATCTCTAAACAATTGCATTACAAACTATAGCCTGCTTTAGTTTGGGGCTTTAAGAATCATAGAGAGTCTTGGCTGCTTATCAAAAAAGCTGAAACAGGAGTTATTGGACTTTTATTTGAAGTGGCTTTATATTCCTAGAAAAATCACAAATCAGTGAAAAAAGGGGGAAAAAAACTCCAGCCCTAAAGTATACAGCTTATTATAATTAACATTAAAAAAAAAAAAAAAAAAGAAAAGAAAAAAAAGAAAAAAAAGAAAAAAAAAACACAAAAAACCCCAGCCAATTAAATTTCATAACTTTGAGGACTACTCATAATAAAAGTCTGATAGTGAATAAGATTTACCTTCACTAACTTCAGTAATGCGTGTATTCGTCACCTAGAGTTTTATTTAGCTCCTCACATACAGGCACCTGGTGCAATTTAAGATACTTCAGGGTAAGGAAGTCATGGGGTGGTTAGGTGTGACACTGTGGAGTTGCAGGAGACCTCTACTCTTCTGGATGAAGAGAGAGAGGCCTGACCGGATGCCCTTGCTCACTGGAAATGGCACTTGATGACTGGAAAGCTGAACTGAGCCCCAAGCCAGTTAGATTTAGAGAACAGAGGTTCTTTTTTCTTGTTTTTCCTTCCTTTTCTTTCCACTTTTAAGGGGAATCTGATTGCTGGTGGTGAAAAACACATGGAAGATAAATCTGTCCAAATCTCAGAAGAAAGTGCCTAAGAGCAAATGTGTAATGCAATTGCTGAAAGTCTGTAATGCTGTATTGGTAGTTATGGGGAAGGGGGGGAAATCTCCGCTTACCCCACCCCAAACCGTAATGCTAATTACTGTTCAGATAGATTGTATCTGCTCTGTTATTACACACAGGATCTTTCACTGGTTGAACTCATAAATAAATAGACACGTCCAGGGCATGTCAAAGCAAATCCTGCCATCCTAACAAGAGTTCGCAAGCATATGTGAAGAATAGCATGCTTGATATTTAAAATGGCTTGAAAGATCTGATGAAACCAAACTATATTAAAAAAAAAAAAAAACAAACTTAATAACAGAACTTCAGTTTACCAGCAGACACAATTACTTATCATTCTTTTTTATATGATTATAGAAAGAAAAAAAAAATGTCTATGAAAATAAGGTATGACAACATGACAATGACATAACCTCAGAGGACACATTAGACATATCAGTCTGAATTATCAGTCTCCTATCTTGGAACACATGGCTCTTGTCATTTTGTTTGTTTGTTTGTTTGTTTGTTTATTTGCTTGCTTGCTTTTTGCAGGGGAAGGGGGAGTGCTAGGGTGTTCTCGGGGTAGTCTTTTTCCATATAAAAATACTTAAATAGGAGAAAAGTGATAGTAGCATACTTACACCACTGCATTACACCAGCATTAGTGTACCAACGCTAAGAAAAGTTACCTAGTGCTACCTGTAGAGCTGAAATGGTACAGCTTCTGTGTGTGAAAACATATTTTGTTTATACATATACCATAAACCTTAGCTTAACCCCTCTCCTGCCACCCCAGAACTGTCTTTTAAAGTGATGTTCTGCTATTAATTTTAGTTGAAAATAGGCACCCAGATGATAAAATGCATGCATAATTTATTTTTTTGTGAGTGCATACTTCCAAAATAAACATTCATAATGATTTTTTTCTCTGCTTAATCATATTTGTTTAAAATATTGTGGTTTTCCAGGCCATTTGTAGACTTAAGGACACTTGGCTCCTCTGAAATTACAAGAACTGTCAAGGGCAAAACTTGTAAGACACCAACTACACCACATAAGTATAGTGACTATAGAAACAGACATTTTTACTCCAGGACATCTTAAGATGTAGGCAGTTTTCTGAAGTCTAGTTTCTTAATTAATAGGGTGAATTTTGAACATAGTATATGTGACTTTGGTCAGGCAACTCTTGTCAACATCAATAGGAGTAAAACATCTTTGCACTACTTTGAAATTTTACCTTTAACTAATATCAAAAGAGCTTTATTCCCCAGTGATCATATACTGCATAGTGTGTATAAGATCAGATTAACTGAAATATTCTTTCTTAATCAAAGTTTTAATCATCTATTGCTTGCACTAGAACAATAAGAAGAAGTTTCTTACAAACAACTTTGAGCCCTTAGGTACCTTTCCATGTATCTTCTTTTCCTTTTCCAGGATAAGGAATGTAGTAAGCATTGCATAATGTTTTACTAAGTATTAACTGGAAAAGCAGGAGCTCTAAGAGGCAAACTTCTTGGACAATGAGAAGAGTGGATGTGTTGGAGGTACATGTGAAAGTATTTGTAAGTATAATATACCTAAAAAAGTTATAGGGTTAAATTAAATCTAAATATTGAAATATCTTCTAAGAAGTTTTACAACTGTTTTAGTGTCAGTATTTTTAATAATTAGTTATCATGACCTTTCAACAGTGGGGGCTTAGCTTCAGACACTGTTGAAAAGTTCATTTCAGAGGAAATTTTGAATGTCTGCTTTGAAAATTCAGCTCTTCTAAGGCATTTTAGTTTGGACAAACTGATCCAGTCTCTCAAAATTGCCAGCTGCATATATAGATTAACCAATATATCTATCTGCTAATGACTAGTCAACTTCAGTTTAATGACTGAGAGCTAAGGGAAATATTGTTTATGCCCATGTGGTAAAATATTCTTCCACTGTTATTTCAATAACCAAGGTTAAACATGGATAAAGGCACTCTTTGTAAACGATTTCTTTTATTATGAGGTTTCTTGGCATTTCTGAATATTATATATTCTAAGATGGAGTTATTCATTTCTTCACGTAAGGCTGCAAAAATTGAGGTAAATTTTCTGTGGAAAAATAATCAGGACAAGGAAGTTCTACTGCTTTGAAGAAACTTGGGACAATTTTTTTGCATTGGATTGTAATAGAATGTGAGTCTTGGATGTCTGCTGTTTAACAGCAGGCATGATTCATAGCTAATAGTTGGTGACAAGAGACAACCAAATGCAATCACATATAAGCATTCTCCCAAATTTATCTCAAGATAGATTCCTTCGTTTGACTTCGACAGGCTTTGAATCAAGACTATATAGATAAAATGGTACAATAATAAATAAATTTCACTTATTTATGCTTTGTTAATTTTTTTTTTTTTTTTTTTTTTTTTTTTTTTTTTTTTTTTTTTTTTTGTGCAGGTAGCCCATAGATATGGTATACAGTTTTAGAAACTTGTTACTTGGGTGAAAATGCTTGGCAAAAAAAAGCAAACTACCAACAACAAAGAGGTAAAACAAAACAAAAACAAGGCTTAGGTTGCTCAAACACTTTATAAATGTCAAAACTTACTTAGCTTATCTGAAACTCACTCAAGCAGAAAAAATTCTGTCTTCCTGATACTGACGGCATTAAGGAGTCAAATCTTCATAGAGGTGAACAGTTAATGATACCTAGACAAAGCATTAGGCATTAACATGATCCCACTCAATTACAGGACCATGTATCATCTTCCCTTTGATGGATTTGGATTTAGATGACACCTTGAATATACTTTTTTAAAAAAAAAAAATTATATCAAGGACATCTCTCTTCTATTCATGTTTAATTCCTTTTGTTTTTATATCAAGCCCCCCTACTTCTCAACATAATTTATCCAACTCTTAAAGTAGTGAAACTGAGGAAATCACTTAAATGCAATATCTGTAAATTTGGGATAATACCTCCCTTTACTCTCACTCTTTACTTGGGGTTTGGTTGGGTTTTTTTTTTTTTTTTTCCATTTAACATTAATTATGCTTCTAAATATAGAGTTTGATGATTGCATAATTGTAACATCCATACATCCTTCTTTCCAGCCTTTCTCTACTCGTCTGTGTACACACACACTCACACACAAGCAGATATATAGTTTTGTATGCTATACTTCATATATAGAATAATATACTTTACGTACTCTGTATACTTTACATATATATACTTGTATTGGCTGCATGTGGCAAGGCACTGGCGACTAGATGGCTGCAGGGCGGCCTCTGTGAGGAGCAGCTGGGCACTGGCTGGCTCCAACTGTCCCACCGCAGGGCACGGCTGAGCCTGTCAGCTAAGATGGTGGTACCTAGGGGAAGTTGTCTTTAAGAAAGGAAAAAAGACCACATGGCAGAGAGAGGAGTGAGGAAAAAAAGTGTGAGAAGTGAAAAAAAATGAATGTAATTTATTGGCAATTAAAACTTACTTGGATTGTGAGAAACAAAGACAAAAACTACGAGCATTTACACCAGCAAAAGATAATGTGGGAATTTGCAGAAGTTAAAAACTTGAAATATACATTTCAAGGAAAATTATTCTGGAAGTCTATACATTTAGAAGAGGGATGTAATCCTTCAGGTTAGTAGGTTAGTTATATCTTACAGTCATTGCATTTATTTGATTGGGGGAGAAAAAAAGAAAGAAAAGAAAGGAAAAGAAAGAACAATTGGGGAAAAAACATGTCACAATCTCTTCTATATCACGTGCCTCTTCCACGGAGAGTGAGAAAAGTTTTTTGGTCTGTTGTCTGATTTAGTTTTAAAAATTAAGTTTAGAATCAACATGCTTTTTCATGCACTCATATGGAGGTAAATAACAAATTGGAGTGATAAATGCCTTTCATCTTCACATTTGCAGTTATGGATATTTTCAGAGTAACAGAATTTCCAAACCATTTCTGTCTTCCTCCATATGATCATTTTAGTTGCATCTTAAAGTAGCTTGACTGTAAAGACAAGTAAGTTTTCTTGCACTGCTGTATGCTTTCAAACAAAGAAAAGGAAAATTCATTATATGTCAGCAGAACATTGCTAGTTAAACAGAAAAATTATAGTAATTCAGGTGATGATACATTGTCCTCTCCATCCATGCAGTTAAATATGTGTAAAAAGAATCCAAATACATAAAAATGAACTCAGTTTGGACTAGTTGTTATTTTGTGTACATAAATATTATAGAGCAAGGTGTCCTAATCACACCAGTAACAATCTATCAACAAGGAATCTCATTGTTATTCACCTCAGCTTTCTTAATAGGTGCAGATTAATCAGAATAAATAAAAGAATTAACATTTTTTTTTTTCCATTCAAAAATAAGCCGTTTAACCTGACATACTGAAAACAATCTGTTATCTTGTCCTGTCTTTCATACAGGTATTTTATTCAGGTTATGTATGTCAGGGGGGAAGTTGTTTTTTGTTTAAATGACTATTTCCACAGAGAACAGCACACCTGCAACAAATCATGGCCTTGCTGCCAGTTACATGGTTTAGTGGTGCATAGGTTTACACTGCTACCAAGTAATTGTAAACTTGCATATTTCTTCCATGCTCTCCTTGCCAGGAGACTAAGCTCTGAAGTACGCAACATCTTCCCACAACACTGGCCATGCTACGCATAAACTCAGTTTGAATTAGAGAAGAAGAAAAAAAAAAAAAAAGATAAGGTGTTTTGAAACAACAGATAACCAATGCAAGAGTCTCCAAATCTCCCTGGGTTGTATAACATTGCATTATATTCTCAGCCTCACTTAACTATTTATTCTTCCCCAGAGCATCTAAACTCCTGATTAATTTAGAAGTGCTGTTAAAGTTACGGTTACCAAAATAACACATGCTTAATATCCAGCTTATCTATTTTAAGGTTATTCCAAGAGACATGAATGTAAAAAAAAAAAAGCAACATACATAGATTTAAAATAAAGGGTTTTTTTAGTTTTTTCTGAAAACCATAATGAAACACAGATTAAAGATCTGTATAGACGGTCTCTTCAGTCCAGTATCTATACTCAATGGAGGTGGGCAATAGAATTGTGTCTGTTGTAGCAGGACTTAAAGAGATTGATTGAAAACATGGACTAGTTAGACTAGGAGTAATGCATACATGTAGAACAAAAATCTCTGTTATAAAGACTTTAATTTTCCAAAGGCATTAAGGTGGATTCATGTTAACAATGTTAGTATGAACATGGCCATCATATACTCCTCTCTCTACTAAGTGGAAGAAAGTTAACATTAAAATCCCCAACATCTTAAGGTAAGCTAAGGCATCCCCAAAATGCCCATTTTCTCAGCCTGTTACAGAGGAGCCATTGGCATCACTCTGTTCCTAATTCAATGTTAAGTCTTTATAATTATGTAGAATCTAGCACATTAGCAGTTACAAAATTAAGGCAACTGTGGCTGAATTTTCTTCAAAAACTTTGTTGAAAAAAATCAAAGCAAACAAAAAACCAGTGGACAAAACAATTTTTAAAATGTTAATTTGTGGAACATTACTTGTAAATAGACCTTGAGTGGAATAGAAGGAGTAACATAAGGATATGAAAGAAATTATATTGAATGTAAATGTCATCATTTTACTGTGAAGGAGCTGGAAGGTTAGATAATCATAAGGTTGAGCTTTACAATACAAGAGATTTAGATTTCATAACTAAAAGACAAGAGATTTGAATGCAGCAGTAAAAATGTCCAGAATCTTTACAAAACCTGACAGATATCACTGAATCACAGAAGGGTTCAGGTTGGAAGGGACCTTAAAGATCATCTAGTTCCAACCCCCCTGACCTGGGCAGGGACACCTCCCACTAGACCAGGCTGTTCAAAGCCTCATCAAGCCTGGCCTTGAACACTTCCAGGGATGAGGCATCCACAACCTCCCTGGGCAACCTGTTCCAGTGCCTCACCACCCTCACAGTAAAGAATTTCTTCCTGATATCCAATCTAAATTTACCCTCTTTCAGTTTAAAACCATTACCTCATGTCCTATCATTACACTCCCTGGTAAAGGGTCCCTCCCCGTTCTTCCTGTAGGGCCTCTTCAAGTACTGGAAGGCTTCTGTAAGGTCTCCCCAGAGCTTTCTCTTCTCCAGGCTGAACAACCGCAACTGTCTCAGCCTGTCCTCATAGCATAGGTGCTCCAGCCCTCTGATCATCTTCATGGCCCTCATCTTCAGCCACAGCCTTCCCTCACACTAAGCCAGGTTGTCCAAATTCACAATAGTGAGGTATAGCCAAAGTACAGCTCACTTCAGACATTCCTAAAATCTTGTGCTCATGTTCCCTGTTGCGGAAGAGAATGACCAATGCAGAGGTAACTAGCATCCTCCTGGGCTACAAGAACATAGTGGTTAATGCAAACCTTGGGTGAAAGTTGATTCTATTGTTTCTTCAGTAACAATCTTTGTGTTAAATGAATTCTTTTCTAGCCTGGAAATTTGAGAATTTTTTAATTTCATAGATAATCACCCTCTTGTTCCCTTCATCCTGAATTAGATGATCTTTACAATTTCCTCGCATTTTTCAAAAGGCTTTTTGCTGACTCGTTCAAGGTGTAGTAAATACTCTTCAGTTCATGTTCCAGACCATACATGTATACTGTCTGGAACTGTGTGACTGTATGTGAAATTTTTCATGTAAAAAAATGAAACCGAAACAAAAAAAAATACATCTCTGTCTTCTGACATATTGCAAATCTTATCTAAATCACAAAAAAAAAAGTAGCTTATATGATTATTTTTCTGCATCTGGATGCTAGATCATGTTGAGTTTAAAATTGCTAAATTTATGATGTAAGCTATTGACAATAAATCCTTCCTATTTGGTTTATGATACAGAAAATTGTATTTTCTTTATATTTGTGCCTGTAGTATCTTCCCTCTGATGAGAGGAAAAAAAAAAAAGACTCACATTATTAAAAAGAGCACCTTCATAAAATGAAATTCAAAATTCTTCACTGATTTTCGATATTGCTGATACTTCTGAAAATTTAGCAGTTCAGTTCCAGAGATATGAAAAATAACATTGAATTCTTGAAGTTCAGACGTCCTGATTTAGACAACCTAACCTAAAAATATAATATCTATTCAAAGTGTACTTCTTTCTTCTAAATCTTTGCTTACTAAATCAGACCAAAACAGAAAAAGCCTAGAAGCCAAATCTCAACATACTTATTTGTATTTTATTTGGAATGAATCCCATCATTAGTCCCTTCAGATCCTGCTCTACTTCAGCAGAAGCAAATGAGAGAGAGCAGAAAATGTCTAGCGTTTTTAAATAACATAGCACAGAGCATCTTCATTCAAAGATAAATATTAAATTTCGAAAATTATTGTGCGTAGCCAGAACAAAAGAAATGTTTGTCAGTGGAAAAAAAAAAAAAAAAAACAAAAAACAAAAAACAAACAAAAACAACCACCAAAAAAGAGAGAAAAAGACAAAAGGAACAGGCTCACTTGCCTCACTTTGTGTATCTCTTATCTAGATGACTATGCCGAAGCTAATAATTCAAGTTCCCTTTATAGTGCATGGAGAGAAATACGAGTTTTTAGGGCGTGATTCAGTTATATATTACTTGGATGTCTACATAACAGATATCTATATTTTGTTTAGGTAAATTTCATTCAACATTTCTGCAGACTGGTAGATAAGAAATATGAAGCTATAATGACCACGATCAAAAAACATTAATCAGAAAGTATAGCTAAAATTTTGGCCAAAAGCACAAAGGATGATTTTTTCCAAACGGAAAATGAATGCTGACATCGTGGGCTTGGGAAGATTTAAAATGTTTTGTTGTATTTTATTATTTGCATTGGTATGAGTGTCAAACCTTGCTATAGATAAAATGTACATCAATTCCACTGGGTACTGAAACCTAATAGATAATAATTTTTGATTGGTTATTACTTTGCTCGGTGTTGGTTCCTTTAGTTTTTTTTTTTATTTAAAAAAACATACTCATCTGAAAGCCTGATGTGAATGAGGAGAGAAAAGAGAAAAAAAAAAAAAAAAAAGAAGCTTTTAGAGAAAGTTTTCTTTTTAATAGATATCAGTTTGTGTTGCTGTGGGTCTTGTCAGTGCACAGAACAGTCAGGTGGGACATTTGGAGCCAGAAAGCAGCAGCTATTAGGGCACTAGGGAACGAATCCCTTTAAGTCTGGCATTTAGAGAGGCATGCAGGAGAAGGATTATTTTCCTGTAAGCTAAATTCCCCAAAATTTTATAAAATGTGGCAGTCTCCTTAAAGGCCTAGATTAGCATTAATGAAAGAAGTAGTAAAGAGAGAAATGAGAGAACTGACACCTGGCACACAGACACAGCAGGGCATTTTTCTTTCTTTCATTGCTTCAATTTTATACTCAGTTGCCTCTGAGTGAGACCCTCAGGTTAACCAGAAGGTGTAGCCTCAGTTGCAGTCCTTGGAGAAGCGACATAAGTAGGCAGCAAAGTAACTGCTGATGATCTGCAGAGCAGACCAGTCCTCCTGATTTCCATTTCCCATGTTTCTCTGAAAGAAAGCACGAATTCATTATCTACTTCTTACTCTGTTTCCTTTCACAGGACACAGTTGACTTTGTGGGGAGACTAACCACAGAAGGGGGGGGGGGGGGGGGGGGGGGGGGTTATGTGCGTATGGAAGGAGGGGTTATTTATTAGGGAACCCATTTATATGGGATGTTTACGTTAAACAAATCTTGAGTTCTCAGTCCCCCCAAACAGACTCCTTTTTATCACATAATTTACCTTGCATCTTTAAGAATTGTGATAATTTTCATAAATATTTGCTATATCCCAGATTTTAACTGGTTGTCCTTGTAGTTATAGGGCTACTCTTTGTTTGGACAAGTATCTTCAGTCTAGATCTCAGTGTTTAAAGAAACAATGTTCTGTTAAAAGACTTCAAACTATTAAAAAAGTTGAAGAAATATGAACTGAAGAAATATTTTTTTAATAGACTTTAAAAAGAGAAGAATCTGGGTGACTTGCAGGGAGCCATAATCATAATAGGTTTTTTGCAAAAAGTGAAGAAATTGCTGTTGCATAAGGTCAAATTTCTGAACTAACTTCATCCAAATGGTAAATGGTTTCTCTTCCCTGAGCCAAAACACATACCTATAACAGCTGGACATGTATTTTAACTGCTGTTTCGAACATAAATTGGGTTCTTATAAATAAATCATAGCTTTGTGGTAGGGGATCTACTAGAAAAAGTATTTTATAGGAGAGAAGCATTGCATATACACTCATGCATGGAATGGGGCAGGGGTCAGGTTTTTTTGAAAAAAAGCATACCTATTTAGTTCATGGGAGGTATAGCTGAACAAATTCAGCCTTGTAAGATACTGAAAGCTCTTCATAATAAACCTAATTAAATATTGTAACAGTTTACCAGGTGACTCATGTTGCTTAGGGCCTCTGATATAGATTAACATCTTAAAAAAGAAAATTAAAAAATGCCAAACTCCAGACAATTTTACATTTGGTGAGCTGATGGCCATTCTAGGCCATCATGATAACGTGTTCTATTCATGTCTATTCTCTTCCATAGATCTGCAAAATATTAATATCTTTAATCTGCTTTAGTATCAAAAGTTTTCCAGCCTTACATGATGATAGAGTTTATAATCACATCCATCTGGGCCTTTTCTTGATATACTTTTTTTCCCTCACAGGATCTCCTATTATATTCTCAGATTTAGGGATTATGCTGGCTGTCTTTGAACAAGTAGAAATGGACTACAGCAAGACAAGTGATGAATCATAGTTGTTCTCTACAAATAATTTTTTCAATGTGACTTGTGTGGAGGTGTAGGAGTACGTTGCTTGTGTAAGAGGTTGCTAAATGTCCTGGAGCAAAACCTGGGCTTCTAACCATTCTCACAGTTTGACAAGAGCAGGCAACAACACTTTGGTCCTGGTGCTCAGGAGCAGTCTCCTGCTCCTTCCTATGGTACATAACAATTTGTTTTCTGAACAATGAAATATGTTATCCTAAAAGAAAAAATCACAGTCCCCAAGATGAACATAGCTGAGTAAGATGTACTGTTTTCTGATAGATAAGAGGTCGGGATCGACTTAGTGATCCCTTTTGGCATTAACCACTATGAAATAGGTGCTTCAAGAACTAATCACCACACTTTACTGTTTTCTGTCACCGATGCAAAGAAAATGGAGAAATACATTAAAATGCTGTGTCTCAGTTTACCCTTTCCTAAGACAATACTTCCTGACCTCACAAAAGCTCTGTGATATTCATGCCCTGGCTTTTCAGAATTGCAGGAACAAGAGCTTCAAATTAATAGCATAGCTGGTCATTTGAATGCAAATTTACCACAGCTGCATACTCAAAACCTGTCTACAACGTTGCTTATCTGCCTATATTGAGGTGAATTTGACACCACTGGTCTTTATATCTGATGATGCATGCTCCTGTTTTGGAATTCTAAAATGATGGGGGGAAAAAAAATATCAGAGATAAACATCCAAGGCAAAGCTCTTAGTCTTTATATGGGTCAGTGCTACATACCAAATCAATGAAATGTTTGCTGGAAAGCCATAGTAAATGGCAAAATCAATTCACCAATCACTTCAGCAATGTTTTCATTCCAAAGCTATGCAGCAAAGTGATTAGGTACATACTAGTTATTTTATGCCTATCATTTTGAGGAGTCAATGAGTGATCTCTCTCAATAATTTGAGAATACAGATATAAAACCCTAGCCCAAGTAACTCATCTCTGGCACAAATTATGATTTGACTGAAAAATCCAGTGAGTAGCTTAACCAGCTAGATAGAGGCCATAAGGAAATATATGATGTAGCTTCTCATACAATATTATGACTAATATTCAGATAACAGCTACTTCCGTTCCTGCACAGCATGCTCTGGGATAAAAATAATTTGAGAACTTCTTAAAAATCTCAATCTTACCTAGGCACACAAAATGCTTTTAAAACTTACATGAAGAACAGGCTAGGTTAAGTCCTAAACTGTGTGAATAGGTGAACTGACATTGTAATGCATTTTAATAATGCTTAGTAACAATCACTTGGAAATTAATTCAGCCTAAAATAGGCACCTAGAACTGCAAAGGACCTCCTGGGTAATGCAGTTTATCATCGCATAGCAATCCATCCTTGCCTCTTAAAAGATACTTTTACTAAACCTGTCAAATTCTATCTTAGAACTGACCAGCTTATCTTTTCCCCACTGTTTTTCATTAGAAAGCAGTTCTAAAATCCTCTTTTGCTGAGGAATAAAGCTTTTTTTCTTTTTCCTTTTCCTTCCTTAAATGTATTCTTAAACAATTTAAATGCATTTGTTGCAACAGAACTTTTCACTGTCTAGTATTTTCCAGAGAAAACTGTCATATACTGTTCAAAGTCGTTTTTTAAGCTGTACTACATGTTTACATCACAGACAATATAGAACTTAAAATTCAAGGGGGGCAGTTGTTCAGGTATTCCTCCAGCTCCCTGGAGACTGCATCTTGCATTAAGTTCTCTGTTGCAATGTCTGCATTACTTGCCAATCTAAACCTGGCTGAAATATGGCTAGAATATGAACATATCTTTTGTATCCTATCAGTATAAGAATGGCCAAGACTCTTTTCAGCTAACCCAGTGTATTGCCTCCAACAACGTTCATTAACAGATGCTGATAAAGCCAGGCTCCACTCTGCTGGTCCTCCCTGTCTGAAGCTACTCTAGTTTGCCTTCCTCTTTCCCTAGCATGGAAACTATGTAGTAGTCCAGATGAAGTTTCACCAATGTCCTGTTCAATAGAAATAATACCTCACACAATTCCAGCATATTCTTTGGCTGAAAAGATGAGGCCAATTTATTTTGTAGCCAACTAAATGGTCTGGTGTGAAAAAGACGATGTTTTCATCAGAAAGTCTTAAGTCACACAGCTGTCAAGAAAGATTTAGCATTCTCCCAGAGCTACTCCCACGCTGGGAGTATTAAAAAATTCAAAAAGTAAATTAAGTAACAAATACAGGTAAGTATATATGTAGGAACACAATATTTTAAAAAAATAAATAACAATAATTCCATACTAACAAGGAAGCAGTCCAACAGTATTGAAGTGTAACATAGTCCTGAGGACAAATCCACTAAAGGCACAACATTTCTTACAGAAAACTTCACATCCACATTTTTCTACAACAGAATATTAATGTGCTTACTTTTTTTTTTTTACTTTTCTCACATTGTCGTAGAATAAGCTTGATGATCTTTTATTGTCCCTTTCATTTTCGTCTTTTTTTTTTTTTAAAGTTAAACATTATCAAGTCAGACTTTTGTGTAAAGTCAAGGACATTGAATGTGATCAATACATTATGTTTGCATTTTGTCAATGTCTTGTGTACAGGTCAGTAATAAATAAGAGTTGCTTATTCTCCTACAGAGCAAAGCTTTTGTTTCTGTATTTTGTGTCTATGTTGCATCTCTCTGTGTAAGATTTATTCAGCCTCTGTGGGAATATGGTGAGTTGACCCTGGCCAACAACTAAGCATCCAACAGCCACTTGCTCACTCCCTGCCCTGTAGCAGGGCGGGGGAAAGAATCAGAAGAGCAAAAGCCAGAAAAACTCATGGGTCAAGATAAAGACAATTTAATAAGCAAACCAGTGCCCAATCAGTCTCCAAACAATGAATATTTTGAAAAAAGTACACCCCATTTTTGTTGCTGAACATGATGTTATATGGCACGGAATACCTTTCTGTCCCAGCTGTTTCATCTCCCATCTTCTTGACCACCTCTAGACTACTCTTTGGGGGAACAGAGTGAGAAATAGGCTAGACCTTGATGCTATGCCAGCACTTTTCAGCAGTAGCCAAAACATTGGTGTGTTGCCAACACTGTTTTAGTCACAAGTCTCAAACACAGTACTATGCAGGCTACTATAAAGAAAGTTAATTCCACCTTAGCCAGACCCAGTACAGGGGACAATCACAGTTTGTCACACATAGTGTTCATTTTGTCTTCATAGTCTATAATTTCTCTCAAAATTTCACTATTAGTTGCACCATTTTGCTTATACAGTTAATAGCAAGTTTTTAATACTATCCCTAGAACACGGAATTTCAATTTATTTGGTTCTGTGCTACTTTATTCAGTGAAGCCATTTTTGCTGTTGGATAGCAATGACTTTATTCCTTAGAAAAAGTATTGTTCTAGATTGCAGGTTCTTCCAGAGCTGACAGTTTTTCTTGTTCTTTAGTTTAGGAATTTTCTTATGAGATTATTCATTTTAAGTGCTAGTAGCCCAGATCTATTTTGTTTTCTATTAATTCCATCTTCCCACTAGGCTCCATCTGTTAAAAAAAAATTCTCCATTTGGTAATAAGCATAAATGTCTCATCACTGCAAAGTATTCTCTAAAAAGAGAGAGTATGTGAGCAGTATATGAGTTCACAAACTTTTTTTTTTTTTCTCTAGAAAGGGATGCTGGAGTAGGGCCCTAGAAACTAGTCTTCTACAAGCTATCTACAAGCATTTTTCCACCAAAACAAGTTTAATTTAATGACCAAAATTAGCTAGAAAATGTCCTTATGCAATCAAAGCCACTACCTGAATTCTTCAATCGTAGTAAATTATTCTCTCTCTTTTTCTCTTCAATTTCTGGATCTACGTTCTCTCATTCTCTTTTAACAGTCATGGACAACTCCTGCTATTCCATCTCACTGTGTATTGTTTTGGCTCACATAGACTTCTTTCTGGCTTACATTTTTATATAATTAGTCCTTTCTTCACCACCCCTAAAGACAATTTCAATTACAGGAAACTCTTCTTTCTGCTGTTCAGTTTCCTCATTTCAGATGTGGTAACTTGTCCTTCTCTCCAGCAGTTTCAGTCCTTGTGACTAACGCTGTAGTAGCTTTGTGTCTGCTCATTTTGTGCATGAAATTTAATCTCTCTTTCAGCTTTGAAGCTGTGTGAAGTCCTGGTCTTCCCTACACCTCTGCACTCATTCTACCCTGGATCTTTTCACTCCATACAGTCAGCTTGCTTAAATCTTTGTAGTCCGTTCTCCACATAGTGTCTGCATGCCTTTTGTGTCTCCTCCCTTAGACGTGGGAGAGAAACTATCTTTTAATGAGTCAATTAACTAGTTCTTTTCATGCACCTTTCTTTCCAGTCATGAAAAAAGGATAAAACATCTTGATAGAAAACACACATTTTTAACGTCTTAAAATATAATTTAATTTAAACACAGAGTCATTTTTGATACCACTACTGCAATGCTATTACATCAATTAGCATTAAACAAAACATACTAAGCTAAACTAGAAGGGACGGGCTATAAAGACCAAGATTGAAAGGAAGGTTTAAATGTACAACCTTACTTAAAACCCCTGCTCAGCTGCCACATAACTCTCAAAGTGGCTTTTTACAAATCAGAACAGGAAAATATACTGCATATAACTCTAGAATGCAGAAATTATTCCAAGATCTTGGATCTGGGTACCATCATTGAGTATTTTCCAATTCCATGTCAAGATGAGATTTAAGAAAATGCAATTTCCCCCATTTAAAAAAAAAAAAAATATTTAAAACTGTGGGACACTGACCAGTTTCCCAGCCCAAGTGACTGAGAATTTGAACCTGTGACACTCAAAAAACAAACTCTGGTGTGAGCAAGACATATCCATAGAGTTTTCTGGAAATATTCAACCAGTTGAATGCCTTCCCTACACTTAGGCTCTACCAGAATGGAGACATTACGTATATCTCAAATCCCTTAAAGGATTTAAAAAAAAAACAAACCAAACCAAAACAAAACCAAAAAAAAACCCTAAGGGATTTTTTTTCCCTTCCATTTAACATTCTAAGAATTGAGTAAAGCTGGGTTTGGGAAGCAGCTTCTAGTGGAATATTTTTACTCTGTAGCCACACAGGTTTATTTCTTTATCAAATGAATCTAATGAAATGGAAACGGGGACATCCCAGTCATGGTCTGAGTATTCTCTTCTCTTTGTCAATAATGGCTGATGTCCTTAAGCTTTTTGGAAATTTTGTACCCCTTAGAGAGTTTAAGCAAGGTTTCCAAAATTTTAGGTGAATAGTTTCAAGGGTAGAAAGCCTTATCCTGAAAGAATGAAATGAGTAAAGTTTTGTAAGAGTTTAAGTAAGGTAGAAGGAATATGAGGCTGTCAAATCCATAAGGAGTAAAATAGCTTCATACAGTTCAGGCAATCAAGACTGAAGGATGCACGTTTTCCTCTGCGTTACCTCCTAGATGATTTAGGCAGTTGTCCACTCAGTATTTTGACTTTTCTACATGTCTTTATAAAGCATAAAATATTGTAAAGAAAGCATGACATCTGAGTCCAGATTATGGATAATATTTTAAGAGCCAGCTGACAAAACCCTTTCATAAACCTTACTTAATATCAGCCCTATTTCTGGAACACTTTAATTAAAAAAGTATATTTTTTTGTACTTAGGCATGGCTTATATGCAATACAAGAAATAATTATGAGTGACTGCTGAGAATTTAAAAAAATACATGTACTTTTACAGCCAGAACACCTATCTACAGTGAACAGATTTTTACTCAGATGTTTCTAAAGTTTTAATGCCACACTACCATTTCTCCTCCATTTCATATCTATTGAACATGCTTTTGTTTTGTTCATTTAATATTTACAGCCATTGGTGTAGGAATCTCTCAGCTGAAGTCTTTAATGAAATCTGAACATCGCCTCTGAAAGTTATCCTGGTCTGATATATGGTTCTACATTAAGCTGTGCCATTTGAAAGATTCCTTTTTTCAGTTGCTCTCATATTTTCATACTTCAAAATGTTGTCTAGATGCAATAAGTCATACTTGTAGATGCTGTTTACCATGTACAACAGGTTCAATATTAAAACCTTCTAAGGGAGTTAATGTTTGATACCTCCAAGTATATGATCTTCTGGCACTATAATTGAGAGCGAAAATGTATTGCATTATTTCAGAAATCTAAACATTTAGGCCACCAAACTCACAGGAAGCAGACTGTTGCCACTCATGATTTTAACATGTATCCAGGAAAAGGGAAGTACAGAATATTAACATGACTCAGGAAGCAATATATGGGGCCAGTTGTTTACTGGAAAAGGAATATATTTATTATTCCTCATTACATTTCAGTTGCAATCCTGATTAAGCTTGAATAAGGCTGTTTTTCCTTTGTCCTCTATATTGTTTTTGATATGACTGAGAATTTAATGAAGTTGGCACACAGCCAGAAACATAATTTTCTATTTTTATTACTCTGTCAATATTGTACATTAAGGCCCTCAACAGTCTTCGATGAAAGTAAAAGAACTCTTTAAACAAGCAATGTAGAAATGCAAACAGGAAATGTCTAATGCAGGTTTCTTAATATCATAGCCTAGATTAAAGCTTTTGAAGTAGTCTCACTAATTAATTTGAAACTGTGATGAAAACACAAAGTGCCCATAGATGTAAGGTTTCCAAGGCTTTCTGATGAGAACTTTTCATGACAGAAGACCTTTTTAGTTTTTGGCAAATGCTGTATATACTACCATGCATAATAGCCCAGATAGAAGGCCTGGCTTCTGCTTTGTCCCATGAGGGATGGATTAAATCTAAACTTCTGGCTGTTGGACTCATAAACTGCAAAACAAAGCTTCTGTGGAGGTGGTAGAAAACGGTTTAAATCTTACTTTTATTTTCTCTTTATAGTCCTGATTTATATTTTAGGTATACAAGATCGGAAGTTACCTCTTTTGTTGATCAAGACCAGGTTCCTAGACAGAAAATTTGCTTGGTTTCCAGTAATAGAATAAGTAGTTACTATTTAAACTTCTTTTTTCTCTTTTTTTGAATTTTTTAATTGTAGCACTGTGTGTGAAATATGCTTCATAAAATCTCAGCAGATTCTACGACAGTAGTTATGTAACCTTTTGTAACTACTTATTTTTACACAGAAGTTACATCAGCAAATAAATATGTCAAAATAAATAGATGATGCAAAGTGTTGCCTGTACTTTAAATATTGAAATATATTATCTCAATAAGTCTGGCAGAGCAAAGAGAGTAACTGCTGCAAATTGATCAAAATACTGAGGTTCACTTGAGAACAAATTACTCTTCATTTGCTGTCAGAAAAAAAATGGGTATGTAAACAGATGAATATTCCCCCTCCCCCAAGTCTGGATCACGAGTTATCAACTTTCTGTATGCAGTGCTCCATGAAAAAAAAATGAAACTGAGCCAATGGATTTGTTCATGTTGGTGTGTGTCTGTGTGCATGCATGGGGGAGAGGGGTACGTGGGCGGGTGAGTGAATGACTCTCTCTTAATTACACTAGTAACCTGCAAGTCCTTTCCCACTGCTGTTTTGAAGCTGATTGCGTAGAAAGGAAGCATTCAGAAACCTTCTAACTGGCACTTCATGAACAGAGAAAAAGAGGAAGGGTATGTCAAGATACTGAAGCAACTCCAGCAGAATACCAGGGCGGAGATTGAGGCACGATGTATGTCACATATGAAGAGAGGCTAAGTTAAATGGGTTGTCTAGACTGGAGAAGGGAAGGCAAAGGTGGTTCTTAATTGCAGTTTTACACTTTCTAAAGCAGTAATATAGTGTACAGAGTCAGTGTCCTCTCAGAGAGGCACAGAGGAAGGACAAGAGGCAACAGTCCCAGGTTCAAGCATGAGGGGAAAAAAAAAGCTTCACAGTGAGAGTGCTCAAGCACTGGAGCAGGTTGCACACATAGGTAACCTCTGTCCTTAGAGACAGTCACAATTCAGTTGGACAAAACCCTTAGCACCCCAATTTAACTTTGAAGTTTGCCATTCTCTGAGCAGGAGATTGGGTAGATGAGTACCCATCCAACCTTATTTTTCTGTGATTGTATTACAAAAATACTTTCTATACCAAAAATAAAGTCTTGGTACATGCAAATCTTACCTTCTTTTCCATCATGTTCATATGTATAGTATTCATAAGAGGATCTTCCTGCAAGGATTTAGTTGCCAATACCTACAGCTAGAACAAATTCAGAGGGCAATTACTCAATATACGCTTGGTACAAATGGTCTTTAATCTGTTGGACTGAACCAGTTGATTTTCTCATGTCCTTTATTTAGGAAAATGTACCCTTGTTGTACCTCTCGTGTTAATCCAAAATACTGTGTGTTCTAAACATATATCACTAGTCTTAAACACTTCAAAAGAGCTAATTTCTTTTTTTTTTAAAGCCTGTACAAGTTTGGCTAGTCAACTTCCAGCTAGGAAGTTTTTTCTAAGATAATTTTCTTTATCATAGCCTTGCTGACCCCATTTCCTGAATAGACTGAGGTTTCACAGGTTTTATGGGAGCATTTGAGCTCTTGAATTGCTGGCAGACTCATTGCATAAAATAAAATTAAACCCCAGGCTCTTTTGTGTATATAACAACCAAGTTTACCTTTTAAATTGCTGAAACTTCTCTGCACCGTAACCCTTATACTTTATTTTGGTCTATCCTTTACATAAGGGGTAAAATAGGCTTAGTCCCAAAAAAACCTTCCTGTTAGGCTCAAAAGCAGATCCTGAAACCTTATTTTACAAATCTTTCCACTTTTATCTTTATATTGAGTTAGAAACTTTATGGAAAAATAACATGCTTTAAAAGCTTAGACAGAAAGAGCCAGTGAAGTCTCAAAGAAGTCTCTGAAACTAACATATGATTAAGTGATTTTCTGAATTAAAGTCAAATACTAATCCTTATTCCTTAACCAATATTCTAGAACTGTGAATCTCAGTCCTGTTTGAAATACCATTTCTAGTGTTCACATGAGTAAACCAAGGCAGGAGGTAAAATGATTCTGCACATCAGGCAAAAATCATGTTCTTAGGTGTAATTGATATTGTTTGAATACCTAACTCCCTATTACCTGGGAAAAATATGATAGTTATGGCACAAAATAGTGGCATAAAGGGAGGCCAAACTGTAAAAGTTTTCCATTATTTCTTTACAACTATTTTTACAGATTTACTTGTATGTGCACATTCCAAATGAATTTTATAAGTGGCAGAATTTCTGATTTACTGAGGTGGTTGAAAAAGTATGAACGTGATTTTTAAATACGGTATCTGTGTGATACTTTCTTCTTGTTCCTAAAGGTATGGTTATATTCTCAGCAGCCTGAATTTATGCATAACTTAACTGCAATAAATAACAGTAGCTAATTATTCTGGGTTGTTACACTGCAATAATAGAAATGATCTCAAAGAAGACAGCTGCCATAGTTTGATCATACTACAGCAGGACCAGGCATATTTTCTCTTTTTTTAAAAAATAGAATAACCAAAAGCAAAATCAAGAGTTGTGCAAAAATGAAGTCACAATGTTTTATTTATTTATTTTATTTACAGAGAGAACTGTCTTCTATTTAAATACTCTGTGAGAATCTGCTATATTGATTTTGCATTTGGCTTCTGCCTCCTTGTTATTTCGTGTTACTTTCAATCTCTTTGTACTGATACTGCTATTAAAAATACATCAGAGCTAGAAAAATATCATAAAATGACTGTGTTGCTGAACAGAATCATGAATAACTCCAATTTTCTGTCATTGGACTAAAGTGTATAAGAGAAATTTAAGTTTGAATTCTTATAGTTGAAACAGCCAATTGAAAAAGAAAATCCTTTTTAAGATACAAAAGAGAGGAGGAAAATTACTAGATAGATACTGTATGATGGCATATTCTCTTTTAAACCCCCTCTGTTATTACTCCTAAATGATAGCTGCAAGCAGCACTGAAAGGAAGTCCGTTTAGGTTGTTATAAAGATTGCAATGATGTGTAAAATAATCCCTTTTTCATGTAAGATTAGTAGTGCAAAGTAAAAATACCTTAAGCCAATGGAGTGGAGATATTTCCTTCTGCAATACAGTCATTCAGAAAACCATAATTCAAATTAAATATTAGATTTTTATGTCTATCAAGGAACCATTAAATATCTTATTTAAAACACCTAAAGGCATTTTGAGTGACAGTCATCATTATTAATATCAGTGGCTCCTTGTGTTCATTCACATTTACGCTCCTTGTTAAATGAGATGACAGAATGTTAACGAAGTGTATCCTAAACAATCTTAATGAATAAGACGTGAGTTTCAAAATGTATCACAATTAGAAAGCAAAAATACCCAAAACCCATGTTGATGAGGATTTCAAATAATCATTCTGTGGTTAGATTCTACTGAAACATTTTAAAAGCTGAACTTCAGAAATTAAAAGATACTGCACTATGTATTGGGTTGTTGGTCCAAAGCAAATTAACATCATTGCTGCAGGAGAGTTTAGAACATTTTTCCTAACCTGGCAGGGACAAGAATAAGGAGTTTATATTTCAGGAGAGAGAGAGATTATTAATGTTGTCTTTTCATAGCAGAGGAGGGGAGAAGAGAGAGAGAAGTGGTGTGTGATTTAGTCAGACAGAGATAACGACAGAATAACATCCAGTCAGAAAAAGGACCAACAAAAAAAAAGAAAAAAAAAAAAAAGAAAAGAGCAACAAATAATCATGACCAACAAGAAAGCAGATTTCCCTTACAAAAACAACGCAACAAACAAAAACCTAAACAGTTGCAAATGCTAATGACACAGCTTGGCATAAGATGAAGTCTTACTATAAGCTATGTAAAGATTACCTTCCTTGGGCAAGGTGTATAACTATCTGACAGTTACTATTCTAGCCTCATTCTTGGCCGCTTAGCCTTCAGGGTGTGATTTGAGCATTGCTACCTTTTCATCCTGGTCCAGTTGGAAAGGAAAAAACCAGAGAATTTCACCTAAGAGAGAAGAAAAGAAAGAAGTTTGTTGGAATTTTTTCTTAAATTGATGGACAATCAAAAAATGTTAAGAAAATAATGTTCAGGTTTCAGGATACACTAGTTACTCAAGGCTGAGAGGATGAGAGGAAACTTTAATCTGTGGGAGAGCTGTGGATATTCCTTCTGGAGTTGCACACGTGCTTTCTAAAACCTGTGATTTCTCTATTCTCTAATTCCATAATTTATAGGGATAAAGTTGATGTTGCCATGTGACTTCAGTCAAGATTAAATTTGAAGAATATGAGGCAGGAAATTAGATGTGACTGCAAAGATTCAATTTACTAATCACCAAAATACCTAGCAAAGAAACCAATGTGAATTGTGGATTTTTTAATTTTTTTTCTGTTTTAGGTGTACTGTATATTAAAGTGCAAAACAGATTATCTTTTTTCCTAAATAGAATATAAATTTTCCAGTATAGAAGTGAAATAATAATGCTCATTTAACAGAGGAAAATACATACTGGAAGCAAACAAAATAACCATTAGCATAACATATAATAGCATAACTGGGGAGGGGAGGGATGAAATAAAATAATTATTTGTAGTGCTTGAGATGATTCTGAGGCACTGTTAAAAGATATTAATTTAAATCTCTGAAAAATCAGTAGTTCTATCAGGACCTATGGGCTATTCCAATGAACATATGGAGTGACGTTCAGTACAGGCATTCTAATCTCATTGGTTTTTAGGCACAAATACCATATGGAAGGACCATATTGTGCTTAATCTCCTGAGTGTGATAGTAGGTAAAACCTTCACCCTATTACACAGTCTAATGTAACCAGACAGAGTAGAATCAAAACATATGCCAAGATTCTGCAAGTGTTTCAAAAACGCCTTTCTCTGAAGTTGCTGGTGATCTTGGAGAATATTCTCTTTTAATTAAAAAAAAAAGATAAAAAAGAGGAACTATTTTCAGAATTTATAGTAGCTGTTAAGCAATTTAGAAACAATACGAGTGGCCCTTCTCATGTTATATTGTCTCATTGTTTGTCTAATCAGATAATATACACCTCACAGCACAGGAGGCTATAAAGTTACAATATGCATGATTTAATTCAATCACAAATTTCAGACACAGATGGAGTTTTTCAATAAATTGTCAGATGTTTTGAGTAACTTTTGATTTAAATGAGTTTATTCATGGCAGTATTTGTGTTACAGCCTGCTGTAAGCGGTATATATACAAAAGTAGCTACGAAAAATTTTTTTAGATTAAGAAATCAAAGCACTGACACAGAGACCATTAATATCACAAGCAAGCACAGAAAGATCACACAAACCTAAGTTCTGGACCATATGCACTCACTGGTGATCAGTCATTCATACACACATGTTGTTAGCTGTTTAAAATATATTTTTTTTTATATTTTCTAAAATATCTTTTTTGAAATATCTTTCAAAATATCACATGAGTAGGTTTACCAAGTAAACATCAAGTGTATCTATATAAGTGGCCTGCATGCAGGCCTAGCCTGAATAATCCAGCATACATGTGTAGTGTTATTGGGTAAGGTACATGCGACTTTTGGATGATATCTTTATTAGAAGGTTAACAATCTGGGGAGAAAATAAGAAGCTCTCATATTGTTCATGTCCAGTACCGCAAACTGTAAATGTCTTAATCTGTTTCTTTCAGATGACAAAGCTCTATTCATGACATTCACGGCAGCATCACAGGTTATGAATTAAGAACACTTTTGTCACCAACATATTGTCTCTTACCTGTGGTATACTCCTATGTTTCGACTATATAAATCAGACTATTAAAATGTGCTTTAGTCTTACACTGCCCTTGTAATAAGAAAGTACTTCCAGAGCCATTACTGTCCATGTTTATCCCTTGGAGTTCTAGAATATTCAGGTAAGATACCATAAGGGCAAGGATCTGATCCTTAAAGTTTTAAATATCTTGATACAGGAGATCTGAAAAAAAAAAAAAAAAAAAAAAAAAAAGAAAGAAAAGAAAAAGGGGTAGTCCTTCAGGGTAGCTTCTTATCAGGAATGAGTGAAAGAAAGAGTGTGCACCCTTACGGAAAAGGGAGACATCAAGGAGGTGACAAAAATAGACAAAATGAGACTATTTTTTGTCAAGTTTTTCAATACTAATATGAATGTCGATCTCCTGTTCAGAAAAAAAAAAAAACATATTCCAATTGTTTCATTTCATAAAATTGTAGAATTATAGAATGGTTAGAGTTGGAAGGTACCTTAAAGATCCTCTAGTTCCAAAACCCTCTCATGGGCAGAGACACCAGACCAGACCAGGTTACAGGCCCATCCAACCAAGTCTTGACCACTTCCAGGGATGGGACATCCACAACTTCTCTGGGCAACCTGTTCCAGTGCCTCACCACCCTCACAGGAAATAATTTCCTCCTAATATCTAATCTAAATCTACCCTCTTTCAGTTTAAAACCATTACCCCTCATCCTAGCGCTCCACTCCCTCGTAGAGTCCCTCTCCATCTTTCCTGTAGTCCCCCTCTAAGTACTGGAAGGTTGCTATAAGTTCTCCCCGGACCCTTCACTTCTCCAGGCTGAACAACCCCAACTGTCTCAGCCTGTCCTCATAGCATAGGTGCTCCAGCCCTCTGATCATCTTGGTGACCCTCCTCTGGACCTGCTCCAACAGGTCCATGTCCTTCCTGTGCTGAGGACTCCAAATTTGGATACATTACTCCAGGTGGGGTCTTACCAGAGCAGAGTAGAGGGGCAGAATCACCTCCCTTTACCTGCTGGCCATGCTTCCTTTGATACAGCCCAGGATGCAGTTGGCTTTCTGGGCTGTGAGCGCACATTGCCAGCTCATGTCCAGCTTTTGATCCACCAGTACACCCAAGTCCTTCTCATCAGGGCTGCTCTCTGTTTTTCATTCACCACCCAGCCTGTATTTATGCTTGGGATTGCTCTGACCCACGTGCAGGATCTTGTACGTGGCCTGGTTGAATTTCATGAGGTTCACGCAAACTCACCCCTCAAGCCTGTCCAGGTCCCTCTGGATGCCATCTCTTCCCTCCAACGTGTCGATCACGCCACACAGCTTGTTGTCATCAGCAAACTTGCTGAGGGTGCACCCAAACCCACTGTCCCGGTTGCCAATAAAGATGTTAAACAGCACCAGTCCCAGTATTGACCCCTGAGGAGTGCCACTTGTCACTGGTTTCCACTTGGACATCGAGCTGTTGACCACAACTCTTTGAGTGTGACTGTTCAGCCAATTCCTTATCCACCAGATTGTTCATCCACCAAATCCATGTCTCTCCAATTTAGAGATAAGGATGTTGTGCAGGACAGTGTCAAATGCTGTGCACAAGTCCAAATAGATGACGTCAGTTGCTCTTCCCTTCTCCTCCAGTGCTGTAACCCCATCATGGAAGGCCACCAAATTTGTCAGGCACGTTTTGCCCTTAGTGATGCTGTCACCAGCCACCTCCTTATTTTTCAAATGCATAGTTTCCAGGAGGATCTGCTCCATGATCTTGCTGGGCACAGAGGTAAGACTGACTGGCCTCTATTTCCCCGGGTGTTCCTTTTTTCCCATTTTAAAAATGGAGGTTATGTTTCCCAGTTCAAGAAGCACAGGAGTGCTTCAGGAATGGACAAAGAGTCCAGTGGAGGTCTACAAAGATGATCAAGGGACTGGAGCACCTCTCATGAAGAAAGGCTGAGAGAGCTGGGTCTGTTTAGCCTGGAGAACAGAAGACCAAGAGGGGATCTTACCAATGCTTATATGTTACCTGTCCCTGCCCTTCCTTTCATCCTGACCCATAAGATCTTGGTCAGCTCCTCATCCATCCCCAGGTGGAACTCCATGCACTGCAGCTTGTCATTGACATAGAGGGTGACACCCTCTCCTTGTCTTTCCTGCCTGTCCTTCCTGAAGAGACTTTATCCTTCCATTCCAACACTCCAGTCATAGGAGCCATCCCACTGCATCTCCACGATGCCAATAAGATCATAGCCCTTCAGGCGTGTGCATGTCTCTAACTCCTCCTGTTTATTCCTCATGCTATATGCATTTGCACAGAGGCATTTGCATTGGGACCCTGATGAAGCTGACTTACTGGCTGGAGTGGCTGGTATTCCTTTGTGCTGCACTCCAGGTGCTCTCTTGTTGACCTGCGACTCTTCTGCATGTTCTGTGCATCTATTACTGGTATTGGCATCAAACTGGTAGGAGTGGGATGGATTGAGGTTCCCCTCCCCTGGCAACTCTAGTTTAAAGCCCTCTTCACGAGCTTGGCAAGCCTCTGACCAAAGATGCTTTTCCCTTTCTCTGACAAGTGAACCCCGCCAGGTCCTAGTAGACCAGGTTTATCAAAGTGAGTCCCATGGTCTAAGAAGACAAACCCCTGGCTGTGGCACCAGTCCTCTAGCCATTTGTTGATTTGCCAGATTCGACTGGCCCTATTAACACCCTTCCCTTTGACTGGATGAAAAAACTACCTGTGCTCCAGAGTCCACTGCTCCCAGGGCTCTGTAATCCTTCTTGGTACTCCTTGGACTGCTCCTGGTGGTATCACTGGTGTCCACATGAAAAATTTCTTTATGCAACTTGTTAAAAAATTTTGTACAATTATAATTTTTGAGCTGGCATAGCTCTTTTTCTTCTTTTGCTACTCAATCAACATAAAATCAAATTGACTTCTGTTTCTCCCTGAATAGGCTGATTTAGTATGAATGTATCTGATAACGTCTTTCCTGATCTGATTGGCTTAGTTATCTCAGGAACTTCTAGTTTGAAGGGATTTATTTTCATTAGTATATTGTATGTCATATGTTGTATCTGCTATCCAAAGATTGATGGAATGATGAATATTGTAAAATTATCTGACTACATATTATATTTTTCCTTTATTTTTTTCATAACTTTCTCTTACTTTTCACTTTCCATCTGTAATTTCCCAGTTTGCCAAGTTGAGTGTGTGCCAAAAATAGAGGATTTGTCTCTTGTTTAACTTCTCTTCCTGTCCTGTTTACAAGATTTTACTATTCTGTTTCTACTTCTGGGCAGTCAGCCAGCTACTGTACTGCTTTGCTCTGGCTTGACAACACTTACTAATTATGTGAAATATTCAACACTCCAAGACCACAAATGGGAAAGAAAAAGTTTCAATACCAAAGAATGCTAAAGCATTAAAGGGCGAGCTAGCTGGTCAATCATAAAGGAAAACATTTCATATGAACTCGTCTTGTGCAATTGAGGATTATGAAGCATATGTCACTGCTTTTTGATTTTATTTTGATCATGCCAGATGCTCTTGTAGTATTTCCCCTGTTCCAGAGTTAAAATATTCCTGATTTTCTCTTTTTTCTTCTTTTCTCAAAGTTTGTTTCTGTACCATCCATTACTGTTCTAATTTTCTTAAGCGATCTGTTTCCTTTTTATGTTGTTTCCACTTCTCTGCAATAGATTTTTCAACTATATACCTTTCTTATATATTTCTCAAGACTGTGAACAAAACATTTTTTTTTTTCTGATGTGTGTGGGAGTGTCTCGATAGTGGGCATTGTCACCTATTTCCCTATAGTTAGATAGAACTATCTGAAGGTAAATCACAGAATCATAGAATGGTTTGGGTTGGAAGGGACCTTAAAGATCATCTAGTTCCAATCCCCCTGCCACGGGCAGGGACACCTCCTGCTAGACCAGGTTGCTCAAAGACCATCCAACCTGGCCTTGAACACTTCCAGGGATGGGGCATCCACAACTTCTCTGGACAAGCTGTTCCATTGTCTCACCACCCGCACAGTAAAGAATTTCTTCCTAGCATCTAATCTAAATCTCCCCTCTTTCAGTTTAAAACCATTACCCCTCATCCTATCACTTCACTCCCTCATAAATACATTAGGTAAAAATTGCATGAATTTTTGTTTTCACTAATGCTAATCCATCAAACATATGGAGACTGTAGATACCTGTTTTTACCTCTGTGTGTGCTTTTGTGTGTCAGAGAGCGAGTGCACATATGTATGCAGACCTATGTGATGTATGCCTATCAGTGAAACAACAGCAGCAATTCCTAAAAAATACTGAACAGGAAACTGAAGAAACACTGAAGTTTACTATTGTATTCTGAATTGGGGAAATATTTACCAAATAATTTCTGCTACGTGTACGCCAAGAAATGAGTCATCTTGAAGACTAAATTTCAGTTATTCCAAACCCCTGTGAAATCTTATGTTTCCCAGTTTTCCAGATTGTTGGCTTTCCTCAGTTAATATTATATATATTTATCTCTTTTGACTTGCAGCAACATTACCTTGTCCTTTGATCTTGTCACGTCTTAAACTCTGTGCAAGGTTGAATTTTGTCAATATTAAAAATGAGAAACTTCCTATAATATAACACACTGTGATTCTGGTGAATCAGTACTGTTCCTTCTGAGTCAGAACTGACTCAGCACAGTGACTCTGTTTAATTTGTGTATTGTTTAATTCGTCTTCCTGTCCTACTGGATTTTAGCATGCTGATTCTACAGCTTGGCAGCCGGCCAAGTTAAATCAATAGGAAGAAAAAAGAAAGAAAAGAAAACCTTCAATGACTTCTGTTTCCGATTCAATGTTAGGGGAAATTGCTGATAAAGGTGTTTCCTGTCAAAGAACTCGTTAATTCAAGGTCTCATCTATTTATGGACATTAAAGATCTGAGCAGGCTTTTGGTTTGGGTTTTTTTTTCCTGGTTATAACCAGTATTTATCTTCATGTTGAAGCAAAAATATAGAACTTCATTGCACTGCAAGCACTTTTTACTTCTCCTCTGTGTCAGTGGTATGCTAATCCTATATTATTAATTATTATGATTTTCTAAATGGAAATTACAACATATGTATTCTGACATTTCCTGATCACACTAAATATTTTATAAGGTTTCATTTATACAGGTTTAATAATTTATCATTAGATTTGTATGCATAAAAGTGTAACACACCAACTAGTGGCTAAATTCTAAATGCTTGTTTTCACCATCTAATGATGGGTTCCTGATCTCATGCATGTGTAAAATGCAATCAATTTTCCTTGTATGTATATGATGAAACCTACTGGTCTGATATTGTTCAGGAGGCCTGTACCTTTTGAAAATATATAGTAGAGGTAAAAGCTGTGGTATGATATCCATGCATATGTACGAATGAGATTTACAACTTGCCTGAAAAACAGGCTCATGTACCAGACAGATACAGAATAAATGAGGTTCCCTAATCATACTAATCGTGGGAAACCTATCATCAGAAGTCACTTTTCCAACTTAATTTTCTGTTTCTTGGAAGGTTATTCATGTAATACAAGACATCAGTGTTCTACCTGAAACAAGAATAACAAGCTATCCTCTAGTCGGTCTAGTAGACACAACAGGGCACTGCCTAAGCAAATATATTTGCCTAAGCAAATATATTTTGAGTAATTTTTTCTATGGTTAAAAAATTCTGTATAAAGAAATTATCTCATGAAAAGCAAGCAAGAAAACTAACTTATCTTCAGAATATTTTTTTTTTGTTTACTTCCACAATGCAGGAAGAAACAGAAAATTTGTTCACTTGTAAAAATGCATGTGAACTATGTCACCTAGTGATCCTCTAATCTGTAAGTTAGCATTACATAAGGTCTTGAATACATACCCAAAGAGGAGTACTTAAACTGAAAAAATCCAGAAAAGGTGTCTTAATTCATATAAACTGTGTCCTTTGGATTGTCCCCTGGGTTTTTGCTAAATAACGTGTAGTCATTTCATGGAAGGGAGGATTTTCATACTCAAATTAGCCTGTTTCTCAGTAATTTATATTTTCTCAGGACACTACCATATTATTTGTTTGGGAGCTGATTTGCAAAGAATGTGGTTTCACTCTGCTACAAGTAAACACATTCCTGAACCACCACAGGAAGAGGAGACAATTACATCAGAATGTGATCTCTGCCTTCACAAATAGCGTGCAAAAAAAATTTAACATTTTGGATTAAAATGGATTGTAGCCACATGTCTTATTATTCAAGCATTGCTTCAGTCAGTTTTGACCTCGGACAAAGAAGTTAAAGGTCTAAAGGTCACATTATTAATCCAAAATCTCTCTCCATTCACGTTGTTCACCATTCTTTTTGGTTCCAATTGAATGTAATAGTATTTTAAATGGAGGTATCGATGAGTTTTGAAATTAGATTTTGGAACAAAACATCCAGTTGCGTTTGCAATATGTATCTAAGTATATTTATCAATATACTGTGATAGATTTGATTTTGCAGGTGAAAGAAAAAAGTGCTTTATGAATCTTTCTATCACACAGCTATGAATGAAGATTGATTTCAAGAATCATCTTTACATAAATATCTTTTCTTCAGAAAAAAAAGATAAGAACTTCAGTGAACATCTCAGTGTCTTAAAAGTACCACAATCATCTCTGAGTGATGTTTACTCATTATATTTGTCATGAAGATCGACCTAAAAATTCTGCCAATAATAAAAATATCAGACATTGAAGTGTAGTAGAGGATGAAAACATAAAACAAAACTAGCATTACTACTGAAAGTCTTTTTAAATTGTTCATTTTTTTTCATGTTTTTGCTTACCAAATTGAGTATGTATCACCTTCTTTTTCCTCAGTGAGTTAATGAGGTCAATGAGATTTCAAAGTTCATAAAGATATTCCAGTTATGGCATTTTTAAAAAGTCTTCCAATTCTGAAAAAGATTTTTAGCTCTCAGAAATTCTGTTGTTCTGTACATTTGGTTTTCTCAATAATTGAATGTACACAACATTGGATTGACTTTACATATTAAAAACTAAGCAAGCGCCCCGAGTCTTTAAGGTAAACTCCAGAGTCAAGAGGAAGTCTTCTTACCTGGAATTTATGAATTAAATCCCATAAAGTCAGACTGATGAAAGCCAGTTAATGTTTCTGAAGATTTTTAAACAAGATCACATTTATAATTTTACATTAAAACTATTTTTTAAATTTCATTTTCGCATTCTTCCAGGTCCAGATAACTAAAAAATATTTTAACTCTATTATTATTACATATTGGACTGAAATACAGATCACATTCAGTCAAAAATTAAAGGAATTAATAATTGATATGCATTTAAATAAGGCAAGTGTATGTATATATATGAAATACGTATGAAGTATATACATGTATATTTTATATATGTTTATATAAATATAAAACATACTGTAAGTAAATAATATTAATTTCTTTAAAGATAAATAAATAAAATCTCACTTGGATTAATTGTTTGTAATTTCAAGGTCATTTTGCTAAGGAATAAATCATAACTTTTCTGTCTTTCCCATTCCATTTATCACGTATAAGAGGAATGTTACAGTGTCTCTTCAAATATCCTTTCATCGCTTTGACCCAAATTTTTTGTGTAATGTTGGCACAAAAGTCTCATTGTACTGATCTTTCAATAACTAAGATCAAAATCAGATCTAAACAATATATAATAAATATTCAATTTGTTCTGCTGGGTATGTTGTGATGACATATAATTTGCCATTTTTAAACAGGTTCAAGGTGTTAAATGACGTGGAAAATTTAGAGAATATCTCTTTCAGTTCTTGTAGCATTTAGATGGTCATAAGCAGGTCAGTTATAAATTCTTATGATTACTTTGTCAGAAAACACCCCTAAAGCTGGCTGACAAGACTTTAAAAATGCTGTCAGTCTTGCAACTTTACTGCTACTTCAGCTAATTCATAACATAACATCAGTGTTTCATTTCCTAATATTATATTCCTGAAGCAGAAATCAGAAGAGGGGGAACAAAAAAGACACAGTGATAGAGAAGCTGATAATTTGATGCCCTGGCAAGCAGGATCAACATCCATCTGAGGATGAATGAAAAGAACATGCTGCAGATGCTGATGTACTTTCACTTCTGGCATGCTTACTGATAAGCAGCATGTAATACCAACATGAAAAGGTACAAAGAGAAGTTTTTCTCTGAGCATGACTTTCACTGCACCTGAGCTGCAATTAGAATTGCTTTCTGAGAAATAATTGAATAAAAAGCTAAATATAGTGTCATTTTACATTATTACCGAATGATAGCTGTGAATGCTTACGTGAATATGCGTGCATATATTTTTAAAATTTTGGTGGTTTTTTGCTGTTTTTTTTAAAGAAAGTGTTCTTTCCTATTAATTCACATATAGACTTCAGCATAAGTAATGTAGAGACAAATACAGGATAAAGTATCTTCTGGATCACAGATGCCTTGAAGGTCAAAGACTGAAGTTCACTCTTAAGGCAGAATAAAATTCAGAATGTCTTCTGTTTAGCTTTCCCAGCTATTAGGCCTCAATTATGAGCTGCATTTATTTTCTTTTTCATTTCATATTTAATTCATATCCAGGTTACAACGTCCTTCTTTTATCTTTGTGATATGTGGTATAGAAATGGTCAAGCCAAGCAATTTCATGTCACTATCCATTGGTCATCTGTCCTGGATGAAAAAGGTATCTAGAGTAAAATTCCCTTCTATTCTTGCTAGAAGATCATATAGAATTCCAGTAGGTCATCATTAAGCACTGGGTAGGACTGCTGGAAACACTGTTTCTAATTCTCTACATGCTATTCAGTCTGTTAAAAGACATTAAATACTGAAAGGCCATAAAAATATTTTCTTCTTGCCTTGAAAAACACATGCCACAAAATCCTTCATTGCACACAGTGTAAGCAATACAAAGGTCAAAATCTACGTCTATGGTCTTGGCCTTTGTGACAATTGAAAATTTATTAAGAAAAAATAGACATCCTTGATCCTGTGGAGCAGGAAAAAACTAGGGAGAGAACATATGAGACAAAGTCCTTCTTTATGTCGTTCTTCAGGGGGAAAAAAAAATAAATAAAAAACAAAACAAAACAAAAAAAAAACAAAACAAAAAAAAAAAACCAATGAAACTGTTGTGGCTGAAGAAGCTTTGAAGGAAACAGAATTTCTATAAAAAAAAATTAGCTTGGGGTCTTGGAATCACAGAATCAAAGAACAGCTAAGGCTAGAAGGGACTTTGAAAGATCATCTGTTTCAATCTTTTGTAGGAAAAGGAGCCTAGAAGAGATACTTAACAACTGGTTTAATTGTATCTTGAAAACCTCCAGGGATGGTGACCCTGGGGAGGTTGTTCCAGTGATTGATTGTTCTCACCGTAAAAAATTTCTTTCTTGTATTGAGATGAAACCTCTCCCAATGCAACTTGTACCTATTGCTCCTTGTCTTCTCCATGTGGCTCCTTGTGAAGATAGAGCCTCCATCTTCTTTATAGCTACCCTTTGAGTACTGGAATACTGTGATGAGGTCACCCCTTTGCCTCCTCCTCTCCAGGGAGAAAAGACTTAACTCCTTCAGTCTTTCTTCATAAGGCATGTTCTTCAGCCCTTTGATCATCTTTGTGACTCTTCATGGTCTTATTCTATCAAGGCCAGATCTGAAGAAATACTTCTACTGTGGATAAAAGCGGCTAATGTAGAATGAGATATATCAGTGCCTAACAAGCACAGCACTTGAAGCATGCGTCTTGCCAAGATCTCTACCCCATAGAATCTCAATCCATGCAGTTTCATCATTGCTTGAGGATGGCTGAGTAGCACATTGACTCCCCACAGAGAACATGGACTTCATATATGGAAGTTGATTACCTGATTCCCTTAGGTACTTTTCAAAGAGCCCACTGCAAGCATTTGCAAGGTCAAGGCCCTAGCCATTTATCAAAACAGAATCATATCCTGATGTAGCATTCTGTTGGCAAAAGCCCTTAATGAATAAGGTCTTGAATGTTTAAAAAAAATGAATATGGTTTATAGCAGTAATCCTCTTAAATACTCAAGTCTTTGCCAGCTTTTAACTAACAAGCTCAGTTATTAACAGCAGCAGTCCTACAACACTCAGGGATTATTGTCTAGGCCTCCTGACAATGCACTGCTAGTGACCAGTTTGCAAAGTGCAATCTGTTATTGTATTTCACAGTCAAATCAATGTTTAAAATTGCTTGAAGCATGATAACTTGCCTCTTATACCAAGCCCGCTTTTTTTTTTTTTTAAATAAACAGCATTGTATCATTCTTTTTATCTGTGATTAAAGGTTATGATTATTACCAGTGTAAGTTACCTGGCAGCATTTTTTAGTTTGTGGTTTGATCAGGTAAACTTGAAAAGAATATCAAGCATAAAAAAATAACTTTACCTTTAGCTATAAAAAAGGGACAGATCTGTCAGAAGGCTGTCTACCTTCTCTTAATTCTTAATATGGAGTTTCTGACAAGTATACAGATTTGCCTTAATTATTTATTCATTTCATTGAAACCATCTTCATCTGATTTAAATTTCTAATAAGTCTATTTAAATAAAGAGAATCCTATTTGAATGTTGATTTTACATTTGAAAATCCTGAAGGTTTCTGTATTCAGAAAGGCAGGTGGCTTGGTCTTTGGTGTAATGTCCCTTGTTAAAACTGAACGAATTCCACAGAAAGATCTCTCAAAAGACATAATTCAGAGTAGTCCTAATTTTAAAATTTAGCTGATGTAACTTAAACATATACATGTCTGTGGCTAATGCCACAAAGGCAATAAGGCACCTAACTAACTAGTGCTCTGTGAACACTCTCTTTCACTTGCTTCCTAATCCTGGAGGCACCACCCAGGTAGTTGCATTTCCTTTACCAAAAAAAAAAAAAAAAAGGAAAGCAAACACTTCAATGCTTGCATCTCTTCTTCCAGTTATGTTTACTTTCTGATATTTGACAGCATCGACCTACCTTGTACAGACCGGTCAAGAGCAAAAAATTGAATAAATGTTGATTTCACAGCTTTGTTACCCTTCACTTTCAGATTTCCATAGATACTTGGACATGCAGATGAAGATGATATTAAGTACAATTATAATTGAAAACTGTCATTATCATTAATTAATATTAGCAAAGTAACAAGATATCCCCTAGTCTTATCAGAGGAAGGGTAGAATTTTACAACTTCATAGAATTTTTACTGGTTGGCGAAGCATGGCTATATGCTTCTTTTCTCTGGCTATAGAGAACATGAGAGATCCTTGTAAACTGTAAGAGGGTACAGCTGAAATACTTTCTTCTGGCCAGGAAGTTGGACAAGCTGCGATATGATACAGGTGCATCAGGACAAGTAACAGTAGTCTGTTATGCCTTTACTAAGCATGAATCAATGTCATCGTTAGTTTTAAAATGCAAAAGCCTATTCTGCTGAAAGAATAATTCAATAAACTCAACTGGTAATCATTATTTTAAGAACTATTAGGATGTTCCAACTTTAGTAGTTTAACGTAAAACATTACATTACAGAAACATGCATTATATGTTATTGTAGTGATAGCTGTGCAAAGAATTCCGGAAACTCTGAAGAAAGAAAAAAGTAAAAAAAAAAAACAAAAAAAAAACAGAGAGGAGATGTATGGCAGTTGTAGAAATACATGATTAGATATTGGCTTGCAAACAAACGTTAAAAAAAAAAATATGATACTAATTTTGTATGTTTCTGTGGCAGAAACAAGAATTCCACCTGGACAACAAAAGCCCCAAATGGATAGCTGTGATTTTTTTTTTTCTATGCCAGCATAGTTTATAGGGAAGGGGCCTTTGTTCTTTGCTTCACAGATGGTAAGAGAAAGAGAACTGAAGGCTCTACAAGACATTTCACAGAGACACGTCTGACAGGTGATCAAATCATCGAACACTTCTCCCTGAAAAACAATGTTCAGATGTAGTCTAAGCATACACCCTGTGACAGCAGGAACATACTTTCCTCTGTGTTGACATTCATTTTAATAATAGAAAATGCAAGCAGAATTTCTGGCAATGACAACAACAACAAAAAAGTGTATACCTTCATGTTTACGATGCAGAACTCTCATCAATTAATGTATTTCTTTACTTGGGTATGACTGTTTTAATAGGAAACTTTTAACTTTCGATAGCATATGAAAAAGTAGTGACTCGGATGTGGAAACACTGCACAGTCTGTTTTAGAAGTAAACGGTCTTATTCAGTATAGGATTATAAATGTTGGTGAAAATGCTATTAATGGTGTTAACATGATGGCTTCCTACTAAACCATGTCCTTGATATTCAGAGCTAAACACATAAACAACATTTCAAGGCTCCTGTCACTCAGAAGCACACTTCTGCAGAATATAAGCATATCTGTCACCCTGAGATGTATACAGAATTTAAAAAAAAATAATGCAAAATACATGCTCATTTTTAACTCTCCATTGTCCAAAAATGACTCAAAAAGCCTTCAATATTTCATGAAAATTGTAATCTTAATATCATAGCTCAAAGAAATAGATTGCCAGAAAATATTTTCCTTTAACTCTCATGGCCTAGGTTTGTTGCCTCACTTCATTTCTTATTCAGTATGAAACATCACAAGTGTCACATAACCTATCTTATATATTCTAAGTACATCTACTATAAATTTACAGAAGCTATTAGTGACAAATCTATTAATGTGAGCGGTTAACCACTACTGACTTTTTATACTGTGTTGAAAAGCCTACAGCATGAATTCTGAGTGTTTACTTGCTTCATTTATAACACAAAACATTTTATTCGCCATTTAAAACAGAATGAAGCTGAAAATTTTGTTGGGAATGGGAATTTATTCTCAAGAACATAGGACTAGCATAAACAGGCTAACACAACAATGATATGCCAGTCAACCTCTATATTTTCAAAACTGTACGTTTTGCTACAAATTAACATCCATTTCAAAGAAACAACATGAATGTGTACCATCTGAGGATCTAATCTTTCATGTACTTTACAGAATATTTCCACACGCTTCCATAAAAATTTCTGGTAAATATTTGATGGTATGTGTTTCTTTTATGAGGAAACTTTTTACATCGAAGATGATACAAGAGCTCAGTTTTCTGGCTTACCTCTGATACAAATCAAGCTATTTGTACTAAAACTACTACTTCTATTATGTTTCATGATTTTTTGTACTGAATGAAATTCTGCAATACTTGGTCAGTTTTCCATAAAAACTACTTTCCATAAAAATATTGAGGTGCAACCTACGGTACACCTCAATATTGTAATGCACACGACAGTATTGTTGAAAGCTCAGATTTTAGCGTTCTGCCATAAGAATATAATGCATGTAGTGGATCAAAATAAATGTCCATGTACCACAATGTCTTCTTCCAAGCTTTGGCCATTAACAACACTTCAAGGACTAAGAATAAGTGCAGAGATGCAAGGAATTATACTTCCTGACTTTCCTCTCCTGCCTTTCTGTTACCTTCCTTACTGTTTCTGAAGAACAGAAGAGAATAATTTAAGCAATAACATTCATTGTTCATTCAACATAAATAATTAATTGGTAAACATACACAAATGTGTGCCTCTTAGGCAGTGAAAGGAACATTTAACTCTAGTGCTTTAGCAAATTGGCAACAGACTAATTGTTTATTTAAAAGAAGTCAAATAATTTTATTCTAGGTTGAAATCATACTTACCTTTTCAGCTCTGCTAAGCTTTGAAAAAAAAGGTTCCAATAAACTTTTTTTCTTTTTCTTCTTCTGTTGTATGTTTTATTCTATGGTGCAAAAGAGAAATATGTTTTGCATTTTTCCAGATGGGTACATGGTGGTCCAGTTCCTGCCCATCACACACAAATAATAAACCAGTATAACCATGAGATGGAAGGTGGAAAAGTGATACATTCTCAAGTACTTCCATTCAGTGTTTTGGCCTAAGCTGGGCCTATAGCAAAAATCATGTACTTAAGAGCACACACTAAATGGTTCACCTAATTGCTGCTCCATTTCTCCATCCCTGTTGTGCAAGGAATTTTGTGGATTTGCGTACCTAGATGTCAACTGTTGAGTTTAGTAAAAATAGACACTGAATTTTGGAAGTGGCAAATAGTTCCACTGATATTTTGCTGGTTCCAAGGGGAATATGGCAATCATAAACAAAGGCATCAGTATATGACTCAACGTTTAAAAATATAACATTTTTATAAAGGATTACACATAATTGTAAATGTATATTAATTATAATAATATATTGAATTATAGGGACTAATATATAATGATTATATGTGTACATATGATGCATATACATCACATACATATACATACACACAAGTACATGTAAAATCGTTCCAAGAACATGGCTTTTCCCAGCAATACGTTTTTCCTATTTCAAAGAAATGCAATACCAGTAGGTTCTAATATCACCAAATGAATCTGTAGAATATTCAATATAATGATTTTAATTCATGTCATTACTTCAAATCAAAGACAGACATCTCTATCTATGTCTATGTCATTACACACAAAGGCTTTGTTAATAGCACAGTATGATATTGTGAATTTGAACACTTAAGAATCAAGGCACACCAGTAGTAAGGGTCTACCATATCTTAAACCTTTTACCTTTCTGTCATATACATAACCTGCAACAAGATCTTAATTATACAGTCTTCTACTACTTTTCAATTGAGCCTTTCCTCATTTAATGCAGATAACAGATGGCATTCATTTATTAGCACCTACTCAATATTTTCTTTCTCTATATCATTCAAATTGTGGTCCCAGGACCAAGAAATTCCTTACTGAAGTATTATAAATTTTCATCTAAGCTTTTCTGTGAGGTTGTAATGATGACACTTCCAAATTATTAATATGTTTGCTTTCACACCATGTGAATGAAAACTGAAGCAAAGAGAAAAAGGTTAAAATATTTACTTTTTTTCTGAATTTTTCATCTTATATGCCAGGTTTTGAATATCAAGAAGGGCATTGCATATTTAAAGTGCATTTCCTATAGCCTCAGTCAAAATTCTAGACCATCTACACTTCTATAAATAAGACAAACCCCAACTCAGAAGTCCAGCTTTCTGAAAAGAGGGATTACATAATTAGTGGTAAATCATTAAGACAGCGATATAAATGGTTTGCCTGTATCACTCAGGAGATGTGAAATAGAGTGAAAAGATCCACTTCTCCAGAGTAGTATTTATTTGCTTGCACTGCGAGATCATCTTTCTGTTTCTGCAGGTAATCTGCCATGAAAAAATTAGGATGTGATCATGTAAGCAGAAGCACAAACTTTGTACACGCATGTCCAAGGTCTTGTCTGTTTTTCCACCTATGTCATTAAATCCAATAAAAGATTTCAATAGTAATACCTATAACAGCATTTAAACTGCATCATGTGGTTAGAAACATTGCTCTTTATGTGTGCAGGATGGCAGCTGTGGCAAATTAGACAACATGTTAGTTATGGCATTTCCTTAAATTTTGCTGCTCAAGTTTGCAAATGTCACAATGTTCTTTTAACACAGATGGGCCTGTGTGTATTATTTTCATAGTTAAAAAATAAACTCACTTTGAGTTTGAAATTCTATCACATGGAGTTGTACTGCTTTTATTTGCTTCTCCGGGAAAGCAGAAGCTTTTCGATAGTTGGCCCTCCTCTCCACAGTACCCTTGTTCTTTTCTTAGTTCTGTTTCCTAGGCGGTCCCAGTCTTTCCTATTCCACAACAGCTTCTTACCTGCTCTGTATCTCCTGAAGTTTCTGCTTACCTGGCTTTTTCCCTCCTCAAGTCTCTGCTTGGTTAATTGTTGGAGTAGCTTTTTATTCAAATTTAGTTTTATATCCTTCAGAAAAGTTTTTCCCATTTAATTCCTAATTTTGATCTTATTTTTCCTACTAAGTGATTCTAGTTCTTACCTTTTAAACCTATGTTTGTCTGTGTACTTCCTCTTGCCTTCCTAAACCCATCTATCCCAAGTCTCCAGAACAGTTCTTAATTTGTTGCTGCAAATGTCATCATGTGGGACTAAGCCTCTGATAGATCGCCACAAGATATGAGGACTCTGTCCCAAAGAACTTATACTCAATGTAGTGTAGTCCAGCTGCCTCTCCTTAACTATGCTTTTTTGTACACCTCTTGTTGACAATTTTTCCTGAGTCCCTCATAAAATCTATTTATTTCTCTCACCCTTTTATAGTTCTGTCTGTATTTAATTAAAACAGCTTCTTTCTTCTTGCTGGGTAGAGCTTTTGTATTGCTATTTGCTTCACCCTAAATGAAAGGTGTCCTTCTTTGCTGGAATATGATTGAATTCATAGTGACTGTTTCAGGACAGAAACAAAACCTGCTCCTGTAATATGGACTCTCCCAGTCATATCTTGGTGCTCTTGTCATTATAATAAATTCAGACAATTTTTTGATTTCCCTCTATTTAGCTCCATGATGAATGCCTCTTCATAGGGGTGATTCATTCAGCTCGGGTGTAGGCTTTGTGGCATTAATCTTCTACAAAGTGAGAAGGGCTTGAAACCCAGTTTTAAACTCCCCATAACAATGCTTTTCTGTAAAGAATGGTACTGCCACTACCTCCCCTGTTGGCTACTCAGGGAGACATCTAGCTTAATCTGTATCACAGTGAGAGGCCACAGGGCTCCTGTAAAGTAAATTGCCTGAAATGCTTTCTGGGATCTAAGGTAGAAACCAGTTGCATAAGTCTTAAGTTACAGGGCAATAGGTGAACAGAAAAGATTTTAAAATGTGAAATTTGAGAAAAAGCTTGCAAGTAGTCTTTTTACAAATGGTAGTTTATGTTGAAAACTTAAACTGACTTTAGTTGATGTATACAAAACATCTTTTCTTGTAGACTGAAAGGTAACACCAGAAAGTCCTTAACTTTTGGTTTGTAAAAAGTTATGCCATTTGCCAGATGGCCAAAATAATTTGTATGCTTGAATTTTCCTGGCATTCAGAATTGTTCCAATTTGTGTATGATGGTGTAAAATTCAATTTTGTTTTACTTATAGACTATAAAACCATCTAGAGATTTAAGTAGATGATTCAAGAGTTTGGGAAGGTATTCAGTTGCCTAAACATAGGTTACCTCAGGTCATCCTCTTTCATATCTGACAGCACCATGTGATGTCTCAGCAAACATAAACCACTCATGGCATTGTGATGAGGCAGCAGGAAGAAATTAATCTCATCTAAATGTAGACACCTACAACACAGACTTTTACATTCCAGCTAGTCACTGCAGAGTCATTTTCTAGTCAATGGAGAGCAATAAGTATTCCAAGAACCTAATTTATCTGATTGAATGTATATGTCTTCTCTAGGATGAGATGAACCATGGCCTAAAGGTATCTTTTAAATATAAAGGTATCCAAGACGATTAGCTGAGATTTAGACATCTATATTCTAGACATCAGCATTTACTCAGATGAACAGGACTCATGTGTCAGCAGAAGTGAAGGAATTTCCTGGCAAAGTGAGCCTGACAGACAACAATGATTCTCTAAAACTGAAACTCCTGATTATCTTTTTGAGTTTGGCACATTGGCTTCCAGGCTATCTGTTGTTTCAAAACCCACAGCTCAAAGCTAGCCTTATTATTGACTACCTTGCGATTCCAAAGTCATGGGTGAGCTGACAGCCCAGGTGACTAAACTTTCCCAACCTAAGAATGCAGCTAAGCTGAAGTCAGGCACACGGAAGGATCACACAAACTCAAGCAATCTTCCACTCAGGGTGGAAGTATCTGGGAAGGATTGTTCTTAAGCTCTGGATACTGAAATGAATTGCTGACAGATATCAATACTATCCTTGTTAACTTCATGGGTGTTCACTGAATTCAAGAATATGGAACACAGAATGAAACAAACTGTGAATTGAACAACACACAGAAAAGTGTAACAGGAGTCAAATGGAGGTAAATGAAATACACAAATACACCAATATATTCCACTGGAAAGATGGAATTCACTCACGTCCTATTATCCAGCTCTGAACTTCAAATTGATGAGTTTACATCTATTTATTAGATATGTTTATCTATTAAAAACATTTGTTTATTTATTGAACAGGTGAGTCTGGATTTTTGTTTTTATTATTTTCCATTGTTCTATTGCATATATGTAAACTGAAGTACAGGTTTGAAAAGAGTACTTGAGAATTTAAATATCATATCAAGAATACGAATAGGTTAGATGATATTGCTGTGCTCCTCATGGAATGAAGAAAAAAAAAATCTGAGGAGAAATGTGTTCTCCAAAAGGTAATCTGTTTCATAGCCTATGAAAAGAGGCTGATTAATACAGTTCTTGTGCTGTTTGTGAATTCATGACAATGCTGTTCACCCGGAGGAAACAACAGAAACAACAGACTGAAAGTTTATGTCAAAGCTGACCTTCTAGATGGTGCTCCAATGACATCCCTTATAGTACTACTCTCCTGTACTGTACTATAGTTATTAGAATACAATAATAATAAAAACAAATTCTGATTTTCTGTGTCTAGTCAAGTTGACTATAAAGAAATGGCTGCCTTTTTTAATGGTCAATTAAACACTTATGATTACATAGCCAAAGAATCACAGTCTTCCTTACAGAAGATACTTGAGGTTAGTATGACATAAATCAGCGAACATATTTTAGAACAAGTAAATGACTAGACTTTAGTAACAAGCAGACTGAAAATATCATGAAAGCAATTAAAAATATTTATAGACTATGTTTCATGAAACCAAAATAATACTCATTTTTTCAGGAGATGACTATTTACTGTAAATAATACAGTTAATGGTGTACATTCATCATATCTCACATTAATTAGATTTTTTTCTTTCCACTAGGATCTATGAAACAGTTTTAAGTACCAATGTCAACAACAGTTAACATGATTAAAACTGCATTCCTAATAAGAATTTTATCCCAACTTGTATTAATGTTTATTTTAAAATGCTTCTGTGCTGTGGAGCCATCTGTTTCTTGCTAGTTATAGTACCTGAGCTCTACAATCATAGGACCCAAGGGAGATTTTCACCTATTTTTTCTTCATGGTATAGCAGGCATTCACTACTTCATTCAAAAGAAATATGTCAATTGAATTTAAGAAGTTGTAGTCAACAGGAAAATCTTTGCAAACTTTTAAAACTGAAACTTCTTCACAAGTCTTCTAATTGTATTGGTATACTTGCTGGCTGCAAATTTGAAATTGTTGATTTCCTTGCATTATTCTAGGAAGAAGGGAAGCAGTCACTAGCAGTCAAAATCAGTCATGTTTCTTTATTTATGTTAAAAAATACACTAGCTTTGCAAATCAGCTTTCTTTAAATATATGACTTTCAAATCACCTTTTGAGGAATATTAAAATCAATTAAAAAATAAGTAAATTCTGCTTCAAAAGTAGAAATCAATCAGCTGTCATTTTGGGTTGATTATTCTGGAATAGAGTGGTGTTTAATTTATGAATTTATTGCACATTATTCTACTACTATAAAAACAGCATGTGAATTAGGTATGACGTGTCTCATAGCAAATGGACAGAAAATTTAGTTTCCCTTTTGAAGTCTTGGTTATAGCATGTGATCATCTGCTCTTGATTTGGTAGGTCATTCCCGTTAAGTACAAAACTATATTACTTTCTAATAAAGGTCAGATTTTTAAGTAATAAGAGCTACAAAATTTCACATGTTAAAAAAGAATATATGGTATTTAAAGGTAAGGTGTGTTTTACAGGTTTTGCCAATGGGGATTTTGCATGAAAGGTAAATCAGGCTTGGGTGATATTACAACACACTGTAAAATACACATACATACTTTAATCAGATTGAGACAGAACAGGGATACATAAGAAAGGCACACATATAACACTCAAAATTTTGTCTGTATTGGAGAAAATATACAGTATTCAGTGTAAAATACACAGTATTCAGTATCTTATAACATGTCATCAACATGGATGAGGATTTTAGTAAGAACCAAAAGACAGTGGCTTGGGCAAAGCCCTTATTAAAATCTTGGAAGGAAGGAAGGAAGGAACCAGAAGTGAGGTATTAAATACATATGATTTCTTTACTACAAATACAGTCAAAAATCAGAGTACACTAGAATCACTGTGTCCCTAGTGTTTAAAATAAGGTTACACTAAGAGATACATTATCACATGCACATTATGTAAGTGATGGTGATATCTGTGTGATAAATTAAAAAGCTTAGTGACATATTGTATTTATCACGCACTTTAGATCATCTCACGTGCAGTCTCTACTAATTGATTACCACTACTTTTAGATGCAAATAGTTGAAGTCAGACAATGGCCATATTTAGCCTGACCTCCATATGGATAGCAGAGAATATTCCTCACTTGCTGGGCAGCTGGCTCTGCATGGCTGGTGGAGAGGAAAAATAAGGTTGGCTGTTCACATCTAGCCTATATGTAGGTACGGGACATTGTAGAACACCTGCTCCAGGTCTGTTGGAATTTCCCTGGTTGGAAAATTGCTGAGTTTAAAATAGACTGGAGCCCATGTTTACAGTCGTGAAGAGCGCAGTGAAGAGGGGCCGCGTGAAGGCTAGGTCCAGTATTAACCACATGGCTCGGTCATGCAAAAGCATAAGTACAATCACCGTTATCAAAATACTAAATATAATATAATAAAGAGTATAGCCAAGACACAAGAAGAAAACCAGGAAAGTAAAATTCATCTCTCGTGTGAAGGGGGCTATGGGGATTTCATTTAAAAATAAAGAGTAGAACTGAGAGTGGCGTATGGGGGAGAAAGGCCTTGAGCAACCTGACCTAAAAATGAATTTGATCTTGCTTTGAGACCTCCAGGGGCCTCTCCCAACATAAATGAGCCTGATGCTACAGAAGCAACAGCTAACAATATTTTCCATAGATTTCAGCAAGAATGCCTTTTCTTGGGAATCTCTTCTGTTTTCACTTCTCTCAGGTTGTGGGATTCAAACGTTTCAGATGTGATTTACCGCTACTTTCTTTTCTGTAGTAGTAGTAGTAGTAGTAGTAGTAGTAGTAGTAATAATAATAATAATAATAATAACTAAATGCTGCATAATATAGGAGAGAAATCTTGTGAATCTATGGGGTATTTTTTGAGAAAAATGAAAACTGTCATGCTTCTACTAACCTCAGAGCTCCCTTTCCCTGGCAGGCCTCCAAGACCTTTCTTATTTTATGCAGTCTTTGTGGTAAAAAGTAGGCTGCCAGTTGCTGATTAAAGTCTCCCTTGGCTGTTGTCCTGGCTGGCAGACTATCTTCCTTTTTTTCTCCTACTAGTTATTTAATATACTTTACAATTAGCCCACAGGGGCTTGCTAAAGGCAGACACTCCTCTCACCCGCCTTTGGCTGTATGCAGTCATATAAATGGTGCAAGATTACAAACCGAGATATCCAGAATACTTTGCTGGGAAGCTCTGCATAGGAGCTTCTACTGAAGCTTTAATTCTAAAGCTGTCTTTTCAGACATACTCAGTGTTGCTAGAACTAAACAGAATCACTATAACAAAAACGTTGTAAAAATAGTCAACATTTTAACTTAACACTCAAACACAAGAACGGAAAGAAAATGAAAGAAATTTGCTACCAGCAAAAAAGCTGGTAGCATCGATGTGCCATCGCAAACTGGTTGAGAGCGTTTATACCATGTTGTATCTGCCTTCAGATGCTCTCATCTCTGCTGGGAAGTTCATGATAGCAGTAAATTACTAGTCTGTGTATTCCTTAGCAGTTATGACTACCAGTAGCATAGGCAGAGAGACATTTCCAGATTTCCCCCTTTGTCATATCCCCAAACACTTCCAATTCAAACTGCAGTTTGAATTATTCTTACTTAGGGAAGTCAGACATTTTGTAGACATTTTGAATTTCATATAAGCTAGGAGAAAGTCTCAATTAGCCAGAGCAGAAGAGTTTACTTTCCATAGTTTCAACAAATGAGTGAAGGGCTCAGATCAGAATCTTGCTATGGCCAGATAATGGTTCCAGTAAGAATTAGGCTACAAGAAAGATGTCTCGCTAGTAGTGCCCCCCGCACATCCAAGTTCTGTGTGCTTTCTAAGAGTGCTTTGAGTCGTGTCTGTGTCAAGTCCCTTAGAATGTGTGGCAAGGGCATGAAAGACTATGATGCACAATTAAGAGAAATTATTTAATTAATTTCAGCACATTTTGTGATATCGTGGTGCAGAACTATCTGACCAGGTGTGAGAATAATTGATAAAGATTACTACATTCCCTAAAAGTTTCACAAACTGTAATAAAAAGCTATGCTATAAATCCAAAATGACCTGCAAAACTCAAGGGAAAAGTGAGTATGATCTCTTCCCGGTTATTCTAGCAAGAGACAATATAATTTTTGAACTTCATGACAGCTCTATTGCTTTTTGTGCCATGATTTGGCAGTGTGTTATGGGTACCTTCATCCAGAAATGCTCTTTCATCCAAGACTGCAAAGTCAAGACTTCTCTTGTCATCCTTTTATGACATTGTAACTTGAAAAAGATACAACACTAAATACAATGGAGAAAATGAACCAGAAATCAGCACTATCTGAAGTGCATTTAATTCTGAATGACTGAGTAACAAATTAGTCATTATGGCAAGGGCAACAAACTTATTTGTTTTTCATGAAAACAATTACAAACAGAGAGTATTTTACATATTTTTAAAGAAAAATTGCATATTAAAAAAATGAATTTATTTGAAAGATATCTCTTAGGTTACAGACGTAGATTAAGTGTATAGAATTACAAAGAGAAAGAAGAGAGTGAAGCTTTTTGTAATGTTATGTTTGGGATTCATCACACCTGAGATATATATATCTCTGAAATGTAGCATCAAGGTCTAAGCTAGCTACCATTGTCTGCTTTTATAGGTAGTGGAGAGAAATGGTGCTTTGAGCAGGCAATTCATCTGATCTTTCCTAGATGCCTCTCTTATGTGGTGCCTATTGCTTTCCACTGAGTATACTGCAATAGATAACTAGCCTAGACTTATATATCTATGTCATGGTTATTTATGACAGATGAATTCACCTATATCACCTATATCAGTACACACATAACACAAACATGAGCAGGAAGACAGCTTCTACCCCAAGGAAACTGCAATCCTAAAATTAGTTAAAAGGTGACTGAAATATTAAAAAAAAAAACAAAAAAAAAAAAAAAAAACAAAAAAAAAACCAACTAAACCACACACACACAAAGCCCCAAACTCCTCCAAAACAACCAAACAACCAAATCCATAAAAGAACAGTGTCACCCTTCGTGGTAGTCTCTGCATAGTAAGCACAGTACAGCTTCACTGATACCTTGTGTAGTTCTAATTGAAGAGATTTCCAGGAAGGTAGTGTTGTAGGTTTACAGTTTTTTATAAAAAATCTATCAAAGCAAGCTTTAAGAAGGATTATCTGAACATTTAACAAATTAATTCAGACACATGGCTGCATAAAAATGGTTTTGTCTCAGAACTAATATTACAGAAAGGTCATAGATAGTCCAAATATAAGTATCCAGAGTGAGGCTAAGATCAAAGACAACATGCAGTTTCTGGACCTGAAACATTTTGATGGCTAAAATAGGGCAGAAGGGAGATCTGGAAGGAAAGAATAAGACCTCTCTTCCAGACACGTTGAACCTGAGCTGCTGAGGTTGTCATGAGGAGATGCCAGAAGTCTAAAAATGAAAGTTACACTATGATCCAAGATCAATATTTCAATGAAAACCCTGATGAACATCACGGTTTCACAGTGGAGTTTAATCACGAGTTATTCAAAGAAATGATAATAGAAAAATTTAGTTATTGATGTTTTCATGCTTGGTTAGAGTTAGAAATGTTAAGTACACAATTAAACTTTACATCAGATGGTAGATTATTTATGAAATTTTCCTTAAAACTTTTTGGTTTTATTAAGCTGAGGAAATAAAAAGCCAGATAATAAACTTGATATATGTTTTAGTTATCAACAAGCTTGTATAGAAAAATATAATTGAAGTTCTAAAGTATGACTGAATTGACCTTATTCAGTCATAGTAAATATTACTCTTCCAAAATGCGAATTGCTTCCATAGTACTCCTGGAAGAGTAATGTGAAGAACAGTGGCAAAATTGGGTTCTATGTGAAGATGCTGCCTTAATCAAATTCCAAGTAAAAACACAAGTTTCAGTATAGACGTTTTCACAGACAGAAAAGAAGCTGTATTCTATCCAACCAGTATGAAAGTGTACCCACAAAAAGTAAGCCTGGCAAAATGAGTTAATGCACATTTATGGTAAGTGGTTTGTATGTTTTGTTTAGAAAGTATACTATGCAGAACAATTAACTTAAAAGGATCAAGTACATGCGGGAAGGAAGATTATCAGAGGAGACTGCAACTAAGGAAATGTTTTGCAGATGTACTGCATTTAAATTAATAAAATCTCATTAGGTTTTATGTTTGCCAATAACGGCTGGAAAAGTTACCATACATTGTAGGAACAATTACCCAAATCTTCACTGTCTCATTAGGTTTGTCATACTGTTTTCATTATAATACATTAGAACTTGCAAGTGAGCCTTCAGTAATGACATATTGTTCCAATTCTCCTTTCAGCAGGCTCTAAGATATTTTAGTATTTGTGTTATAAGCCAGCAGGTGTCTTCACTTTGGTTTTTTCTGAATCGGTTTTATACACAGACCTCCAGACACAGAATGGTATGTAAAAGGGCTTTCAACAACCACATAAAAATGAGTCTGATTAGAGTAGAGCAATACACACTATTTTTATGTTTTTATGATAATTCAAGGTACTAAAAATGTGCATCTTCAGAGTATACATCTATTCCTGTAAGTCCTGTTAGTGAAAGCTGTATTAATGTAGATAAACCATGTGACATATAAAGTTTGCCAATTTGCATAACAAATGGAAGGCATAAAGCTGATTTGAATATCTAAGGCATTATGAACTTCAATGAGAACAACCAACACTGTTTGAGCTTGTAAGGCACTTGCATTCAAATGAGTAAGATTTTTAAAGGGTATGATTTTTAAAACACTTTCAAGCTTCCTATTTCAGGTCTGAAGAAGATCAAGGTTAAAATAAATATTGGATTTAAGTGAGGAGGGTAACAAGTTCAGACACAATTTGAAAAAGAAATCACCTATATTTATACCTATTTGGCATAAATGTCACATGACCTTCAAAAAATGAGAGGTTGCCTTGTGTGCTGTCCATAAGAAAATAAGCTCCAATAAATAAGTCCTCTTAGATCTGCAAGGATACCGTTGTTCATTTTAGCTACATAATGAAGTAACATGTTAAATATTAACATGTAGTAACATGTTAAGATAGGTTCTTGGACATCCTGAAAATCTGACAAGAGTATTAGACTTACACGATCACAATAGTTGGATTTAGAATTGCTTCAGAAATTGTGATATGAAGTTGTCATGAATATGTCATAACTGCAGGCTGAACATACTGTCAATAAATGCTAGCTTTGCATTCAAAATATTTAAGAATAAAAATGGACTTCTCTGATTTATTTTAATTTCTTTAAAGTTGCACTTTTTAATAGTTTTAATTTCTCTTTCTCTAAATGTCTCATATTTATTACTACAAATGGAGAAAAGTGAAAGCTGAATCAGAGAAAATAGGGAAAAATGAAGGGGAAAAAAAATGTCTAACAGACTATAGCTGGCATCAAGGGATATTTGCCATATTCTCCAATCGGGTGTCTTTCATTAAAGAATGTGAGGAAAAGAAACAAGCGACACGTGCTTATTATCATTTTTACATGAACCAGCCTAACAATTTTAACTAGATGCTGGTTAGTTGTCCAAAATCAAACAGCTTATTAAAAGCACCACAATTAAAATTGAATTCTTGTCCTGATTTCATAAATAATAACTGTTTCCAGTGATTTCTGAAAATTTCTAGACAATGTATTAAATCATAGCCATCTCTGTGCATAAACAAAGCAGTTGTTGTCAGGGCAGGAAATTAATAGGGGCTATAAAATGGTCTCTGATCCACTACTTATTTTGCCTTTACCACAGCCTTGCTACAGCTGCTCTCACCACAGAGCAGAATGACAGCTATAGTTGTGATAAAAGTTGTTAATATTAATTGCTTGAAACAGCAAATTTTCATCAGTTTTCCATTAGTATGAAACAGCATGATATTCCTCTCCACGAGTACCAGGCACAGCGTAAATGTCTCTAATGAACTACCTATTACAGACAGAAATATGTATACAGGAAAATTAAATGAACCAATCTCTGGAAGCACCTATTTCTCCTCTAGAGAGAAACTATGGTGACTATCTATGGATTCTACCCACGGTCATAGACCAATATATTTAGGTCATGCCTCATGAACCTGGGAGGGGGGGAAGGGGGAAACAGAAAAAAACCTAAACAACCAAATGAGAACAACTCCAAAAAGTTGGTAAGAAATTGTAGGGAATCTGGAAAATAAAAATCAGAAGAGTTTTTATGAAGACTAAAATACAAAACTATTCTGAAAAGCATATTGCTCTCCGAAAGCTAGCCTTATAAATGCTAAAGAAAAACCTCACAGTTTCAGAACTCTTCACTGCAACACAGTACTCTTTATTTGTTTTACATTAAATGTACACCTTGTCTTTTATTTATTGAACAGATCTGAAAGCCTAAGAAAAGACATACAAGAACATAGAATTACAGTACTGCTCTGAAAAATATAACCAAAAATCATTCTGATGTCAAACAGGAGATACTTTCATGGGACTTTTCCTTGACACAGGTAAAAGCTAGCTTTTCCCAGACAACTCGGAGCTCTTCAGTGCTACTCTCGAGCCATAGTGTAATGGACTTTATAACAACTTTACGCCTGGACAGCTTGCTCTCTTACCCCATATTACTCCATTTTATCTTCTGCCTGATGGTCACCCCTGCTGTTACTTATTACTGTACTGATACCCCTGGGTTTGCTCTTTTTAAGATACAGGTTTTCTTAATTAATGTACTTCTTGCTGGTCTATTTTTTTCTCACTTTTAATTTGTCCATCAACTTTAATTAAGCTCCTTCATCATGGCTCACAGGTTTGGCAAGCTTCATATGTATATTTATATCAGCTCACCCAGCAAGATGACCCAAGTTTTCTAACTCTATAAAAATTCTATTACATCAGTTCACGTTTTGTGTAAGAAAGTTAACAGTAATAAAACTGGGATAAATAGATTGACTCACATTCATTTTTTTTACAATAGATAGTTAATTATTTCTCTTTTTTAAAAAAAAAAAGAGAAAATACACTCTGTATAAATACAAATTAGATGGAACTAGCTTCTGCATATTCAGATATTTGTTTAATACTTATTCTGAACCAAAAAAGTTCTAATTCTTCCCTGAAAGTGTCAGTCAACAGTAGAGTGCATGCACTCACAAGTACCTATTTCACCACTTTGACGCATTTTTTTTTCACGTACATTCACAATCCATAAGCTCAGTTCACTTACATGTAAATAAAAGTCCTCTGAAATGTGTCAAACATAGTATTGTGATGAAAAAAAGTTTATCTGCTTGGTCCTATACATAGCTACTTGGATTTTCCAGGTTCGTAAGGATTTCTATTTTGCCTGCTGCACCTCATTCCTGGCTTATTAAAAAATCTAGCTATGAACTGTGAGCATGCACTTTATTTTCTCATCTCATTTGCTTTAAATTATATTGTGCAAAACTTGTAGAAGACTCTTGGGGAAATATTCTCATTGATGCAAACAGATCATGTCAGTTAGTACTATGTATTGGGCTCGTCTATCTATTGACTTGAGAGAGCTGCATGCTAGATTCTCTTCTAGTTAGTGATATTACTACTTTTTTTCTTCTATATAATCTTTTCTGAAATCTCCTGCTTCCCTAAGAGGTTACAAAAACTAATAGGGCAACCCAAATCTCTATTAGAGCAGACTAAACTTTTGGACCTTTTTACTCTGGCTTCTCAGTAAAAACCTGTCGTATTGATGTGGCCTGCAGGATAGAAGTTCACCTGTTTCTCAGTAGAAACAAGAGCAACTTGTAGGATCCTTCTCAGCCAAGAACACACGGCAACCCAAATTTTATTCCTTGTTTCTCTATTTACATCAGTGGTCAGACATGGCACAGATAAAATACCTCTTACCTAAAAGCTTTTCTTCTCCATCAGGTAAAGCAGTTATTCATATGTGAGAAAAGTGATTACCTTATCATTCCCATTTCTATTGGCTTGGAGTTGTCCATGTAAAAAAGTTGTAGCCGAAGAAGCTGTCCCTGAAGTTCCCTCATCTCTTCTGGAGAAAAGCTGGCAGGCTGGATAGAAATGGCCCATACTTGGTACTTGGTTTATTAAATCATATTTGGTCCTGTTTATACTCTCTGTGAATGATATCCACCCTTTTGGCATGTTACATGATCCCTCTAATTCAGTTCACAGAACACAACTTTGCCCTTAGCCATCAACTGGTTTAGTTCAAGGAGTTTGTGTTGAAGTTCTAGGGCAGCAGTGTTCAAGATTGTTGCTAATCAAGTAATTGTGTGATAGAATTGTGTGATAAAACACTGATGTGTCTGCTAAAAATCCCACAGAAGTTACATTAAGAAGATATAACTTCAAGTTTCAAAGTCAAACACTTAAAAGCTAGGAATTACCAGAATTAGGGCTGATCAAGCAATCTGAAATCTACCTCATGAGTTTATCCATTATGAGAAGCTTCTATTGGTATGATTGCAATGAAAGTCTATACCATAATGCATATACCCTGTGTGGCAGATTAAAGGTTGCAGCAGCCAACTGAATTCTTTTATATTTTACTTATGCCTGAAGATTACTTACAGTTACTAAGATTTACTTTGCAATTTTGTTGTTGGGCTTTCTTGGGATGAAATTGTAATTAATGCAGGATGTACCTCTATAAGTTACATCTACACTGTGTACACACACAATCGCATTTTGCAACTCTTAAGGGAACATTTATCATGGATTAAGTGAAGCTACTTGAGCAAGAGCTTTAACCTTATTAGATTGCCTGTCAGAACCCTCAGCAAGGCATCCTGCAAAATGAGAGCCCTATTTCTGAGATGCGCATTGTCCTGTCTAGGTCAGTTCTTCGGAGAAAGAGCTGAAATGTAACTTCTTTATTCCTGTGTCAATACATTTTTTAAATCATGTAAATCCTTTGAAATGCACTCCTTAACAGTGCCAGAAACCAATCATAAGCTCTTGCCCTTTGAAATGTAGGACAAATGACCACAACCAGAGATATAATAAAAAGAGAAGGACAGGAAATTTCAAATAACGCAGGAATGATTTTTTTAAGTGCTAGAGAGGTTTTTTACTGCTTTAGTTATATAAATTGGCACGTCTCATTTTTCTAAATTGTACTACTGAACTGGAAAAAAAATCAACACAGGATAACTAGGAACCAGTAACTAGACTACCCCATCTAATCACATGCTAATAGACTCTCCACCACAACAACAATAAAACAACAGTAACAATAACTACTTGTGCAATTACATTTAAGCTTTAGCTTTATTTTCCAACACTCCGAAACACTTATAATTTTGGTCAGGAGAAATTCTTGTTAGTTGCATAGGACCTTAGGAAAGCTGGAATTACTGGTCATGATTCTGTTTTCATTTACTTCTTTGTAAATCATGAATTATTCCACTGAGGTTATTCTTTAGCAATTAGCTGAGGTAGCTAAATACATACAGGAGTGTACAGTGAGTGCTAATGAAAACAGAGTCAACCCAGCTTCCTTTTAAGTATTCTAAAATCAGGTTTCACTTTATTTAAAGATGCAGTGTTATCTCCCTATAAAAACTTTCATAACATGCCAGTCTGATCTTCAACTGTAAGCTAAAAATTATTATAGTCAGAATAAATAAAAAAAGATAAGTCCACCCAGAGTTAGGGTGCACTGAGATCGAAGGATTTTAGATTTTAAAGTTTCTGGATCATAGATTTATGCTACTGAAAGAATTAAGACAATTTCTTAGTTGTGGAGCACCCTCCAGGTCTTATGAAAGCCACTGAGAACCAGTGGGTACTTTGCATCTTGAAAAACACACCATTTTAAGAATAGATCTTGTGAACTGCTGTAGTTTCTTAGTCCTTGATTTAATTAAATTGAAGAGAAAGAGAAATACTTTCTTGGCTACACAGGGAACAGTAGGTCAGAGTATTTGCATCACCCTTACATTCTAGTATTCATTTCTAGTTTTCATGCATCACTGGTGAAGTATAAGAAAAATTCTCAAAATCTGGATACAAATCTCTAAGACTGAATAAGTGCTGAATTAATGATAGCGCTCATGGCTTGTAGTGAGTTACAAGCTTTGGAGGCTATGCAAGAGAAGTGTGACATAACTCATTACGACTTCTGCTACTAATAAGTTATGAGGCACTCACATGTATGAGATAAACCCCATAAGTTACTGTAGTCTATATCATCTCTCCATTATAAAGAGAGACATATGAAATAGATGAAATTCAGCCCAAACCCCTGAAGTTCCATCGTAAAATTGAGTACATCAGCACATCTATTGATTGTGCTGTGCTTTTTTTTGGGGTGTATTTTCATTTGTTATTCTTGCTTTCTTTTAAATTCTGTAGCCTTTTAACACTTTTATCCTCATTCTTTGTTTATTTCCCTTATTTTTTTATTAATTTTTTTTGTAGTTGTTATAAACAAGCATTAAGACAAACCTCCACCACTGTTTGTAGTGATCACATTAGTCAGGCAGAATCTTGGACATCCTATTTCCACTAGCAAAATTTATTAATGCAGTCCAAAGGCAAAGCAGCTAAAACAGATTAAAAACTCTACTCACATAGAGTGAGACCAAGCTTTTAAAGTTAGTCCTGTGCTAGGAGGAGCCCAGGGACAGAGAGTCACAATTCTCTTTTTTTTGCTTTCCCTTTGCTGTAGCGGGAAGTAATTTTGCTGCTGCCTTTTATAATACATGGCTTATCTTTTCGCTTGTGAATTGCCCTATTTGGCATATTACAGAAGGCAGAATTAAGGTTCTGTATATGCCTTATGCATGTCCTTTCAATACCCCCTAGAATTACTCACCCCAGGGGAAAATATAGCATTTGCCACTCCTTGTTCTTCTCCATGTTTTAAGGTTCAGTATACTGGCACTGAAGGACAGCTGGTATATGGTTCTTCATTCATTCCTGTAGTTTCAGTTAAGGTCAGCCACAATTTTACCTGTAACATACAATTACAAGATAGAAAACAAATCACTACAATATAATTCAGGATGTTTTCACAACACACTTGAAGATAAAGATCCTAAAACAAATTCATAGTAGATGAACACTATTTGGAGGCAAAGATCAGAGGTATAAATAATGTTGAAATAAAATACTGTGAGGTAACCTCATGACAATTTTCTGCTCTAGGACTGAAAGGGTTTTATAGGAGATGCTTTGTCAGGATAGATAAGAACACAACTAGATGTATGTCTGCAGCATTCTGGTTTATGAAAAAAAAAAAGAGAAATCTTCTGCTAAAGAATAATTGGGATGTGAAAAGCTCTCAGACATAAGCATTCCTCTGAGCAGATAACAGTGAGAAAGATGCTTCACAGTGGGTTTCATAGGGCTGCAGAGGTTCGCACTCGCTAAGAATCTGTCCATGTAATTCTAAGGAGAGAAAGATAAAGACACAGAAAATGGAAATACAGTGCCTCCCTTTTTCTCTGCATCTGTGTTAAGACTTAAGCATAATGTGCCCAAACATTCAGTTGGAAACATTTTGAGAATAGAGACGTACCCATCAAGTGGGAGGAGGACAGACTTGCTGAACGTTTCAGTCTCTGTATACAGGCTTTTTGTTTCAATGACTGGTTGTCATTCTGGGTCATTGCTGATAAAGATCCCACTAGAAGGGAGTAAAAGATTTACCCTAGATTAGGCAGTGTCTGTGTCATTATGAATTCCGCTCTCAGAGTCATGCAGGTGGCATGAAACTTTATAGGCAGCACACACTGGTGCCTAAACAAAGGATCATTTTTGTTTGGCATTTTACCAGACTTTATAAAGTAACATTATGTCACATAGCGTACAATATATAGAGCACATTTTGGGGAAATGTTTACAGTTTTCAACAGATACTGAAATAGCTGATCTAATTGAATCTGTGGTGCCTGCAAAATGTCAGTTCAAATACCATAAAACATTACTGCTGACTTATCTAGAACAGGCTTGCTCTGTTCTTCACAGATTCATAATATGCAGTAACATCAACTGTAATATAACATGATACATATTTTAATGTGTGTATAAAACTCTCTGCTGAGAGTTTTTTGCTCAAACAAGTCTTAAGAAGCAAGAGACTTTCTAGGCAAGTGGCCTGTTGGCGATTCATCAGTATCTCACTTTCTCTTATCCAAAAAAATACAACAGCAATAAACCCTTAGAAGCTACAAAAGTTTAGATTCCCATCACTGTCATCTTTGGTTTTGTCACCCTTGTATTGAGATTTGCCTGTCACATCTTGTTCTGTTTTTGACTGTAAGGCCAGATCCATAAAGGGAGTGGCTATATATTTTGCATTCCAGGTGTCACCGGGTAAAATATGTAAACAATATTAGAACTATGATAGGATTTGCAGATCAAGACCCTGATCATCCTACCATGAATGCCCTCCTCACTAAGATAGAAAGCTTCCTGCCTCTAACTCCTTGCCTTTGGTAGACTGAATATTGGCATCTAAGCTACATAGCTGGTGAAAAGAAAGTGGAGAATATTCCTTGCATTTAATTCAATTAACCTCTGCTTCTAGCCTGACAGTCAACGTGCTGGCTTTGGAGATGTCTGATTTGAACTTCAATCCACACTGACTAGGGAAAGAATTGCACTTGTTTGTCACTTTTTGTTGAGCGCTTTTTAACACTGTCGCAATGCTAAAAGCTGGGATATATAATTTCTACTCTGTGAATCTCTTTAATATAACTTTTGACATCTATAGGGGACACATCTGCCTCTAAGTTAGTCTAAACTGCTTTTATAAACAGACAACAGAAATAGACACTTCTTGGGTCAATTCAGCTAACACATTTTAGATGTTTACAGTGGTTCCAGATAAATCACTCCTCAGCAATGCCTGTTCCTCTTCTCTGACTACAAAAAGAAGACTTAGCGTAAATGGCTGAGATGTTGGTGCCTAGAATTTAAACTCTCACCTTTGATTGGATAAAACCTACCTCAACAGATCTTAAAAGAGATGAGCCAGTGCCTATTTTCAGAAGTATGAAAGTTTTCAGTTTCAGTCCCAGTCTTAGCCTAATAAAAAAAATGGAGAATTCTTCTCTTTTTTTTTTTTTTTTTATTTTTGTCTTATTTTAGGAGCTTTTCTATTAGCTTTCAGGCACTCAGGAAGAAGGATTCACTCATATCTATAGCATCCAGTTTAAAAGCCTCCATTTTTAAAATTGAAATATTTGGGCAGTTCTTAAAGAGCAAATGGTAATGATGAGCACTATTCATTCATTGACTATAAAAGGAAACTGGTTGTGATGCCAACGCCTGCATTGCCAACGACCATGGTCAGAAGAATTACATTCCAGAAGTTCTTAACCAAAACATACTGGATAATCTCCAGTACTTGGATGCATGATTAAACTGCCTAGAGCAAAAATGGTTGAATATCTAGTAATAAATAGATGTTTCCACTTTTGCAGACTACACTTTGGTTTTGCTTTTGTCTTTCTCTTCCCAGTGTATCAACTTGTGCTTCTATTTTGTTTGATCGTCTCTTTCCATTCATTTTACTTTTTCTATGTGGTAATGAAAGGAAAGTAAAAATTTGGTTTACAAGGAATGAGCTATATGAGCTCATCTCAAGTCATTTCTTTTTGGCCAGAACTGGTCTTATGCAGCTGAAGATATTAGTGACATGCTGTTCAGACTTCTTGCAAATTTCAGGTACCTTACTCCAATTTTTATGTTAGATATATGTGAACATTATCTCATTATCTCTCACTCACCATAAAAGGTAAATGCATGAACATGTAGAATAAAGTACTAATCTCTGCAAATAAATTATTTTTTTTTCAAATCTCTTGGCCACCTACAGATTTATGGTGCAGTTCTTTTTGTAATCTGAAGGTTTTACTTGATCTAGTAAAATAGTGGATGGCAGTGACTCCACTTATTATTTTAAATTATTTGAAATCTAAAAGAGATTAGCTGTCAAAGTGCTCATCGTTGTAGTCAACAGGGCTTAGGTTTTCGAAAGTATGTTGGCACTTAAACATAATAGCAGGTTCTAGCATGATTCAGAAAGATGTCTAAGCAGGTTGGACACTCAATTCTCATTAAAAGTAGCATTCTGAGTAGTGGTTAGGCAATTATTCTGTTTCAGTGCTCTTATAAATGTCCTCTATGCACCTTTCAAAGCCAAATCTACAGCTCATAGAGGGGCCACATGCAAACATGTTGAAAACTTGTTCTACTCTCAGAAGAAAAACTTCACCCAAAAAGTTCTGATCCATAGGCAAGAAGAAAAAAAAAAAGAGAGAAGTTCAAGGCAACAATCCCAGAATAATAAAATATGTAAAACAAGATCTTGCAAGAACTTGACTAAAACTATTACTCAAGTAATACAGTTAATGAACATAAAATGTAGCAAAATTATTCTGTGAAATAGTTGCATAATATGAAGTTTATGGAAGCAATCCTATCAGGAAAAAAAAATCTCGAATCTTCTTATAGCTTTTATGTTAGAAGTAAGAATTACTAACAGGTGATCAATTAGGTGACACTTTCAGATATTCCATTGGAAGGAAGTGAGATTTTTCTTTCACCTGTAGGTGGAAACCTCAACATGAGTGGGAGTTCATTGTCTCAGTAATATCTCTTTGAGACATAGCCTTTCTTTTATTATTTAAAGCCTACTAACAAAATGCCATTATAACATTATTGCAAATATTTTTAAACCTCATCTCTGGAATGAATAGATGTAACATTAGCCTGTAATTATCTGAAAAGTGTGATCTTGTTCTGTAGCCAGTACTTGTTCTGGAAGTGATTTTTGTTTTATCTTCTAGGTTTGTTGTCTACGTATTTTCCTTTTATTCTTTTTCTTTTTTTTTTCTTTCTTTTTTTTCTATAGCAAAGAAGTATTTAGAATTTGACTGCAAGACAGTCTTCTTTTGCTTTTTCAAACAAAACAATTGAATTTGGTGTGACTTTCAGTCTTTTGGTCTACACTTTTTTCTTCTTTCTGGATTGCAGAAAACATAAGATAGAGATTTGCCTGTAAATGTTGATGATCCTCAAGAATGTGAGTGCATACTCAAACATTTTAAAAAATGTTGTTATTAAGTTTTAAAGGTCTTTCTGAAATAAGTATAAATCAAGACACTGAAACACTATTCAGTGTGAGAAATGAGCACCAAGATAAGCACATATCTCACCGCTTCTTAGAACTGCATTGAACTGCATCCAACAGTGTAACGGTCTGACTTGACCTTCATATAGAGGCTATGCTACACACCATTGGCCCATATCTGAAGCTGCACACAAGGAATAGGATTTGTACCTCTTTGTAGTCTTATCATTCTCCCCATGCACCTGTGCTAGGGTCAAAAAACCAAGGCAAAATGGCTGGGAAACTGCCCTCAGGGACAAGGAAGCAGAACAGAGCTAGCAGATCTTTAAGGACGCTTTCAAAAAAGCACAAGAGCTCTCAGTCCCCAAGTGAAAGAAATCAGGAGAGGAGGACAAGAGACCAGCCTGGATGAATCAAGACCTGCTGGTCAAACTAAAGGGCAAGAAGGAAATGCACAGGCAGTGGAGATATGAGGTATGATTCAGTGATATTTGCCACCATTTACACTTGCTCATCATACACAGATAGCTTGCCAGTAAAAGTTTATTTCCAGATTTGATGAATACTGATACCTTATAATTTCTTCAATACACAATATTCCTTATAATTTAAATGGGTACACCTAATAGAACTGTTGATATCCCTCTTACTAAGATTTTTTCTACTGTGATCAGTGTTGTTTATTTTCTGAAATGAAGTGTTCACGGAACATGTATGTCCATTCTTTTCATTTCAACCTTCAGGAAAACCTTCTGAAGTAATGCACAGATTTTTGCTTGGTGTCATCCATGTAAACTTGGTAAGGACATGAGATCAGATGACATTATGTTACTTTATTTCTCTTGCAGAAAAAAAAAATAATTGGCATACAGTCATGGGGATTTCTACACATCCCTATCTATTTCCTCAAAATTTGGAATCTGGTATTAAAACCAAAATATAGTGCACTTTAATTTGGTTTTCTGAAATTGGTCATTTTGCACTTATGAATATGATATTCATACTTTCGGTCTAAAGTTGTGGTCCAGCACAACAACTACAGATTCAGATCTGCCTTTGGCACCATCTTGCAGGCTGCACTATGCAAAAATTTCAGCCTCTCCCTTCACCCCCTGTTCATGTAGCTACTTTTATCCTTTCTCGTTCCATGATTAAGCTTCAACCCCATATTCTTTTTATACAGATATAGCTTATTTTTATCCTCCACCCACCCACCATCAAGAGTGTTATATTTAGGCTCTTGTTACTGCAGATAATGGGGATGATAGGATTTGAGAAGAAGAAAGGATGGAGCCTTAGTGGTGGCAGAAGCCATGTAGCACTGTGTCAGGTTGCAATAGATGGAGAATAAGTGGTGTGACTGCTCAGCGTGCCTGCCTGCCTGCCTGCAGCAAAAACTTCTTGTTGTCTTTAAATAAAAGGAAGTCAGCCAAAAGGGATCTTATGATGGATTCTTCATTTCTTTGGACATTCCCAGTCTAACTGGTGCTTGCTCCATGCAAATGGTTATGCCTTCTATCCTAGGTGCATTAATAAGTTTAACATGGTCAGCTCTTGTGAAGTTTAGTTCCAACTCTCGTATTCAAAAGTACTTTATAATTTACTCTCCTTATTTGGTTTTTAATCATCTACTAGGAACTGCTTGACTTTTGCTTCCTACTGATTGTGTTTGTGATGTGTGCTTGAAAAGCTTTTCTAATTTGCAGGGCGTTTCTCTTTATCTTATTTCCTGGGTGGATGTTTTTGGCATCAGAAAGGATTTTTCCCCATTTTCTCTTTATGTCTGAGGAGATAATCTCTCTGTTACTTTTCTACTCTGTAGCTTCACTTTCTCCCTTGTTTTCTAGGTACTTAAACCGCTGTTGGCACTTTAAGTACCCTCTCGCAGAGCTGTTGAGGTGATACTATTTTCATTCTTCATAGGTTTTTTTCCTTTGTCTTGATTTCCTTAAAGTTTTGAGGGAGGAAATCATAGAATCATAGAATGGTTTGGAATAAACTTAATTGCTTCATTTTTATCTATGAGTATTGTTTCTCACTTCTTACCTCTTCATATTTTAAAACTTACTGGATTTACCTGCTGATATTACCTCCCAGTACACAGGCCCTTATGTAACTATGAGAAACAGGATGGAAATACACATTCAAACATGCACTCAGAAAGCTGAAGTCCTGGTTCAAGTTGGCTTCCTTTAATAGTTCCCCCTTCAAAAAAGATCTGTCCTGCCTCACCAGAGATATATGATATCAACATTAAACTTGCTTTTCTTGCTTTATTTTTAAGCCACAATAAAGGATGCTTATTCAGATTTCTCAAGTGAAGCATTCATAAAATTAGTACAACAGAAAAAGGATATATTCAACTGAAACTGGCTAAAGCTCACAGACTGACTGGATGAATCTGTGAAATGTCTAAAGAAAAACACATCTTCAAATTTATTTGCTTTCTCATAAAGTTCTGAAAACAGATAAATCCCTGGCCACAAGATAAAATCCATCTAAACAAAAGTTTAGGTTCCCTGAATCCATTTTTGTCACTGAGATTCACTCCTTCTACTTTTCTCTGTTTATTTTAATGTAGCATTATAAATAAAACACGCAGCAAGTCAGTGGGAACTATGAGGCAGCCTGAACAGAAACTAATCAGATGACTCCGAACAAACTGTAGATCATGCCTACTGAACCATAAATGTTGAAAGCAAATGTAAACAAAAACTGGAAGAGGCCACTAAACAATTTGGAAATGATAAAGTACCTAAACCTAATGGCAGCTACAGCATGTGCCTGAATATAGCCCAATTATATTAAGAATGGTTTTGAAATGCTGCTTTTCATCATGTTTCTTCCATTCTTCGGTCTGTAGTGCTGACCAACATCAGCTACTATTAAAGAGTCTTCATGCATGTAAAATAATATGATTTCACAATGATTACATATTCACTCTACAGCTGGCTGAGTTTTTACATCTCCATTTGTCATTGACTATTGTGTCCAATTAAATGATTAGCTTTTAAAAACTGCTGCACATTATGAGAGTGAACTTGTGTTCCATTGCACTGAGTGATGCAGAAACAAACTCATTACAGCATGTAATTCACCCATATTAAATAACAAACAGATGGCTGCTGTAAATGAGAGCTGCTTTTTCTCTTCAAAAGTGCCAGGAAAAAGGTGTTTTTATTTATCTTTGTTTCCAGCTTCTTTCTGTTTTCTTGACAAGTGGGCAGCTGGTTGCTGAGGTTTTCAATTGGTGCAGAAGAATGAAAAGCCTGTTTCCATTAATTTCCCCATAAAATAAGTCTTTGAATCATTCCTGTTATAAATGCATGTGCAGTAGCAAGCTGCTGCTTGATTAATTCACTTATTATGAAGATTTCATCTTTTATAAGAGGGCCTGCAGGTAATTTATCTTGTTTAGTAAGATTAGAAAAATGTAATTATCTTGATACCTTTGGACCCCTCTCATTTTAATTGTGTTCCCATAAATTTCAAACATAAAGATAGGATTTTTTTTTTGCACAAATGTTCCAACATGTGGTAGAAAAATGTGTTGTAAGATCTGCATAAAAACTTATCAAGTAAAATGCATTTGGATTACACTATTAAAAGAATGCATACAAATAAAATCAGTAGACAGTCGTGGAAGCATATACAAATATCTGCATTTCTGGTTCCCTGGTCACAGGTTTTTAACAGCTGGAGTTGGATGAAGAATGTTGGGATTTAAGTTCTTTTTTTTTTTTTCTTTTTTTTTAATCAGTAATGCTTTTCACCAGGGAAATACAAAATCTGTTCCATTTCCACTAATCAAGTTAATATTATGTTTGTCTTCAGATGTATCACCAACAGTAAAGTTAAAAAAAAAAAGGAAATGTATTAACTTAGGTTTATATATAACATCAGTTCCTCTGAATGTCTCCAGCATCCCTTAAATGTTTTCTCCCTCCTCTCTCTCTTACCTTTTCTTTGAGAGTAAATTTGGAACAAATCAAGACACAGAATTCTTTCCCTTCAATATATATTTTCTTCTCAAGACAGCATTTGCGGCATTTTTGTTTGGTTATGTTTTATTTATTTATTTATTGTGGCTTTTTTTCATTAATCTATTTAATTTCAATTTCTCTGGTTCCAGAAGGATTATTTTCCTTTTCTTTTACTTGAATCAAGAACATCTTGATTCTTTTCCCCTTCCAAAAAAGTCAACTAGCAACTTTGCATGTATTCCTTTTTCACATTAATTTTATTTCAGAGTGGCTGTGGTGGTCAATTTCCATAAAATAGATTTATAGGAACATGGCAAATATGCAACAACTGCACCAAGTCTAATTATGGGTCGCTTAGCACAAAGTCATGTATCTGACTATATCCAAGAGCAAAGGTTGAAAGAACACAAGATGGCAAATGTATAGTGACACATTTGAGTATATTTCTTCATCTTTCATCATCTGCATCTGAAGGATACAGAAATTCAGAATCAACAGATTTTCCAGAAATTCTTAGGCCCTATTATTACCACAAACTATAAGCAGTTCTATTAAAATTTCTTAAGTGTCATAAGCCTTGTAACATTAAAATGAGGAAAAAATATCTTCTCAATGTGTTTAGAATTAAGGTTTTTTTTTTCAGGATTCTGCATCCATATCTTCTCAGCTTTTGAGGGTTTCTAAAGCAGTCGTTTGAAAGCTAGTGAACGGAACATTGTAAGAGGTGGTACTGGCACAATATATATCCCTGTGTAAGGAAAGAAGTTTTGCAAAGTGAAAGTTCAGGCAGTAAAGAGACTCATAAGAATATGCAGGTTGTACAAGGTTGAAGCCATGAAACTGAGAAATGTGTACAGATGGCTGAAACATTTCAAGTCAGGTGAGACCAGCAATTGTGACAAACCATGGTCTGGGAGACCTGTGTCAGCAGCAACACACATGAATGCTGAAAAGGCTGAGCAGCTCATTAGGGAAGATTGACGAATAACCCTTAATGACCTTGCTCCTCTCTAAATTGCAGTTCTGCATCAGCACACTGAATCCTGCAGTGGTCTTCTCTAAACTTTGTTCATGCCAGGTCCTATGAAAACTCATCCTGGGACATGCATAAACTTTTGACATTACTCTTCAAATCTCAGTTGAATTAAAGGCTAAATTAAAAGAGATATTTAAAGAGATACTGCAAGATACTTACCTGTAACAGAATTTACCACTGCAAATATATTTTGATTTTTTAAAACACTTTGCTCTTTCTCAATAATTATATATGTTGACATGTTTTATATTGTTTATATGAGTAATGTATAACCATTGGGTTCCAATTGCCAAGGAGTCTGATTAAGGCAGAGTTGTAATTTTTTTAAAAAAAATATATTTTATGCTACAAAATTTGGCTGTATTCTGCAAAGAAGGTGCAAGCTCACTGAGAGTGCACAGAGATTCTTCTCAGTCTAATGGAGGAGTTAGTTAAAAGCTGTTACATTTCTCTCAGTATTTTCCAGGTAAATTGCCAACCACAAGTCTGCGGTCCACATGTTTTAGCAAAACATAATCCAAACTGCTGTGGATTCTAGAAGCTTAGAAACTACAGTTTGTTTCTCTGATGTATATTTGATGTAATACCTTATTTCTGGTAGTGTGTGGTTAAGGTACTTTCTAATTGGCAATTACAGAAAGGATGAAGGTTTGCCTACAATTAAAAGTGACTAAGTGTTCTTTCTTATCTCTGGAGCTAGAAGATAAAAGCCAGTTGATGCAATTATTTAATAGTGGACAGATAAAAAGTCTAGTGTGTAGGACACATAAGATACTAACAAAAATTGGGATGCACATGGTCCTTAAAATTAAGAGCAGCCTGCTGGCGCACAGTAAGATGACAAAATCTCGATCTTCCACAACATGTAGTCTCTGCTTCAAGCTAAATCCCATCCTAACACCAAAAATTTACAGTCCATTCTCTCTGGAGAGCCCAAATATTGATGGATTAAATCAACTAGAGATGAGACGGACCAGAGTATTCCAAGTAGTATCTACCTATGTCTTGCATTCCTTGCAGTCCTGGGTGCAATCAGTCTTTAGCATCAGCTCATGGAATAACTTTAGTTTTAATGATTTCATTAGGAAGGCCTAAACAGAGATTAGACTTCACAGTAACAGTGAGTAGTGTAGTTTGTATAGCTAAAGAAACATACAACATAAAACTGTCAGAAAAAAAAAAAAAGACAGATAATTTAATGGAATATTATAAGAATGGGTGAATACAAATATTCTGTACTATTCTGAATGATAAGGACTGAACATATACCTATATTTTCTAGTATTGCCTGGAGTTAAACCTGAAAACTAGAATATGTTTAGGGTTTAGGCTTCTATTTCATATGTTCAGAGCATAGTTGAAATTCATTTCCACTTTCTGGAAATGTTTCCATTTGGGTGACATTTTTATGACTTAGATCTGTGTTATTTCAATAGATTGTGAAAGAGATGCAGAAAGTCAGCACTTCATAATTGTAGAAGCTACTGTAGATATCAGTCTGTAATCACTAATAGCATGAAAAAAGTCTTCTCAAACTTTGCCCACAAAATGCTGCTTCAGTAATTCATTAACTTTCTTTAATGAAACAACATCTCATCGCTATTTGGGAAGAAACTAATCTCCTTTCCAAAAAGTTTGCATAATGTATTGAGAAAGAAGTGACTGCAGAATCTGCTGATCAGTCTTTTGAGGATTCCACGTAGGCTGGGTAAAGTTTTATCTAATGCTATAGAGAAAACTATACAGACACAAAATTGCCTGTTTAAGCATTTAGTACAGACTAAGAACAAAATATGTTTAGGTTGCAACTTGCAGTCCTGTTTAGCAGCCACTGAAACCCTAAGTTTAACCAAAGAAAATTAATGCTTCCCCTCAGCTCTCAATTGTCATCTATCTTTATCCAACACAGATGTTGTACCGAATGTGGGGATTGCACAATGTATATCATAATCACCCTTCATGGAGTCTGTTAGTGGTAAGTAACCAGTGCATTGTAACATGCTATTACATATATCTCAAATATATATGCACATTTATTTCACATATGCCTATATATACAACTCACATATATATGAGTGTGTGGGTCTGTGTATGTACATTTAGATACACATTCCATAGATCAATTACAAGATCTCTTTAAGAATGAGTATTTATTTTACAATTTTTTTGATTTAAAATGAGGAAGAAAAAAATAAAATTAAAAATAATAAAAAAAAAACCCCAACCACCAAAAACACAAGACTGGAAATAATTCCACAAAAAAGTGCAATAGTAATTACCAGCTGTTTCCTCACCTCCCAGCTCAGAAAGCTGAAAGTTCCTGTAACGGGTGTAGGGAAATGATAGAATTCTCTATCTAGCTGCTTGGAGATCGTATACGGCAGTTTCCATGTACTGTAGTGTTTGTTCACAGTTGACTCTTCTGTGTTATGTCTATAAGAAGAACCTATTATTGACTCATCAGTGGTGACTCAGAACACTTGGATGGAGTTCCAGGTGTAAAGATGACAGGAGATCTCACTTGCAGGATGTGGTTGGCAGTGGGGATGTCTAATGAGAAGTAAATTCACCTCAGAGCTTTCAGATTGCTGTAAATATTTGTCAGGGGGAAAAGCTGGGTCCAGATTTTTGTAATACTGAAACCTTCTAAAATCAAAACTGAGTCTTCACTCATTTATCTAAAAATGACTGTATAGTGCCATTTATAAAGATGTCAGGAACTAGCAGATGTGACATAATATCTAGGGGTGATCCACGCAAACCTCTGAGTGACAGCTAGAGACAGGCGGCATCCTATAGCACAAGATCATCATTCTGGGGAATTATCAGCTCTAGAGCATAGGCAAGTAGACTGAGCGATGTGCATGTATTTGTTTATGTATGAGATAGGTATCTAAGCTTCCACTTCAGGTGATGAGAACTATGGATCAATTCAGTTCATTAAAAATACCATCTAGTGCCTGCGGAGATGCTATAATACATCCTTCCTAGGATCCGTCTGCCTCTCAGAAGGGAACACATCTCTCATAGCTCTCATGTCATATGTGTCAGCCCTGTATGCATATCTCATCTACTTCAGGGCATCTTCCACAGCATCAGGTGCCTCTGTGTAGGCAGCTGAAACCCACCCTCTATGTTTAGAGTGCAGGTTTCAGTATGTGAATTAGATGTCTAAATTCCCATTGCAAACTAGTGGAGATTGGTTTGTTTGCCTTGAGACACTAAGAGGTGTCCTTCTGCCTCCAGCTACAACGTGGAGAGAGGGGTCAATCACTCCTATTTTGGGCAGAGATCATTTAACGAGACCATTTAAGTTGTCTTCAAAATTTTAGAAGCTCAGTCAGGCATAAACTTCAGTTCTGGATGAATTAATTTCCCTTTTTTTCTTTTTTTAAGCATATTATCCAGGCTATAAGAAAATCATAAGTTTATAATATATACGTATAAAAAGTATTATTATCATTTGTTAGAGAAAAGACTGCTTAAGATGACAGAGATATTGAATATTCAATTCCGTTTTAGAAGATCATTTTCACAGCTTTATTATTAGAACTAGGATGAAAAACAAGAAAAAAAAGAGGAATTGGAAACATCTAATTCTATTAGAATTTTAATGAAATAGCAGATATTTGTTTTTCTTACACTAAAGTGTTTTTAAGATCACACTGATTTTACACTAGGAACTAGTTTAATTAAATTTACATGAGAGTTTTGTGTTTGGCAAGCATTGTACTAAGTTCTGCCAGGTTCATAGCTTTCCTTTTTTTATGTCTTACCAATCTCACTTTCTGTAAACACGGTAGGACTGTGCTGAACTACAGTAGGAATGAAGATGAACTTCCCAGCAGACAGCCCCAATCCTGTGACCGCGTTCGTGCGTGCAAGTTCTCTGCTCCCTTGGAACTCTACTGGGATGAGTAGAGCTCGTGCAAAGCTGCAAGGTAATGGCCTAAGTTTTCTCTCATGATGTTTTTGAATATTCTGTGTTCTCCACGCACCCCTCAACATTTTGGTGTTTCTGATTGATTAATTTGTTTATTTTTAGCAGCTTAACGGCACACTAACTTTTTTCCTTTTTTTTTTTTTTTTTTTTTAAGTGACCAGTAGCAGATTGCAATTTTTGGCTGAAAAAGAGTCCAGCTTTCAAATATGACTGAGCATCATTTTTCTTTAAGGGACCAGCTGTAAGGTCAAGAACCAAAGCACTGATTAATATTTTTTGCAAATTAAGACCATCCAATTTTCCCCAGTAGAGATTATGTCCTTTCCTCTAAAACTCCATGTAAAACACTTGTTCCCAGCCAGTCAACAAAGGCTTTGTGTGCAGAATGCCTGCTAAAATCAAGTCTTGCCTGCTGCTCACCATTACAAGAAGATAAAACACACACAAGAGAAATTTTATGTTTGATTTTGTATTACACAGGCCAATTTCTCTTTGGCTTACCTGAATGTGCACTCCTGATAATTCTCCTCTGCAGTGAGGAAGCAGGTATGAAAAGGACACATTTTTCCCGCTCATCATATCAATTCCACGTGATCTGCATGTGAAAGATAATGATTTAAGTCATTATGTCATTACTGATTCCAAGCAAAGCTTGGAATAGGGGTCGGGGAAAGGGAGTGGTTTCTAATATGTATGGTGCTCTATCTTGCCGCAGTTTGTCATGCCACAGTACTGCTCTTGTCCTAATGAGCAGCGCAATACAGCAAGGCATTAACTTTTAACTTAACACTTAATTACTATCTGGGGATATATTTAACCTTTATTAAATTTCATAGGGACTATTTTATTCACTAACTATTTACTCCTCCCTAGGGCTGACCACAACAACCACATACCCTTAAAGGCACAAATCCAACCTACGCTAGTATTTCAATGTGTTAGTTGAATATGTTATTTAATGCATTTCTCAACATAACTCCTGTAAATCCATTAATGATGTCGTGATTTTTGATATCTTTCTTAAAATCCTATTTCATGGGTTTGGGGATTATAAGACAATTGTCTGTTTCTAGAAATGGAACAAAGTTCCATAAATTGCGTAAAATAGCTAGAACAGTTGACCCGAGCAAACATGAAAGCCTCTAAAACAGACATGAAATTCCAAGGGGGGTAATTTCTTCATGTTAGCATTATTTTTCTTGTGTCTAGGAATGAATTAAAGAGAATCACTGCTGCCTAGCACACTTGCAAAAAAAGTGTGCACTCAAAAAATTTATTTTCAGTTATACTTACTTGTTTCTATAACTGTTTTAAAGAAAAAGTATTGTAGAGCCTAAATTAACCTTTACAGTGCATTAGCTTTCTCAGATTAACTGATAGTGAACTCTATGGAAGAAAACTCTTAACAAATAACCCAAAATAGAAATAGGTGCAAGCAGTAGAAAGAGTACTCTTTAACTGTGAATTAGTCATGCAGGAAGCCTGCAAGCACTAATATATTTAACTATTAATTCATGTGTACTTTTATTAAACAGAGAGCTGTATTGTTGTGGCTTGGGTTTTTTTATTTTTATTTTTATTTACAACTTTTGTTTTTTTTATTTGGAACATTTTTAGCTAAAGATTACTTTTTTCCCATTCCTGATCCCATAACTAGTTATGGGAAAAGTCTTTAGATATACCTATTGACTTATATCTCATGACATGGAGTACTGGGGTTTGTGTGTGTTGTTTTTTTTTCTTTTTTTGAGTGAGGTAAGTTATTATAAAGGTATTACTACCTTTACATTACACTATGGAAGTGGATAAAATGCCTTAAATATGAATGCCTATCTGAATAATGTGCATGATATTTAGCTACAGCTCTGTTTATGAATCATACATATTGCACTACAGAACAAATACTAACCCTTTGCTGTTCACCACTTCCTTTGCTTATGCTGCATCATAGTGATGCAAAGCTACTTCAGTTTTCCCCTCCCCATATTCAAAACAAATCAAATGAATGAAGATCAGTAACATATCATCTGCTTGCACTTCAACTTCACTGAGACTATAGACCATACCCATTATGGTCTTTCAGGTCAATAATTCCTGAACTAAGAAGGATTAATAGGATTTATGACCCTCTTTTCAACTGCATGTAGCACAAGCAGTACTAATTATATTTTCATTAACCTCTGTGGCTAGCTCATGTTCTAATAATTTAGTCCTGTTATGGATTAATCCAATGTTTTACATGTTCAATAAAGTGAACACACAAACAAAAGCTATATAAATAAATCCTCATGGCCAAATCATGGCTACCCTAATAAAGAAATACTTGCAAAAGAGCCACGGCTTCTAGAATCTCCCAAGGTCTGGCCCATGCATTGGTCAGCTATATCTTGGCTCTCTGAGTGACTTATTCCCTAGTCAAAGAGGAGTTGTGGGGCCTAAATGTTAGATAAGTCCAGTTTAATTGCATAAACTACAACGTTAGGTGAGTCCAGTGCAAATTGCCTTATAATGGCGGAGTCCACATTCGCACCTCAGGAGAAGTTAATGCCACAATTTTAAGAACTGGTAGTAAGCACATCTCCTAAATACGCTTGGGAGGCTGTGTATCTGGGAGGTACACCCGCACTGCATTCTGACCCCTTCCACTCACCCCCGTCTCCACTGAGTTGCTCCCAGATGTCTCTGTTGCCAGAGGGAATAAGGGGTACGCAGGAGACATAGTTCAACTGTCAATAATAACAGGATTACTCGGTATGACAGCCACCTCCCTGCCACTCTCCGTTCCTAAGCAGAGTTATAGTGCAACCAATGTTGAATGCTGTTTCTGCAGCCAAAAGAGGAGTGCAGTCAAAAGAGGTGGCTGAATTCATACCAGACTATGTAAATTTCCAAGAAACAAGTGCTATCCCACAGCCACTCTTCTCCTGTGCTGTGCTTTCACTCCTTCTCTGCTGCAGTTAAATATCAGCTCCTTAATAACTGTAGGATTTTTGCTTATTTGACTAAAATTGAACGTATTTAATTTCAAAGGAGTAAGGCAACAGATGCATTCCCTTGTCATGATGAATCTGGGATATGAAAATAAATTGACGTGGGAACCATGATAGCTAAACTGATATGGAATTTATAATTAATGTTTGTTATGAGAGAAGGACTGAATGCTTTATGTTATTTGTATTTTTAATTCAGTGCTAATGTCAAACACTGTCAAACATTCAATTGCAATATATGTTCACTGAAATAAAATATAGCGAAACAGTGATTGCAAACAGAAGAGGTATTGTGAAGACAGTTTTGCAAAGTATTTTTCTATCTGATGAGATATAGGGGAAGAATTCTCTAATTGCAATTGGGTTTGGTAAAACAGCAACTTCTCTCACTCGCATGAGTAAGTTTTTCATGGAGCTGTTTCTGTGCTCACAGAAAACCCAGAGGCACCTTTAGAGTACAGCTCATGTAACCTGCTTTAGCCATTTACTATAAGAACTGTTCTTTGCTAGCCACTTTGTTCTATTTGTCCACCAGCTTTAAAAGTATTATAGGCTATTCATCTGATTAGCTGAGAGCAGAATTTTTGCAGTAAGGTGATATTGATCTCAACCCACTGTCCATTAAAATATACTAAAATATAGTTAAAAGTTTAACTTACGCTATTTTATTTTAAATACATACAAGTTTGGTAGTTTGAATTAATCCTATGTACTTTAGAGCACAGAGAAAGATATCACCATCTGTTACTTATCTCAAGGAAACAGCTAGAATCTATTCCAGGCTTATTCACTATTTCTTCATTTGTTTCACCCAAAGAGCTAAAGAAGTTACTTCTGGTCTTCCACTGCCCAGTAACCTCATCATACCCAAATCGCTTCCCTGAAGGAGCAAATTCCCTGAGACTTGAAACAACTGGATGTCTACAATAGTATGTAAACACAGCCTATGGCCACAATAAAATAGTTGCTCAAGCTCTTCTTTGCTTTTATTCTAGCTCAGTGTTTACTCCCTGCTTTGTGCTTTCATCAGCTGCTTGCAAAGGCTTTACCCTTTCCAGCCTGCTTCTGCTCCAGCCTGAGATTTCGTAAATTCCTCTTTAATTAATTTTATTTGAGGGATCTGTTTCTATGCTAATACTAAACTTATATAATGTTTATGTAGACTCTAGCAGACCAAAGCAATTAGGAAAAACGTGATTTCTTAATTCATTAAAGGTACGGTATCGTAATTTACTTCTGTGATGAATGGGACAAAGGCTACGTGGTTAAATGCATGACCTGATTGTTACAAATTGTTTTACCTTGCTAACTCATTTCTGCAGGTTATCAGGCAAAATGACCCTCCAAAAGCCCTTTTTTCGATACAAGGAATCAGAAAGAAATTTGACTGATTGAGAAATATCTTAATACTTCTTAATAGTGATCAAAGGACTTCTTAGAACACTGCAAGTGACAGCTCCAGCAAGCAGGTGACTTAGCTTCCTTCTAGTTCTACTGAGGAGAGCAGTGTGAAAAAAGAACATACGTAAATCTGTATTTAAATTAAAATCTGAGATATACCTTTAACCCAAGGATGGAAGTGCAGTCTGTATAAAAGTGAAGTTCATACAAATTCCCTTCCACCATCCCAATGTTTTATAAATTTGAAATTAGAAGTTTTATCATTGTTGCAATTACTAGGACCTCAATATTCTGCCAGGCTCAGCTGCTTTTCCAGGCTGCTAATTCTTTTTGATATGAAATTACTGTTCAATCTAGATTATCTGTAATTCAGCTCACGTACCGCAGGCAAGTCCATCTGTTTCTAGAAGACAAAAAAGTGCAGATGTCAGTAGAACATAATGATAGAAGAACCATTACATTATGTCACACCAAAGGTACCTTTCAGCTAACATGAACTGTTTAATCAGACCAATCTTCAGAGCTTCCTTTCTGTTGCTCTCTGACATGCCAGTTGAATCCAGTGTGAAAATTGGCTTACTGGAAATGTAAACACAATCTTTATATCATTTTAATTATAGCTTCCAAGCTCTCCATTATTCTTGGAGTATATATTATTTTTGGAAGAGCTTCTCCAATTTCTTCCTTTCTTTGCTTTCTTTTGATGTTTGTTTGTTTTTTTTTTTGTTTTTTTTTTTTGTTTTTTTTTTTTTTTTTTTTTGTCTGGTCATTGTTTATATCTTTCATTGCCTGGGCTTTCTCCAACTTTATTTTCTATCTCTGCTGAATACTAGCTACTGTGGACACTATCTACAGTTTTATTTTTCCTAACTGCATTCCTTAACCAGAATTTACATTTCGGTGGAGGTTGAGACAAAGGATTTCTGACCAAAAAACCCCCACAAACCCCCCCAAAAAACAAACTCCAAAAAAACCCCCAACCTAACAGAATAAAATAACCTTAAATACTTGGATAGCTCCAGTGCAGCAATCCTTTATCCATTATTTACAGGGATGTTGTAACAAATTGATCTGCTGGTGGCAAAACTTTATTATTACGCAAAACAGGAATGATTTAATTTCTGTCACTTATTGGTATTAGAGAGATGCCCTACGAACTGCCATGTCTGAATAACATTTCTTAGCAGTCACATTCATGGTAACATGAACACATATATCCTTTTAACAGCACAGATTTTTTTCTGACTTCCTCAAAGGAAACAAACCACCCTCAGAGTAACAGTGCTAAAAATATTCCAGCAGACAGAATAGTGTGTTAAGCCAACATATTTGGATAAAGTTGAAATTGCTTCTGCACTGGAAAATGGTTAACAATCAACAACTAAATAACCAGAACATAAGTGTTCTTTCACTGGGCATTTTCCATGATTTCAAATTTTAGATCCTGGGGTGCTCATTTTGGTCTTTAGAACTATATTCTTCATTCTGATGTTTCAGACATGAATATTATCTGGAGGCATAGAGTGAGTAAGTGATTAAATCTTCTAGGCCATTCAAATAGTTCTGGTGGTAGCTCTGCTTCATGCAGAACCTCTAGTTTCCCTTAGCATGTTTTTCTCGTAGTGATTTCTCAATTTCAAGTTGATATTATTTGTTGCAGGCTCACTGAAGGAATACTTTATTTCACCTGATTCCACGTATCAATCACATCTTTATACATATGTCTAGAGCTCATAATGTCATCTGCCTAATCTAAACCAAGAAAATACCTTAAGAGAAACTTAAACATAATGTCCTGACTCGTGTGAATATCCTCAGTATCCTGGACATCTCAACTGTGGTTGGATGTCTGTGTTTAAGTTAGTGAATTGAAACCCAGATCTTTACTTTCTGTCATGGGAGCTTAGACATATTGCTATCTGAATGTAAGTGTTTATACTTTGGAGGCAGATCATGGCTTTAATTTATTCTCTAAAAATTTAATCTAAATAGCTACTCAGATAGCTTTGTGTTTTTATACTTGTTTTACGCCAGCACCCAGAATACATGCAGTTATTGAAACATTTTTTCCTTTGATTTACAATACATGAATCTGATGATGATTTCTCTTTCACTGCAGTCCTATAGATAAGTGACTTCCTATTGAGTTAATCATAATTTGCAGTGTGAAAGCAGACAGATCTTAAATGCTTCGATACCACAAGACAGTACCTTATTTCCATGATAATTTTAATGCTTGGATTTAGGGTTGGTTTTTTTTTCATTATAATTAACTTCTTTTTTGCCACAAAATTACCACTTTGTCTTAGCAGAAGCCCTCCAGAAGCTGCTACACATTAAAGCAAATATATTGCCACATTCCTCCATTTTTTTTTTTTTTTTGGACAAACTGAAAAATATTTTACTCTCTCATTATGTCTAGAGTGTTCTTACTTCAAATTATTTATGCACATGTTAATCGTTCTACTTTTGCCATTGAATATTATAGATGCTAGTGGCTTCACAGTTTATCAGGACTTTCTCTGTTGTAGAAACACAGTAATATTTGTGAACTGGCAAGGATATTTCTGTTCCCTCTCTTGTTTTCCAAGCTTTTCTATTTAGGAAAGCTGAGAAAATCCCCAAAGAATGCTTGAAAATACCAGCATTTCCTAAGTGCAGTTAAAGATAGATTATATTCTCATTTTTTTTTGTCCTGTCAGGAGAGCATGAGGTGGAAGTAGTAAGTTTTACACCAAGTCTTAACATCAATTAACTCCTGGTAATTTAGATCTTGCATATAAATTATTACCAATAGTTACTCTTCATATCTGTATTTGAAAAAAAGATTTTTGTGCATATTTGCAAACTGCTTGTAATGAGCAGACAGCTTCTACTTGACTTGAGAAGGAAATTGTAGAATGCAAAAGATCTGATGGAGGGGATTATTTCCCTTTATTTTCCTTTGATTAGATTTTAGCTTGAAATTAAGCTAATACTCTTTCTCTAATGATTGTCAGCAAGTATAAATTTTTACATCTATCCCCAGCCTTCATAATTTTTTCAGAAAATAAATATTTCTAATGTTTTAATTTCCACTGATAAATCCCCCATCACATATGCTGTTCTATGAATTTCACCAAATTCTTGAGCCAAAGGGATCTTACGAGAGCTGATAGTCAAGTCTTTGTGAAGTCTATTGATAATTAGGTTCTGATAGAAACCCCACTGCAGATGGAAACCACTTCACTATGATTTCAGAAGCCTCCAATGAGGAAACCAAGTGGGGCTATTGCTTCCTTAAGCTTTGTTAACAGCTATTTCTTGTTATATAAACCAGAATTACCTTATTTTACCATTGTTCACTCACATGAAGCCTTTTAGATAATTTTAATCCTTCTATCATTTGTGAATCTCTCTTACGATTTCTCATCTGTACAATTGTTTCACGTTTTACCAGAAGTATTAATTTCTGTATTTTTTATGAAATCCCACTTAATTTTGTGTTTTATCACATTCAGTATCAGGTTAAGGAGAGATATTATAATGAAGTCCCTTAAAACTGAACCAGTTTTCCCTGAATTTGTTGGTGCGTTCATCTCTTCAGAAAGGGTGAGTGAGAGAAAGACAGAGTGAAGGAGAGACAGATTTCTGTATTATTTCTTCTCATTGGCATTTAAACATAATTTTACAAATTGAATTGTTGTTTATATTTATATGTATCTATATTTTCAGTTTGTGAAACTTATCAGAATCCTTTTACGTTTTTAGACAATTTTTTATTATGTACCTTGTTTGAAAGCAGACTGAAAAATCAATCTCTGAACTTGTAGAAAATATATTACAATTTAACAAAAGTGCTTTCTTTCTTACATATTTCCTGCTCAATACTTTAATATGGACAAAGGGATATATTTATTTGACCTAATGTCAGAGAGAGGAAAAAAAAGTCTGAGGAAGTCGAAATGTTTTCTGGTACTAAAACTCCAAAGCTTCAGGAAGTTTCTTTATTACTTAGTACTGTATGTTCTAATCAAGCATAAAACAGGAAAGTGACTACTATCAAAGGACCCATAAAAAGAGTTTATGATGTTTCAGATTCAGACAACATAAAAAAGGACATATTCAAATTAGAAACACTATTATAAAGTGTGATTCTATAAGGAATCTCCATAACAGACTTAATAATGTGATTAAAGAGACAAAGTAATAGCAATATACACAAGTACTAATTAGAACATTGAAACTATTACGCCTCATGTGGGAGACAAGTAATAAAATTCAAAGAATATTTGTAAGAAACACTATCAGACTAGCTTTTAAGTTTCCTACTGCCTCAGGCTGATTATGTGAACTTGTGGCATGTGTCGAAAATGTTTAAGCCAATCCATTTGGCCTGATAATGCTCCCTTCTCTCAGTGCATTTTGCATCGTTATACTAAGATATGGTTTGGCTAAACTACTTTTCACAATGGGCCTATTTGGTGGTGTTAAAAGATTCAAAATGTGTTGCTTTTTTATTCAAGACAGACATATTGCCTTAGTAATATCATTCCATTTCTTAAAAACTACTTGCTTTCTTTTCGCTTTTGAACATATTACAGCTTTGGATGCCTGAGACAAAATATCTTAACTGTGAAAGGAAATACCTGAATAAATATTTAAAATATTAAATGGTAGGTGAAATATCTAAGAGTCAGAAAGTCTCACTGGATGTTGATTTGGATCAATATATCAAATAACTGAATAGAAATAAATCTTAAAAAGGCATTATTTTCCATGGTAAAGAACTCCTCCTCTCTGTTTCTAAAACCCACAAGGGTGATTCATATAAAAAATGTAAAGCGACACCCAAAACATTCAAAACCATACATGGCATTTTTTGGAAACTGTTACTACTAGTTAAATGTTCTTTTATTTCAGTGAGTGACTGTATTATCATCAAATTCACTGACAACAAAATGAAGTCTGCATTGAAGACTTCCTAATATATTAACAACAGTAAGTTTCTCAACCTGAATATAATGAACCAATATATTTCAAAAGTGCTGAATGCCCGACATTTAGCTTCACAAGTGTCTTCCTCTGAGCATATTAATCTGTGTTTATAGTATCTCAGGACATAACTGACTAAAGCAGATTTCTGTAGATAATACCCCACATTTGAAAACACAGGTACTTTCAGAGTACTTGAACAGAAAAATAGAGTGATCATGTTCTTCCAGGGTATTGCTATACACTTTTTAACTGAGCTCACTCTTTGTTTATCCTTCATAATATATAAGGAAATTTTCTATTGTAAGTGTCTACAGCATTTACTACTTGAATTTACATAACACTTCACCATGATCATTTCCTTTCCTTTTCACATTTTTAGACAAATTTTGATCAGTTCGAAGTCTCGATCCATGGTCTCTTCTTCATTTCTGGAAGATAATATTTCAAAAGATTTTTAAGTCCTTTAAAGCAGAGACCACATTCAATCAAAACTTATTTGGGATTAATGTTGTCTTCCCCATTTGAGTTCAAATACTTACTTCATGAACCAGTTCTTCTACTATAATATCAACCTGAAATTGCAGCCAAACACTGAATGTTGGCTTGTCGTGTGTTTTTTTTCAAGTGGTTTATTCATTCAGGAAGAAAAAAAAATTGAAAGGGCAATGGCTACTCAATGAAGTTGTTAGGAAAAATGGTCCAAATTACAGTAATTCCACATTTAGCAGAAATTTAGGATAATTCATAGAAACACGTTCCTTCTAGTTCATCTCCTGTTAAAAAAACCTTTCAAGCATTCTGGTCACAATTAAATGAAACATGAGTCCCCACAGACATTCAAAACACAATTTATCTTAGATCATTTGTACACGCTGTAATGACTGGAAGAACAGACTTGACTACAGTCTCATAGTCTCTAGGCAAGTGAATTATATTCACTTTAGAATTTATACACTCACAAAATCTCATAATCTATACCGATTAGGTTATTTTTCTATATTAAATAGTATTTTATTGATCAGCTGATACTTACTGTTTAAAATGCCACTCTCCACAGCACCAGTAAATTTGACTCAGTTTTAAGGAAGATGATCTCTTTTACTCTAAAATGTATTTGCTCAATTATTTTTAGACTACTTCTACTGCACTAATGTTAAAAGGTTTAATAAATCTCAGTCCACTATCAGAAACATTAGCACCAACCATTGTGCATGTTTATTTTAACCCTCTAAGGCTTTCCTGCACAGTATTTCTGCTCAATTTTTCCTCCACCATTCATTATTAAAATAAATTGCTCTTGTATTCAGCTCAGCTGCAGGCAAAATACTTCCATTGCAGGTGCCCATCAACTTTTTAAATCAATTAAGTTAATTGACAGCAGGTTTAACCATTTTCTTAATTATGACTGCAAATTTTTTTAAAACAAGCCTCACCCCCCCCCCAAACCCACAACAAAACACCACTTTAGAGTTAACAAAATAAACAAACAAAATAATAATAATAATAAAATTCACAGAACAGAACCCTTCCCTGAGAAGTCTCATTGTTAAAAAGGCTGTAAGGAGGAAATCTATAAAGGAGGAAATCCAATGACAGAACAATTCTCTGTTTTTCTTTCAAAGTCACTTTGGAGCATTTTATTAGTTAATTTCAAAGCTGAAAACCATGTTTGAATTAGAATCAGCTGTAAACCACATTAACGATGATTCAGTAAATGGCATTCTTCCTCCTGTGTAAATTTAGATCTGGGATAATGTTAAAGAGTAATGTTGTCCATCCTAAGCACACAGGAAGTGATGCTTTGCAAATTGTAGAAGCAGTCTTCACATGATATTCCCGTTCCTTGCGTCATTATTTCCATCTTTGCCTTTCTCCAGATTTTTCAGCATGCCCCATTCCTGAATACTGCAAGGCTCTCTGTAACATAATCTTCTCTCTTCTGTTGAATGGCCATACTGGACTGTGTAACGTTAGTAGAATTTTTGTTGGTTTGGTTTTGTTTTTTTTTTTTTTCAGTTAGGCTAGAATGTGTTTGAGCAAAGTAACGAAGTATTCTGGTGTAATCAAGATTAGCAGGAATCAAAAAATGTAAATTTCCATTCAGTACAAAATTTTATTATGGGAAGAACGTTGGGAAGAACATTTTCCTTCCAATTTTCTTCTAGTTCAGATGAGAAACATATTTTTTTTTCTGAAGTGAAACTCAACATTTTTGTTTCAGTTTGAGTCAGTTAAGCTTTTATTTTCAATATTATCATCTTAATTCATGCAGTTTTATATCTGAACTGAAGTTCTAATATTATAGTAGTAAAACCAGTATTAGATTTTAGGAACATAATATCAAACATAATGTCTACATACATCATCATTATGAAATAAATAAAAATGGAACTGTCAAAATGAAGCACTTTGGCGTGATCAAAGCATCATATTTTGACTTTGCATTGCAAAAATTCCTCTAAATTAACGACCCCCTGCAGATTATTTAGATCACACAGAAACTGAGTTTCTTGATGGAGGATTTCCATCAAAAATGTTATCAAGCAGGGCTAGCAAACGGACAGCACTATGAGGTCAATCAAGTACTTAGCAGAGCTTTTTATTATTAGGTTGAAGGTGCCATACACAGGCTGTCTAACAGTGACAAAGAGCTATGGACTGTTCTTACTTTTATTCCTCCCCTCTTAGCAGGCTCAGGCAGAACCGTAACCAGCTAACAATAGGGTGACTTAGACGTATTCCTGTAGTATGCACTCCTATGAGCAAATTTAATGCTTATGCAATCTAACTCAGCAAGACCAGAATTTTGATTTTCCATTTCTTACGTGAACCAGAACAGGAAAGAATTCCCTTAAATAAGGTAATTTTTAATTAGATCATTAAGAATCCTTTGTGTGGTCTGCTGCATACAGAGATACTGTGACTTGAAAAGGCAATGAGAACATTCACGCCTATAAGTATTTATCCGGGCAGTACTTAAAAGAGTAAGGAATGTGTGGTAGAGTCATAAACCTGTGCTTATATGTTTTTCTGAGAAATATCACCTGTGCATTCTCACTTAGCTTTCATCCAGTAATACTACAGAGCTATCTTTGTACTGATGGGGAACACATGACAGTTAAAGCATACATATTGGTTATCGTTAAAAGTTGATGGGACGGTTTTGCAGAAAATAACTCATTGATCGTAACTATGTCTAAAGTCGTTATCCATTCCTGACAATTTTATGAGGAAAATTACAATGATTTATTTTACAAAAATCTATGGAGTGTTTCCAAGAATTTCACATAAGTATATTTAAGGAAAGGCTTACGAGTAAAGCTTATACTATGAAACAAAGGTTAGGTAGTTACTGCAACACAAGAATTACCTCTGCATTTTGCAAAAAAGAGAACAAAGTGCACCAAAAAATGATTGGGAATTTGTTTGTTTACTTGTTCTTCAAAACTTATTCCATTTTTTACACACTTTGGCCAGGCATACTTTATAGTGCATTACATGTTCATTATAAATTTCAGTAAACAGTCAGTTTATGTGCTGTTAAAGATGCCTTGAAGAGTGAAATTCCAAATTTTTTACAGAATTTGTATCAGTGGGTGGCCTTTTAATGACTATAGTTTTCCAGCCTCTAATGTCAGCAACTTCATTTATTAATTTTTTTTTATAGTGTAAAGTATTTTGACTTTTGTGTTGCTTTTGCATTTGGGTATCTGGAGGTGGGAATGGCTAAAAAATCTGCAGATTTACACAGCAGCTTGTGAAGAATTATTTACTTTGCTACAGCCAAACTAAAGGTGAGGGGTTTTTTTGTTTGTTTGTTTTTTTAAAGTTACTATAATTATAAGCATCACAGCCATTTTAAACAAGCTAAATGTTAAGCAATCTTGTTGGACTGATATTATAGCTCCTTACCCCATATTCAGTCATGCCTTTCTTTTTCCATTTCCAGAGAAGAACGGATTTGATCTGACAGATTCCACAATTCGAGTTCCCACTGAGTTTAAAAAGATTTTTATACACAGAGAGTCTACAACTGAAGCCACACATTCCTGAAGCCTGTGATCTACATAAAAGGGTGGGGAGACAACAGCAGCCAATATTTTAAAGGAAACATGGCATACATTAAATACTGAGAATTTCAAAGTACATGCATTAGTCGTTCATCACTTCTGCCTCTAGGTGTCCAAATGTTAGCCATCTAGTCTAGGCTTCTCATCTAAATTTCTTCTGTTTGGGGAAAGAGAAAAAAAAAAGCTCCAGAGACAGATTGATTCCCTTCTAAAATTACTTCAGAAAAGCTAGGATAATAGTAAATCTGAGAGTGTAGTTCCATGCTGTATTATTTTTTCTAATATCAAAGCCGGCCCACAAGGTTACTACGCTCGCATGCTTGTTCCTGGTTGCACACAGTCATTTATAGTCCTCAGAATTGTCTTCAGTTAATTTTTTAAGGGAGGACTCCAAAGGAAGGCTTGCTTTTTTTTATAACTTTCATCATTCCTACTCCAGTTTACATCACACTCAGACAAACAGTTAATTCAGCTGAAGCTGTGAATCATGGTAGAAATTCCAGGACCCTCCAAGAAGCCTGGGGAACCTCTTAAGCCACCTTTGTCACAAGAGAAAATATAGAGTTGAAGCATAACTTGATACATGTGAAGCACACATTGCCGTGGCTGTCCATGCTGCAGAAATTTATTTAGAAAATTTTCCTCTTCAAAAACTATGAAGAAGCGGCCAGCTGTGTTTTTGTCACTATGACTATTGCTGTTGTCAATAGGGTTAATAAAGAAAGTACAGAACAAATGCAGTATACTTCGAGCAGAACTTTTGATGTGACTAGTCTATAAACTTTGTTTTTCCTGCTAGGTCAGTCATGTACAATAACAGAAGTGTTTAGTAAATATGAAAGAAAAAAACTGCCATTGTTAATTATACTGTGAATTGACTGTGACAGAACTATCTTATTGTTTCTGAAAAATCTAAAATTGGCCACGGTTTAACTATAAAATCATTTCCTCCAAATTGAGTCCTGCTTTACTCTCCTGCTCACCTCTACCACAAAATCTATCACTGACAGTGACTGCCACACTTCTTCAGTTCCAAGGAATGATGGTATAACCCACTCTTTGTATTACACCTCTGCAATAAAGCATTCTTTCATTTTTTAAAGGCACTTTTATTTCCACCAATGTGTTTTTTTCAAATTTTTTATTACGTGCTTGCATCATAGAATCATGACAAACTCTAAATAACATGTATGTTTCAATGTATGTATCAATGTATGTTTTGCAAATGCTTGACATTTAGTAATCTAAAAGATTTTCTGCTTTCAGCTGCATTACAGATTGTTCTAAAAAAGTTGGTCAGCTGTGGCATTTGGCTCTTCATTAAGCAGTCACTGAGTTTCTTCAGGTTGAAAATCCCGCCCCCTGTCTTTTCACAGCATCTGCTCTATAGTAAAATCACTCAACAATTTCTTACAGATACTTTTTTTTTTTTTAATTTATCAGGTTTATTTGTATAATATGAGTCAATTAAATTTGCGTAGAGCAGATCTCCACTATTGGGATTCTCTTCTCTGAGTCTTTCAATTTCCCTATAGGGTTTTAATACCTGATGATGATTGTTTTTTGTAATTAAGATTTAAGTACCCAATCCCCCAAGACTTGTCATACAGAGTGCTGCCACTCAAGCGTTCAGCAACCCTTTCAGGCGCACCCTCTCTTTGTCACAGTCTTTTTCTAGCATCCGAGGGTTTCGAAGAAAGCCTTTTGTTGAGCAGTGCTGTATTTCATCCCACATATTTTGTTAATCCACACCATACCCTAGCTCCAGTTTACCTCAAACTACTAAAAGGGCAAAGTGATAATGTCTCTTTTAGCAGCTGCCAACAGCACGTCATGGGAATGAATAAGGCTTCCATTTGACTGAGTAAAATGAGAGACTGCTCTGTCAATTCCACAGTTTATTCATACTGTAAAAACTATAAAAAGATGTAGTAGCCTAAAAATCAGAGTTATAGATACAGATTTGGTTCTTGCATAGGTTCACAATTCATAAAACGAGAAACATGGGGCCAAAGTCAGAATGTTTGTGTTTGGGGTTATTTTTCCCCATTATTTCAGTGAAGACGTGAAGAGAGGCAGGGCAGATGCACTCAACAGCAGCAATATGCAAAGGGAACTAGAGGTCAGTGAATCTGTATGAAATTCTGATCAGTGATGCCAATCGTGGTTTCATACCACATAATTTTGCTTCTGATACACCAAATACACTTAAATGCTAAAATAAGATGTACAGAAAAGCATTTTGGTTGAAATACTGTTTTAGCCACAAAGAGAACACAAGTCATCAGCACCCAGGAGTAAGGGCCTGGATTCATCCTTCCTTCCCTGAGTTCCCCAGTTGTGCCAGGAACGTAAGCTACATCCTATTAATTAGCAGTGTGGCATAATAAAAATGCATCACTAAGCAAAACTGATGATGCCAAGGACCTGGTATCCATGTTCTACACATCTTGGGACGTCTTACTTCCAATTAGTTCTAGAGTAGTCCTGCAGATTGAATACCCATTGGCGTTTAGATCGTGTTAAGTTAGTTTCTACCGTGCAACTCTTGGTTTACTTTCATCCAAAAGGAAGCCAATCACGTAGGCTGATACTATATTGTGGTCTGCACCAGAACTAAAAGTGTAAGATTCTTTTCAGAAGTGCAGACCTGATCAAAAGTGAAAAGCTAACAAAGGCATGCCCATAGTATTCAATAGGCTAGAGAACACACATAGCAAGGAAAAGAAAAAAAAAAAGCTATATTCTTAAATCTCTTAAACTTGGATCCCCACAGACGCTGTGGCTGTGTCATCACTATCAGCCTTTTAAAATCCCCAAATAGAGTATTAATAAAGAATTTCAAAGTAGCTAGATTGATTTAATATATCCCTTCCTGTTTTACTTTTAATTTACCATGCCACTAATCTATCAATCTAATCCTGCACTCATAATTATTTGTTGACTTTAGTAGAGAGAATTAATTCTTTACATCTTTCAGGCTCTTTAAATGATAATATATTTCAAATTTAAAATTACCATCAGGGTAGCAGGGCTCCAGGGGAATGCATGAAAACACCTCCTTTTGTTTGATAGAACCTTTAGACATATCACATGCTACTCATAATGAGTTGCCTTTATCCAGATTAGATTTAGAAAAACACTTTTTTTTTTTTTTTTGGTCACAGATTTTGCAAACAGAGGGTATCTAATTAGAAACAAGTTACATATTCAGCACTTAGTGTCAGCGCTTTAGTAGCAATGCGATAAAAAAACTAAGAATAACCCAGGGGAGATCCAGAGAATCTGTGCCAACAGTGTTCATGGCAGCACAAAGCACTCAGTCACAAACTGTCAAAGAGAAAAAAAATGTATGTAAGTTTGTGTATAATATATTTTGTTGAAAATATGCTAACTAGCAGACCATATGATTTATCTTAATTGTAATTCTCTTCAATGGAGTATGTCATTGATCTTACTTTTCTTCCCGATGCGTATAACTTATCTTTGTTATTTCACAGTGTATTAGTTGCTGGCTTAGTCCTAAATTCAGTCCTGAGCTATTGTAAATGCTGTTTACAAGTTCATTTTCTATAATGTACAAAGCAGACAAATCAGAACTCTAGATAAAAATCCTTATCTTTAAGTAGATGTGGCGCTCCTTCAACTATCTGCACCATGGCATTCAGGGAACTACCCTATCTAAATTTTTGAAATCAAAATGATTCGTTTCAGACAACCTTTATTTTATATAAGCCTGTCCACTGAAGCAGCAAGAATGGAATTCTTCACACTTAACTTTAGATGTTTGTGTATGACTGAACTGTCTTCTCATACACAGCCTTTAGAGACTTTTTTTGTTTGTTCCTATCATGAACGTCTGTCCTAGCAAAAAGGCAAACTGCACTCATTACTCCACATGCAGTAATATGGAAAGCAGCTATAAGGAAAAAGAGCACACATGCTCGTGCCTAACTGGAGATTTCTAAATTTAGGACAAATGAAAAGAAGCCAGAAATCTGTCTCTGAAGTGCAGCTGCTGCAGCAGTAAAGCTTTGAGTCACAGCGAGATCACAGCAAACTCTTTGGCATTCTAGATGTGATTCAATATCAATATAATTAAAAAATCTTTGGTAATTTTTTAAAAAATGGCTAAAGTTGACATGATTTTCCATGAAATGGCGTGTCTTATTGGTTTGGTTTTAGGGTTATTCTTCTTGAAGAATTAAATTCATGTAGATGGTGACTTGAAAAGAGTCAAGACAAGTCCTAAAATCAGAAAATTTGAAAACAACAGTGGATGTGGAAAAATAATAACAAAATTAAGAAAAATATAATTTTTATGTTAATTCATTTATGGCAATGTATTTCCTTTTTAATTAATTAAAACTTCACTACTCCATGTGACTATATTTTGTATTTATTTGTCATTGTTTAAAAGTATAACCTAAAATACATATTTAGCATAAGGAGCCCAAAGCGCACACACTTTGTATTTGTGCATAGGTACTGTGCAAGCATTGTCAAGAACAGAAATCGTATATTCCAGATATGTTCCTGAGAAAAAAGAACATCATTTTTATCTTTTAAGTATTACATAAGATAACCTGTGCTTATTTCAAAGTTCAAATTAACAATCATTGTATATTTCTTACTGAAAATAAAAATAATAATAATAAATTAAAAAAAAAAAAAAAAAAAAAAAACAGAAAGAAAATGAACCTCTATTAGTTGTTTAGGTTGTTGCATTTTTTTTTATCTAGAATTTAAAATAATTTAGCAGTATATAGCAGATTAGAAGTATCAACTGCCTAATCCTGTGTAACACTGTATTTTTCCTGTTACGCCTTTGAAAATGAATGTAGCCCTAAACCTGTTTCACATCACTTGGCTGTGCATTTCAGGTGACAGAATGGCAAAACAGTGAATGGCAACATACAAAACACATTCATCGACTTGCAAAAGATCAAAATAAGAGCCTCTAATGCAAAATGAAAATTCTTTTTCTGAAAACCACTGTTTAATGTGGAATAGACGTCTTTTATTGTACAGCCTGTATGGTTTTGGTTTGTAAAGTTTTTTTCCCTCCTACAGATGGTCTTTATGGAAATATGGTAAGACCCTAAATATACAATGCATAAAGTTAACACTCAGTTCCTACAACTTCATTTCCAGTCTTCTGTAGATCCACAGAAGAGTAAAAAGTAATGAAACAGGAAAGCCTTTTAAATTAAAACCATTGCTGCTTTGTAACTTAACATATCTTTTCACCTCAGTGTAATTCCACCATGTGAAACATAACAAAAAGCTATAACTAAAAATTCCAAGCTCATATAACATAGTGTTATGAGAAAATATTTGTGTTTTCTCTTAGGCAATCCAGAACTAATTCTCACAATGAAGGTCTTGTTAAAATGATACTGAAGTATGTGAAAGACAAAAACTTCACAATAGATAAAAGCACGCCAAGAAATTTAATTTACAAAATGCTTACCATAAATTAAACTAAATGTTAGAAGTACTTAGGCAATACAATTGTCTTCAGATAAAACATTCTGCTAGTTATTCATCTAACAAGCAGACTTAATCTTACCAGGAGATTTTAAAGATTAAGAAAGGTTTAAGAGGCTGTTCTAGAGTTTTAACAGGAAAAAAGGTTATAAATGTCTGTTTCTTTCTTTACATTTTCCTGAAAAGTCCTAAGGCTGTTGATGACTGAACCTAAATATTACCCAAACTTTATGATACCTCAAATCTAAATTTTGCACAACTATGACCAAAAAAAAAAAAAAAAAAAAACAAAACCAAACCACCAACCCAAATATTCTGCTGAAGTAAATATATTAATTACTCCATTAACTCTAAAATATTTGGGGTTTATTTTCTTCCAAAAACTAAGGAGGGTTTGGGCTGGTTGACTCCTCAGGAAGAGGAGTATTAGAAGTTTTAATCTGTTTGTTCTCTTTACTCCTCCTTAATTGTCCTTTTGGGTACTGTTAGAAAAAAGACACGGGGCTGGATAGATCTTTGGCTTTAATTACTAAGATCATTCATATTTCTTTATGTTCCTACCACGTTTTGGACTATATCAAGTGAAGCAAGATTTTGTAGGGACATCTGATGCTTTTTGAGTAGCAGATGTGAAAGTTTGAGTAAACTTTGGGTACACAAGACCTTCTTCAGAAGCTTTGAAGAAGCTTTGAGTACTGAAAAGCTTCTCCAGAAGCAAAACACTTCAAAGTAATTGTAATTTAAGAACTGTTCCAAGTTGAAATCAAACAAAAGGGTGATTAGTAGCTGAAACTGAGGGATAAATCAGGAAGGAAAGAGAAATTAGATGAAACATTAGTGAGATAAATGGAAATTACTCAAATATTCCTTTCCAAAATAAATTGTAGCATCATCTGCCCAGGTTAGGCATTTAGTTATTCTGATATCTCTTATAAGCACTTCTGGATGGCAATACACTGACCTGTGTTAGAATGAGATGAAAGTCCATCTGACTATATATACCTAATTTTTAGGCTGGACATTGAAATACCTCTTGTAAGTATGTACCTTATTCAGTATTCTCAATTCCTTCCTTCACGCAACAGGGATAGAAAAGAACCGAGCAGCAAAGAAACAGTTTCCCCATCCCTTTTAAGCTTTAACAGCATTAAAAAAAGTTCTGTGTTCAGAAAATATGAAATTCTCCAAATGAAGTAAAAGGTGGAAAATGATGCTTTTTTTGGATCAGGATAGTGTCTGTTCCTAACATAAAGTAACTCATGAAGAAAAATATTTAGGAAAACAAGATTAAAGTTTTTGCTTTACAGAAGTCAGTCTGAAAACTTGAACTTTGGTATCATCAGTTCCAAGCAAGCTTCTGGGTTACTGGTTCCTGGAGAATGTGTATGGCTCTCTTTTTTAAGTCAGTTCCCTAAAAGAGCTTTTTACTGTGACATATATTTTGTATGCTGAAGTCTAAGGCACTGATAAAATAGAAGAGAGCTTCAAATTTGCTAGGGCTTTGCAAAAGAGACAATATAGCCTCATAAGCAACAGGGCCCTGGCCAGGATCACCGTACAGAGGTTCAGCTGCTGAAACTTCCTCCTCTAACCCTTATAAATCATTACAAGTCAGATATAAATTTTGCTATCTGTAAATAGATGCTAGAGATTCTGACCTCTTTTTAGTACATAGAAGAACTCTGTAATAGCAATAATAATTCTTGCTTGTAATGCTATTGCAAAAATTATAGGCCATATTTTCATTCCAGGATATGAATGTTTTTGATGTCCCTGACAAGAGAAGTGTGTAAAGATAATTTACTTCCTACATGAATAAAAAGTACTAATACAGAGTATTTCCTTTCCTAGGCAGTACACTGGGTGTCCTAGCTATCAAAAAACTGACCTAGTTGATTGACATGCAAGTAATGTTATTCTGACAGTCACCATTTTAAATAGAGAGACCTTGAACATTATTTGAATTATCCTTTGAGAATCCAATTTTGATAAAATTGGCATCATGCTCAAAAATTCTTCTGTGGGTAAGAATAAATAGTCTGGTTTCAAACAATTTTTTCTGGTATGAATTTTTATGAATTTGAAAAACAAAAATTAAAAAAAAAAAAAACAGAATAAAAGAAAATCTGGATTCTTCACTTCACCACCACACTGAAAACTTCGAACCAGACAAGTAAATTCATTTTCAGTACATTTCAGATTCAACCTTAAACTTCTAAAAGCCTTAAAGTCTTAGGAACAATGTAGCTAGCAGGATTTTCATTAAATATTGGGGGGGGGGGGGGGGGGGGGGAAGTGTTAAAAAATATGTCTTTTCTCATAGTGATCTTCCCCAATTCCGTCTGTCTTTAAAACATATGTAGATTTTGTACCTTCAATAGTATTCACAGGAGATGGCAGCAAATTTGTTGCCTTTGAGCTGTGCAAGGTACATACCTCTAATTCACCAAAGGCAAAGCCAAGAAATATAAACACTTAATTTCCCTCCCCCCATTACCCCCCGAGTCAGTTTAGTGAATACTTTGAGGAGAAAAGGTACTCAAGCATGATGGCAAGTGATTCAGACATTCTTAAACACTGGAGACTTACAACTAATTTCCAAAGTTTGTCACTCAGAAACTTTAATTACAATGTTAGGAAATTAGCACTTTGCATACTGTAACATAATTCCCCATAGCACTGTGAAACTATATCTTGCCATTGATCTGGTGTGCACACGTAATGATGGCAGAATATGTTATTAAATAAGAAGTGAATATTTAATTGTTTACACAGTGAATAGCACATTTTAAATGCCACTACAATATAAATAGTTATGATAAAAATGTTGTTAGAGAAGCAGTAGCTTAAAAAAAGATCAACCTTGTTCAAAACAGGATGGTCACAACTTATCGGTAGTTTAGTAGATCTATACACTTGTAGTGTGCTATATTAAGTTCTGTTATTCAGGAAAACATTACATGGAATTTACAAATAAAATATTTTTGGAAAATTAAAAGAGATACAGTCAAATGTATCACTCAATAAACTCTACTTAAATGAAATATTCTGCTATTGAGATGTGAATCTAAGATATTTTTTACACAATATTGAAGGCCTTCTTCATATATTCTTAGCCTTGTGCAAACAGACAGAATTTACAACTGTTTCTTGTAAGAAGATGTCGGGTAGACACGGTATAGTAATCTCCAAAGAAAACAGCAAAATGGAAGCATGCATTCATTAACACTACTCCTACAATTCAAAGCACATCTGCAAAATGGTGGTATTATTGAACACTTCATATGGTCTAAAATTCTGTGCTTTTTCTTTTTGGTCTTTTGTCCATTTTCCTGAAAAAAGTAATAAAAAGGCAAAAGAGGCGAGACTACAGAAAAAAAAAAAAAAAAGTATAACAAACTTGCTCACTGCAGTATTTAATGGGAAAATGACCAAACAGAAGTGGAGAGAGGGTAATGAAACCGAAAACTATGAGAAAATGATGAAAGACATTAAATGCTCTGACGTTGTGTAATGACTGTGGGGAGTCAAAGATCTTATTGCTGAAAACACATACACCTGAACTATAGCAACACTTCCATACTGCTGCAATCCATTTCCTTCATATTGTTTCACTCTGCATGGGAGGAACTAGTTATAACCTTTTTTTATGTTGTGTGAGGCATCGCATTAAAATACAATTATGTGTTTGTGAGTTCAATTTAAAAAAAGACCTATGGTTTAATGCTGCCTGGAGCAGGCTGACAAACATGTAGGTGGAGAATATGTGGGAGGACAGAGGAACACTACACACACACATACACACAAGTATATTTGAAGTATGAACATTTATTTTTGATTCAAAACAGCTCTGCTAGCTTGCAGGTGACAAAAAGGGACTGTACTGCTGGGCAAACACTTCATTATGAATTCTATTTCCTATGTTTTGCAGTCTTTACTATTGGCATCTTTGAATCTAGTTCTAATGACCTGAAATAAAGAGTTCTTAAAGATTACAGCAATGGATGAAAGTTTCAAGAATATAATTAATTCTTAACTTTGTCATATACTCATCCTGTGCCTCATGCTCCCCATCTGAAAAATAAATATCCTTGTTGCTTTGTTCTTCTTTTTATTCTAGTCTTAGACTTAGTCTTAGTCTTAGTCTTAGTCTTATTATGTTTTACATAAAGTTTACTGGAAGTAGATAAAGTTTACTCTATTCTCAGAATAGAGAAACAAAAAAAGTTTTCCTTAGGAACATCTATTGGAAAATATCAATATTGGAAAGTTCCAGTTTACCTAATGAAAAATTCTGGGTCCTTTCCTGCATCCATTTTTGTTGCAGTTTTACTGGTGAGAATAAATCCATTTCCTCCTTCTCTTCTTCAAAACTGACTATCTAGGTGTATTCAGAGATAAGTTACAATGCGCTGTATATATATATTAATTAAACATGTAATAAACATGTATATGTAGTCATTAAACAAGAACAAATGCCAGATTCTTCACCTTGGATGGAATAATCCTGGATGTATATGTAGACTGTGGGGCAAGATGCTGGAGTGCAGCCCTGCAGAAAGGTAGCAGGGGGTTTTGATTGATCATAGGCTCAATATGAGTCAACAATGTGTCCTGGCAGCCAAAAAGGCCAACTGTATCCTGGGGTGCATCAAGCACAGCATAGACAAATGGTCAAAAGAAGTGATCGTCCTACTATACTCAGCACTGGTTGGCCTCACCTCGACTTCTGTGTGCAGTTTTGGGCTCGACAACATAAGGATATAAAAATAGATTAATATGTCCAAAGGAGGGCAAAAAAGATGGTGAAAGGACTAGAGGGCATGACTTATGAGGAGCACATGAGGCGTCTAGGTTTGTTCAACTTAGAGAGGTGGTGACTGAGGGGTGACCTCATTGCTGTATATGACTTCCTTATGAGGGAGAGAAGGGAGGGAGGTCCTGATCTCTTCTCTCCCGTGTCTCAGAATAGCTTGAAATTGTGTCAGGGGAAGTTCAGATTGGATATTAGGAAAAAATTCTACACTGAGAGGGTTGTCAAGCACTGGAACACGCTTCTCAGGGAAGTGGTCATGGACACAATTCTGTCAGTGTTCAAGAAACATTCCAACAATGCTCTTAGATGCATGGGTTAACTTTTAAATTGCCCTGTGTGGAGTCAGGAGTTGGACTTGATTCTTGTAGGTCGCTTCCAACTCAGGATATTCTAAGATTCTATGAATTGCTATTAGAAAAACATATTAGGGGAAATTGATCTTATAAATTTGATCTCGCAAAATGTGTCCAGTGTTTATCTTTCCTCCAATAAAGAGGAAAAAAAATTGTGTAATTCAGTAAAATGTCAGTGTAAATCAATTTAATTATTGTAGACCTAGATAGAGTCAACTGTAACAAGTAAAATGTTTAAATTAAGTGTCATCAGATTTACCTATGTTAAGGTAAATCATTGAGGTTGAAATTGACTATGTAATATTACTTTCAAGTCCTTCAACACTTGTATTTACCATGGACGCCTCTAAAAAGCACAGAATGTTTGGATTTTGAAGCATACTTTTGGAGAAAAGTGTAAAGAAATTGAAACCATACCCTGTATATTTAGATGTTAGAAAAATAAGACCTTTCAAAAAATACATCTTAGCTGCACTGTTTCCATTAGCAATGATGATGAGAAAACTCAATGTAGCAAAATATTAAGGAAACAAAAAACTTAAAATATTGTAAAGTGAAGAAAGAGACTAATAAAGTTGTTAAAAGAATAAGCTATATGCAGTTAAGATCTTAAAAATTATTCTAAGGTTTCATTGCAGGTGAAGTGAGAATATCCACTGAAAGTTGCCTAAATTTCCTCCACACCAAGCATATATAGGGTTCTGTAAGGTACGTTATTCCTCATACAGCTAGCTGTGAGCATCTATGAGTTAAAGTAGTACTCATTGGGATGGCTTCAAGAATCAGAGGTGTAGTTCGACTCCTGGCAAACTCTACTGTCATTAAGTTTTGTCTCATGGAAGAATAAACCACCCTTCTATCTTTTCTGCATACCCAGCCTTTAAAATGCCCATGAGCAATTACAAATATGGCCATGTAGATAAGTAGAAAATATTCATTTCTGAAGTTCTTTTCTTGTTGGTAGACAGGGAAGGGGAAAGTCAGTTAACAACTAATGATTAATGATGATACATAGAATCATAGAATCATAGGGTTGGAAGGGACCTCTGGAGATCATTTAGTCCAACCCCTCTGCCAGAACAGGGTCATCTTAGAGCAGATTGCACAGGAATGCATCCAGGAGGGTTTTGAATGTCTCCAGAGTTGGAGACTCCACCACATCTCTGGGCAGCCTGTTCCAGTGCTCTGCCACCCTCAGGGTAAAGAAGTTCCTCCTCATGTTTAGGTGGAACTTCCTATGCTCAAGTTTGTGCCCATTACCTCTTGTCCTGTCGCTGGGCAACACTGAAAAGAGCCTGGCCCCATCCTCCTGACACCCACCCTTTAAGTATTTATAAGTGTTGATAAGGTCCCCCCTCAGCCGTCTTTTTTCCAGACTGAAGAGACCCAAGTCCCTCAGCCTTTCTTCATAAGAGAGGTGTTCCAGACCCCTAATCACCTTTGTAGCCCTCTGCTGCACCCTTTCCAGCAGTTCCCTGTCCCTCTTGAGCCTGGGAGCCCAGAACTGGACACAGTACTCCAGGTGTGGCCTCACCAAGGCAGAGTAGAGGGGGAGGATGACCTCCCTTGACCTGCTGGCCACACTCTTCTTGATGCACCCCAGGATGCCATTGGCCTTCTTGGCCACAAGGGCACATTGCTGACTCATGGTCATCCTGTTGTCCACCAGGACTCCCAGGTCTCTTTCCACAGAGCTGCTCTCCAGCAGGTCAGCCCCCAACCTGTACTGGTGCATGGGGTTATTCCTCCCCAGATGCAGCACCCTACACTTGTCCTTGTTGAATTTCATAAGGTTTCTCTCTGCCCAAATCTCCAACCTGTCCAGGTCTCTCTGTATGGTGGCAGAGCCTTCCGGTGTGTCAGCCGTTCCCCCCAGCTTTGTGTCATCAGCAAACTTGCTGAGGGTGCACTCTATCCCCTCATCCAGGTCATTGATGAATATATTGAAGAGGACTGGACCCAGTACTGACCCCTGGGGAACACCACTTGTCACTGACCTCCAACTAGACTGTGCCCCTAATCACGACCCTCTGAGTTCTATCTTTCAACCAGTTATCTATCAACCTTACTATCCATTCATCTAACCCACTCTTCCTAAGCTTCCCTATGAGGATGCTGTGGGAGACCGTGTCAAACGCCTTGCTGAAGTCAAGGTAAATCACATCTACCGCCCTCCCCTCATCTATCCATCCAGTCATTCCATCATAGAAGGCTATCAGATTAGTCAGACATGATTTCGCTTTGGTGAATCCATGTTGAGTACTTCTGATAGCTTGCTTTTCCTCCACATGCCTTGAGATGATGCCCAGAACGAGCTGTTCCATCGTCTTTCCAGGGATGGAGGTGAGGCTGACTGGCTTGTAGTTCCCCGGCTCCTCCTTCTTGCCTTTTTTGAAGACTGGAGTGACGTTGGCTTTCCTCCAATCCTCAGGCACCTAGTCTGTTCTCCAGGACCTTTCAAAGATGATGGAGAGCGGCCCAGCAATGACTTCTGCCAGCTCCCTCAGCACTCTCAGGTGCATCCCATCAGGGCTCATGGACTTGTGAATATCTAAATGATCTAATTGATCCCTCACTCGATCCTCCTCAACCCAAGGGAAGTCTTCTTCTTTCCCTGTTACTTTCCCCAAAGCCTGGGACTCCTGAGGGCTGGGCCGAGCAGTAAAGACCAAAGCAAAGAGGGCATTCTGTAACTCTGCCTTCTCTGCATCCTCCATCACCATGGCTCCTGTCTCATTCAACAGTGGGCCCACAACTTCCCTGGTCTTCCGTTTGCCTGCAATATACTTGTAGAAGCCCTTCCTGTTGAGCTTGACATCCCTTGCCAGGTTTAATTCCAAGGCAGCCTTGGCTTTCCTTGTTTCATCCCTGCACGCTCTGGCGGCATTCTTGTAATCCTCCCAAGGGGTCAGAACAAAAGGGGTACATGTAAAAAAAGGATTTTAGTATAGGAAAAAAACACAGTGAAAAGGGCTTTACTGGGAAGTGGCAAGGAACATTTTTCTTTTATAAAGGAAACAGATGTTCTGTAGTGAGAAAATGTAACCTAAAAATTGTACTTTCCAACCCCAAGACTAGTACTTTGGCAAACAGACAACCTGAATAGCAAGAAATCATCCTTCTGAGACATCAGCAAAAAACAGAGGTTAATTATCCTGATTTCATAGATGGCTCTAGTAAAGCCAGAAAAATTTACGTGGTATTTTAAAAATCTTTTTTATTTTTCCAGTTCTTTTACCTTTTTTTTTTTTTCCACAGAATTCAACATTCTGCCAAGAACTTACAAATAATATGTAAATCTGTTGGAATGTTATTAAGGAAGAAAATTCAGTTCCCAAAATGAGATTTCCACTTTTCTGCTTTATAGATTGAAATCAAAAAGCAGTCAATATTTCCTCTTTTCTACAATCCCTGACTCCTTTCTGTGCTTTTAGTGACATTGTGCAGGAGATAGGGAAGTATTTCTTGTACTGCAACAACTCCCATCAAGTCAGACTAAATGTAATTGTTCTTGCCTACATTAAGATATAACTTGGTTGCTTATATTAAGTTCCAGTGAATTTGATTCCTTATACATTGCAAAAGAGGCAAATTACTTACCACTGACATTACTTTTGGGAAGTTTTATTGATTTAACATTTCAATGATTTTACCTACCATTATTACAACACAAGAAAAAAATGTGAATTAACGTTGTATGAAAATAGGGTGGTACACTGAACAATTTTTCTTACTTTTTCTTTTTTTTTTTAATTCTAAAATAAACTACTTCCCTAATATACTTGTGTTTATAGATGCTAATTTTTAATTGTATTAGCTCAAATATTTTTCTACAGGTAATAGTATGCATTTTTTCATTATGTGAGAACTCCAGAGTATAATATCAGCTAGTTTATACATTTGTGTTCTTTTTTACTGCATTTATGATATTAGAATCCTAAACAGCAACAATTAGCCTGACTGTAAATGTCTGGGAATCTCTTCATTTATGTAGGTGATGATCCTGATCTAAATTACCTCCTAGCTTTGGAGTTTTGCTTGGATTATTTCTGCGTATTGGCTAGTTAAACTGTGTTTACCAAGGTATCTGAATTAAATAATAAATTACAGAGATGTAATAATGTTGCCTGTTGGTATAAGCTATTATTCAATACTGGGGATGTTCTAGGTGGCAGTCAAACAATGATCTTTACTTTCCAAATTGAACACTGCATACCACCTGCCTTTTGATATAATTATTCCACATAATTGTTTCTGTCAAGAATAAATCGAGCCTTAAAAGAAGAACATAATCATTACAAGCAACAGAGTCTGAGTTATATACTACAGTGGTCCTTTTGCTCTCCTTTTATCCAAGGTTGCTATTAATGGATTGGGAAGGTGACAGAAGTTGTAAGTGATTATCTAGGAAAATATCTACACAAGCAAACTACCTTGGTGCAATTTGAAATTTCTTTCTGTTGCTGGGTGAATATCCACGAAATGGTATTTCTTTCCATTCAATTTGTTCAGCATGAGTGGAAGCACACTGCAGAGGCTAAGCCAGGATGAGATCCAGGAGTCAAGTAACAAGTATTATTTGCTTAAAAAAAGCAAATACTACTGTCTGTTTACAGAAGAATATTTTGGTATTTTAGACGTGCATATCTGACTTACATATATCTGTGCTTTTTTCCCACTTTCAGGAAATAAAGCCTCCCTTTATTTGTTTGTTTGTTTGTTTGTTTTTTTAAAGAGTACCTCTACCTAATGGATGACCACACATAAAAATGAAGAAGAAAATAAAACTAGTTGCAGCTCCAAAAGCATCATCTCAAATCTTCAGGTTTTCTATGGTATACAACATATATATAAATGGTATTTGAATGTGGAAATAATATTTCACAGCAGTTACTGAGTACCCACCAGATGGAAATCATCTTTCCATAAACAAACCTATAGCAGCGTTTGTCAACACTCCCTCTTCTCCCTGGAGTTTTACCAGTTGTTGCTTGAGGAGATTCTTTCCCCACTAAGACTTGTAGCCCCTTTTTCTGGGCAACAGTCCCTTTAGAGCCATCATCCACAGCTGGCAAAAAGTGCATAATTGCCCATTTTTTTTTTAATATTTTCTTTGGCCCAGTACAATTTTGTCCTTTTTTTTTTTTTTTTTTTTTTTTTTTGTCTGAATACTTTTGGTAAGGCTACAGTCAAATATAACTCTTTTATAACACTAGAGAGGCTATTCCATGAAAAGTAGTCTTCCTTTCCTATTTAAGTAATATCTTTTCTGTGGTGCTGCCCAATGCCTGAAATGGTAAGTCAGAACTTCTGAGTACTATTGTCTGTTTTATTGTCAATGTCTGAATGGTAAACTTCCCAAATTTTATGGTGCAGTTTTAAAGTGCTAGGATTTTCAAAGAAATGGATTCCACAAGTCGTATAACAAAATTTCCGTATTTCAGTACTAAGCTACCTCTGAAGCAGAGAAACCTGAAGTTATTTTTATTTTTTTCATGATGGAGAGAAGGCTGAATGATCATTGTGTGAGTGCAAATTAAGTATTATAAATAAAAATATCTTATTATCAGCTATGTTTATACCGTCTTTCCTTGCAAAAAATGATTGCTTGCAAATTTAATTAAAATGGTTGAGAAGTATTACTCATATATTAAGGTAACAAATCTCCTAAATGTTCTGTCCTGCTCTCCCACTGCACAAAATTTTTTCATAGTATGTATTACATCCACAGGCTGTAATCTGTGATATTAACAAAGCAAAATTAAAAGTGTAAGATGGCATGTGTCTTCTGATGGAGCTGAACTATTAACTTTGTGCTAAGTTAATAATGATCTCAATGAAGAATTTTTAGCATTAAGTGGAGAAGTGGGACTTAATATTGCTCTTTCTCATTTTTAAAGAAGTAGTAATACTATTTGTTCTTAAATATGATTACTTCATGAATGCCACAGAAAAAGTCTCTAATTTAACATTATAATGATTTCAAAGCGATTAGTTTTTACAGGAAGAAATACTGTATTTGTACTTTTCCCGCATGTTCTTTAAGCATAATCACACATTAGTTGCAATTTTCTCTGAAACATGAAACTTAATTATATTAAGAAGAAATGTTTCTTCTTATAAGAGATGCGAAATACCACAGTTGTCTCGTTTGTACTAATACTAAGACTGGAAACTCATTACCACTAAAAATGTCAGTTCTGATGAAGCATTTAAAAAAATTTCCAGAATCAAATTCAGAATGTCTTTACTAAGCTGTTTTATGGTAGAGTGTGCCATTGGAAATGTGATGAGTCTTCATGTAAAAATGCTGATTTGAATTAGATTTAGAATATATGTCATCCTCAATTAGCCTTCCCTTCATCAAAGTGATCTCACAAACACGGAGAATGAATCTTTATTTCCTCCTTTGCACATGGGAGGTCATTTGTCAGATTTAATATACTTCTACCTATGTCTTCCTACATGCTTTGGGTTCAAGATGGATGACTACGGACTTCATGGAAAAAAAAGATATCACATCAGTAAGAATTTGAATTCTATTTTTATTAGATGTTGATTATATTTCACGTTTTATTCTGTAAATTATAGCAAAATTTATGAATCAATGATAAAGACGTTGTGTGGAAACTAAAAATACAAAAAAGTTTTTAACACTTTCAAAACTAATTTCTCCACTATAAATTACTACTGGTACTTAAAATCTGACAAGACATAAATTTTGTAAAACTAGCTATCCATATTTTCTTTAAGCACTAGATTGATTGGCATTATCCTGTTGTTGAAGTTTAACATCAGAACAATTCCCTTTTACTTAAAATACTGTGCATTTTACAAACCATTTGACTTCTTGTACTTCCACAGAAGATTGAGGCATAAGCAAAAAAAATAAAATTAAGACATAAAAATGTTTTCAAATGCATTCTTGATAGGTGCTGGAGCAGCAACTATTCTTAATGTTTAGTAAGATATGTCCTTTAAAGAATATAGTTAAAAAAAGAACTTTTAAAAGAAAAGTTGGCTAAAGGAAGAACTCGAAATAAGCAATTGCAGAGAAAGAAAAAAAACTCAACCTAAACCAAAAAGCTAGAACCAAACTCAAAATACATAAAAGAATACCCTATGGATATGTAAAAGAAGAAGGAATGACACAGCTAGACTTGTGCAAGATTACCTTGGCTAATCTGGAATGAGTGAAGATAAATTGAATTACATACGCCAATAATATGAAAATAGTTGATGTAGAAGGATGTCAGGATGGAAAAATGAGTTTATATATGTGAAGAATTTTCATACTTCTATGTTTTTTAACAGGAATACTAAAAAAAAAAAAGTGTTCGTGTTCATATTGATGTTCTTGTTCACATCAGTATTTATTAATATTTTCTGTCCATTTTATTCATGCTTGATGGAAGAAACAACAGACCATTAGGATTTCCTTTTTTATGAATGTGTTTGCATACAGCAGATGCATGTCAGGGAAGCCAAAATGAATAAAGAATGTGAATTTAAATGTTAAATATATCTGGACCAAAGATTTTATTTCATTGTGTGTTATTCCTCTCTATCTTGATTGAATACTATAGAATTGATATTAAGAAAGAAAATATGAATATAAAATTCACATTTAAATACATGCACACTGGATAAAATATTATCTAAATGCAGCATATTGTTACTTGTAAAAATACATAACTTTATTCTTACATTTTGTAGGAAAATTATATTTTAAAATGTACAAAAAAAAAGGTTAATTTAAGCCTTTCTGCCTCTTACAGTTAACAGTCACTGTTGCAAGTTTTAGACCATAGCCAAAATTTTGTATTTCCCTTTAAGAGGTGATTTTAAGATTATACACTTATCCATAGTGAGATACTTAAATAGCCTCCAGTATCAGAAAAGCAACTCTGTTCCCACAACAAACTGTACAATTTAGTGTTAGTGTAAATAGGAAAATCTTGCTAACTGTGTGATTTATTAGTGTAGATACATATAATTTAATCAGATATACAAATATTATCCTTTGTAGTGACAGATATTTGTGAATGTAATTATTTGCAGTATAATAATGTGACGGTGGTTTCTCATATTGATGAGCAGAACATGAAAAATGTAGAGTATGAAAGAATGAAAATAAAATATAATTTCCCAAATTCTTTCCAAAGCAATTTAAAAACTTTGGAACTTTTTATATCTAGCCCAAAATCTAAACTGAATATTTATTTTGTTCTGTTTTGCTTTTTTTCGTTAGGCTTCTCCACTAGCGTGGGAAAAAGAAGAAGAAATAGAAACATGTCAGCAACAGTAAGACAAAAAATAAAAACTGGCATTTGTAAATTTATTTATAATAATATTATAGTGCATTATATTACAAATTTACATATATTCAAATTCCTAAATTTATGGAAACTACTTTTTATTGCTTTTCATCAGAATTTTTTGGGATGGTGGAAAATAACCTCGGAAACTTCTAAAAACATAGCAATTCCATAAAATTAACTTTGAATAAGTTTGCATTCTGGGCGATGAACATGTGATCACCTTCTTTTACCGACTGCACAGATAGAATAATGAGAGAGTTTCTATTGCTCTATCTCTCTTTTATCTAAACAATGACTAGAATAGTCCATAGTGAGGTCACATCTCTACCATCAGTGAGAGGTGTACTAAAAAGGACCTTGGATTCCACTGATTGTGGTAGATGATAAACTAACTATGATAAACAGCACACCTCCTTTAATATAAAATTTTATACTAGGTCGGATCAAATCTCTGCTTTTAAATTACATCATTAAATTAACATTTGTAACTTTGAAATGTAATCACAAACCAGCTTTAAAATCAGGGCCCCAGTCCTCGGCTGGTGGAAATCAGCAAAGTCCCATTGAAATGTGGTTTTTCTAGGTCAGCTTCTTGTCTGATGTGTATAAACTGGACATGACTAAATGAACTTATGCCTCAAGTGACTCTTCTATATTATTATGACCTGTCAGAAAAAAACTGCTTAAAGTATAAGGCTGTTTTCAACAATAATGTTTCTGTAAGCACAGCAACTTTCTTTGTACTCCTGGTAGCACTGCAGGAAAGTTTTCTACAGAACTTCCAAAGGTGTACATGCCTGTGTGCTCCATGTTATTTTGTTCTGAATTTTGTAAAGCATTTTTAGGAAATTATATTTGAGTTTGTGAGTAATTCTACATTAATTGCTAAATAGTAATAAATCCCACATGTAACTGCCAAATTACAAGGTCAGCACTGTGAAGAATCATTAGATTCAGTATAAGTGGACTTAGTTTCCTGTTTTATAATTGCATCTCTGTATACAGGGATTAAAGTGGCATTTAAAAAAAGGCATCCAAGATAATACTCCATACTTAAATTTGTACCCCAGATTCAAATTGGGCAGCTTATCTTATTTTATATGTCCTAGCAGTGACTGTTCTTAGGTAACTCTTGTATCAAAATCTCTTGAAAAAATTGATTCTTTACTTTGATACGTATTGGCTGTGATATTCGACCTACTGGTAGGAAATGATCAGCAATTCTAAACTGGTGTAGATAGCCAAAACAGAAGGAAATAATAGTAACTTGAAGGCAAAGCGCTGTGCAAACTCATTATATATATTGAGCCATGATATCCACTTTACTAAGATAATTAATCTCAATCAAATTAATTAAAATAATCATGTGGACAAAGATAAGCAGGATTTAGGGACTGTTCTTGACATTGTCTCTCTTAGTTAGGATGAATTCTTGAAGATTATTGATGATATTGAGGCTCCTCGGGGCTGAAGCAGTCACTGTTGTGAATTAAAATTGTACACTCTAAGTTTGGATAACAGGATCTTACGTGCTGAATCCCCAGGCATTTTTCTGGAGCACACAGCACCTCATCAGGGAACACAAGGAAATCCTCATTAGGCAATATGGAGGTGATCTTCACTTCCTGCATTGGGGATTTTTTTTTCCCCCATTTTAATTTGTGTTTTCTACACAGACATTTGAGAAAGTTGAGACACAGTAGCATATATTTGAGAACTTTCTTACATAGAAATCTCAATATATCTAATGGAGGAATGACAATATTGACTTCAGAAGGACTGACTATTTGAGTAAGTAAATGTTGATTTAGGCTTGTAAATTGTATAACTCTTCCCCCACCCCTCCCCCCACCCAGTTCCGAGAGGTCTGTCTTCAATTACCCTATTTTAGATATTGACTTTCCTTTTTTTCTCTCTCCTTGGTGTCTCCACTTGTTCAGGAGAGAAAGCAGAGCAGACAGCTGTAGGATGGAAGGTAGAGGTCCTCTCTGGGGACTGGGATCAGTGGAGATGGAGAGCTCAGAACTTGTTCTCTCATTTCCTCTGTGACACCAGATATTTCTAATGACTACTGTGTCTTTTCCAATCTACCAGCTGACCATAATTTCCATAGGAAGTGACCATAACTGTTGTGCTTAACACTGCGGGCAGAACGGGCTGTATATTCTGTATATTCTGGACAAACTTGGTGCGTATTCAGAACAAATCCTTACAGATATTTAAGAAATATTGATGTATCACTGCCTATCTCTCAATATTGTTAGAAGTTAAGCAAAATAAAAATTGTAAGGAGTTGTAAGGCTATGCTTTTATGCCCCACAGAGGTTTTTACCTCAATAAGCCTCCAAGATTTAGGTGATTTACGGAAGTATGGTGTTTGACTCAGATATCATAGTCCAACCAAATGTGAATGTAAACAGTACTTTGATAATCTGATTACCAGAAGAAAAATACAGTAAGAAATAAAAGTACCTGTTACACTGAGCTAAATGGCTGAATACAAATATACTTTTTTTTTTTTGCAGTGACATGTAACAGTAATGACTACTAATAATTATTAATAGTAAGGGCATTGATGTCAATCCCAACCACAGAAAATGTGTAGACATTGTGGAAAATCCACCAAGTGACAAATATTAAAAAAAAAAAAAAAAAAAAAAAAAACAACTATGCTGAATCTAGAACATTTTTCTTTTTATAAATTCAAGAAAAGGAAAAAAAATAATGGTTTACAGTACTGAAGAACATTGCTGACAGTATAAGCTTACTTAACTAATAGATCAATTAATATGTGACATAATTCAAGACAACAAGTTTTGTTAGAAGCTAATTTAACTATAAAATATGCTTAATGAATTACTGCATAAAGAGAAACATTTCAGGGACCAAGGACATCATGAGCTAAAACACATATTTTATAGATAGATGAGCTTATACAGAAAATGTACAAAGCAATATAGAAGACACAACCACCCTCTCACAAGCAGACTATTGGGTGATGCAAATGATCCCAGTGAAACCAATGAGCATGCTTATAGATTTTTTCTTAACACTTAATTTAAAAGACTGCTCAAAGAGGGATTTTTGGTCAGTAGTTTGCTACTACAAGGGAGAGAGGAAAAACTGAAAATATAATTCATTGCTCAGTTTGCTGTTCCTGTGTTTTCACAGCAAGATTGTATGAGGCTATTTAAAGAGGTGCAGAAAAGTTAGTTTCAGAACCTCTGCACTACTTAAAATAGAGGGAACACAAATCTTTGGCTTCTTGACTGCAGTTACAATATGTTAAACCGTATGTAATGAAATAAGAGATGATATACGGTTTGCTTAAAAATATCTGAGACATTCAGCTGGACTGAACACATATTGAATGACTGCAGATTTAAAAAATAGCCTTCTGATTTGCAGTCCAAACCAAAAAATACCTGACCTTCTGACCAAGCATTAGTTATTTATTAAGATGATAATGACACCCTAACATTCAAAAGGGAAAGGTGTTTCTGGTGAGAACAGTTGTTTATTGCAAAGTTTATTTCATACCTTCTACTGTATAAGTTTTGTGGAAGAAAATGTTCAGAAAATCCACAGACACAGGAAAACCATTTACCGTTAACCAGAAAAAATAATCTTTGTTCAATTTTACTAAATTTCAGTATGTGTGAACAGCATTGTTTCTGGTGATTTCAAGGAAATTATTACATTCATTTTAGATGTGTATAAATATATAATCTAAAATAAAAGATATGCTTGTCTCATTACCTGGCAGTTAGCATTTTTTGAAGATTGACGGCACCTCTTGTTGTTAACATTAATGAGAGATTTCTTCCTTTTTCAGCTAGCTGGAGTCTCAAATAGAATTTATATCAGTTAGCAATGAAACAGATATCTGGAAGTATTTATTTTCTGATCTTTGGAGTTACTGAAATGATACACTGGTCATTGGAGCTATGATGAGTTCATTGAGAAAGCTGAAAAGTTGTTTGCGAGATTTCCGTACTACAGCCAAATAATAACAACATGAAAGAAGTAAAGACGATATGACTTTTGCAATGTTTCCATTATTTTGTCAGAGTACAACTGAAAAAAAAAAAAACAACAGTGGTCTGTACAGATCGCGGTCCAAAGTTGAAATAATTCTAGAGGTGCTCCAAATACAAAACCTATAACACTGAAACTTTGTTCTAGAGATGACTAAATTGTTGCATATGCTCTTTTCTAATCTTGTGGAATTATTAAATTCTGTGAGTAAACTAATGAAGAATGGAATTGCTCTGTGCAGGTTTTGTCTCACCCCATGGATCTAGTAGCACATCTGAGCCCCTGGGCCCAGATGTGTATTCTAACCAATTTCTCTCTTTGCACTGGGAGACAGTACATAACAGCAGGACCCTTCCCCTCTTCTCAGTGTTTTATATCTGCAGGGATAAAACTCAGAAATGCATATCAGAAGTAAGATGCAAGATTCTATAAAAGGAGATTGACCCAGATGCTTGGGAATCAGAAGGCCAGAGCACAATACAAAGTATACAGCCTGGAGGAAGTCATACTAGTACTTTTGAATAAGTTTTGAAGTTTATAGTTTGAAATTGGTCTTCACTCACAGCAGTGCATTTTGCCTGAAAATTTATCTATGGCACTTCAAAAAAAAAATTAAATATCACATTGGAAATATCAACCAAGAAGAATTATTTCCTTGTTGCTAGTTTTTTTTACTTCTTGAGACAATACTAGGCTCAAAATAAATGGAGACCCTATAAGTTTCACCTATAGAGTTAGAAAGCTTCACCAAAATACCTGTGTGTCAAACATGGTCTGTTTTTGTTATAGATTATTTTTTCTCTTAACTATTAATTCAGAGAAAAGACTATTGGTGATGTCTGCAATCTTACTGTGGGCTGAATCGATGACTTTTATGATACTGAATTCAAAACTACCAAGAGGGATTCAAACACAAAATAATTCTCATTTTTGCCATCTGAATTGATGGGCACTGAGACTTTATGACTTCTAAATGACACCATTTGAGCCCATACGAGTGACTTTATTTGAAAAGAACAATTAAGTGGATATTTAGATTATCAAATATATGGCAAAAGCATCACTATTTTCTAGGACAAGAAGATATATTGAAGTTCAGACAGCCTTTCTAAGGTAAGTGTTTTAATAATCCAAAGGAATTGTGACTACATTTGTATTTTTCATTTGACAGAGGGGCACAAAACAAGTATCAGGACTACTACCAAACAGAGCGCTCTGAATTTGGTAGAGGATTTATCTAGTGATTTGAAATACATAAATGATCGCAATCATGGGGAAGATATATGTCATCTTTAAAGGCAAAATCTTAAAGGATATTTCTCACCAGCTGTATCTTTGAAAATACCATGCCTAAACTTTACCACAACTGATGTTTAGTGGTAATGCTAGTTACCCTCAGATTTCCTGTTATGACTATGATGACAAGAAAAGAGAATTGTAAGTCTGGTGCATGTAGTCACTTAAGAATTCAGAGTAGAACTGTTAATAACATGTAAAGGTCTTGACTACCAACCCAGTACCTGCTTGAGAGAATATATTATCTTTAGATTATCCTCCTTTATGAAAGGAGGGAAATGTTCACCTGAACTCTGAGCTGGAGTGTTGTAATTGAAATACCAAAATTGTTCTGGAACCCTAGGCAAATACTGTTTTTCTCCATATTTTGTTTTACCTACTTGTATAATAATACCTATAACATTTTGCAAATTATTAAAATGTAATACCACCTTTCAAGAAACGAGCATTCAGCTTTCTATCAGAAAGAGGCAAATTGATATTCTATCATCGTATTTCAAGAAACAGTTATGTTTAGTTCAGAAATCACTTATCAAGGGTGTCATAATTTTTAATCAGATTTTTCATGATAAAAGCTAGTACTCAGGTAAGATTTTCTCATTCACCAAATTCACAGGACTTTCAATCAGTAGAAGATCTGCAGGGGATATTTCCTGCCTTGTAGATGTAATGCATGCCATGTGGTGGTGACTCTAATCTCCTATGACCACTGCACTGCCTGATATCACATTATGCTTCGTTAGATGGAATACACATCAGGGAAGAAGTTAGGATGAGTTCATATTGGAGAAGAACTTTATTAGGTCAGATTCTCCACTCATTTAAGTTAAAATCGTCCTCTTGTCCCCATACCAGGACTGGATGTGATTAGCTCCTGGATAACCCCCTCTGGGAGGAAATAAAGTGAATGAGCTGCCAAACTCTAATCACTCTTCAAAGGAAAAAAAAAAAGGAATACATTTTAGAAATGCATTTATCCAAATGATAGTAGTAAAGAATTCCCCAAAGCTTCTAAATGAATAAACATTTTAATATTTGTTTAAAATTTAAGAACAATGCATTTATAAGCTAGGATATGTTTTCTCTACTTTTCCGAAATGAATTACATACTGCAAACTTTAAGCTTTTACAACATCTATTAAATAAAAGTCTCCACCCAGACATTTTACTGCAGTTTTATCTCCTTACATTTTTACCTGTTACTTGATATAATTTCATCATGTCTGTAATGATAAGGTTGAAAAAATAACCTTTATGATACCAGATGGATTCTAATTCTCAAAAATCTCTGGTGATGGCACATTCATATTGACATTTATACTGACTCCATTATGACAGACTGAAGGTGATGAACGGGCCCATGCAAGAGGTCACCTTGTGTCAAAGCTGGTATACAGTCTGTCAAACACGGTGAATATAAGGCTGCTAATGAGGAATTAACCAGACAGAATGTGGCCATTTTACTGTTTTCATGCAATCCAAACCTGTTAAACAATGCTAATCAGGTGTTTATTAAGTGAAACCATTATGCCAAACTTGCTGCAGACCCTACCATATGTCAAAGAGGTTGTAAAGTATTATTCATCAGATTTAAAGCTGATTAATAAGAGTCATTTAATAGTGAACCTTTCTTTTCTTAGCCTCTAGCTAAGCATATGTACCAAGGTTAAACTAACACATACATGGTTTTGAAAGTAAAGTTTCTGTTAAAAAGAAAGAAAATCCTTAACTGTTCCCTGAACGTTCTAATAGTTGAAAAGCTTTCATGGGGAGGAAGCTCATTTTCTTTTATTTTCAGATTAAAAAGTAACAAAAGAATGGCATACTAATGTAAAATGAAAAGTACAACTAGGACACTATATGCATTTTCAGACAGAGGGATAAAACTTATAAATACTAAACATAATGAATATCAGCCTTACTGCTGACATCCATTTCACTGTCTTTCCTATACTTGTCATTTACACGTTATTGCGGCAAAATGAAGACTACAGAATCATCTTGGCTATAGTGAAACCCAAAAGCTAGTGAAATATTAGGCAGAACTGAAACACAGCTATCAAAAATTTGCTCTGCCCATGTCAGGGAGCAGTTAAGGTAAAGGTATTGAGGTAGTTGTAAATGGTAATGGTATAATGAAGAGTGAAAGTATGAAGAGATCATTAAAATACATGCTATGAACAACATTAGGGTTCAGACAATCTGGACATGATAGGCAACATCTCTTCAGGAAATAACCACTAAACCAAAAGACACTGATGCTATTTTAAACTTATTTTTTCCAAATAGGGAGGACGGTGTGGAGAAACTAGCCATAAAACTTTGTATTCATTCTTAGTCAGGTATTATTTTTCCTTAAAATAGAAAACTGAATAAATGCAGAACAGTAATTAATATTCTAATTTCCAAAAAATGAAAAACAGAGAAACTTAGAGGATTATAAATCAACTATACAAAACAGCAAAATACTTAAAGGTGGAGGTGGATCCAAACCATGAGAAAAAGCTTGCAGTGAAGGCTTTTAGATATAAGCAGATGATAAACCATCTGTAAAAGGCAATTTAAAGATTCCTTGGACAGCTTATAAAGAATAGAAAACAGAACTGATTACAGAGAAAGAAAATTTTCAGAGATCAAGATATAAAAGCATAAAAAGCATTGCCAAAAGGCAAACTGAATTAAACCTTTGAAAAAGAACCCTCAACATTATATGATAAAATGCAAGAAGTCAAAACACATTGTCACTTTGCAGAGAAGATGAGTTAGAACTTAAAGTTAAGCCTGGTGCGAAGACAAATGCATTACATCAGCTTACTGAAAGGGCAGTAACGTGCAATGTGGAGGTAAAGGATTAACTGATGATGTTGAAGGTGGGTAGATAATTCGTGCCAAATCTACCTGGACACATTCCAGACCAGTAAATGTCCCTGTGAGGCTCTCTCACACTTTCAAGACAGAAATACTACAGGATCAGCATGGCATTTGAAACGACAGCAAAAGAGAACATCCTTCCTGTGATGAGATAGAGTGAGCTTTTAAAGTACTGGGCTGCAGTCAGGCTGACATATACTTTGACATGCATTTCATTGGAATATAAACTAAGAGCTTCCTAATGAAATGTGTCAATGGTATAAAGCTGGGAAATATTGCCGATATAAGATCAGAATATCCTATGGCAGGAAATAATGACAAATCAGATTGGAGTAATAGAAATGGAATGGAAGAGTTCAAAGTACTTAGGGACTAATAGCAAGAATGACTGGTATAAGCAGTAAGTTCATCAGCCTGTAAAGCTCACCTACATCACAAAATGCATTGCTTACAGCTTAGTATAAAAAGAATTAGCTTGTCTCAAAAAGAGATGAGAGTCTGGACAGTGAAGAGCTAAGGTATTTTCAGCTCTCTCCAGAGGCTATTCTCTGGATCTGTTACAGAATAAGATCACCAAATTAAGGCCACCCCCTGTTATATATGCTCCTACGTTGCTGTCCCAGCAGCTCCATCAAGCTTCCCTTCAAGGGAAGGGAAGGGAAGGGAAGGGAAGGGAAGGGAAGGGAAGGGAAGGGAAGGGAAGGGAAGGGAAGGGAAGGGAAGGGAAGGGAAGGGAAGGGAAGGGAAGGGAAGGGAAGGGAAGGGAAGGGAAGGGAAGGGAAGGGAAGGGAAGGGAAGGGAAGGGAAGGGAAGGGAAGGGAAGGGAAGGGAAGGGAAGGGAAGGGAAGGGAAGGGAAGGGAAGGGAAGGGAAGGGAAGGGAAGGGAAGGGAAGGGAAGGGAAGGGAAGGGAAGGGAAGGGAAGGGAAGGGAAGGGAAGGGAAGGGAAGGGAAGGGAAGGAAGAATAAAGACATGCACTGTGCGTTAAGGAGTGTTCAATGTGGGCATACCAAATCCAGTTTAGAATGGATTGGCCACAAGGATTTATTTCTTGAAGGAGTTATTTTTAACGCTGGAAACATAGCCATAGAGACCTAGGTGTATTAACTAGACTTAAGATGCAGCAAGAAAAACTATCCAATGAAGACAGAGAATCACTTATTTATATATGATATTAGTGAGTATTCTTCTGGAATACTTTATTTAACTCTAGTCACTTTCTTTAGAATCAAGCAAACTGAATTATTATTGGCCTAACTGAAAACATACTGCATGAAAATACTGAGTTTGATTTGTGTAGCCTAGTAAATTGAATACAAAAAAAAAGGACACACAAACTAACAGAAATGGACACAAAAAAGGGAGGGGGAGAGAAGCTGTTTAAGATAAGGCCTGTTCTTGCCACAAGAATTAGTGAATATGCATTAATTTTAAACAAGGCTATTTTGAAAGTTAGGTAAAGATTTTTAGCCATCAGAAATTATACAGTCTTCCAATAATGGCAGATGGAGACAAAGTGCCAACTGATTTCAGGATAAGTTACATCAATTTATAAACGGGTTTATGTGATCTGATGACTGTAGCAGCAAAAGAAGGGCTCAGTAACAAAGAGATCACTTCTAATCATAGAATCATAAAGAGTCATGGAATGGTTTGGGTCAGAAGGGACCTTAAAGATCATCTCGTTCCAACACCCTGCCATTGTCAGGGACACCTTCCACTAGACCAGGTTACTCAAAGCCCCGGGCCTTGAGCACTTCCAGGGATGGGGTATCCAGAACTTTTCCAGGCAACCCATTGCAGTGTCTCACCACCCTCAATCTTTTGCTATATCTTCCATGCCATTTGATAACTCCTTATTAATCAGATTTTCCTCTTCCATTGTTAAGTACATATTTGTCAGCTTAAATATCTATAATGATGACATTTTATTGTCAGTTCAGAATAGATAAAAAACTATTAGCATCCCGCACAATTTCCCTACCTGAAGTTTCATAGTAGTTAATCAGAAATAAATTTAGGCCATTGCAATCTTTTTTTTTTTAATATTTATTTTTCCTTGAACTAGTTGGTACATCTCTATCCTTATAAGGTATACCAGCAGTACTCTCACCAGCAAAAAAGGAGGTGGAAATCCAGATTATGGAGGGTTTATTCTAGCTAAATCAAATGAAAAAAGATTAACTAAAGGATTTTGGGTTTTTGTTTTCCTTTTTAAAGATAAAATCTACTGATTTATTCTTCATCACCTCAGTTATTTCATGGCAATAACTGAATAACCCAACTAAAATTCTATGAATCCAGTATTACTTCTTCCAGCTAGATCATAGAATCATAGAATCATAGAATACCTTGAGTTGGAAGATAGCTGTAAGGACGATCGAGTCCAACTCCCTGCTCCTTGCAGGACTACCTAAAAGTAAATGATATGACTAAGAGCATCATCCAGATGCTCCTTGAACTCTCACAGGATTGGTGCCATGACCACTTCCCTGGGGAGCCTGTTCCAGTGACCAACCACCCTCTCATCTCAGTGAAGAACCTTTTCCTAATGTCCTGTCTAAACTTCCCTTTTCAACTGATCCTAGCAAGATCAGAATTTGTAGACACATGCCTGAAATTTCTCTGCTCTCTCTCTTAAACAAACTTGTATTAATACGGACAGTAAAAAACAATCTGGAAGGTTTAATCCACATAAACTACCATAAACTACCAGTCTTTGCTGTGTTGCAGATTTTGAAAAATGGATCACATCACAAAACCAACCCTCCTTCCACCTAGGACTGCTTTACATTTTATATTTAGTTAAAAAATAATCTTTCATTTTGTCTTCATGGGGAAACTGCCATCTGTTCTAGAGCAGTGTAAACACAGGACAGTCTCTAAGGAGGCACAAGATAAGGGTCTGGATCCCCCAAACAGAAAAGTGAATTCTTGTATAACTCCCCTTATCCAAGTTAATGCTCCTATACAAAATTACTGATAAAAGGGGGACTTCCCTCTATTATGCTATATCATAAAGAATGTAGAAATTGCTGTTCCACTTTGTGGAAGCCAAATTCACATGCTGATAGTATCTATCAAATTGAATCTATGACATACGGAGAAGAAACTTGTGCTGAGCTCAAGAGGTTGAGCTCTATGATCAACAGGGAATAAACTGCAACATGACAGGAAACCTAGGAGACTTCTGAAGCGCCTTTCAAAGTGTGGGTGTCTTCAGGATGATAAAAAAAAAAGTTAGTTAAGGCCTTAGGACTGCCATTTTTGATGAAATGAAACCTCAATCCGTTTTTGCATTTGGAGTTTTGTTCTACAATTTTTGCTGACTTCAGTGTAAAACACTAGCTAAGAATCTGAATATTTTTTTCAAACATATCAGTCCACATAATATAAGCACTTTTATTAAGGGGATAGCTAAGGAGCTATAAAAGAGGTGATATGACTTGATAAACAGATTTCGGATACATACGACTGCTGTGATATCCACTCTCCTTTGGTGGTGGGATGAACAATTCTCTTGACCCAAAACAGGCTTTCTAACAGATGCTGAGTCAACAAGAGTGCTTGCATTTCAGAAGCAGATGAAGATAATTCTTTTTTACAAAAACACCTATGTTTTATAGTTATTATGATTACTTTTACGAGACTTCATCAGAAAGGCAGGAGAAAATGTGGAATGTCATTTGCTTCTATAAGCATAAGCAGTTAAAGAAAAACTTCACAACAACATAAGAATAATATGCTTATTTTACTATTTAATTTAATTTAATTTTAAAATATATTTGTAATTTAAAAGTCTGTGAAGTGTACTTGTTGTTGGATTCTGACATATTGAAAAGAAAGATACATGAAAAAAGGTTATACAAAGTAAAAGGTGAAAATTTCCTCTCACTTTTCCTGAAGAGAGACTATCAACGCAGCTATTTTAGAACAGGACCAGTTACTTGTGCTGAGTAAGCAAACCCATGACCTGCTGAAGTCATGCTGTACTGGGAGGAACGGAAGCAGGCAAACAGCTGCGTGCAAGTTGACCCATTTTGTCACTTATTGTGCTTATTATGTTTGAAACACTTCTCATCTAACACAGACTAAGACCAGGAACATGAAATGCTACTGTACAACAATTGATAGAGGTTTATACCGAGATTTTCTCAGAGAAGCTTTTTAATTTGTCTGAACTCTTAATCTTAATGCTTATAATTCTCCATCTTGGGAAAACAGAAGGAATAATTGTTTACCAATTAGACAATCTTAAAATGGGGTAAGACAATTACAAATACATTTTTATGATTATATGAGCAATGCACGTGACATGACCTGTAGTTCAGATCTTTCTAAAGAAAGAACCCTTTGGTGCTAAAATGAGTTTGTTAACCTACAGGGGAGGGTAAATGACAAATTCTCTGACATTTAGGGATATGAGTGCCTCAGGACTGGAATATGCCTCAGTTCCAAAGAGCTGTCTGAAGCAAATCCAGTGTCAGACAGTGAGGCCATAATTTAGTACAATTTGTAATGAACATTCATATTTTTAAAGTTCTGTACAAATATTGACAGAGCAATCAGAATACAATTTATAACTAGTGTATATTTTGTTTCTTAATAGAAGTTGAATTATTTAAGTGGAATACCATCAACCTATATGATTTAACATTCCTCTAGTCTTAAAATTTGTAAAGGCTAACAGCACCTAGTAATTTCTATTGAAGTAAATATGATACAGTTACCAACAATTAATCTCTAATAAATGCAAACACATAATGATTTATATTCCCTAAATCTAATACTTCTATCATTATATCATTGCCAGAAATTACTGAACAATGTAACCAATATGTGATGAAGTGCACGAATCTACAATTTTCCATGTTCTGAAGAAAATAAACCTTTCTTCGCAACTGCTTTTTAATTTACATTTTCTGAAAAGGCATATCATAGTGCAGTTATCAATGTAGATAATAAATGTGTTGTTTTTTAAAAAAAAATTGGATTCTGGCCAAATCCATCAGGTTCCTTTTCCAAAAGATAACTTCTCATAGTCCATCCCTGATGACAGTGCCTTGAATATCTTTAAGTTTTCCATCAGAACCATTTAGTGTAACTATTGCTTCTCCACAGCTTGAACATCACTACCATTGTCAGAACCAGGCAAACAAATTTATGATGATGTTCCTGGGAATAAGGAACTAATGCAAAGGGGATTTCTCTGTAGTTCTTCATTAACATTTTATTCATTACAACAAGGGAGTTATAAGAGTTTCCTTTTACGCAAATTAGGTCACAGGATAAAAAATACACAGCATGGAAACATAGTGTATTACTACATAGAACAAAAGATCTGGTTAATAAATTATGATAATGGAATTAGTCTACTGCTAATGCTGAAAGGCACATTTAAATATTGTGAAATTTACTTGGAGAAGGAAAAGCTCTTGCATGTATTCATAAATTGTTTTTCTCCTTTGTGCCTCAGTTTTTGTGGTTCTTTTTTCCTTTGAGGAAATGTACATATCCTACTTTAAACATTTGCTTTGGTTTGTTAAAAGGAAAAGGAACACTTTGAGTGGGTAAAAGACATAGTTTTACTCTCCTGTTTTTCAGATGAATGCTTTAACTAAGTTCAGAGACATCCTGGATCAGTTCAAGCAGATTCGTTCTGGAAATGATAGTGTGTAGAGTACGGAGGCTGAAAATAAATAAACCTAATAAAAAAATTAAAAAGTAATAATATGAATATCTTTAAACATTAATGCCAGAAAGACAATAATTAAGGAAACATGTGGCCCTTACCATAGATATCTATTATCATCAAAGTTATTTAGTTTATTTATTTATTTTTTTATTAAAATTCTTTGTTTTGGTTGATTGATTGGTTGGTTGGTTTAGATTCAATTTATTTTTAAGATTTCTTTAAACAAAATAGGCAAAATTCAGAGCTGGTTTAAATGGCCTAACTTTATTGAGCTAATTAATTTGCAACTACCTCATTAATTCAGTGATTACCTTCAGTTTATTCATTACGTTAACTTAACTCCTTTTTATCCATTAATGCAAGGTCTGAATATACCCAAAGGATGGCACTATGAAGGCTCTTACAAACTTTTCTTTTGTCAGGAAACTGAGGAAAGATTCTCCACTTCCTCCAAACTAAAGCAATCCATTTTAACCATCTTTCTGGGAATGTTACTTGCCAATGCCAGCTGAGGGCATTCCTCTTGTCAAAAGAGAAAGAGCAGGTATTTATCACAGCAACATTTTGCACAGAACAATTTCTTCTCTAAAATCACAATTTCTGTTCTATTACTGGTAATACTGTGCTTAACAACAGGCAAAAAGGAATACAAGCCATGAACGACTCCCCTGGACTTTTTTACTTTTTTAAAAATTATTACTGCAATTTGGATATGTATGGATCATCTTGCTCCTAATCTTTTTAAAATATGAACATGATTTTTAAATATAAACTGAACAGGAATATTATCAGTGTAAATCCCAAATTTCACTTTCTTCTAAATTCTCAGTACAAAGGATACTTAAGTTCTTCCCCAAAACATTCACTGGAACAAAGATAACTCCTAAACATTAATGTTGCTATTTAGCTGGTAAAATTCTCTGAGCATACTTACTGTAGTGTGGTCTACAGGCAGAGTTCACTGTATTTAATATTTTGTCTTCCTTTATTGAATGTAGTCTGTGGATGTGCAGATAGGGTCCAGAAGATATTTCTTTTACTTCCCAATAAAATGCTCTAAAATGTGAGGATATTTTGAAAAAAAGGTACTCTGCATAATTATGCACTTAGCTTTAGAAGAAATCTCAGCAATGTGGATTGTAGATGGAGGCATATAATTTTAAGGTAGTTACTTTTCAAGTGTGGTAAGATTTCAGAAATACTGCTATGCCTCTCATTTCCTACTGAATGGCTCTAGGAGGTTCCCAGCTTAGTAGACCAAAAGCCTGGACTGGGTCCAGCATAAGTATTTCACTTGAGTACCCTTGAACCCAGGATGGGGATTTGGCAGCAGGTGTCTTCTTTCTTGCCTGGCGGTGAAGACAGTGTACCAGTGGTATAACTATTGGAGCAGATGTGTCTGGAAGGTTTGACTTGGGGTCAGTGTAGGAATTCCAGTAGGACTGACTCCAAGATTCACAGTCTTTGCTGTCTATAGGGAAAGGTACCCTTTGTTACTCCGTTTCTACCATCCCTACTTGCATTTGAATATGAACTGGAAAATCCAAACAGCAATCAATTCCTGCTCTGCTACTGGAAATCAGCTGTATAAAGTCCTTTGTCCTGAATTTGAAGTCTGAAAAAAGGTTTTCAATATTTCTCCTTCCCTAAGCATTCTTACCTTGCTCCCAGTTTTCCAGATACCTATACAGACAGTACGGATAATCTAATTATTTATGCATAACAATTATTATTATTCAATACCTAATCTAAAATTCAACAAATAGTAGTTCTCAGTCACAAAATGTACCCCGTCAGGAGCACAACTTAGCAAGGTGTAAATGAACTCTGAGAGCAAAGACCACTCATTCAAGGGCAATCATCCTTTTCTCAGCAGGCTAACGTCCATGTTAGACCAACCCCTGCACAAGGCTACACTTAATTACAGGCACACGTACAGTAGATAATCCAAACTGGAACTGACCTTGGCAGCAGTCCAGGGATGGTACTATCCCAGACTTTTTTTTTTTTTTTTTTTAGTTATTTGAATTATAACACACTTTATAAAAATACAAATCTGGCACATTTGCTAGATTTATACTCGAATCTGCTTTTTGACAATAGTAAAACTACCGCTAAGTTCAATGGTGAAAAAATTGGCCTTTACAAAATTTGATGGCGCTAGTAAAATTAATATCTATTTTTATATTGAATTGCTTCTCTAGGAACTCAGTTTAGCTGCAAATACTTTTCTTAGCTAAGTGCCAATTTAATCCTTTAGAAACAGTACATGTATCAACCCTTTATTAGACTACTTTTCAAGAAGGCAAGAAAATTTAGAAATGTTTGAATTTATGAATGGCATTACTTTTGTTCTAAAATCAGCACTAATTGCTCTAAACCCATACTAGCTTAGTAGTCTGTTCTAATAAATAGTTGTGCCCAGAAGCATTCATTTTCTGGTTATGAGGTCGTTAGTTTGATATGACTGACATCCTCACTATTAAATTCTCTTATGTTCTAAGCAGCCAAATGTCCAAAGTTCTGAACTGTTCCTGACCCGTGTTAGATGTCAGAGAGCAGCACACACTTGTGTCAGTCTCTAGACCACCTGAGTGACAACTTTCCAGTACAATTACTACAGATGCCAAATAGGGAAAATGGTGGTCCTGACTCATTGCTCACAAACAGGGAAGATATTGTGACAAACACACCCAGGGACGGCAACCTGGACTGCACTGGGTGTTAGATTATCTTCCTTAGAGGAAAGCTGGAAGATAAGCAAGAGGATTAGGTCTCTGGACTCTGAAGAACAGACTTCAAAGCCTTTAAACAAGTGCTAGGAAATCCTTAGGGAAGCTGCTGGGAGGGAGGAGAAAGGCAATGAGGAGAGCTAATTGATTTCAAAAGAAAACGTGTTGGGACCTCAGGGACAAACTACCCCCATCGTGCAGGAAGACTGGGAATTTTGGCCAAAGGCCCAGTTGGCTGGGAAAGGAGTTTCTCAATGAATTTAATGCAGCAGATTACCTACAGAAGTTGTGGCATCTCCACCTTTGGAGCCAGCTTTGGAGTCTGTCCTGATGCGGTGCTGGTGATAGTCCTGCTTTAAGCTGGACGCTGGACTACATGATGGCACCTTGGGGAAAATGTATTTAAGAAAGGGCCAAATGCCATCAGATGAAGAACACATCAGCTTTTCCTAAGCACAAAACAATGCAAATATCAGAATTATGTTTCAGGTTTGGGTTTTTTTTCCCTAGATCTGATAGGAATTTACCACTTGAGCCCAGATTCTCATAGGTATTTAAGCGCCTTAATGTAGCTGACAATAATGAGTTAAGTGCCTACGTACCTTTCATAATTTTTTTAATTAGTTCTGTGGTAATCTGCCATCCTCAGATGGAGGCTTAATAGGTGAAAACCATCATAATTATATATATTAAATCTGTTTGTCCACAAAATGATTCATCACAGATTTACTTGTCTTTCATTTTGCTTCATAGTATGTGTGACCTTCTTACATTCAACGGGGTTTGACTTAAAGAACCGCAATTTTTAGACGTAAAAGAATGCTATATTTCAATATTTTAACTGATTTAAAAAAAAAAAAAATAATAAAAAAACCCAATACTCTCTTCAAGACCACCCAATTTTATAGAAATTTTTTTTGGTGATTTTATTACCTCTTTTTGCAGACTATCTGTATTTTTAGTTTATGGTTACTGATTTTATGAGCTTCCTAATTTCCAGCTAGATGAAGCTGTTGAGAAGTTCTGTATGCTTGTAAGTGTAATCTATACTGCAGTCATCTTTTGGAAAGCATTAATTGCAATCACTTACTGCACATGAAATAATAAAATGTTACATCTATATTTCCAAGGAAAGTGATCAAGTGGAGAATCTTTTCTCATCTCTTCTTCTGTCATCTTTTGTCTTCCAAAATGATCTTCATAGCATTTTTAGAGAGTAATATATTCAATAGCTGCATGTATTCTTAGGCACTTGGTATTTTCTAGAAGCCCGTACGTTTGGTAAAGCTACCAAACTACTACAAAATTGGTATTCCTGAATAAAAGTGTTTTGCATATCACAGTATATTCTACCAAATATTGAGGTATTGCAGCATCCATCTTTGCACAGGAAGAAGATTGGTTGTTGTTTGGGTTTTTTTTTTAAATTGATATTGTCTTGATTTTAGTGATGCTTTTGCTTTTGTACAAGAGTAAGAATATAGGACTTTCTGGTTAAAAAGACTCTCATCAGCATTTCTGCTATTTTTCATCCACAGCTTAGAAAAGAGTATTTCTAGATCTTTATTCCTAATAAATAGTTATCTTAAATATGCCATCTGCTCATCTTGATGCAAGCAGTTCCAGATAGAGTACTGTCCAGGAACAATTTTCAATTCATTTTGAACATGTTATTTACTAGACTAAGAGTAAGAAGTTTAAAAACCAAGGCTATTTCTAAATGGAGACAGAGAAGTGGATTAAAGCCTTCATTAGCACTAATGAATTAACAACTGATTACTCTAAAACATATGTTAATTCCTGGTAATTCAGGATTGGAACAGTCCTCAAGATTTATAAAGTCATACTCACCTTTCTTAACTGTACATGTACACTGGTATTTTTTTCATCTATTCCTCCAATAAAAGAGATTTCACAATTTTTAATTGTCCTGTTCCAGTGCTGAACTATCCCTAACATTTGAGGATATTAGTTTTTAAGAACATATGACTATATGCTTACTTATAAGTTATGGAGATTTCAATATAATAATAGTTCCATATGTATATTATAAACAAATTTGTACTTTTTGAACCAACATCTACCATTATATTCTGTGAAATCATCAATAGTAATACTGCCGAGGTTAATGGAGATTTTAATGTTAACTCTACTGGTTATATTGCATTAACAAAGCTAGTTGGGAAATCAACATCTACCTTTTGCTTTTCACATAATCATCAATAATAATAATGTATTTAAATAGAAGAGAAAAATAAAAATCCACTTCAAGAATCAATAATGTTGGTAATGATGTATGTAATAGAATATGGCTAGCTTTGACCCTCAGAGCTCTGCACAAGCAACCCATTCTTATTAGTAAACCAATGAAAACATAATGTGGAAAATATATAGACAAAGGTAACCCTAATGTTAACATGTCCAATAATATATGGAATTTGATTCCATCAGAAGCTTCTGCTGATGCCATAAACTGCCTTCAGGACTGAATTACAATCTCAGTACTTGATAAAAGGAATGATAATTTATTACAGTAGTGTCTCCTGTTGCTGTTGAACGTAAGATCCTACGTTTGTACTTCAAGACTTAATTTTAGCTTTGTTATAACTCACTTGAAAAAAAATATCTTTAGCTGGGTTTCACATACAATTATTCAACTGAAGATCAATTTATTTTTATGTATTAAATGTTGTTTATACTGTGCTCTATGCTGGACTTTTATTCAAGTAAAACTGCAGAAAGATATATCTTCACTGGAAAGGCTGAACTATTGAAACTGAAATTATTTTATTCACATTATTATGAATGCCACTTTTTTCTGTAAGAGAAAAATCAACAAATAACAGCTTAATTTTATAGTACTCATTTTTGGTATTTTCTGTTTCAGGTTTTTTTGTTTTGTTTTGAGTTTAACAACTAATTTTCAAATTTTTCAAATTAAAACAGTCCCATTTCCTAATCTGAAGCAAATAGGACATCCCAGATTTCTAGTTCAGTCCTGTGTCATTTCATGCCTTCAGTGCGCTCAGCGTAACTCTTTCTGCCAGCCTTTTAGAGCCATACTTGCCAACAGCCCTCAGAAAGATGCTCATCATCTAAAGATCTTAAATCTAGCTGATAGTAAAGTGGAAGCCTCGTATAGACTAGCATGGTTTTCATAGCAGATGAACAGCATTGTATTTTGGTTGCAATCAGTCCTTACAGGTAGGTCATAACGAACAACATTTGTACTAGCTTAACAGGATTTTTAGAATGGAATTAGTTGTTCCTGTTCAAACATAGTGGTAGGATCAGGACCTATATTTTTTTAAAAAAATCACATTGTAAAAAATATCTAGCTAAAGGCTTTACATATTAATAGTGATATCTTTTATCTGCCCCCCAAAAAAAATAAAAAAAAAATTGTTGCCAAATTCTTGGATACCTAGATTTTATTTGTATCCTATCCAATATATTATTCATTTCTTCTTTTACAAATTATTGCTTTTCCTATGCATGAAAACAGAAACGCAATGCCTGACCAATGAGAATAGGTTTTTGTGCTCTCTAATCCAATCTCATGAATCTAGCAATAATTTCTTTGTTATAATTGCTATAAATTGATAAATACTCTGAACACATTCTGTCTTGTTAAATGAAATTGTTCTAACTTAACAGGGCCCTACAGCTCTGGTATTAAACTTTAATACAAATGCTATTCACACGTTTTAAATGTGTTATTAATCATGTACTTCATAGGGAAAAAAAAATTCTTGTATGCTCTTTTAAGTATTTCATCTTCTTCCACGCACCAACTAACTAATATGTCATGGACTGAGGTGCCAAGGCCCCCCATCCAAAGCCAGAATACAGGTTTCAGCTGGGATAACTACTTATGTCAGCTCTGTATAACGCTGATTAGCAAGACTGTTAAACTACAAGCTGGTTTCCTTCTGTTACCTGGTATGCCTTCTGCAGGGATAACTGGAAAGTTGAGCTGTGCCTGGGAGATAATGCAATAAATGCCTGCTTCCTCCTGTTGGTTGTTTTTTTTTTTTTTTGATATGTTTTTTGGTTTTAGCATTCCATTCCATCCCATTATTCTCCTCTCAGAATAAAGTAGCCATCATGAGCAAAAAATGCAGGAGCCTTCTGCAAGTCAGTAGTCAAAAAGGACAATTTCTGTACCTCAGAACTGTAGTTGACGTAATTCTGTAACTTTTTTTCAGGATGATAAGAAAAAACAAACAGAATAGGGAATGAAATACTGCATGGTAGTTCATAAAGGCAGAGTACAATTAGGGCATCTCAAATAGCTATGAATGTGTTAGGTAGAGAACTTAAAAGGAAGATTTTTCACAAATGAATCTTTATTTTCCTTACTAATTAATAAACACCATGCTGTGAATAACTGGTGATAATGTTCTAATAAGAAAAATCAATAAATTTACACCCAGGGTCACCGTAATTGATGCTGCAGAATAGAAAAATGTATTCTCCATTGATCCTTTAGCAATCTTCTAACTAAAAAGGAGAGGAAAGAAAGCCAATTACTGTAGTATGCCTCTGAAAATGATAAGATTAAAACAAGCTAATTATGTGTTCTTGAATAACTACAATTTTTGATGAAAGTAAGCAGAATAAGGGCATCCTGTGTCTCCAGTACAGAGATATTACTTTTTACTAATTAAAATATAGTAATTTTACATTTAACATATCTTCATCAATAGGCAAATAAATAGTTAGAAAAATAAAACTTAGAAATCTCACAGGATAAAATCTTTTGATGTTGCTGTGAACAGAGGATTAAACTGGAGAATGAAACAAGCTGCTGGAGCATTGAAGCTCAAGGAATTTTCATACATGAGCAAACAACATTTATGAAGAAGGACAACGAGCACACAAATAAAAACCTGGGAAAAGCTGTCCACTGCTTTCTGTTTTCCATAAGAAGTGTCTGTTATTCCTTCAAGTGATTCCTGCATCACATATGCAGAACCCTGATGCCTTTCACTGCAGGTTTATCCATACTGAAGTATGGCTGTAACAATTTATGAACGATCAATACAAAGTGACGTAGAAAGTCAGCATCTACTGCTCATTTTGGTCTCATGGTGCAATAAAATAAGTCATTACAAAATCAGATTTCTTTTTTAAAGATGAAGTAGGTATATAACCTTTCTTTAAAACTGTTAGTAAAATTAATTAAAATATCTGGAAACAACTGTATTTCCTTCTTGTTTTCCTTTGCTACTGTATGCAAAATCAAACCCACCAGAAATATAAGGTAAAGGTATTAATCAATAGCACTTGAACGCACACACAACAATGTGTATAGTTATTCTGACTTCAAACACTCGATTTCAATTTGAGGTATAGCATGCCATTTTAAAGACTAAGTTTAATGAGATTCTTCACCTCCAGATATTCTGTCATGGAGGTGTATAGTTTAAACCTGTTACTTTGCAAGACAGGCATCGCCCATTGAGCCTATGCAAAATTTTAGGCAGTTTTCCTCGACCTATTTAATTCCCTCCAATATTGTTGGATTTATTGATTTTAACCGTACTCAGTATTCGATTCAATGACTCCCAAATTCACCTTTTTCCTAACGTCTCAAGCCCACAATATTCTAGTTAAGGTCTGTTTTTCTAGGCATTCTTCAACTAATCATGACTGGGACTCTGAGATTAAAAGCTACCACCTCTAGCATATATTCTGCATTTGAAAGTCACTGGATAAAAAAGAAAAATAAATTAGGAAGTAATTACTAGGTTAATCTTTGGACTCTAGTTTCACTGATATGTCTAAATCCACATACACTAGATGCTGAAATCCAGCTTCATTTTGGTCATTTCCCAGGCACTGGTTTAGGTTCAGCTGTAAATTCTAGGATACCATTTTCCTTTTACTTCATTAGCGATAAGATTCTCTTCTTGCATTTCTTCATTTTTTTTCCAGATCAGCTATCTATGCCGGTTCTTAAGACACAGACATAAAATCAGTGTATTTGGAGCTGCGATTGAGAGTAACTACTTACCACTATAATTGCCTGATAATTACTTACTCCTTATGCTATTTTCTGTCTTTCTTAACCTAGGTACGTTATAACCTATTGTCACAGTTCCTTTACTTGGTAGAGGTGTGTATTTTTTGAAGTGGAAGATTTTCTACGTACATAGAACAGGAGAGCTGTAGATTCCCAGACAGACTCTCTGTAACCAGTCAATAATAAATGGCAGGAAAGGGTGTTGAAAAAGAATATGGAAAAGCAAATACTCTTCCTGTGGAAAACCGATCTTATGAGTCTGTATTTTACAACATCCTTGTACATGTGATTTTGTTAGGACTTTCTTGGTCACATACTTTCAGAGAAACAGCTGAACTGAAAGTTAAAACAGATGTAAGAAGCTACATTTTGCCCTAGGCATGCTTTCACTAATTTTAGTTTGTTATTATTCAGTTCAGTGAGCTTCTTCGAGTTTAACGTTTCAATTAGTTGTGTAACTACCTAAAAAGAAGTATCATATAAAGTCGTTTGTGTTTTAGGGGATCCTGATGCTGGTTCATAACGTGGAAAGTACTTGCTCATGCTGTTCAAACACGTTTGATCAAATCTAGAGGACTGTACCCCACAGGCAGGTTCTAGAGAGAATGCAAGAGATTCACTTCCCTGCCATTGCCTAGACACTGGCAACAGTCCCAGGAAGGAGGAAAACATAGGCACCGAACCCTGCTAGTGCTCTGTGAGTTACCATCATCTGAACTAGTCAGAAACGTTCCTCTTCCAGGGTCCCTTCTTGACCCATTTTTCTATACAGAAACCACTGTAATGAAATATTGAATAATAATATTCAAATCTCTGTATTTCTGAAAGAGAAAATAAATCTAAATACTCTGTGTTATTACCCACAGAGGTCACAGACTGGCTCAGAAATAAATAATTAAACCAACCAAACAAAAACCTCCTTTTGATTCTAGTACAGTTTTTCCTTTAATGTTTTGTTGAGGTATTTCACAGAAAGCTTAGTAGATCACTGAGCACATAGCACTATTTCAGATTTCAGCAGCTGAAACATTATGAATACAAAAAAGAAAATTCTTAAAGGTAAAGTGTTCAGTACATTCATTATACACCCTGTCCTTAAATACACATATGTAAAATCAAAGTGTATTATAAAATCCCATTATACATTTTTGGCTTCGCTAGCATTGTATTCCATTATTAGTGTCACCAAGATGAATATTTGCATTCACATATGCTTCCTTAGGCTTTTTTACAACTGCAATTGTCATATACCACTGAAGCCATTTCAGTATCTAACAGGCAAGTAAGAAGATCAGAGGAAATAGAAAAGGCTGTTTGGAAAGAATAAAGAGAAAAAAATGTTAATGTTAACTTCAAACCAAATTATATTCCCTTCAGCTTTGTATTGGGCCTGCTTATCTGCTGCCTTGCTCACCTGATCTTTTTATCTGTCCAAAATGTGTTTAAAATAATACTAAATTAGTATACCAGTATTTATATACACAGAGTTACAGATGGGATTAATTTCTAAAAATTAAGTATCCAGTCTAAGTGTCATACTTAACCTCCTATCGTTGACGTTTAACTTTTAAATAATAATGAAAACTGATGGTCACCAGAGGGGAAAATCCAAGTATTTCAGATGTTTGTTTCAGGATATTCTGAACTGCCAGTTGCAGATTCCACCGAGTACCCAAAGAGATTAGTTTATACTCATGATTTACTTTCAGACAGTTGTTGGATGATACGAATTGTATGCTTCTGATTTTGAGATGGCTTGAAGTGAGACTATATGCAAGAGGAATTAAAACTATGCCTCCCAAAATACCTGCTGGCTTTGGAATACGTGTGTTCAACAAGTTATATTTCAGCAGAATAAGAGAAAGCAAAAAATTCACCAGCATAGTCTGTTTCTGAGACATTTGATCATAGAGATTTTGAAGTGATCAAAACTGGTGGTTGATAGAAAAATCCAAAGATGATTTTATTCTGTGAAAAATCTCAGGCATGACCTAATGTCCAAAGTCAGGAGTTTCTGATATATCACTCATGATATATTAACGGTAGTAGAGTGGGAAGGACTTAGTTGGAAATAAAAAATGATGTCATTTTCGACATGTTCCTGGTTTTCTGGGAAAGGAGCATCTGTAGATGGGTATTACACATCTACAACTCTAATACAGGACCACTCAATGAAGACGTTCTAAACATGCACAAGCATGAATTGTATTTTTCTGCCAGCTTATTTGCAAACGACTAAAAGCATTAAATCTGCAAACTCATTTTTGAGGACATGTAGGGTAAACATATGAAGACGATTTTGAGAGCTTCAGTCCAGGGCTCTGCTGAGCAATTTAACGGGTCTGAATTAAAAAGCTTGTTTAGGAGGTAGAGTTGAAAAATCTCTGTTTTTCAGAAAAACTGTTGACTCAGAAGGGCAACTGATAGGGTAAATAATATATTCTTGTATACATTTTTATCAAGGAACCTAATCTAGTATAGGCCATATGAAGATTTGTCTACTTCACTACATTGTCTAAAGCTCAGGTAGATGAATCATTGCTTCAGAGTATTTCAGCATTTTGACCAGTTCTTCTACACTCTTTGTTAAGTATCTATTTGCCAAAAACTTTTCCTTCTCTTTTCTTCATAATTTGTTCATCTTTCTCTTTACTTGGCCTTTGTACCTCCTCTTTCCTGGATTCTGCCAACTGCTTCTCTATGATCCTTCTTTACCTTCCTTTGCCTTCACCCTCAGCTTTAGGTTTGCCTTTGTTTCCCCTTCCCCTTCCCCTCCCTCTTCCCCTTCCCCTTCCCCTTCCCCTTCCCCTTCCCCTTCCCCTTTCCCTTCGCTTTGCCCTTCCCCTTCCCCTTCCCCTTCTCTTTGCCCTTCCCCTTCTCCTTCCCATTCCCCCTTTTTTTTGCTTCAGTGTTACCTCTCCACTGCATGCTCCTCAGAGTGGGACCAACGATATATATGTATTTGTACATTCCTTTGCAAATAGGGCCCATTCCTGATTAGTCTTCCATTACAGCTATAAATATAAGTTAAAGAAAAAAAAATACTCGCAGGGCGTTGGAATATGAGGAATAGTGCTGTATCTCCAGGTTTCTACAGGGTTCAGTTAGCCATTCTGTATGCTAACTGCGTAAGTTGCTGAAAGTTGCAGTGAAGTCCCCCCATCACAAGAAAGACATTGAGATTCTGGAGCATGTCCAGAGAAGGTCAACAAACCTGGTGAGGGGTCTGGAGAGCAAGTCTTATTAGGAGTGGCTGAGGGAACTGGCATTGTTTAGTCTGGAGAAAAGGAGGCTGAGAAGAGACCTTATTGCTGTCTACAACTACCTGAAAGGAGGCAGAGAGGTGGGGGTCAGTTTCTTCTCCCAAGTAACAAGCGATAGGACAAGAAGAAATGGACTCAAATTATGCCAGGGGATATTTACCTTAGATCTTACGAAAAATTTCTTCACCAAAAGGGTTATCATACATTGGAACAGTCTGCCCAGGGAAATGGTGGAATCACCATCCCTGGAGGTATTTAAAATATGGGTAGACGTGGTGCTTAGGGACATTGTTTGGTGGTGGTTTTGGCAGTGTTAAGTTGATGGTTGGACTCAATGATCTTAAAGGTTCCTTCCAACCAAGATGATTCTATAAGTGTATGAAAAGGCTGTCACTCAATGCCTAAGAATATGTTCTTACCACTGCTGCATTTTGGAAGGCAGAATCAAAATATTTTATTCTAACCACAGTTAGGTAGTGAGTTTATAATGATTTATAAAAGGAAGCTGCCTTTTTAGAAAGCATGCTGCATAATAAATGTTTGAACAATTCTAGTTCTTTATCGTTGGTCCCAGACTATAGTATTCACAGGATAGTTAATCAGTTGTGTTGTTCAAAGTATAAAATTGACATTTGTTTATATATTCTATCCTTACGACGTCCAACATTCTCACAAAACGTGAGCATTTAAAAATAAGCATATTAACATTCTGGAAGCTTTCTACATAAAGGGAGTGCACACATATGTTTAAAGACAGGTGTATACGTATCCTTGTTGTGGTTTGTGTTTGTGCATAAACATATATATTTGATTACTGTTTTTCATTCCTTTACACATTCTTGTTCTTTATGATCTATTATTTCTTTCTGGCTATAAAGCAGCAAGTGCCAACACCTCTACAACTAATGAAGCATATATCTCAGCTTTGAATACATTATGGTCATAGCACTAAAGAAAGAGCATTTGGGGAACTTTTAATAGCAATACAGCATGTGTTGCTCTTCTAATATGTTTTAACTTTGCTGCTTCTGTAATAACAATCAAGTTTGCTACATTCATGGTACAGGTGGAAATGTTTTCCTGGTTTACATAATTCTACAGTACTGTACATTATTGAAATACATGGGAGAAAATTCTCTTTCAGGTTAATACATTTTTTATAAGATGCTGTTAGGATATTCTAGGGCTTCCATGATCCTCAAAATAATGGCAAATACTTAAAAAAATAATTATGGACTGAATCTTATTGTCCTTTCTTTCCAATTAAATGAAAGATTTCATTTTATCTGATTCCATTATTCACATATGTAAGAAAAATTTTTCACTATAGAAGAAGAAAAATTATCAAAGCCAAAATAAAATGCACTTATTTTGTTCCTGCAGTAGCAAACTATGCAAAAACAAATTCAACCAAAATACTCGTCATAGCTGATACCTTGCGTAAAGTGAATAAAAATATTCTGGGGAAAATGGAGAAATCATATGAACTTGGACTGCCAGAAAAAAACCCACATAGTTTCTTTCATAAATATAAACAGCAATGAGTATGAAAAGGAAATGATTATTTATAGTATGAAACTTGATGTGTCATATTCCACACAGGAATTAGGTAGAATGAGGTAGAGAAAATCTCTTTCTAATGCGAGAGAATTCTTGCACCTGCATCACATAATCTCGTACGTGAAGTTTGATGACATAAAAGGAAAATCGTAACGTGCTCCCAACTTCCCTTTGGAATTTATTTTTTTTAAACTCCCTATATTATATTTTACATTGTCCCTCCTCCCACAAAACATATCTTTATAATTGGCATTAATTGGCACACTGATTGGCAGAGTATAACCTAACATGTCATGCCTGGAAGTGTTCTATCTATGTTAATACTGAAGGAAAAGAGGTGGACCGCATGCAGCAGAACTCAATGTCACTACCCATGATGGAGGACAAGACTTTGGTCTTCAGGGCTTACTGTCCACCATGATGCTAAAACGCTGAAATTAAAAAATGGAAAAATACACTTTTTCTCTATATGCCAGTTGTGAGTTAACACAGATGTCAGGAAAATGACCACTTTATCTTTCCTCCTGAGCCCTCTGCACCACTACCACCACCCCCACTCTTTTTCTGTCACTGCTGATTACATCCTGAGTCCAGTGATTTATTGCGTTGCCCGAAGATACTCTACCAGTCATGTTAGACTCAATCTCTCTTTTGCCCACTTCTCCCACAACTATTTCGGTACTTTCTTCTACAGTGTTTAGAAGTAGCGGTCATCAACCACCCTCCTACAGGTCGGCTGTAAGGCCATTACTATCTCTAAAAAATGTCCTCAGTACTTGCCTCTGCCACTATACCTAAAAGAATCTCGCTAACAAAAAAACTGCTTTGAGAAACATAATAAAGGAGATATATTATAATGGAAGATTGACGTTCCACTGTATCTTTTATCCATGTCTTCTTTTCTGAGATTTTAAACACTTTGGGGTAGGGCAGATAGAAACCACTGGATATATTGTAAGCAAAAAAAAAAAAAAAAAAAAAAAAGACAAAGAAAAATAGAAGTTTGGCAGCAACAGAATCATGCAGAACAGGAAGGTATTTCATGTGCGCCCTCTCTTCTGACTGTGAGAGGAGTCTGCTTGAAGATGCACTTACTTATGCAAAGGAGAAGGCTGATACTTTCTCACCAATGCAGTGGGAATTTTGACTACAGGCAGCAGATGCACAAGAGGCTTTTCTTGTGGAACAGCCTGAGTGTTGGGCCTGCTTGTTGAGGAATGAATCTCTTAATATAGATCATCAAATTTCACTGTACTTCAACATGATGAGGTCACCAGTGTATACTACTTTAGTGTATAATACTTTGAAATAATTTTTTCAGACGTTAAAGATAATATTCAGGTGGGAAACTGATACAATATTATACACTGTAATTTTTTTCCATTACATTAAACATGAAAAATCTATGCACTTTACAAGAGAACTGGTAATTGCTATATGACTGGACATGAGTTATATTTCTTTATCTTAATTCCTGACATTTCTGTCATGAATTGTCGTGTCATGTTCAGCTCAGTCACATTAATTTATAACATGAGACAACAAACATGAAAAAATATGTCACAGTAAGGCAGATAATATGTCAGAAATTTTTAGGAAAAAAAAAAAGATCTTTCTCTTTCAACTTGGACATTATACTTTCCCCCCACCCCACAAAAGAATTTAAATTATATTTATCAAAACTACAACTGATAAAATATATTTTAAAGTTTGTTTTTGTCTCTCTACTTTTGACTGGCATTTTGATATGCATTTCACTAACAACAGACAGCTAAAAGAATGTCTATAAGCTAACTACAAAAATAAGTAGAAAGTAGAAACAATTAAATTTAGCTTATAATATTGAAGAGAAATTTTGCTGGTCCTCTTTTCATAATTCATTCAAGATGAGAAGCTGACATTCAGGCATAACATTTATTCTTTAACGAGATCTTGATTATACCCAGTTTTAAAGAGACACTGCTTAAAGTTCAAACGGGTTAAGTGATCTGGTCAAGGTTATAGTGTGAAACTATGTATTAAATTTATTCTGGAGCATGGCACACTTCAGTTTCCCTGTATACCATACTGTTTCTCCATTTCTGGTTTAAATCAAGAATCAACTCAGCGTGGTATAAAGCATACCAGAACACTATGTACTGAAAAATGAAAGCACCAGATGCTTGGTGCAAAATGCAAAACCTGTCAAAAAGAGTCATAGAAAAGTTATTTTTTTTAAGAATGATTTAGTATGTAATGTGCTTATTCCAATGTTTTTCCAAGCTTTTATAAAAATTATAAACGCTGTTTGCAATTGGCAGACACCATTTTGTTGTCAACTGGTAGTCTTTTCCAATGTTTTTCATTATTAGGGGAACCAATTAAAGCATACTCAGACTGTGCCACATATGCTAAGTACATAATTTGTAGAAAATTCTTATCTGTCCATTACCTTTATTCTATTGCATTTTCATCTCCCTGTCTTGGGGTAGTGGGCTCACTTTTTTCCTTTTTAATAAGAGTTTTGTGTTAAAAATGGCATGTTGAAATTCCTGACATGAGAATTCTCAAACTGTCTTAACTAGATTTTGGCATTTAATAAGCTGTAAACTGCTGAAGCTATTTGCAGATGAAGTCTCATTTTTGTCCATCAGCAGGGGGCTGGGAGCATAATTAATTGAGTGAAAGTTAAAAGACGGACAGCATGGTTACATTTATGCAAATATTGCAGGAGAACATCTAACAGAAAAGAAAAATAGCTTGTAACTGATTGGTTTGGTTTTGGACCAAAATCCACAGGGTCTATTTAAACATTGCAGATTGTGAATATGAGAATTAAGACCTATAGTGTTGGGGTTTTTTAAAATATACTTTCTGCAATGGAAAAAGTAATAGAAAAAGACAACCTTCAGTAACAGTCAAAGTTCCAAATCCAGGGAGACGATTCTATTTCTGTTTTAGGCTCTTTTACTGCTCATGAATGTTAAAATAGATTAAAAAAAAGGTATTTCAAAAATCATATGATGCATGTGCCTTCAACCATATGCCAGTCTCTGCTGTTTATTTCTTTTATTCATATCCCAGTCATATGAATCCTGGTACACCAAAGATTCTATTTAATTAAAGTTAGTTAAAAGCTTAAACCACAGAGATCAGGACAGCTGCTAGAGGTATTAACCTGGATGCTGCTTAGGGTGATCAGAAGCTCTTTCATTTATTCTATTTTGTATGATATTGCCTTGGAAGTAGTATTGTGGATTTTTTTAATATTTTTTTTTCCTCCTGACTGTTACTGTGTATTATAATGATCCCTGAGTTAAAATTAAAAGCAGCAAACATGAAGATTTGAATTGAAACACTTTCCCTTTTATAACTTTGTGGCTTGTATTATATATTTACAAGATAACAATAGCAACCTTGTTCATTGTTTTTTGAGTATGCATGAAGAGTATGATGTACAGCAGATAAAACTTGTAATGAGATTTTGATCGGGAATTTAAACTCTAGTTCCTCTTTTGTCCTTCATGTGGCTTAACTTAAGCATCTTATTCCAGCAGGGTAACAACTGGCAAATAGTTTAGCTTTTATTAGGCAGAGGAAATAGTGTATTACTCATTTATGGTAAATATAATGTGCACAGATTTCTGCTCAACATGGTCACATTTGATGTATTCTTCATATATTCCACAGTGTTGCCAAGTATGCTAGAATCAGTTCATCCTAAAGTTTGGAAAGGACAGGAAGAATGTAACTTCAGGAAATAAAATGCTCACTATTTTCTACATTTGATTCAACAGGAAAGTAAACACTTGATTCTCATTCATTCTAAGGCTTTTTTACACCACTTGGTGATGCAAAGCGTGGGGCATCTTTAGACAGCACTGGGTGCTCTGTGTGGGAACTGCATCAAAAATCTGTTCAACATAGGCAGCAGAATCTGGAGGGATACCCAATAACCATATTCAGATATGTTACCAGTTAAGTTCTACCCAGGCTTGTCCCAAAGAAAATTACAATGCAAGGCATTACTTACTATCTCATGGGGGCCAAGCACTTTTTTATTCCAAGCACCATTTATAAATAAATTAAACCACTTAAACTTCTGAATGCAAAGAGACATATAAACCAACATCTTGCCATCTTTTCAAACATGGTCAGCTTAACATCCAGAGCCCTACAGGTGTGTTTCTGAATGCAATTGTGAAAAAGTGATAAAAACAATGTAAAGACATGAAGAGGAGGAGATACTGTAGATCACTAATTTTAATCAGGTTTAGCACTGAAGTTAACTTCAAAATTCCCAATATGTGAGAATTTTATTGCTGGATATTAAATATCAAACATTTAGTTTAAAATTATTCACTATTACAATAGTCAATCAGTTAATGTGTATCACCTGACTTCTACTTGTCAGGTCTCTAATAGCTGTTGCAGTCCCACCGGTGGCTAGAGGAATGCTCATAATTCCATTCCAGTTAAAAAAGTGGAATATATCAAATACGTCAATTGCTCAATACTCCAATATAATACAAAGTAGCGGTCGAGTAGCGGAGGTACTGCTGCCGTCCTAAATTAGTCAGGATAAATCAGTCCTACCTCTTTCTACATTATGTTTCTATTAAATTCAGCATCATAAGTTGTAAAAAGTATTCAGCTGATAAATATTTTCAATGATCTCTGCTATGCCTGGGAGTAATTATTAGTCTTAAAACATATATCTATGGAAAAAATACCCACTAGATTAGATTATTTCCCTGTGAACAGTGCATAGATCACGATGGAAAAAGCTTTAAAAAAATTTTTAAATCTACAATTATTTTCTAAAAAGACATAAAAACCCCTTCTATACATATTTTTATGCTTGCCTGAGATGAGCAATAACTGCAAATTAACAGCTGAAAAATGGGCAGTCATTTCCCATGAATTTTATTTACTTTGTAAAACTAGCAATTCCGTAAGGGACTTAGGAGGAAAGCACCACAATGGACTTATCTATTGAACCTATTGCTATTCTCATTATTAAATTAACAGTTGATTTTGGAGTCCAATAACCCATCTGTATAACTCAAAGATATCATTCAATAATGGACTGAGGAGAAGAAAGAGAAATCAGGGCTTCAAAATGTCATTTGTCACATTACTCTGTATGAATTGCTTTTCCACTACTATCTTTAAAAGTTTCCAACCCAAGGAAAGTAAGAAATAAGCATCTGCCTTTTGCTATCCACCCCTGTGGGATAAATACCAGTTAAAACTACTGAAAAGAAGAGCAATAAAATTCTAGTGGCCGTGATTCAGTCAAGCTTATAACTCTTTCTTGGAAACATCATGAAACAGCAATATAATAAACACATAACTACTTCTAACAAAGTTGCCTGCCAAAATAACTCTAACAAGATGGTTTACGTAAAGTTGTATGCAGGACATCATAAGCAGCGTTAAATACTATACTTACGGGAATTATTAGGTCCTTTACTATAGAGGTCAGTGTATTCTGGTAAAAATGAAGTTGACTACAAGTCATGATATTTACCTGAAGTAACTAAAAAACAGTTAACCCAGATGACCCAGTAGATACGCTACCATTAGAATGTAATCTTTCTAATGATATGAGCAAATTAGATAAACGCATTCCCCCTTTGTTGTATTATCAAGGAACAATCTGCAGCACAGGACTTTCTGTAACAGTATCTTCTCCCTCACTGTAAACTTGATAATACCAAATTATTTATTTATTTATTTTTCTGCAGGAAACATCTTTTTATTTTTAGATTCTGCTTAGCCATCATAAAAAGATGTATGGCAATAAAAGAAATATAATAAATGTGAGAAATGCAGTCCAGAGAACTGTTATTCAAGAACTTCTAATCTGCCATTTAAAGCAAGGTTCAGCAGGTCTGGAGCTGACTCTACACTCTGTCTACTAGGTTAATTAAAAGAACACTACTTGACAAACAAATCCAGTGAAACATAAGCTTTTCTGCCAGTAGAAAACAATGAAATTTTGGACTATGGTGAATAATTAACAAATAATGTACAGTCTTCTAGAATATTGTTTGTGAACAAATGCAAAGATATCATAGAGAAATCTGTCCGAAAATAATTAATTCTTATTGTTGACTCTTGAACATCTTTCTCAACTTTTAGATTTCATATAGTGTCGTGTGAATTTGAACAACAAAATTAGAAAGCTTGAGCTGGTATCTTGTGATGGCCAGAGAAAAATTACTCCTTCTTTTAAACATTTAAAAAAAAATAATATAAAAAAAACTGAAGAGGAGGATTGTGTTGTTTTACTTATAATATAGCTTGCCAGGAATTTTAAAGGACCTGTAAATGCATATTCTGGTTAATTTTAAATTTTAGCTATCTGTTTGCTCAGCTTAAGTTTGTCTGTGCATTTATCTATTCTATCGTCCAGTCTAAAGCTTTATTTATACTTTTTTTTGGTTACTGTTGTTTGTTTTGATTGAGATCCATAGATCTGGAAATTAATTGAAAGTTTTAATACAGAAGATGTGTAAAAGCACATTTCTTTTTGGGCTGGAATGCCTTGGTCTCTGAACATGACTGAAAACCTTACGGTGAAAAACATTACTGTTAACTAATGAGCCACAGTTTTGGAGAAAACAGTAACGGATTAAAGGAGTAGCGCATCTGGGGAAAAGTTCCAGTGACCAGTAAATCTCTAAGAGGCTCTTACAAAAGAGGAATATATTGCATGTCCGTATTCAGACTATATCACCTAACTGGTGTAAATAGCTGCAAGTAGTTGCTCTGGTTGGAAGATTTGTTACGAGTTTCCGCTATCATAACAGAATTCCTGGTGGATGAATGGTGCTGTATCATCAGTGCAGTCATTTAACTCTGTGAACATTAAAGTTCAGTAGCACGCAATAAGGAGGTCACAAGCATTGCTATCCGTTTTTGCTATTTATTCAGACAGCTAAGTATATCGGCATAGGAAACTAAGCTTATCTCCTGAGGAGCTTTCTGATAGCAGGTATGGGCACAAATCCATGCATTTTACAGAATAGAGGCTATGTTCTTTTGTTCAGTAATACCAGATGCAAACAGGTCCAGTAACTCAGATTCCATTTCATGCATTATGTCCATTCTGATCAATAAGAATTGTGTTCCCCTGTTTTAGAAGAATGATGTCTTATAAATAAGAAATTGGCTCACGGTGAGGTGTTTGGACACAGTCCAGAGCCTGAAAATGTTAGTGTAACACCATTAGTGTTTGTTACATAGAAGGGTAGAATCTTTATGCATCTGGCTGAACCCTCATTCACAGAGATCAGCTATCTCTGGCATAAAGTTGGAAATAAAGCTCTGGCAATATGTTGGCATAAAATACCCATTATCGTGGTAGTTCACCTGAACTGGTAACATTTTCAGAAACATCTTGATTCACATTGGATGGTGTTATTAAACCAGACACAGCAACCAAGTTCCTGAGTTCCTCAATGCACTGGACATTTCAAACACTTATAAATCAAAATAGTAAAACATCTGAAAATCACTTTGCAGGTGTAATTTTATTGCAAAGCGATTCAAACCTGAAATATGAAAGTAACAGCAGAAATGGTTGCTTGCTACTCACAGCTATGAATTCTCCTCTGCCACGATATCTGAAGAAGAAAAACTCCTGGAGAAAAATACGTTGAAGTGCATTATATAAACATGTTATAATAAATCTGTTCAAATAATTTATCTTTCCAGAGCATATTGTGCATGACTATTTGTATATAATTTTTAATATATTTTTTTTTTTTGCTGAATGGTTTTGTATATTTTACAGGTACATTGGTGTCCTCTAGAAAAATTTGACAATACTTATGGTGTATTCAGTAAAACAAAACTCAAAAGAAGATATAACTCAAAGAACTATATTGCATCTGAATCTGTATGGATGTCCCAGGACGTCTGGAAACATTAAGCTAGGTTTAATCTTCCATGACTTTAGGAATTTGACTGAAATAAATCGGAAACATAGCCACTGGAAGCTCCTGCTATATTGAATAATTAGACATATGTCCTTTCAGAGGCATTTCATTCTGAGGAAGTGTCCACTACTATATACTGTTTTTACCTAAAGTCTCAGCTGATGATGCTCCTACATTGAATGCCTCAGGCTTGTGTGCAGTTTTGGGTAGGACGGATCTCTCCTGAACACAGAGAATAGTCACCACACCAGAATTCAGGAGTGAAAATACATCTTTTTCAGAGAACATAGCTTAAACTTTTCAAGATGATTCTCTGAAAGGGAAAACACAAAGTCGATCTCCCTATCCTGGCAGTCTATCAAACAGTATAGGTTTTATTGATGGATCTTTCTTCTTCAACATGCTGTACAGATCAGTAGAACTTTGTGCAGAGGACAGAGCAGCTCTTTGTGAATAACAGCCGTACAGTATAAGCTCCATGTGTAGGTAGCAAAAAATTTGAAATTACATACAGGTAAAAGTCATATAGGAGACACATCCCCATTGTTTAAGAAATTTAAAGGTACTGCTTTTGCAGCTACAAAATAACAATATATTTATACGTTCCCCCAACTACTAAGAATATTGTAAATACGGTTCAATTGCTTTTTGTTTCAAAGAATATTGAATTGTTCATCACCACATTTTAAAGGTAAAATTGAGACAAAATTTAGTAACTGCTTTGGAGTTTGGATTTCCCTGTTTTTTGACCGCTTCATTTCTCGAGCTTTGATATTGCACTAATGCCTTTTTTTCTTTTTCTCTTTTTTTTCCTTTTTTTTTTTCTTCATTACACCTAAAGACTGTACACAAAGAACATTTGGGGAATAGCTAAAAGAAACACCCACACAAGGGAGCAGGAAACCACAGCTTGTATTGATCCTGGCATTTTCCCATGTTCCAACCAAATGAACAAGTCACAGGTGCAACCAGAAAGAGCAGGTGATCAAAACAAACTGTTATTGTGATGGGAATAAATATGATTTTTTGTCCATAATGTATTCATCTCAAGGCACATTGGTGCATCTGTTATATATTTACCAGCAGTGCTGATTTATGCCAGAAATTTTAAAAGGATGTAAATCGCTGAATTCACACACCTTAAAGATATAGTCAACAGCTTTCTTGGTTCTAGTTTCCTTGTCTGGAATCTTAAACTGATTAATCTAATAGTACCACTAATATTCAGTAACATAAGCAAGTCATGTTCTTATAGACTCATTATTTAGCAACACAGGGAGAAGAGAGTTAGGAAGACATGCTGAGATTTCAATACAAAAGGCATCACATCATACACAGGCATTTCTTCACAGTTCTTTTACTTTCTATGTGGTTGTTCCCAGCATTGTTCCTTCTTATCAGCTTGCTAACCTGCTGCTGAATCAACAGAGATGCTTATCCAAACCTCTCAATACTGACCCTTTTATGAACAGTTATGTCATGAAAAGGTAAACGTTTAGAAGTGGACAAGACATGAACCAGTATATTGATCCAAGCAGGAAGGTGTCTTCTAAAACCTGCAATATAAAAAAATATGGATGCCGTAAGAGCAGAACTAATAGCTGAAAGGGCTGAGATTACTGTGTAGTTCCTAAACAGCATCTTTGACCAGACACACAGTAACGTGCTAGACGGACTAGTCTAGACTAGGTCTGGAGCTGGACTAGGACAGACTAGATCTGGACTACATCTGGATAAGGCAAGATCCTTCTTATGTTCTCATCTTTACCCTGAACACTATTAAATCTTACATCTAAGAAATTGAACTGAAATTTCCTAAACAAAATGTCAACTCCAGTTTCATAACTGTTTCTTGACTCTAGCAATCACACTGTACCTAAAATTAACCACAAGTGCTCTGCCCTTGCTGTTCCTACTCTCACCTCATTCTCCTATCATTTCCAGAGAAAGCAGAGCTGGGCTTTCTTCCCCCTTCTCTCATTCTGGCCCCAGAACCCTTGCATTTCTGTTTATTCATTTATATCAAGACAATTGATCAAGATGAATTAGAAATGCCGGGTGTTCACCCAATAGATTGATGACTGGGGCACAATTCTAAGAAGTAAGAAAACTTAAAACCCGTGTTATATTTCTCAATTTTTTTGCAATCATTCTCATCATTATGTAGCAAGTCATAGCCATTGTGGCCTTGGGAACCTTCAGTGATCCACTCAGCTATACCAAAGGTACAAGATCAGTGTAGGAAATATTTTCAGGCTCATGTATTTTAATGTGTATATAAGTAAATTTTTAAACTGACATGTAGAGAGCATAATTCTGAACACATTTCGGGAATGACCGTGGGACAGGAATTATTCCCATCAGGTTGTTGTGGCTACCCTGCTTAGAGACAAAGGCATGTATGGGTGCAAGTTATTTAGTGTTAACTGATCTCAGTGCCAGAAAACAGTCCTAGGCATCTTTGTTTAACTGTTATAAACACAGCCATATAGAAAGAACACAACATTTGTGAAACAAACTCCCTGATCACTTGCTGTATGCTATACTATTTAAACAACTTTATTTGTTTTCTCCAGAAAATTTTTAAAATACTTCAGAACATATCACAGGTAATTTTCTCAACAAATTTAGTTCTTAGCTGTTTAAAATCACTGTCAAATTATAATAGCACCTGGATCATGAAATAGGATAAATGGGTGATCTTTGGCACTGCGATTCAATATCTAAATAGAGATATTTTCTAAGAAACTGCTTAAAATGCTTGCTTTGGGATGAGATTTTCTGCCTAACTTTTACTGTACATAACTTCTAAAAGGATGGTCTTGGAAAACATTATATATTGTTGTTACTCCTCTCCCAAGTGGCCTAAATGATGTTCCCTTATCCAGAGCTTTAAGTGTTTCTATATTCTTTCTTACATTATGTGGAATGGGAATAAGTGCTCATTAGAGTGGCACTCAGACTGCATCTACATTACTAAACAAAAGTGAGGGGAACGTTGTCTATAAGGGGGTAGTTAGTACAGACCTAAAATCATACCAGGGAAAGTAATCAGAATTAACCACTAGAAAATCCTGGTACACGGTTTGAAGCTTTGCACAGGCCCTTTTTTATTTACTGGTGTACTGGCATAGACTTAGTCACACAGTTCTTTTAGGAATACAATCTGTCACATGCTAAAAAACACACCTAACTCCACAGGCCTCATAACAAGAAGGGGCATATTGTTCAACCGTGAGAGAGGAGAGAGAGACATGTGAGGTAGTGTGCACCTAGTTGTAGCAAGCCATCTATCTCCTTGCTCCCTACCAGATAGACCTGATACTATAGTCACAGATGATCAATGAATTCAGGTGTGCTGCGGTGTCATACAAGGTTGTGCTACATAAGTGTATGTAGGAAGGAATCTTGTTCTTTGCTAGTGACAGAAGTAGCAATCTCCCTTCAAAAAAACTTGGTAGCTCCCATACTATTTCCCAGCCATAGTAGAGATGCATACTGGTAAAAGTTACAGCTACACAAGATTCCTAGTAGAAATAAACAAATGCAATAAGCGGTAGCTTACACTTCTACTGTTTATTGCTTCTTTCTTGCTGAATCAGCTGTCTGGTTACAGAGCAAATTTCCATAGATTCTTTTCTGCAGAAGATAGAAAATATCTGTAATTGAATGGAGCTCTTAAAGGTTTGAAGTATTTCAGCTGTGAGAGTACAACTGTCTGAAACAACTAGCAACTTCTCTTGACACTTTTATAACTAAAATCGGCTCAACCAGCTCTTCAAATTTTACAAAAATGAAATTGCTTCAGGCAGGGACCTGGTGCACCCAGCTTTAAACTGAAGTGATTTTTTTTATGTCTGAGATAAACCACTGAAAATCAGGGTTTATGTCAGATTTGCTGGCACAAATAAAGAAGCAGCTACACAGTAACGCTGAACAAGCTTGCTTTTATTTCTGATATAAGGGATCAGCATCTCAACATATGCAAATTGGTCACTGAAATCAAGAAAAGCTATAGAAATTTACAACACAGCTGACAGACGTGTATCTATCTGTGTAAGGCCAGACATGTAGACCAGACACAGCTCCTACTTAAATTCCTTGCAAGGCAGTTGAACTATTGCAGGTTTTCAGTGCCATAGTTCAGAATATAAATTGCAAACTAAATTATATAAGAGCTTAAATAGAGAGATGATTTAATCTTTGTCTCTCAAGAATGACCTTTGAACTTAATCTTTTACAGGAAGCATGACCTGCTTCTATGTTATTGGGGCATTTTGTGGGACTTCTACCCTTTTTCTCACTACTCATTGTCACTGTAATTGTCTGTTTCAGGACTCTAACTCAACAGTATTTTCTCCGCTGGCTCAGACAGGCAGATGTCTAATTGTACCAAACACAGACCACTTAAATATGTAATTCTAGTGTGATGCATTCCATCAAAATGCAGATATCAAAATTAGATCAGATAAATTATGGGGGTTTTCACCATTGATTGCAGGTATTGTGAATTGATTAGTTTGGGTCCAGGTATCTCCATTGCCAGTCTTAGGTGGGATGAATTCCTCTATATGCATTCAGAGTTGGTAGTCAAGGGACAGCTAGATTTCACACAAAGGCGAAACAAATATACAATGCCTGATCTCAGTATAAGTCTGCCATAAGAGCTAGAAACAAAAAGCTAAGAACAGGGAAGCAGTGGGATATTAGCTAAAGGTACCAAAGACGTTTGACATGTGTTGTCAAGGGTGTTTGTTTTGCCTTTCCTCCTCTCACCCACCTCCCCCCAAGAAATCACATCAGAGTTGTAAAGGAGAGAAGAGAGGGAAGACTGCATAGGCTTAGACATGTTTCTAAGGAACCCATAGATGTGCATGGGAAATATGGTAGGCATATGTCATATAATGCATACCTTACAATGAGTTATGATTTTTAAAAAATTACAAATGGACAGTGATGGCACATGTCACACACTGCTCGGAGGTTAGTCTTTAAAACAGTGCTTAATGTGAAGTGAATATAGGTCAGGGGTAGCTTAAGAATGGTCTTGAAAAGGAAAGTTAAGAAATGGTATTTAATGTTATAGAAAGTGTAAGACTCACAAAGATCTCCTAGAAACATCTGGTGATACAACATTATGAGAGCCTGGACACGTGTTCTAGTTTTGTGGAGAGATACCACACACCATGAATCAGAGTTGATGTGCAAGAAGAACCTGCAAATTTACATACATCCTGGAAGTTAATTAAAGCTATTACCCAGCTCACAAACAGGACAGTGAAGTTACCCATCATGGCAAACATGGAAGAAGACTGTGAGGGGGAAAATGAGGTATTAAAGAGGTAGGCTAACAATATTTTCTCAGAGGCAGTACAGTTTTGAGATAAGAGAGAGATAAGGAGGGGGAGAGAAAGAGACAAACACATGATCAGTACAGGGGGAGAAAGCAGAGTCAATATTCTAAAATGTTCTCTGCAGACAATGTTCATCTCACATAAAACCTAAGACTTAGTAGCAGTGATCCATTATGACAGTCAGTGGGGAGGAAAAAAAGAAATTAATCACCTGAGCTACTGCATAAGTCATTAAAAGTAGATGAATCACACATTATAAATTCCAATAAAGGTAGCCTAGACAATAATCTCAGGTGAAAATCTCCACACTGTAGAGGTCTAAAGGTGGAGGATCTAACTTTACCAAGTATTAAAAGTGAAAAGAGGAACCAGGCTGAAACAGAGCTCTGTAGAAATCCCACCAAAAGTTACACTGGTGATATCTGTGTTTCCCCAAAATTCTGAAGTAATGACAGGGTAGGCAGAAGGCTAGCTGGTGGAGGACAGAATATGTAAACTGAGAGAAACTAAGATTTCTTCCTGCAAATCTTTAAATTTCTGCAAGAAGGACTGACTGGAAGAGGTTCCACTTCCACTGATTGGAAGAGGTTGCTGATGAATCAAACAGATCTGGCTTACAGCACCAATTCTGCAGTTTGCAGACTAAGCCAAGATGAGAGGCTGAGAGATGGATTTGTTCATCCTTAACAAAAGAGGGTTGGGAGGGGATCTTACAGACATCAACAACTACCTAGTGAGAAGGATTAAAGAAGACAGAGACAGATTCAACAGTGCACAAAGTCATGAAGCAAGTTGGAACATAGGAAATTCTGCCCCAAAAAGAAAAATTAAGCGCACACACCAGAGCAGGCAGCCCAGAGAAATCGTGGGATCTCCATCCTTGGAGACATTCAGAACTCAGCTGGACACAGCCCTGACAAACCTGCTACACCTGGACATGCTTTGAGCAAGGCACTGGATGAAAGACTTCCAGAGGTCCTGGAAAAATCTGCAAGATTTTGTGATTCTAAGAAAGGTCAGGAGACTTTTTTCTTTGCGTTTTTGTTTTGTTTTGTTTTGTTTTGTTTTGTTTTAAGACAAAGAATCTTGAAGACTGTTTATGTTATGAGAAAAAGACGGGGCAGGCAGAAAGAGTGAGAGATTAACTGAAGAGTGTGGGTGAAAAAAAAGCATGGTGATGAAAAAGATGAGAAGGTTTTCTTCAGTTTCCAGTTTGAAAGGTGATTAGTTTTATCTTACTAGACTCATGAAAAGTAAATAGAAATATTCTAGTGCTAGATGAAAACTTTGGATCTACAGTTTGCCAGTTTTATCCCAAATTATTACGTTAACTCGGTTTGGTGTTGATTTTTATTGGTTTTTTTTTAGTTAAATAAATAGATAAGAATTCAATTCTAGCTGAAGTGAATACCACCTTACACAACTTACACCTTCACGACTTACTTTACTTACAAGTAACCATCAAGCCTGTAACAGGGCTACACCTCTACCTTTAGGTCTATTACTCTTGGAAAACTTCACCTCTATGTAGTCTTAGTTTTACCTATCTGTAGAAGGGAAACAATGAAAAAAGCTTGCTTTATAGTCACTGAGCCCTTCAGATGATAACTGTTTCTCTTAGTACTGTGGATTCTGAGAGAAGATAAAGACAAATGTGGTAATCTCCATTGTTCCTTTTTTTTTTTTTCCCTTTCAAACACCTGAAAGTCCTTTGTCTATCTCCCACAGGCATCTGTGTAAGTTGACTCCAAAAGGAGCTACTTCGTGTCCGTTGGGTTAGTCATTTCTGCAGTTGGGTTAGTCATTTCTGCAGATTTATTTGATGTATGCAATGTTTTACAGGTTCTCCAGGAAAACATTTGCTAGGAGCAGCAACTGCAAGGCTGAAATGGAAATTGCAAAGGCAGCAGGCTGTACAAACAGGAAAACAAAGGGGAAAATGCACCAGGGGCTCACCCACATCCCCATTAGAACTTCCAGGTCTTATATGGTTAGAGAAGCAAGTAAAGAAGATAGATATTTTCAAAGAATTGTTATAAAATTATTATGATTACAGGACCAACTATATAAACCGAATTAATATTACTTTTTAAATTCATTCAGTTAAAAAAAAAAAAATGCTTACAGTGGCCCCTTAAATTGCCAGCCAAACATTCATATATTTAAAAAAAAAAGAAAGATATTGTGGTCATTTGAAAGCTCATGATTGTTATGCCCTATTCCATTTTATATATGGGTTCTATGATTTATTGACATCCCAGTATAAATAGTTCTTTATTTTCTATTCATCCTAACCTTGGTCAAATAATACCACCCTACTTCTCTTCACAATATTTTCCTAATATCTCAGCTCATTTAATTCTATTGATCCACTGAAGAGTATAATGGCAATGAAACCAGAATTAATAGCACCTCCCTTCTCCAATGCTAAGAGCTTTCCTATTTAGTCTGTGGACCATCACACAAAATCATAAAAGTAGACAAAAAAGCAGACTGACCTTTATCAGCTACTATTGTGTTGCAAAATTCAGCAAAGCCCAGAACATCATTTTCAGTTTTATGGCACTGTTTTCTTAAATAATAAGGGGAATGGGGGGGAGGAACTGACCCCTGTTCAGCATTTACTTAAGCAGAATTGGCATTAATAGAGTATTCTGTCAAAAATTCAAGCCCAGAAAAATGTATGGCTTTGTCCACAGCAGCAGCTATCTTAGTAGATTGCACTGTCACTGCTTCACACAAAGAGCATTGCAACACCATTAGTGGACATAAATAATGCACAAGCTCTTATGCAGTACTCAGCTAAGTGCATGGAAACCTTGGGCTCCTGTTGTCAGAAATTCAATGGATTAGTACCTAGATTTATTTTAAGTCTGTAAAGCACTTTGTTCTTGACAGCGTTCAAAGTAGAAAGAGTGCTATCCTGAATGTGCATCTTAATACTGTCATTCTTGTCTTGTAAGAAGAGATGAAATATGGGATGCAATACTTCTTTTTAATATTTAAAAGTTTTCACTGTGCGGACTCAGTACACACATACCCATACAGATATATATATATATATATGATCACAGCAGCACATGGTTACCTTATTGATCTGGAAATGCAAAATACAGATATGCAGTGTAATTTTAGCAAGGAAGAGTACCATCAGAGTTGCAGATTATGAAAACAAATACTGATAAACAAATATACTATCATTATTACCTGTTTTTCTTTGTCAATGAGATGTGCCCTCTGCCAGATTCCTATATAAATATCACATTTACAGTTCCATTACGACACAAAGTACTTGGCTTCTACAATGATCATTACTGAGAAGAGATCATATGGTTAACTGGCATGATCATTAATATTTTAATCTAATTACTACTATTGAGAACTTAGTAAATCCTTACTTACCACATATCAAATAAAGTAGTGTTCTTATACAAGTTTACAACAAAATGTCAACTTCCTAGTTTAAAATAAAGAAAAAAAAAAAAAAACACAAAAAAAAATCAGAACTTTTCAAAACCATAATCTAAAAGCACGTGAAATATGTTCAAGAAATTGCTTCACAGCAATGGAGGTTGTGAGGTCTATTTGCCTCTCAATGTTCTGGAGAGTTAAGCATGATAATCCCCCATGCATTGGGAGGATAACAGGACCCTTTGTGTAGATTAAAAGCAGTTTTCTATTGATATCAGGGTGGTAATGCAAGAACAGCAATATCTCATGTGAAGGTCAATCTTTCACAATGCCACTAAGACATAAAATCTTAGTTTGAAATAATAACAGTTACCTTTTCTCTTTGCCTGCATGGTCCATGAATTTCCACACAATTCATTGAACCAGCAGTCAATGAACTATTCATTATTGAACCCAGTGATTTAAAAGTCACAATATGTACATCATTAATGCCCATTTGAAAAAAAAATGTCCAATTCCAGATATCTTGGCAGGATTTGAAATATATTTAAAACACAAAATCAGAATTGTTTTGTTGTCAAGTGTTTGATATCTGTAGCAAACCCCACCCTCCTCAAAGGGAAAATGAACTGTTTATCCCCTTAACTACTGGAAGATATATGAGCTTGTCCATTCAGCATGCAAAGTTTTCCAGCAGGTCTGAATGTATTGCAGTTTTTATAGCCTCATGTTCTACTAACTGTAACAGAATTTCTGTTAAAGCTGTTCCCCAAGTCCTCTGTCCTGTATCTCACAAACGAAGCTCTTTTTAAACAGAGAAAAGAGATACAAGAGGGGAAAAGAGAGGAGAGGGAGAAGGAGGAGGAGAGGGGAAAGGGAGTAACAGAGAGGGAGGGTGGGAAGGAAGGAAGGAAGGAAGGAAGGAAGGAAGGAAGGAAGGAAGGGAGGGAGGGAGGGAGGGAGGGAGGGAGGGAGGGAGGGAGGGAGGGAGGAGGAATAGGAGAGAGAAAAAGAGAGATTCAAAGAGAATGGTGAAGAGAGAGATATGATAAAGTGAAAAGAGAGAGAAAAGATAAAGAGAGGAAGAAAGAAAAAGGAATATAAAAGACAAAAAAAAGATAAAGAAAGAGAAAGAAAGAGAGAAAAAATAGAAAGACAGAGGAAGAGAAGGAGAGAACATAAGGAAGGAAGAAAGGAAGAAAGAAAGAGAGAGAAAGGGAACAAAAAAATATTTTTTTTGTTCCTATGTTACAGGCTTACTATTGTGTAAAATATTCATTTGTCTTTAGTTATATTTTAATATATATTCTTTGAAGACTTTAGCATGAAGCCTGAAAATATTGAAACTTGTGACACATATGAGCACCTAAAATGCCGGCTGTGCTCGTCAACCGCATCTACAACAGGTACCAAATCGCAGCGCATCAGATTGCAAGCTATGACCAATAGGTGGCGCTTTTCCCCTTTCTGATTTCCTTTAGCCCCTACTCATATTACGGAAAAACTGTTCTCGTAAGTATTTTTGAAAAACTTATGTTACTTTTTAAAAACTTGCATTCCTTATGAAAAACGGGGATTTTTGATCAGCTTGTGCAGTGCTATTGGAGAGCCGACAAACTTACACCAGAGCTGCACAAATTGTGAAATCAGTAACTTCGGTACACAAGTTTGTATTTTCCAATATTATTGAGAAACTTGATCTTAATCCCATGGCTGGTATAGTTTTTAATTTATTTTTATTTTTTCTTTAACTGGGAAGAGGTCTTGTTTTCAAATAAAATTACCTTTTATGATTTGGTCACATTGCTGCTGATCTGAGAAAACAGTTGAGCTTTTGAACATTTCTATGAAAAACATTTGTTGTTGGAATGATTTGTCTACATAATTACAATTCTTGGTATAAAAAAAATCCCAATATAGAGCTTTTATTTTGTTCTTCTTACCATAATGAGAAAAAAACCCAAAACTTTCCAAATACTATATATCACATTAAAATGACATTTGATTATGTGAACAGACTGTCTATGGCTTAACTATATATTAATTTTAACGTAGCATGAAAAATATATATTAAAACAGAATATGCCAGCTGTAAGCCTGAAATCCTGGTTCGGCTGTGAAACCTATTTTGACATTAGCGTTTAAAAGATTTCATCTTGGTTTCCGTAAGAAAGGAAAGGGATGTCTTTTCCTTGAGAACAGAGGGTTATTTAAAAGTCTGCCTTATATTCATGAAAAGGACAGAGTACATACTCATCTACGCACATACACATGTGCACACAAGGGCACATTGTATATTCATATACAGAATCCTATTATTCCCAAAGTAGGGTTATTTTAAAAGCAAAGAGATAATTGATTAGCAGTGCAAGAGATTTTCTAATGCTGGAAGGCAAAGTGAAGTTTCTTATCTAGTTTCCGCTATCAATATCTTAAAACAAAAACTACATTTCAAGAGCAAAATTATGATATCCCGATAAGAAGTTTCAGCCGTAACTAAGAGTTTTGCATTGATTAATAACTGGAGTTGGAAGGTAAAAACAGCTTCACTGTTAAGACAGAGACTATGTTTTCAAAGAGTCTCTCACATCATGCAAAGCACAGAAGTGAAGACCAAGCATTTTGTAATGTTACTGAGTTAGAGTAGTGGATGTGAGCATCTTCATTCTATGTCGTTGCTTCTTACACTGCAAATTAGAATAGAATAGAATAGAATAGAATAGAATAGAATAGAATAGAATAGAATAGAATAGAATAGAATAGAATAGAATAGAATAGAATAGAATAGAATATTTTGGGGACCTACAATGACCATCTAGTCCAGCTGCTTGACCACTTCAGGGCTGACCAAATGTTAAAGCATATTATTAAGGGCATTGTCCAAATGCCTCTTAAACTCTGACATGGATGGGGCATCAACAACCATTCTAGAAAGCCTGTTCGAGTGTTTGACCACCCTCCTGGTAAAGAAATGCTTTCTAAACCTCCCCTGGTGCACCTTTGAACCATTCCCATGCATTCTATCACTGGATGAGAGGGAGAAGAGATGAGCACATCCCTCTCCACTTCCCTTCCTCAGGAAGCTGTAGAGAGCAATGAGATTGCCCCTCAGCCTCCTTTTCTCCAAATTAGACGAGCCCAAAGTCCTCAAACGCTCCTCATAGGACATCCCTCCCAGCCCTTTCACTAGTTTTGTTGCCCTCCTCTGGATGTAATCATGTACCTTAACATCCTTCTTATGCAAATTACCAGATTAAAAAAGGAATTCATGTTAATGATTTACAAATTCCTGCAAGTTAAGATTTTACAGAATGATAAAATGATCTGAGAATAATTTTAAAGTGCAATTACGGTTAGTATATTTATAAACTATATAAATATAAAATATATCACAGAATCACAGAATGGTTGAGATTGGAAGGGACCTCTGGAGGTCATTTTGTCCAACCTCCCTGCGTAAGCAGGGCCACCTAGAGACAGTTGCCCAGGACCATGTCCAGATGGCTTTTGAATATCTCCAAGGATAGAGACTCCACATCTTCCCTGGGCAACCTGTAAATAGCTATAACGAAAGACTTTTCAGTTTGCTAGCCAAAAAACTGTAAATGTGATTAGGTTTGAAATTGGCTTCCTAAAATCACTATTGCAAATGTTTCTTGCCCACTTTATAAACTAACAATAGTCTTCCTACATTTCAAGTAAATCTTCATTTAGACACATCCAACCAAACAATACGTTTGTCCTGTTTGATTCTGTAGCACCTGTATACGCTCTTTGATACCCTGTGAAGACAGAAGGAATATGTGATATAAGTCATCTAGCTAATTAGTGCTTTCAATGACCAAGGTGGCACATTTCAACATGGCAGGATTCTGACGGGAGAAAGATAGTGTGTTTCAGTAAAGGAGAGATGATTCATGGTGACTTGAGTAAAGACACTGCCACGTGACAGAAGGGAAAGAGAAAGAGAATATGGAGACAGGCATATTGAGGTAGAGCAAGGGGAGACCTTGCCAGAGAATTCACTAAGACTCCCATTCCTCTTATGCAATGTTTTGCTAAATTCGGAACCAGTCTAAATATACTGCAACCAAAAGCTTACTGAAACATAGGCTACTGCGTTCAATAGAATATAATGGGTGGAGAGAAAGGAGCTAGAACAAAATTTAGGACTGCCATGTCTTATTTAAATGCAAGCGTGCTTAATTTTGCCATGAGTTTAAATCTTGCATTGCTTTAGGCTTGGGTAATAAAGAAGGCTGGTCAGATTTACTTTTCTTACTTTCCAGTTTCTAATGAGTTTTTATTTTCAGGGACTTAGAGATTACAAGCATGAGAACAAAGATAAACATATAGATACATAGATCTTGTTATTGTTTCTTAACACGTTCACCCTGTTGTACATAGGTAAACTTAGAACTAAGGTGAAAAACTCTGTTTTTAAAAACAGGTTAATTTGGGATGTTTTTTTTTTTTCCTTTTTTTCTTTTTCTTTTTTTTTTTTTTTTTTTTTTGACTGTGAACATTTCCATTGATCAAAGCTTCCACTTCAAGTTATTTCTTAACACCTACATATTTGGCCAAATATTTGGCCATCATGCCACTAAAATCTGTAGACACTGACTATAAAGTCATACATGTACTTGCTAAATATGTCTTTGCATCTTATCTATGTGAAAGGAATTGTCATTTACAAGTGGGAGTTTTGCTTTATCTCTTTTAAAATATATAATTACTCCTTATGAATATGTGTGTTTACAGTATACTCCATAATATACTGTAATTTACCAGGCAAATTATCACTGCTTCACTATACTTAACGTAATAGCAATGATTAACTGTGTGTTTGTGGATATGTTTTCCAAGAGTTTTGGAATTTTACCAATGCCAGTCACTTCGATACTGCAGCAGCTGGGTGACTGGAAACTTCATGAAGTGCTTTAAAGTTACCATATCCAGTTTTTTAGGATGAGTTTTCCTCCTAGGGATAAATTTAAATCTTAACTTAGAATTAAAGTTTCTCCAACAATTTTTTATTTAAAATATTTCTTTTTAATTAGTTCTCAGAAGATTAGTTTGCAAAAAAAAATACATATATATATATATACACACACATATACACACACACACACATATATATATATATATAAAAAATAGAATACCAAGTGATCCTAACTCTGGAAATGAAGGGAAGAAGTAGATACAGTTTATTCCAGAATTCAACAAGCTGCTAACTGGACCCTGAGCACAGAAAAAAGCATTCCTATAGAATTCTATTTCAATTAAAAGGTATCCCTTTAAAAAATTTGTTCAGTTTACTTGACACCTGTCAAAAAGCTTAGATGACAGGCATCATTTCTCAAACTATTCCACCTACTAGGATCTAATCAATCTGTCCAATTTACCATTCATAATTTGCATAGTATACTGACTGCTTCAATCCATATTTTATCTTGTATTTTCTCATCATCAACTTTCAGTAATCATCAAAAATTTAAATAAGAATTTTATCATTCCCTTGATGACATTGGTACATGAGAAAAAAAGGTGAGGAACACTGAGCTTCTAACTTTGCAGGCTGTTAGACTTTTTTTCAGCAAAAAGGGAGAGGAAATCAACATTAACTGACTGTATTTTCAAAGCACAGGATAAGGAAGTTGAAGTTCTCTGAGGAACCACAAAACTAAGGAGGGTGGTGTCTCCCAAATTTTCATTTTGGTTTTTTTTTTTCATATGGAATTTCTGTTGATTTTTTACGTAGATGGCTAGCTATAGAGGCTGGAAGATTTTGGAAACTTATGGATACACCTATAATTCAATTATTACCCAAGTAGTTGTTAAAGTCTTAAACAAATGATGAGAGCTATTATAACTTCTGAGATCTGAGAATGGATCCCCTTTTGCCATGTATTTTTGGTACTTATAACATCCACCTACCCTAGCTGTTATATCCTCCTTCTCACCATTAGCCTGTATGTGTAGTGTATCGAGATTTCACAGTTCTGCTGTTTGGTGGGACGTGCCTGTGTATCTGCAAGTTGTGGGCCACTATAAACCAGTATACACATGTTTTCGAATTTCAGCAAAGCAGTCCAGAAATGTAAATGCATTAAAATGCTGGAATTTGATGGTACAGATTCCTGGTCTAAGTAATTTCTCTCTAGTTTCATTTTGTATATTTTCCCCTCAAAGCAGATCCCTAAAAGAAGTTCAGTTTGACTTTAGGTATCTATGTATTAAACAAAACCAAACCAAAATAAAATAAAACAAAACAAACAAACAAAAAAAGTAAGCTGCCAAATTGTCCTACACCTTAATCCAGAATCTAATATTTCAACTTTATCTTAAAACCTAGCTTAGGTCATTTGCAAGATTAACACTGGCTATGGAGACATTTGACGATCTGGTAACTAAAACTTGTATTGCTGCCCCAAACTATTATACATTTCCACGTAACTAAAGCCCATTCTGACAGGGACCTGCAGTGAAGCAAGTTCCATAAGAAATTGCTAGTGTAGCTGTATCACTAAAATACCTTTTGATTTTTCCAAGATCAATGGAGTCCATTTTATTGAAAAAAAGAGAGCTATATAGTCTTTTCAAGAATAAATGCACATATAAAACTCCTCAGTAATCAACAGAAAACTAAACATTTCAGAAAGCTTCAGTAGTCATATGGCAGGGGGTATTGGCTACCAATTACGCATAGTTTGATGACCATGGGAAATTCTGTGATAAATCTGTTACTGCCATCAGTGCAGTTATGTTCTCATCTCAGCTGTTTTCTGTTCATTAGAACCACAGTTCAACAGTCCCTTTCAGATTTTTAGATTAATTCAATCCTCATTTAGATGTTATTGGAAAATTTGCAGGTATGAGCCTCATGCCATTGCTAACCTACTTGAGCTTTCTGCATTCTAATTTTCCTTTGTACTTTTACTGCAAAAGCTAGATATATAAGCAAGCATAGTCCCAAAAGTTAAAAAGAACCTTTGAAATTATCTTTTGATAACATGTATATGCAGTAAGTTGTGCTACCCTCTTTGCAGTTTGCCTTTAAAGAAGAAAATCACTATGCAATTTGTTACAGAGGCTAATAAAGCTAATATAACAACCTAATTTAAAAATATAACCATACTGACTGAAGACACATGATTAGAAGTTTAATGTCACAAACTTTAGTCATCAGTGTAACATTTAAGATTCAATAGCCCTTTTGTAGTTGCAGAATTAACTTCTTGTTCTGTGTTAGAATCTAAGATGAATGTGTATATTAAAAACTCCCGTATTCACACTGCATAAATATGCAAGACCATTTTTAATAAAATTCTTTATATCACCTTTCATTCCATTCTATTACTTTCACATGTAATATACCTAAACAGAGATCACCTGTAGAGATTGAACCTGCAACATTTAATATGGAGTTTCTTCCATTTGAAATAAAGGAACTCAGTCTGCCAATAACACTTGCAGATCATATTCTCGTGGTCTCATCATTCAAGTGGGGATACAATATAGATATCCTGTGTAAAAGCCAGATCAGGTGGCTATCTGGATCCTTAGTTTTTAATTACTTCGGATATTGGTCTTTCAGCACTGACTAAATGAATGAGTACTACAGTGATAGGTACGAATAAAGGAGATTGGTTTGATTGGTCTTAAGTTTAATTCCTGCTCATACCCTGTTGTGGAGCCTGTTACTGTTTCACAAATGGAAAAATCAGAACAATTCTATGTATCTTGAGTTATACTTACATTTATGTACTGTATTGGGTGTAGGTGTCCAGATGTTGGCAGCGGGGGGCTGCAGAGGCCTCTGTGAGCCAGTTCCAGATGGTTTCAGCAGGTTCAGATGGACCCATCACAGGGTGCAGCTGAGCCCATCAGCCAACATGGTGGCACCTCAGAGAAAACATATTTAAGAAAGGACAAAATGCTGCACCGCAGAGAGGAGAATGAGGTAAAAAAGTGTGACAAGCAGTTGTGCAAACACTATGGTCAAAGAAGAAGGAGGGGAGGAGCATAAGCTGGAGCAGAAATTCCCCTGCAGCCAGTGGGAGACAAAACAATGGAGCTGGTTTGCCCTGAAGGTCTGTAGCCCATGGAAGAGCCCAAGATGAAGCAGGAGAAAAATATGAGGAGGAGGGAACTACAGAGAGGAACTGTTATGGACTGACCACAGCTCCCATTCCCCATCCCCCTGTGCCACTCCGGAGGGTGAGGAGGTCAAGGAATTTGGAATGAAGGAGTGAAGTTGGGCCTGGGAAAAAGTGGTCAGAGCCAAAGGTGTTTTCAATTCTTGTCTGTTTTTCACCATCCAACTCTATTTTAAATAAGTGGGTAGTAATTTAAATAATTTTCCCCAAGTCAAGTCTGTTTTGCTTGTGTTGGAAATTGTTAAATGATCCCGTCTTTATTGTGACCCATGAGCTTTTCCATCTGATTTTCTCCTCCTGCCCTGTTGAGGAGGGAGGAGTAAGAGAGCAGCAGGGGGGGCATCCAGCAGCTGACCATCGTCAACCCACCACAAGGTATATACACGCTATTTTAGGCACACTACGGAAAATTTATATTTAAAACAAACAAAAAAACCAAAAACATTGCTTTCTGCAATGAAATTGCCAAGATAATATCATTTTATGTCAAAAGCTCACTGTAATTATGTTGGGGTTTGTGTTGTTGTAAGACCAAACTGAATTAGTACTAAACTAAATTTCTGCAGAAATATCCTGATGATGCTACAGTTTCTTACAGTTTTCTAATGAATGGTGTCTTCCGATCACAAAAGAATGATTTGAGAATAGTTTTCCCTGAGTCAGCTAAAAATGTAATTTAATGTAACTGTTAAATTAGAGTTAAAAAGAGATATTTGGTCCAGAGTCCCAAGAAAATTAGTGTAACTCTCTAAACTTGAATATAACAGAACTCATTTGTTCTAGATGGGGGCTGACAGAAAGTATTCATTTCTAGTTCAAATTTATAAACTTCACTTTATTAGAAGTTAAAACACAGAAAGGTTAAAAATTTCAAAAGTAACTATAATCCTATTAATGGAACAAGAACAACAAAAAAAACTTTATTAAGTCAGGTCAGGTACAATGGAATATGATTTAAGTCAAAGATGCATTATAAATCAAAATATCCCATAGTATGAACTGTAGCTCTGTTAATAATTAAAAAATTAAAATATTGGGAAGTAAAGAATGACATAGTGGTTTTAAAAGTATTTATGTGTGTTCATGTAAAAATGAACGTAGATTTACTCTCTATGAAATAATTAAATTATGCTTGAAAATTCACAGCACTGTAATTGCCAGCCTAGTTTGCTGCATGACTTTCTTGGGATTACAATATGAAGTATTCATCCACAGCAGGTAAAATTGTGTTCGCAACTCTTTGCTGTTACGGAAGCTTCATGTTTTCAAGAATCTATCACTTTTTTTTTTGGTTTTTTTTTTTTTACGAAATGAACAGATGAAACAATGTTTCTTTTAAGATAACAGTAACAGTTAATATACACCAATGTCTTCATTGATTTCTTCCAGCTGATCTTCAATTAGTACAGCTCTCTAATTTAACTTTAGCACTGTAGGCTTTTCTAGAATGCTAAACAGAACAGAGGCAGAAAACAGCAGTAAAAGTAGGCATATTAGTTGCATGGCTCGTAACGCTATGCCTGTCAGGCACAAATAGATCTTTTGTTTTTCCCTTGAAAAGACAAAGGCAAAGCTAAAAGGTGTTAGGACAGTATCCCGGCCCTATTCTAAGTAAAATAAATGAAAAATGGTTATTTCCGTTTGTGAGGAGGAAGAGAAACACTGAAACAATGTAGGGAAACAGACAGCTACTTGTCAGTTTAATTCTTCAACACCAGAAGTTTATGAATACGACCCAGAAGTTGGAACCGCAAACCTAACTGCTAGACTGACTTCAGAAAGATAGTCCCTAGATTCTGGCCTTGTCCCTAAGACTGTTTTTTTATCTTATGATTATTTTTTTTCCATCTTAAAAAAAGACAAAAATTGTCACGGAAAAAAAAAAACCACTAAAGAGAGAATTTGAAGGTACATGTCTTCATCCTTATATTTAGATTCATCCCATTCACTACTGACACCCTATACAAATGCCTGTCTGGGCTGGATATAGAGATAGGTAAATGCAGCTATGGTCCTGAATTCCGGGAGAATTCTGCCTTGCTTCCATATATGCCTTCCTGAGCAGACAGGTTAAAAAAATAATAAATTCTTAAAAGAACAAGAGAGTGAGTTCCCTTCCTTTATTGTTTCCCTCCTCCCCTATGTCACTCGTGCACTACTCTAAAAGAGGAACTTGGACAAAGTCTTCCTTGACAGATAGGGATTTTACTCAGAATCTCAGGTAAATATTCTGATCACTGCGCTTTTATTTGAAAACAAGGGCTGATCTTTTTCTTCTGATTTCTTAAACGAAAGCAGCTACCCTTGCACTGTTTAGAAAGCCCCATTCTACTTAACTGCACATGGAGTTTCTCTTAAGAAATCCTAGTAGCTGAGGTGCTTCTGACGAGATGTAAAAGGATTAGTTTCTGAAATCTGGTGGGATTTCAGCATCAGGTATACATGAGATATGACCTCTCAAAAGAAGTAGTGGCTCTGTACGCTTAGTTTTCAGATTTGCAGCTTTCAACTCAGGCTTTTCAACTGAAGAACGTAATTCCAGGCATCCAAATCTTTTCTTAGATCTGGCCATGTTTTTGCACAATATACTGCTGAGCACCTTTGCACGGCTATGGCTAGCCTTGACAGCCTATATGGCTTGAAACTTTGTAAAGGCAGAGTTCAAATTGAAACCATACACCTCCTCAATTTCCCTTTTTTTTTGGCAGGCCAGATATATCATTCTGGGATCAACCCAAAGTGCTGGCTGACACCAAAAGCATCATCAATCAAAGTGCCAACTTAGGTCGCTAATGTAACAGTAGAGACCTAGAGAAGTTGAGGTGTAATTGCATGGAGAGTTATCAGGAGTAAATACAGGTACCTGACCTACAGACACCTCCATTGGAGTTAGCTGAGTGACTAGCTGAGGTAGTCCTTCTGGCTTCTCCTTGCAGTCAATGAAAAGCTTGCACGTTTAGTGTTAACATACATCTTATACTTATGCATACATATCAGATGAGTCAGAAAAGTGACTGTGAAAGAGTCTAGTTCTCTCTGGTTTAGACAATTGCCATCACCTATAGCCAGACAGAATAAACCCACAAAATGGCCTTGTCAAATCAATTGATAATAAAAAAACCCACATTTTGACACAGACAACCTGTTTACTGCCAAGTCAGTTATCTCCTTTTTGTAGGAAAGCAACCAATACGATGGCTGTGAAGAAGTTCTGAGCTGACCTAAATTAGTAAAAATTCTCTGACCCTTCTCAGCATTAAGCCTTTGAATAGCACAGAAGTTCCAAAGGTCTTTCTGTGACCCTAACCCTTGACATTGTTTCTTCACCACATGCTTCAGTGCAAATGCTTCTGAACACAAGATTTTCTTCATCTAATAAAAGATTTCACAAGCAATGTGAATAATCGAGGATTATCTATGATACTAAAATAAGAAAGTAGTTTCTGAAAGGATGAATTTATTGGATTTTTTTAATACCTTCAGGAAGCATATCTATCCTAGGTGATGGAAGATAACTGGAGACTGGTTTCTGGGTTCATTAAAATATGCATCATTTTCCATCATTAGATTAGATCAGGAAAATATAAAACATATTTGCAGATTTTTAAAGCTATTATATGCATGAAAAATACTATTATTTTATTATTATTGCAAAAGGCAGAGTTAATTTTTCCACATCTCTTAAGTTAAAAAAATTTTAAATAAAATGTTAAAAAAATTATCTCTAACACAAACATTTGTATATATTTTCCATGAAAAACAAAGCAATTCTGTTCTCTGAAGATTGTACTAGTCTTAACCTAGTTATGGTTGAAATGAATATGAAAATACAAATATATTAAAACATTTTGCTATGATTTATATATTGTAAATAAATTGCTCAAAATCACTCCAAAGCATATCTTCTTAAATTAAATAATTTATAAGTCTTTCCAATGTTCTAAATAAAAACATGTAATTCCTATTCCATATTTACATAAATAGTCTGCATAATTGTTCTTTTAGCATGGTTACTGCATTGGTTGATTTGACTAATATTAAATATGTATGAATTTCCTGCTATTCCCTAGGGCTCTCAGAAACAAGATGAATCTCAAGAGACTGATTTAAAGTTTAAATTTAAAGAAGAAAATCCTTACAGATCCAAGCATCTTTGAACCTTTTTTCAATTGCTGAAGTCTAATTTTCACCTCAAGTAAACATTTAATAAATAATTATTACTTGAAGATTTACAAGCAGTGCCAAGATTAAGTAAATTATTTGTGTATCTTTTTTTCAAGCTTTAGACAGTTCTACATCCACCCAAACAATAAGTAGGACATGACTGATCTTAACCATATTGACTTTTTACAACACTATTCACACTGGTGAATTAAAATTTTCCAATCCAACCGATCAAGTAACTGAGTTTCAGTATTAGTCTTGGAAAACGCAATTGTCATAACACTGTCCTCCAGAAATTGCTGATATCTTAGCTAGCTGCAAATAACAACTTATAATAGCTATCAATTATAACATTTAAATACCACAAGTAACATTTTGTTCATGTTGATAAGGAGTTAAACATTTGTTATGCATGAAAAAATCTTGTGAGCTACAATGCTAGTATTGTCATTGGTGGACTTGACATCGCCATTGTTACAAGTGGTGAGCTTATGCGGAAGTCAATAGGTTTGCAGAGTAAGTATAGCATCCTGTTAAAAGAAGAATGTATTTTTTAAAGTCTGATAGTATATAATGAGGGATATATTACTTGCTCTTGTGTTCCCAAGAGTGCCTTAATGTAGTCTTAAATAATATGCTGAAGCCATGGATGCATATGTGTGTCTTTGTCCTTCTACAGTTTATAGGATTATATAACTGATAACAACACTATGTTGAGTTTCCTGGGAACACTGAAATAGCGCTTGATAACTTCTTAACAAAGACCTAATCTTACACTCTTTGAGTACACTGTAGGCATATGTTGTAGAGTGGTAAGAATCTTAATGGCAAGAGCACCAGATGTAGAGCTGGTCCAGCGTAGCCTGTTAGAGCACTGTATCATTGCAGGTAGGGGAACTAAGGGAAGGGGAAGCTGCGGTTGTTCTAAACTACTTCTTAAACCAGTTCTTAGGCAGCTAATGATGAAGTTCTCTAAAACCATCTGAGCTGTAACAGGGAAAAAAAAATAAACAAAAGATTGTTCTAATTGTTATCAGGGATCTTGGTCAAACTATAACAAACAGGATGTTAAGAAACCATCTCTTGTTACCATTAGTTATATACTCAGGCATGCCAGTTAACTTTGCTGCAAATATTTCACATTTACACAAACGAAAGGCAATTCATTTTAGCTTCAGGTCTCTACATAAAATAGACCATGCAGTTCTAGTAAGTGACACCTCTGCTGACCCCTCCTAAAGTTTAGTAGGTGACACACAGGTGTAGCAAAATGCCTTACTACCAGTAATAACCATCATGTTTTCCTGAATCTGTGGATTATAAGCAGATACTGGATATTTTCCAGTTTAAACAGAAGCCAAAGTTTATTCATATGATGGTTAGAAAAAATAAAAATAAAATCTGAGGTGACTTCAATGTGAGCCAAGTAGTGTAATGAACCTATAAAATGCTTAGTGAGATGCAGTCAGGCTTGCAGATGTGTTTACAAAAAGGAATGTTCTAGTTTCATTTTTATTATGAGCTTTCTCTGATTTAAGACTACTATATATTGAAACTGAGTAAACAGGTCTTTATTTACATAAACGTCAGCATATCAAAACAAAACTAAACTGAAAAAAAAGTCTTTCAAAACAGTATTATCTTCAGTAAGCTTTCTGTAATTAGAGAATAAAGAAACCTCATTGAACCTAAGAAACAGTTCAGAAAGGCTATTAGAAAAAAATCAATACCCTTAAAAATAGTAATGCAAAGATGGGATTCTAAAATGCTGTTCGTTGGATTCTGACTGCATGAAACCATCAAAGTGCAGCACTCCAGTAACATTTTAATAACACATTCAGGTGGTAATATAATAGATAGGCAGCTTTTTGCATTATAGTCCAAATGTCTTGATGCATAATTCTAGTGTATGAAAAAAGCATTCATATAAGTAACCTTGCATAAGCGGGTCTTTACTTCTCCACTAGCTGAAATATAGAATGTTGATGAGACTCCCCTTTCATCAAAGCAAAGGAAGCGCAATTGCATTGTGAACCCAAAAGCAGTGACAGAGCAGGATTTTATATTCATTTTCAAAAGTGCAGAGGACTAAACAAAGTACAAAGCAAGGGATATTTGGGTCTTTCATAGGTTAAAAATGCAATTCTGTTCTCAAAATATTAGTAGAAGTTTAATGACTTTGGCAGCCTAGACCAAATGGGTTTTGTCAATGAGATACTAAGTATTTTCTTCCGTATATTGAGTAAAATCAAATACAACCAATTTCAAAAAGCCCTCAGCATCTCCTGAGAAACTGGCTCTTTGACTGTTCCCATTGAAGTCAATAGCAAAATTCCCTTTTACTTGTGAAAAAGCAAGTCCTAAATACACAATTCTTAAATGAGCATTTTCCAGTCTAATTAGATAAAAGAATGGCTCGTTCTTTGCTTCCTTGAACAGCCATGATATGAAATGATTAATTTAAGGACAATATTCGTACTGTTAGACTGGTTACTTTGCATAGTAACAAATAATCATCATCAAGGGAAATTATTTTGGAACATACTTCATACTGTTTATGCCATACAAATACAAATGATAGGAAAATGCTGTATATCTGTTCTGCTGCTCCTTTGGGAATATTGTAATGGCAGGAGAAACTGGCGAGTTCTAGCTTAGATAAAATCTGTTCAGTTTGCCTATGTTTAGTTCCCATATGTTCTGGTCCTCAGGAGATGTGAGTTTTTCCATTATTTAATGGGGCTTCTACCACCTCCCTTGGGAGTCTATAATGTAGTCCAATAAATCACACCATTAAGGCAGTTTTCAGTCTAAATTTCCTTTTTTATATGTACATCATTCCTTTTATGTAGTTCTATCTCCATGTATCATTGCAAACCCTTTTTTCAATTATTTTATGTCATTTGTTAATAAAATCCAACAAAGCACCAGAGGTCTTACAGCGAAAAGAGTGAACTGATAAGATACTCCTGTACATTTATGAGCAAGGCTGCATGGAAAGACACAAAAGTAAATTTCTTCCAAGCAGAAGTACTGTAGAGCAAGTGAGACAGAATACTTTCAGCACTTTAGTCTTCCAGTGTCCAAAATGGTAATTCCAGAGGAGCATCCTCAGCATGTGAAATATGAACATAAACTCTAACTACAGTAGAAGCACCTCCTTATACTCCAGTTTCAGAAACAGAGTCCAAAAAGAGGCCAAATCACGGATTTCAAGTGTATGTCAGGTCTCTAAATAGTTAATACGTATTCTGCTTTAGCTCAAAGGACAGCCCAGTGTTCCCAGTTACCCTACTCCAGCCAAAAACTCTTACTCTAGCTGAGGACCGCCATGCACCAATGAATCCTGTAGTGAGCCATGAGGCATTAGCCGCAGGCCATCAAATGGCACACACTACCTAGTAACAGCTCTCCCTTCCCGTGCTGAGCAAAGGTCCATGGGCTTAGGTACTGCAATTATTTACTGCTAGTGCAGCTGCAAAGACACCTGACTGCATGTTGGGACTATTTTTGCTGCTGCTCTGCATATACTTGCGTGGTCTAATTTTAAGAGAGTCAAGGGTTATTATTTTCTTATTTGTTACTTTTGCCACATTATAATGTAATGTGTGAACCCAGCACAGGAACTAGGAACTGGCAGCATTCTCAAAACCTTCTGAGTAGCCAAGAGCACAAATCACAGCACAAGTCAGGGGGAAGGTGCCCCTAAGCACACTCAAATACATGTACTAAATAAAGGTACAGATGAGCTTTTCTTCTCATATTAATTCTTCCAGATTTCAAGGCGGTGGTGGTTGTGTACTGGTTGGGGTTTTTTTTGTTTTGTTGTGGGTTTTTTTAACACTTGTACATCATTGGTTTTTCAACTCCTGTACATTGACATGTTTCTCCTGACTTCCCTGGAGTTGTGACAATTTATGTTAGTTGAGGATCTGACCCATCTTCCCCTTCTGAAGGGGAAGTTTTCTATATAAACCTCTGTTCTTCACGGCAAGATCTTTGAAAATGTTTACTTTATTTCAAGGTGATTCCTGGATTATAAACACACAAAGAAAAGTATAATCATATGAATGCTACACACAGCTTTATTGAACATACAGTAGCTTCACTTGATTTCCTTTTCATATTTGTATCAAGCTGGATATCTATTCTAGACAGACTATCATTTAAAACAAGAGACATACCAAATGAGTAAATGAGGTTATATTACTAATTAGCATACTGTCTCCTACTACCTCCAGTAAGCTACTAAAATGTGACTTACATTTTATCACATAGATGAAACAGTTATCTTTCAGGGTTTGAAATTTCTGTGATCTTTATGCTTAATAAGCTCAGTAAAAGGCATTCAAATTACATCACTTTTGTCTTGGAAGTTAAATTGGGAAATATTGCATTCTCTGAGATGATAAACTCTGTAGAAGATAAATTATCATGAGAAATAGTTTTAATTGATTTACCATAATAAAAGTTATGTGACTTTGAAGTGCAAATGACACATTAAAATGAAGCTACAGTATGTTGATAATACAGTGGCTTCTTTGTTAATGGAATTACTGACACTGCAGATGCTTGCAGAAGAGTTGTCCTCTAGTGTTAAGTGAGAAACACTGATGGAAATTGAAGATATCCTGTATTTAAATCCAAGCTCAACTCTCTCTCTTCTGTGAGCTCTACACTGACCTCAACAATGTAAATGCAATATATTTCAACAACAGCACATGCAGTATGAGAACAGCTTGAGTCTGAAATTTAAATGCTAGATTTGGAATGCAGTTATCCTGCCGTTATCATTGTGACTGCACTGAAGCCCCAGGAAAATCGTTAGTCCCTACCGCAATTTCCCCACTTGCAAAACTGAGTCAATAAAACCACTTCTATGCTCAGAGGTGTTATCCAATAGCTAAACAACACTGTGTTGTCTTCAGAGATATCTAGGGTTCAAAAGGAAGGAAAATGCACATAGTTCCTGGCCAACAATCCTTGTAAATGTTCTTTTTTTAGCTTTCTAAGGCTAAAGAAGATGACTAAGAAATTTATAAAGCCAGCACCATAAACCAAAGCAAATTTGTTTTATCTCACTGTTTTCTCACACCATTTATCTCTGTGATCTTTGGCTATATTATCCAATGATTCTTCTTCATTTATCCAGACTTTTTACCTCCACTTTCTTGTGATTTTTGAGTCTTTTTCCTCACTCCCAGCGTTTCACTCTTCCTTCAGTTCTTTAGTTCTCTCTTACCTGTGAACCTTTAATTTAATATTTTAATTTAATATTTAATTTTAATATTTAATAATTTTTAATATTTTCTTTCCTTGAGAAACATCTTTCCTGTTTTCCTTTCATACAATGGTATACGTTTTCCATGTTTTCTCTGATCTTTTGTCAGCACGTCTTATCCAAGCTTATCCTTTATCCAGTCCTACATTCTCATTCTTTTTCCTGTACACATAATTCTCTTCCTTATGAGATTTCCTTTTAATTTATTTCTTTTTTCTCCATACCATTTCTGAATTCTAAATTCAGAAACACAGTAAAGGAACTTCTGATATGTTATTATCCTCTAAATTTTGAGCAAAAAGAATCTAATAACTGTCTAAACTATTGTGAATCCATTGGTGTAAGAATCTGTAAGCACTCTACCTACAAGTGTGTGTAGTGGGTTAACCTTGTCTGGTCACCAGGTGTCCACCAAGCCGCTATATCACACCCTCTTTCAGCAGAACAAGGGGAGAAAATAAGATGAAAAAGCTTGTAGGTTAAGATAAAGATAGCGAGATCACTCGTCAGTTACTGTCATGGGCAAAACAAACTTGGCTTGGGGAAGATTAATTTAATTTATTGCAATCGATAACAGAGTAAGATAGTGATAAATAAAAATAAAATAAAAATAAAAAATAAAAATAAAAAATAAAAAATAAAATAAAAATAAAAATAAAAATAAAAAATAAAAATAAAAATTAAAAATAAAAATAAAAATAATAAAAACAAAAACACCTCTCCACTTCTTCACAAACTCAGCTTCACTCCTTGCTCTTCTGCCTCCTTCCTCCAAACAACGCAAGGGGATAGGGAATGGGTGTTGTGGTTATTCCATAACATTTAATGTCTGCTGCTTCTTCCTCCTCAAACTGTTCCCTTGTTCCAGCGTGGGGTTCTGTCCATGGGAGGCAGTCCTTCACAAACTGGTCCAATGTGGATCCTTTCCACAGGCTGCAGTTCTTCACAAACTACTCCAGCATGGGTCCTTACCACAGGGTGCAGACCTTCAGGAACAGACTGGTCCAGCGTGGGTCCCCCACAGGCCGCAGTTCATGTCAGGAAACCTGCTTCTGCATGGCTTCCCCTCCATGGACCACAGCTCCTGCCAGGAGCCTGCTCCAGCATGGACTTCCTTCAGGGAATACCCACCTGCTCCATTTTAGGACCCTCCACCAGTTTCAGGCTGGATACCTGCTCCACCTTGGATTTCCATGGGCTGCAAGGGTATGACCTGCTTCATCATGATCTTCTCCACAGGCTGCAGGGGAATCTTTGCTCCGGCACCTGAAACACCCCCTTGCCCCCTTTCTTTGCTGACCTTGATGTGTCTCACATTTTTTCACTTCTCACCCACAGCAGCTATGCAGCGTTTTTTGCCCTTTCAGGACATGGACCTGTTGGAACAGGTCCAGCGGAGGGCCACGAAGATGATCAGAGGGCTGGAGCACCTATGCTATGAGGACAGGCTGAGACAGTTGGGCTTGTTCAGCCTGAAGAAGAGAAGGCTCCAGGGAGACCTTATAGCGTCCTTCCAGTACCTAAAGGGGGCCTACAGGAAGGATGGGGAGGGACTCTTTATGAGGGAGTGTAATGATAGGACACGGGACAATGGTTTCAAACTGAAGGAGGGTAGATTTAGATTGGATATTAGGAAGAAATTATTTCCTGTGAGGGTGATGAGGCACTGGAACAGGTTGCCCAGGGAGGTTCTGGATGCCCCATCCCTGGAAGTGTTCAAGACCAAGATGGATGAAGCTTTGAGCAGCCTGGTCTAGTGGGAGGTGTCCCTGCCCATGGCAGGGGGGTTGGAACTAGATGATCTTTAAGGTCCCTTCCAACCCGAACCATTCTATGATTCGATGATTCTACGATAAATGTTATCACAGAGGCACCACCAGTGTTGCTGATGGGCTCAGTTTTGGGCAACGGTGGGTCCGTTTTGGAGCTGGCTGAAGATGGCTTTATCCAACATGGGCACAGCTCCTGATCTCTTCTCACAAAAGCCAACCCTGCACACCCCTCCCCCCACTACCAAAACCACATAAACTCAATACCACATGCAACTATGCAAAAATTCATTCCTTAGAAGAATTTTTTACTTATTTGGTTATCTATTCTTTTGAAAAATAATAAAATGCAGTGTTTTCTATATTGTTTCACATACCTATTCTAATAATGCTTGTACATTACTTAAACTTTTCATTCTAGGTAATGAACAAAGACAGTTAAAATAGCAGGGGTAACAATAAGCATCAGGATCTTACTTGTGCATTCATTTGCCAGTTTGCAACACTCATATATTCCACAGCCTTTCAGCTTGGAAAGCTTCTACCCATTTTTTTTTTAGTAGCTGTTTAAACAAAAATAGATGTTTATCTCTTTAAAATTTTGCCAGGAAGCTGTCACTTTCCCATTTACTCATGCTATGTTGTGACAGTATGTGTCAGCTTCTTGCACAAATGAAAAGAGATATAGACCTGTATTTACTTTAGCTGAAAAAAAGTAGTCATCAATTCTGAGAAAAGTGTTTTCCCATCTGAAAAGATGGATAAATAAGAGAGGTTTTGTGAAGTAACTATTTACCAATGCTTAAAAGGTAGTTGCAAGCCAAATATTCCAGTTCAGTTCACCAGTCCCCATCATGAAGAGAGTAGATAGACTCGTAACATCTAGAATTAGATATCCGTGGCAAATAAAAGCAAATATCCAGGGAGCTAATGTTCTTATTGAAACCTTTGATGTTTAAAAGTATCAACAGTAACAAAAACAGGTAGATGAACCTATGCAAGGCTTGTTTTTTGCTCTCATGTTTGACATAGAACAGAAATGCCAGTTGGAAAATCTTTATCCTAGAATGTACTTAAATGCTGAAAAGTATGGAACTAATCAGTGACAATTAAGTAGTACTGGTACACTGCTCTAGGAGGTTCTTAGAGATATTTTTATGGGTGTGCATACATAAGAAAAAAATAAGTAAGATAGGGTAATAATACATAATATCTGTAACTTTTTCTTTTGAAAATTCTTTCATCTTTATCAGTGTCACAGAACCCAAATTTCTACCACATAGTAAGTTAAAATGCAAGTTACAATTGAAAAAAATGAGGTTTTCGAAGTACTCATTGAAAACTTAACCACTATGACAAATCAGAATATGGAGTAGTAGAATCCTTAAAATCTATTTAATTCCAACTCAAAAATTTCATGCATCATGAATCCAGGAAAAGAAAACTGCCCATGAAACATAAAGGTCAGGTCTTAAACAGATACCAAAAATGGAATTGCAGATCAGCTGAAATCCTCAGAAAACACTCACAGATTTTAAAGGACCAAAGTTTCAGCCTATAGGTTAAATCTGTAAAATAATTTATAATGCAGCACAAAACTGTCTTTATATGGCATGTTTTGTGTTGCAAAATGGAGCATAGTACAGAAATCATTAAGCCAGTGGAAAGTTACTGAGAAATGTTTTTCTAGCCCTGGCTGACACTGCAGTAACACAGCTACACTGCCGTCAGTACGGGAGCCAAGGTCATTGTGTATACCACAGAGGCTGCATTCTCTCTTATGTGTATGTCTTATTGAATCAATCCATTGAGTCATTTGGCCAAATTACTCCAGGATACCTTACAGCTGCATTAAGGTTGCTCTCCCTTGTTCCCTTTACTGAAGTCCTGCAGAGGAGTTAAAATATACCAGAGGGATGCAGAATCCAACCGGCCGCCTTCTTGTTCCAGGTACAGGTAGATGTGGGTAAAGTCTACACAGTGCAGCTTAAATGTGATGCAAAAGCACAAAGGGCCTAGGTCCAGATATATGTCTATGATTTAATGAGATTTTGTCCATGACGAACATGTTCTTCATAACCAGGCCTGACTATGTCTCTCATGGGCAGGAAGTATACCACAGCTGAGTGCTAGTATGTTTTCTAAGATATCAGTCAACACCAGTATTAACAACAGCTTTATAAAAATACAGCGAACTCTACTCAGATTGAAAGCCCAGTTTCTCAATCACAATATAGAGAAAAACTATGTAACAGCCAGATGCCCGTGAATAATTAATAATCATCATCTGTCAACTCCCTCCTCACCCAGCTCCTACCCCGATTATCAGGAAAACACATCTTTTAAGAGTGTTCTTAAATAATAGGTGGAGTACGCAGCTGCTGCCATTGCACATCCTGTGCGCAGCTTAGTAACAGCTGCAAGTAGATTTTAGTTCTTTCTTTTTATATTAAAAACTTCCATTTCAATAACTTAGAATCATAGCATAGAAACACAGAAGATCTCAAGTTGGAAGAGACCCACAAGGATCATTGTGTCCAACTCCCTGCTCCTTGCAAGACTACCTAAACCATATGACTAGGAGTGTCATCTAGATGTCCCTTGAACTCTGGCAGGCTTGGTGCCTGTTCCAGTGACTGATCACCCTCTCAGTGAAGAACCTTTTCCTCATGTCCAATCTGAACTTCCCTTGACACAGCTTCATTCCATTTCCTCATGTTCTGTCGCTGATCACCAAAGACAGGAGATCAGCAACTCCCCCTCCACTGTCCTCCTTGCAGAAGTTGTAGACTGTGATGAGGTCAGCCCTCAGCCTTCTCTTCTTCAAACTGAGCAAACCAAGTGGCCTGAGCATCTCCTCATAAGTCTTGCCCTTGAGACCTTTCACCATCTTAATTGCCCTCCTCTGGACACACCCTAATAGTTTGATGTCCTTCTTATATTGAGGTCCCTCAAACTGCACACAGTTCTCAAGGTGGGGCCGCACCAGTGCAGTGCAGAGTGGGACAATCACGTCCCTTGACCAGCTAGCTATGCTCTGTTTGATGCACCCTAGGATGTGGTTGGCCCTTTCGGCTGCCAGGGCACACTGTTGACTCATATTCAGCTTGCCATCAACTTACACCCACAGATCTCTTTCCACAGGGCTGCTCTCCAGCCTCTCCTACCCGAATTTGTACAATCAAGATTACTTCATCCCAGGTGGAGAATCCAGCACTTGTTCTTGTTAAATTTCATACTGTTGGGGATTGCCCAACTGTATGACTTGTTTTATGCTACAATGTTCCAATGAAGGGATTCTTTTTTCCAGTCACTGAAGAGCAAGGTTCTGCTTTCAGAAAGATAGTGGAAAACTGTCCTCCCAAGGGTAAAGGCAAACAAGTTAATAATCTGTAGATCTGTAGGGTTTGGTGACTAAGGCCCTTTTTGGCCAAACATATGTTTCATGGCAACTCTACTACAGCAAATTCTCTAACAATATCTTGGCATAGTTCCTTTCACCCTGAAGAATAAGCAGTAAAGTAACCTTACTAGGCATACATGAAAAATTGCCAACTGGTTTGATAGTGAACTGGATCTTCCTTACTTTGATACATTTTTATGTATCATATGGTTACAAATTGAAGATCGGGGAAATAAATCCTATATATGTATGAATATATATGTGTGTATGTATGTGTGGGTGCATGGTCTCTAATAATTCAAAGTCTATTTCATCAACACATGAGAAAGAATAAAAGCACAAATGGGAAAGAAAGAGCACTGTATCAAGTTTTGATTAGTTCATTTTAATAGTGTAGGAATAATGTTCCTGAAGTAAATCATAGCAAACTGTGATTTGGATAGAGGTCATATGCATACCTAAAAAACAATGTAAAGTCAAGGTCGTTATATATGAAATTTCTCAAAAATAAACACTTGGGCTTTAGGATATTTATTCACTGACCCTGAAATGTCAGCTTGACACTGATACTAATGCAGCACGCTTGTCTCTGGAGTTTATCCCGCTATGCAAAGGTGCCGCTTACTGTGAGAATCTTTCTGAGGTGCTCCAAGTGCATTCTAGAAGCCATCTGCATATGTTATTTTATTGCTAGGACTCATAAATCAATATTATGGAGAAACATCTATAATTTCATATTGTATTAGAAATAGGATAGCCACAGTGCTGCACATTTGAGGTCCTAATGACAGTAGTGGTACAGTACTTACATTTTAAACATTTTATTGAACAGCTTGAGGTTATTTGGTTTATAAAACCCCCGGACTGTTTCCTCACAAAGCCCTGGGGCTCTGACCTAGTAAAGTTCAGGCTGCTGAAGGCAGGGGAGGAGTCCTACTTGCACTTGCTAATGGATAAATAGTAGAAAACATCAGTGGAAACTAAAGATCTGAATGCAGGTGGCTGCATAGAATCAATACAGCTAATAATAAGTAATGACGTTTTTAAATATGTGAACATGATGCTGCAAAATAACTTCCATTAAAGGTACAAGGGCCCAACAAGGAGAAACAGGGTGCACTAATCATAAGCATAAGCACAGAAAAACATCAGCTATCTAACAATCAATTCCTGGTACTGGGCTATGCTACTGAGGTCTACTCTACCATGTTACACATTTTATTATTTTGTCTGTATCACCATCTTACCCTGAGTCTGAATAGGATATGTGTCGGAAATTGTAAGAAAGATCCCCTTAGGAATTTCTCCTTACCTTGTCTCTTTCAGAAGGTTTTGTCAGATCTGACGATATTGTAGAAGAGGTCTTATTGTCTGTTTTCTTTCTCTTTGTTGCAAAACTATATCAAGGCTTTTGGCTTCACAGAGGTACCTGACAAGCCCACAATTCCAGATATATAGATTATTTCAAATTGTTTTCTAGTTTTATGCAGTTAAATCAACAAGGCCAAGGGCTTCAGACAAACAAGGAATTTTTCCAGAGCTTAAATTTTGCTGGGCAATGCCATCTGAGATGTCCTGAGATATCTTTCCTCATCCTCAACTGCTGTTCCCAAGCAGCCTATCTGCCAGCCCCAAATGAGGAACTTAGTTTTGCTTAGGCACCATGTTTAGGCACCTGAACTTCTTCTTAACCACTCTATGCAACAGTAACCTTCTTCAGCCTTCTGTCAGTATTATTGCACAAGGCTAGCACAAGCTCCTGCAAAGACTAGAAAAAAGTGATAAATTAGAATGAAGGATACATGATGTGGTCTACTATTCCAGACTATTCATTACAGAACAGCTCCTGTTTCTATGGATATCTCTAGAGTTTCCTTGCTTACTTTCTCTCAATACTTTTGTGTTATTTCACCTGGTTATCTCCCACACATACACAAGTCCCTCACAGCAAGAATTCAGCCCTTTGATTTCGCTTCAGAATTCATGCAATCCCAGTGCTGCCTGGCATGTGGCCTACATCTTTGGCAACAACTCTTCTTTGAGATAAATACTCCACAAAAATCTGAATGCTCTTTTATACTTCATTGTACTTCAGCAGCTCACTCACTAGTTTAAAAAAAATTACCCAGGAGAAGACCAGCATGCTGAAATGCTTTCACAAACCCTAGGGATACTATATTTGGTGTGATTATACAGTCTAGAGTTCTGCAGATATGAAAAAGAGATCTATCAATCTGAGCTGTATGTACACCATTGTGTATTTATTTTGCACACGTCAGGGTTAGGCTACTAAGAACCAAAGAATTATAATTCTTTTTTTTTTCCAGTTTGGCCAAACCAGCCATGTCTAGATGCCTTGGAAACTGATGACGAAAACAGATATTCCTCTGATACAATTCATCTGCAAATTCAGAAGCTCCAGTTGCTGTTGTATAAGATCTGTTGCCTTGGGCAACATAGGCAACTCAATGAAGGACTTCAGAACAGGAGAGGGAAAAATCAACTACATATACCTGACCACAAGCCCCCATGAAACTTCCAATGACATAACAATCCTTCTGCTTAGTTACCTGGGGGAAAAGAGCTTATATAACATGCTAGAAGCTTAGAAACTTTTCTTTCCTGCAGCTCCAAACATTGCCGTCCTGTTCCTATCCCATCACAATTCCTGCTTTTGAATACATTAGCTGTTAGCAGTCTCACCTGTCCTCTCAATATACTCCTTCTCCCACAACAGCATTATACAATTCCTTCTGAAGCTTCCCAAGCCAGGCAGAAGTTAGATATCCTAACACCATTTCTTCTATTACTTTTCTCTGTCCTCTGTACTACATGTTCTCATGTACTCTAACACAAAGATTACTCTAGTACAGCCATAAGAAAAGGTTATCACTGCAGGCCTTTTCAGCAGAGACAAGTCACAAAATGGAAGCTGCCTCACACTGCTAGGGGTTATACACTCCCTATATACAAGCAGCAGGTTAAAGTATTAAGTTCTTGTTAATGGGACAAGTCAGCTTCTAGTGTACATGCTATGAATTCTCCTTTCCAGGTTTCACTGATCATGTAGAACCATAGAATCAGAATCATTATGGTTGGAAGAGACTTTTAAGATCATTAAGTCCAACTGTTAACCTAACACTGCCAAGTTACCACTAAACCACGTCCCTCAGCAATACATCTACATGTCTTTTAAATATCTCCAGGGGTGGCAACTCAACCACTTCCCTGGGCAGCCTGTTCCAATGTTTCACAACCCTTTCGGTGAAGAATTTTTTCCTAACGGAAGCCTCCCCTGGCACAACTTGAAGCTATTTCCTCTTGTCCTATCGCCTGTTACTTGGGAAAAGAGTAAGGAGTTCAGTTCTCTAATGTAGCACGTGAAGTTAAATATCTAATGTTAAAGGGTATGAATAACTTCATGTGTGCACAAAGTAATTATTGCAAACCCTACAATTTCAATTAGTTATATGCATAAGAAAATATTCAATTATGTTTTGATTTCTTTTTATATCATAGTTTCCATTTTTCTTGCCTAATAAACATTGGTGAGTCATTGTTTGTTTTTTTCCATTTTCCTGTGAGTAAAGATGTGTTTTGCAAAAGCTGTGCATTACTTTGCAGTAATGTGGATCTCAATATAAGAATGAAAAAAGAGAACACGTGACTGTAAAAACCCAAGTATAAAACAGTCTTATGTAAATAGCTTCATCTTTGTGGCACTAATCTTTTGTTTTCATTTTATAACTGTAAAAACAAAATTCAAAACACAATTCTCTCCTCTAATGTGAATAGAAAATAGCTAGAGGAGGCAGCTCCAAAACTGAAAAGCAACCACAAAATAAAGGCATATTCTTGAAAAGGAAACCTTTTTGAATATGCTGTATTTTAGTTCTTTCTTCCTAAGGCATATTTACTTATTGTTTTGATATTGATGTTTATTTCTGCCTTTGAAATCTCATCATTTAAGAATTGTAGTGAGTATGATTCCTGAAGTTTTGAAGTTGAAATTGAAGTAAAAAAAATAAAAATAAACCCAAATATTTCTAAATAGGTTATGTCTAGTATCTACATACTGTTTACCACCTGCCTGAATTAGCTTTGCTTTAACAGTATGTTTCTCCTTGATGTTTCAGTGTTGCTAACATTTTTTTAATATTTACTTTGTTATGTAAAAATAGTATAAAATGTATGTCATAAGAAAAGCTAAAATAATCCTTCTGTTTAAATAAAGATAGAGGAAATGCTTACCTACATAGAAGAGGAATGAAGAACATTTTATACTCTGAGGAACCTCCCTCAGTTTGAACATACCTAGGTGCGTCACAGCATCTTTCCAAGATAAAATATTGTCATAGGCATTTTCATGGAGTTCCATGATACGAAAATATGTTTCCATGGCTGAGTGACACATTTTCTAGACCAGCTGTTCAGACAAGAACCTCATCTGGGGGCAGTAAATGAGGTCCTAAGGTGTCGCCGTGGCTGGTAATATCAGGCCTCTTGCTAAAGGTTTAATTGGAAGATTCTCTGAGTTTCGTTAAGTCCAGCATTGTGCATTAGAATCACTGTCACCATTCAATTTTATTTTGAGGGTACCTGGCAAAATGAGGCTTCCTAATGTATCTGAAGAAGCATGTTCTATGAACAGAGACAGCTAAGGGGTAGAAACTTTGTGTTGATTACCCTGGAAATTCAAGATACATTTTCCATCTCACTAAAGTGAGCTATCAAGATTTACAAGCAATACAGAAATCAGTATCCCGAGCTTTTTGCACTTCAAACTAGCTTGTACTGGATAAAGAGATTTGACATTTCATATCTCATTCTGCCTGCTATCAGAGAGTCTTCTAATGTCAGAGAACTGTGTGATTTGTACCATATGGGCTTGCAAACTGAAAGTTACTGCGATGTCTTAATGGATGTAGAAAACTGCATTATCAAGAGCATTTCCCAGTATTGAAGTCATGTGGGAAAATATGATATTAGACAAATTTTTCAGCATCTCTTAGCAAAAATTTATATTAACATTGCTGAAATTCAGTATATTTAGTGAAATTCATTTGTACCATTTCACCTAATACAGGATTTAAAAAATATTTTAAAGAATCCACACATATGAAAAAGATTAATTTACATCTAAGAAGACCAGTAAAGGCCTTTTCAAAATAGTGTTAAAAACGTCTTAAGCTTGTATACTGCTCGTATTTCATGGCACACGTAGTATTGAAATATGAGCACCATGGCCATAAGAAATTAATAAAGCAAGCTCAGGAAGTCTTTGCTGTCTTATATCCTATATTTTATTTTACTGTGTTTTCCTAGAATATAAATAAGCAACAAAGATGTTAATTGGATGAATCTGAGGATGGGAAAGGATGGGGGACACAGGCCATTATCACCTTAATCTATTCTGTGGTTGATCCAGATCAAGTAGAGTTTTGTTAATCGTGTCAGGAGAAATGAGCCAGTACATGCTTCGGCAGAAATTCCTAGTGGTGGTACAACCAACAGGGAAGCATCAGTTAAACAGTTAAAGGAAACATGATGAGGTGAATATGAATCCATAAATGGACTTCTTGCCTGAAACAGAGCTTCAAAAGAAGTCATACTCTTTTCAGTCCTTGTGGTTTATTCCCCTTGTGGCAATTAAACTGATTTTAGAAAAGGTTTTCCCCAATTAACGTAGTATTGCTTGTCTGTTGAGTTCAGTGCTGGCAGCGAAATTCCAGGAGTCTTCAATACATTATATATTTACTCTGTATCTATATGTAGGATGTTGCCGAATCTGCAGTTGGCCATCTTTTAAACAACACGTTTCACTGCAGTATTATCAGAAAGTTCTTGAATTAGAACGTTTTGCAATCTTTTAATAAGAAGTCTGGGAAAAGAGAAAGAGGACAAAATGGATAGTTACATATGAAAAAAATGCAGAAAGCCTCTTCTTCCCCACTGCCACTTGAAGCCTAAAATACAACCATAACACTATAACCATATAACCATATATTCCCATAGCCATAATCCTAAAGTCATATGCCATATCTACACCAGGACTTCCTTCATATTATTTATATTTAACATGGTTCTCTGTAGGAAGAAATACCCTAGAACCACATAAATTTCAAAGAAGGAATATCTGAATAATGTGTACTTTATACAAAAGTAAATTACATTACCAGTTGAATTATTAATGTGATCACAATAATTGCTAAAGCTGTGAATTTAATAAAGGCCAGATCCAATGAAAAGCTTAGTAATATAGCGTTAGATACAGTTATTTGTAAATTGTAGGTGATAGACTTCTTTTTGCTTTATGCTAAGAGTCAATGGATGAAAATAGGCATAAAATAGATCATAGGCCTCCATCCTCATAGTTAAGTTTACCCGTTTGGTACCAAAGTCCAGTTCCTTATGTGCCTTGAAGAAGAATTCAAGGCTCCCAGCAAACTCATGGAAACGACAGCCAGAAAATTTTGACAGCAAATACTTTAAGTAAAATCTGAGGGGATTTTCTAGATCACAATTTCCAGCATAAAAGCTTAAGCTCACACAAATCCTTTTTCTTGGATCTGGCCCTACAGTTCCATCTACCGAAATATAATAAAGAGAAATGAATGGAGACATTGGCCTCATAGCAAAGGTAGTACACATAAAATATTGGTATTAACTGAAAGTCTTTTACTGAGGGCCACTTACAACAAAGCCTGGTAGATTCGGAACTATAAAAATTCTTAGTAGAGTAATGCTTCTTACCCATAAAGAGTCCAGTAATAGTGTTACAAGCTATAGTGCTTTTGATCATTATTGTAAAACACCGCAGTATCTATTCATAAAGGGTAGTGCTTGATTCACCACTCTGTAACACCAGCTTTTATGCCTCTATAACGACTCTAAGGGTTTTCCTTTTCAATTAATTTAGTACTCATGGCAGGTGCCAGGTTGCAGAATCCAAGGCTCATTACTCAGTCACAGAAGTAATTTCTCAAAGTCTATAAGCTTCCCCAGCGCTCAGCAGCTGACCTTGCCCTGTTTGGTCTTTTTGCATTGTTGGTGTAATTCAGGCTGCCTAAGGTAGAAGCATGAAGCACTGAAGAGTCAAATTAGAAAACCCATCTCTCTGTCCCTGGAATGCTCTTTATGTTTGCCTTTCAATATTCTTAATAGGAATAAGAATAGCAACACAATAATAATTTAAACATATCTTAACAGCAGAAACCAGAACCCATGGATATATATTTTTAAGTTAAAAAGATGAACCATCAGGCTCTTACCTATGTACCTTGTATCTGACTGCATTGTGGGCCATTTTTAACAGGCAGGCAATAGAAAGTTCTCCACAAATATATTCCATGGTCTATTAAATATGTCTTTGGACGCATGAAATGGGGACACAGCCTGGAATTCATGCCCTCCATTTCCCAGGCAAGTAGTCCCATCAGAGCCTGTCATAAAGTTATTTGGTTTCATCAAAAGTATTAACCACCCAGCATCAGATTAGGGACAACTGATGGGTTGCTAAATGAGCAGAGGGGATCAACACCTTTCCTTTTTCCCTGTATACCAATCGAACAGCACACTCTGAACATAGGGACTGAATCATCTTCTCCAGAATACTAGTGTCAACTGAGAAATGTTATTTCTCTCCACTGACTCAGACTCTGTGTGTGTCTTTGCATGTGTGTGTGTGTGTTGGGGGGGAAGTTAAGTTAAAAGACCACGTTTTTTCAGGGAAAGTGACTTAGTTATGCTTCTAAGCTAGGTGAACTCGTCTTTGTACCTCAAATATTACAAATAAGAAGCAGGAGACATATGAGTTAGTTTTATCCTCTGTTGAGCTCTAGTGACATCAAAAATACAGATGAGAATCTTTTTAGAGGATTTAAAAGCTATTTACAAAGCTAAGAAATTAATCTATTGCGTATTAGCTAGCAGCTAACTGCAGTGTATCTGATTTATCTGGATTTGATGACCTTATGAAAAACTTCCATATTTGGAAGAAAGGGGGAAAGTATTTCATATAAACATTTTTCCTTCCTAACATTTTTTTCTTCCTAACACTTCATTTGTATAAGTTTATATCTATGTGTTTGTGTGTGAATATATACACATGTGAGTAATTTTCAGTACTATGAAAAAGATATTTCATAACAATAATAACCTCAGTTGGGAAAATAAAACTGATTTTGAAATTGCTAACTTGTATTTTTAACTCTTTGATATTGGGTCACAGATGATCAAAATTTATCCTAGTCATTCATTTCAGAAGATCCAATATGGCTACTGGACTTAAAAAGAATTTACTTTTACAGGCATAATAATAATAGATTTATGGAAAGGTTTCTTAGGGCAACCTGTTCCAGTGTATCACCACCCCCATGGTAAAAAAAATTCTTCCTTATGTCCAATATAAACCTACCCTCTTTCAGTTTAAACCCATTGTCCCTTGTCCTGTCACTACAGCCTTTGGTAAAAGGTGTCTCTCCACCTTTCTCATAAGCAGCCTACAAATATTGAAAGGCTGCAATAAGCTCTCCATCAGGCCTTCTCTCTCTCTTCTCTTGGGGACTAAACAACCTCAGCTGTCTCAGCCTTTCTTCATAGGAGAGGTGATCCATCCGTCTGGTCATTTTTGTGACCGTCCTCTGGACCCACTCTAATAGATCCATGTCTTTCTTGTGCTGGGGGCCCCAGAGCTGTGTGTAGTACTCCAGGTGAGTGTCTCATGAGAGTGGAGTAGAGGGGAAGAACAACTTCCCTTGACCTGCTGTCCACATGTGTTTTTACTCAGCCCAGGATACAGCCAGCTTTCTGGGTTACAAGCGCATGTTGCCACTCATGTTCAATTTTTCATCCACCAGTATCCCAAAGTGCTTCTCTACAAGGCTGCTTTCAATCCACTCATACCCCTGTCTATATTGATTCTGGGGATTACCCTGACTCAGATGCAGGACTTGGCCTTGTTGAACTTCATGAGGTTCACATGGGCCCAACCCTCAAGCCTGTCAAGGTCCCTCTGAATGGTGTCCCTTCCCCCTAGTGAATCAGCTGCACCACTCTGTTATCTGCAAACTTGCAGAGGGTGCACTCAAATCTCACTGTTTAGTCATTGATGAAGATATTAAATGTTTTTTGTCCCAATTTGGACCCTTGAGGGACACCACTTGTTACTGGTTTCCACTGGATGTTGAACCATTGACTATAACTCCTTGGAGACAGCCATCCAGCCACTTATTTATCCATCTATCAGTCCATCCATCAAACCCATATCTCTCCAATTTAGTGGCAAGGATGTTATGGGGGATCGTATCTAAGGCCTTACAGAAGCCTAGGTAGATAACGTCTGTAGCTCTTCGCTTGTCCACTGATGTAATCACTCCGTCATAGAAGGCTATTAAATTTGTCAGGTATTCTTTTATATAGAGGGCACACACCCTGCCTTGACCCTCCCTCCTTGCCTGTCCCTCCTGAACATGCTCTAGTCATGCAATTTCAGTGATAGCGATTAGATCGTAGTTTTCTACTTGCACAATGGCTCCTAACTTCTCCTGGTTGTTACCCATACTGCATACATTGATGTAGAGGCACTTCAACTGGGATATTAACTATGTCACCTTTTTAGAAGAACATGCCCTAAGTCTTTCGAGGCACTTCACAGGTTTTCCTCTGTTGGATCCTAATGCATCAGCAGCCTTTTGCTGTTCTCTGTTCCTCAAAACCCCATTCGCTTCCCCTGCTAAGTCTAGTTTAAAGGTCTCCATATAAGTCTGGCCAGCTTGTTGGCAAAGACCCTCTTGCTCCACTTGGCCAGGTGAATCCCATCAGCTGCCAATAGACCAGCTTCTCAACAGTAGACCCATGATCACAGAAACCTAGAAGTTGAGTGCAACACCAGCCAGGCAGTCACCCATACAGTTTGTTTCTTCCTTCCTAAGGCACTTCCTCTGACTGGGAGGCTAGAGGAGAACACTACCTGTGCTCCAGATCCTTTTAACATTGCTTCAAGATTGCTTCAAGATTGTGTCATTACTTTAAGATTACTTATTAGTTTTAAGTTCTTCAAGGACGCAATGACCAGAAACACTCTCTTCAGCACAGTAACAAAAGATAATCAACTCTTTGTTTAATAACTTAGTTATTTTTTAAATGCGTGTAGGTATTGTTTATCCTAAAAGGCAATTAAAAAAATAGAGAATTATAGAAAACAATGACTCAGTTTTTCTTTAGAAAAACTGCTAAGTAGTAAAAAGAAAAAAAGTTGAGTAATTTTAAAATAAAGTTTTTCAGCTTGCTGATTTAAATAATGATTAAAATTGTTCATTTAAATCAGTGAATTAAAATCAAATTAATCTGTCCTACTTTAAAGTAATTATAAGATGAAAGACTCTTTGTAACAATGACATTAAACAGTATTAGTTAAAAGGCTAGTTGTTCTACGACCCTCTTCCCAAACTGTTTACCAAAAAGTCTTCTATACAGAAATTATGTAGGTTTATACGAAAGAAAGCTTTTGTTATGTTTTGTTATTCCCCGGGGAGTTGTTTATTCATATATTATATTAGAAGCTGATTTTTTTTAATAAACTTTATTTGGCTTTTATCAGCATTATATTCTTATTGTTGTCTTTTAACCTACATCTTAAATCAAACATCGGGAGACCTATCATCTCAGCAATGCAGTCAGCAAAAGTTGAAGACCTTTAGAAGAATTTAGGACTTTTAACAATGCAAAGTAATCAAGTAATCAATTACTCATTTAATTAGATTTTTCCTAATTCAAGTAAAATTAATTAATGCAATGCTATATCTTCTTCCTACAGTGTAAGGGGGGCTGTGAACTTACAGCCAAGAGAATTGCCTGATCAGGGCTTGAAACAGTTAGAGGCTTCACCAGTCTCGTGTGAGTGCAATTTTATGTTAAGAACTTCTTCTAACTTAAGGGAATTCAGAGATAAGAGGAGAGAAGTGGTGGGTCCAGAACAAGAATCAGTGTTTCCTGGGGAGACAGAGAAACTAAGATGGGAAGGCGTGCACTGAGAAGACATTTAACACATCTCTGGGGATCATAGTTTACATAGTAATGACTGATTACCAAAGCTTTGAAGAGATGTGACTAGTTTCAGAAATTATATAGAGATCCTGTAGGTTTCATATAGCTTAGGTGGGTAGCACAGTTTTCCTGGAATTATAGAATATGTTAGGGACAGAAATTAAATTTATTAATCAAAACCAAGCCAAAATCATAGAAGACTCAAGAATTGGGGTCTAATGTGAAATCGAGGGATTGTCATATTGGAAAGACAAATATAACATCAGATCAAGGGTTACAGGCTTTTTTTCTCAAGTGTTTTTTGTCTATTTGAAACAGCAGTTAGAAACATAAGTAATGATTTTGATCATTTTCATGTTTGCCATGAAAAGGGCACCAGGCTAGAAGTGCACTGGGAATCCAGCAAGCTGCAGGTCCTGCCACAAACACACACAGCTTCCTATTGCGTACTTCCCATTACCTTTGATCTTCATAATAACTTCTATGAGAAAGATCATGTGTATAATCTTCATCTTTTGACACGGACTTGTATTACAAAAAGGAAACAGAAACACTAATTCTGTCTCGGGTCACTATAACAGGAAAAAAAAAAAAAAAAGACACAAATACAGGTTATAATTCCAGAGGGAAGCGAAGAATATTTAGTGAGATTCTCTTTCCACGAGAGCTGTTAGACTTGAGAGAGTCCAGTTTGCAAATACTTTTCTCTTTCTCACCTTCAGATCAGGAGTCCAAACTGACTCTTAACTGTCATGAAAGAAAAGGGAAAAATAAAGCAAAACAAAACATCAGATTGTTTCTGTTCTTCCCTCTACTTTTGCATACTTTGAACCATAGTTCAGCTGACAGTTCTAATAAGACTGTCATTCCTTATGAAATGACTGATGAAAATGTAGGAAACCATTTTACACTATTACCAAGTAGTAATTTTTGTAATTTCTATGAGCATGACCCAGAATGAAAATCAATTCCAGATCTTACCCTTTGACTTGTCCTTTAAGATCTCACCAAAATTCTGCCAATGAGGGTGATATTAATTGGAAAAAGAAATCAGTTTCTCAGCCCAGACTACTTTTCTATGAAGACCATTGTGGAATTGCTTGTGGAAAAGAGTTGGATTGCTTCGTCTGTCTGCATAGTAGTTGGTGAAACATTCAAGTAGAACAAGACTTAAAAGACCAAATTTCTGAGCTAGCATAAATAATTGATTCCCTGAACAAATAATTATACCAAAAAAAAAAAAAATTCTTGATTTAATACTAAGTAACATATTGCTGTTATTTTTGAACATTATTTAAGAGAACAACTTAATGTATGTCCACATTCAACATTTTCTGGAAAGAAACTTTACCTAAATTTAGGCAGTACACTTTAGAAAATGTTTACAAATCATGAAGAAGCTTATCAAGAATGCCCTGAAATCAAAAGAGAAGAAATGCAAATCTGTGAAGTCTATTTAAAAACTATATTATGCAGTCACAGGCATGTTCTCTTTTATATAAAATAAACATGGAAGGGTCAAGAAAAACGTAATAAAGTTGTGTAGGAAACCTATCAGTTCACTGAAGCAGCAGGCAGTAATTGGAACAGAAGGCAGCATTATACATCAGGGGAACCATTTCACTTTGTATGTCTTTTAACGTAATTTTACTTACATATCCACCTTCTACAAATATATTTCAGCTGTTAAAGATCCAATACAAGAAAAGACCAGTGTGTCAAACAGATTGTATTTGTACAAAACTATACATTGATAAGCAAGTATTCACTGAGAACAACGGCTATGGTATCAGAAGTAAGAATAAAGTCATCAAACTGGTAACAAAAATACACAACATTTCTAAAAACATTCTAAAACACAGTTTTAGAAATGTAATCTATACTTATATAAGGAACTCTTAAAACAAATTAGGAGTATCCCATTACAGGGTTGAACCAATTTAAATAAATGAAATTCATACTGTTTTAGTTAAACTAAGTCAACTTTTGTGTAGCCAAAATCAGTTCCATGGATTAGAAAAATATTAATTGTCTAGTTTTAAAATACACTAGGATGATAATAGGAATGAAAATCAACTTGCTTTTCTTTCCTCTGGAAAATTGTCTGGAATTCGCAGTAGAAGAGGAAACACAAAATTTAAATACAAGGAAAATAAAACCTGTTTCTTGACTGTGAGAGACATTAATTCAAGCAAAATGAATTAATATAATTCCAAGGGAAAGGGAAATGGGAAAGGAGAAAGGGGAAAGAGAATAAAAGAGAGCATGTCATAGCTGATATGTTAAAAAAAAATGGTAGTTTAAGATTATTCTGGACTGAGTAGTTTCAGAGAGACTTAAATTCAGGTCATTAGTTGAAGTTTGCTAGAGTTCATCAGGAATTGCCTAGTGTAGTGTTCACCAATAGAAACATGTTTTTCCCAAGCATTTCAAGAATATCCTTGGAAGTACCTCTAAGGAAGAGAATTAAACTAGCACAGTGACATACTGTTGTAAAACAGATGAGACCTAAACTCTAAGACCAAGGTGAAGGTACCATAATCACTACACTTGGGAGTCCTATACAGCACCAAAAATCCATTGAGCAAAGAGAACTCTGTTCATCACTTCACACTATTGATTGCGAGCAATTTAAAACATGTTGATTTAAAGAATTATAAGGGTTTTGGCAACCGAAGTTCAAATATCTACCAGATTAAAATACTCACACAGAAAATAAAAGGGAACTTAATGCAAACCTTATGTCTGAATCAGTAGAGAACAAATTGATGATCATGGAAGAGACAAAGATAAAGGGGGGGGTGGGGGGGTGAAGAAATATTCATTAGCTTTAAGAGTCGAAAAAAAGCACAGTAAAACCAGACACAGGTGAGATTTCTGAAAGCTTTTGCAGCTTTCAGAAATTAAAATGTTTGTGCAACTGTAGGTGACTTTTCTTGATTCTTAATTCCATTTTCCCTGTGAATGTGCCAGAGTTCCATTCAGCTGGTCTTTAACATAGGGACCCAGTTTATCTCTTTTTTTAAACATTTAAACCCCATACTTCCAGGGGTTGCAGTATGGAGTATGTGGGTGTGTAATTTCAAAAGAGGAGATTAATTGTGTGAATTCATTGAAATTGAACATAAATTGAACATAAATTCCTGAAATATGCAGAAAATGCAGGAGTGCATCAAAAATAATATACACAGAAACAGAAATGATACAAAAGAGCTGAAGAGAATGATTTATTTTAGGTCACTTTTAAACTCACTTGCTATCCACTCATTTAAGCAGGCATTTTTTCAAACAGTAACCTCTTCTCATGTATTAAATAAATTTCAGCTGTGGGAAGGGGTTCTACTCCAAAGGTTCCGTAGATATGAGTAAAATGACAAAGTAAAGATTGAATGGGAAAGCATAAACCCAAGAAAGATTGAAAGAAAATATTTATCTAGGAGGAACATATCTGAAAGGGAGTCAGTATAAACTATATCAGTGAGAGCTACACATCCTTTAGTGAAAATACAGCAAAGTATTTTGTCCTGATCAACATTGCTCTTATCATGTCATTCCCAGAGTTTAGATGATATAATACCTTCTGCTTAGATGATGGTACAGAAGAATAGCTAAATCAGAAATAAAAATATCTGTTGCACTACAACAATCATCTATATATTTATCTTAGTCTATATGTATAAATAATATATATAATATATATAGATAATTCATATGTCCATTATGCTTAAATCTCTGACCTCAAAGGAGAACAGAGACCGATTTATTTGCTAGATATACCATCCTACCGTTTGCATAGATGAGAAAAATAATGGTTTGGTTGTGGGGTTTTTTGACATACACATAAAATACTTTGTAAAGATCAAACCCCAAAACATATTTGCCTTTCAATGCACACTATATCTCTTTTTAACTCATTCTCTTCTAATCCTTTCACTAGATTTCTCTTATTAAAATATGACGATGCTTCAAAGCTACAAAGCATTTGAGTTCTTTCACTGATTGATAGTAAAATAACAGAGTCCTGGATCTGTTCCACTTACTCACATGGAATAGTAATCTATTCAGGCAGTAATTTTAATAATAACAATGTACTAGTCAGTGAACAAGTTTTATTCCTTTGTAGAAGTCTCGCATAGAATCAAGTACTGATGGAATCTTTTCTCACTTTCAGAATAAAACAGACAGACTTTTCTTACATGAACTTTTTCCTGATCTCTGAAATATGGATATTTCTCATACAAAGTACGAATCTCAGAAAACAAGACCCTTGAACTGTAAACACTGATTTAATATTCTTTCCTATATATAGCAGTGCTCAACAACTTGAGAAAGCTCAGTCCGAGATAAGAGTAGTTGCCCTATGCACTTACCCCTGCTCATATACTTCTTTATTCTCACTTGTACCTTGGCTTTATGGCTTTATAATTCGTTAAACCTCCTGAACTCCAAAACACTTTCTTTATTTCAAGGAAGCAAATGGAAATTTTTTGTGCTTATTTTATTTTCAGTATCTGTTTCACAGCTATCATTCCCCTTCTTACTTACACACAGGATGAGTCTTTACTGTGAGGCCTATGAAGACCCTGTGGATATCCATTATTCCTTAATAACATTTTCACGGGAATTGTGCTTGCATCTAAATAAAAAATGAAAATCCATATTCAGGTTTTTACACTTGCTTTTTAAGTTAGATCCAAATGCAGATGCTAAACCTTAGTGTGGTAAATTAGAACACCCAGGGATATAAACCCAGACTTCACATTATGTATCTGATCTTACTGGCTTCCCAAGTTCAACTAAAGCTTACTGGTTTAGGACAAGTCTCTTGATATTTAGCTTCTTCAAGCATAAACTACACATTTTGCTCTTAAAAACGGCCCAAAAACATAGCTTATTTCACAATGTTTTAGAAAAATGCCTCAAATGTATTTTTTAACATGTCACTTTCCAAGGGAATTTCTTTGGTGTAGTAGTACCATTGTGTAAATGTAATACTGGAAATTGAGCTAATGTAAGTATAGTGCGCCTGTGATGTTAAGATATCTAAAAAGTGAGAGTAAGGAGGACCTGCGTCAGTGATGTTCAAACTGTGAGCTTTGGGTGCTTTTGACCCTCAAGACATCAAGCTCTGGCTGTTATGAGAGAGGATGTCAAGGAGAAAATTTGTGTACGTTCATGAGGTGAAAGTATCCCATGAGCCTCCCCTTGGGATTTTTATGGTAAAGTATTTGAATCACGCTTACTGTTGAGGAGAGGTATGGAGCGTGGAGATTAGCAGGGGGCTGCTTAGCAGATTCTGTTATAGCTCCATCATTTCTGACATTGACCAGAAAGGATGTCAGCAGATACTGTCCTTCCCTTGGTAGCACTGACTCCCTGGTTTCTCTTTTGGTGTGCGTGGGAGGAAGAAATACAGAAGTTACCTTAACTTTCCCCTGAGCCACAGAGGCAGATAGCAGAGGCAGGGTTTTTTAACAGGTAAGAAAAGGGAGATACATTAATAAGAAAAAGTGTTGACCCTTTTTTCTCTTGTTTGTTGCTGTTATTTGGTGAGCTACATGGTTTGGTTGAGGTTTTATCTGACTCAGCTGAGACAGTTCAGATCAAAACTACGAGCTACGCTATTTCACATCAGTTAGCAATAGTTTCCAGCTAATGACAGATGAAGAGTTAGTTCTTATCAACCCACACAATTTTCCCATTACACAGGAGGCTCTTCCCATCATCCTGTGTGGGGAAGTACAGAAGGGAGAGAGGGAGGAAGCAGAAAATCCCTCTTCCTTATGCCTTCAGAGAAATCATGCATTTTTAAGGAACTCTTCAACAGTGCCTTGTGGAACATGGAAAATGAGCAGACCAAAAGAAATTAAAAAAACTTTTCCTAGGTCTTGATTATTCATGATTGTTCATGATGAAAAGCTGGCCAGAATTATGACCAAAGTCAAAAATAGTACTTCTGTGGGTTAGGAGAAATTTTCAGACAGAGCACAAGGGCAAAAAGGTGATTAAACTTTCCATTTGTTTCCAAGCTCCAGAAACTGCACAAGCTGTTCCTCAGAAATAGACAGAAATTAGCAAAGCTTCACTCTGCATACAGTAGTCTACTAAGAAATCTTTGCCTCTTGCTTTGGTAAGACTTCTATATTTACGTTAAGTCCTGAGACTAAAGGAAAAATAAATTCATAGTAGAAGAATTATTGTCCTCTAAGTTAAGAATGCAAGATAATGGGAGCTGGCAATGGATTAGAATGCATGAAAATACAAAATGAGACACATCTTCCCCCTTTAATAGCAAAACTTTTCAAACTGTTATCAAACCCTTTTTTTCTTTTTCTTTTTTTGCCATACAGCGGTTCAGGGTATTATTGTTTAACAACTTGTAATTTACACAACAAAACAAATGTTAGCAGCCATGTCAGTATCCCACATCTGATAATCAAATGTTTTCGCATCAAGTGAGATTATACAGTTATGTGATTTGAATAATTGAATATATTTATTTAAATAAACTTAAAATAGATTTGGGGGATGAAAAGGACAGCTGTAATGTCAGTGTATCAAAATAAAATGAGATCATTACCACCATATACTGTAGGAATAGAGGAGGATGAAAACCAACAGCTCAGCCATAATGATTTCATTAGTATATATATGTGGAGAGATGAAAGGAAAAGATCACTAACAGATTGCTAGTGAAATGGAAAGAGTGTGAAAGCAGCTGAATGTGGTAATACTTAGAGAAATGAAAGTAGAAATGCTTTAGAATAGAAATATAAACTAAATCTTTTTCTCTGTTTAAGGCAGGACACAAGCAAAAGATAAAATACACAATTTGTCAATTCACCTCAGAGTCATTGATCTCTTTTAAGCATTGAGCTTAATGAGGCAAGTAGGAGAAAATTGTAATGGGTCTTGCATGTGTGTATTGTTGGGCTTGGATTATTGTGTAGAACTAAATCGTATTTTCTACAGAAAAGTCTTTCAAAGAATGGCAGGATTCTATTACAAATTAGATTATGAATATTATTTTATAATGAAAAATTCCTGAGCTTCTTTAACTATAAATAAATATGCATTATGTCAACTCCAAAACCACTCACACCTTTTTTATGTATGTGTATCACTTCAGATAGGTCATTCGTGGTGGGGGGGCATGTTTTACATAGACAATAAAGTGAAACTGGAGACTTTTCCATCTTCTAAGTAACTGCTTATTACTAAACTCGGTGCTCTTCAGATCTATATGAGATCTATTTCAGCATTGGCTAAAATATCTTCATAAGGATTTATAATTTGATAACATGCATCTTTGCAATGCATTTGGAAATCTTCAGTAATAAGACTGTCACATGTAAAGTGGAGGAGTCTATATATATTATAATTATAAATGCCAAATTCTGTGGTGTTTGCACACATTCATGAATAAAAGTATTAGATTATATACATTAAGCAGTGATGCTTATATTTTCAACAGTGCAATAAAGATGCCTTTTAAAAAGCAAACCAGAAAGCACATTACTGAGTGGGAAGTCACCTAGAGAGGAGCCAACAGGAAGTGCCAAGTGCAGGGTTATTTCTGAACTGACCCTGTTTTCTGAAGTTTATGCTACTTTTCCCACTAGAGACAGGTTTCCTTGAACAGGTGTCTAACTGAGCAGTATTTACTATCTGTAACCATGCTTTCAAATAAAAGAGGACACGAATCAATCACTGATCTACAGGCTGAGTGTCAAGGTCTGGCTTGCGCCTTTGACATTGCTTATGACTAGTGTCAATATTAGTTTCTTCTTGAGGAGAGCCATCCATCCCCCCACAGGGAAAAAAAAAAAAAAAAAAAGCAGAGTGAATACTTGAATTTTAAAAAAAATAACCCAATAACAAGTTAAGAACCAGTTACAGCTGTGCACATCCATGCTCGTCTTCATTCGAACTATGGATGTACCAGTTGGTTATTGCTGACCAAGCAAGGCCAAGCCCAGACTCAAACACTATCACAAAATCATTCATGCTTTTTGGCTTCTAGTATGCTTCCTGGAATGTTTTTACCCAAACCAGTGCCCAATTACAATCCAGGATATAATTTAGGTTGGCACGTTTTCTGGCAGAAATTATGGACAGGATCATCGTTTTGGGAAGGGAGAGGATTGAACACAATATGAACACAAAGCATGTAGTACTACTCTTGGGCACAACAAAACACCTTTCATCTCCTCATGCCAGAGGTCAAAACTTAGTGTGTACAAATAAAAAAGTTTCCTATATGAACCAAGTATTGCTAGTAAAAGTTTCCTTTTGTGTAGTCTTATTCTTTTCAGGACATATTAACTGGGATTAATAGTTACAGCGTGATAATATCTCAGGGAACTTTTTAAGGCTTTTGTGCATATGTAACTGTAGCTGCATGAATATTCATGTCCAGGATGCGATGGTGTATGATGCTGTATGAACACTGCTAACAATCTCAGTTCCCTTGGTATTTCAGTAGCCTATTGTTTCATTTTCTTCAGCTATACTCCTCAAACTATTGCTCAGTGCCAATCAAAATTCTTTGGGAACCTTCAGCATTAACCTTGACAGACCTTTCTTTGGAAGTAGAAAATTAGAAGGTTTGTGTTTATCAGACTTACCTCATACCCACAAGACCTAGAATATTTGATTTTTTTTAAGCAATACAACAGGAATGCAGCTAGTCATGCCACTGGGTGTATGCAGACTCTCCAGACTCCTTTTGCACATCTTGTTTGTTCAAATCCCTTTTTTTCCACCTACATTTTCCCTGGCCACTTTGTCATTATGTCAATTACTAACTGACAGAGTAGTATATGTGACATAAATCTAGAACTATGTGCACTTCATTGGCTCCGTTATTTTAATGTCAAAATGCAGGTACGAGAAAAACAACAGCATGAAAGTTGGATTTTCATCTCCCCATCACTGAAATGGAAAAATTCAGAAGCATCTGAAAAAATTACTTATCTTTTCAGATTATTTTTTCTCACATGAATAGGGAATTTCATTCAATAAAAAAGCAAATGCCTATGATATATTTCTCATGTGACTTTATAGTGCCTGTAATTCCTTTATAATTTTACAGTTGATTAAGAGGGAAACAGACACAACAGACTTCCTGTCGAAGCTTTTTATTACATTAATTGTGCTGCTTTGTCTGATTGCTCAGAACTTCTGCCTTATGTACTTACTTTCTATTAAAAGTAACTGACTTTAGATTGCTATTATTACTGAGATAAAATCTACACTGATTAGGTGACAAATGTGCAGCTACATTTACTGGTGTGTGTGAAAAAGCCAATAGTTCTATAATTCAGTGGCTAGTGAAATCTACCAGCCTCAGTGATCGGTGGACTGGGCTCTTCCAGAGATGTGGTCCAAAGTGATTTTAATATGTTACAAAAAATAAGATTTTAATTTCTTTTTATCCAATACAGATTGTCCTCTCAATCTGGCAGAGCTTTCGGGACTCAGGGTGTACAAAACTAGGAGAATTCTAATTTTCTTCACATAGCTAAGCTGTCAAAGGAACAAAACAACAATGTTTTGCTATTCTCTACTTAACAAGGGCAACAAAACAAATGAAGATGAGGGCATGTGCTTCAGCACATAGTAGCAGCTTGAATAAGAGTATACCCAAAACAGGGAGTCTGCATTTTGGCCGATAGTAGATGTCAAAGTTTGGGCACCATTCCTGAAATGCTATTATTAGACTGGGAAAACAGAGATTTACTGAACATGTTACAATCCTGTCTTCATTTTGCTGCATGAACATATATTATACAGTGATGTGAAAAGGCTCTGATAAGGTTTGAAGTACTCTAAATTATCAGAGATAAATATAACTCTTTACCCAAATTGGAGACATGGCCATAAATGGCAGTACCCTAAGCAGGCCAATAGTGGCCCACAAAGCGTTCAAGCTCAGAACCCAACTAATCAGGGAACATTTATGTATCTCACAAACCAGGAGCTATATATATGCATGGATGTTAGAATTTCAGTTTTGCCATATTAATAACCAGTGGGCAATATCTCTTTCAGTGGGGAATGTAGAAATCCAGGATGGTATTTGGAGCTGGAAAACTGGATTAAAATGAAGAGTTAAGAAATATTCTGGTAAAAGTCGAGTAAGGCTTTCTGCTGTGTTGGAAAATCTAACATTTGTAAATAGTTTAGGGAGCATCCGTGCATTTCTATTGTAAGTTAGGACGTTAAGAATCAAACCTGGGCATGACTGCCACTTTGCCCTTTCTGAGTAAGAAGAAAGTCTCCTGCAACACCTCCTGACTCATGGTCCTTTGTCAAATCTTACTGCTTTGGGGTTAAGGCATGTTCCCAGCTGTTTTACATAAAGAAATAGCAGCAGTACCTGAGACCACTGTTCTTTCTTAGAATAAGAGTCTGATACCCCGTGTTCAGATTTTCTGCACTAGATTACCGCAATATGCTTCACTATCAGCTCCGAATCCATTTGGAAGATGTTTTTCTGAGAGGAGAAAAAAAGAGTGGGTTCAGTAATATTTCAGATAATATTTTTAAAGGAATATAAAGAAACGAGTTTATAGTTTTGCTGGCTGTCTCCTCTTTCCAGGAGGAATGCAAGGGTGCTGCTCCTGACTTCTAAGGCTCCAAATTGCTTAGAGCAAGGCACTCAGGAGAGGCTCTTTTCCAATTTTACTATTAATCAGGAAAGAATTCCAAATCTTAGATAACTAAGATAACTAATCTTTGCTAACTCTTAGATTTCCATAATGTTCCTGTAGCTCTTTCCCTTCTTATTCAAGAATACTCTAAATTTCTTGCCCTTCTCTAATTTTGCAAAGCATGCAGAGTTGAGGTTTGTTGAAGAAAAGGCTTCCTCTGGGGACCTGGAAGGGCTGGCAGTTTTTTATTGCCAATAGATGTTTGCTGATTGGTTATATTTTGGCTAAAATTTGTTGCCAGTTTTGTTCTATGCTTAAGGATTATATATTTTTTTATTAGTTGGTGGCAGGATGTCTGATATCTTATGTAGATTTTGAAGGACTGTTTCTGCACCGTAAATATAGAAATAATACCTGCTCATTCACACTACACAGTGCTCCGAGAGAATGCTTCTATCAGACTGAAGGGTAGTCACACATGTGAACTGCAACTAAAAGAGATCATTAAATTAAAGACTCCCATGGCCCTGATATAACATTCCAAGTCACTTCCATGCTGCTCCCATGTTATAATTCTTAGGTATATTAATTGTGAGGGAGGTGCTCCCTGTAGGCTATTGAAACTTCAAATTTAGGAGCCTAGTCAGGCAAATATCCTGTAGATCTTCAAGGGAATTTTCCCAAGTAGTTTTCTAACAAAGGTCCTCCCTCATATATGCAACAAATGCAGAAATATTTCTATATTGTAATACATGCATTGTGATACAAGATATCTGATCTCTCAATATATCCGTGCAATTCTGCTCACATTACACATGGCAATATCCAGTTCAGTTTTATTAGTCAATAGATGTTTTTCACTGACATCTGGAGATTAGGGCTAGTTTCTGAAAGTAGGAATTGTTCTTATGACCTTATATTTCAAGCCTGATCATACACCAAGGCTAAGCCAAGCCTTTGCTGAAAGGTCTGTTGATTGCGAATACACTTGATATTTTCATTATTTTACTAGCACCTCAAACAATTAAGATGGGAGGCAAACATGAAACTCCAACCATCAGTCTTTCCAATTTCATTAAATACAAATAGAATAAACCCTGCAAGAGTTTATGGGCTCAGTAAACGTTACACATAACAAAGGAAAAATAGGGGAAAAAAAGGTGGAAAGAATAGAAAATAATATTGCAGGGATGTAAGAGTCAATCTCAATCAAATTAGGCCAGTATTCTTTTACTGACACTTGCCAGCCTCTGACACTTCAGAGATGTTTTCTGATTTGACCTTCAATATATAAAGGTCAAGTCATGCAGCTTTAAATTTTTTCCCCAATTTTTTGTTATTGTTTCTAGCTCTTAACTTTGTCATTAACTTTGGATATTTCTACTACCCACAACAACTCTGAAGCTTGCTAAAATCTTGATCCTTAACTCTGTGGGATACTGGACAATTTATACAGCAATTTACAGACATGTCAAAATGGTGCTCTAATTTAAAATCCCAGAAGAATGAGTATGGAAAGGTGGAGATGGATCACAAACTCTGTATCCTGTTTCTTTCTTCTTTGTCTTTTCTTGATGAATATCTTCTACAATTGTGGATCTCGAGAAACGTCCACAGAAAGAAAACAAATTCCAGTGAAATACAAAAGGAATGCCTAGGCCCACATACCTATGGGTTATTGAGATATGTATAGCATCAGACCTTATTTTCCTTTCCCTCCCTCTATCCGGGCCCCCCCCCCCCCTTCCCCCCCGAAAAGGGATTTATCAAGAAAAAAATACAGTGGGTTATTCTGGATTCAAATATGCCAACATTGCTGTGATGTAATAAGGAAAACATACAAAATTTAAAGTTACCTGGGTAACAGAGTAGTTATACCCCTGCATAAGGAAGCTCAAAGCCATACATGGAAAAGTATTCTACACTGAATTATTTCCTAAAAATGATACACTGATTGTAATTTATTATTTGGACAATTATGTCAAGTACTTCTTTTGTAAGTGCTTCTTTTTTTTTTTTTTACTAGAAATACTCCTTAGAAATGTGTGATTTGTTATAAAATTAGCTAGGTAAAAGGTCAGAATGGCATACACACGGTGTGTGTATATACCCATATACACACATACATGTATGTGATGTATATACATATATCAATCATATTTTTTCTGTCTCTGAATTTCAGACATTTTGTCTTCTGCTGACTGCAAGGTTTTCTGCTAATGTTACTTTTTTGCTTTGTGTCTTAAAAATACATCCAAGGATTTTTTTACTAGGGGCTTTAACAATTAAAGTCTGAAAAAAAAATATTTGTATAAAAGTTTGCTGATCTTTTTATCACTCTTTTTTCACTGCTTCACTATATATGATTTGGTGATGTAAAAATATAATGACCTTACAGTCTAAGTGACTTTTCCAAGCAGTGAAAGTAGTGATTTCATGGGATGACTAAGTTCAAGATTCTATCTCCTTGAAATTTGTTTCCAGGATGTTAACTGCAAAGCAAGTTATATATAGCAGTAAATGCATGCTTAATTTGTGCAGAAATCATGGTGTGATGAATACAATTAAGAGCCTCGGAGGGAATAATTATATTACTGCATAAAGCTGGTGGATCTCAAATTGCTTGGTGCCTGGACTTTAAATTGGCCTGCGTTCCTGTTGTGAAAGTCATTCATAGTAGTAACAAAACTGCAGTCAGAAATGGGGTAGTTTCAAAGTCATATAAGTATATTTACTCATTTGCTGCAAACAACAGAGCCTGGAAAAAGGAAGCAGCATTTAGAATTAAATGAACAAAAGTTAATTCCATTAAAAATATATGCAATCAATTATGAAAATAAAATATAATAAACAGGATACATCAAAGCATTGTTTCATGCAACAGCAAATCTTATAGAAATTATAAAATCTTAATGATTGCATTTTCTTTCATACATACACAAGTAATGTAGTATGTACGAAAGTATGTAGTTCTTACTTGGTCTTTCCAGTCCATTTTAGGTACTTCTAAGAGGCTTTAATGAAGACCTGTAGTTGAATTAAAAGCCAGAAACATAGCATAATTCTAAAATTTGACTAATAGGAAATTCCCCATATCAGAGGGTCAGATTCCTCACCTAAGGTGTGTTGTAAACAAGGCGAAGAATTATGTGACTGGATTCTATCATCTTAACAGCCACGCACAATTAAATGGGCTGACATAGGGTTGTATGACCTGAAGTATTTTTCATAATAAAGACAATTTTGTTGCATTGCACAGCTAGCTATTCACCTTTTTTTTTTTTCCCCTCAAATATTGAACATCTAGCAATAGTCTTACAAGAGGTTCACTTGACTCTGTGACCTAAACCAGAAATTCATCAGCACAGGATACATCAGCTGCTGCAGACCATTTAAGGTTTGAGGCTTTTAAATTTATTTAACTTCTTTCAGCATTTTCTTATTCTCCGATTTACTTTTATGCTTGTCAAACACACTACAGGAAACATGAAATTGTGTGTGTTGCACTAGGAAAAAAAAAGCAGCAAATAAATAGTGACTGATTCTAAGGTCAATAGCTGCAAAATATTACTCAAGTGAGAAAAAAAAAAATTATTGAGATCTGAAACTGTGATTATGATGTGAAAATAAAGGCTATCGGCATTATTCCTGAACTGTGGTAAATTTTCTTTTCCCTGGGCAGTATTCTCTAAAACTCTTACTTGGAATCTAGACATTATTTACTCTTGATACATTTCTATTAGTTTGGAAAAAGGTAATGGTACAATGTCTGCTTCATCAGGCACCCTCTTTACGTGAAAAGATATATGATAATTTTAAGAACTATTATATTTTGGATAATGACATAGAACATGGGTACTAGTAGTCTAGAGGTAAAACTAGAGCCATAAAAGATACGGCTGAAGGTTTGTGTATCCTAAGACATCATGGTAATGCTGGTGACATTATAATAACAAAAAGAGAACAGAGTATGACGCTCAGCTATACCAGGATTTCACAGTGGTGTCCATTCCCATTATTCAGAGCTCTTCTCACATAAAATTAATAGTGAATGAGAAGTTGCCTATGGACTTCATGATAGAACTTTTTTCTTTTAATCAGGTCAAATTTGTGGTTTATTTGGATGTCATGTTTCTGTGAAAGTTTTATTCAAAGCGTGTGTTGTGCTAATGGAAAGCCTGTGTCAATTTTTCTGAACTGTTCTTTTAACACACTTAGAAATTTCAAGTATACAGGCACTCCATTGAAAAAAAAATCCTTATTTAGATTAGTTATATTACAAGGTGCTTTTTCTGTGTGACCATATTTTACTGTTTTAGAAAGAGGAACTGTAATAAGTACACACAATATGCTTATATTTTATCATCATTAGCAATGTCGATGCTTTAGATAATATTTCTCATCCTGCCTGAGGGCAGATAGGCAATATTGCACATAATGCTACCTTTAGTGGAACAACAGCAACAACAAAAAAAGAATATTTGCCGGTAAAAATAGAATTGGAAATTTCCAAGAAAAGGATTTTTAATGTGAATTGAGCAAGCTTCCTTCTCATTTCATTCTCATGAAGAGTCCCATTTTAAAGTTTACATTTCCAAAAATTATTTTCATACAGTCAAAAAAAAAGGGAGGGGAGGGGACTTGATAAAAGGGTAAGTTTAATTATTTCCATTGACTAAATTGGCCATAGTCTTACTGCCTCCATTTTTCCTGCTTACATTGTTCTAGTCCAATCTGAAGTCCAATCCAACGCCTTTACATGGATAAAGCTTACATCCAATGTGACTGCTAGGAAATAATGATCTCCAGATGAGCTGTAGAAGCTGCATAACATCTCAAGTAAAACTATGCTTGCAACTAAGACTTCCTTTAAATTCAAATAGAATCAAAATGACACCCACACATTAGCTGCCATATTGATTACAAGACTCCTGTCAACAACTCTTGTCAATTCAAAATGAGCACAAGGGCTGTTTTAAAATATTGTCTAGAGGATACATAACTATTTTCCTTCTTTTTTTAAATGAATTCAGCTACAAGTAAATATCTTCTAACGACATTTTTTTTTTCTTTTAAAGTGGCAAGTATCTGCTACTGTTATGTATTTTAATAAACATTCTCTGTGTCTCAGTATAGGATAGCTCTTCCCTTCATTTCTGAAAGGTATTCACAGTGCCCAGATGTTAAACCATAGAAATTTCTTTTCCAATCTGGCTCGTTGGCAGTCTCTGCTTGCTGTTTGTTGGCTTCACTGCAGTTGTCTTTAGGCTGTGAAATGATTAGGATACTGATGTGATATCTTATTCACTAGAACCCCATTGCTTTTAGCTAACTCATGGTTTCTGTTCTGTAGCATTTCCAAAAAAAATCTAAATAACAACAAAATTTCTCCCAAAGATCTCTGCATGAGCTGAAAGCAATAGGGAAAAAATCCAACTGATGTCTCCAAGGATAAGGCAAAATGAGTACTTTTGAGAACAAGGTATCACAAACGACAACAAAAAAAGATAATAGCTAATAGATATTTTATTACAATAATGTGATTCAGATTTCCAGTATATTACATTTCTTTTTTAAGAAATTGTTGATAAATTATTTTATTTTTCTCTTCAAAAAGGAATCACTGTATTTATAAGATGAAAGTTAGGATCTTCCTTATATCCTACTCCTAGAAATACCTTATAAAATATATGAAATATTAGTACATAAATGTTGGATGAATCTGCACCATCAGGTACCATATAAACATAACAGAAAGTATATCAAAGTTTAGAACTGTACGCAATATGCTTTGAGGAGGGAAGCAAGAATGTAGAAAAATTTATTAGCTACATTTTAAAGTAAATTGCCAGCCATGTAGGGGTATGGATATGGATTGGAGGTTTGACCCAGTCTTCCTTTTGTATATACTGTTTTTCTTGTATGCTAATATGGCTGTTTGAGGCTGAACTTCAATGTACAGTCTTTTAAATGACTGGTTGATTATTATCCAATGATTTCATGAAAAATATTTTGCTATTCACTTAATTTCTGAGATGATACCATGCAAAATAATTTCAAAAATAGTATTGGAATAGTTACAAATCAATGATGGGGTGAGAGGAGTTTTGCTCCTAACAAAAACAATATCACTAAAAAAGGGATATATAGAATCTTTTTTACCTTTAAGAACTTTTCGCCTATGTCCCATTTAATCTATGAACATCTCATTCAGTTATTTTGGTATCACATATAATATTCTGGCATCCGGAAACCAGTATTTGCTTTCTTATTTATAAATATACATACAAGCTGAAAATTTAGATATCAATATTGTCTTCTTTTAGATTCTTATAAACTTAATCTTAGCCTTTATTTTGAACAAAGAAAAAATGTTTTTCAAAGCTGGAAAGTATGAAAATTCTGTGATTCTCAAACTGCATTTTGGATGCAAATTGCCATCTAGCCATATCTTTATTATATAACAACAGAAAAGATGAAGCTAATATGAGTAAAGCTGATGGCAAAAGGTGCCTGCTGACCAAACAGGAGCAGTGGAACTGAACCTGGATAGGGCAGCCCGTCTCTAATAGATAATCTCAATTGTCATTGCTCACATCAATTGCTTCTGATGCTACTGTGCGTCATTTAATGCCTAAGAGCTATATAGCTGTCTTTGAAACCTTTAGTAGAATACTGTTGAGATGCTGAAATATTTGTTTTATATTTTTGTGTTAAGTATATATGTGTCACTCCCCTACTTAAAAAACTAATGTCGTTGGAGTTATTTTACTTTAAATTAAACATGCATCCTTTTGTAAAGATACAAGACCACTACTTATATATATACAATTTGTCTTCCAATTTATGAAAGTATAATGATATTGCATTACTGTTATAAAGTTAATCAAGACTTTAATGGGACAGCTATGTTACCATTGAATGTGTTTTTTTTTTTCTTTTACTATAATGCATGTCTTCAATGAGCTGATTATACAGTGTAACAATGAATCCACTAATTAGAAAGTTATTACTACATCTATAATGGGCAGGAATTCTAGCTTTGTAAGTTGCATTTTAAGATGCTTTCAGATAGAAGATAGAAATAAAAAAAAATTTAAAAATACACATCAATAGTTACAGTAGGGTTCTTAATCTGTGGGTACTTGGTCTGTTTTACTTTCCAGGTTTTTTTCACCTGATGACACATATTTCCATGTATGCAAAGTACACACAAGATGACTTCACATAATACTTCTCTGACTTGATAACTTGTTTTACTTGTTTTACATAGATGTGAGAAGCTCATGCCAAGGACCAAGAAAGATTGTGGGGTTTGCTTTGAACAAGAAAACAATTTACTGCATATTTTTAACCTTGTTTCTGTTTTGAATTCGGCATTCAAAGAGTAAAAGCAGAAAAGACCATATTATTATGAAAAAAATAAAATATTTAATATTAGGAAGTCCAAATGTTGATCATATTAGAAGCGATGATATCTTTTTTTTTTTTTGGTTGGTTGGTTGTTCTTTTTTTACTTTAATGTGAATGATAATTGAATCCTGATTATCAACAAACAAGTTTTCTTCAAGTTAAATGAGAACAATGCCTTCAACCAGAAACTGAATCTATGTATGTATACACAGATTATAATCTGGAGCTTCCAGTCTCAAAACTATTTATAACATTCATTCTTCCTTGCTTTAACTCACCATACACATCAAAGATCTAAGAATTCTTAATAACATTGTAAGCACAAAAGGACAAATAGATTAAAGATGAATTTTACATTAACAAAGTATAGTATCATGAGAGCTAGACAGCAAAGGTTTAAGTCTCTAATTTTGTCCACGTTCTAGCATCACTAAAATCATTATAGGTAAGACCTTCCTAGTTAAGTGTTTACAATTTATCATTTGCAATACCTAAAAAAATAAGGTCTGCATCTCTGTGAACTCAAGACTGTCAGTCCTGCATCCAACCTGAAGATCACCGATCAGATCTAGTTCTGTATTATTTCTACTTTTTATTAAATTACTATGTAATGCAAAATGTATTAAAGCATTATGGGAAAATAAAAGGCATGCCTCCTTTACAGCTTAATGACTGAAAATTAGAATACTGATTCTTTGACTTATTCTCTAACTGCAAAACCATGGAAAGACCACGGATAACTGACAAAAATATAGTATAAAACTGAAAAAGACTGCCACGGCTGGACTAACAGTGTGATCCTAGAGAAAAATGGACATTAGCAAGCTGTCGGTAAAATGCTGATTTAAAGAAACTTGGAGTTGTGAGCAGAGCATTATCTGGTATCATTTTTCTCTTCTTGTGTTGAGGATAGTAAGACTTTACTAATGAAGAACATATCAATGCAATCACATCAGCTATATCTCATCTCTTTATCAAATTACTTTAAGAAACAGCATCCTTTTATTTTTCCCACTTCAGAAAGAGGGGTGAAGAAAAAAACAGCTTCATGCGTAGCATGTGGTTCATTTCCAGATTGTAGACACTAAATTTAAATGCATAAATGTAGATCTTGGTATCTGAACAAGGTGTTCAAAGGTCTGTGATAAGTAACACAGATCTACTTAGCACATGAGAAGCTTTTGGATAACTATTTAACCCACATTGAAACAGACCTATACATTTGGTCTTCTCTAGGGTCCAATTTAGGAATTGCATTCAGGTATCTGGTCCCATTTGTGGTACCTGAGATATCTGTAAGAAGTAAGCAAATAAGAGAGAATCAGCATGAAATCTGAGTCCTTTTAGAGCTCTAGTTTGGGGTCAAATATGATATATTAGAATTCCTTGGCATGTGGAATAGGCGTGGTATATGCCAACTCTTTTCTTACAATAAGCATGAGCTTACTATAGGGTAAAGAGTCTGTGCATCAATGATGGCCAGGCAATTGCTCATTTAATTACTGAGTATAGTTACAGCAAGCTAACTAAGAGGGCAGATTTTAGATCTACATAGGAGCAAATTCCACTAAGAATATGATAAAGTGTCAAGATCTTTTTCAGTAAAATGTCCTGTGTTTACAGAAGCTCTATTACAGGCATTACAAGGGTCGTATTTTTCATTAAATGTTTTATATACGTACAAACATTAGGAAATACATTGCTGCAAGTTATCTGTGTATTTTTAATTTATTGAAATTTTCTCTAATATTGAAGCTATTTTGCAGGTTCTTACAAATGCCAGAATAAAAGTGGGGAAAGGTAGCAGCAGGCTCTAAGGTCTAGTTCTGTACTTGACATAGTCAATACAATGTCATGTAAGGCCTACCATTAGCATGCATTCTGAATTAGGAAGCAAATTTTAGGGGAGAAAAAAAAAAATCCTTTTTCCTCCCCCCCGCCCCTAATCTCAGCCCACATATAGGTGGGAACTCCAAAATCACCTACCATATCTTGCATGATAAAAACAAGAAAACAAATGAAACCCAAAAACTTTGCGCACAACCTTTGTTTTCCTGGACGGTATGTTTGGGGGCGGGAGGGGATGTTGTTTGTCTGTTTGGGGAAGAACCTAGATGTGAGTCATACTGTTCTAAGCCCTTGCTGTCTTGTTTTGGCAGACAGCAGCAACCCCGCGCTGCTGTTCTTTGGAAGATGTTATTATAACAGACATTACTCCAGTGAATTTGGCAAGCGTAGCAAGTTGAGAGAGATGCTGCTGCATCTTTGGCACTAGCATGCAGCTTAGATTAACAGTCCTCTGATGTCTCATTTTTTTCTTTTCTTTTTTCTTTTCTTTCCTTTTCTTTCTTTCCCCACCCCCTATTATTATTATAAACACAAATTAAGATGCTTTGCATCCATGATCCCAATCTAAATTTCTCTTGTCCCTCACAAATCAACAGTATTCTTGAGTTTGTTGCTGGAAACCAGGGAAGGGCTGCTCAAAACAAGTCAATACATTCCTAACAGAGAGTCTGAAGGAAATAGAGCCTGTTCTGCTCCTGTGACTGCTTTCAGGAAACTCTGTTTATCCCGGGATCTCATCTTGGCATCTCTTTGGATAAATAAATAAAATATTAGAGAAAAAAAAAAACCAAACCATACTCTTTTAATCATGTTTTAGTCAGATTTGCTCTTTCATTTTTTTACTATGATAAAATATATCCTTCCAAATGTTACCAATGAAATTGTCACTTTTGCCTCTCTTTTTCACTTCCCTCAAACACTCTTTGTCAAATCCAAGCAGACATGAAAATTTAAACTAAAAAAGGGGATAAAAAAATATGGTCTTTCATTCATTACTTGCATATTTTCCCTTGTAATTATAACTATGATGAATGTAAACTGTGTATCTGTAAACTTCTTAAACATAAAGCCTCTGTGTGTATATTTCTTAGTAAATTAATACTATGGGCCCTGGCATTTTCTTATTTCCAAATTAGACGTCATAAAGAATCCTCATTATTCAGACCTAACATATGGTTGCAGTCGGAGCATCTGCAAAAGTTTTTCATGCAGAGGCTCTGCAGAGAGAAAAAAATAGTATTTTATCTGTTTCTGATGAGGAAGAGTTTTGGTGACATATGAGAGAGTACTAAACTTTCTTATTTTCTTTCCCTCCTCTAATTTCTTACACAAGAGGTTGGGGTTACAAATGTTCATCGAAACCCTGAAGATGTAAACAGGCCAAAGGCGTACTCTCAAAAGCGAAATGTAACATGAACAGCAGGTTATAAATGAGGCTAGTGCTTGCCCAGATTTCAGTCACTAACTATTCCACATGCATCTTTAGATTTGTGAATTTTATACAGCATCAAAACTGTCCCTAAAACTCAATAATCACATAAGACTGGCCATTGTAATGCCATGTGCCCTAGAAACAATACATCTGTATAAGATTTCTCATTGTATTTACATACACGCGTGCCTCGCAGTGTGTGGTTTTGGTTACATTATCTGTTGGACCCTTGAAACAAAAGCATAACTCTATAGGACTTACAAAACAAGGAAGCATTTCAGGGAAGTTCATAGTTAAGAAACTTGGTGTTTACTGTGTTAAAACATGAGAAAACCTGACAGGCTCTGGTACTGAGCAGTAGCTGACACCTGTTATGGAATATGGAAATAAGTAGGTACCTAAAAGGGCTATATTTTTTTGCTTGTTTGTTCTTTAAGGTTATGTCCTTACACAATTATTTTATTGGTGTTAAACCTTCTATCACCTTCTGTTACTCAGCAGCTGGTACAATCCTCTGCTCTCTGGAGTAAAGGTGTAAAAATATCACCTGGAATACAGATGCATTTCACTGAACAACTTTTTATCTCCAAAATTAATTATAAAGAAACACTGTGTCCATGAAAGAGAAATCTTTTATCAAAAATTATTTTGAAAAATCACCATTCTATACAGTGTAGAAGCAAATTAAGCAATCAGTTCATCACAAAGAATGGCAAATGCTGTCAGATTACAGAGCTTTGCGAGGCCACTTTACGAAGTTAGCTGAACTGAGATTTTGATGCCCAGAGCTCCTGAGGCTTCCTTTTCTTCTCAGGCGGTTAGGCAATTCAGACTGACTGAAGGTGTTTCAATGGGATTTGTCTGGATTTAAATGTAACTCAAACTGGACCAAGGACCAAGAACTACAGCAGAGGTTCACCCCATGCACAGGTATTCTAAAACTGACACTAGAAGATCATGAGAGTATGCCTGAGATAGAAAAGATGATGTTGAAAAGCATTGAAAGAGTATTATGTTTTCCTTTCTGGGAAGAATGGGTTCTCTAAAATATTGGATGGCCTCCATTAAAACAGCAGAGGAATCAATCTAGGAAATTACAGAACAGCAAGTTTAAATTCAATAGCTAATAAATTGCTAGAACACTTATTAAAGCCGTCAGTGCGTAAGCACCTAGAGGAAAGCAAGGTGATAAAAAGTAGGCACCATATAGTAGTTACAGAGAAATCATGCCAACCTAACAATGTCTTACTTTTATAAGCCTTAGTAAATTAAGGAAATGTTGGCAACACACAGTAGATCTCAAGCTAAAATTCTGCACAGTAGTCCCACGTGGCAATTAAAACACAAGGAGGTTGAAATATTGCGTTATGAACACACAGTCAACATTAAGATTGACATAAACAAATAATGATTACATTTGATTCCTAGATGGAAAGACTGCTGATGGAATCATTCTCTCAAGAGAACTATGGTGGTTTTTTTTTTATCCTATCTCATTCTTTCTAAAGTTTTCCTCATTATTTACTAATAACTGGAAAAAGATGAGTATTTGTATTCAATGGGAAATCCTTTATACACACAGCTATTTTCTGTTTGCTTTAGCTGAACAAAAATCAAAATTTAATCTTTATCTCCAGTTTCCTCTCAGTTGGAAGAGAAATAACTATCATTCTCAGGGCACAGAGAACAGAGGCAAAATCAACTCACAAACTGCCTTGTAATATTCCTAGCACAGGGCTGGGACACCTGCCCAGCTCACTACCACTGCCTACACGAAGTACAATTGACTGTTTTCACATGGAATAAAATCAGAGTTTAGAAATAAAAAATTCCTGTCCCAACTGTTGATTGCCTATGAATTGGAAAGGCTTTTCCCAGTTTTAATAGACAGGTAAAGGATATATAGTCCTTGGGCACTGTAGGACTGATAAAATACACAGTTGTGTGTTGCAGCCCATCTCCTTTGTGCTCCTCTCCAACATCTGCACCAAGTTTCTGTAAACAAGAACCTAGTGAAGAGACAATCCAGATTTCTACACCGAGGTGACAAGTTTTATTATTTCTGCATACGCTGGACATGAGCTGAGACATTTTATTCCGCAACTTTTCCTTTACATTTAAATTCTGGGCATTTTGGTCAGTTGAGAAGGCTTATAACTCAATCTTATCATTGTTCCAGTGTAATAAACTATTCTACCAAAGCGCTCAAAAGCACAATGTAGAGACACCCATTTTGCCAGGCAAAATCTAGCATAAAACTGAGAAGAGCAGTCCCAGGCTGGAAGTAATAAGGCTAGCTAGAAGATATCAGAAGGCTTATTAGTTTTCATATAGTCCCAGGCCTGACCTGTCTCTATGTGTTAAACTCAAACTGTGCTGAAGTTAATTTCCAGACACTAGATCACTGCAGGGTGTAAGACTCAAGACAGACTCAGCAAAAGGCACTCGATATACGTGATTTAACTTTAGAGTGCAGTGAAGGACTTCTTTCCAAATTGTAAATAAGTTTTTTTATATACAGTTATCTAAATGGTGGTGACTACATGTGGAATGTGCTCTCACTATAGTCAATGGAGATACAGACAAAGGAGATATAGTCAGTGCAATCAATGTACAATGCACAGCCTAAAGCAAAGACCCATAGGTAGTTAAGTATCTCTCCCAAAGTTATCAACTAAAATGAGTATGAGCACAATTCAGGAGTAACAACTGAAGCTAATCTAGGATAGAAATGGCACTAAAATGCTTATGCATGGACAACAAAATCCCTCCTCTTACAGGGAAGTGGAATATAATGAGGGCTTAGAAATGGAGCCCTCGGGTAGATGTTCACATTCAGAGGCCTACACAGGGTGTCTACAATCCTGAGCTCTCATTTTCTCACACTCTCTGTGGGGCTTGATTCACTTTTACAACAGAAGCAAATGATACTAGTTGAGATGCTCTAGACCTTCCATGTGGCCTATAGCTACCAAATGGCTCTTCTACGTTGTATGTCACTTCTGTGAATTGTTGTCTCAGATACACTTGAATGTCTCAAATGACATGAGTCCTTTCTGCATGCAAATGAAGCAAGCCAGATATATCTTCATGAGAGTTCACCTATACTCCAAGGAAATAAATGGGCACTCTGGGGTACAATTAATCTCTTTTCAGTTAGACATCTAAATACATCAGAGAAATTGTACTTCACTATTTCCTATTTCTTTCCACTTAGAACTTATTTTTATCACATTCCTCAGAGCTTCATAGCAGCACTTTTAATGCAGTACTCGCAACTCACCTTTGCCTCAGAAAATGCAAAGTTTGCTACAGGCTATAATACATTTGGTTTCCGAACTGACAGTTTCGAAATACAAGCTTTCCAGAGCTGGTTTGGGCATCCATCCAGCATTTCATCACATGGTATAGATGTACCTGACCTGCTGAAGGTATTTTGTATTCACATCATTTAATCACATTTTGTTTTAAGTAAATTAGCCCACTGGTCCCTCACATGTTATATCCATTACCTAGATTCATCTTGTGATGTTAGTGCTGTTAAATTGCCAGTAGCTGCTCTTACTCTCTTTGAGGTTATTAGGACTTAGACAGCAATTAAACAACTTGTCGACTGCGCTAGTGTTTCAACATCTAGTATAAGAGTTTATAAGAAGATTGAGTGTAGCTCCTGTCTAATTGTTAGAGCATGTGGCTACATATTTGGTCATAGATGCCAGTACATAAAATTATTTTCCCAAGACAACATTGTAAATAAGGTAGAATATGATTTGACAAAACTTCAGAGAATGTACTGCAAATATTCTGTTCTGAATTTTGCCATGAAAATTGATTCATTAGGCAATTAGGACCAGAACCAATGCCATTTACATGTCTTCTCAGGTAAGGTTCATTGTCTTTCCTCACTTCAGGTGATACAATTATTGCACCAAAAGCAGGATTCTGCATTAGAAGAAGCATCAATGCCGTGAGCTTGCTTCATACGAAGAGAGTGGATAGAGAAGCTGGGTTAGTGAGGAGACTGCCAGGGAACCTGGACTGGATGATAGAAAATGTTTGCAAAGTTGATAGCTAACCTAGGGGGAGGGTAATAACTGAATACCTGATGAGAGTTTGAAAAACTGGAAGACAGATATATTTTGGAGATAACTGGATACTCTGAGAGAGAAACTGTGAATCAGTGGATTTCTGAGGAGTTCAAATCATAGGATCATTTAAGTTGGAAAAGACCTTTAAGATTATTGAATCCAACTGTAAACTTAACACCGCCAAGCCTACCACTAAACAATGTGCCTAAGAACCACATCTACATGTCTTTTAAATATCTCCAGGGCTGGTGATTCAACCACTTCCTTGGGCAGCCTGTTCCAATGCTTGATAACCTTTTCAGTGAAGAAATTTTTCCTAATATCCAGTCTAAACCTCCCTGGCACAACTTGAGGCTGTTTCCCGTCCTATCACTTGCTATTCAGGAAAAGAGACTGGCACCCATCTCGCTATAACCTCCTTTCAGGTAGTTGTAGACAGCAATAACATCTCCCCTGAGCCTCCTTTTCTCCAGGCTAAACAATGCCAGTTCCCACAGCTGCTCCTCATAAGACTTGTTCTCTAGACCCTTCACCAGCTTTGTTGCTCTTCTTTGGATGCACTCCAGAACCTCAAAGGGTTATTCAAACTTATTCAAAGGGTTATTCAAAGGGACCTGGGGTGAGCAAGAAGCATCTGGATGGAACATGAGGAGAAGTGAAAGGGTTCTGCAATAACATATTTGTTTGCTGAGAAAAAAATGTTGCTTTAGGGAAAGGAATAGTATGTTGCTCATAATGGGAGAATGTGGAACCAGTTAGGTCCCATAAAATATTTTATTTTATTTTATTTTAGGTTTGGTTTGGTGTTATTTCTTTTTTGCTGTTCATCTATTTCTTTAGATTCAATGGAAGTGACGTAAAAGGAGTATTGGTTCATGACCTATGTCACAACAAGCACAACTGCAGTAGCAGCCATCCCTGTCCTTGAAGCTGGACATGACATTCTGTCCAGTCTGTGGGAATGCACAGTCTATAGTTATGTACCTATCACATAACTGCAAATACACTACAATTGACCTTAAAGAAATATTTGGTCAATGACTTTAAGGGTGGGTGTCCCTTTACTGTGAACCCTGCTTTTCTATGTACAAAAAGTGATAGTAAATTTGGGCAGCATTTGATAGTCTGTGCTCTGATCGTTTTGGCCTATTGAGTTTCATTGTTGCTAATCAGATAAAGTGAACAGTGTTACAGTTTAACTTGTAATTATCGGGGAAATATTAGTTGAACATCCAAAGAAGGAGAGTGAAAAAGTAAGATTGGCTGTACAGATACAAAGCACATTTAAGATGTTCAGAAAATGCTTTGTGGTTCTATCAGCTCTTTCACAAATTTAGTCATGTGGTAGTCCGTAATACCATGATTCTGTTGCCTAACCACAAGTACCATCTTAGATCACTAGACTGTCCTAACTGAATTTTAGCTACCATTTTGGAAGGTTGGAAGGGTACACGTTCTCTGCAGGTACTGTGTCATATCTGCAAGCCCCACATGGATTTTTAGTAGGAAAAAAAAAAACTTGCTGTGATTAATATAGCCTATTAGATATGTTAAAGGAATAGAAGGGGAATAAATCCACTCGTAAAAATGCTGACATAGATATAGGTTGCTATTAAGCTTTGTAGTTCACTATTAACTATCTGATATCTAGCCTTCTAGAGAATAACCCTTATATTATGCAATAACCCTTATATTATGCAATAACCCTTATATTATGCAATTTTGACTTTATTCATATATTAACAACTTATTCAATAATATGCTATAGTCCAACATACCACAGTATTGCTTTGGTGTAGCTGTAGGTGTGGATTGGATTTTGACAATACTTTCTAGACAGCAAGGTGAAAATAACTTGAACAATATTAATTTGGCCTAATAATATCTCTGGCATAGAAAGATATTATTTTTCCCTATTTAAAAAGAGTCATTAAGAAATCTCTCACTCATGGGAAGAGATCAATCTCACCTAAATTAAGCCATCTGAAATTTGAGTGTGTAACCTAAGCTAGTTTTTCTGGCTCACTCTGCAGTCAATGGAGAGCCATTCTTCTTAGCTGTTTTAAAAGCAAACTTGTGCTCTAGAGGATCCCATTTCTCTCCATGATTGTAGAGACATTCTGGATGATCAGCTCACGCTGACTTTTAGACAGACAAAGTGAATGGTAGAGACATCATATTGAATGCTCATATTCTTCTCTGAAAGACTGAAAAGAAATCCAGATCCCCAGACCTGTATCACTAATCTTAGGTCCTTGTATCAGTAACCTTAGGGTGCTATGGAGTGACAATATTGAAAGAATATTTTTGTTCAAGTCTATATTTAGAAAGCAGCACTGGGACATAGTGTACTCTCACTGTAATAATGAGGAATATGCCTTGAAGAAGAAGAAGAATAAAAGCTGTATATGTACATAGCTATATATATACACATATACACAAACATATGCCATTACCTATATAAACAAAATATATACTATATATTTATTGCTATGTATTTATCATATTTTTCTTTTCTTTGTGATACTATTTTAAGTATATCAGATGTTTAATGGCTTTGTTTCTTTGATAGTGAAATATAATCAATCATGAGATTGAGAGCAACAAAGACCACATAAAATAAATACAAAGAACAGAAATAAATACTTTTATGGCAATAAAGTTCAGGCAAAGTCTTCACTGGTAGGTAAGAAGTCCGCACTGCATGGCTGTCAAATAAATGGTCTGTTGTAAATATAGGTGTTGCATTTCTCTCTTATAAGTTGTCAGAGCACGCTATTTTTTTGTCACAGTTTTACATATGGAACTGCAAAACGAAGGATTCTTTTGAACCTCTGAAAATACGTTTTTAAAATGAGATCTTGAGGCTAATGAACCTTTAATTTATGTGTTAGTATTATAGACCCCAGTATTTTCTGTCTGATGATACGTACTCTATAAATAATATTTTCTATAGTAAATCAGGGTGCAGACTGTCCTTAGAAGTTGGCCTGATCTTTAACCACTGTATTAAAAAAGAGAGAACAGTTGCTCATAGCTTCGAGAAAAAAATTTTACAGTAACCCCACTAGTTAGTTAAAGAAATATGAAATTAGTTTATGTCGATCACTATTCGGAAGAGAGAATAGACATTTTCTGATAATTTGATGAAGGAAGATAGGCATAAAACAAAAAGAAGATTAAAAAACAATCTTGAAGTGTCCTTCCTTTGGGAAAAGAAAAGAAATTCTCATGTTGCTCTATTACAAAGGAGGAAGTGAATATTGTTATTAGAAATCTAATGCAGTTTGCCCAAAGTTTTTATAGTCAGCCTTTACAGGGCCGTAAAACAATCTCCTATGGAAATAGACTTACTTAATGAGATCACACAATGAGAAGTTGTCTTTTCTTAGAAAGAAGAAAAGAGGGTTGTCACAGCTAAAAAAGAGAGACACTGGGCTACTTGCCAGGTAGACTTGTAACAATAGGGATATATTGGACCTCAAATATAGCACATAAAAACAAGAGAGGTGCTGATATGTGAAAATGTACTTGACAAGGTATAAAATGTATATTTAGGCACTCTGCAAGAAAAAGTGGTCTCAGTTAAGCTGAGGATTTGCATATCTTCTCTTTTATTAAAAACTTAAAACAACTGTCCTATGTAAGTCCAAAAAAGGAAACAATAGAAATGGTCATTGTGGTCACCACTGTTTTCTCTATCTATGGACTTGTCATCAAAAATTAGAGACAAAAAGAATAAGGATGAACAAGAGTTCAACCATAAGATTGATCTTCATGTTAACTTAAATATTCAGAGTTTGAATAGATATTCAACAAGAGATCACAAAATCTTTTAAAAATACTCATGTAGCATTCTGGTTTAAAATAATAGAGAAACTGTGTGGAATGGATAAAGAAAAAGATTTCTTGGGTGGCTAAAACAGTTACAAGTAAAACAAATTAACTTACAAAATTTCTTTATTTTCATTTCAAGTTTTCCATTACCATTATCCCATAATATTAGAGACTGAGCCTGTGAATGTTGTAACTGTCCTTTAAAATGGGAGGTTTGGGATTATTGTGCATCTTAGGTAAAAACAGAAATTAGTGTATGAAACCTTGAACGAGACGTGGATTGATATCTAATGAGATTAAGAAAGGAGATTAATTCTTAGACACATAATGGATAAAGACAGTTGCACCCCCTTCCTACAAAGAACATCACTACTTTATCCAGGTTATCCTCAGATCCCTAGAAAAATATGAGAAATTCCTGTACTAAATCTTTTCTCTGATAAACTCACTGTTAAAAATTAGTCTTTTTCCTTTTAACTTATCAAACATGTTTCATGTTTTCCTCCTCTTTTTTTTTGAAATTTGTTTCTCAAAGTCTAGATGGGCAAGGTGTGAGTTTACATGGTATATCCCAGACATGAACAAAAAAAATATGACTATACTGAAGAAGTTCCCCTGTCACAATATCTAAGTTATAAGCTATGTACTCAATAATATGAAAAAAATTAATATATCACTAATAACACTTTGAGTTTCCATTTCTGAAATGTACATGTAAGTAACGTGTACAGCATTTGCATAAATATAAAGAGATGAAAAAGGGTTCTGGCAAATGAAGGCTTGGAGTAGTCAGTTAGAAAAATAGAACTAGAAAAAAAAAAGAGAAGTAGCTTTTTTTTTTTTTTCTTTCTGCCCTCTTTTTTATATATTTTATGTGAATAAAGTTTAGAAATACTGTACAGCTAGTGTTAGGTATACCCATATACATTCTACAAAGACCACAGGAAAAAGCTGTCTCCATATTTAGCCTCCTTTGTTTAAATACAGAGACCCAAATACTTTTGATGGTACAACATAGAATGATATCCTAGTTAGTTGCTGGTGGTGTCCACTTGGACCTCTTGCTTTTCCAGCTAAGTGCTGCTCTTAAAGAAACTGACTTTGTGAGAAGCAAAGAACGGATTTTCTTCTGACTCTTAGGTACTAAATGCTTAAATGTGTGAGCAATTCACAGGCTCCCATCTTTCAGAAACCTGACATGCTAATGCATCCTTTGTAATAGAGCAATTCCACAAAACCAGACTGTTACTGAAAATTCGAAGACTTTTATCTAAAACCAAACAGCCCTTCACACTCAGAAACAAAATTTGACAAGCAAGTAGTGTGAGGCTTTGTATAGATTCTCTCAGTATTAATAAATAAATGCAAAATATATCACTAGGTGATTTCTCCCTTCCTTTATAATACAATCCATAAAATGTAGGTACTTATTTTGCTGTTGATCTTTATCCTTGTAACTTATCCTTATAACCTCATAATGGTTTCTAGTTACAAATGAAACACCCGTTGGGTTGCATATAATAAAGGGAAAATGAAGTGCATGCTTTCTTCTGTAAGTGAGATGCAACAGAGATGTTAATGCCTACCATCTGGTACCCAACTTTGGTGTTCCCTTTTCAATAACACAAGTTCCTTTTATAAAATGAACATAGTCATAACATCTTTTTTACGAAGTACCAGCCTTCTTTCAAGAAGTTATCTGCCTGTCATATCTGCTGTAGGAATTGCAACCCTGAGATAGCAGCAGTCTCCGTACACTCCTACACAGGTAATACATATGATTATTTGAGATGTGCAAGCAAGCAGCAAGACACAATTACTACTGATAAACACAAGACCCTATTCCACATATACAGAAAAAGACAAATTATCTGGAGATGAGAAGTAAAGCTAAAACCACATCCTGCAGCTATGGTGCGGTGCAGCTCAAATATAGAGGGAAAAGGAACTTAAACCACCTGCCTGGGGAAAATATTTTCATTTGATAGCTCAGTAGAGGACCGAAGAACCTGTACTGAGAGAAGGTAAGAGTATATAGTCAATAATGATATTAGTGATGAGAAAAAGATACTACTTTTTATTGAGTTCAGTAGGGGTTAAACCTATAAATTGTTGTGTATCTACTGCTGCTTCACAAAACCACAGCACTAAACAAATGCCGATATTGTAGAAATTGTAGAAATTTACATTACTTCAGAAGTTGCTGGTGGCTGTGGAGTACTTACAGACTGGTTAAAGGAAACAAAAACAAAACCTCCAAACATTAACAAGTGGCTGAATTAAAGAAATGCATTGCCAATAGTTGATTTCAATGAAGAGTTAAGGGACGTTTAGTATGTAGTACGCAAAGTTAAGGAAGCACAAATCAGCTAGTGACTGTGGTTGCTTTCAACATAAAATGTATATTAGACACTATTATTTTAATTTGGACTCCTCCTGAAGGTGGCAAGGGGTCACAACAGGTACAGAAAATCTGTTTATCAAAAAATACATCGGAAGAAGAGCGGGAAGGACAGTGTAGGGAACACTTACAGGCTGTATATTTTTATTATGAAACACAGTCTCACAGTGCCAATTACTGTTGGTTCAAGGACAAACACTGCAAAGAAACTGGGACATACACAGAAAAGATGTACAGGTCAGTGCAAAAAGCACCTCATGGGGACAATACCTGAGAATTCCAGAATCATCAGCTTGCAGGCGACAGCACAGAGTCCACAGAGAATACCTTAACATCGCTACAGCTGTTTAATTTAGAAGTTATTATTTGAGTTCCTTTGCAAGTCAAAGCAATGCAATATAAAATTGAGCTTGATCCAGAGTCCACTGCTTCTGTAATCTCACGGCAGGTTTGTCAGAGGCTACTTAAGAAGGTGAAATTGCAGAAAACTTCAGTGTTTCTAAAACATATACTAGGAAAATCCTCATTCCCCTGAGGGTTGTAATGGTGAAGGTAACATATAACTGTAAACAACATATGTTAAATCCTTATGTTGTGAAACGAGGAGGTCATGCATTATTTGGTAGAGGATGGCTGAGAAAGATTCAGTTGGATTGGCAAAGCGTAATGTGTTTGCAGGCTTGAAAATAATTATGGACTCCAGCCCAAAACAAAAATAACTGTTCTGAGTGTTTATACAATGAAAACTGTCTTTAGAATGCTATCAGAACTGTAGGCATAACTAAGAGCCATCAGCATAATGTAGCTGTGAAAAAAGGCAAACAGGATAGATAGCGTGTACTAAACAAAGTGCCAGCAGCAATAGAAAAGTATTAATGTCATCATTTAAGACAATATTGAGGTCTTCTCATGCTATAAAGTGTATATGGATTTACTTTTTTTTTTCTGATTAAAAAATGTTACAGTTGTTCCTAAGCGTGAATCCATCTATCCTTCCTAAATGACACACATTTTAGTAATCAGAAGAGTCGTATACATTACTGGTGTCAAAACTGTTGTTGAACTGGTGGTCAGGAAGTGTCTGTTTCATCTTTTTTATATCATATTTCTACTTTGTAAGACAAAATGTTGTTGCTATCCAGGTTTCCATCACTTATGACCAGGATTTCTTACAGGCTAATTAAACCATCACAAGTTTGTTATCGCAGACAAATTCATATAATCGAAGAGATTTTCACTCCTCAGAAACTAGTTATTGCCTTTTTGCCTGAAGTGTAGTAACTGATCCAACGGATACTCTTAGCCTATTTCAGTGCAAAGCCAAACACAGTAAGTTAAATCACCACCAAATCTAAGACCATAGTATGTGGTATCACTTTGTCAGTGACTAATGATAGTTTAATCTCATATCCCTGTTTCTTCTCCAAGCCACTCTGGCACATGGAAGTATGAAGGCTTTGCTGGTATAGTCACATCAGGAAGAAGGAGGCAGCATTTTCTTACATTTGTAATGACAGTAATGACGCATTTGTAATGCATCCAGCTCTGGAGTCTTCAACACAAGAAGGACATGGACCTGTTGGAACAGGTCCAGCGGAGGGCCATGAAGATGATCAGAGGGCTGGAGCACCTATGCTATGAGGACAGGCTGAGACAGTTGGGCTTGTTCAGCCTGAAGAAGAGAAGGCTCCAGGGAGACCTTATAGCAGCATTCCAGTACCTAAAGGGGGCCTACAGGAGAGATGGGGAGGGACTCTTTATCAGGGAGTGTAATGATAGGATGCGGGGCAATGGTTTCAAACTGAAGGAGGGTAGATTTAGATTGGATATTAGGAAGAAATTATTTCCTGTGAGGGTGATGAGGCACTGGAACAGGTTGCCCAGGGAGGTTCTGGATGCCCCATCCCTGGAAGTGTTCAAGGCCAGGCTGGATGACGCTTTGAGCAGCCTGGTCTAGTGGGAGGTGTCCCTGCCTATGGCAGGATTTTGGAACTAGATGATCTTTAAGGTCCCTTCCAACCTGAACCATTCTATGATTCTACAACATGATTTCGGCATAGTCCTTTTAGGAAATTTTGCAGCAGAGATCTGGGATACTCTCAGGGAAAGTTCACCAGTCTCATTTACTTCACTATTTGCACTTCACATTTGCACTGTTTAACAGCAATATGAAATTTCATTTCCCTATTCAGTCATGAAGGCTTGCATTTGACGGTCTAACATACCTCTTCTTCCTTACATGTTATTATCCATACAGAAACTACATTTCCCATGAGACTTTGTGATGGTCTTCATTAGTGGAAATTCTTCAAATTTACAGTTCCGGTGACGGATGGATAAAATGTGGTCCAGAGTGGAGGTATAAACCAGCTTAGTCTGCAGCATATTCTGTATCGTGATAGAAATGCTGGCAGTACTGGATTTGTAATTTGTGTGTAACGTTTTACATGAAAGTGATAAGACTATTTAATGTGTAAGAATTAGATTGGTTCAATGGATATACTGAAGGCCTCCCTAAGACTTGCCTGTTTTCTATTACTATAGCCATTTAGGACCCTATTGGAGCAAAAGTATGTATCAAAAAATAGGCTTTGCATACTTCTAAGAGTGAATAAGTACAGCTAGTATAAATACAGCCACCTTCCTGTGACTTTTCTGCATCCTGTGAAAAGGAAAAAGTACCTTTATCCTTGTTCCACAGTCAGAAAGTTAAGCCATAGTGGTATCAAGGTCTCGGACTAGATCGAAACTCATTCTTGTACCCCATTGTCCCATTCCTCTCACTTTTGACACCATCTCATCTCTTCCTCAGAATTTATTCTCTGTGGAAGCTGGTTAAAAACACCAGACAAACAACAAAAGCGACAATAAAAAAAAACAGTGAAATACACCTAGGTCTTACCTAACATAGACTTAGGATGGAGACAGACACAGACTTAGGATAGATCATGGAGCACAAGAAACACTTTCAGGTTCCTTAGCCAAGACATAGCCACAAAAACATGATGAGAGGCTGGAAAAAAAGCTGTGTTGCCTGGGAAAAAAAAATGGTTGTTTGAATCACACCACCATCTTTCAAACCTGCCTTCCAAACACACGTTTTGCAAATGGCCATTACATTTTTATTGATGCGGACTTTAAATACATTGCAAAGACTAATTTATCCCATGTGTGGGAGAAGTACTGTATGTGTATATGAAGGGAGATACAATTTTTTTAATCACAGCATGAAGTGTTCTGAAAGTCCCAGAGATAAGGTGACAGTCTTTGGGAGTCTGTTTTTCTACTAAATAAAACCTACATTACTTACTTTTCTTTTATTTGTATGATAAATATTTTAGCATTTGTAGTGTAACTGTTATATGATTCTAAAAGTATCTTACTTTTTAAAACAAGATAAGCAAGCATGTGATTTTCTTGTAGTTGTGTTGTATTTACTATGCAATTACATAGTAAATAAGTTGTGAATAAAAAATAATTGTATATCTGTTTGCAATCTATCCAATCCAAATCTGAGACATAAAAGAGTGACAGAACTCAAAGCACCTCAAGGATTATCACACATCAGCTGCTTTGTTGGAACTGCATAAGAGTCGGAAGCAACTGAGTTGTCGATTTGAAGTCATTACATATTAGAAATATTGTAATTTTAATTAATAGAGATGATAAAAACAAAAAAGTACAAATGTTTTTGATAGAAAGGCACTCTGAACATTTTATCTTCAATAAATATTTTTACAGATAAATCACATGTCAATTTTGGATAATTGCCCCTCAATGTTTCAAGGTAAGGAATTATCATTTTAAAAATGCATGGTTAAAAAATTACATACCCTTTCCTATGATCAAACTTTTTTTGTACGGCTCCTTAAATTAAGTCAGAAGGAATGCCAGCATGCTTAAAGATAAGCTCAAAAGCTATTTTCTCAGTTAGGGTTTGGATGGAACAAAGCATTCCTTAAATCTTCCTCTGCTTAGTTCAAGATTTTTTATGAAAGAGAGATTGGTTAACTTGTGTCAAGCAAACGTGGCAACTATCCTGGTGAAACTGCCTTGCTGGACATACAGCAGGCTCTTGTGTTGGCTTCTAGCTTAGACCCGAGTCATCCTTAATTTCCTTGAGTCCTAACAGAATCCAGGCAATTTTACTTACTGGGGTGTTTATAAGCACTCTCCAAATACCTGGAATTCATTTCACCTAATTGGAAATATTTAACACATATTATACTAAGGCTAAAGTAGTCATCTTGGTTTCCATTTCCAGTCAGTGGAAAGAAATAAGTTGTTCAGAAATATATTTCATTTCACCTATCTTGCAAACCCATTTAAAGATTAGATGTATTGTCTTTGGGATGTTTTTCCCCATTTATTACATATGGGTGACCTGATTAGACTTGGAAAACTAGCAGCGTTTACAGATACTGAACTTAACGTGAAATGAATCCCTACTTTTCTCTTTAGTGCACTTGCCCGAGAGCTGAGGTGCTTCAGCCCAACTTCTTCAGCCAATACCGGTCCTTTAGATATACACACAGCAAGACAAATTCATAAACCTTCTAGATGTTTCTCCAAATGGTTTCTTCACTATATCAGAGCACTTGTGTGGTGTAAGTCACTGTATTGTGCTGTCCAGGATTCTTCTCTGTAATTCAAGGCATTTCTTCTGAAATACAGAATTTTTCTTCTGTATGTCTTAAATTCCTTATATTAATCTCAACTACTTTGTTCTGGCCATTCCTTTTAACCTGGGTTTATTTCCTATTAAAGACAGTCACCTCCTCTGAAAAGTTTTGGGTTCCCTCCCTCCCACCCATTTTTTCTTCTTTATGTTCAGGTTGAATAGGAACCATCCTTGAGCCAAAGCCCGCTGAAACCAATGTAGATTTTTCCACTGACTTTTAAGATATGTTTAGCTTTTTTTCATTTTATTTATTTATAATAAAATCCATTGAAATCATAGGTATGGCTTGTTGAATAAGATATCATGAATGAGAGTAGCAGAATCTGTCCTTCAATAAAATTTCTCTAAGAAATCTTTGAGGTTTTTCACTAGCACTTTAAAAACAAAGTATTGAACATAATGCATTATAATGTAAATTCTGTCAAACACTGTGTCATTAACATTTAGCAATCTTGTTTATTCAAGTCAATCCATCTGTATATACAAATCTGATATTTGCCTTTTTAAAAATTTAGCATGCATAAGTGCCCATAAATCAGTTATGACAATCATTGTTAAAATAATCAATAGTAAGGAATATGCATTAATTTAAATAATATTGATAGCCACATGAACGTGCATCAGTCTTCTGTGAAATAAGAAAAATGAGACATCTTCTTAAAATCAATATTTTCCTTTTTATGTCATTCATTTGAAGAGTATCAATAATACATTACTTTATACCTTATGTGTCAGTGGCTCTACTTCTAAATGTAGAGATATCTTGAAAAAATATTGAAGTGAGGCAAAAGAAAAAAGTCATCAAAGCAATGACCTGCTAAAAAGCTTGCATTCATCCACTGTATTGTGGGTATTCATCTGAACGAAAATATGTATGGGCAGCATTACTGGTTGGATATATTATTTATAACTCAGACCTCAATAACAGATGCTTGTACACTACATTTGTCCTGGAGTTAAAGAGCAAGAGGAAGAGCAAAAGAACTCAGTATTGCCTTTATCTATCCTCAGACTTAAGAACCAGGAAGTTCGGCAGGTGTGCAGACCAAAGTGGAAATACAACATGTGGAATTACAACATCCATTCATCACAAAAGAAACATTTTAATTGGTTATATGTGGAAAATATCTACTTGACAGTCAGTTTCTCACTTTTCACATAAGTGCTTTGCTGCTTGGATGCCTAATCTTGTTTAGTATAGGGAAAGTAATTTGACATGAAAGTACCTAGATGGCTGCCGAAAATTAATTGCCAATTAAAAAAGAAAAATGTTTGTGCTACTCTATAAACAAGCCAACATATAAACCTTTCAGTCTTGTTGCTTTATTTATGTCTTTGTAGATCTGGTTTCAAGCTATTTGCATACAATTTACAAATTCATATTATAATTCTCCAGTATATTTATGATTTTATAGTTGTATATATTTTACCTCTATGAAAAATATTTATTTCTTTATGCTTCTGTTGCTTATTATTTAACAAAAACATTTCATTACATTTGATAGTTTATGTGTCTTCCTTAGAATGAGGCATTTTTATTTGTAGGGCTCAAAGAGAGAGGTTTATTTCTCCCCCACATTTAAAAAAAAAATAGCCAAACCTCAAAACGATGAACTCCTGTCTCTAACTTTCCATAGCTTCCTCAGTCTGCTTTCAAGTCAGGATGAATACCCCAATGATTCAAAGTACAAAGGTTAATCTGAGTGGAAAATGAAGGCTTTAACAGGATTGTAAAGCTTAAGGACTCCATTCAGCACTAAAGAGACTTTTGAAAGTGACTGAGGCATGGAAGTTTCATGAGTACCATAGAATGGCTCCCTTAGATCCAAAATACAATTCAAATGGCACAGCTGGCTGAATCCATCGGTAGAAATGGATATTGACTTCCATTTTCTTCCTTCTTCTCCCAAAATTAACTTTCTACACATGTCGGATAGATAGTGTGAATCAATGTTATGTCCACATAAACTTTAACAATTATGTGTAGGATATCTGAATCATAAATTTAAGGTAGTAATAGAAAATTATTAGAATTTCAAAGCTTGTATAATTTTTAAACAGTAACATAAGTATATCTGTTTACATTTTAATATTTTTTGTTTGATTTTTTTTGTTTTTTTAAAAATTGATATGTGTTCCCAGTGGGTGAAATTCAGTCATTTTACCTTTCATTAATAAAGAATTGGGAATATCTATCGCTGTTCAAAGCTATTACTCCTTATCTTAACCTTTTTTTTCAGTCTTTAAGTCCAAATGAGTGAGGCAAGCCAGGGTTCATTTGCTAAAGCCAATCCAAAAGCCAGATTTTAATGGAGGAGGGAAAAAAACCCCAAATAACGCCCCCCCCCCCCCCCCCCCCAACAAAAAAAATCAACAACAAGCCCACAAGGTTTTCAAGAGCAAGTTTTGATGACTGTGAGTCTCTTGTCAAAATATGGGTCTAAGACACCTGATCCACAGATTTAACCAGCATGAAAGACTGCCTACAAATCATTTGTGAAGATTTTTTAGGTTAAAACTATCCCATAAGAAACTTCCCTGCACACTTATGCACTGCTTAGTTTTCTCACAAAGCCTACAGTTCCACACAAAACACCAATAATGTGGAGATAATGTCAGGGTCACTTATTCTGACTGTGCCAAACAGCTCTGGAGTCCTCAAAAGACAGACGCGTTACATACAATAGCTACCATTCAAGGCATGAATGAGCAAACAGTGACCTATCTTATTTTCCTTTTCTCTTTTAATTAGAACGATAAGAATAAAAATAATGAGAAATCATATGTAGATTGTATTGAATGCAACTTTTTACTGGGGAAGAAAGTTAATAAAAGAACATAAATGTAATATTAACTTTTGAATCCTAATGAAAAATAGTATATAATATTTCTTTATATTTAGACTTTAATGTTTTTATTGTTATTATCCACACTTCTAATTCCTATTTGTAGACCCAGGAAACTACAGGAAAAAAGGAAGACACAGGGAACTACAGGCAAGTCAGTCCCACCTCTTTGCCTGACAAGGTCATGGAGCAGATCCTCCTGGAAACTGTGCTAAGGTGCATGGAAAATAAGGAGCTGATTGATGACAAACAACATGACAAATTCGGTGGCCTTCTATGACAGGTCTACAGCATTGGTGGATAAAGGAAGAGCAACAGACATCATCTACCTGGACTTGTGCAAAGTATTTGACACTGTCCTGCATGACATCCTTGTCTCTGAACTGGAGAGACATGGATTTGATGGATGGACCACTCGGTGGATAAGAAATTGGCTGGACATCCACACTCAAAGGGTTGCGGTCAACAGTTCAATGTCCAAGTGGCAACCAGTGATGAGTGACGTTCCTCAGGGGTTGGTGTTGGGGCCGGTGCTGTTTAACATCTTTATCGGTGACATGGACAGTGGGATTGAGTGCACCCTCAGCAAGTCTGCTGATGACACCAAGCTGTGTGGTGCGGTCAACACGCTGGAGGGAAGGGATGGCATCCAGAGGGAACTGAACAGGCTTGAGAAGTGGGCCCATGCAAACCTTATGAAGTTCAAGAAGGCCAAGTGCAAGGTTGTGCACGTGGGTTGGGGCAATCCCAAGCACAAATATAGGCTGAGTGGAGAATGGCTTGAGAGCAGCCTTGAGGAGAAGGACTTGGAGGTGTTAGTGGATGAGAGCTCTACAAGAGCTGGCAATGTGCACTTGCAGCCCAGTCATTCCTTCAAATCAAGCGGATAGTCAGGTAGCTATAGCTACAAGTAGGAATTATATTTGAAAGAGATTGTCTTCTCTATGATAACCCCTTCTGCTGAGGGTCTGCTGAGTTGGTTTACAATCTTGTGGTGTTTTGGCTTTCCTTAGTTCTGTGAGGAGTTGTATCAACCACTGTAATAAAACCAGACAAACACAAAATATCTGCCCCTTATGTTCTTAAGAGATTACTGTGGTCTGTGCTTTTGGACACAGATCTAGACACAAGATTTATACTTAATTATTTTATCTTCCCTCTAGTAACTGAGACACACATCCTGAAAAGCTCCAATTACTTGCAAATAAACACCAGAATTCTCTTAGCTATGTAGGTCACCACAAACCCATCACTTGCTGTTAACTAACTATAGAGAGCAATTCAAAGTCCTCTGTGACTGACCAGCTTAAGATATTATACCTTCCTGTGGCCCATAATACTCTGTTAGGTTGCTTTACACTGTAACAATAAAACAGTATATTGCAAAGGAAATCTTGTGAGACCAGTAAATCCTTCCATGAAGGGGAAATCAGTGATAAATCTCACCTGTGAATTCACTTGCTCACTACTTAGGAATTTTCTATTTTCATCTCAAAAACTTTTATTTTACTTTGTAATCAAGAACCTGTCCATTATCACCTGTACCTATACAAACAAATGAACAAGTGAACAAACAAGCAAACAAAAAATCCTGCCACCATGGTAAACACGGTCCCTTCTTAGGATGGGAAAGAAACAAGAGCAAAACAGTTTTATTGTCACACAAGTATTTAACTGAGACATTGACATATCCCAACATATGCCATTTCAGTAAAAAAGGTCTGTTGTGGTTTAATCCCAGCAACTAAGCACCACACAGCTGCTCACCCACTCTCCCCTCCAGTGGGATGGGGGAGAGAATCAGAAAAGTAAAAGTGAGAAATCTCGTGGGTTGAGATATAGACAGTTTAATAAGTAAAGTAAAAGCTGCACACACAAGCAAAGACAAACAAGGAATTCGTTCACTGGTTCCCATCAGCAGGCAGCTGTTCAGCCATCTTCAGGAAAGCACGGCTCCATCACACGCAACTGTTACTTGCAAAGACAAAATGCCACAACTCTGATCATCCCCCGCTTCCTTCTTTTTCCCGCAGTTTTATATACTGAGCATGATATCATATTGCATGGAATATTCCTTTGGTCAGTTGGGTCATCTGTCCCGGCCATGTCTCTTCTCAACTTTTTGTGCACCCCCAGTCTACTTGCTGGTGGGTTGGTGTGAGGAGCAGGAGCAGAAAAGGCCTTGATTCTGTGTAAGCACTGCTCAGCAATAACTAAAACATCCCTACATTATCAACACTGTATCCAGCACAAATCCAAAAGATAGACCCATACTAGCTACTATTGAGAAAACTGACTTTATTCCAGCCAAAACCAGCACCCGGCTGCCCCAGTTCCAGCTGGCTCCAACCAACCAACTGCAGGGCATGGCTGAGCCTCACAGCCAAGGTGGTGGCACTTTGGGGAAAACAGCTTTCAGTAGGGGAAAAATGCTGCACAGGCAGTAAGGTGTGAGGCAAAAAAGTGGCAGAAACAGCCCTGCAGTCACCAAGGTCAGTGAAGAAGGAGGTGGAGGAGGTGCTCCAGGTGCTGGAGCAGAGATTCCCCTGCAACCTGTGGTGAAGACCATGGTGAGGCAGACTGTCGCCCATGGAGGTTAACAGTGGAGCAGACATCCACCTGCAGCCCGTGAAGGACCCCACACCACAGCAGGCACATGCCCAAAGAAGGATGTGGGAAGCCCATGCTGGAGCAGGCTCCTAGCAGGACCTGTGGACCCACAGGGAGAGGAGCCCATGCTGGAGCAGGTTTGCTGGCAGGACTTGTGGCCCTGTGGGGGACCCATGCTGGAGCAGTCTGCTCCTGAAGGACTGCACCCCGTGGAAGGGATCCACACTGGAGCAGTTTGTGAAGAACTGCAGCCCGTGGGAAGGACTCACGTCGGAGAAGTTCATGAAGGACTGTCTCCCACGGGAGTGACCCCACAATGGACCAGGGGAAGAATGTGAGGAGTCTTCCCCCTAAAGAGGAAGGAGCGTCAGAGACAATGTGTGATGAACTGACCACAACCCCTATTCCCCATTCCCCTGCACCACTGGGGGGAGGAGGCAGAGAAAATCCGGAGTAAAGTTAAGCCCAGGAAGAAGGGAAGGGTGGGGAGAAGGTCTTTTTAAGATATTTTTTTTCATTTCTCATTATCCTACTCTGATTGGATTGGTAATAAATTTAACTAATTTCTCCAAGTTGAGTCTGTTTTGCCTGTGATGGTAATTGGTGAGTGATCTCTTCCTATACTTATCTGGATCCATGAGCCTTTCATTATATTTTCTCTCCCCTTTCCAGATGAGGACAGGGAGTGATAGAGTGACTTTGGTGGGCACCTGGCATCTAGCCAGTGTCAATCCACCACAGCCCTTTTTGGTGCCCAACGTGGGGCACAAGACAATGGCAGTTTTGTATTAAGCATGCAATAGCTATGGTAGTTATTAAGTCACAAGTTCCTGTGCGGGTCACAGAATTTGTTGGCTGCACTGCTTATCTCCTTATTTTGGGTACATGTTAATATAGTGGCTATGTGCTTTGCCCTGGCATTGATGGCCTTGCTGTGCTGGGGGAGCTATCTTGTGGAGAAGATGAGGGAATACATCTCCCTCTTCCTACCTAGGATTGATGCGGATGATTTTATTATTCAGGTTCCCAAGGTCCTTGTTCACCCTTATGTGATCTGTTTAATACTGTTAATTAACACTATCAACATACTATGGAGTTTGTGGAATCCTGGTGTAAGAGAAGACAACTTTTGGGTGAGGCAATACTGAAATGTGCCCTGAGGTGGCCAGTCTCTGGGTGGCAGGGTGTGTGGAAGGATTTGGGCAGGTTTCTAGGGTGGTTATCACCTCCCATAACCCAGGACTTTGCACCGGCACAGGCAAGCAATCCTGGCAAATTGACACTCTAACTGGTAGAAGGCTGCCTTGCCTCCCCCAGTGAAAACCAGCAGCTTCTAGCACTGCACTGGAACCTGACCTGTGCCTATCAAGCCATAGTTCAGTACTCTCAGAGGACTGCGGTTGAGGCAGGGACCCCGACAAGATTCAATTTTTTATTATTTTTTTTAATTGTTAGTATCTGTTTTTCTCAAAAACATTCTTGTTTGTTAAATGTTTGGAGCTGAGCCACACACTAGCATCAGTTCTGTTCTCACCTTCTTGTCCTTACATCCCCAGGCACGTTTATTAAATGTGTTGGGCACTTCAATACCCATCTATGGTGGGTTATATTCTTAAAAAACAGGCATCAGCTGAGGGTAGCATTCAGTTGTTAAGTGTTTGGTGTTCAAATTCCTTAAACATTATAGTGACGCAAGATATATAACCTGACCAACATAAGCATCACACTTACAGCAATGTCTCTGAAAGACAGTTGCACAGAAGGTTTTTTCCAGTAGTGTCAAATCAAAATTGGGCCAACAGTATTTTACCACTTCACATTTCAACCTTCTGTGGTTCTTGTCATGTCACATATCAAAAACCAAGATAATAACTCAGCAGTGATCACTGTATTCAGCCTTTCAAAGAGAACAGAATATGCAATTTGGATAAAGGAATGTGTACAAATTTTCAAACACAAATTTATACTTGAAAAATATGACCAACTATTGGTCATACTACTGTTTTGATTTGATGAGTTGGGACTGATTCATAGAATCATAGAATGGTTTGTGTTGGAAGGGACCTTTAAAGGTCATCTAATCCAACCCCCCTGCAATGAGCAGGGACATCTTCAACTAGATCAGGTTGCTCAGAGCCCCATCCAACCTGAGCTTGAATGTTTCCAGGCATGGTGCATCTACCACCTCTCTGGGCAACATGTTCCAGTGTTTCAGCACCTCATTGTAAAAAATTTCTTCTTTATATCTAGTCTAAATTTCCCTCTTTTAATTTAAAGCCATTACTTCTTGTTCTATTGCAACAGGCCCTGCTAAAAAGTTTGTCCCCATCTTTCTCATAAGCCCACTGTTAAGTACTGAAAGACTGTAATAAGGTCTCCCTGGAGCCTTCTTTTCTCCAGGCTGAACAGCCCCAACTCTCTCAGCCTGTTCTCACAGGAGAGGTGTTCTATCCCTCTGATCATTTTTGTGGTTCTCCTCTGGACCTGCTCCAACAGGTCCATGTCTTTCCTGTGCTGAGGGCTCCAGAGTTGGACACAGTACTCCAGGTGGGGTCTCACCAGATTCTTTCTTTCCTTGCTGAGTGTTGTCAGTTATAGGCAAATAAAGATGATTCTTTCACTTACCTTTCTAGTGGAACAACATCTGTTTTTCAATGAAGTAAATAAGCTTACAATGTTATTTCAGTGCTCTGTTCCACACCAGCTGTCAGAATTAGTAGCAGCAGCAAGGGTGGAAGATAATATCTGAAAGTTTTGAACTTCTTAATTCATTCCTGAAGTTTTTGCAAAGGAGAAAAAAAAGTCTCAAAGTCTTAGTCAAGTAAAAGGAAAAACAAGTGACTCGTGACCACGGTGAAATAATCTTCAGGTCTGGAAAAATCCCATCATGGTATCCACACATACCTCTTAGCCTTTCTATCTACCATATTTCCTAACTTGTGATACGCACCAGAAATGATGTTTTGAAGTGAGACAATTAATTTTTACTTATTGAAAAAATTTGCCCACAAAAGAGAGAAAGCAGGAACTGTCCATTTTAAGAATAGCTTTACTGATACAAGTATCATTTTTTTTTCTTTCCCTAAGAAACTCTGTGACCTAGCAAATAAGATAGAGATTGAGGTATTGTTTCTGCCTTTATCACAGCTTTCAAACAAGCCACTTCTTAGTGTCTCTGTCTCAGTTACACAGTAAATGGGAGGAATTATATTGGTCTGCCCCCTAGGCCTTCTCCGTTAAACCCTAGTAAAGAAGGACACTGAAATATAGAGAATTAATACAGGTAGACAGTAAAGTACTTTAACAAGCATTTAGAAATGCCAGATGATATTTGTAATGAGAAAGAGTAAAAAAAAAAAAAAAGGATAAATCTTGTTTATAAAAACTTCTGTTTTAAAGAAGTACAAACAATGTAATGCAACAGAATTATTCATACAAGCCTTAAGAAAATTCCTTACTAGGAGCAGTATAGCCACACTGGTACAGAGTTCCATGTAGCCTCATTATTTGTACTGAGCTGCAGGGTTTGCGGGTTTAGGCATAGCACAATCTCCATGGCTATACTGATTCTCCTGGTCCCAAACCTGATTGTTCACAGCTGATGCCAGCAATTCCAATGCTGCTTTTGGTTGTGCATACAGGTGTAGTCTTAGAAAAATACCGATTGTCTAAAGCTCTCCCACCCCCAACAGAAAAGCATCTAGTGAAACTTCTGACGATATCTGTTAGACAGCGTTGGCTGTCATGACTACATCAATCCTCGTCTTAGAAAAAGCATCACATGGCTGTGATGTTGTTTTAATAAGCAGAGGTGAAATCCAAGTCATTATATAACTTTTCCTTTTTTTTTGCAGAGCAGTCTGACTTTGTTCTAGATAGTAATGTGACCAAAGTGAAAAAAAAAAAAAACTAGTTTTTAATGAGCTGTCTCAATAGTATTCATCAAAAAGCGAGTGCAGAATTCATCAAAATCAAACACGTTTATTTGTGTAAGCTATGGTATTAAGTGGAGCACTTCATGCCTTAGTACACAGCTGATGAGAAACTGTGAAATAGGAATGTGTTTCTGATGCAAAATATCTGAAGTGGCAAGTCCCAGCTCAGGTGTAAGGTACAATTTGGAACACTATTTTACATTTAATCTATATAACATTCTTCCATACTGTCTGTCGCCTGCATTATTATTCACTCTTTTGTACTTAAGCAGTTTTTCCTATTGCTGTACCAAATATGACTTGTGTAATGAAGAATATTTATTTACGTATCATATTAGTCACTTGTTAAGTAAATACACAATGTTCTCTTGTGAGTTGTTTGAAATCCAATACTTCTAAAATATAGCCTCCCTACTTCTAATAGCAATAGTTGAAGGTGTGCTTTTGCCACATACTAATTTAACTGTAGAGAACTTCCTGCCAGTTCTTCAACAAGTTTCAGAGAAGAACCACAAAAAGATTTCATGGACTAAAATGACAATTTTATTGAAAGTATTGATGACCAAGTGTTTTTGTATTAAAGTTTTCAGCATGTGCCTAACCTTGTTATACTAGGTAATTCATTGCCTGCTGTATATCTCAACGATGTGGCACCTGGACAACTCAGTCTAACAATCTCAGAGCTCTTACAACACATCAGGAGCCAGTGTTAATATTGCTGTAATACTTGAAACACTGACCTCTGCCTCAGTTTCCAACTGACAAGTTTCCAGCAGGTCTGCCCATGAATATGCCTTGATGAACAGGTTAAGGTCTCTTCTTAAAAAGAAAATTAAATGATATTGTGATTCTCACAGTCCCTCCATTAGAAATCTTGATAATTTTATATGAGTACAATCACCGGACAGAGAACACATGCAATTTCTATAACCTATTTAGTAGATGCTGCCTATGTCTGAGTCCTTCCTCTGTGCTTTTACAGTTATCATCCAGCAGCGCTCATCTCTCCCTTTGTAAATATCCTATCCACTTCTTCATCTTTATTTGAAAGAGTATTAAATTATTTTAGACTGAGTATAATGAGGATATACTGTGCCTTCTTCCTTTTCACCATATATTAGAAAACATTCTGCAGAAAAGGGCATGCTCACAACAGGTGAGAAATACGTAAACCTCTTCAGGCAGAAAAGGAGCTGAATCCAGGATTCTCATAGTCTGGAGGAAAATTTTAACCTCTGAACTGTTGGATAAAAACACAAAGCTTGTCTTTCTTTAAAAAATTAACTTAGTCTCCCAATATCACAAGAGGATTCAGGAAAAAGAATCCTATTTGCAAGTGCTTAGGCTACATGGAAGGCAAGATTTCAGTTGTAGACACTTTCTCCACAAAATCTCTTACTCGTTACCTAAAAAGACAGAAGTGTTACTCAATCTAGCAGTTTCTTGTCATCCTTCTCTTCATCACGTAACTCTTATTGTAAGTAAGTTGTATAAAGATACTAGTTGGAGTTGTTTAATTAGCTATTGTAACTAGATGCTACAAATTTGATGTTTTTTCTTACCTGGATGCTTTCTTGCACACATGCAAAAATATACCAGACTTGATTTCAGTCACCCCAAATGATAATTTCACATCAGTATTTGTAAATCATAAAAGTAGAGCAAGTATGAAGTCCTAAACTTACATATATGTAATTGTTAATGTGGAAGGACTATTACCATTATTTTGAATTCACTCAACCAGGTCATATTATCCCTCCTCATAAATTTTTATAATTGTGTTTCAATCAGTATGCTGCTTCTCCAAGGTGTAAAGAGCATTATGAACTCCTGTTAGAATGGCTTGTTGGCTGTTCTCTAGCATCACCTAAAGTTTGCAGGATTTATATGAAGTGCAGCCATATAACCTTGGGCTGTGATCTTGTCAGCTTTTACAGGCTAAACAGCATGAAAGCTGGTCAATACCTGGATGGCAGACTTCCAAGGAAAATAAAAAAAAAATAAAAAAAGAAGACTACTGTAGGAAGCAGTGTTGATCATCCTTCAAGTATCAGGCTTCCCTGTGAGTCAGTACTCAACCAGCATTGCAGCATTTTGTCAGGATGGCTGGTATTAGGCACGTCACACAAAACTGGAGGAGAATGAAATAACTGGATCTTAGATTTAGACTTCCATCTTCATAGTTAGGTAGATAAAATGGCCAATTTTCAAAATGCTTTATGAAGCTCCTATAGGGTATTTCCTGTAAGGTTTAATTACTGTGACCAGACTTTCAGTTATGGTTTTGAAAAAAATCAGTTTCATTATTTAGATGCCTACTTACAGAAGTAAGGAACAATCTTTATATTCCTACTTGTGAAATTCTCACTTTCAAAATCCTATTAGGTAGAGTTTCCAAGACAGCTTAAGCCTTCCTGTGGCAGTTTAACTCCAGCCAGCAACTGGGACCACACAGCTGCTCAGTCACTCCTCTCCTGTGGAGTGGGGGAGAGAATCAGAAAAGTAAAAGTGAGACAGTTTAATAAGTAAAACAAAAGCCTCACACACAAGCAAAGCAAAACAAGGAATTCACTCACTGCTTCCCATGAGCAGACAGGTGTTTAGGGCCATCTCTAGGAAAGCGGTGCTCCATCACACATAATGGTTACTTGGGAAGACAAAATGCCATAACTCCGATCGTCACCCCCTTCCTTCTTCTTCCCCAGCTTTATATACTGAGCATGATGTCATATTGCATGGAATATTCCTTTGGTCAGTTGGGTTCAGCTTTCCCAGCTGTGTCTCCTTCCAACTTTTTGTGCACCTCCAGCCTACTTGCTGGTGGGGTGGTGTGAGGAGCAGAAAAGGCCTTGACTGCGTAGCAACAACCAAAAGCATTAGTGCGCTATCAACAGTATTCCCATTCCAAACCCAAAACATAGCACTATACCAGCTGCTAGTAAGAAAGTAGACTCCATCCCAGCTGAAACCATAACACTTCCTGATGAAAAAACTTTCTGTTTTCCTTCACCCTCGTCACCTTCTCGTACATCCCTCTTCCACTCATGGGTGTTCTAGAAATTGAGCTGAGATGAGCTCAGATAATGGATAGCTAGAGCTGTTAAATGGAAAACAAGAGATGTATATGTCCTGGATGAGACTGAAAGAATAGCAGAGCTTCCCTCAGTTACACAGACTTTTTTTTGGCAGTAGCACAGACTAACAGCTTAAGCCAATTTTGAAAATGCATATCAAGTCCCTTGGGTGTTGCAGAAAATGAAGGTCTCACCACGTGTGGTCATGAAGACCCAAAACTTATTAATTTTTTGTTAAAGTAATATATGATCCTTTTCATTCTAAATAAATCAGAATTGGTTTATTTTGTTAATTTATAGGATTGCCCTTATCAATCCAAAATATTAGCTTTATTATGTTAAAATTGATAGAATATGTCATTATATAATGTTCCGTATAGGCTGTTTTCAGAAAACAAGCACTTCAGTCCAAATGCATAGGGAAAATCTAGGAATTGATATGCTTGGGAGGAGAAGCATGTTTCTGTCTCTGAACAAAAGCCAAATAGCAGAAAAGCACTTCTTTAATCTCAACTCTGCTCTCACCTAGATATCACTCAGAGCTTTCTGTGCTATCCAGGGTTGCCAAGCAAACTTCTCACCCTTCTACAGTTGCTAATTCTCCCGTGCTTTTTCAACATGTCCACATCTGTGTATATTTGTTTTGAAATCTAATAATATTCCTCAGCTTTAGGTGAAAGAAACTATTGAGTTAGCCTTCTGATTTTATAAAAGAACCTAACTTTTTCAATTTTTTTCCTGAAGTTAAAGGTTTTTCATAACAATCTATGTGATACATAAAAATATTTCCTCTCTATCCATCTCTGTTTTGTACCTTAAACAACTAATGCCATCCACAAATAAAAATAATAATAATTTAAGAAAGCAAAAAAAAGAAAAAATCTATTTGGACTAAATTGAGGCCAGAATGGGGTTTAGGATTACAAGGGATTCTTCTGATTGTTTGTTATTATCTTCCAGGAAATTTAAAAGAATACATTTGTTTTCATCAAAATTACCCAGCTCCTTATTTTTCTTGCTAAGTGTGTCCTTGCTCTGTGAGATCCTAAATTTGGTTAATATTTCCTGCTAATACCGGTAACATTAGACATGTACCATTAAAAATTTGCAACTGTTATTTTTAGTTTCCAGAAGTCTTAGACTGGGGGAGGGAAGCGGGGCAGGTGGTGGAATTAAAAAAAATAGAACCTTGATACCTTTAATTCATGGCTATCATGATTAATCTAGGCTGTAAGTACACATAAAAGTCAGAATTCAGGAGGAATTTCAAAGTTAGAGAAACATATTTTATCACTGTTAACAAGGCCATTTGCCCTTGCAAAATATATACTGTTTCAAATTTATCTATGCGAGGTCATAAAATAGTAGAAACTTAGAGACCAGAGAAGGATTTAACTAGGGAGGAATTTTGTATCTTTTGTGCTGCTAGCCCCCAGGACAAAATACTTCCTGGAAGAGTTTAGGTCTATTTTTCTAAGAGTTAATCTGCAAAATTTAAAAAAAAAAAAATATATATATATCCCTGGGAAATTATATAAAATGCACTCTTCATTGGAAAATTTCATGCTAATAATATTATCAATTGCATTCAAGTGATAGCTACATGACATATAATAGTAATCTTCAAAAATACTACATCTGCATCCTGATCAATCTGTTAATTTACATGAACATATCGAAAGAGGGTCCATACATAACACTGGGGATGGCTCTTCATGATGAAAGTTAAAAGCAAACAACAAAAAAAAAGCCCCGTGCAATCAAACGTGGGTGTAGAACCTTCCAGAGGAATTAGAAATAAAAAGTCTGGCAAGGTAAGTAAAGATGCTATCAATTACAATGGAATTAATCTATTGGGAGTGAAAGGTTATAAAGTCAATGAGATGACAGACTTACCTTAGTGTTATATCAACATCCTCAACCACTGCCTGTGACATCTATATATCTGGGAATTTGGGGCATAATCTTCAGGGGGATAACAAAACCAATAAATTAACAGTGACTGAGTGCTCGACTTTTTTAAGTTTCATGAACAGTTGCAACAATATAGTAAAATTAGGTATGACAAAAAACAGCCATAAAACATCAAACCTTCTGGTCCTAGTTAAATTAATCCAAACTTTTAAATTATTAATTAAATTGTATCAATAAGCCATGCTGAAAAGCTGTTTGTCTGATCTCAAAAGCTCTCCAAATTCATTATAAAATGTATTACCTCTTTTTTTCTGTGGAGAATTTGTGTGGTGACCTATTATAATGTAGTGATCTGATTACACAAAGATTAACAAAGAAGAGACTGTCATCTCTTAGGTGTTTGGGCTTTTTTTTTTTTTTTTTTGTGAATTACAACCCAATCCTGCATTTGCTTTGTTTCTTCCATTTTATTGATAGAAATCTCTTTTCTCCAGACATTTCCTTGGCCTCTGCCATATTGATCGCTGCTGTTGAGAGAGAATGAGTCTTCTGATTGCACTCTACTTGAGAGACTGTTAAGGCAGAACAAACCTGGAGACGCTAAGCAGGTCACTGGACAGTCCTTCATAAATATTCAAAAGAAACAAACATCATGAAAGACAGTAATGCTGATAGAATTCACAGATATGCTAAGTAAGAATCAAGTATTTCATGCAGAGAGCTCCTGTAGGGATTATACGGCCTTCTGCTTTAATGAAGTTACACTTCTGACTAATGGCAAATGATGTTAACATTTCCCTTTCAATACCAAGGACTATTTTTTATTGTTTAAGCAAAATGAAAAAAAAAAAAAAAAAGAATTCCAATCTGAATTACAAGAATTTATAAGCATTCTTAGGAAAAGGGTGATTCACAAAGTCGATTTCCCTCCAAAGTTTAGAAACAAGTCTTTGATTATGAGACAAATATTTGCAGTATAAGGGAGTAAACATGATTATTACTTTCACTGCTACCTAAATGATAGCAAAAGCATATGTAAAATTGCAAATAAACTTTCCCTGTAGAATGATTTCATACAGATTATTAGAAACACTTTATCTTTTCCATTGGATTATTTGAAGAACTGTACAATTCATACAGAGGATTTTATGCTTTATTAAATTTTACAGATGAATCAAAAGGAATAATTTTTTTCTGTCTAAAAAGTCTGAATCCTTTTTGCAAACTGTTGCTTATTTTACTTCTAGTCACCATGCCACACTAAAATGCATTTCATTTTCAGTCACGGGAATCTTCCTAGCCTTTATCCACAGTTCTGGCACCAAATTGTGACAATCTTCCTCAATCTTTACTCAGAGAGTCACTCACTGGATTGAACAAATATATATAGAAGCTAAAGTCCTCATTTCGTATCATACTTAACTTGAATATTTTTAATAGTTTCAATGAGGTTACTCAACAACGATAAAGTACTAATGCAAACAAGGATCATGGAAATCTGTCTTCTGAAAAAGTGTCTCAGTCCTTCTGCTAAAAAGACTTTCCTTTTTTTAAATTTCCACCCTTTTATCTGTGACTAAGTAGCAGTGAAAACTAGTTATCTTTATTTCATTAGACAGTCTTTTTACAAAGGATGTTATGATAAGACATTTACTGAAAGTTATAACAAATGAGTAAGAATTTTCCTAGAAGGAGAGAAAAAAAATTGAGGATTTATGAGTGTGCACATGGACACATGAACTAACCAGTCTAATAGCAATGAATCAGACAAAGAAAAAAGGGTGTTACATTCTGTCAACTACCAGAAAGTGTCCACTCAAGTGTGCAAATGTGCTGTATGTGTTAGCGTGACATATTGTAGGAGCTATAGATTTCAGGAATTAACTCCTTCTGGTGTCCGCTTTTCCCCCTCTACACAATATATTTTAAAACCAGCTTGGTTCAAAGGACAGTCAAATTTTGGCTCAGGTGTCATAAATGACAGTTTCACAATAGACGAAAATCTTTCTTTTCTGTGGCTTTGGTTAATCAGTTACACTGAGGAGTGGTAAGAAAAGTTCCTTTCAGTTGCGTGTCGTAAGATTTGTCCTTACTACTGCAGATAATAGCATTTTTAAAAAGACACCAACACCCCCAAAAAAACTGTCCACGAGCAGCATTTGATGTCAAGAGGGAGAGGAAGATAAGTCATGATTCTATTTTATTATCCCACCACAAGAGGATGGAAGAGCTCTGAAAATTACTTTTCAATAACTGGAAGGGCAAATACAAAGCAACTTCACTGCTGTGCTCAGTTTTCAGCAGGGAACTACACTTGCCTGTGCCTCATGCTGTCTAAATGCACAAGCCTCAAAACCTTCAATATCAATAACCGAATGTCGGCAAGAACCTTCTCAGTTGCCTTAAACATTTAAAAGAATAGCTTGTGCAAATCCAAACCCATCACGTAAATTCAGCATAGAGAAAGAGGATTTCTGACATAGAACAGATAAAGTGTCCTCCAGAAGGGCCTGTTGCTCTCTGTTTACTTTATGGGAAACCTCAACTTTCAAGTCTCTAAGTGAGGTAAGGTAAATTCTACCCTCATATGTCTTAATGATTGTCCCACTGAAGGTTTAGGCTAATTTATTTCTCTTTGCTAACTAGGAAGATATACCTTGCCTATTCACATGTATTTAGGCAGTTACGTTGTCCAGTAAATATTTATTCAGTCTTCTGATTATTTTTGTTTTGTTTTGTTTTGGGTTTTTTTTAATACGCTGGGAAATATTGAAAAAGTTTCATTCAGTTGCAAATTACAGCAACTAAATATGAATGAAAATAAAAGTAAACTAAACATGTTAAAAATGCCATTTTAGAAGGTTTTTATTACTTAAGTAAAGCTCTTAAATGTGCTCAAAAAATAAGAATAAAAAATATTTTATGAGCTTTGCTTTGGAAGCTAATTGATTTATTAGTCAAAACAAAGTATAATCTGGGTTTCAGGAACTGATTTATTTTCTCCAATCACAATGTAAAATTTCTCATCCTACACAGCTTGTTCTTTTGTTTTCCTCAGAGAATAAAAGAGGAAAAAGCACTCCTGCCTCTTTAACTTCTAGGCAGTTTCTCATGTAACTTGCAAAGAAGAAAATATTTTTTTCACTTGAGGAAAAGGAATTGCTCTTAAAACTTAGTTAAATACTCCCACACACTGTTTCTAAGTACTTAACCAGTATCTTCCATCATCTTAGCAGAGTAGGGGCAGTACTTTCTTTTCTTAATTTAAATTACTTTGGTGGCTTGTTGTTCAGTTATGCAATAAAATACTTACTGTCATAATTTCTGATTTAATTTGAAATGGATTTATATTGATTTTTTTTAATAATACACATGAAAGTCATTACAGGTATTTTTGAGCCTTCCTTAGTGCAGGAGACTGGACCAACCAATCTCTGAAGCCTTTTTCAATCACACATTCCAATTGATTAACAAAATAATTTGCAGTGCATTTTACAGAGTTATACGTGTATGTATGTACACATAAATATTCTATATAACGTAAATTATTTATTTGTATTACATATGAAATAGTAAAATAATTCAACATTTTTCATTGAGTGGTCGGGCTTCCTGTTACCAAAGTTGGCAAGAAGTGCCAGTATATAAATGAGAAAATAATTTTGAATAAATCCAGGTTATAATGGTTATTATAATGTGTGAAGGTTAGTTTGTTAAATTTTGTCTTAAAATTCACCGATACTTATTAATAAATCAATGCATTGCTATATCATTTTTAAATGTACAAATAACATTCCCTGATTTTCATCTTAAATTTTCTTTGGTCCTTTTAATTATTAATGTCTAAATACGGACCTCGCAAAAACAAAATACCTTTGAGGTGGGCAGTGAAACCTAGATCAGGTCATTATAACCTCTATTTCTGTTAATTAGGCAGTGGGTGTCCTGTGGCCTTCTGACAGTCATGCCAATATCATTAGCCAGCTATGTTTCTCTGTGACTGTGACAGTCCCATTACTACTGTTAGCCTCAATCCCAAACTGGATATTTGCATTGATTTTTTTCTCTTCCCATCCTCTGTTCAGAAGTAAAACTTCAGAGGAATAAGACACCTTCATTCTACAATAGCCTGGAAAGTTCTTTTTCAGCTTGCCTGTCTCTGAAAATGTCATCAGATTTTCATATACCCTGTGGCATTGCAGGGCCCTGAAGCACCAACCAGTGGTGACAGCTTCATCATAGCTGATAAACGAAATAGCCCAAGTTGGAATTTTTAGGTTGCGCAGGAAGAAGTTAGAGACTTTGTTATCATGTACAAAAGAATTGGCTTTATCTGTAACTGGACGATATGCACGTATCGTCTGATATGCACGTATTAGCCTGAAAAACTTGATACACACCCAAAAGTTAAAAAATAGAATGTTTCAGAAGACAGATAAGCAGGTTAGGACTGCAAGTGATTGCCATGGTCATTTAATTTAGCCGAAGTAGCCCAATGTGTAAGAAAATCCACCTGATAAATAGGTAGATATTAGACCAATCTGAAGTATCTCCAGTCACTTCTAATATTTATAGGAAATAATGCAGTTTGGAGATTTCTAAATACATGGACACCTGTAGTTAAGAAATGTAAGAAAATACGAGGAAAATACTTTTCCCAGTGAAATTGTGAAATGTTTCTGTCTTTGTTAAGGCTAAAAATGGTCCTGACCTATTTTTTAAAGTACCATCACCACATACATACTGCTACAGTAGCAGAAAAAATAAATGTGTTCCCTTGGATGCAGAGTGCACGTAAAAGCTTTTATGTGTTTAAAATGCTTTCTTTTAGATGATGTTTAATAAATGCAGAATATGGGAAAGGCAGAATTCCCTTCTTCCCCACTCGCCTTCACAGTCAAGATAATAAAAACGTTTCCTATAGAAATAAGCTACAATAGCTTCCAAGAGCGCAATGACTTTGTAGACAAATGCACAGTCATAACACACAATAGTTCACATTCAACACTGGACGCAATAATTATTTTAATGAGAAAGATAATGGCTAGTCAGGACACTGGAGCTAGTCCCTCACTATATTAGAGAAATGTTTTGTGAATTTAAAATTTATCATAGGCAGCCCCCCAGACAGTGAAGGAAAGAGCTTACGCTCAGTGACCCGACAGTTACCGTATCTGGTGTGTAGAGCACAATGGGCCCTGAGCATCGTCCCATGTGTGAAGTAAAGAACTCTGAATCAGAGCGTTCCAGCAGAATATTAGTTCTTTAAATTAGTGTTATGTCCTAACATTGCTGCAGAAACTGCACCACACTGAAAGGATTAATTCAGGTATAGTCCAATGAATGTGTACAGAAATTCACCCTATTTAGCTAAATGAAGTCTCATTATGCTCAGGCATTTAGTGAATGCTCTTAAAAATCTATTTGTGGTGCACCTTAAGTAGTCATCTGTAATTATGAAAAGAAGATAGCAAAGCTACTAGCTCCACGTGGTACCATTTTCTTTATTTTGCAAAGGACTAAATGTCTGCGTTGGAAAAAACAGTGGCCATTCAGGACAAAATTCACAAAGTTTTTCTTTCTTTTTATTTTTCCTTTCGTTCACAAGTAAACTGCAAAAACATATTTCACTATTTTTCATTATAGGAAAAGATATCATGCTGGATCCAACAACACAAGAGTGGCAAGACTGCTGCTGCTCTATCTTCCCAGATGAAACCAGACTGATGATGTATTCCCAGCAGGCACATACACACATATACACTACATATATACATATATACAGTTGCTGACACCGTGGACACACAAGCCCTCCAACCTGTGGTCTGACTCCAGTTGCTGCACACACAGCCCCCTACACAAGCATGCACACAGAACAGAGGACCCCTCTAACCCAGGAAAGAGTTAGAAAGATGATAAAACAGATTGTGATGGTCAAATGCAGAGCATGGCTAGACAAGTGTACTGACTAACAAACTATTTACACACAATTGGCCCTTTCTATCCCCTTAGTGCTCTATTTTCCCACACTTGTTCTTCTCCAAATCACCTCACCTAAGCATCTCCTTTTTCCTACCTTTGGTTTCTCCCTTAAGCATCCTGCAATAAATTCTGCATAATCCCAAACTGCTCTTCCCCTGCGTCCCATAATGTGTCCCACTCCTAGGCAGCAATTAGTCTGAAAGGTGGTCTGGAGAGCCGTTCTGGGTGACTCACCTTGATGGGTTTTATGCCTGGACCATGGGGCTGACAGTTCTGCTGGGACAGCCCTGATAGTGGCCTGGACAAGATGTTTGCCCCTTGGAGGTGTGCAATTTGGGTCCTGTCTGCCCTGTGATCCTCTGGGTTTGTGGAGATGGGCCTTTGATGGTCTGATGTCCCCTGTAACGGGTCATTGTCTCTCAGAGCTCCTCTGTGGAGCAGACAGTCTTTATCACATAACTTAAGACTTTTGAACCACAAGATTCAGTGAATCATCATGTGTGTAAGTACTTCAATATAATGCACTTGAATTTCCAAAACTTTCTGAAAAGGCTCCTCACCAGAGACTCTTGAAGACAACTAAAGCGCCTTTGGATAAGGGAAGTAATCATGTCTTGGATTATTACCTGATTAAAAGGTAGAAATAGGTGGTTGATTTTCACAAAGGTCACCGGTGGAGAAGTATGTGAATTGTGAGGTGACAAATTTACAAAATACACAATATTTTCCAGAACTATCACCACTAAAACACAAATAAAATGTGAATGGGCAATAAAATAGCAGGAGACATAGGTAAATGCAATGGAATCCTGACTGTGAAAACTAACTGTTGGACTCAGATTAGGTGTTACTGCGCTCAAGAAAGAGATTTTGGCACCCCCTGTGACAGATACCTGTTGCTCCATTAGCATGATGGTGAGGAAAACAGAATTTCAGTAACTAGGAGAAAAAAAGGATACAGCTAAATATAGAAAATGCCATTATTCTACTGTATAAATGCATGGCACATATTCCTCTGGAGTAATGTGCGATTTTCTTATTATCCTACTTTGAGAAGGATATAGTGATACAGAGAATGGGATCCATCTCTGTAGCCAAATAATTTAGACGCCTTTTTCATGACAGTATACAGAACTCCTTATCTTCTACATGGAGTGCACATTACTTTATTATTGGTCTCTCCCTTTTGTAATGAACAAACTAGTTCCTTCCAAAGCAGACCTGAAGGAGGTTCTGAGAGCGCTCAGGAAACACTATAGGCAATATGTCGAAAACTCTACAGGGCTTGTCTCCCAGCAGCTGAAATAGTCCTTCAATGCTGTCTGAATAGAACTTGCACCTTCAAATGCTTCTCACGCTTTCCAGGCATGTCTTAGATCATGACTCATAAAGTTATGGTATAAAACAAACTTTCCGACCAGTTACACTTCTGCTTCTGACAAAGAAGCAGAGGAGCAGGGAGTTGGACTCAATGATCCTTATGGGTCCCTTCCAACGATATATTCTATGGTTCTGTGATTCTATAGCATAGTTAATGGGTGAGTTAACAACTGTGTGGCGAAGTTAACAGGCACGTGGCTAAATGTGAACAATTGGATACATGGGAAGCAAAAAGGAGACCCAGTTCAGAAAGAGACTGGACAAAATCATGGGAATTAAACCATTTGTGGTTCTGCATCACTGCTCTCTTCAGTTCAGGGAACCCTCAACTGATGACTTCCAAAAGCTCTGGTGGTACATTAAGGAAAAATCACTGAATAGATAGCTTCTTTCCCACACTTTTTCCCTAAGCATCTGCTTTCTGAACCATGATCTTGGACATTAATTCTGATGCATTACATCAGTTATATTTTTGACCTTTAATTCAGAGGGATTTAAAGGCAATATTGGGAAAATAAGGGACTTTGGTGATCCTTTTTTTGGAATGGAAAAAAATGTTAGTATAGAACCTATGTGGGGGAGAGAGGAAATCCAGCTGGACTGTCTCATAAAGTCTGTGAGGGAAGGGGGGAGTGAACAATATGCCTTTTCCTTTTGTAACGTCTATGATTCTTTCAGCCTTTATCCAGTTGCAGTGTGACACTCCCACAAATATACTTTCAAGTACTGAAAGGACGCGGACTAGGATAACTTCACATTACTGCATATTCAAAAGAATCATTATGTGACAACCACGAGTAAGTATTCCGAAAACATTTTACAGTGACATACACATATAAGAGAAGTCATTGAAAAAGCACTCATAAAAATACATCATTCTAACTCCTACCTTCCTATTCCATCTTTAGATTTCTAGCACCTAAGAAGAAATCATTGTACTCCTAGAAAAGAATGCTGTAGCAGATAGACACCATAAAAGGACTCATTACATGCTCATTTAAAAAAAAAAAAAAAACATTTACTTTTATACCTCTAATGTAGGAGGTACTGTGAAGAATCTGCAATTACTCACATGTTAAGAGATGTCCATTTTCCCACTTCGATTACTGAATTTGAAAACGACAGTGGTTTTCATGCTGGAGTACGTGTTAAAAGCCAACAGCCCAGATTTGGTTACTTGAATGGGAAATTAAAAGGAGAATCAGAGGATAAAATCAAAATGTGTTTCTCTTATCTTCCTTAGCACCATGATGTGAAGAATAAATACCAGCTTTTACAGAATTCAAACACCTACTCTAAAGGCTCACAAACAAGAAGCAAAATAGATAAAAAAGAATGACCAGAATATCCCTTACTCGAGAAACTTTAAAGAATCTTGGTTTTTAAGCAAGTATTTATACCCAACCTTTGAAATTCATAACCCTTAGGGATACCTTATTCTAGTATTAGTTTTTGTATTAGTTCTTTCTTTCATTCTAATTTATGCACTGCTATTCTGTTATTCCTAATAATATGCACATGCCATATATAATGTGTACTTAGAAACATATATTACATATAGGAAAAATATTTAAAAAATCCAAAAGAACCCAAACATTTGATGGGTTATAGGCCAAGCCCTGAAATGTAAGTGCAACCAGTACCAACACTCAGGGTAGCAATCAGTGGACAGTGTGTAACCTATAGGTAGCAAAGGAGTCATGAGAAGGGCTAACTGCTACTTCTGCAAAAGGTAGCAAGGAAGCTTTAATCACACTGTAGATTTAACAGCAATTAGAGTTTTAGAGAGCTCACTTGAAAAACTAAGACCCCCCCCCTTTTTATCACGTCAAGTACCTAAAGAAGGAATTAACAGCTTTTTTAAAACTACTTGAGAGGCTGGATATTTTAAGGAGACCTGTATTAACAGAATTTCAGCATTTAATATCCTGATGTACTTTTGAGTATCCTATAGAGGCCTTCCTGCATCTTTTGCACCCAGGACCATTAAAACTCAAGTTTTATATTACTTCAAAGGGTAAAGGAATGAAGTGACACAAGGAGAAAAAGAGTCTTGGCCCTGATATACAGATCAGCAATTCTTTCTGTTTATTCCAAGCAAACTTATTTCCTTAGAGAAACTGAGCTCTTGACCCTGTAAATGGATAAAAATAAGTCAGGTTTAACATAGATCCAGACAACCATTGAAATGAATGTAACCAGAGTTCAACTGAGGCATTTATAACATGCATAAGAAATTATCCGTTTTTCTCTCTTCACTTTTACATGAAAAGGATGTCCCCTTTCTACTCAGAGATTGCTGCTGGTGTATTTTTGCCTGTGTTTAGTACAGTGCAAAGACATACACACTTGCATGCTTTCTCACGGATGCTTGCCTTTGTTCTTGTTTGTTTTGTTGTTCAATTAATATCAAACAAAGGTCAATCTGACAAAGTATATGGTTGGTGTTTGTGTATGGAAAAACATAATGGAAAACTTGTAGTAACAGGAGTCCCATGTGCCAAAGAAAATGTTAAAAAGCCTCTCCTTAGTGACAAAGTGAGCTTCATTTGTACTGCATAAGTACCCTACTACAAAAGCAGTCTTGGACTTCCATGGGACTAGTATGAATATGTTTATAATATGATTAGGCAGGCAAAGCACTCCTAAAGTGCTGCATCACTAGTCTTGTGACTGTTATACTGCTGTAGTGGGACCTCTTAGACTTCTAGTGGGCTGAAATAGCACTACTTGTAAGTGTACTTATATCTTCCTTAAAATGAAGAGAATCTTGCTGGCTGATGGCATGAGACTTGAAGAATGATATTAGTGTTACAAATAGTGACAGATTTTTACTCACTTTACTCCTGTGACTCAAATGACAGCGTTACTTTGCAATTTTTGAATCCCATGGAATAGAGTTCAAAATAAATCCCTGTTCGCCAAAAAATAGAGAACATTTACTGATCAAACAGATTAATTTAATGCACATTTGTGAACCACTAATATGGTATTCTCCTGGGGGGCTGTGGAAGTATTGCTGTGGGACTACCAGCCATGGTGCTGCACCACAACTGTTAGAATTTCTGGAGACTTCTAGATTTGCATTTTCTTTGTAGTTTCATTAGCATAATTGGAAAACAGACTTAATTAGTGTTTTAGCACTGTTCATTTTGTTTTATTTTTATTTTTTTTAAAATTCCTGAAGAGAATTTTTCCACTGGGGTAAGATATTCAGCTGGCAACCCTGAAAAATCTACCTCTCTTTGCAGCTACACACGATGAGTATATGTAAGGCTAGTTACAATCCAGGTTTACTGGCTAGGGGTAGGGGGTGGTTTGGGTTTATTTTTCTGGGGTTTTTTTCCTATTTGTTGGTCTGTCATGGCAGATCTTTTTCTAAAGTCCTAAATGTGTGAATGGCTTCTATGTAGCCATGTATGAACCCTACGTAGGACTTCATTCTACACTGACTACTAAACAAGAGATTTCAGAAAAGTGCACCTTTTAAGCTCTCTCAAATCAGGTACACAAACCCATTACAGGTCTAAAAGAATGAGCTATTATTCCTAAGAGTGGGATGACAGTAGGTATTTTTATGCTTTTCCTCTCCATGACATCCTATGTTTGCTATTATCCAATGTCTTAAATTCTTGAAGGTCTGTAGCCCGTACAAGTATATTGTTCTAATGGAATATAGCTAAAGGAATACTCCTGAAAATGTTGCTTGTCTCCATCAAAACTTTTATCCGTGTTTCAGTTTATGATTTTTGTATTCCTGTTTTTCCTCTAAGTTCTTTTTTTCTTCTGACCAAACCTATCTTAGCAGATTAAAATGTTTTTCCCCCTTTTTCACAGAATTTTTGCCTTTACAGACAAAACTATCTGTTGGTGTCACATATGATGACTTTACTGATCCACCAGAACCATGACTGAGATTGTTAGCTCATCTTATGCAGGACTTCAAACAACCAACAGATAGTAAAAAAAATCTGATATACTTATTACTTGGTCAGATATGAATTAGTGACCTGAAGGTGAAAGACTCCATATCCTTCTACATTTATTCTTTTTCATTTAGTTCTATTTAAATTAATTTATTTCTATAACAGAAAAACAATTTTTGCAAATAAAAACCAAATGTAACTGTCACAGCAGCAAAAATTAAAGAAAAACTAATCCACTTACAAAGGTACTTGATTATTTTATTAGCTCAGTAAATAATATGGCCTCCAAAACATCAGTTGTGAAGGTCTTTGAGAACTTGGGCATAAAAAGGTAAACAAAAGCAACAAGACAAATGTTTGCAGCAGATAACTGACATCACCCAAATACTTCCACTGTGGTTCCCTTAGCCTCATCTGGAAAGTAATATATGACTAAAATTTGGGTTCCTAATGAAGAAGTCACTTAATGCATAAAATCCTCATGCAGACAGATTAGATGTCTTTCAAAGCCTTCAGGACGATTGCTTCTGGCTAACTTAGATACTTAAACAAGTCAACACAATGCTTGAATTGAAAGACCTTACTTGAGAAAAGATTTGTTTCTCATATGAGACCATTAATTTTTCCATTCTGATTTTGTGTAGTTATGGTCAATGACAGTCTAACCCAGGTTCTATTTGTAGAAATAAATTACAGATTAATTTAAGAAATTAACCACAATGCTGAAGTATTATAGAATGCATAGTAATCCATGGTCTTTTAGGATATTCCTTCTCTGCTCCAGCTGATTAGTCTATCCATTTATTAGACTGCAAATTATGTCAGTTGTTGTTACATATGAAATTTTAGATTTCCTCTGCTTCTTTAAGAATTAGGTATATCACATTTGCCGCAATAGAAATGAAATTAATCAGGGCAAAAGGGGTAGCTCCGATTTCTAAATCTTTCCCTGCATCTGTTAAATCCTTATATATTAGACCGAAGAGGTGGATGTCCACAGCAAGAGTACTATTACTTAGGTGTGTTGGATTTGATGCTGAAGACAAAGTGCCAGATTTGCAGGACTAAACTGCTATAGCTTTGTGGAAATGAATCATGGTGGCCACAAGGAACGTAATAGCAGTGGGGACTGTGGGGAGGGAGCTGGCTGAGCAATGATAATCCAAGATGTCTCTTGCAAATGTTAGAGGGCAGCTTGTTAATCAGAAGTTGTTAAAACAGTTGTTTGAAATTTTGCCACTGGACAGGAGCTTTCTAAGCAAATGAGTAATCCCAACAGTACTAATGATACCAATTTATCACTGAGGTTCCGTTTGTATGTTTTGTAGTTTCCAATCTGTTACAGGAAAATGGTGGTGGCTGGTTGAATGCTTTTTTTTTTTTTTTTATGAACATTTTAAGTACATAATTTTACTTCATTTGTGCCAGAAAATTGCCCAAACACCTTCATTAGAAATAAAGCAAATCTGTTCAATGCTATCTGAACAGCAGGCAATATATGCTTTATTGAACAGAAAAGCTTTAACAAACCTTATCCTGTACACGTTTGTACTATCAAAGTCTGTTTATGTACTCACAAGTTTAGGGAAAATATGGGTGCTGCTACATAATAAACAGTGTTTTGCTACCCTTCTTTTTTATCCAGGTGGTTGATTATATGGTATGGGATATTTTTGCAGGTGGTATAGAAAATCATATATACCAGCTGCTGCACCCACTGAGCAACACTTTGCTAAATGACACAACACCGATCACACATAACAGCATTTAATGAATCTAGAGTGGTATCTTTACTAGATGTATCTTTTCCTCATTGAGAAAGAGCCTTCAAAAAGTCTTTTACCTGCCTCTGTTTTTCTTGTATGCTGTGTGAGGTAAAGGGAAAAAATACTCAGGAGAAAAATAAGTGATTAAAAAAAAAAAAAACAAAACCAAAACAAATACACAACAGTACAAAGCAAGCTAGCACAGCAAAGATGAACTGTGTACTAGTTGGCTTGGCATGCTGCCACTAATACTTGGCATAACTCACTTGCTGCTGGCACTGGAGATGTTAGATGTACTAGCCACTGAGCCTCTGCTATGAGCACTTTACTATGTAGAATCAATATCGACATACTACATAAACAACTGGATGAACCTTGTACAAAAATGATAGCAAATAACATTTCAATCATTTCACATAAATCTGAAAATATAATAGTGCTTGACATTAGTATTAGTATTGTATCTGAAGGCCCTGATTATCACTGAGCAGCATTAAATTTAGTCTATTGAACATCAGTCCTGTGCTTGCCTTGCCTATGAGTATGATTGGAGTGAAGAAAGCAGCAGTAGAAAAATTCTCTTCAGTTGGTACCTTATAGGAGGGCATCGAGGGTATTTGTTGCTATTCGTGCAATTAACAGTTATATTGATCACTTGCTGATTTCAGTTAATGGTGGATAAGGTGTCTGCTTCCCGTCCCTGCAGTAATTAATGAAAGTAGACATTAACTGTTGCTAGAACAACATAACTGTTTCTTTACCTCCTTTACTTCTTGTTCTGAAGCATGGGGTATGTTAGCAAATGGTCAGGCAAATGGCCAGTAGATTAATAACTTTTCATAGCTGAATGGCACGGGTTTGTATATCATTGCTTACATTCTCTCCTTAACTTTGGTAGAGAAATTAATATTTTTGAGAAAAAGATTGTCCACACTTCGATTCCCTGAAATTCCTTGTATTTTAGATAATGCTGACACTCTCTGTCTGATAAAAAACAGCATGGTTGCTTCTTTCTCATGAAACATGATCATAACACAACTCAACGATGTAACGGGTTTTGTGTGAAAGACACGTAAGATCACGCACTTGTGCCACAAGTTCTTGAAGTCAGAGGCTATGCTCCAAGTCCTCTAAATCCATCTAAACATGTGGACTCTTTTACTCGGTTGGAAGCTGTCAAATCACTGAAGAAGATTTAAGCTACCACATGCAGTATTGCTTCCTGCTGTGGCTGATGAAGGAGATACGCAGTAACTTTAGTGGCATTATTGTTTTCTTTCTTGTAATAAAGCGTCCTCTTTTGCACACAAAAAATGTGACGTTCTTGCCAGTACTTTGCCATTGTTAAATGATATGTACGATTAAGTGATACTAACTATGGATAAGTTTTCTAAAAGAAGGAAGCAGACCTGCTTCACTTCTGACATTAGACTGGGCTGGGTGAATATAATGAATGAAAACTGACATTGGCAAAGACAGAAACTGGTGAAATAGATGGACTGTGCAATGTACACATCTTTATGTCTCTAAAATATATGAAATGGAGGGGAAAAGACTACTCCCTTTGTTAAATTATTCAGACTAATTTAAAAAAGGAGAGAAGGGGAAAGGAAGCAACATATATAAATACACACTCGTTTACATGAAGCTAAGTAGTAAAAGATGCTTGAACTTTTCCTGATTCTGGTCACCCTTTATTTTGTTTAGCTATCCAAGACCTTATCTTTTTCCTTTTTTTGTTGCTTTTTTTTTTTTCTCCCTTGCTGCCGCTAGCAGTCCTTTCAGGAGCATGTTGACAGCTTTGAGCTGACAGAGAATCATTATAATCAGTGCAGAAGATGTAAAGTAACAATGAGAAAGGAATTCATGTTTACAGTAGTGGGGACCACACACTGTGATAGTTTGCATTAGAAACTCAGCAGGGGGAGTGTGAAAAGCTGTAGCATTATAGTAGATATGGGGACTTTTTGGGATGAATAGGTCACGTGTGTTCAAGTACCTGTCTAACATGTAACAATCACAAAATATTATCATATTCAGCAGGGCCATTATTGCTGCTACATTGAATATGTAGCCTCTTAATAGTCCCCATGCTCTCAAAATACAAAAAAGATACAACCTCTAATAATGGATTCCCCCTAACCATGTCAGTAGTGCATTTCAGCATACATTGCCACAAAAAGAGGAGATGGAGGCATACACATTAATAGATCAAACCTACATGGAACAGGTATTATGTCAGAGCAAGGTTATTCCTTCAGGTAATTAAAAAACATTAAGCCAAAATGCAGAAACAAATGTCTGAATCAAAAAGAACAACCGAAGCTTTACCTCTAAGCTCTGAAAAAAAAAAAAAAATTTAATGTCATAATGAGCAGAAGCTTATAGCAGCTCAAGACAGGTTCAAAAATCCAGGACGTATTCTCTGGGGACATACATACATGGAGCAAAGATTCAAGTGTGTGATAAGTCTCTGCAATTTTTTATTTCTTTCTTCTCTGTTTTTTACTTTGAGCTTATGAGATGAACTGTAGGCAGTTTGAAATTACAAACAAATCTCTAGGAGACAGAGATCAAGCAGCAGAAGTTTGACTCCAAGGTCCTTGTTATGGTAGCAAAAGCTACATTTTATCCCTGTTATTACACACAACACCATGTTGGAAGAATGTTAAGGTTACACAGGAAGGCACTTAAAAGTGGAGAGATGTTGGAAGTATTTCTCAACTTTCCCTGGTGGAACGGAGGGGGTGTTACTGTCTTCATTTTACAAATGAGCAAATCTAACAGGCAAAGATTGAGGCCAAGGGATATGTTTATTTTGGATGCCCAAATGGAGATACCATGGACCTGATTGTCAGAGCACGTAGGATTTAGTGGAGTAGATTAAATCTACTTTAGTTTAGACACCTAAATGGCTTGAAATTAGACAAGTTAGTCGCGGTGAATCACAGAATCACAAAATCCCATCCTAAATTGTCAAAGAACATCTCCCACTGACTTCAAAGTCAATTAGCATTTTGGAACACAAAGCTGCCTCCAGGAAAATGAAGAATGGCTCGTTATAAACACCAGTGAAGAGATATCAGCCCATAACGTGACAGACAGCTTGCCCACAATGTTAGTGGTCGGCTGTTTTAACCACAGAATCAGTGTGTTTTCTCCTTTGCCACAGCTGATATGAATTACCATCACACTAGTATCTGAGCATTTGACATTGTTTAAGAAAAAAAATTACAAAAGGAGTGCAGTCAGATAGCGCAATCAAACAGGACTCTGATCACCCACGATACATAATTCTTTGATTTTATCTTGTGTCTGGTTTGGTCTGTTGCAAACAGATTTCTCTGCTACAGAGAGACCTAGGTCCTAGTACAGTGGCTAAAAGCTAATAAGCACTGTTTATTCTTAGGTTGAAGGACTGGTCCTCTTTTGTTTAGCTGATAAACATACTGACAGTTATTGATATAACTCTGTAAGTGCCTGCTCCTATTCATTGTCATCAGCAATTTTGTCATAGAATCATAGAATCATAAAATTGTTAGGGTTGGAAGGAACCTTAAAGATCATCTAGTTCCAACCCCCCTGCCCTGGGCAGGGACACCTCCCACTAGATCAGGTTGCTCAGAGCCCCATCCAGCCTGGCCTTAAAAACTTCCAGGGATGGGGCTTCCACCACCTCTCTGGGCAACCTGTTCCAGTGTCTCACCACCCTCATGGTGAAGAACTTCTTCCTAACGTCCAGCCTGAATCGTCCCATCTCTAGTTTTAATCCATTACCTCTAGTCCTACCATTACCCGACATCCTAAAAAGTCCCTCACCAGCTTTCTTGTAGGCCCCCTTAAGATACTGGTAGGCCACTATAAGGTCTCCTTGGAGCCTTCTTTTCTCCAGACTGAACAACCCCAACTCTCTCAGTCTGTCCTCGTAGGAGAGGTGCTCCAGCCCTCTGACCATCCTCGTGGCCCTTCTCTGGACACATTCCAGCATGTCCCTATCTTTCTTGTAGTAGGGGCTCCAGAATTGCATGCAGTACTCCAGGTGGGGTCTCATGAGAGTGGAGTAGAGGGGGAGAATCACCTCCCTCGACCTGCTGGCCACGCTTCTGCTGATGCAGCCCAGGATACGATTGGCTTTCTGGGCCACTGGTGCACACTGACGGCTCATGTTGAGCCTCTCGTCTACCAGCACCCCCAAGTCCTTTTCTTCAGGGCTGCTCTCAAGCCAGTCACTGCCCAGCCTATATCGGTGCTTGGGATTGCCCCGACCCAGATGGAGGACCTTGCACTTGGTCTTGTTGAACTTCATGAGGTTGGCATGGGCCCACCTCTCCAGCCTGTCAAGGTCCCTCTGGATGGCATCCCTTCCCTCCAGCGTGTCAGCTGCCCCACACAGCTTGGTGTCGTTGGCAAACTTGCTGAGGGTGAACTCTATGCCACTGTCCATGTCTCTGACGAAGATTTTAAACAAGACTGGTCCCAGTACTGATCCTTGAGGGACTCCACTTGTCACTGGCCTCCACTTGGACATGGACCCATTGACAGCCACTCTTTGGGTGCAGCCATCAAGCCAGTTCCTTATCCACTGAATTGTCAGTCCATCAAACCCATATTTTATCAGCTTGGAGACCAGGGTGTCACACGGGACAGTGTCAAAGGCTTTGCTCAGGTCCAGGTAAATGACGTCACCTGCTCTCCCCTTGTCTATTGATGTTGTGACCTTCTCATAGAAGGCCACCAGGTTCGTCAGGCACGATTTGCCCTTGTCCTGACAAATCTGAATGCTCAACCTCATGGTTATATTTTAGCATTGTTCACAAACTTGTGTACCAAATCTGAACTCACAGACATGCTCAGAGTTACGACTTTCCACCCTAAGAAAACACCAGGGGCAGGTCATTCCCAAATACTCTTCTTCTCTGTATAAGTTTGGGACACTTTCCCAAAATGGTAACCTAGGCCTAAGTCTCTCCTCTACAAGATGGGATGTAAGACCGTGTTCCAGGTGAACACAATAAAAAACAGGCTACAGGTATTTCTGGGGCAGGCATTTCTCATTCCCGCCTGTGCAATTTGCTCTGCTATGCATAAAGTAAGACTCACTGAAGCAAAGAATTCAATCTTTCCAAGTAAATGTCCTAACCACTGGTTACTAGAAAAAGTGGGGGGAGGGCACTGTCACACACCCTCCCCTTTTTTAAGACTGTTCTGAAATGCTAAACTCTCTAAGAAAGGGCTTCAATGACTGTTCCCAGAAGAAAGTGGAAACTAAACTAATCTTCTAAGGGAGGAAAGCTATCTGCTAGTCAAAGTTAGGAATCTAACCACCTAAGAAGGAACTTACTAAATATTGCATTATTCAGAATGCTTTCTTCAACTCTAATTCCAAAATGGAAAATTTTGTAGCCAGATACTTAATTTGGGAGCTGAGGATTTCAGGACAATACAGGCTGTCCAAAAAGTATCTCAAAATCCTAAATACTATTTGTCAGTTTAGTCAGAGCAGGAAAGCTGTAAGAGAAATAAGCACTATTCACTTCAGAGGCAGAGAATTTAGGCACAAGCTACTATTAAACAAAACTAGGTAAAAGCACCCGTTTTAACACTGACCCTTGCTCATCTCTGCTGTCTAGGCAAAACATAACAAACAGCAATTGAAAGAGCAGTACTTCCTCCTGCAGAGGAGCAAGGACCTGCTGCAGGTAAGCAGTGATACAGATCAGGCATAGTGTCCTTAACTGAGAGAAACGATTAGGCAATTACTCTCTTCTTCCGGTTTTCCCATGTTGGTAGAAACTGTGGCAAACTTTGATGCATATATGTTATCTCCTTCATGTTTCACCATATGAGAGATTCATTACATATGTTAGATGCAAGGTTCCTTTTTACTCCTTGTTACACTCTCAAGTGAGGTCTACCCAGCTCTTAAATTTTCATTAATTTATCACCATATGTGATCTGTGTTTATACCTTTGGGGCCTTAGGTAACAATATTTTCAAGGCCTTTGCAGCCTTCTTGAGCTTTTACTTTTGGGGATCACTGTTATACAGCACACAACTCTAGAAATAATATAAGGTAAGGACCTTCCTGATAAGGTGGAGCTATGACTTTAATATATTCATCTTCTCCTAGTGTTCAAAATTAAATTCTCTTGCTTCTATGAAAAAGAATTTGCCAGTGTGCTATACCAGAGGCATTTTCACTTCATTCAGTAAGGTAGATAAACTATGCAGCAAAGAGATGAAGCACTACTGGAAGAGCAGCAGAGGTAGCAAATAAGTCCACACTGTTGGGTTTTGGGTTTGGTTTGGTTTTGCCTTTATACTCTATGGCACCTACATGGAAAGAAGAAAGCCTCTGTTACTGCTCCTAAGACTACATTTGTTTTGCTAGGTATTTAATGTAAATTAGGCACCTGAACTCTACGTAACTCATTTAATGAGTCTCAGGATTTGCCAAAGATCCTAGCATGAAGGCATAGCAAAACAGGATTTGGTAACATCTCATACTACTGTAATTCTTTAACCATCAGACCATGCTGCCTTTATAGTATTCTTGAGATTAAATTGAACTCACCTAATTAAGTGGAAATATTTCATAAACTCTGTTAAAACAGACTTCAGTATAGAATTTACGCCACATCTAGGGTTACATTATTACAGAAAATTAAAATATTTCTTCTCCTCAAGACAGTTCTGCATGAGTTCTCATTGTTACATGCCCAGCACAATATTATCTGTGTTCAATTTCAGAACTAGCAAGTAATAATAGAAAAGCTAAAATTCTGTAGATAACTAAATAAATTAAACGTGCCACAACTCCTAATTGCCCACACAACAACTGAAATTGGGTTTGTATAAGCAACATTCTATGTGCTACATTCATCTGCGCTAGCTACCCTAATTGCCTGGGCTGAGAGGATTATAACTTGCAGAAAGTAAGGTGTTATGATGTATTACTCCATAGCTAAGAGCTTTTTCCTAAAAGGCAACAAAGGAAAACTATTAGAGCCACCCATTCACCTCTATCCCCATTAATATTGACATTTGGAAGAAAAAAATGCATGTTCATTGAAGTGAACCACGTTTGATACCTGAATGCTGATTTATTTCATATGAAAAACTAAACTGTGTTGTAAGGATTTGTGTACAATGCAAACCTGTTAAATACTTAACGGGGCGTAACAAGAAATGCATTCTTTAAGGAAGAATGCTGGCAGCAACATTGCTTCAGTCTGATTGGTACATTAGCAGTCCTGGCTATGAGAGAAGAACACCAGTGTCAAGGAAATCTCATTAAAAAATCCTTTCCTTTAGTAGATAATGGACTGTGTGGCTGAACTCTGCTGCTGCTGGTTTTCTGATCTGTGCTCTCCATTTTTAGTCACTAAGCAAGGTTTTCTTATTAGCAAAATCTTCTGGCCAGAATATGCAGAACTGGATTAAACATCAGATGTTTACAAAATTTATTTGATTACACTTGTCATACCTTTTCAAAGATCAGGGCTAAATCCAGCCTACTTATAAGTGAATGAATAGTTGTGGAGTGAGGTTGGTTACAAAACACCATGTGGCCTTTGCTGGCGGTGTTGTGATGCGAATTGTTTTCAAAGTGACAATGGAAGCCCAGGATCAAGACAAAAAATAGACCCTGATTTATAAAATTACAAAGAAGAATTAAAATTAAATGCATTCTATTAGTGAAAAATGTTATTTGAAACATATATTCTATATAACTTCATATAACTAATGACAGCTGATGAAGCCAATGTAAAGTTGGAGGTCTCCAGGGAATAGCAGACCAAATTATATGCATCTGTTGAAATCCCAGGACACAAACATCAGAAACAAAGTATTTTCAAGTATCTCTTGCTAGGAGGCACAGCTGCATTGTTGTTAAATGTAATCAATGGTCTAAGTGAAAATGCAGGGTAAAGTTTATGGAAAAGGTAATTAAATCAGACAATATATTTGGCAAGAAGTAAACAAACAAACAAACAAAAAAATGGGCTTCAGACACATAGAAGTCTTATTTTTCCAACTAGGTTATTGATCTAATGAAAAGTAGTACTCCTTCCTATGAAATTTCCTCTTTTAGAAGGAATTTCCTTTTGGGAAGAGACGTGATTTCTCAAAAGAAGTTCTTTTCATACAATGTGTAATTAAACTAGGGAACGCAATGCCACAGGATGTTCTGAAGGCCAGATGTCTAAATGAGTTCAAAAAGGAACTTGACAAATTCATGGAAGATAAGTCCAACTGGGAGTATTAAAAATGTCATGCCTGACTTCATACTCAAGTTTGAGAGTTCCAAAATTCATGCACGTTGGGAAAGCAAACTGGGAAAGTAGTTTCCTTGCTCCTGTACTCTTTCCCTAGCAACCTGGGAGAAAATCCTGGGTCGCACTGACCTATTGTCCCTGTCTTTATATTCCTTTGTAATTTTATTACCATCAAGGCCACCTAGGAACATACATTTGAAGTGAGCTAGCTGAAGCCAGTGATTCAAGGCCTAAAGATTCACATTGCTAAGTTTACGTTGTGAGGCCTAAAAGTGAACAGCTGCATTATGTGAACTGGTTACTGATCAATACTCAGCAAGATCAGGAATGGTAAACCATTCCTCAGACCACAGTTGCATTCTACCTAGCCTGAAGTATTACACACACACAGGGTTTCTTAATATATAGATATGAAAATATAGATATGAAAATATATAATTTTCATTCATAAAATATAAAATATGTACAATATATTTCAATTTGGAATAGATTAGATAGAGAAAGCACTGCTCCCTGAAATGTATACTCATTTCAGTATTGGACAGTTGCTGAATAAAGTGAAGAAGAATTAACAGGAGAAGAATTTGCAGCTGTTCTTTCTTAGAGTAGTACACTAACTTCTGAGCTATGGCTACTTTCCAGTTGCTTTATCTTCTCTTAATCCCTTTCTCCTGCCTGCTGGCTTCACCATGATCCAGCTTCAACAGAAGAGATGGAAGGTATCCCTTAGCCTCCTTGAATCCCCTAGTTTGTGTTAGTAGGAACTTTGAATCCACCACTTCAGTTAAACAGCTGTACAAAAGTTGGGCACTACTACATTATCCTTGCCTTGTCTTCTGACACCAAAAGTCTGTTTATATAATCACATGCCTTCACATGAGAACTCCAAGGTCTGGATCCCCAGAAGGAAGGAACAGCTCTAAAGACCTGTTTATGTAGTCATTTCAGTAAGGCCCTAAATCTTCCCTTTGATGTTTACCATCTGAATCATTGGCCTAATGAAATGTATCATGGTGTAATTTGGAGTTTCTCTGAAAGGTAAGCATAGCACTGGAGGTAAACTGATAGTGCTCAGAATCAAAACTAAATCCACCCTTCCTGCTGCAGGGATAAACTGGTCTGTAGTTCAAAGATTTCCCACTGTGTGGTGTTTAGGAAGCTGCTTTTTACTTGGTTAGCTACAAGTCCCAGCTAAAACACTGAAACTGGTGGGGTGAAACGCTCAGTTCATTTTAAAAAAGAAGTTAAATTTGTGGTTGTAAGCTTTACTGTCTTCTTTCTTTCTTCCTTCCTTTCTTTCTTTCTTTCCTTTTCTTCTTTTCTTTTTTTTTTTTTTGGTTTGAATTAACTAGAGTTGCTCGCAAAGCCTTTCAGAACTGAAAGTAATTTAAGAAGCTGTTCCTTGATGCCTTTCAACTATTAGATTCCAGCTCCCAGCTTAAACTCCATAACTGACTATGTGTAGACAGGCTTAGTGTATGTTAACATATCAAACATGGACATAAATTTGATGTGTTAGCAGGTCTGCTCTGATTAAATTTAGGATCAAGAACTTAATTGCATCACTATATAAGTACAACCTTTATCAGATTGCTAACCTGCAGAGAAGGGCAGAAAGGCAAATGTCTCTCTGTACATATGATTTTAAATTGTTTATTCTTATTGACTACACCCTATTCATCCTCAGAAACACTTACTTCTTCCCAGTGATTGCATAGAGAACATAATCCCTCAATTTATAAAATCTGAATAAACTTATCTTGGGGCTGTCACTTTCTATTAAGTATCAGAATAATTACATTGGCTCTGGAAACAAGCAGTCTGGATCTTGTCCTATATGGGTGTTCTTATAGTGGAACTTAGAAGTCTTTTTATGAACCAAACCCTAACACCTTTTTCATAGATAGGATGGGAATAGAGCGTTTTGCTAATAGGGTTCACCTTTCCCCTGATCAGCTAATCATACACAGTGGGGAGATGCCTCTAGTGGGCAGATAGGTGAGATTGCATCCAGAAGACTCTGGGAAACTCCTGACAAGAGCAGAGGATACATTAGGAAGCAGACTTGAGCCATGGTAGAAAGGAGGAGACTTTCCAATGTAACCAGAGGAGTCGTTCTAGTATTGATAACTGCCTGGAGGTGCGAAGCGAAAAGCAAGATGAAAGGGAAAGGTGTGTCTTTCCAACCCAGCAGACTAGATTTTATTCAATTTAAAAAAATCATTTTTCTTCTTCTTGCATTGTAAAAAAACATACATTTGGACATGTTTTGATCTCTTCTGATATATGAACTTCAAAGGGAATGTGAGGTAGATCCAGTAGAAGACTCTGACTGATTCCAAGTCCCATAACAAGGACCCTTGATCTTCACGTATTTCAGAAAATAGGGCTTTAAGGAGTTGCAACTCTCTGTACTCCAATATTTAGTAAAAATAACTCCTGTCTACATGACTGTTCAAAGATTCAGGCTAATTTAATAGTCACTCCATGAATGGCATATGTCAGTCTGGCTCTTGAACTGGGACCAATGTCTTCAAGCTGGTTTTAGTGTCCTATGTATCATTTGGTCTAAAGAAAAAGGAACATCGACACTAGATTAATAGATGTTTCAGTTTATAGACACTACATTTGTTAGAAAAGAAGTCCTCATCCTCATGGGGAAATTCAACCACCCCATTATTGGTTGGAAGGGCAACACAGCAGGGCATGAGCAATCCAGGAGGTACCTGGAATGCATCGATGATAACTTGTCATGCTGGTCCTTGTTCTCACCAGCAAGGAGGGGCTTGTGGGGAATGTGAAGTTCAAGGGCAGCCTTGGCTGCACTGACCATGTGATGATGGAGTTCAAGATCCTTAGGGCAGCGAGGAGGGTGCACATTAAGCTCACAGCCCTGGACTTCAGAAGAGCAGACTTTGGCCTCTTCAGGGATCTGCTATGTAGTGTGCTGTGAGATAAAGGCCTGGAGGGTAGAGGGGCCCAAGAAAGCTGGTTAATATTCTCCTCCAAGCTCAGGACTGATGCATCCTAACAAAGAGGAACTCAGGCAAAAACACCAGGAGGCCTGCATGGGTAAACAAGGAGCTCCTGGAGAAACTCAGACTCAAAAAGGAAGCCTACAGAGGGTGGAGGCAAGGACAGGTAGCCTAGGAAGAGTACAGAGAAATTGTCCCAGCAGCCAGGGATCAGGTTAGGAAAACTAAAACCCAGGTAGAGTTAAATCTGGCCAGGCAACAAGAAAAGAGCAAGAGCAACAAGAAAAGAGCAAGAGCAACAAGAAAAGCTTCTATAGGTATGTTGGTGATAAAAGGAAGACTAGGGAAAATATGGACCCTGTCTGGAAGGAAACAGGAGATCTTGTCACCCAGGATATAGAGAAGACTGAGGTACTCAATGTCTTCATGGTCTTCATGGTCTTCACGGGCAAATTCTCTAGCCACACTGCCCAAGTCGCAGAATGCAAAGGCAGGAAGGAACCAGGAGAATGAGGAACCACCCACTGTAGAAGACTAGGTTCGAGGCCATCTATGGAAAGTGAAGGTGCACAAGCCCATGAGATGCATCTGTGGGTTCTAAGGGAACTGGAGGATGAAGTTGCCAAGCCACTATCCATCATAGTTGAGAAGTCGTGAAGTTCCCAATGACTCAAAAAGGACAAACATAACCCCCACTTTTAAAACCGGAAAAAAAGAAGACCCAGGGAACCACAGGGTAGTTAGTCTCATCTTTGTGCCCGACAAGATCATGGAGCAGATCCTACTGGAAATTACACCAAGATGCATGGAAAATAAGGAGGTGATTGATGACAACCAACATAGCTTCATTAAGGGCAAATTGTGCCTGACAAATTTGGTGGCCTTCCACGACAGGATTACAGCATTGGTGGATAAAGGAAGAGCAACAGACATCATCTACCTGGACTTGTGCAAAGTATTTGACACTGTCCTGCATGACATCCTTGTCTCTGAACTGGAGAGACATGGATTTGATGGATGGACCACTCGGTGGATAAGAAATTGGCTGGACATCCACACTCAAAGGGTTGCGGTCAACAGCTCAATGTCCAAGTGGCGACCAGTGATGAGTGACGTTCCTCAGGGGTTCGAATTGGGACTGGTGCTGTTTAACATCTTTATCGGTGACATGGACAGTGGGATTGAGTTCACCCTCAGCAAGTCTGCTGAACACTCCAATCTGTGTAGTGCGATTGACACGCTGGAGGGAAAGGATGCCATCCAAAAGGAACTGGACAGGCTTGAGAAGTGGTCCCGTGCAAACCTCATGAAGTTCAAGAAGGCCAAGTGCAAAGTCCTGCATATGCATCATGGCAATCCCAAGCACAAATATAGGCTGAGTGGAGAATGGCTTGAGAGCAGCCCTGAGGAGAAGGACTTGGAAGTGTTGGTTGATGAGAAGCTCTACATGAGCTGGCAATGTGCACTTGCAGCCCAGAAGGCCAACCGCATCCTGGGCTGCATCAGAAGTGTAGCCATCAGGATGAAGGACGGGATTCTGCCTCTCCACTCTGCTCTGGTGAGAGCCCTCCTGAAACACTACATCCAGCTCTGGAGTCCCCAATATAAGAAGGACCTGGACCTATTGAAGTGAGTCCAGAGGAGGGCCACGAAGATGATCAGAGAGCTGGAGCACCTCTCCTATGAAGACAGGCTGAGAGAGTTGGGGTTGTTCAGCCTGGAGAAGAGAAGGCTCTGGGGAGACCTTATAGCGGCCTTCCAGTACCTAAAGGAGGAGGAAAGATGGGGAGGGGTAATTTATCATGGAGTGTAGTGATAGGACGAGGGGTAACAGTTTTAAATTGAAAGAGGGTAGATTTAGATTAGGTATTAGTAAGGAATTGTTTACTCTGGGGGTGGTGAGACACCAGAACAGGTTGCCCAGAGAAGTTCTGGATGCCCCATCCCTGGAGGTGTTCAAGGCCAGGTTGTATGGGGCCTTGAGTAACCTGGTCTAGTGGAATGTGTCCCTGTCTGTGGCAGGGGTATTGGAACTAGATGATCTTCAAGGTCCCTTCTGACCCAAGCCATTCTATGATTCTATATAAAGAGTTAATTAAAAGTAAATATTCTGTTAGAGTTGGAATTGTGGCTTGTTTTAAAAAGAGTAGACTTTGTACATATGTTAAACTACAATTACCCAATTTAAGATAAACACAGTGAAAAGTCTGATGTTTTCAACCAAAGATGATTCTCCTTAGTAGCCTCTAATCATTCTCAAAGGAAAAAATGAATAGACTAGTTCATGTCAAAAGAATATTTTGCCATTCATCAAGAATAATAAATGACTGGAATTTTCTGTATACAGTATTCTAGTTGAAAAATACAGTTTTCTGCTTAAATGTGATAATGCACTTTGTGTGAAGGATTAAAAAACCCTGAAATTTTACATGTCACAGATAATAAACTTTTTTTGTTTTGTGAATTAGAAAAACTAATGTTGGTTTATTTTACAATATTAAATGTTTGGTGGAGTGAGTGAGATTATGGAACAGATCCTCCTATGCTAAGGCACATAGAGGCCAGGGAGGTGATTTGAGACAGCCAGCATGGCTTCACCAAGGGCAAGTCCTGCCTAACCAACTTAATGGCCTTCTATGGTGGAGTGACTACATCAGTGAACAAGGGAAGAGCTGCAGATGTCGTCTATCTGGACTTCTGCGTGGCCTTTGACATGGTCCCCACAACATCCTTCTCTCTAAATTGGAGAGATATGGATTTGATGGTGGACTGTTTGGTGGATGAGGAATGGTTTAGATGGTCGCATCCAGAGGGTAGTTGTCAAAGGCTCAATGTCCAGATGGAGGAGGGTGATCAGTTGTGTCCCTCAGTGGTCTATACTGGGACCAATACCGTTTAATATCTTCATCAATGACATATACAGTGGGATCAAGTGCACTCAAAGCAAGTTTGCAGAGGACACCAAGCTGAATGGTGCAGTGGATATGCCTGAGGGAAGGGATGCCCTCCAGAAGGACCTGCACAAGCTTGAAAAGTGGGCCCCTATGAACCTGATCAGGTTCAACAAGGCCAATTGCAGGGTCCTGGATCTGTGTCAGAGCAATTCCAAGCACAAATACAGGCTGAGTGGAGAATGGTTTGAGAGCAGCCTTGAAGAGAAGAACTTGGGGGTACTGGTGGATGAAAAGATGGGCATTAGCTGACAATGTGCACTCGCAGCCCAGAAAGCCAACCATATCCTGGGCTGTATCAAAAGAAGTGTGGCCAAAAGGTTGAGGGAGGTGATCCTGCCCTTCTGCTCCACTCTGGTGAGACCCCACCTGGAGTACTGCATCCAGCTCTGGAGCCCTCAGCACAGGAAAGACATGGACCTGTTGGAGTGAGTCCAGAGGAGGACCACAAAAATGATCAAAGGGAAGGAACACCTCTCCAATGAAGACAGGCTGAGACAGCTGGGGTCGTTCAGCCTGGAGAAGAGAAGGCTCTGGGTAGACCTTATTGCCGCCTTTCAATACTTAACGAAGGCTCATAAGAAAGATGGGGACAAACTTCTTAGCAGGGCCTGTTGTGATAGGTCAAGGAGTAATAGTTTTAAACTAAAAGAGGGTAGATTTAGGCTAGATATAAAGAAAAAATTTTTTACGATGAGGGTATCACCAAAGAGGTGATAGATGCCCCATCCCTGGAAGTGTTTAAAGCCAGGTTGGACGGGGCTCTGAGCAACTTGATCTTTGAAGATGTCCCTGCTCATTGCAGGGAGGTTGGATTAGATGACCTTTAAAGGTCCCTTCCAACCCAAACTATTCTATGATTCTCTGAAAACCAAGATACAGAGAAATGCTTGTTAATGAAATGATAAGGATTTTATCGTCTGGCAACATATATCTCTAACTTGAAATTTTTCTATGAAATCTCTACTAAATGAAGGAAATCAATGAAAAATGGGAATATCCCATGGTGTGGTTATATAAAATCACATAGCTTTAAATTTTAGATACACCCATCCAACTTTTATTTCAGTCAATATGCACTATACATATAATAGTTTATATGGAAGTAAGTATCTCTGTTTTACTTTGGGGAAAATAGTATTTATGGTAGCTTCTTCGATGACTTGAACTACTAAGAGTCTAGTGTTTTATGTTGTGCTGGTTTTTTCTGTGTTTTTTAAAATACCACATTAAAAGCAGAATTACACATACATCACATAAACATAAATGTATGCATGTGTATATACATGTATATGACACTTCCTGCCCCAACAAGGTAAGTACAGAAACAGAGCTTCCCATTGACATCAGAAAAAATATTAATATTTAAAAATATTGTATGCCTTTATCTCCTGCTGATAATGGTTTTCCTTAAAAGAGCTGTAAGAGACATTTTGGAACAGATGGTAACTGGTTTGCTCTATCCTGCATCTCTTCACAACTGCCACAGAGCTTTACCATTCATTAATCTTCCATAGACTTCCAGTAGCACAGCAACTAAATTACACCCATACACACTCTGAGGCCAGCACTGCTGTCAAGCTTAAAATTAAACTGAAGTGCACTGTGCCAAGTCTTTTAACCAAACTCTACTATAAAACAGTTAGAAAAATAAACATTTAGCTTGGAGCCTGACCCATGAATGTTCACTCCTAGAAGAGGGAACACGAGCTGGTCATTATATTTAGGGCATTCTATGCAGCAAGTGGAACTGCGATTTGTAAGTGGGAATAAAACCAGAAAACATCTGGTTTGAATTCACCTTGGCTCATTAAGGTTTAAGGAGAGAGCTATTTCCTCTACGTTTGAAGCAACGAGGGGAAAAAATACATATACCCACACCATCCCCTATGATCCTTGCATTTGTAACAAGGTCTCTACACAGCAGGTGATAACTAAATAAAATTGTAATCCATTTTCTTGGATTAGACATTAGGCCACAAATGGTAAAATATCCCTGTTGCTTGGAGAACAAACACATGCATCAAATTCCTAACTCTCCACGCTTCATTTACAAAAAAATAGCTTTAGCGTTTACAGCCTATGAACTCTGCCAAAACTTCTCCTGCAAGTTTTTCTCTGACATATTTTTTAAACTTAGTGATGGTTCAAACCTTTTCTTAAGATTGAATTCTTTCCCACAAAACTTTTCATAACTTTGCTCTCCACCATTTCAGAAAATCAATATTAGCACCTATACAGGGCATTCCAAGTGAACTTTGGTCCCGATACATACTGCCCAGCGCTGAAAGGTCGACTTCACCATTTCATCCTTCTCCCTCCTTCATCACTGTTGGCTGATGCATATCCAGAAGATGCTGTAAGCTGACAAACTCAACAATACAAGCAGCAGCAATTTGGAAGCCTAACTTATCATCTATCTTTTATGGTAGAGTAGATATACATATTACATGCGTGAACAGATGTTCTCAAAATCCAGAACTGAAATGTTGCAGTGACTGGGAGAACAAAGCCACGCTGTAAATAATTACATTGTTCCTTCAGTCTTTCATTTTCTGTTCTTTATTTCCTTTGTTTTTCCATGGGAAAAAAAATAAAGATTACATTTTTACTTCACAAAGTTTTATTGACTAATCTAATTGTTATCTTTCAAATGCAAATTTGAGGTTTTAATTTAGAACTACTACTATCTTTTAATTGCATCAGTTTTAGTGGAGAATTAGTATTAGTGTGCAATCTCTATAATCTCTATAATTATGGAGATTTCTGCAGTGGGAATCATAGAGCTCGAGATATTATGTACCTGAATTTCTCCATTTACCTTAATATACTTTTGTTGCAAAATACCTCCAGGTACAGTTATGCAAAACTGCAATGTTAAAAGAGAAGACTTCTAGAAATTTATCTGTACACGCTGAATAATTTTAAATATCTTTGCTAATATTATTCTATTTAAATCTGACTATGTTTCTAGTTAGTGTGTAGTTTGTACAGGTATTTCAATATCCAGAGTCTCATGTTAATGCAAAATAAAGAAATTAAGTCAGTCAGTTAAATTACATCTTCTCAGTTTACTACATAACACTGCACACAAACAGTGCTCCTGCAGCAAGTAGAGATGTTTGAAATCTATACCAGAAAAATTGCTTGAAATTAAAAAGGTATAAAGTCCTCTTTAGCCCTTTTTGTATTTCTACATATATTTCTCACATTTTATTCTTTGGCTGTTGATCTTAAAAAACTCCAACAAAATAAGTGTGAGACCAACCTGCGAAGGACTCCTCCTGAACATGAGATGGTCTTTTTAAATTTGCAGACAGAATGAATCCATGTTCAAAGATTCGTGATCTGGTTGATTCACCAGGATGAGCTGCAGACTCCGAAGACCTATGACCATTTAAACTGTGATGTTGGAATTAACTATGTATCTTGGTTTGCCTAAAAACACACTAGCAAAATATCCTTCAGTTTTCCACTGTATCTAAAGATGAAGAAAGATATATGTTTAGATGTACTATAGGGCACATGGTCACGGCCAGTCTTCTATTTCTGAAGATTTTTGTATTGCACAGAATACAACTTTTTAACACAAAGTTAGTTTGTTAGTATATCTATTAGCGAAAATGAAGAATAGGTTGTACAGAACACTTAATATTTGTGACTTTTTTCTCATAGATTTTTCCTCAGGAGGAAAAAGGGTGACTTTGCGAGAAATCACCATCATATGGCTGTGCAGCGGGGAACCCAAAGCAAGACTACTGAATCTTTACCAGCTCCAAGGCTTTTTCAAGGTTTTAAAATAAAAACTTAGATTTTCATCCATAGAAATTACTTTGCATTTTCATCACCATCTGAGGCTGTGTCTATACTCGTGAACAAATTAATGGGATCATTCTTTGGCATTCATTGTTAGTACTGCACCCGTACTAATAAACTCACACCCTCCAAAACCAGAATTTATATCTGTATTGTCTTTTGGGAATTGTCCCTTTCTCAATCTGTTGTTGGGAGCTATTTGTGAGTGCTTTTTGCAACAAACCAAAAAACACACAAGGGAGTATTATAACTTAACAGTACAGACAATCGCATCCCAGTGTCCAGAAAAAGTTTCCTGGCCTTGTTTAATTTATTGATAGAGATGTAGGCCAAAAGACTTATGAGTAGAAACTAGGCAAATTGTTGTCCAGTACTACTGCTGCACAGAAATTATAACCTTTTGCTCTTTTGGTGGGTAAGATTTGAGTGCGATTTGTATTAAATAAGGGCCAATAAAAACGTTCGCTATCTGAAGTAGATATGAAAACTATGTGTAAACCAGGTGGTCTACTTTGCCAAAGTATTATTGACACTGCAAACTAAAAAAGATACCAAATTACTACTTTTTTATTGATTTATTAATACAGCCCAGTAAATACCTAGGCACTTTACAGACAAGTAGAAGATGTATCCCTAACTTGAAAAGCATGCACTCTAAGACAATAGAGATAACAACATTATGAAGGTGTTAAGACCTGGATAAAGGGTGAGAGAGAGAATATTTTCTTACAATGGATTGACAGAGACTGACAAAATAATGATGTGATTACTGCATTTTGCTATTTTGGTACCAATATTAAAGAGATGATTTCAACCATATAGAGTAGATTTTCTTCCTTTTTTTTTTTTTCCTGAAGAAAGTTCAGGAGGAAAAACACTTTATCTCTTAAGTTTCTTTGCATAGTGAGTATGATTATTTTTACAAAAAGTAATTGTTATAGTATATGTTCTAAAATCAACTGTGTTCAGCATAGCTCCTTGTCATTGCTTTTAACTCCAGCAGAAATTTAAACAATTAAAGGTTAATCAAAGACAAAATGTTTTGAAGAGAGATCATAGAAAGATATTGCATTTATCTGCTAATTGTCTGAGGGTAAATTCACAGAAAGCTGCTTTTGTTGCCTTTTGTTATCTGACTGGGGGCAATGAATTTCAGATTGTTTGTTCTGCTGATAATCAAGTTACTCATCAGGTTGTTTAAGGATTAGACATCATTAGATGCTTGATAAATATATGAGTTTTATTATTAAAGCATCTTTTCTTTGCAATGTGAAGTATATACCCTCAGTCTAGTATTAACTTGCTATTCAAGGGCCAGTGTGGGATAGAACACTGCTCCCCTCCAAGTGGATGTGCTTTGGGGGCCATGTATGGGGAAAGATCTGCAACATTTTCTCACTCCTATTAGGGCCTTTCGGAATAGTCTAACAGATGTGACAAGAGTGGTATAAGTTTCCCTAATATCTTCGGAAACTGATTTTGTCTTGTGTGTTTGCATTCCAGGACTTTTAAATGTAAATGAGCCCAAACAACTCAATGCAAACATTGGCCTAAGGTTTTTATATGTCATGGTTCACATTTCAAGTCGTAAACTTGCCACTTCTACTAAAATGCTGAATTTCTTCCCCTTATTCTGTACTTTAATTCTGTGTTCTCTAACAGCACAATCCAATAAACTTACCTCAAGCGTCCCCCTGTGATTTCCTCCCAAAATTTTGGGGATGTAAAAACTTTCCTGCTTTAAAAGTTCAGTGAGTGTTCCTATTGCTCTTAGGAACACATTCCTGTTGTTAATATCCTTAAAGATTGTATTGTCTAAGAAGTGTAGCTCTAAAGAGATCACTATATGAGCCAAATGAGAATGCAACTGGAGCTCAGTGATACATAGTCCTTCACCTGAGCTGCAGGAGGAAAATATGCCACTACTTTTAGGCTGTCTTAAATACAACATTAAATGCTTTCTTTTACCAAGACATTTCACACACATTAGCAATAATCAGGAGGATGACAGAACACTAGTGTTGTGACACAAAGAGTAGTGACCTCTACGCTGGCAGGACTGTGGTGCACAATCCTTTTTTAAGCTCTTTAGGAAAATGTGACATGTATTTTCTTTCAAAGTTACTACTTTGATCTTTGGAGGACCAGAATGTAAGCAAGATTCATTGCTTTTCTGAAGGTAGAAATGCAAATGGGTGAAAAGGTACCTCTAGCAACAGCTGGAGGAAAAATACCTGCTGTCTCCCAAAATCAAGGTTTTTGTTCTTCTCTTACTTAGAAAGGAGATATACTTGGGCCTGTTTATTTGTGGAAAGCTAAATAGCTATTACAATGGAGCAAACAAACAGTACTATGTTTTCAAGAGGAAAAAAGAAACCTCATCCAGTCATGCTTAAAGTAGTTTAGGTTTACAATCCAAAACCAAAATTCCCAGAATTTTCTCTCAGTTCTGGAAAGAAGTGTGATGTCATTGCAATGTATTGAATGGAAATTACACATTCATCCAAGATGTCCCCCACCTACATATGGGAACAATATTTCTGTAATGAACAGGATCCATATACAGTCACATAACTTACTGCAGTACCGTTATTTTCAGGTTTGCCCTCCTAAATACAGATCAGATCCAACAATATTAAACCTCAATGTATATTTACTGCTTATTCTTTGAAACTATACTTCTGTTTCCAAATATCAAACTAAGAGTTATCCGAAATTTATGCCCCCCCCCACCACCACCACCACCACTTTAGCCAAGAAGGCTCCCAATGTTGAATCTCTTCGGCATGCATCAAAACCATGTCTTTTTCTGTGTTAACCCATTTCTTAGTGCTTACAGCAAGGGAACTAAGTCATTCCTTCTTCCACTGACCTAGTGTAGTCTAGGACTAACAGATGTAAATGGCTTCTGTTATTATAGATACATAGTATATGTGAGTTTCTTTTAGTATTATCTTCCAATCTGTACACTACACTGTCAGACTAATATTTCTTGACTGTGTGAGGTTTTTGTGTATATGGGACATTAATCTCCTTAGCACTGGCATCCTTGCTTGGATAAGCTGAGGTCAGGAGTGTATGTTTAGCTTGCCAAGATTTTGTTAGAATTTCTTTCTTTCTCACACATGTCAGATGTTAGCTTTATGGTTCTTGTAGAATTGCGTGGAAAGTGGGTACTGTCAAATGAACATTAGAAAGGCTTTTATTATTTTTAAGGAGGAACTGAGCTGGTAATATTGTTGTGGAATGAAATTAATTCTGGGTAACTACAAAGATTATTAGCACCCTTGAATAAAGGAACAGAATATGCGGAATATGGCATAAGCTTCTTTTTAGGGAATCCTGCAAGATTTGTTGCTTCCGGCTGTTGATATTGCACAACAATCTCAATGAAAAACAGCACCTTTCCTGCTTGCATGACGTGAGACATCTGTAACTGTTTACTACAATTATCTGTTTTTTCCTACTGAAAATGGACCAGTAAATATAGTTGTTGCAATGATTTGGAAGACGCATCTCTGTAAACACAGCAACATCATTTTGTTTTCTGAATTCCAGTTATAATTGGAATCTTCCTGGTGGACTACAGGATCCATTTTGTAGCAGAGACTTGACACCTTGAGAAGGCATTACACTGAGGAAACTCAGGACAAGCAGGATCTGTCATCATTGAGCAACCCTGCCTTCTTAGAATGAGGTATTTGCCAGTACAATGTAATGGATGATATTTTTCTTCGAAAGTATACCATTTTATTGCCAGAATATCAGAATCAGAATCAGATATTGAAACTGGTGGTTCCAAGGCCTCCGTCAATGTATGAAATAACAGGAATGAGAAATCTGTCTCAGAGAACTGCATCTAGGAGTTTTCTTTTTTTCATAAAGCTGCAATTTTCTTGCAGTTTTCCAGTAGCATGAGCCCTGCACGATAAATTCCGCTGTTAGATCTCTATGCCTTGTTTCATTTCATAGAATTACAGAGCAGAAAGACAGATTTCCTTTAGTCAGGGGACTCCATGGTAGAGTCTTTTTATCTAAACTCTTCTATTCTTTCTGGGTGCCTCCCAGCTGCATTCTATCCCAGGTTTACTGCTGGTTTTCCAGAATAAACAATGGGAGCAGTCACTCTGCCATGTTATTTTCTAGCTGTGCCTCTCTAAGAGAGTGCTAGTTGACGTGAGGCAAAACCACGTCAGGGAAAACACAGTGAATAGTAAAACAACATGGATAATCACCTCCTCAAGCCCATACCTTGGCTGTTTTCATTTCCTGATATAGCCTCAAAAATACAGAGAAGGGGGTACTGACTGGTCTCTACCTGGATCATAGGAAATTTCCTGCAGATCTTTGATTGAAAGCAGTCACAGAAGAGTAGCCTTCCCTCAGAAAGGAAGATTGTGGTGCCTTTTAATGTCGTAACACAGAAACTGAACTTAATTCAAAGTGCGACCATCAGCGCAAGCAATGTTTGCATCAGAGCACAGAGCATCGACAATCTGCTGAGGTTCAGAGGTTATAGCTAATTTACAAGCACCAAAACTGCAGACCTGTCAAAAATAATGCCTTGAGCATTATGACCTTCTGCAGCAACGGAGGAGCATTTGTACGATGGAGCACTGTGGTGCCCCTCCGGACCTGTGAACACACAATGTGCTACGTCTAGTATGCAGAGTCATTCAGCAGAGGAGAGCCGAAGTTGAGGAATTGTGGGATGATTACAGACTAACCTGTAAATAAGTTGTCTCTCATTCCCTATGTCTTTGTATGATGCTTCTGCAATAAGGGTTAGCTAAAATAGCAGTTAGCTAGAAGCAGTTGGACTTAAAAGCAGTAGTCATACCTGATCCTACTAGCTGGGCCACTATACCAAATTTATTACCCTTTGACCACCACTGCAGAGACCTTTCACACATTTCAAATTGTATAAAACTTTCAAGATTTTCCTAAAATGTAAAACATGTTGATTAACACATCATATACATTATTCACCACGATACATGTTGGCAGTATACAAATTACGGAAGTTTTGCCATCTGCATAAATTAAGCAACCACTCTTAAAACACTTGAGTTATAGAGTAACTGCTGATTAGCTAGATAGTCAAAGTATGATAAGGGCACAGGACAGCAACATCAAGCATTCCCCATTAGAAGCATTAGCCTGCATATATATTGTCACTTGGCAGTATGAAAACGATATCTCTGTAGTGGAAAAAAAATAATGCAGCATCTGCTATATTAATAGCAGATGTTGTTCATCGGTACAGGCGTTCTTTGCTACCAGGCACTCGGATGCAAATTTGACACACATTCACACACGCAAAAAAGCAATCACATACTACTACCTGCAGTTCAATTAGCATTAAAACACTGGCCTCAAGGTGCCTTATGGACAGATCTTTTAAAATATGCTTGGCAATAATACATAAAAATAAGGAATTTCAAGGAAGTTCAAGGAAGTTAAATGATTTTACAAGCTGGATTTTTAAAGGCAGTTATAATTACTGCCTTCTGTCCTTTAAAAAGAAAGAGGAAACCCGCAGAAAGAAAGAAATCAAAGAAAAAGGTTTTTACAGGATGTCAAAAATGAATTGCACGAATCAACAAAAAGCGAGGAGATTTTCTGAGCTGATAAACATACATGAACAAGGGGCTAATTGTAAGCCACACTACTGTAAAGTCACTCTAATTGCTAGAGAAAGAAGAAAATCTTAAAAGACAGACAAAGAAGCTCACGCAGAACACAACAGAGAAGCTGAATTATTATGATTATTGCCATCAAGGAATTTTTGAACAGTGTACAATAGTGGGAAATAATGCAGGCAACTCACAAACTGTTCAAGCCCTTTAAGTAAGGGCTTAAGTAAGAACATTTAAGTAAGAATAAATATAACTTGGAAAAGGGGTACACAGAAGCCAGGGTATAATTATACAAGATGCAACAGTAGTGAGAGAGAATATTAAGTAACCTAGAAAACCTGAGTAGAGATGCTAAAGGTAATCAGCTCTTACAAGGGCAAAAGCAGATTCTTTTCCTCTCTTTTGAAATATTCTTGCCAATGAAAAATAAGAATACAATAAAGATTGAAATTTTTATGGTTATGATAAGAGAACATCTATTATTTCAGAACAGAAAGATGTAGTCAGGAAATGTTTTGATATGACATACATAACACTGACCTCATCTTCTTTCAAACTTTGTAACTGTCATCAGATAAAAACAGTTCCCTGAATGTTGCTAACTCAGCATGGTGCTATTGGCCACTGTATTATTATAGCATGTTTTAAAAATGTTGCAAAAGAAATGTGGAATTTCAGAAGTGCTCCAAGGTGGATTAAGTCTCTTCATCTTGACACCATGATAAACTCTCAGTGCATTTAGTGCAGAATGCTGACAGTGGATTCTTCTTCTCTGGCTGTATCCATCAAAGCATTATGTGTCAATTCTAAGCAAGTTACACGGGATCCCTCTATGTTAAAAGTAAAAGGACAGGCCCTTTCAGAAGGTAAATTATCGTCTCTGAAGATGGGCACCTAAAATAGCTAAAATTCATCACTTTCTAGAGTTGGTTCCCTAGGGAGCACAGACAGAGACCAAGACAACCAGGTTAGGCAAGATACATACATTTTTTAGAGCAAACTTCAGCAAGATGATTTTCATGGTCCCTGTGTCCAGAAAACCTCTCATTGTTACGTTTGATCAACGACAATAATATAAAAGCAGGGCGCCTCATGCTGAAAGAGCTGGAATTACATTTGTTCCCAAGCATTTGGAAATGTTTTCAGAACAAAAGGTGTTATTTTTTTACCAGAACCATTGTGTAGGGGAATCTAACAGAAAACCAGCATTATTTTTTCTAACTGTTTAGCATATAGAACTAGTCATTACAAAAAAATTAGGAGGATATTGCTGCAAAATATTTTTTCAGATGAAGAAACTTGCTGAAAATCACTAGGGAAAGCATAAAACTGAAAAGATTTCATTTTCACTCACATTCACTCATTCAAAATAGATCTCTTAAGTTTTAAGATTCTTACTTCCCTTACTGACCTCTGTGTTTCAACCAGTTGCCTATGTTGTCCAAGTTAAAATTAGTTTGGTCAAGTCCCCAGACAACTGGAAGATGGTGGGCATGGCTAGGAAATTAAAAGACTACATATGTGAAGTTTAACACACATACATGAACATTGTGGTCCGCAAATCAAACTCAGAACTTCACAACAACCTGCAATTTTTCGTTAGCTTGCCAGCTTTTCCAAATTTCTGAACAGAACATTAGAAATAGTCAGGGATGGCACAGCTAAAAGGAAATTCTGCTTCTGTTCCACCTGAAACTGACAATTTAGGCTGATCTATTGCTTAGGAGATTTGGATAACAACTTCAATCACCCATCTTCTTTCCATTCAGCTAGTGATGCTTTTATAAAGTTTCTAATCTTGAGATGGCTTTATATACTAGTTCAGCTGGATTCTGTGCAAACATTTGTATTGTATGCAACTGCTGCGTGGAAATCTGTTTTCTACCAACTGAGAAACATCTGTAGATTATGTCCTAGTTAACACAGAAGGTCTTTGTTCATTTCTTTGGTTCAGCTTATTTATATGATCCCTCTTTTTATTAGTCTCCCTGCTGTCTAACAAACTTCGGTTGATATAACACACTGCTGTGAAAAATCTAAACTGCATTAGTCAGATCAAACATATACAGTATCTTCAGTATTCACTTGCTTAAGGTTATATTCTCCCTGCACATTGCACATATAATTCCCACAAATGTTAATGGGCTCTAAGATTGTGTACTGAGGGCAAACTGGAACTCTTATATTAGTTGCTGGTTAGATTCCATCATGCTTCATAAAGCACTAACTGGTAAAATGTAATTGTTAGAACAAGGTCCATAACACAAAATAATTTAAGAGAACAAAAACTTTTTAATTCCTGCTTAAAATAAAAATCTGTCTCTATGGTTATGGGATAAGAATTCTGAGGTACTTATATTTAAATGCGTGTACTGGCAATTAGTTGATCCTGCATGGATTCGCTGCCATAATACATATTGTGGGCTGATGAAGCAAAAGCTGTTATCAAAGTGAAAAGGAACATAGGCTTTTATAAGGCCAGCAATTTTTCAATGAACTGGCAGAGCAAGGATTACAGCTTCAGACATCTCGGTACCTATTTAAATATCTAGAACTTTGAACATTTGTTGGTGTTTCTGGGGATAAAATAAATCATTTAGGAAAAGAAAAAGAAAAACGGCCTCTTTATTACATGTATTTACTTCCCCTTTGAAGTTTGTGTCAGATTTGCTCATTTAAAAGAAAATAATTCCACTACAGTCATTACAGTAATTCAGGTTCAAACAGCCGATGAAACCAAGCTATATTCTCTCTGCTTTGAAGATCTTCAGTTAGTTTTCTCACACACATTTTGAATAAATCTTCTAAAACACAATGCTAAGGAAAAAATTGACAGACTGGAAGGGAGTAAACCACGGTATCAGAGATACTAGAAATGAGAAAATAAAATCTTTCTCAAGAAGGTCATGTAATCTCTCCCTCGCTACAGCAGATTTCTTTTTTTCTATAAAGCTTTTTTCAAATCCAGTTTAAAAATGAACAAGTGGCATTTCCATCACTTCCCTTGAGAGGCAATTTCATACTTAATGTATTCACAGTGTATATAAGGTAGGGAGGGACACCCACATCTCCCACTTTGTTGAAAAGTGCTCTAATCATTTGGGAGAGAGGGCAGGTGGGAGGGAAGGAAATGTATTCCACCCCTCTTGTTGAAGCTGTGTCACTATGCAGGAAAGATTTCAAGATATCGTGGAATGGGGGAGGGAGAGGGGAAAGAAGCGAAAGAGCTGTCTTCTACATCCAGGGAATCCTAGGTTATCATTCTGAGTTTTACTCTAGAGACTTTATTTTATCCACTGGTCAAGATAAAATAGGAAACATTTCTAGCTAATTTGTCTGTAGTTCTTATTTTTATAAACTCATATATAGAAATACAAGATTGAAGAGGCATGACCATCTGTTTCTCTCAGATGGTATTTTGCAATAGCATCATGCAGATAGATCTGATAAAAAACCCCACTTCTGTGGACAATCTGTTGGTGTTGCATACAACGCCTTGTGCAACTTTCAGGTTAGATGTTTATTCCACCTGTGGAGTGCTCCTTGATAATACGTATTTAAAGGCAAAAAATACTATGTTAGGAGGAAAATGAAATCATAATAATTAATCTTACTTTATCTAGAAAGGTGTTTTCTTGGCTTCTTTCTCCTTCCCGTACTACTGAAATGTAAAGCCCAAGAAGGTTTAAGCAGATTAAGTACACGCTTAAAGTTACACCATGTTTGAGCTTCATGCTGCATCAACGCTAGCATTCCTGGAATAGTAGCTCAGTTTTGGTAAAACTGTATTCCTTGGGACAAGCTCTTTTCTTGTCACATGCAAATACAGCTATTGCTTCAATGCCTTCTGTAAGGAGGCAGGGATAGGACAGGGTTAACTTTCTTAAGTATAATAAATCCCCATGAATACCTGAAGGATTAGGGTTCTGTCTAAATAGTGAACTTTGTGTTCCAATCTGTAAATGTCGAGCAGTGATCTAATTCAAGTTGTAACACTACAACAAAAGAGAACGTTCTTTTTTTTTCTTTTAATATTATGATTTTTGAGCAAGATATTTTTACTGAATGCCTCATCACAGCAGGATTTCTGGATTTCGTCAATGAAAGCACCTCTGTGCCTAGTGGAATACTTTTTCGGTGGGTAAGTGGCAGGAGGAAGTAATTAGAGGGGGGAGACTGTATGAAAGTCAAAAGATGAAAGTGTTATGACACTTAAGCAAGCTCAGATAAAATACTTGAGAAAACTCAATTTTAGCTCCTGTGATACGTAGACTAAAGTTGACTATGACTCTCATTCAGTCATAATGATAAGTCTTTGGCTTCAAACTCTATCTCTACACTTTATTCTTCTCCATCTGTTCAATCCAGTGTCACTCTTAGCAGCTTCCTTCATATCTTTCCTTCACAAAACTTCCCTCCCACAATTCCAGAATGGATGAATACATTCCAACCGCAATGAACACCCATTAGTTGTTTTCTGTACCGTCCTCTGTTTTGTGCTGAGCCATCTGTTGCCCTTAGAATGCGAGTCCTTTGGAGCAAAGTATTCATTAGTCATTGAGCACTGATTTCTGAGCAAAATTTACACTTAAAACACTACAGGCATTGTTAGATTTAGAGTTTGTAGAAGGTAGAACAGAACTTCATAAATAAGGTCATCTAATACCTATGGAAGTAATAGAGCGCATGATTATCTGTGCTATCACACGCAGTTTGAATGAATCTTCCATATCTCTCTTCAATTTCTACAGTAGAAAGTACTTCACCTCACAATATATCATCAGACAAAGGCTGTTATTGATTCTGGAAGTCACATTCCTGCAAGTGGCAGAAAGATACTGTGCTCCACTTTCTTTTCCTTCCATTCCAAGCACCCATTGTTGTTGCAAAACAGATGAGACTTCAGATATTTACTGCCTATTGTGCATAAACTCAAAATAACGGACACAATTCTTAGTTGTTTCCCAGATAGTGAAGTAAGGCTTCCAGGAGTGAACTCATTTGTCTGAGTGCTCATTTCACTTTCTCCAGGCACATATCAAGATTAAGTAGGAAATCACTGTATCTTTATGTGCTTTTACAAAGAATGAACACAGACTTAAAATGACAACAAATTCCAAATTGATATTCTCAGTGCAATGCCTGTCAATACAAAAGCAACTCAATTTTTATACACTCAAAAGAAAAACAGAATAGCAAATTGGAATACTAAAGTAGGCAGCATAATCTAACACAGCACCAGCCTCAAAAATGCATACTTTGATCTTGATCAAAGGTAGAGAAACTGGATGGGTACCTAGCTTCACTTCATCTATAGTGTTTCTCCTGTAGTACCAGACAGCAACTGCTGACTTCACAATGGTGAGTAGCAGTTACTCACACTGAAGTCAATGAAATTTCTCATGTGACTAACGCCACCAATGGCACAAAGAGATTCCTAATCTGACATTTAGTGAATAACTTCTGACACTCTGCCATAGTCCCCAGTATAAGCTGTTTGCAAGACTACCTGATTCAGGTAGGTACTAGCAAAGTCAAGGTACTTTGTTACCCCAGCAAAAGGTAGTTCAGGCAAAATGTAGCAAAACAAAATGTGAAGAAATGCAAAAAAATGTAAATAAATGCAAAGAAAGGCAAAATGTAAAGAAACGGCCATCTGAGGAAAAAAAAAGCCAGTGAAAAGTAAAAGTTGCTGGATGTAGGTGAGGGATGTGACTATGACATGTTAAGATAATTATATATTTTTCAGGGTCTGTATGAAGAAGATAGGAGAGGAAAAAGTTGGCACAGATTTTAAATTACTGTGACAACAGAGATGCAATAGGACTTGATTAAAACTGTCAGATATGAAATGCATGAACTGTATAGTTCACGCAAAACATACATATTGTTCATGATTTGCTCCAGCTCTTGTTTTCAAAAGCCTAAAAGCACACCCTATAATTTCTCACTAATCTCCTTGGTATGAGTTAAACAACACTTTAGCTTAACAGATTTATCCAGTCAAACACTTCTGAAAATGACCATCTTCTTTAAAAAATAAATTCTTCCACTAACAGTTAGTCAACCATAAACACCTTCCACAAGTGCTGGTTTAGTTCCTCCCACAATCTCTTCACCAGAAAATTGAACAATACACTATAAAGTCAAAGAGATTCAAGCTACAGAAAAATGTGTTCAACAGATAAGACTCACTAGGTATGTGCTCCCTTGATTACTTGCAGCACAGAGGACCCCAACCAATATTTCTAGGGGAAAAAAAAAAAAAAGTGTTCTTCCTGAATGCATACTATATAAATTTATGTTTCCAACATATCTGTGAAAAAAGAAAAGCATGACAGCAGATTTCAGGATGCATTATCCATGGATATGCCACAGCAGTGGTATTTGGAGAGGCTGTCCAATTAATGTTAGGGACTCACAATCCTTCCCTTGCCTTGGGCATAAGGAGTAACTGTATAGAGCTATATAAAGTAGATAATTGACCACACCTTCATGCTTAACACTGCCTTGAAATGCTGGGTTCCTCACTCCCGCATTTCATTGCAGACATCTTAAGAGTCTAATTTAGTTTCTCTCTTAGATTTCTAGTCCCTTGTGGTCAACTGAAACTCAGAACTCATAATGATGTCTGCCAAAGCTATGTGAGTAGAGAAACTAATACTGCAATCTTTAAAAATTAACTATTTTTTTATGCAGCTCCATCGAATCAAATTTCATTAAATGAGTTCAAGTCTTTGTGTTGCAAAAGGTATGAAAGCAATAGGTATTTAAGGAATGCTACACCTGGAAGTGATTTTTTTTTTTTTAATTTTATTTTACTTTATTTTACTTTATTTTACTTTAGTTTACTTTAGTTTACCTTAGTTTAGTTTAGTTTAGTTTAGTTTAGTTTAGTTTGTTATTTTATGTTACGTTATTTTATTTTAATTTATTTTATTTTATATATTATTCATATGGGAGTCTTGGCCTTGCACAGCCTTTGCTTCCAGTTCAGGAAGCAAAAATATTTTAAAAAAGACAGGTCTCCAAAGCTTATGTAAAAGAAGACCACATATCCATTTTAAGCACAATTTTTGAGCGGGGGTGTTCTTTGAAATGTTGTCTAAAGCCTTAAATGTTTATGAAGTGTCAGGTTTGGAAAATTTGTTGATGAGTTGAGTTTCAATGTGCTTACCTCTCCCTATGTCCCATCCAACCAGACCATAAAAAGATAATATAAAGGAGATCTTGCTCTTTCAAGAGTGCAAAGAGCTTTTGAGAGTGTAACCATAACAGACAGTACAAGCTGAGGATGGTTTCAGGTGTTTGCTTCAGTGCCTCTGCAGATTTACTCACAAAGCCTTGAATGACTTCCTTGTCAAGACAGTAAAACAAGGACCTATGTGTGTTTGTCTCCCTACTCTTAATTAGGGGCTGCAGGTTACTCCTTGGACGCTGAGCTTTAGTACACCTTTGAGCTGTCTAGTATCTTAGAAAAGGTATCTGTACTGCTCACACGTGCATGTATTATTTGCAAATACACAATAGCTTTTGGCTTTTTCCCAAGCCCACTAAAGTTTACTGTAGCCTATTCCACTGAGTTTTCTAGTTTCAGTAGAAGGCACTGTTCAATGTACATATATGGCATATAGGTGAAACCTATCAGAAAAAATGCTTCATCTGCAGGAATTTGTCCTAGGAATGATTTTTTACTTCAGTCCCCAAACTAGGAAAGTGCTTACATTGCATTTATTTATAGTAAGCATATTTTTAAATATAATTTATTGAATAAGGATGTTTTCCTCAGTTACAGATATGATGTAGAAGTCTTCAGGGGAGAGACCATGTCAAACTCAGTCTTTCTATACTCTGCATCTTTTGCCTAATATTGTATTACAAAGATTCTGTAACAACAATCAGCAATTTGGAATTTCAGCTGCAAGGTGGTTTTGTGTGCCAAAGGTATCAGATCTTTAAACAAACATTGAAAGATGACACCTTTTTCAAGTGCCTCTGCTCCTTTTATAGCCTATCTAGTGAAGGAGCGTTTAACAGAGCAATGGCTTGTACGCTAGGGAATGAGGAGTTTAATGGTTCATACATACGTTATTTGAAAAATATCAATAACCATTCACAAGTCTCTTCTTGCATAAACTACATGAAAATACCTATGTAAATGGTGCATAGCTTCTTTACGATTCATGCTATGGGTTTGTTGGTCGTTGGTGGTGTGTTTTTTTTTTTTTTACAGTGTTAAATAACTTCTAAAAGTGTGGCTTTACCTGCCAAGCTTAAGGTAAATTTCCATCAGTGATTAAATACATGCTTCATTCCCTACAATCTTCTTCAGTTTACATGTGTAGGCTGGATAGAACACTCTATTTTCCTTTGCTATTAAAACTCAAAATAGTCATGTTTAAGTACTCAATAATATCTGTTTGATAGATTGGCAGTCTAAGTCATTCAACCAAATTCAGAAGCCAGAAACAGAACTGTATTATAAAAGCCTTGACTGTTACTTCATGGCATTTAACTATGAAAAAAAACATAGACAGAGAATTAGAATGCTGATTTTCAGGTGTTCCCTTAGTAGACACCCATAAGTTTAGTGACGTTAAGCCATGACCAACAAGACCACAGGGCAGTGACTCAGACAATTCTGTGATAAGCTAAATGTGCAGTCTGGAATTTTATTTAACAGCATTTAGATAGCTGTCCTCCAGCTATCCATTCGGGCAAACATTTCTGCTTTGGATTTCAGGCTAGCATCAAGGAACTGAGGTGTGAAGGGTCTGAATTATTCCCTGTTCATTGACTACCATGTAAGAGATTTGGCCTGCATAGCCAGAGTGCATTTTTTTAAAAATAAGTGAAGGAGTAATATTAAAGGACACCATAAGCTTCTTAACCAGGACCAACACTTGTATAACCCCCTAATGTAGATTAGGGCTTTCTAGAAAGAGATTTACCCTACTGTTTCCCAGTAAAGGTGAAACACCTGAAAACTAGACCTCTTGAATGAAAAGAAACTTTGATTTTTCTGTGTGTGTGCATGTTTTGATTTTGTTAATTTGTTTGGGTTTTTTGCTAGTTTTGCTGGATAGATAATTCAGGAGACAAAGAACATGAATAACTGAGAGAAATACTACCAAATAATTATCTTTCCTGGTGGGCAGGAACTTTTTAATATCCCTTTTTTACTACAGATGCCTGATACGTTTCCAGTCTCATATCTATCAACTAATTTCAGTGCTGTTAGAGCTAGGCTAAATTCTCACAACCTATGGTCCAGCCTCTGGCAGAGTACTGGAACATGACCTGTCAAACAACTGAAAACACTTTTAGATTAAAATTTGCTTTTACTTTTCTTACTTCCTTTATGAAATTTTGGGGTGTCCAGCTACAGGTATACATTTTATAAAAATGTTTTTTTAATAGGATAGAACCTGTGTTTTTGCACAGTAGAGCTATTTTTTTCCTACAAATTATAATTAGGATGGGTGTGGTCACAGAAAAGTGTTAAATTTTTGCCCACTCATGTCTACTTCTGTGTAAAGTGAAATGTTACTTGGTACTGTCCCATGAAGCTTATGAACAGAGGGTTTGATTGAAGATTTAATAAAATTAACACTACTTTCTTATTTTCCTCTTTTCTTCTTAATCTGCTCTTCAAGATGAAACTCATCAGCACTTGACAAAAACTGCAAATAACAGCCAGATGCAGGAGCTGGTTTTATCTTTTTATGCAAGTATGTGGTGCTAATTAGTGCAAATTGATTAAACTTTAATTGCCTGATCCATGGCTAATTAATATTTATAAGATGAATGAGCAAGAAAACCAGACATTTATTAAAACACTTTAATGATTTTTCATATGTTTTGACAAAGCAAAGCAAATAGATGTTATGAGTTTAGATGTGCCAGACATAAGTACAGTATTTCTTATGTTTTCTGACTATCAGCATCAGAAAATTAATCATTTTCCCCCACAAACTACATATGAAAGTAGTTTTTCCCTTCCACGCAAATATTACTGGTACAGTGTTCTAGTTTGTACCTTATAATGCATTTTGTTGAACAACAGAATCACATAGCACTATTAATGCCTCATGCAAACAAATACACAACTATATCAGATAGAATCTGCACACAAGTATTTTCTTTAAAATGGGCTGAACTGAATTCAATAGAGTTAGTTTCTTATTGATATGTCTACCTCAGTTAAAAGATACTATATTAACTCCAGCCTAACAATATGATGCTAGGACTATTAACTGATTACTTCTTGCACTTCTGTAACATCTTATCTCTTGTTAACATATAATGTATTCAAACATTACTCCTTCACTAATGATAATCCCAGTGCTTTGAACACATTGTGTGATAAAAAGAACTTGTTTTACTATGATAGTGTATACTAAAACTATTTTAGAGCCATTATGTAGTTTGTTTTTTCTCAGTCCAGTGGGAAGGTCCATTGCTGTTTTCATTCATTCTGATCCGACAAACTGAACAACATGCTAGACAATGTTTCCGGTAGTCCGCTTTTGGAGATAGCCTATTTCTATCTGGGCTTTCATTTCAGAAAGTGTGTCCTCATGTCACCTTCACTCAGCCTTCCTACATTCTTTGCCTTCTGACCAGCCTATAGTCTAAAAAAGAAATAATTGGGGTGGCAGAAGAAGGGTCCTTAACCTTCACAATTCCTGTAGTTATGTAGATGCTAGTAAATAAAATAGAAAAAATGAAGGATCTCTAGTTTTGGCCCATGATTATTCGTAGTGTTTTATTGTTACTGTTCTCACGAGCAGTTGCAGCACAAATGTTCTAGATTTGGTTCAGATATGGTTTAATTATTACAGTCTAGAAATGTAGTCAGTTAGGACTCAGATTTCCTGTTCCTTGGTATAAATGACATTTGGGTACATGAGCATCAAGAAAAATGTGTGACACTTCTGGAAAAACAGTCAGAATAATCTCCATCATGTTTCATTTGGTAGTATAGATGTGACCTTTAGATCTCCAAAGAATAAACTCAAGCTCAGTAAGTACCAGCTCCTGATGGAACCTTTGGGCTACATTTAATCTAGCAAATAAAATGATATTGCTTCTCTTTGCATAAAGAGATGAGCTAAATTCATTGACATTGCTAAATAAAAGAGGGTGATAACTGACCACAGGACCATGTGGTGCGGACTGGCTTGCATCCACACTGCTTAAAACTGTTCCTATCTGTAATATGTCTGGTTGACGTGTACAAAATAGTGACAAGGAGAATAGTTAAGTAGTTAATCAGATGCTAACTGCTCTCTCCCTAGTCCCCTTTTAGCAGATCAGATACACTCAAGAAACCTCAGCAACTTTAAGACCAGGTCACCTCTGATATTCCTATACAATGAAAGGTTATAATTTTTAAACCTGCTGATGGAATTCTCTTTATTTTCATTTTTCATTTTATCTTTGTCTTTTTTTGACATAATTTAATGAATCAATTAATTTTGTTTTAATAAGTGGTCTCCAAATAAATACATTTTGAGCAATGACTGTATGTTAAAAACACTGAACTGAAAACCTTTCTATACTTTCTGCAGGCAATTAGTAATTCCTTTTAGATAATACAGTTTTGAATCCTTTCTGCCCACACAGTCACACTCTCTCTCTCTCTTTCCCTCTCTCTCTCTCTCTCCCACACACACACACAGAGAACACTAAAAATGTTCTGTAGTGAAAATTTTAGTAAAACACCCTCACTGTGCACTGCAAAAAGAACCCTGCCACACAAATATGGAAAAGTAATCCTTTTAGAAAATAAAAATCACCTGGACTGCTAAGTGATTTGCCATAGCAAATATATTAGAAGATTAAATTTTTAACTTTCACATTCAGAAATATTTTATAAATAAAAATATCTAAGCATTAGAGAAAGCATTTTAAATTAATGATAAATATACTAGCCTATAGAGTAGTAACTATAAAAAGGTTGAAGGTGAAAAAAATAATAATTCATTCACCTAGTACATTAAGAATTCAGAAAGTTTCTGCTGAACTCAATTATAGATATTATTCTGTACTATAATTTCTTATTAAGAATTTGAACTACACAACAGAAAGCATTTTCTGGAGAACATATAAAAAAAGTGTACAAATACACTTGCTATGTGTAAAGAAGGAATCAGAGAATCACAGAATGTTTGAGGTTGAAGGGGATCTCTGGATGTCATCTGGTTCAACCTCTCTGCTTAAGTAGAAACACCTAGAGCCAGTTGCCCAGGACTACGTCCAGACAGAACCTTAGAATCACAGAATTGCCTAGGTTGGAAGGGACCTTTCAGATCATCGAGTCCAACCATCAATCTAACTGCCAAAAACCATCACTAAACCATATCACTAAGCACCATGTCTACCCATCTTTTAAATACCTCCAGGGATGGTGACTCAACCACTTCCCTGGGCAGCCTGTTCCAATGCTTGATAACCCTTTCAGTGTAAAAATTTTTCCTAATATCCAGTCTAAACCTCCCCTGGTGTAACTTGATGCCATTTCCTCTTGTCCTATCGCCTGTTGCTTGGGAGAAGAGACCAACCCCCACCTCTCTACAACCTCCTTTCAGGTAGTTGTAAAGAGCGACAAGGTCTCCCCTCAGCATCCTTTTCTCCAGGCTAAACAACCCCAGCTCCCTCAGCCGCTCCTCATAAGGCTTATTCTCCAGACCCCCTCACCAGCTTCATTGCCCTTCTCTGGACACGCTCCATGTCTTTTGGACACATGGACATGGACACGTGTCTTTTTTGTGGTGAGGGGCCCAAAAAGAGATAGCTTTTGAGTATCTCCAAGGATGGCGACTCCACAACCTGTCTGGGCCACAACTCGGTCACCCTCATAATAAACAGTGGTTCCTTAATCTTAACTAATCTAATAAACACAGTAACATTTTCTTCTCGTTCATATCACAGTGAATGTTATGCAAGCATGCTTTCCTTCACTAACCTTAATGTTCAACATGCATAACAAAAACATAATACATTTGAAATTGAAATTCAGTGAAATTTCACATATCAAATGACAACTAACACAAAAGACTATCGCCATTTGAATCAATGAAGCTCCAGAAAAAACAGACTAAATCCAACTCTAAAGTTCCCAATCAGATAAAATACTGCTAAAATCATCATCAGGGTTAGGATCTTAGTGTGTTCAGTACTAGTGTACCATTCCAGTCAGATTTGTCGAGTATGTCTCCCAATGTTCACTCACTTGCTTACAGCTATCTATCTATTTATGTCTCTCACCTTCTACTTAGGGCTACATCTGATATAGAACTAAACATACAAATATGGAGATGTGTAATTTTTCTGACTGTGTTTCAAGTTGAATGGCTTTAATTCAGTTAGCTAAAGATAGGTGACATTTGAGGTGTGTTTCTGTGTTCAAGATGTTTGTGTAGAATGATACAATATCTATTGAGATCTGTAAACCTTTGAAAGGCAGAAGGACTCCCAGGGCGTCTAAAACAGCCCTAGATGCTTAACTTCACGCAACTGAATATCACCCTTCTGACTCTTTCTAAACGACTCAAGCTGAGCAGTTCCCAAAAGCTAGATGTCATCCTACCCTGGTTAAGATTTAAAAAAAACCAAACAACCCACAACAGAAATTGCTCAGACAATTTCCCTCAGGAGTGAATTCAGCCCTGAATTTTGATTGAACAGAAGTTCCTATGTGAAGCCGTGAACCAGACACCTAAGATGAAAAGAGATAGTTCGGATGTGGCTGTGCTCTGTGCTCTGCTTTTTTATAAGCTATGCGTTCCTTGTACAGGAGCTTTCCTTAAGGGGAAAGGCACCAACAAATCTCATGTTGTATGTAAAGAGACAGAAAAACTTGTGTGCTCTAGATGTCTTCCCCAGTGATGCTTTGGCTCTCTGTTCATTGAACACATAGGAGACACGGGGTGTTATTAATTACCTTGCTGAGACTAAGTATCCAAAGTAGATCTTTGCTTATAGTTCCACAACCTGAATTTGGCTCCAGTTTTTAGACTATCTGACATGGAGACTACATTTTGGATTTATTTTATATTATTATTCTTTTTAAATATTATTACAGTGAAATCCTTGTCCATGGCCAAACTTTTTATGGACTATCATCATCACTTGAATGCAGACAGTGTTCAGGAATTTCTGGCAATCTCAAGAGTTGGCATAAGAAATTCATTAAGTCTCTTCACTTCTCAGGTTCTTTAAGAACTTTATGCCAACAGTTCTTTACTTGTCATTTTGTTTTGATCTTGACATCTTTACTATATACAGCACAACCAATCACTGGATATTTTTCAGATTATATGAGAAAGTTCTGTGTTATAGGATGTATTACAGAGAGAATGGGGGGGTTTGTTGGGGTTTTTTGTTGTTGATTTTTCTTGTTTTGTTTGGGTTTTTTTTTTCCTACAGAAATCTGAGAATAGAAATCAATGGAAATGCAAGCATTTGTAGATTAGGCAGCTTTTGCTGATGTTAGAGAACAAAATCCACTGTATAAATCTGGGGCCTGTTGCATCATTTACTCATTACAGTTGGCATACTTGGAAATGAAAGTGGCCAAGTGTCTGACATCCATAAAAGCAATAATTTGGAAAAGATAATTTTCAGAAGTAGGTACAATGTCAAAGGCTTAGTTTATGTACTCAGCCAACGAAACTTCATTTGTCTAAAAAAATGTGTCCATCTGGAATCTGATGTATGTGATATTGAGCTCCATATATGCACTTAGTCAATAGTATATTTTACCTGCATATGTTGAGAACGTTTTTGGATACTGTTCCATAACAAACAAGTGTTTTAGCCTGCTCAGTTGCAATTAAACGCTTAGAGCACTCCTTTTTGTTGTTGCTTTAAACTCTATTCTGAATCTTTCTCAGTTATTGCTACTCCTGTCATAGCACTGGTGTAGATAAAAGTCTCTTGCCAAATAAAAAAGGGATCAATCCCTGACCCGGATCCCAGCAATATCCACTTGCTCATGTACACACTGCTATATCTAACCCTCTCTAGAGCAGGTAAATCTAGAAGAAACAGTCAGAGCAGTCCAAAGTGGGTTGAAGGAATGATCTAATATTATGGTCATCTTTCACTTAGCAGAATAAACGTACCAAAGATTATGAGGCACTTAATGTGGAAACATATCTCTCTCTGATTTTTCTAAAATTAAAAGAAGTAGCTTTTTTGAAGTATTGGACTGTCTGGACAGAGGTTTTTACTCTAAAATTGGAGCAATATCAAAACATCTTTTTTTCCCCAGTTTTTCACTGACCTTCTCCATGAAAAAGGGAAAATGATACTCTTCCTCCTTCACTGTGTTTTCTTCTGCATGGTTTACTCCCTGTAGTTAATTTCCCATCTGAAGCACTAAAATTACTACAGGAGTGTCGGAGAAGAGTATTTTGACCAGCTGCTTTCAAATACTGATATGTTTGTTGCTTTTTTTGCAACATTTTTGAGAGAATATTCATCTTGGAAAATTAGTACTGTGGTAGAAGCAGCTATTCTGTGAGGAAGTCCCAAGTTAAATATCTTTTCTTGACATTTGTTAAATGAGCTAAAAATCATAATGAACTAAATGGCATAAACTGGGATAACTCCGTAGACGTGAATAAAGCGATCTTTCTTTATGCTGGATGACAGATATCCTAAATATCGCTAGTGTCCACAAACACTAGACTTTTACTGAAAGACTAGCTCTTCAAATATATTCTTCTATTCTGTGATCCTTTCTAACTATTTCATTAACTGCAGCAGTATATCCACACATTTAAATGTAATTAGACCATTCTTAAATTTATGGAGTTGTCACATAGTCCATAAACAAGCCTACTTTTTGTGCCTAAACTTAGGCAGAACAACTTTTCATGAAGAAAATGTAGGCATTTAATTTAGGACTGCTTTAAGAAACACCTTAAATTTAAGTGAAATTTATATACCCAAAGAGGTACTTACACTTCTTGTAGGGTATGGACCCTAGAATAAACCATTGTCTCTTACATTCTGGTTTTCCTCACTAACAAAGTTTCTTCTTTCCTCCAGAATGCAGCTGGTGAGCAAATTAACATGTGGGGAGGAGGGATCAGGGCCCTGTAGTAAAGCAGAAGGTAAATTAGCTTGGCAATTTCAGTTGTGGCTACAGCTTTTCTGCTTAATGTAAGCACCTCAAGAAGCAATCCTTGGCCCTTAGTCAAAGAGGTGCAGAGCAGCTCATGTCCATGGTGGTCAAGACATCTTATAAGTTAGGCCAACTGGATTCCCCTTCAGTTTATTCTATGCATGTTTAAGCCCATTTCTGTATAAAAGCAAACAAATTTTTGGTAAGATTGAAGTAGATGCTTTATTAAGATGCTTTTTCTAGTCACTAGCTTAGCCTTCCAATATTGTCTTGCATTTTCAAAATCTGCTAGCATATTTCGGTTGATATGAATAGTTTCCTCTAGGAAAGGAAATTATAGTCTGTATCTTGATAGACAGATGGTTGGATGGATGGTTGGATGGATGGATGGATGGATGGATGGAGGGAGGGAGGGAGGGATGGAGGGAGGAATGGATGATGATAGATAAATAGATAGATAGATAGATAGATAGATAGATAGATAGATAGATAGGTAGATTAAGATATTCTAGTACTTCCATGTGGAAGATCTACATTTTTGGGTGGATTTTGGGCTGAGAGTTCTCTGCTCTGGGCAATCGGAATGCAGAGAGCACATGAAGCCCCTCTCTAGTGGGGAAATCTTGGAGTGCCACTTTGAACCAAGTCAAGGGACAGAGAAATTTCTATCTTGCCAGGATTACCAGCCACACTGCAGGAGGAAAGAGGAAAGGAGACAAGAATGAAAGGTCATGAAGACAAAGATAAAGCTAGCAACTGTCTCTCAGTCTTCTTAATGAGCACAACCCCCATTCATAATAGTTTAAAATAACTAGTTAGGTTGCACCAGAAGTTTGCTCTCTCTCTTCCCTTTCCTTCTCTAGCTCTACTTTCTATTTTCAGCATCAGATGCTCAGCTGTGTTTGTCTACAAAAAGTTACTCAGAAAACACTGGGAAGTTAGATGATGTTGTTACAAAAATTCTAAGTGTTAGGACCCAGCTCTCGCCTCAGTCAAACAGACACAAGTCCCTTCCCAGTTAAGTGAAGTGTCAAGGTGCACCAACACGGAGCTGAACCACAGCCAGAACCAGACCTTGATCTTTTAAAAGGCTCCTTAATAACTGGAGTGCTTAATTCAAAACTGTTCCACAGGTAAATCAATTACTGTGTTAAGTGAGTCTGCCACTAGAGCACTGAGAAAACATACCTGAGATATCTATGCAGTAGCACATTTGTACTGAACACAGTAAAATTATCTGACTGTAGGTGTTGGGTTTTTTTTTTTATTATTATTTTAAAGAAACAGAATCACAAATACACACACGAATTGCAGAACATATTTTCAGGCTTTGAAAAACAGCTATCGCTTTGCCTACACTGTTTCTATTCATTTTTCTCAGAGCTGTAACAATTAAATGGATCTATGAAGAACCGAGTACGAGGCCCTCGAGGTCATACTGGACGTGTTTTCTCAGTTTGCTCATGCTGAGCTAAAAAGCTGTTGTCTAAAGCAGTAGCAGCAGAAAGAAAATGCATTAAAAAAAAAAAAAAAAAAAAAACAGGCTCCTGTGAATTTATGAGGAGTGCATCACAAAGACAAATATTTCAGCCATGCAATTCCATTCGGCCTTTTCAGCTGTGTGTCCATAGCAAGTCAACGGCTAAATTGAAAAATCAATTCCAATTTAAATTATTGGAATAAAGAACACCAGGAGTCAGAGATAAAATGGCTTTGTTCTCTGAGATCCTTTTTAATTGGAAAGTTATTTCTTCAGGGTATTCTAATGGTTCTGAGGAAAGATTGCAAAACAAAGTTGATCGGCTGGGGGAAGGTTAATAGCTAATGTGCTTTTCTTGCTGCACAGCAGCCTCCTGTCTTTATGACAGTCTCCGTCATATGTGAAAAGAGCCATGATTCTAAATCATTTGATACATGTGACTGTAGTGTCTCCCTCGGTCTCCCAAAAAAATCGTATTATGGATGTTACTTTGACATACTCATAGCACTTCAGCTGGCATTCTGACCAGAATTTCTTTGTTTACGGAGGTCGTTTGCTTAAAACTTCCATGTTGTTGAGTGGTTTTGCTGAAGGCTAATATGATTTTATAAGTATCAGGGATGTTTTAAGTAAAACACCGATAGACCTACATATGGAAAGCATTTTTGTTTTCTTCCAAGAATACTGAAACAATAACCTAGGTGGACAATCAGTGACTACAGCTAGAAAAACTGAAGAGAAACTGTGATTACAGAGAGGAAACGAGATTATGTTAACACAGGGCAGAGTGAGAAAGGAAAGACAAGATATTACTGCAAAGAAAAAAAAAACAGATTAATAAACAGGCATTACATTTAAACTAAAGCAGAGCAGAGCAGACTTATATGCTGCTCATATGTCTCATAACCAACACCTAGAAATGTCAAGGTTTAGTTATAACATCGCAGTAACCTTTGCTCTGTTAGCAGGAAACTGTTTAGGGCAGCTGTAGATTAGAAGCCTTAAATGGGCATTTAATTTGAAATTAATAAAACAGTTATGGTATGTGTTAAGAAAAGTTACTGAGGTTTGCTTAGTATATTTAATTAGTGTAAAAGAGATAAATCTAGTTGCCATGTAATGAACTGAGAACTGCAGATACAGTAAATGTGTACTTACGTTCCTATTATTAATGCATTAAACTTGTAAGAATGTTTAGGAATTTAATTAGCATTTAATAAGATAGCTATAGCAAATTACAGTAGTTAGATGTTAAATGTAAATTAATATTTTTAGTATTTAATTGATATTAACTAATTAATTACTGTTTATTACATGGCAAATAGATTTATCTTTTATAGAGTTATTAAATCTAAATTAAAAGTTCTTTTTTAAGTGGCCTCCACTCAATTAAAAAAATATAGTCTCTGGGATTATCAGGGTTTACCTTCATGCAGAAATTGGGTGAGCTCAGGGTATTAAATCTGAAACATAAATTATATAGCATATAAAGAGATTAAATATCTTCATACAGGAGGAATATTATTCATGTGGATAATCCCAAGAAAATGAAATTACTCAACTGAGTAGAGATCTTTTGTGGAATTATTCCCAGAATTAGGCAACAGAAATGAAAAAGTTTGTAAAAACAAAATAAAACTTGTTTTGGAATATCAACAAAAGTTTTCTCATCCCATTTGGGACTAACTTTCTAGTAGCTCAATGACATGTTAGAGAAGGAGATAAGCAATCAGATTTTCAAGGACCCTACTCATGAGATTATTGCTTTGAAAAATCTCACCACAGACAACCAATTATGGTTGGGGGATGTGGAATAATTTGGAATTTGTGGCCTTTACTTAAATGGGCGTTGCACTGCTCTGCATCTTTATATACACCTTATACTGATCATTTAAGCTATGTAATACTGATGCTCTGAAATTGTTTATATGCCAATAATGACAAGAGCTTGTAAGACCTATTTCTGCGAGAAAAGCAATTTTACAAAGGCAAGAGAATGTGTGTTAAGCCATCTAGTCCACTGATAGGCCCAAACAAGAAGTTGCTGTGAGCTCTTGAGGCTGTATTTGAATAAAAGGCTGAGGTACCTAAAGCACGACTGCGAGGAGTTCAGATGTCATCTTAAACTCATCATGTCACCTCCTTTGTGACTTGAAAATCCTATAAGTGCTTGCACAGACATGAACTTATGCAGAACTTTGCCATGAGAGAAATGCCATCTAGCCATTTGTCTGGCACGTAAGGCTGACTGGGACGCCTCCACTGAAGTCCACACAGGGTCTAGTGCAACAGCCATTCTCTAAGAACACCTAAAATGGCAGAACCATTAGGACTCTCAGGAAACTCACTTCAGCTACTGAGCTTTACGTTCTGCAGCTGTAAAATGAGGAATATATTTAATTACACTTGCGGAATAATCCCCTGTCTACCAAAAATTATTTGTAAAGCCTAATTTATCTGTAAATTCTGCAAATCTTTGTATATTTTATTACCTGTTATTTTATTATGTCCTTCCAGATAATAAATGAAGATATCAAAATCAGGCTAAAGAAAGATGTCTGTGGGGTCCTAAAACTTAGGGATTGTAAAGAGTTGCCAAAACGTTACACTCTGATTTTTTTTTTTTTATTACATTTATTGCTGTCTGGATCCTTCTTTTAACCTTTAAGAATTTTATTGTAAAGGTACTTTGGCCTTTAATAATTTCTTTCTTCTTCCCTTGTTATTAGAATAATACTTTCTTGTAATTTAATCTTACTACTTTTTATATGTCCATTTCTCCTCTACAGATATATTCAGCTACTTCTTCTCATTGCCATTATCTCAGTTTAAATAAAAACTTGATCTCACTCAAATCATCAGCAAAACTCAAATGGATTTGAGTAGGACAAGGATTTTGACTGTTCCTTAATTCTCCACTATTCTTAATTCTCCGCTATTGAAATTGAATCTACTTATACTACATTTTATTTACAAATTAAAATCCACTTTCTTTACATTCAAGTGGCTGAACAGTACTATTTTCATGACAAAGGCTCTGTTTTCTAGATAACCCTTCTGTCTGAATCATGACACTGTCCTCTACATACCTAACTCCGGGATGTCTTTGGTGATTCATGGCTGGATGTACTTGTCACCCACCAGATGGCTGCATAGTTAAAGTTTCCCATGAGTACAGCACCTTGAGATTTCAAGCTCCGTGATGGCTGGTCCAGGAATTTTTCATACTTGCTCTCATCAAGTCTTCAGGGTCTATAGCAGATGCTACCGCCGTTTACTTATTTTAGTGCTACCATACCTCTTCCATTATCTCACTGTCCTAACTGGTTTAGTAAATATTTTAGATCTATACTTCTAACGCAGAGTAAGTAGGGTTTAAATTATAGGTTGATACATCTGCCAGTGAGTGAAAGTAACTCCTCTAAGCTGAAATTTCTACTCATCCTTTTTCTGGAGGATTACATTCATTTGGATGAAGAAAACGAAAGACTCCAACAAAAAATCCTCAACCAAGCCGAAACCCACAACAATAAAGTGAGAACATACAGACTGATTCAAATTAAAAATAAATAAATAAATAAAGTTTCCAACTGCATTCTTTCTTCAGTTACTTTATACTTCATAACTCCCTAAATCCCACTGAATTTAATGGGGGAAAAAAATCTATTGAATGTGGATGGGGAAGGAAAGGAATTAAACTTGCTTCTGACAATATTTACATTCTTTGGACATTTTCCTGTTGTCCTTGCAATTGTCAGGCATTTTTGACACTTATTTTGCCATTTACCTTTGCAACAAAATGGCACATTGGATTGTTTCTGGCATGGTTTTCACAAACTTATACATTTATATATAAGTTATGTATTTATATAATTATATAAATATATTTATATAATTTATATTTTTATATTTATTTTTATATATATAATATATAACATATATTTGTACTATATGTGTGTATATGAATGTACACATTCATGTATGTACACATATGTACAAATATGTACACATATATTATTTCTTGATGTGTCTGCTAAGTTCTTTGTTAAGAACAAGGATAACTAGATGACCATTCAGACACTGTGGTTATAGAAAGACAGGTTACGGAAAGACTGACTGCACGTGAGGAAGTTGTATAGATATCTTTATGTTCAACTGCATTTTGTTCCCCATCAGGACTGATTAACATTTGACAAGAGTCGAGACCAAATCTTCTTCTCACCATATTCTTAATGAGATATGACTGCACAAAGCCCATGCACACTGTATTTAACTTAGGGAGGCAGAGAATGTATGTGCCTGAGGTTACTAAGTGCAGCATCTAATAATTATGTTCTGTGTTGATTGCCCTGTTTAGAATAATACATAGTTGAGGAAGCAAATGTATATATTTTCTTGGGTTTGTTTCAAATTTAAACTTAGAAACCTTTAGGAGAGACTTAATTGCTTTAAAATACTAGTGAACATGGTAAAACCAAAACCTGAAAATATTTAACATGAATTCTTTAAAAGCTTTTTTGGGTCATAGCACCATCAATCTGCAATGCAAGACCTAGAGAGAGCAATCCCACATGAATCATGCTACAGTTAATATGTACTTGCTAATATAATTTATCAAGCATTCTAAATCCATATGACAAAAATATATGGCATTCATTCTGAAAAAGTTCATCAAGAGTTGTAAGTAAAACTGAACGAGTGCATTATAGGCCCTTTCCATGCAGTGTTTTCCCCTGTCTGTCTCCTTAAACCATTTCACACTGAATGGTTTCCTGCATGCTCTGTTGCAGATTTATTCTTCTCTTGATGCATGCATGTAACTCCCCATTAAGGCTGGTAGGAATGAGATTTACGTATGTGCACTGAGAGGAGAACAGACCCCATGGTATTTTATTCGCCTATACAGGATTATAGCCTCTGAGGATAGATTTGAGTTTTTTGTTGTTAGCAAAAAAGCAGCTTGACAAGTAGCTTTTTGATTGATAATACACTGGGAGTCATAATTTATATAATCTTACACCTGCTACTGAACATAAAGGTCACTTTAAAGGTGTGAGTTGTGTGTGCTGGGGCAGAGCATAAACTAGAGGGTCAGTTTTCAGCAGTTACTGTACGATGGAGAAACAGACAAAAACTCCTACCAACACTGATAAAATTGAAAATATCATGGCAAGCATTGTAATTAACAGCAAGTTTCCAGAACTTGACATTCTGAGCAAGTGTCATTCCCTAGGTTATTACAGAGGGAATTAGAGTGGCCTTTCACTGTCAAACTGATATATACCGTTGGAGCACTGCTGAAGAAAAAGTACCATTCGTGATGTCTTTTCAGGATTTAAACATCTGCTGAATTCCGTCTCTCTATCATCGTCTGAAAACAGATACACATCTCAAAAGGTCTCTATTTGGGGCATTGAGTGGATTCAATATTTCAGCATTTTTCTGCTTTTTAAAAAAATTAGCTCTAATTTATATGTAAGAAGTCTCTTGTACACAGCATCAGCAGGGCATTTTTAAAGCTTAAATATTTTTACAAGGAGACTGGCTTCATGAAATGTATTTCTGTGATAAATCACTGCATACAGTCATTTTTCTAAAGAATCCTGTTCATACACTGGGGAAAAATAAGAGAAAAAAGCTTTCATGCTATAAAGTAAAAAGATATTTGTTGTTATTCTTGCTCCGCTTTTCTCTTTTTTTTTTTCTAATAGCCTTGCAAATGGGTGAGGAGGTAACTAATGTCTGTGCAAAGCATTATTTGTTACTGGATGGGATCCAAATTATTAACCTTCTTGTCCTAACCTTCATCTCCTGCTGCTACCTAGAAGCAGTAGGGAACTGTACTTTCAGGGTAGGGAGATATTCATCCTTTGAGTTTTTCAGTCAAACATTACCAGTATGCGTACTAACATGTTCACATCCTGTGGTTCTAATCATTGTGTCTTCACCATTTGCTGTAATTATTAATTATATAATAGATAGGGTTAATTTCACTTCAGCTTTTATCTAGGAAGCAATCCAAAGCCTTAAAAAAAGCCAGTAAGAGCTTTTTGATTGTCTTTGGGTGCTCTGATCAGCTTTCTTCAAAATCTGAATATGAGCCAATCTTGAATATGTTGGGTGATTTCAACTTCAGTATTGATGATTAGAACTTCCAAGCCAATTTAGGATTTCCACTCCATGCTGGCATCTATTGAGTCCTCCAGGTGACTGGGTGACTCTAGTCTCCATTGATTTGAATCATTTGTTTGGGTCAAGATCAGAGACTTAGAATTTGGAAGTAATATCTACAACACGCAGTGTTCATTGTCTCCTGTCATGAGAGGAGAATGTATTTCTCCTTTCAGGGTGTGGAAATGGTTACAAGAAATGACTTCTGACATTAATGGAACAAGGAAAAAATTCACTTTCCATGAAAATAACTGCTTTTAGGCCTAGCTTTGTCTTCATAGATCACTATGGTTTACAAATGACCTACAATAAATTAAGTAGACACCTCTGTGATGGGGATGAAAGTCTTGGCAACACTGATTAGTTGTGGCAATTATTTTAGAGATTTATGCAGTGTTTGCCAGAACCTTCTCTGTCTTTACCATTTTATCTGCAGTATTTTGTTATGACAAAAATGAAAAAAAATAAAACTAGGAACTGAAAAGAATTTTGTAACATACAAATTATCAGTGCTTCTTTAACTAATAAGGAGATGAAAAACACTTTCCTCACAGATAGGCTATTTTAATAGCATTTTATAGAGTTTATTTCAGTGTCTTCAAAAGTAGCAGTGACTGACATTATAGAAAATTCATGCACAAGTGCAAATGAAACCAATCTGAAACAGTATGGCAATAGCTTTTGTTCATGTGTACACAGTTAAAATTTGAGTTTATATTATTCCGCTTAGTTTGCCCAGAGATATTTGTTTTCCTCTTGATGTTAATTCAATTGAGTTAAAATCTTGTTATCAACTTCTCTACTGACTGGCAAAAGATTTTATGTGTCATAGGTAACATTCACCAAAATCTGCCATTGTTTCTGACATTGCTGTTCAATATTGTTCATAGGAATTTAAATTTTACTCAAATTCAACAAAAGAATTGTAAAATACTGTAACATTAATAATCTTAAGTGCTTTTCCATGCAAAATATCAAAGATTATTATTTTTCTCTATCTAACTAAATCTTCATTAATCACTCAATAAACTGGCTAAACAGAGTACAGTTTACATGTATTTGTCATTTGGGATGTATATCCTCCTATAATAGCATTTTTTCCTGCTACTGCGTGTTCAGGGGAGGATACAATTGATTCAGGAAGGACCAGAGGGATTTTTCATGGAAGTGCAAATGTAACACCGTATTTTATGGTTGATGATAGTTTATGAGAGAAAGCTTTCTGTGCCTTAGTGGTAAAGTGTGAGAGCCAGTTTTTAACACTAGCACTGCCAATTCTCAGTCTGATGATCCAAACCTTTGTTTATGACATGAAGTTATTATTCATTATGATAATGTCAAATAAAGAACAACAGCAACAACAAAACTACTTAGAGAATTGAATAATGACTTCATGTCTTCTGAAAAATAAAAAATGCTGCAATCATTAGCCAAGGTCAAAGTGACATAAATACATTGAGAGTCCAACAGCTTAGGGAAGAAAATAACAGTTTAAGGAGATCATGGAGTAAGATTTAGCAATTGCTTAACAATTAAAATGTAAAGATTTCTAGCACTGGGTTAAGTTTACTTTCAATTTCGACATTTTTGAAAGGATAGTTATAGTGTTCTATTGTAAGTATAGTGCAAAGCATCTCCCTTGAAAAATGGTTTTGTTTTGTTGGGTTTTTTAACTGTCTTAAAAAACACAGCACTGATCATATTAATTCAACAGAGCAGCAGATACCTGCCTGCTGGTAAATAAGAACCAATTTCCTGACTATGGAAGCTAAAGAAAATTTTTATTTTTTTTTTTTTTTTTAAATAAATAGTTAATTTAAAATAACATTCACATACTGCAGAAGAATCACAGAATCACTGAGGTTGGAAGAGACCTCTTGAGATCATTTAGTCCAAGCTCCCTGCTCAAGCAATCAGCTAGAGCAAGTTGATGAGTTGTGTTTTGAATATCTCTAAGGATGGAGATTCCATATCCCTGGATAGCCTATTTCAGTGTTTGACCACTGTCAAAGTAAAAAAAAAAATAAATAAATAAAATATATATATATATTCCTGTGTTCAGATGGAATTTTATGTGGTTTAATTTGTGCTTATTACCTCTTTTAAGAGTATGACTGCCTTTTCTTCAATCCCTCCCAACAGATATTCATACACCTGGATAAAATCTCCCTGAGCCTTCTTTTATCCAGGCTGAACAGTTCCAGTTCTTTCAGCCTCTCCTCACATGACAGATGTTCCAGCTGCTTAATGACCTTTGCAACTGTTTGCAACCCTTTGCTAGACTCACTGCTATATGTCCAGGTCTTTCTTGTACTAGTGAGCCCAGCACTGGACCCAGCACTTCAGGACTGTCTCACCAGCACTGAGGGGAAGGATCACCTCTCTTGATTCCTACAGGGAATGCTTTTCCCAGTGCAACCCGGCATGCTGTTGTCTTCTTTGCTGCAACATCACTGAACATTTCTGCTTCATGGTTAGCTTGGGGTCCACCAGGATTCCTAGGTGTCTCTCTGCAGAGCTGCTTTCTATCTTGTCAATCCCCAATATGTACTGATGCAATGGATTATTCCTCCTCAGGAACAAGGTTTTGTATTTCCCTTTGATGAACTTCATGAGATTCCTGTCTGCCCAGTTGTCCAGCCTGTCCAGGTGCTTCTGAATGGCAGCACATCAATCTGGTCTATCAACCATTCCTCCCAGTTTTGATTTGCCTATGAACTTGCTGAGGATGCACTTTGCCCCATCATAGAATCATAGAATCTGTTAGGTTGGAAGGACCATTAAAGGTCATCTAGTCCAACCCCCCTGCAGTAAGCAGGGACATCTTCAACTAGATCAGGTTGCTCAGAGCCTTATCAAGCCTGGCTTTGAGTGTCTCCAGGGATGGGGCCTCCACCACCTCTCTGGGCAGCCTGTTCCAGTGCCTCACCACCCTCATTGTAAAGAACTTCTTCCTAGTGTCTAATCTAAACCTACCCTGCTCTAGTTTAAAGCCACTGCCCCTTGTCCTATTGCTACATGCCCTTGCAAACAGCCCCTCCCCGGCTTTCTTATAGGCCCCCTTCAGGTACTGGAAGGCTGCTATAAGGTCTCCCCTGAGCCTTCTCTTCTTCAGGCTGAACAACCCCAACTCTCTCAGCCTGTCATTCAGGTCATTAATGAAGAGGTTGAATTACATTTGCCCAACATCAACCCCCACGGTACACAATTAGTGACTGGCCACTATCTAGGCTTTAGGCCACTGACTACAACCCTCTGGGCCCAGCCATTGAGCCAATTTTCAATCTGTCCACATACGTAACCTGTACTTTTTTAGTGCATCTATAAGCATGTTATAGAATACCAAACCCTTACTAAAAGCCTTACTAAAGTCAAAGTAGGAAACATCCCTCGTCCCTCTCTCCTCATCCACCAAGATAGTAATCTCATTGTAGAAGACTGGCAAGTTGATTTCCCCTTCATAAATCCATGTTGACTACTCCTGATCACCTTCTTGTCTTTCATGTGCATGGAAGTGGTTTCCAGGGTTAGTTCCTCCATTGCCTTCCCAGAGACTGAGGTGAGGTTGACCATACTGTAGTTCCCTATATCTCCCTTCTTGAAGATGGGAATGACATTTGCTTTCTTACTGTCCTCAGGAACCTCCCCCACTCACCCTGACCTTTCAAAAAAAATCAAGAGCGGTCTTGCGATGACATCAGCCAGCTCCCTCAGCAGTCATGGGTACATCCCATCAGTTTGTGTTATGTGGTCCTTCACTTCCAGTCACTGAGCTTTAGTTCTGCCCTGAGGGACAAATATGTACAGAAGTAATTCTCAAATATAGCAGATATGGTTCCTGCTACCAACTAGGAATAAAATTACAGACTAGCAGAAATATAGTTTAATCCTATAGTTGTACTTATATTCAGCAGTAAACAAAATGATCAGTCTGAAACAAAGGTTAAATCTAGGAAGATCTGAAAACTGATTATATAGTTTTCCATGACTTTCAGTCATGCAAGCCTTGATATTTTGCAAGGGCAAAGATGTTTTTTAACCCAAGACAGGTGAGGTTTGCCTCTGCTTGGTAGTTACCTAAATTTTAAGAAATTCATATCATCCAAAGAGACCAGGTGTCTCCACGGAATCTCAATAACAATGCTTCTTTTTTTTTTTTTTTTTTTTTTTTTTTGCCATTTATCTTATCACACAACTCATGTTTACACACATTTTTCTATATCTAGAATATTGTCTTCAAATCCATGTCTCCTTCCAGATACGTTCTAGCATGAGATAAAGTTATTTCAATTTTAAATATTTCTTTTTCAGTATTCCATTTTGCATACTTTAACATCTAAAAAGAGAAATGAATGTCTTGTAGAAAGTACTGATTTCTCTTGTTGCCTTGACAGCTATGATCAGCATCAGCGAACAATATGTACTTGTATTTGGAAGATTTCTCTTTATCTTTTTATACTGTGGAATTATCCCTTTTTTCAGAATTAAACACTGAAGCTACACATACAAACAGAATAATACACTATTTTACACATGTCAAAATGCAGAGCACATCACAGTATTGTTCTGAAAAAATAAATATATCTACAAGTTGGGAACTAATTTAGATTGTAAAGAAAATATTTCTCTCTGAGGTCCACCCACATGCACTAGCTTCCATTTAAATTAAGTAGCTTTTCATTTGTCAGAACAAATGAAAATACCTGAAAACAAGAAGCACGTGATATCAGAATGCAACTCAGCCCACATCTATACCTCACAGATAAAGGTCTTACTTTATAAGAAAATGTCATGTGAATCTTCGTTTGACTGGTCATGGTCATAATAGCATGGGACTCCCCAAGGAAACCAAAAGCCCTTTTGCCTTCACTATATCTTCAAGCACACATTACGCCAAATGCAAAATGCAGTGACATCAACGGTCTATAAAAGTGTGACCTTCAAGTTGATGGATTTAGAGTAATAAAAGGCCTCAACAGCAGCTGACACATAAACATAAAAGGAAGTTGTAAGGACAGCGCACTTTGGTGTATAATGAGTAAGGCGTTTAATACTGTGTTTACAGATTCCACAGGTTCTGATGTGTTAATTTCACCTGAGAACATTTCTAAACCCGAAAAGCAGAAGGAGGCTGGGGACAAATCAGTGAGTGTGGGATCTTAGACTACTTAGGTATAAAATTGGAAAGAAGGATGATGTTGAAAAAGCAGCAACTGAGGGTAATCTGTAGGGAGATTTTATATATGTATATATATATATTTCTGAAAAAAATTATTAATAAGATTTTGCAGGCAAATTTTCCTAATAGTAGCTTGTCGGGTTGTGAACTGTTGGCTTGAAAATGTATTTCTAGATTACAGGTGCTGATCTGTTCAGTGAAATAAAGCTAAGAAATTAATTTAACTAAAGCAGTGAGACAATGAAGGGACAGTGCTTCCAAAGCAATCCCCAGCCAGTAGTCCATCCATGCAACACCCTGGAGAACTGGTCGACTGCACTGAACTACAAAAACTGCCAAGAGGGGGCAGCAGCACGTTGAGTCATGGGAACTCTCCTCCCTCCACTGGAAGTCCACAGAAGCCAAATCCAAGCCCCTATTCGTTTTGCAGATCTTTGCTGAATTGGGGCTGAACCCGAGAAGATAGTGTGGTGCTGTCAATATTTTAGAAAAAAAAAAAGCAGTTGCTTCCGCTTTTTAAGAATAGCAGGGCTTGCCTGATTTTCTATAAATTCTTCAGGTGAAGCCCAATTAAAAATCACAGAAAGTCTGGAAAAGCCTTCAGTACTCTTACAACTCACAAAAAAATACTCTAAATAGATATCTACTAATTCCAAGTCATGATGGTATGTCATGTGCTACCTAAAATTTAGAATAATCGCAGGATGAAGGTTTATTACCTAAATGCATGGAGGCCTCTCTCTGAACAGAAAGAAATCAACAGTTCTACATGCATTTTAAGTAGCTATATATGCAAAACATGCAGATGTATGTCAGATTTACAAATAAAAATACAATTTCTTGTCCACTGACAAATTTTGACTGTCTATGATTGCAGCCTCACTTTGAATCCTTTCCGTACACAAGATTTCTAAATTTAAAGTTATTTGCATGCAGGGAATAAATTCCTACAGTTCTCCTAATACACTATGTTTTTCCAAACCTTTCATCTGTCTATATAGATTCTTATGTAATCACCACCTTCACAGTATCTAAGGGGCCTAATGACTCCTTGTTCTGCCAGGTTTGCACTTAGAGCTTTTTATTGCCGCTCTTTAGAAAGGTGTTTGAACTGTGGCAGGTAGGACAATCCAAAGACAGATCTCATTTCAAAGTATTCTGAAGGGAATAGCTAGTAAAGAAGAGCAGTGATTGATGCAATAGAAGACATAAGAGGATTTTCTTTTTTTTTTTTTTCTTTTTTTTTTTCAACCAGCTACAGAAAAGTCTAGACTCTTTACTTTAAACTTGAAGTGTTAAAGGGGAATCTTAGATCTGATCATCTCAAAGTCTCTTATCTATGCAAAAAATGGGCATTGATGTAAAAATAGTGCATGTATGAACAACTCAGAAGCATAGCTGGAGTGCAATGTATATTTGTGGGTCCAAGTGCTTTGAAAATACTTGTTCCTGCCTGTGAGACTGGCAGAAGGTGAGAACAGTCAAAGATCCATTCTGTAAGAATTCAGCTGCTTTTTTTTTTTTTTTTAATTCCTTGGGTAGTATTTTACCCTTCTGTATTAGAAAACTAAAATCAGAGAAGAAGGTGAAAAATGTAACATTTCCTTGCGAAGTGTATAGATGTATACCTAAGTGTATAGATGTATATCAAAGTACCTGTCTTCCTGCAGTACAACTAAGTTATATAATTTTTGTTTTAAATTGTTTTAACTGTTCAGTGTTAGGAATACTGAAAGAATGCTGTCCACTGTCCTGGTCACAATTAGTTCTATGTAAGTACATTCTGTCTGATGCAGTTAATCAAGTAAGTGCTTTACTTTTATTTTCACACATGTACCTGATTTAAACATTTCTGTGACCAGAAAATCAGACCTTTAACTCTTTAGGTGGGGATTTGACATTTTGATAGAAGAAACGTTTAGTCTTCACCTTCCATTACTTTAAAGCACAGGTTATTAGAAAAAATAATGTGTCACTATTCCCCTCAAGAACTGAAATCAAAGGGAATTTTCTCGGCCAGCACTTGTGAGGTGCAATCTCATCATTGTTGCATTGAAAGGCTAAACATTTTCTCCCAGGCCTTCACAATAGGATTGGGCAGAGGAGATCTGAAATACACAGTAAAAAGTGGGTTATACAATCACATTTATTCTTTTCAGAGATAACAAAATACAGAGTCCTAGTAAATTATTTCTCAAAGCTAGATAACACGATTGTCCAGCAAGGTGATGCAAGAATTCTGAAAAAATACTACATCCCTAGTCATACTAACATTATTAGTCTTGTAAATTTTCAGGTAATTGAAACTTTTCATTGTAAGGTATGTCTTTACAGAAAATGGTGCATCACAATCCATAGCAGTGTTCCCAAGAAGCAGAAATCTTCAAAGAACGAATGTTCACTCTTACAGATCCATATAGAGATGGAAAGAATTGAAGTCCTTAATTGCGGTATTTAACAGTACCTGATAAAATACTACAGCACTTGCTGTTTGGTTTTGTTGGGTTTTTTTCAGAACCAGTTCTTTCAGTGTGACGAGAGTATGGCATAAAATTCATAAATGACACACACTCTGCACAGTTGTGAGGTCTTTGATACTATATCTCAATACCAGGGATACTTCCCTGCAGATAACGTTGCACTGTGGATATACTCAGCAGGAGCCATGAAACTCAGCAAGACACTATCATACCACAGTGTAACACAACAGCTAGAAACAGGTAAAAAAAAAAGGTGTTTGGGTGTTTTTTTAATCAGTTTTATTTAAATATTGGTATCTTTTTATTTCTTGTCTACCTGAAAAAATGTATTAAAAATGTAGTATATAGTTAACTAATTGTATAACTATATAAGTACAGTTAACTAATCATTTTCTACTTAACTATATACCTGTGTATACAGCTGTGGAAAGGCATTAGTATATATACATGGAAAGGATTGCAACATAAATGATTTAATGCTCAGCTTTTAGCACATGATTCCAGGATTTTATAAAATTACCCTCAAGAAATGGCTTCATTTCCTATCCTCCTGCACATGAAAATCAGGTACCCAATATCTGCTTTTTAAATAAATGTACGTGTTTCTATGTATAATGATAGCATACACATGATTGTGACTTGGATTATGATCTGGGTGATAGTGTTTCAGTTCCTTAACTGATCAGATCCTGGGCTATCTGAAACGTACTCTGAAGTAACTGTCCTTTGCCGCTGGCTGTAGAATAAATCTCAGGCAGTCGTTTTGAAACTGGTGGTCTTAAAAACTATAAAGCTGTACAGGGTGAATACAGTCCTGTATGGCTACAGACGCTGCAACTGTGACAAAGTCCAAGAAACATCTGTGAGTGAACCAGCCCTTTACTGGGTCATGCTGGAGAATCAGTCCTGAGAAGTCATTACAAAGACATGACGTTGGCACAGAGAGATATACAAAAGATAGCAGAAAAAAATCTGGCTGGTTATACTTGTTCTAAAGCAGGCACTCGTTTCCCCACACTTGAGGAATTTTACTATGGCTCCTGTAATTCAGTGGTTTAACTGTAGGCAGGAGTTCATATGAGTGTCACAACAGTCATAGTTCATAAAAACAGTTGCATTTCCTGATGTGAAAATAAGGGATTCTGAATATTTACAGTGTGGTCTCTTTAATTAGGATTTATTGAAAGCACATTTTTGGGTCACCCTGTGCAAGAACAAAACACAGCTTCATGCCTTGGTTATTCTCTATAGATAATTCATTCTCACTGGGTTCTAGCTTTCTACCTGAATCTTCATCATCTCCAATTGTTACACTGAAATTTTAGTAACATCACTGGTTAAATCTGAAAGGGAAATATTTTCTTTCTCTCTCCCTCTCACTGAACAAGCTGCTCAGTGACTGTAACAGTCAGATTGTCTCTATAGACTCAGTCACAGCTATTATACGAAAGAATACCATTGCATGATAGAATCATTTTTGATTATTTGACATTCAGTGGCAGTGTTTGATGGCACCTAAGATCCGCGTTTTCCCCTTCCCTTCCCTTCCCTTCCCTTCCCTTCCCTTCCCTTCCCTTCCCTTCCCTTCACTTCCCTTCCCTTCCTTCCCTTCCCTTCCCTTCCCTTCCCTTCCCTTCCCTTCCCTTCCTTCCCTTCCCTTCCTTCACAGTTTTATATGGTCTGTTACACTAGAGTGATGTAAAAAGGAATATTTCTAAAGAGACTCATCAGTCAAATGAAAATCTGATGAGTCAGATCATCACTGTACAATTAGTAAATCATGTATCTGTTGATCTGAATCAGTATAGGCTTGTTGAAGTTTATGGTACTACTCCATTTGAAGTAGCACTATACCAATTTATACTATTTTAATTCACACAAGATCTGATAGAGCCTTATTTCCAGTGATCACAGGAATGGCTGATATATTACAGCTATTTCCTTTGTAAGCATAAGGTCATTTGAGAGCTCAGATTCTATTACTGTCTCATATGTGTTGGGAAATACTGACTTTTTAACAGCAAATAATCACTTCATGAATTTAAAAATGGCATTTGTTTTTGGCTAGTTATGCTCCTGTTGCCTAAGGCTAGATCTTGTTCTCATTCAGTCAAATGGAAACTAGTCAGTTCCATTTTTCAAATTGTCCTGCCTTAATACAGCACTGCAATGTTTGGATTGGGGCTGAACAAAGAATTATTATTGAAAAGGAAAGTGCTCTCCTGGTTTTATTTTAAAGGAACACTAATTAAAATAATTTCCGTGGAAGTATTTAGAAAACCTTAATTCTGTGACAAGTTAATTTGTCTTTTCTTCCCTAAAATTGCTGTGTGATATAACTCAGACAACTTTAGTTTTGTTGCTATGCCTTCCTTGTTCAAAAGAAATTTTTTCAATAAATACTGATTATTGTATTTTGCATACTGCATGGGCAAGAGGCCTCTCAAATATGCTACGTGCCTACCTTTCCCTCTCCTAAGACTTGTCGATATCAGCAAAATACATAACGGCATTTTCATTAACATCTGGTAATCACTGTGGCTTGAGGATATGCAAAGAAAGGATTTTCGGGACATGTTTGCCCAACTTCAGCTGCCTGTGGTGTAGCCATCTACGTATGAGCTACTTGTCTAAATTTTGTTAAGAGGGAATGTTCAGAAACAGGCACTACTAAAGTACAGTTCCTCTGACCTATATTTAATGGCTGCATTAGGGTAAGATGAATGATATGAAGTGCTTGTTCCTCTCCATTGACTCTATGGGGAATCTAAATGATAAGCTGAAATGAAGACATTTATGCTCTAGACATCTATATTTTTGGAAGAATAATCCTACCTTAGATGTTGATACGCTGCATCACAGGCCTGCAGAAAGGGATCCATTTGTCATTGGGCAAGTCAGTTCATCTTTCCATTTTAAGGAAGACGTAACTATAAAGGACTTCAGAGGTGAACTGACTTGTCAATGACACCAATACTATGATTACTAATACAACAGACATAAACAGACAGATCTTGTTTTCTCATGTATTACTCTGTAAACTAGATCACATCACTTCGGGGCGCATCCCTAGAGACGGCCAAAAATTAAGCCCATGAAATAGGTCTATCACTGTTGAGCTACATCACTTGGACGATAGAAGTTGGTTTGGTCCATTTAAGTATATTGCTGTGGTAGCTGAATAAATATTTCAGAGTTTAGGAAAGAAGCATTCATATATTATGTAATTGGCCAAACAGAGTTTATTTTAAACTTTGAAATATTTCCTTAAATTGGCTGATTATCTACTGCACATCACAATGGATTCAAATATGTTATCAATTTCCAGAGAGACATAAAGCAATTTATATAACAAAAACAGTTCTGCGGGCTAAGTCTTCTTCTTCGTCTTCTGGTTTCCACTAATGACTTTTGTTTATTTCCCTAAAAGCAAACAAAAAAAAAAGCCAAGGAATTAACTTAGGCCATATGTCACTAGCCTGTTACCAGAATGTTTATATAAGCAATTTTCAAGGGTGGAAAGAAAAATATGCCATTCACTCGAAAAAATGCATTTATTTCAAACTGTGAGTACCTATATCTTATTATAGACCATATGCCATGGGAATTAGAACCCTGACACTTGGAAAAAAACTAAATATCACTTTAAAATGGTTACCAATGGTGTTCAATGTCATGTTAGGTAATTACCCATGTCTTGTTTTAAGAAGTTTTTTTGGAGTGAAAATAAATGAGCACTTACCTGAAATAAACTTTACTGATTATGTTACATTCTATGACCATTCATTAAAAGTGGCACCCGTAATCCATAAGAAATTTACAATCATATTTGCCCACACTTGTTTACAGGTATTTGCAATGATTTACTTAGTTTGGATAGGTGTGGGCACAAAAGGTACCTAAACATCTAGGAACTACCTGCATATATGGGAACACTACTGATACTCATCTAATTACATCGCACAAGTTATCGCATGAAAAAAAATATCACCTTTAATCTACAAGAAAAAAAATTCTCATTGCTAAAGGCTTCCTGAAAAGAGCAAAGAGCCAACTGCTATTCTAACCTATCGTGAAAATACGGTACAAATTATTAAGTGCTTAGAAACTTTCGGATTTCTCCACTTATGAATAAAAACATGCAGGTTGTGCCATATTGTCAGTGGAATTTAAAAGTTTAATTTTTTTTTATGTGGGTTTTTTTAAAAATACTTACTTACCAAAATATACATGTATATTGAAATAAAGAGTTTGAGAGGAGGACATACGCATAGTTTTCCCTTGAAGACCTCTAGATATCCATCTGAGTTCAATTGAATATGTTTAAGAATGAGCAAACTGAGGCATTGATGAGTTAAACGTTTCATTAAAATGACAAAATGACAGCAACAAGTCAATGACCAATTAGAAACAAATGCAGTTGTATGTCTGTTTCCTTCATTCACTACTAGAATACTCTGCCAAAAAAAAAAAAAAAAAAAGGGTAGATAACTGAGCTACACTAAATTGTTTCAAACCCCAGAAACCAATTGTGTTCAAGCTCTGGGTGAAAGTTCAGGTTTTATTTTATTTGAACCCATTCACCCGTTCTTAATTGAAAAGTAGGTTGATAAAATGTCTAATTTGAAATGTGCATAAACTGTAAAGTAGTAAGATTGAGGTATATATTCCGTGGTTTCTGCCAAAAAAAGTCTCACATATGGCTTGGTCTAATGGACAATAAATTTATTACTGGAAGAAATTACAGATGTTGCTGAATACTGTTACAACATAGAGATGAATCAAAATATAACAGAAATATGTATAATAGAACATTTCATCTGATATTTCACAATAGTTATCTTGTCGGAGGAAACTGTGAAGCTTGATTGAACAAAAGATAAAGTTAATACTACCTAATAAGAACAGACCATTATAGATCAGTGAAACTGCAAAACAGAATTATATGACAAGGGGCAAGCCATATTATCTAAATTAACATTTTTCCAGCATGAACAAGAAGGGCCACTGTAGGAAAACGAGAGCTAAATAGTGTGGCCTGCATTTAGTCAACCTGAAGTAATTATTAATTTATGGTTGTCTGTGATTTTAATGAAAATGAAAGCTGAGAGGAAAGAATTGAGAGAGATAATGTGCCGTGAAATTGAGTTTCATTTATTTGGGGCCACCTTTTTTCTTTTATTTTCTTTCTTTTTTCCCTTTTCATTTTTGTTTTTGTTAAAGGAAAAGAAGTTAATGCAAAATGTCCACATTAAAATTTCACCAAGGTTATGTAACTGCATACATACTTGTTGCATGAAAAGGGGCAAAGCAGTTTTGGCAGAAGATAAACCCCCTTGTGTTCTAGCACTCCTCACCAAGGTGGGAGGCTAGGTGCGGCTAGGTTTAAATTCTGAGTGATGCCCAATTCAGCACTATCAGCCCAATCACGTTTAATATGTATTAAACTATTACGATTCGGATACACTAATAGTGGACTGCACCTTCAGTCTAGTCGTGCTCATGAACTAGCATGGCCACTCTCGAGTCTTTGGTCGTGTTCAGTGGGAAATCGAAATGACTAGCTACTTAAACAGTGCAGTTTATTTAAACAACAGATATATAGGTTCTCAGGATTGCTGTTGATAAATACACTGTCTGCAAAGCATGTGTAAATAAAGATACTGTTAAGTGTACAAAACACACGACAAAGTTATAAACAATACAGCCTGGCTATAAATGTAGGATAGAGGTTCTCTAGAGAAATTTCAAAGTTCCCCGAGGAAACACTCGGTATAATCTAAGTCTTACCCAAAGGTGTCCCTATGGTGGGGAAGAAAGGCTCAGCCCGTCGACTGGTCCCGGAAGTCAGTGATGGAGTTCTCTTTGACTTATTCGCAATGATGTCTTCCCTGATTTTGACTCTCTCTTGGGCTATTTTTATGCTATTTTTTTATCTTCAAAGTGGAGTTTGAGTGACTTTAGTCATAAATACTTTTATTATGATTGGTGTACTCAAGGAGGAGTGGTTGCATCTTGAGGGCAGGTAGCCTCCAGGATGGAGGTGTGTTTTGGTACATTGTAATGAGCAAAGTTCGCACAAAGGACAGCATTTCATCAACATTTGACGAAATGTTGGCTCGGGTAGTGAGTAGGGCCGCTTATCTGTTTTGTAGTAAGCAAGTAGGCAGCTTATCTGTTCCGTAGTACCATCTCGTTCCCATATCTGCTATCACAAGGGAAGGCCATGGAACAATCGCATTCCGTTCCATCCCTCGTGTAGTTTCACAAACAACCTTGTACAGGGAACCGCAGATGTTGCATTCTTTGTGTGCCAGCTGCGGCTGTATTCTACCTCAGAAGCTTCTTGATTTTATGACTTTCCTTAATGTGTGAACAACGCTGTACTTTTGTATTCTTGGCCAATTTAGTAATTATTCCACAGTACTTTCATTGCTTTATCAACAGACTACTAAAAATTGCCAGAGACTGAACTCACTGGCTTGCCCAGTTGCTAGCTGGTATGATCAAAGATGGCTTCTTTTTTACCTTTTCAGAATTACCACTTTTCAAAGACAATATTGTGGAACAGCAATTTTGTGTCATCAGAGAGCCAGGCTTAACTAATAATATTTACATCTTTTGGAAATACTCTATCATCAGCAGTCCCTTGTGGAATTCTGGAACCCAAAAATATGGTAAAAGCCATAGGAATATAGGAACACAGGAACACAGACAGCCAAACCACAGTAACTGCCTTTTAGTTTAAATTGTTTGTCTCATCCTCCTTCCCCCAAGAAATTGCTGTATATGAGTCAACAGGTGTTTTGATGTGTAAAAAAGCCTAAAGAAGCTAAAAAGAAGGTAAATCATATTTGTAATTTTAAAATGGATTAAGTTTTGGTTAAGGGAAAGTTTGAGAGGCACAAGGAATAATAATTATAAAAGCACATGACACAATTATCTCTGGGATTTTATAGACACCAGTCCGTACAAAACCCACAGTCTTCACTAAAATTCACCAGTCTTTGGTCATTATAGAATGTGATGCGAGTGGACTTTGCTTTCTAGACCAGATTTAGAAGTTATATGGGTTTTGCACTTTTGCCTCCTTGTGTTCAGAGATCATTTTCAATATATTCTGAGAGCCAGAATCTTATCTGCTATTAACTTCCAAAGATGTTTAGGACACTTTGTGGTATATGAGACATATACCCTAGGCTGGCAGATATGATCCAATACCTATGGGAGATCTGTGTCCACCTGAAATGGCAGCTGAAGTGCAGAATATCCCAGGCTATCTCAAAAAGCACTAAATGTCTGTGTATGGTCAACTGATTCATGTGCCATTGAACACACTGATTAGGTTTCCATTGACTGCAACAGAAAACCCAAATCCTCTTCATTGCCTAAAAGCTTTATATGCTTCTAAAGAAAAGGCCTACATGACAAAGAATCCTGTATTTAGGTATTAATCTTGACCTTAAAGTCTTCCTCTACATGCAGGAAACCTGAATTCTACCCTTAATTAAAAAAATCCCAACTTTTTCTTATACAATATTTTGTCAGGATCTCTCCATCCCAGCAACTCTGGAAAGAGAAAATCATGTATGTTCTGGTTTGGGGACCCGCAAAGTACACATAAATTAACAACGGGCTTTTGGGGGGATAAAAAAAAAAAAGAAAGAAAGAAAGAAAGAAAGAAAAAAGCAAACGTATTGATTTGATTTAGAGACTGAAAAGGTAGTAATGATTGTTTTAAAATGTCTTCATACATTCACCCCAAGTCACACCAAAATATAATGATAGCTATCTCGGGTCACAAGTTTAGAAACATATTCTGGCTAATTCAGTAATGGGACACAGGACGCAGGACAAGGAAATCTGATGTGATGAAAGCTGACATTGAATAGGAGAGACCATGTATTTACTTACACCCTGATTATCAGCAGTTATTACCGTTTAATCAATTGTCCCAAGATTGAGGTTGAAATAGTGGAATGATGTGCTGTGAGAGACATTATCCTCCATAACACACTGTACGGTTCTGAATCAATCTGTAAGTTTTGAATCAATAGTGACCAGGGTAAACAATTCATTTCTCAGTATATTCTACAAAAATTCGTTTGTTTAATATGTAACTCTTTCTTGTGGAAATGGAAATTAATTCATGCAGAGACATGATGTGTGAAGGTGATGTTTTCTTTCTCTGCTAGGCATCCTACATGTAATTCCTGGGTTTATATACAGAGGAAGTGGGGATGAAAATGAAGGAAAGGTAGAAAAAAGTGAGAGTGAGTGAAAAATAATTGTTGAAGAGTTAAAATTTGGCTTGTATTTTGTTATAATTTCACATTATATTCCTGAGCTTACCAAAAGATTTCATAGTAAGAGGTTGACTTAAAATAACTTTGGAAAATATTAGAAAGTAATTTTAACATCATCGTGTTCTGAGAGTATTTTCTTCCTTTCTTGATTATTTTTAAGTTTTTTTCTGTTTTCATGATACTGTTGTAGCCTTTTAACTACTATATTACTCTGCATTCGTGACCTAGGCCAGTAAACATAGTCATTGTGATTATATTCTCTGCTTGTTCCTTCTTTTTTAACACAGATGTATTTAAGAAGCTAGTTATCTTCTTGTCCAAATTACTGTATTCTGACCCTCGTATCAAATCCCCCCAGTCGTGCTTTATTTGAAGCTTTAAACTCATTCTGAAGTCATGGAGTTCTCTTTTCTTCTACTTGCTTCCTTGCTTAAAGGTCAGAAGCAGATCTCTCATGACTTAGTTTTCCACCTATAAAATTACAATAATTTTACTTCCCTTTTCCAAGATCTTGTCTTGGCTGCTTAGACTACAAGTTCTTTGTAGCAATGGCTGTCACATGATATGCATTTGCAATATCTCTCTCAAACCGGAAGGGAAGGGAAGGGGAAAGGAAGGGCAGGGGAAAGGAAGGGAAGGGAAGGAAAGGAAGGGAAGGGGACAGGGGAAGGGGAAGGGGAAGGGGAAGGGGAAGGGGAAGGGGAAGGGGAAGGGGAGGGAAGGGGAAGGGGAAGGGGAAGGGAGGGGAAGGAAAGGGAAAGGGAAGGGAAGGGAAGGGAAGGGGAAGGGGAAGGGGAAGGGAAGGGGAAGGGGAAGGGGAAGGGGAAGGGGAAGGGGAAGGGGAAGGGATTGCTATTTCTTCTTATTAAATCTTCACAGTTTGTTGACTCCAAAGTACATCAGGTTACAATCTTCCCACATAGGTAAAACTGAATCTCTAGTTCTTCAAACTAACTTGTGTTCATAGTTAAATATTGCCATTTCATTGTTAGATTTATTGAGAGAAACATCTAGTGTGAAATAAATATAGTCCACCCTGTTTATTCTTTTTTACTTAACAAGCAGTGTCTAAGTTGCTTATACAGTCAGTGAAGAGGACATAGTGAGGTTGTGGTTACATTAGCATGTAATTCGGCTCAAAAAGAGTGGATCAGTAGATCAAAGCAATTAGCGCTGAAACTCCTGCATTTACACAAATCTCAGAGTTCATGCTTCAGAGTATGGTTTGAAGCTGTTGCCATGAACGCAGTTTGAACCCAAAGAACTAATCTCTGGTTTGAACCCTCATGTTTCTGTTATGGGCAATGAGGAGAGTGCCTTTGGTGTACACCAGAAGCAGTTTCCACTTTCACTTTCTTCACAAGGAGTTTAACTGCATTCGTTTAATCCAAAATCACACCTTGAACCAAACCAGTGTTCAGCAATTTGCGACAACCAGGGCATTCACTGATTCACAGCTGCAGTAGTGTTTTGTACCAAATTGTGAATGTAGAAGTAGCCAAGGCTTCCAGAGGGAGATCCTCTATGCCTTAGTTTAAATGTGTGATTTAAGCAGATAGAATTTCTCCCGCAGGCCTTTATTTCTCTGCTATGACTACTAGTAACTTTCAGGTGTTTAGTTTAATGGGACTTCTTCCTTGGCACACAAAATTTTGGTAGTAGTTAGGTACCTCACTGAAGCAGATTAAATCTTAGCTGTACCTTTTGCAAACTTTTGTTGAAATAGAAGGCAAGGATAAGGATACCATACTGACTTCATTTTTCACTTCAAACAGTTATTTTGCCATCAGGAGCAGAGAATAAAATGTCTCTATGGTTGGGAATAGAAATACTGAAAAATTAGCAACACATAAACAATTGCACTTCTTGAAATCAGAGATGGACAGAAGAGTCCGTGGCTGATTCACAGAATGATAGCCTGTGGCTTCTCTGTGATAATCTGGCACTGTCTCATTTATGAGGACCTTTGCTTTTGCTTGCCTTTGCTGTTGTGAAGATAAGCACTGATTAATAAAGAGGTAATTAATATTACCTCAGTAATTCAGTATTTTTACTGAAACCTAAAATGTTTTCTGAGTGAGATCACCACTGAAATTGATAAACATGATAGAAATTGCCTGAAAACACCTCATTTGGATATATTGCATTTGTTTAATTAACAGAGTCGCTAGCTTTCCAAGTAAAAAGAATGTAAAAAGCTCATACACATTATTCTCCTTTACTTTCTCATTAGCTGCAGCACTTCCTGACAAATATTGACCTGTAATTCTTTCCCTCTGCCAGAGAATTAAACAAAATATGAACTGCACACAATGTACACCATCTGTCCAGTTCTACAAGGTGATTAGTACACTGACTTCTATTGACTCTACTGCAAGCCCAAACTGCCCACAAACAAGGAATGCTTCATACTTCACACAAGTGTGCAAATTTTGCTTGCTTCTGTATTGTCTTGTCCAAGTAAATTTAATTTTTCTAATAATATTTTTATACTAAATATGCTATTTGTGAGTGTTCTCTATCCTGCAAAACTGGCTCACTCTCAGTCCGTTTCCTCTAATGTGCTCAGAAATACTCAATTACTGATTTTACACATACTTGTATTCAATTTTTTTTTTTTTCCAGTTTCCTAAGTAATGCAGAATCTATTAATATAAATCCAATTCACTTTTGGTAGAGAAGTTGGGCTGAATTTTCCTTGGTATGATAGAAAGCTACCAGCAGATAGTGTCTGTTTGTGTGTTTGTTTATGTTATAGTGTAAGGTACCTCTAGGCATTAAAACTCACTTTTTTTCTTCACATTTTTTTTTCTAAAGTCTTTCTTCACTTATAGGTACTCGTTTTTATTCATGCTTCTTGATTTCCATTTGTCTTCATACATATTCCAGTCTAACTTTAATTAATTCATCAAAAATAGAATTCGGTTTACTCTGATATCAGTTACATGCCATTGTTTACTTTTTTAATTTCTGAACTTCCTTTAGTCAGCTGATCTGTTTGAAGCATTCTACTAAAGCACCATGTATCAGCATGCCATATTTACCCTCTTGACACTAGTTTAGGTAATGTATACAGCACGTGTTGATAAAATATATAAATTTGTTCCATCCCTTAATAGTCATATAATACAGCTCTTTTGCTGTTTCTCATTTTCTTTGAAATCTTGTGGATCTCTTCTCTCCTCTGGGGTTCCTTTCTCTTCCTCCTTTCAATTCCACCTTTATGTGAGCAACTTCAGACTAAGACATCTAAATATAGATGTCTCTATGTCAATACCTAGATGTCAGCTCTGTGTCTAAGCTTCTTATGCAGTCAAGATATAGTTAATACAGTAAATGGAGCCTAAAGAGTTTCCCCTCAGGTGGACACTAGGTCAACTGAAATATTTTCTAGGCTCCATTGGCTGACTTGCAGAGGTATGCATTTATCTATAACTTAATTTTTAGCATCTGGCTCACATGCGATGTATAAATTCAGGTGTCTTAGCATGGAGCTTACGGTCTCAGTTCAGTTTGAGTCAGTCATTTGAGATACCCTCAAGTAACTCACTTGGCCTCCAGCTGCTTCTGTAGAGGAGTTCAATCCTGTGTCGTATCTCATAGCTCCATGGAGTTAACTCAGATGTCTTAAGTCATCTTAATTGGCAGTAACTACCTATTTTGGAACAACTGAAATGGACCCTTCGTGTCCTTATGTAAAAGGCTGAGATCCACAGCTATCAGGAGCCTAAGCACTCACTTTTATTCTCAAGATGAATCCTCTATGTGAGTCTTTCCATTACTACCTTCTTTATTTTACCAAGCTCAAATAGGAATTGGAGTTGCACGTTTATGTAACACGTGCCTTTCTTATCTGTTACCTTTCCAACTTTCTTCATATACATGTGAGGAAAGAAAAGGATCCATAGGCTCCATACTGGTCAGGAAGACAGTTACTGACACTTGCTGGGATTTTGTAACTCCCCAAATCCAGTGATCTGGTTCCAGAATTCTCTGGGCAGTGCACAAGGATATCGTCTGCCATTGAATTCAAGAATGTCATTTTCTCTGTTGAAAAATTTTATGTTCAGCAAGGAATCCTGGTTTCTAGAACCACATCATGTTTTGAGGGTCTTAAGAACGTATAGAGCAAAAGGAGTTTAAAAAATGATCTCTACTCTTGTGGTAAGGAAGTTTTAATTTTTAAGTTATATTCTGTGTTATTTTCAGTATTATACATATGCTTGAATTAAATCAGCTAGAAATAAAATAATAGTAACCAATGACACCCATGCAAAATTCAGGTAGCCGTGATCAAAACCATGATTCTAAAAATCACGCATTTGGGATGAAAAGTTTGGCCTATCTCTGGAGTTGTCTGAATTCCTCAGAGTTGCACCTCATTATGTTCTGGAATTGGTCTGCCTTGTCAGAACCTGGTCGTCTCAAACAGAATTTTAATAGAGATAGAAATTAGGTACCCTCCTATTCCTGTTCTCTAAACTGTGTTAGTCCAGTGGATGGTGTCAGAACACAGCAAGCACAATGACAGATCTGGTCTTCACCTCCAAGAGCAATTTGTAACTGTTGTCACATTTTTGTAAAGAAATGTTTATATGGACTTGTCATGGATTAATGCCAGTCAGCAGCTAGGACCACACAGCCACTCACTAACTCCCCCCAGTTGGGACTGGGGGAGAGAGAATCGGAAAAACAAAAGTGAGAAAACTCACGGGATGAGATAAAAACAGTTTAATAAGTAAAGCAAAAGCTGCACACACAAGCAAAGCAAAACAAGGAATTAATTCACTGCTTCCCATCGGCAGGCAGGGGTTCAGCCATCTCCAAGAAAGAAGGGCTTCATCACATATAACGGTTACTTTGGAAAATAAACGTAATCACTCTGACCATCCCTGCTTCCTTCTTCTTCCTCCAGCTTTATATACTGATCATGAGATCACATGGTACAGAATGTCTCTTTGGTCAGTTGGAGTCAGCTGTCCCAGCTGTGCTGCCTCCCAACGTTTTGTGGACTCCCAGCCTACTCGCTGGTGGGGTGATATGAGGAGCAGAAAAGGCCTTGACTGCCTACCAACAACTGAAAACACCAGTGCACTATCAAAAGCATTTCTCATCCCGAATCCAAAACATAGCACTATACCAGCTGCTAGTAAAAAAGTTAACTCTGTCCCAACTGAAACCATGATGGGACCTCAGCTAATAAAATATATTTCTTTAAAATCCAGATTATTGAAACCTATACTGTAAATTCTCAGTCTCTAAAGTAGAATTGGAAATCAAGGAGGGATCCCTAGGTAGCAAGTGGGTCATCCTGATGGTTTTACAAGAAAATTCTTCGAACATATACTATGGTGGATCCCAGAGGATACACGAGTGCTGCCAGGTAGGAGGAGTGTGGGGAAGGGTTAGGTTTCCGAAGTAGTGACTGTGATATAATACTGTGGAGTGAAGATTGTCGGGGGGGGGGGGGAATATGGTGTTTATGGCAATACTGTCTGAGGAAAACAGCATGCAGCATAAAGGTCAAGAGATTGGGGTAATAGTGTTTGTTGTATATGCTTGGGGTGCACTTTGGGGTGCACAAGTCTTTCAAGGCAGTACAGAATGGGAAATATGGCCGATACACAGACTGATACGTACCCCATGAAACTGGGAAATCTCTTTCATATTCCATTGAGAAAAGCCTCCCCTCCCACACACCTTTTTTATAATCTAAGAACCATTCATCAGTGTATTTCTCTTTAGCTTGATGAACGTCACTGATGCTGTATTTGCACTCAATAGTTAGCTGTGGATGGACTATATTCTCCTGTCTCAGGATGATTTCGGGACCTTTTCAGAAGTCTGCATTGTACATTTGTTTTAATTTGGTATGCTGTGTTCTCAGAGCACTTTTGTGAAAGCAAGTAATGAGCCATCAAATCAAATAAGGTTCATTTTCAGTGTTCTGTGTGTTAGCATGATTACAGTAATATGAGTTGATGCCCTATGTTGAAATCTCTAAAATCCATACTTTAAAATGGTGGGAATAAAGATTGTGGTCTTCAATCCATACCAGTCCATACAAAGAACGTGATTCTGCTCCCGAGCCTAAAAATGCTTCTTTTTTCTATATCTTGACTGATATTTGGAAGATATTCAGACAGAAGACTCACTTTGTTGAACTGATTAGCTAACATACTATCTCTCACCCCCTTCTCACATTTCTTCTGTTTGTTTGAAATATTTATAATATAATTGACAAGCTCTCCAAATTATTTTATTTTGTTAAGAATTCTATGTCTGATATATGGCAGATATTCACAAACATTTACTAAACCACTAGCCAAGAGGAAGGAAACTTCTTGTGGTTAATACATACAATTTCCTGACTTGAGTATTATGTATAGGAAACCACTATCAAGAGTTTTGTTTAAGAACTCTTATTTAGCAAATATTTTCACACCACAAAAATAAGATGAAAGCACTGATGAGAAAAAGTTGTAGACAGAGGAAGAAAGTAAAACTGAGTTATTGTTTAGGAGCTATCAATGGAAATGCAAATCCTTATGTCCTACACAAAGCTGAACCAAGGACTGAAGCAGGGGTGGACTAAGAGATAGTAAATTCTTCCTAATATGTCTCTGTATGTGGCTCATTTCATCAAAAGACCAAAATCATCTTAGCCTACAAGGTAGTTAATATAGCACCAGAGCACTTTATCTAGCACTCTAAAATGGAATGAAATGCTTGAATTCCATACAGAAATTACCACTCTGTGTGGTTGTCCGGCCTCAACTAACTCCTGCATCCCGTTCTAATACCTGCATGAACAGCAGAAAGTTACCTGATCCTTGTTAACCCATCTAGGTTCCTACACTGAACTTGCCAGTGCTGTGTCCAGACTCCTAATGATGAAAACACATAGGTTAACCAATTTCTTCTCCAGAACCAAATTTCCTGGTTTTGTGAAACAATGAATAAAATATACTGAATAAATTAAATAATTATTTATTTCAGTGGGTAATCAATGTCACATGGTTTCTTCTTCTTAATAGATGTTAGACTTTTTATTTTCATTCTTACGAAATAATATCCTTATTAGGAACAAGATCCTTATTAGGAACAAGGTGATAATCCTGCTCACTTAAATACACCTTTCATTGTACATTAGTGAATACAAATATGCATGAATATAAATTTGCCAGCAACCTGCCACTAAAATGTATATATTTAAACTTTTTTCTCAGGAAATACACTTAACAACAACTTAATTTTGTAGCATTACCACAGTTTTGAGAGGATATAAAGACATAAAGATTTTGTTGTTTCTATAATTTATGGAAAATAATTTAATTCTGGGAACTGTAGTGCCAAGAGTGTCCATAGACCAAGGTAATTAGGAGTTCATACCCATGTGGTAAGTTGCTTTCCAAAAAAACATTTCCTTTAACTCCTGGCATGTGTCTCTCATTTAGAAATTCTGTGACCAGCTAGTGCCATACTTCTGACAAATCATTTGTGTCTGTGATACCACAAGTTTTTAATTTTTCTACATACAGCAGACAAAATCTTCTTAAATGTGTGATAAAAACCAGAGCACTGGTCTTTGGAGTATTTCCGTTGTTTTTTGAATTCAGCAGTTATTTTCTAACTTTTAGCCAGTACATTTACGTTTGTTCTGAACAAATACATGTTAATTGTACAGGGTCTGTTTGGATGATTAAAAGTTTTTCTCAATGAATGGATGAATAGTAACCACAACTTTTAAACTGTGTGACTACTTGAAACTAAGCCCAAACTGTAATGTAAAAGCAGTCCTCAAAGGTCATTTTACTTGCTTTCAAAAAAACCAACAGAACGGATCTGATTCTGTCCTCCTCTGTGTCATATGAATTTCCCATCACCCTTAATGCCTTTATTCAAGGAAAGTGAAGCTGAAATTTTATTTCTTATTTCCTGTTTTGAATTCTTCAATACTTTAATTCGCACCTTATGTCTGTTGTCAAGATTTCTTCTCTGTCTAGGTAATCTGCAAGGGAGGACAACACATGAGAAATACAGTTAAACTATGTAATTATTTATCTACCACTGATCCAAAAACATTACCAATTGACTGGAAGAGTAATACTATAAACTCAGAGAGTTTTTCTTTCATTTATTTTTTTCAAAACACTTCTGTAGCACTGTCATTACAAACCACCTACTGTCACAAACTTTGTATTGGTCCTTGCAACATCAGGCCTGTTTCTTCCTTGCTATTTAAAGCAAAATATACTATACTAACACTCTGATAGACAGTCTTTGCACAGCTCGAAATGACTGCCCCAGGTACAGAAATAAAGAGCTAAAAACACTATGTTTTGTAATGCTGCACTCCTCCAGACACTAGAGCCATCTTTCTTCATTGTTTAGCACTTAATCTTTCACACTCATTTAAAGTACCCTTCCCTCCCCTTCCCCAAAATAATTCATTAACAAAGTGAAATGACTATATATTTCCATAGATCCCAATCACAAAGTGCAGAGGAAAATTAAGGCTTAAATGGCTAGTATGAAAGGTGCAAGGAACAGACTATTTCTAAACTCTCTTAAGCCATGCTTTCATCTTTTGTTCATTCCTGTGTTTACAGCAGAGAAATGTTTTCATTCTTCCCATAGAAAAGGAGTAAAATATTGCCATCTGTGTATGTTTTTGCTATATTTTACATTTCTAAGGTATCAGACCTTTTTTTGTTTGTTTAGTTGTAGAAGTGAGGAAATTTGGGATGGAGTTGCTTAGCTGTATATCAGAAACCTAATGTCAGTGCTTTTCCAATGTGCTACTAAGTAATCATAGAATCATAGAACCATAGGGTTGGAAGGGACCTCTGGAGATCATCTAGTCCGACCCCCTGCCACAGCAGGGTCACCTAGAGCAGGTTACACAGGAACGCGTCCAGGCGGGCTTTGAATGTCTCCAGAGTTGGAGACTCCACCACCTCTCTGGGCAGCCTGTTCCAGTGCTCTGCCACCCTCAGGGTAAAGAAGTTCCTCCTCATGTTTAGGTGGAACTTCTTATGCTCAAGTTTGTGCCCATTGCCTCTTGTCCTGTCCCCGGGCACCACTGAAAAGAGCCTGGCCCCATCCTCCTGACACCCACCCTTTAAGTATTTATAAGTGTTGATAAGATCCCCCGTCAGCCGTCTTTTTTCCAGACTGAAGAGACCCAAATCCCTCAGCCTTTCCTCAAAAGAGAGGTGTTCCAGTCCCCTCATCATCTCTGTAGCCCTCTGCTGCACCCTTTCCAGCAGAATGAATTTTATTCGTGTAGGAAATTTCATCCATTCAAAATACAAAGACTTTCCAATAGTTATGTATTTTTTTTTCTTTAGGCATTTATCTCTACTGAAAATACCCTGAAACAACTTCCTTAAAATGAATAATATAATATCATGCACATTTACATGTGTGCTAAATTAACAGAATCTCAAAGGAATCCCAAAGGATAATCTAAAAGATGTTCAGTGATGGATTATTTCTGACAGTAGTTAGCAAAAATACCACAAATCACATTTATAACAGGAACATGCTATGTAATGGGAAAGTTACCTATGGCACTACAATATTAGACAACACAATATGTATCTAATATTGTAAAAGGCTTGAGCAGATTTTGCCACCACAGCAGTTTAGCACCTCATCAATATTTTCAACATCAGATAATTGGGATTCTTCCAAACACTGAATCGTATAACTGAAAAATCCAATACAGAGAATCTGACTTAAATGTATTGCTGGATTATACAGATGAAGTTACAGCACTTTTGTAGCACCTGAAATATACCATCACTGAAGTGAAAGACGTAATATACATTCAATTTTTGACTGTTTTAAATAATTTAAAGAATGAAATACACTGTTCTGTGGTACATATCTGGTCTAGTTTTAACGTGAGCCATCATTAGGACTAAATAGTGTCCAAACATGTAGCTTTGATGCCAAGTTATGATTCTACAGTGGTGCCTGAGTGATGGGAGTCCCTGTTCAGTTAGTGAAAAAATTGCACAAATCTGTTCTTTCACTGCTAGGATGGCAAGAATCTACTGAAGTCATTAGAGATGCTTAGGATTTAGCTAAGTGTGATGTGGCTGCTCCACCATCTATCTGAATTTGAAAGAGGTTGAAAAGTGTATAATGACTACCCCAAAATGTTGCTGAGATAACACTGATAGGAATCTAGATTAATTTCTTCTTTTCTTTCTGCTAGCTATGAAAAAAAGAATTTGTGTATTGTATCTTAAATGAGGATATTCGTGTCTTATCTCTTAGGTATTCTGTATAAGGGGGTGCAAACAGATCTCCTATCTATGTAGTTGGTTGGCCAGGTATAAGCCTGCTGTAGCCTCAAAGACTTACAGCCATATTAGCACAGAACAGAGCCTAAAATAATAGTACACGTCACTAAGATGGCAACGGAGGCAAAGCAAACGTGCAGTGGACCGCATCCTTATGTTAGCTATAAGTTCTTTTCACTGCTAAGTATCCTTTATATTCATTTACTCTCTAGATATGGGTGGTGGTTTACCAAGTTTCTAAACGTTGTTGTTGTTTACGCAAGAACATATCGATAATATTCCATGCCACAGGAGTCATACCTTGGGGTTTTTCTAGGAATTACTTATCAGAGAATGTAAGAATCTGTGTAATCTTACAAGAGTGAGAATAGTCTAGAGTGTTACGTTAGGCACATGAGACTAAGGGTGAAACGATATTAAGGTATAAGTTTGCTAATAGCCTTTTTCGTTGGTTTCTTTTATAAATACCAGTTTGCACCTTGAAATACCTGAAAACTCTTGAATGTCTGGCACAAGATCTTCAGAAATTAAGGTCAATAATAGAGATTTTATTCTATTGTTCATGGCAGATGAAAAAATGTAACCATAATAAAAGACATTTTTTCTTAAAACTAAGATTTCTGATCAGTTTGTTATAATTGTCAATCCGTTTCTTATTCTTCCTCAAACAAAGGTTATTTAAATCTTTTAAGTAGTGGCACTATGATAATATCCTGTAAAATATTAGTCAGGAAAGTGCATATTTCTAGAAGAATTAAGGAGATAGAGAAGATATGACAAAAGCTTGTGGCTGGATTTTTAAGGACTTCTTGTTTTCTAAATTGCCATATCATACATGAAAATTTACTGTTAGCAAAGCATCTGCTGATATCTCTCTTTCAACATTTTAAATACATTTTTGTATATATTCTTTCCTTTCTTTACAGTCACATATCAGCTCATTCTTGATAAACGTTAATCAGTCTATTCAGGCTTTAAAGTAATTTCTTTTGAAGTTCTGAATGCTGGTCTGAAGGAAAGTATTACAGTTTCCCTTTATGTATATGAACAATGGCGAAACGAGACATCCACTACAGATAAAAATAGTCCATTAATAACAGTAATACAGAGCACTTATATGAGACTCACTATCTGAAAAGCAATTTACAAACAATAACCAATTAATCTTCTCTAGTTGCTCGGTGTAATCCATTCATTACCTAATGGATCCCAAATCTCTAATGCAATAGCAAAGTTTCTAACAATATACCTGAGGCTACCATTTGCAGCTGAAACTCTCATTTTACTGACAGTTATGGCGGCTGAGTGGAATTGTGTCAAGGCAATTGCTTGGACCTAGACTGTGTAAAGCTTTATTCTCAGTGATTTCAAACCCTAGAGCAACAGGTACCTGATCCTGGCTGACAATAGCTCCTATCATAACAGCTAAATTAAAAATAATGGAAGGAAAAGGAGTCTCCAAAGTGAAACTTCGGGATATATCATGAAAAAAAGAAATGAAAAAAAAACACCAAAAAATACCAAAAATGAAGTTAAAATGTGTAATTGTTCTATACTTTTAAAAATCCTGACAAAATGGTATCCAGGATAGTGATCCCCTACAAGTTAGTACCAGAATATTTTTTAAAAACATCTGTGGAATACTGGTTAGAGAAGCTATTGCCATGTTCCTGTGATTCCATGAAATCTTTCGAAATCTTCCATCTTCCATTTTTCACAGTATTATGTGACCTGAACATAAATGTACAGTTCTATGAGGAACTTACTGTAAAGCAAACAAGTGTAAATAGCATTAGAAATGCTAATCTTGGTCTTTACAACATTCTTCTGTTCTTCAGACATGCAAGCAGTTGCCAGCATTGTCTTTTGAACAGGAGTTAAGGAGTATGGAATGATGTATCTGCTTCCTAACTTTAGCCCTCTAAGTCGGAAAAACTGTTTCTCAATGACCCCTGTTTATTCTTGGAGCAAAATAGATGACATGACTATCTAGCCACGATTCAGTTGCTCAAAGAGAGGTACCTAAAGTCCATTGTGATGCTACCTATTCTGTCTGTCCAAGGCCAAATATATGGTATAGGACGTGCAGGACATCAGTTGCACTTTCCTAGTGCAGCAGATGGGACTCTGATGAGATATCTCCTCACCCTTTAAAATGACATTTCCTTTTGTTTAGGGAAGCGAATGGTTCATATTCTGGGTCTCCTGGCAGATGCGTCTGATGAAACTCTTGTGCATCAAGGAGACAGAGGAATGCCTCCTTGCGTGCATAAGGGTGCACTGCCATGAGACCCTGAGTTTCAGAGAAATTTTCTAACACTTCAGAAAAAATATCTGATCCCCTTATTATACATTGGTCATGGTCACAACTGCATATGCAGTATCTTTATTTTCATTATTTAAATAATTCGTCTAATATCTGGCCAACATCTTTACGTGTGCAATCTTTTTTTATTACAGCTAATAATTTTTCGTGATTCTTACAAGTGAGCAAAATTCTATTAATTTTTCTAGTTGTGGGAACATATGTTATCTCACAATATAATGTCCCCACATGCAGTGAGCTCATCTTTTCTTCTCTTATACAACCCTTTCCAATGATTTCAGCTACCCCACCCCTCTTGTCAATGCTTTCCCTCAGTGCTGCAAGAAAAAAACATCCATCTCAAAGGCCTCTTCATTGTCCTGCAAAGCTATTCCTTTAGCTGGAACATTATATAGGAAGAGGGCAATGTATTCCTTAGCTGCATTCCTTAGTTTGTGCTCATTATCACTTGGACCCAGCCTTGGCATCTCAGAATACTCAACATTCTTTGTCCAGATCAACAGACCATTTAAAACTGAGCAGCTAACAACTGAAAGTCCACCTCTCACTATGTAGTAGTTTGGGCCTCAGAGAGCAGAAAAACTTCTCAGAGGCTATTAACTTGGGTCCCTTGACAAAGAAATTGCAGCTTCTCATACCTGGCTGTCACAAATAAATTGTCTGACTTCCAAAATACATAATCTAAAATGCAAATCAGCTTCACTATATGATCTAGGGAGGAAAAACTCTGCAGTTAAGGGTTATTTAGATGTCACTAAGAATCTTGTTGTCAAAAGAAGTGAATAAATATTTGGTGCTAATTTCCACTATTTGTAGTAACATAAAGTAAATATTAAGAAAAAATACACAAAACCCCTACACACCTTGTGGACTTGCCATTGAATCAGCCAACTACTCCATTGACAGATTACTCCAACTTTATCAGATTACATTGGACAAATGCATCTTGTTGCAATCTATTCAATGTTTTGGGGTTTTTTTTCCTGTGTCATTTTGATAAGAGTTTTTTAAGAAACTTACTATCGCATGCTTTTACTTAGGAGGTTCTGAAAACTAAAAAAAACAGTAAGAAAGTTGATTGATATTTGATAATAAGCTGTTATTAATGAGCAAGATTCATACTGATTTCATTCTGTGTATGCATTTTAAAATATATTCACAACAAAAAAATGCTAGATAATACCATACAATACAATAACAGAATTAGTCCTGGTAGCAGGGGTAAGGCCCCCTAAACCCACCCCGTAAACCTTGATGGCTTGCTTACATAACAAATATTTCTGACTGGTTAATTTTCTAGCCTTGAGTAAATAATCTGTCCATGTTGAATATAATTTATATAAATCCTTTGAAGTTTGTAATAGAAATTATGTCTTTAAAAAACTGAGGAGTGTTCTGTTCAATATTGAATTCAGTCTTGGCTCAATATAGTCTGTCGTCTCCATTTTCAGTTACTGTTGCATTGCATCTCTGCTGTCCTCATAACATGTCTCTCACTTCCCTTTGAATGATACACATACAGATTTTCCGAAACTCACTGGAAGGTGCCATAGAATATCAGTGTATTCTATGTATTTTATAAGGTACATAGAATCATAGAATCATAGAATTACCTAGGTTGGAGGGGACCTTTCAGATCATCGAGTCCAACCATCAGCCTAACTGGCAAAAACCATCACTAAACCATATCTCTAAGCTCTATGTCTACCCGTCTTTTAAATACCTCCAGGGATGGTGCCTCAACCACTTCCCTGGGCAGCTTTATATGCTAAGCATGACATTTTATGGTACAGAATATCTCTTTGGTCAGTTGGGGTCAGCTTTTTTGGCTGTGTTCCCTCCCAACTTCTGTGCACCCCCAGCCTGGGGTGGGGTGAGAAGCAGAAAAGGCCTTGACTCTGTGTAAGAACTTCTCATCAATAACAAAAACATCCCTGTATTATCAATACTGTTTTCAGCAAAAATCAAAAACATAGCCCCATGCTAGCTACTATGAAGAAAATTAACTCTACCGCAGTCAAAACCAGTACAGCCTTTTAATCATTGTGGTACTCCTGGTTCCTGCTTTGTCATCTGCTGTGCTCCTCTAACAGCATTTATACACTTTCGGGCTTATTGATTTATGTAGTCATATAACTAGAATATAGTTTACAGTCCACAGGTTAACCTTTACTCTTTGTATAATCTGTATGAACAGAATTAGAAACTGGGATGACCATATATGATCCCGATATTATTCGACCTGACGATACTTTCAGTGCAAGTATAATTTATAAATGTATTTTTGTCTGTATAATCTACTATTTAATTATTTCTAAAAGTTAATGCTTAAAAAGACTTTAGCTTTTTGGTTTTATGGTTATTCTCAACAAAAAGAAAAAGGTCATTTGCTGTTCTTGCACCTATCTGAATCCAATGTAACAGCATTTGAAACTAGCAAATATACATGTCTACAGTTGACTCTTATGTTTACCTCTTGGATTTTAGAGCTTAACATTTATAACAACCCTGTGTGGTAATACTGTTTTACTTAGGTAAATAGTCTCTGCTACTTTTTCCTCCCTTCCCTTCCCTTCCCTTCCCTTCCCTTCCCTTCCCTTCCCTTCCCTTCCCTTCCCTTCCCTTCCCTTCCCTTCCCTTCCCTTCCCTTCCCTTCCCTTCCCTTCCCTTCCCTTCCCTTCCCTTCCCTTCCCTTCCCTTCCCTTCCCTTCCCTTCCCTTCCCTTCCCTTCCCTTCCCTTCCCCTGTGACCCTTTTTTCTTTTATTTTTTCCAGGGAGTATTGTCATTTGCTTTTTTCATGTCATCCAAACTAACATTTCCTCTTTGTTTCTAATCCTTCACATCAAATTTTAAATTCACGAACATTTACAGGTGATTCATGCAGGTTTCAGACTACTGGAGTTCCTCAGGCAACATCACATAGGAGACAGGATCATTTTGAAAGGAAACATGAGGTGCTGTGACTAAGCCAAAGCACATGACCTTCAATTTAGAAAGCTGGCCTCGCATAATGAAGGGGTGTCTACCCAGAACATACACAAAACCAATTTGTAAGATTCCTCAAGCATTTTCCCCAGGACTACAGGTTCATTTGTTCTGTCATCTTCTGTAAAACAAGGAATATAAATATTCCCAGAATAAAACGTTGGGCACCTTTTGCAAAACAGAACACCTTCAGTATGTTGATGCCATATTTTGCAATACTCAACTACTGCATTTTGACCAGCTCTTATTTAAAATAAAGTTCATGCCACCAAGGGCATTCTTCAACTAACTTCAATTTCAAGTTCCCAGCAGTGTTCTCTCATTTTACAGCTTCTCAAATATAAACGTATTAACCACTTTATGGTTGCTGGGAGTTTGATTTGCAGCTTAAGATACATTTTCAGCTGGAAGTTTAATAGATTTTCAGGTCTCTAAAAATATTTCTGACACTTATATACAATGGACGAGAATGGCTTTAACGACACTTGTAGGAATTTGTAACTTAGGATTCCACAGAGCTCAGTCACTGAAACAATAAAGTGTTTTCAAAAGCTGTAAAAAACCCCAGCAGTTTCCGTCATTCAAGAGCCTATCAAAATAATATTAATGGTGAATACTCCGAGAGCATTTTATGATGATGTCATTTGTTATATTCATTTAATATTTCTGCTAACTAAGAGAAAAAAGAGGTTTTCTCACTTCAGTCTATTTTACATGTGTTTAATACTTTAATGAGGCTTCAAAATACTTCTATGATGACAGAAAATATTTCATAGTTCATAAAAATTATTCAGATGCATCTTCAAAAAGGTGAATAATTTTAAAAATTGCATTTAAAAAAGGATATTATGGCACCTTTTATACAAAGTGATGTAGAAAAACCACTTACAGCTTGATTGAAAACATCCTATGAAGTACCACAATCTTTGGCGCTTGTTTCTTTAGGATAATATTAATATTTTCAAATTTTCTTTCAGTGTTGCTGGAAGATATTGAGCTGGTTGGCTGTTGAGGCCAAAACAGTCTTCCCATTCAAGTCAAAGACAGAATCTCTTCGCTAATTTGGAAATGAAATGTGTGAGATCTTGGACTCATTTATATTAACTGGAGCTTTTCCAGTAAAAGCCGTATTCAAATTATACTGTGAAATCAACCACAAATCCTCTAAAATGCTATAATATAGTAACAGATTCCGTAAACATCTTAAAGAAATACATAGCATGAGTAAGTGAACCAGGGAACCGCTGTTCCCCTAGCTTGTGTTTTGACTGTGTAGCAACTGTTGTTCAGAGGTGGATCTCACAGTTGTGAGAGAGATTGCATATATTGAGAGAATAACACAGCATGTGAGCTAAAGATATAACGTGATAAGATTAGTTGGTGTTCACCAACGTGACAATCTATTTTTAATGGAACACCTAGATTAGGAAATGCAATTTGCTTGGGTTTATGTACTTCTTGACAGAATGTGCCTGTCTTACCTGAAAGATGTAATTGTTTTTGTTACTCTCCGTTTCATGCCTGATATAATTTTCAAGCAGAAGAGAAATAGGGCTAAAACGTAAGCCTTTTTACATTAAAAGTGCACACTTAGAGGCACAGTTTTCAGTTCTTAACACCATATAACATGGAGTGCAGATAACAATAATGAACACCTATTTGCATTAACTCACATAATTAACTCCAGCATTGCAATGCTTCACACGTATTTGTATGTATCTCTGTGTGTAGCATACAATCATATACATGCATAAGTATAGTACAGGTATATATCATGGTCGTGCACAGGCAAATCATCAAATTATATTCTCTTATGGAATCATTCTGGTGATAGACATTGAAATACATATTCTTACTTGTAGTCACTTCTTCACAAACAAAAAAAAGATGCAGAAGGCAAATTCTGTAATTTCATATAACAATATTGCAAAAAGCTGTCACCTTTCCTGTATCTGCTGTTAAAAATGAGGTAGATTAGTGAAAGAAGATCATCAAAACGATGCTTTGAGAAGAAGCTGTTCTACAAAATATCGCTGAGAATCTTCTGGAATTCTGTTGCATGGGAAAAAATTGCATTGCCCAAGGCTGGGGGGATTTCAAAATTTTATGCATTGCGCTGTATTTAGAAAAAAACGTAATGTGATATAAAATACCTGTTTATACATATGTTACAAATCTGAAATGAATGTTATTAATTCTCAGCTCTGTTGCCTGTAGAAATGTCCCTTACACCTATTTAAAACTGAAGTACACAATTATTAACAAAAATAGTCTGTAGTCATAATGCAACTCAAAACTGATTTGTGTGCAAAAAGATTTGTGTGCTGTTTTTCCTCAAAAGTACATTCTTAAATAAGAGAGAGTTGGAAATAAAAGGCAAACTGCACCTTGAAGTGAAAGAACAGGAGCAGATGTCCTTTAGCTGTGTGTTTTATTGATTTATAAACACTCAGTCAGGCTACCTCATCTCTGCAGAGTAATTTAGATATGGGAAAATATCTGTGAAATATATTGATTGCATTATTGATTGAAAAGCCAATTGCTGTTGCACTCCTGTTTTACCATTTAAGTCCTGACACATTTTGACATATGAGCCAGCTGCGACTACTGCCTCGATACTGCAATGAGATAATGTGAAAGCTGTCATAACCACTTCTGTGTCAGCCGCAAGAATTTACAGTGTACTAGTGCTGCTATTTAGCTTGTTCCTTAACCACCTGAATAATTAGGGTTTGTTAAAGCTTTTGCTGCTGCACATTTGGTTTATATATGTGCTGTTTTTATGTTTCCTTTCACAGTGGATTGATACATCACGAACAAAAGAAATGTAGAAACCAGGCTGTTATTATTCAAAGCTTATACACGTGGGGATGATTGTTTCTGCTCAAATATTTTTCTCTTCTCCATGAGGAATTTGGATTTTAGAACATTTCGCCAGGGAATACTCACTTGTTTCCAGATCAGTTTCCCCTCAGCAGCAATAAATCAAGAGAGGACAGGAAAAAATCCTCTACAGCCTATTAACAACTCTGTCATTTATTTTGAAATTTCAAACTGTGGAAAATACAATGAAAGCAAAAACATATAGCAACTTATTTAGTATTTTTCATATTACAAAAGTACTTTTATATTTATTTATCTATCTGTGGTTGAAATTAAAATGCATAAACATACTAAAAGGATTTTTTTTAAGCCCTGATAGATAATAGTAAATAAAAACCTCTTCCTAAAATGCATCCCTGAAGAACAAAAGAAAAATTTCCTTCACCAGCTCCACATTTTAGCATGGTACAGAGTGAACGATACAGTTTAATCACCCTTATTCCTACTCTTATTAGTGAAATGATAAAGTATCTTCATAGCAGCTTTAACTCATTTCTTTGACAATAAACTCAATATAGACCTTTTTTTTTTTTTTCCTAAGGACTCTGATTATATAGTTCATTCATGCCATCTCTTGTTCATTTTTGGTTGGTTATTTCATGATCTTTTGACCAGATCCAGACCTTCAAGTGTGATCCATGGGGGACTTCTCCTGTGCCCTGACAGAATGGCATGATTTAGATGGATACTGTACATGCTCTAGGTTGTACCTGGGTAGATCTCACAGCAGGACTGGATTCTAGCTCGCATATTTTTCATCACAGTACTTGTATTTCTCCCCAGGGTCCCAGATGAACTATAAGCAGTCTGTAGGCCTCCTATTTGGAGGGACTTCTGCACTCTTTTTTTTGTATGAAGTGCCTTTTTCGTATCTGAAAATGAGGCACAGCCAAAGGTGCTATTCCATACCTTCTCTTCCCTGAATGAAATGTGCAACAAACACTACGTTTCCTTACTTCGTTTGAATAATCAGATGAAAATTACCTACAGTACCAGAATTGTATCAATTAGTTATCAGGTGGAAACGGCACATATGATGAGTCTGCAAAGCAAGTTTCTTGTGCTTTCACTTGAAATTAGTGTTAGTCGTTGGATTATGTGATGGGTGGCCATGTATTTCATGCTGCAGAGAACGCACATGGAAAAAATCTTTTACAAAGCAATGCAAACTTAAACAATAATCAGTAGTAGTGTTTGATTTATTTTTTTTCTGGGTGAAATAGTAATAATTATCAGGTTGAAACAAAATACAATCACAGTATACAGTATCAGTGACATCGAGATTTTCAGTCACTGCAATTTGACATTATTATTCAAAATACAGTTCCACCTTAGAATCATATTTGTCAAAGAAATTAGGGAAGCTACAAAATATTTTGGATCTCTCTTTGTTTTTCAACATTAAGTAAAGTGGTAACTCCATATAAAGGAAGAGTTATGAATGTTCTCTACTAAATTCACTGATTTTTGACTTTTTATTTTAGGTATTTGGGGCTTGGCATTGTTTTGCCACTGTGTTCGCACCAGCCAGCAGCCAAACACCTAACCTGACCCTCACTCACGCCCCTCTAATGTGCCATGGGGAGAAAATAGAAGGAAGGCCAGAATCATGGATCAACATAACAACTTAATAGGGAAAGCAAAAGCTGCACATACAAACAAAGGAAAAAGATTAATTCATTCACTATGTGCTATCAGCATGCTATCAGATGTCCAGCCACTTCCTTGGAAGCAGGGCTTCAGTATACGTAACAGTTGCTTGGGAAAACAAATGCCATAACCATGAATGTTCCCCCCGCCTCCTCCTTTCCTTGAGATTTTATTGCTGACCAGACGTCGTATGGTATGGAATATCCTTTTTGATCAGTTTGGGTCAGCTCTGCCAGCTGTGCCTCCTAATTTCTTGCCCACCCCACAGCCTACTCACTTTGGATGCATGTTGGGGTGGAGGGAAGGGCTTCATGCTGTGCAAGCACTGTTCAGCAAAAGCTAAAACATTGATGTGTTATCAACACCGTTTTAGCCACAAATGTAAAGCACATCGCAATCCCAGCTGCTGTGAAGAAAGTTAACTCCATCCCAGACGGACACTGTACAAGTGGTAAGATTCTTTCTCATGTGGCAGCTGACAAGCCATGCTAGGATTTCCCTTCTAGTGCAGTAATGAAAAGGGAAGCAAGGTACAGCACCTATAAAATGAATTTCTGAGATCACAGTAGTTTAGTTGACAAGTATAACGAAGGAAGCCTTGGAGCAAGTTTTACTGGAAGGAATTACAACATGATGAAGCCATGGGTGCCATAAGGCTGATTGGAGATGAACGGATACTGGGATCCCAAGTGCTGCCAGCTTAGGGAAAGGGATAAGTCATTAGTTAATATGGATCAGAAAGGACAATACTGCATGTCATTGCAGCTTTCTGCTCAAAAGGCCCTTCTGAGAGTATCCTGGTGCTTCAAGCAGCATTAGTTTTTTCTTCCCACTGTTAATGTGGGAATTTCTTCATGAAAGGCACCTCTAAAAAGCAAATCAGATCTTATGTGGACTGAGCCTTCTTTCTGGAGGTTACTTTTCCACTTTCCATTTCTCCTTTTAGCAATATAAACAATCTAGCAAAGCTCTTTACAGCACCTAATTTGAGTGGCAGGAATTCAGACCCACATGTCCACAACATCTAGATCCTTTTGTCATTGGGAACTGGATGTAGAACACTGAGAAGAAGAAAAGTCTCTTGACAAGCTGAATGTGTGTATGAACAAGGAGTCAGTTGTACTTCAGAGGTGTATTTCTAAGGCACACTACCTCTTGGGATGACACAGCCTACACACTATTTCTTGCTGAAGGCTGTGCCTAGAGGCACAATCAAGTTCTGAGGGACTGAATATAATCTAAATTACAACAATCGCATTGTGGCCTGATGCCCAAAACCTTTACATTAGCATTAGAGCTTTCAACGGACTATAGAAGAAAAAATATGACTTCTAAATAAAAATCTTTTATTTGGATAACAATGAAGATATGTTACTTTGCTGAGTGATAATGGATGTATGACATTTCTTTAAAATATTTTTTTAAAGCCTGGAATGCTTTAGAAATGCCTATTATTTCATGCAAGAAAAACCTCATGCTACTTGCAGGTGAGCTGAGCAGGCAGACACAGGATGTGTAGGAATATACACATTCATAGCTCTGTAATAAATAATATAGTGTACTAAAATCATTGAGCATACATATGCAGAAATAATAGAGACAGATAATACCAATTTATTCAGGGATCTTAAAGAATAGGACTGCAAATACTGCTTCCTACATTTCTTTTGGGGTTTGTACACAGTCTAACACAGATATTCAGGCTTGTACAAATATGGGACCATCCTGAAAGTATACCAATACATTTCATTTCTGATAAAGAATAAGCTTTTCCTATAGGCAGCCATAAAGAGCTGAGCATTCTTACTTTTCACAGCTTAAATTGCACTTGTATCTCTTGCTATGTCCTTTTTTTTTCTCTTTTTTTTTTTTTTTTCAAACACAAAGCAGTTCCTTCTCTGCTTTAGCAGAACAATTTAAAGGGGGAAAGAACACAGTGATATCCTCCACCAAAGAATAACCACGTTGTCTGGAAAAACTAGTAATTGCTGGAGGAGATGGAAGACCACAGACAGGAAGACAATTTATTGCAAAAGTTGCAGTCTCTCAATTTCTCCCTCTCATGTTGGAATTGGAAAGCATCCATTCTTTATAAATGTCTTTCAAAAGTTATTACAATAGAACCTCAACTATTAGGACTGAAATAGTCTGCGTAGAAAAGTGATGAAGGCCCAACATCCTCAGCTGTTTAAAATCAGACTGATCAAGAATACTCAAAGTTAATACATGAAAATCAAATTTTCTATTTGGTCTGTATGGTCTAAATCTTTTGTTGTCTCTTATAGATGAAGGAGTGTCAAGTTCCTTCAGTGTTAATGTTAAATGAAAACCCATTTCTTTTCATTATTATAGGAGGTGACAAACTACAAGATGTAACACTGTTTTTGAGGGAAGAGACTATTGTATTTTATTTTGCATTCTGCAAATAAACTTTTAACACAATCATTTCATAAATATCCTTATACTTGCTGCTTGTTCACTCAAATTTATATCCTCATTATTATGGTATTCTTCTGGTCATATTTAATTTTGTACTGAAATTGTTGGAGATGTTTTAATTTACCTGCACTGAACCTTGAATCTGGAGTAATATTGAGCTTTGTATTTCGACTTTATTAGGAACCTGAAAATTTTAAAAGCTCTGTACATTAGTTCCCTTCCTTGGGAGTGTCCACTACCTGACTAAAAATAAGTAAACCAAAGACAACACAGAAGTATAAAGTTGCATTTTCAACAGAGGGCATGTTTTTCTTCAGAAGTACTGAACTCAGCTGAGCAAGAAATGAATAATACTTGTTGTGAATGTTTGACTGAGTTAGAAATGAGTTAACCCTGGCTCTCTTGGTGTCCCTTCAGTCTCCTTCCATGAAGATCCTATTTTAATCCCCTGAATGGACATGAAATGCTAAATTTGCACTTCACCATTTGTACTGAATGTGCTAAATATTAAGATATCACTTCATCACCATTCTTACTTGGAAACATTAGCGAATGAAGAGATCTTTACTTTAAAAAAAAAAAACCAAACCAAATAAACAAAACAAAACAAAACAAACAAAAAAACCTACAGTGGCAGAAATTGCAGCTAGATACGCTGTGTGAGTTTTAAAAGTAAATGTTTTAAAAAGTAAATCACTGGAACATTTTCAAATAGGTTTTAGGGTATCTCCATCACTGGTGTTCTTTAAAATAGAAGTGTGTATTTGGGGAAGGGTGGGTTTGTGTGTGTCTGTGTGGGTCTTGTTTTGTTCTTCAAGAAGACATGTTCTAGCTCAGCAACAGGCTTATGAGATTGAGATAACAATCACCTGTGGAAATTCCATGATCTGAATTAGGCAGAAGGATAGTCTAGGCGGTCAGGAGAAGTCTATTATAACTTTATATTCTTTGGCAAAGCAATTATTTACATTAGATGGAGAAAACAATCCAAAAATTGTCAGTAACTTCGTAGTTGGCTATACGTTAGTAAATTACAGAAATGTCGAACAACCTTCCTGAAAGCCAGAAGACATAAGTTGTTTGATCCCAACATTTTATGAATGATTACCTAGAATAGATACTTTTAACTCACAAGGAAGGATTAACTTTATCTAAAAGGGCATGATGTGTAAGAATGCTTACACTAACAGTCCTCTCTTGATTACATGAATGATGTAATATCTTCCAATATCCATTAAATACTGACAACCCTCATAATTTCTTGTATAAAGCACAGTGCAAATCTCCTTCACACTACTGAAATGGTAACTATTTCTACTTCCAGAGAACACTCATGTTGAAAAAAAGTGCTTTCAAGCTCAAAATATAACATTTAGTAAAGCAATGTGATATCTTTAAAAAACTAAATTATTAGTCCAAATACAAGGCATTCCTTTCATTCATTTCAGTTGCTATATTGTTTTTTTTTCACTCAAATTGCGTATTACCTACGGTTTAGCTGTCACCTTATATTTGCTGCTAGCCAAATCAATAATTGAGTACAGCACATTTTCAAGGCAAGGAATCTTTTTCAGTAGCAGTGTTGCTTCCCGACCTGTCCCCTGAGAATGGCAAGATCCTTTGAGTGACATACCCAAAAATCACACCCAGTGGTCTGGGAGGTAATAAGAAACTTCAGTGATATGATGCTCTTCATATAGTAGTAAAGCAAGTGTCTAAATAAAATCAAAGGTTAAATAACCTGTGTCATCAGTAACTATCTAAATGCAGAAAATGTGGAGATGCAATTTTAATAAACACTACAGAGTCTGTATTGTTTTTCATTTTTTTCCTAGCAATTACATTTCTATGTTGTATGTACGCTCCAGAGGTTGTAAGGGAGGCTTGAATATGCCTTTGATGAAACTATTGAGTTTAGGGTATGTATTGTTCTGTATTTACAATGGAAATACACTCCCATATTAAAGGAATAATATAGGTACAGAAAAGATCAAAAGCTTTCATATGTGCTTCTTTTTCATCCTTTGGAAAGGATTCATTTCAAACCAGAACATGTCAGTGATCAATTGAAAGCCACCAATGCAGTACCAAGTTTTAATTTGTACGTCATGTAATGGACTCCTAATTACACATATAACCAATGTCGTTTTGTTATGAAAATGCAATACATATTAATTCATTAGATGTATTCTTCTGGATGTGAGTAAATCTATTGTCACTCGTAATCCAATCTTCCAAAGAAAATTCTTCCAAATCCTTTCTGTTACTTTCGAAGGTTAGCGCTATCAAATTCTGCAATTGGTAAGTCATGAAAGACTTGTTTTCAACCAATTTACTCAAATAATATACAAAGATTGATTTACTAGGATTCACAGTTATTCTTAATAGGAAGAAAAAGCTGTTCTGATGGGATTTTTTTCTCAAAAAAATGTCTTATGGAGTTGATATAAATATGTATTATTGAAATGCATTTGAAGCTCACTTACACCCCTATTTACAGAGTTTTGTGCAGGTAAATACTTGTCCATGTGAATTTAATTACAGCATTGGCATTATATAATATCCTTCCCTGTATGCTTAAACTCAGCAAATGGTATCTAGGTTACAATGAAAGCACTAGAAACAATACTACAGAAATTGCAAGAAACAGTTTTTCTGAAGTCTTTCCAACTGAGTTTTATTCTCCTGTGACAGTCAATGTAAGAAAATGGCCTTTGTTGTCTTGCCTTGCTTTTACAGAATCTCATATATTAATGCTGGGTTGATGAAAATTTTAAAAGGTTTTGTGTTTGTCAAAAATTAATTAAAAGTAACACAAGAAATATAACGAAAAGACGCCAATAACCTGAACTATTTATACGATAGATGCTGCACCCAAAAGTAAAAATTATAAAGTCTTTTATAACTGCAAGCCTTCATTTGGAAGAAAGATTAGTATTTTATTTCCTCAAGCTCCAAATAAAGAATTAAAACCAGAATAACCAAAATCTCTTGGTTTTATGACTTTTACCTACATTTTATACCTGAAATAACTGTATTTTTCTAGGACCCTTTTTTCTTCTCTTCCAGTTTTTTCCCAATTGAGTTCATTTTCCTGAGCCTCCCTTTCATACAACTGATTTCAAAACAAGATGTTTTCTTCTGCTTATTCCTCTCTGGTCCTTATTATATCATCGTACTTTCTTTTTCAGATGTTTTTCATCTGGCTTCAATGTGTTGTGTCTTTCAAATTTCCGCTAAATTTGTAAAAAATGAATGTTAAGCCCAATGTCCATAATAAACACTCACATTTGGAGGATTTCTCTTTCACTATTTCCAATGTCTTCACCCTCCTTCAAAACATTTTTTTTTAATTATTTTTGGCCAGATTTCTATTGCACAGATTCCATGTGTGATCTAAGTTAGTTCTTTCATATTTATTCTTTATCAACCCCAGAGCAGAAAATGTCATCAAGTTATCCCTGTTTCAGTGACTATCCTCCCCTTCCCAATGCTAAGCTTACTAATGTCTGCTTATTTATTGAGTTTGGGCTTTGCATATGTAATACAGAGGAGAAATTTTACAGATATTAGTAATCTCAATGCATTTAAATTACACAGCAATGTTACTCATATATACATATAAGTCTATTCAGAAACAGGATTGTAGGATCTATCCATACAGAGAGCTCTGTTCCATAGGAAACTGCATAAATTCACAGCACACAAAGTATTCACCAGTAACTTTTACAATAACACTTTTAATGATGTAAATTAAATAATTCTCTCCCATAAAGTCACCCATATCTTGTGGCGGGTATAGCCAAACAAAAGCAAGCATGGAGTACCCAGTTCCCTGCAAATTCACATTCTCATTTATGGCACACTAATCTCCTTTTGTGGTCAAGCCCTTGGAAAGTTTTTTGGGTCTCAGATGGTACCATGCAAATTTAGAGCTCTACATAAATGTTAAAGAATAAATAATGAAAAGGCAGTCCAAACTATTTTGGGATTCAGCAATGACCTGTAAAATGTTAAAAATCGACAGAGAAGAATTGGACTTGAGTCAGCTTTTGTGGCAATATTATGAAGAAGCAACTATAATAACTTTGGACAACGAGAATGTAAATGTTTGAACTTAATCTTTTCATTGGAAAACACATTCCTCAAACAGTAGTATGACTTGAAAGTGGAGCAGACTTGACCGACTTCCACAGAAGATCGTTTTTTTTAGTGACAATGACAGGTAATTTAACTAGGGAATTCAATATATCCTAAAGGACATTAATTGCTGAACATTGCATGCAGCCATTATGAGCTGTGCAGAAAGTAACTGTTAGTGGTAATTATTAGGGAAATTTATTTTCCTAAATGGAAATGGAGAAATTTGTGTGTTTAAGTACACAGATATTTTATTAAAGACATGGGTGAATATGTTTTGTTTTTTTCAAACCCATTTTCCTCCTTGTTTTTGGCTTTTCCTTTTCATTTGAAAAATAAGATGATTGACCTTTAGTGCTATCTTTTAAGGTAATCTTTGCTCAACTTACGAGATACACTTCATAAACTTCACATAAACATTATGTAAGGAAGCTTAATGAAGAAGGAGGGAATATAAGGAAGAATAATATGCACTTTAATAAATCATGCATCCTTGTGCTATTTAAATGTTTCTTCAAGGTTGATTGAAACTTTAACCTCAGTCTCAATAAAGAAGAAAAGCTTCAAATTTGCCAGACCTTGAATTTTTACAACAGTACGTTGAATTATGCAGTGATCAGTCAATTATTCATCTCTCCCAGATCGAGATGGCTGTGCTTTGAAAAGCATGCAAAAATGGGGCTACAGAATGTGATGCTGTGTCAACACATTTCACTCAGGATTGCTTACAAGACAAATTTTTGTTTCAACATTGATTCTAGTTTTCTTGATGTTTGCTTCTAATAAGGTACCTGTTACAAATCAATTTTGGTTTGCATGCTTTAGTTTCTGATTCAGGATGATACACTGCTGAAATGACGTTACTCTGTTTTCTATAGATTTCTACAACTATTTCAGAAATAGAGAACTATGTGCTGAGGGAATGTGAGCACAGACCTCTTTGGAACAGAGTTGTTTACAGCTGGTGGAAAAAGCAACTTACCAAGAACTTTCTCAAAACCTGAGAATAGAACAATATGAAAAAAAATAAAGTAAGGAAATTGTAAATGAATCTCAATTTCCAGTCTACAGAGAGGTACGTCAGTTTAACAAATAAAGTTTAACGTCAGTATTAACAAATAAAAAATAAGGTGAAAAGTGGAGAAAAATAAAAAATAGAAAAAAAAAAAATCAAGAACTTTATTAATTTGCGACATGAATGCTGATAACTCCTGACTAAGAGCAGTGCCATTTTATGCAGCTCTGAAGGTCTTCATGCAATCTAGATAACAGAGTGACTTATCAGCTAGTAGCTGATGAAAGTATTTATATGCATAAGACCATGTATTTTTTTCTTTTTACAGGATTAATGCAACTAAATTCTCTACTAGTACACCATATCTGTAATTTACTGAAATTAAATATTTGTTTGTGCTAGTACCCCTAGTCCAAAAGGGACCAGAGGTGATTTAAGCAAATCCCACTTACCTCACACTGCGGAGAAGTAGAGCCGTAATGAGTAGTAATTTTCAGCTAAGGTAGGGAGAGCTTCTTGAACTTCCTCAACTATCTATTTAATAACATATTATTAACTTACAAGCTTTAGCGTTTATTTGATTATACCCTTGGTCTACTTTAAAAATTCAACCATTATGTCTTGAACAAATGGCAATATTAAGTCTACGTCACAATCCACTTTCTAGATTCTATGCCTTTCTTTCACTCGGAGGTAAATCATGAATGCACTTTTTATGAGTGACAAAATGAAAACACTTATTGTGTTGAAAAAGGTCAATATTCAATATTTAAATGGATTCTTGTTGATGAAAATGTACATTGGCTGTTATTGAACTTGATTTCATCCAGCAGAATTCAGATTTTCAGTCCCTTCATCTATATTTATTGATCATTAATGGTATTTCAGGAATGTAAAAATCACAGGATTGCTGTTCAGACTGCCTTTGAGTGTGTTATATCACAGATATTTTCCAGAATATTGATCAAGTTCAGTTGAAGTAATAGGGGTAATTAGGCAAATAATGTACGTGTTACAGTGTAAGTGTACGGTCCTGTCTTTGTACCAAATGTTAATGGTAAAATATCCTTAAACTGTCAGAGCGTTTCTTGGGAATTTAACTGGGTCAAGTTTCTGAGGACTTATACATCAGCCAGTATTAGGTATCCAAAATATTTGGTTTGATTCTTTTTCTCCTTCTGTAGTAAACAGAAAAAGTGTCCTTTAGTGCAAATACTTCTGCTCTAAACTGTCAGTTGAAGGGACCTGTTTCTTCCATAAGAAACAGTTGGCCAACTAAGTTGGCTGGTGAGTTAGCATGCACCCTCTGTAATTTCTAGGAAAAAAAAAAAAAAGGAAAGACAAAATATACAATATTCAAGATAGTATTCAAATAAACAAGACAAATGGAGCAAATAAGTAAAAATCTGTTTGGGTTTATTTATCTTTCTTTTTTTTTTTTTTGGATGACATTAACTAAAACTTTTATTTTTATTTTTTAAATTAGACTTAATTAACTTGCCTAAAGACAGGACTGTAGTGTGAGGTAAAATGTCCTTGGGTTTTCTTTTCTTGGCCTTCAGCTGCCACTGCAGAAGGGCACAGGTGTCCTTTGGTTTCCCTGTGTATCTGCGAACCCTGTGCTGAGATCTCAGAAACCTTTGGACATCTGGAATGACATTAGACATCTCTGTTGAGAGAAGTGTTATTATAAAAATCTATGGAGTCTGCTGTACATAAAAGACCCAGTCATGAGGAAAAGCATTCTTTAAAGCGTGAAAGGCATAGCCACTACACTACCCTGACCAGAGTCTAATTTTCACACTTGTGAAGAGAGAGATGAACAATTTGTTTGCTTTTACATTTGCTTTAGGCTTAGTTACTTAAAAAAAAAAAAATCAGCTGTGTCACAATGAGCAACGGTTTTAATATTTTCTTACCTGACAAATCAGTAAGTAAAGTTGTGTTGTCTGCAATGAAGGCGTAAGTCAGTAGACTTTTCTTCCTAACTCTCCTATTGACAGCCTCTGAAATTTTGACCTTCTCTAGCAGTGAGGAGAAAATATCTTACTGTTCCTCATGTGTAAGAATGATCTTGAGATGAATTTACACAGCCTTGAATTGAAGGACCAGATATTACTCTTAGCATTGCAACCAGATCATCAGGGTGCTGCTGGGGTCAGGAGCTGGGGTTTTCCACCTGGGGTCCATCAGGGCAGAGCCTGCTACCAAGGGCCCATCCCACCTCCCCAGGAGTGGGGCAGTCAGGGGGCATCAGGGCAGCCCCAGCCTCAGGCATCAGACACCTCCATGGGGATGGGGATGGGTCAAGGCTGGGCTGGGACATGGGTCCATGGGTGGGCCCAACTCAGCACGGCCCATGGCTGGGCAGGGCAGGGCTGTGGGAAACTGGAGACTGGCCATACTGTGGTGTCAACGGTGCAGGGACTGACGGCCCTGAGGGGCTGAAATAGGGTCCTGGGCCATGGGCAGGGTGGGGAGGGGCTGGGCAGGGATAGTCAGGGTTAGTAGTGCCTGCAGGGCTCTGATGATTATTCCGATGATTGCTGGAATCGGTATATAATTTTACTACCTCCAAATGTAGCAGAGAGTATTGCCCAATTTTTAGGACAATGGTTTCACTTGCTATTTGAAGCTTCCTAATTCTGTTGTAGCTGAGTGAATTCTTAGCAGAGACACACATAGAAAACAGTCTCTTTAGAATTATTTTTTCCCAGTTAAATCTTTTCTTGTTTACTTGCATTGTTATATGTTATTAGTATTAGTACTGGTTTTATTTCATTATTGTATTTATTGTAAATTATTGTAAATAAAGCTGCCAGCTTGATTACTTTCACAGGTTCTACAAGTCCCAGTGTGCTAGAGACTGTCCACCGAAAGAGCTTGTACTACCTCTGTGTACTCGCAGTAAAAAAAGAGGCCATAGCATGGATACCGATGGAGACGTACTGGGAAACAGAAGCCAACATTCAATAAGTGTCTCAGACCACCATCGTCCTACACATTTTCAAGCTTCTGGCAGGTGTTACAGACAAGAAGAATATCTAGAAGCAATTTGTCCAGAACCATAAATAGACTTTGCAGATGTTACGGCAAGTTTGTTCCAGGTGTGAGAGATGGATGGGAGAAAATATGGAAATATTTGTATAAAAATTTTCGAAAGGAAACAATAGACAGCACGTTGCTTAGAGGAAAGGGCAGACTTTCTGCTTTAGCCGTACTGACCTAGGCTTACAGCTGAAGAGACTTTAGTTTGGACGGAAGGAATGGGATTTGGCTAATTCAATTTGGGCATCTACAGTTATAGATACTGTACTGTTCAGGATAAATGCTCTTCACCTGTGCGATGGACACTGCATACCTTCTTAATGCAGAAAACCAGTTAGTTTTAGGTTATTTCACTTGTTAAAAATGCTCACATAAAGATGAGATTAATTATCCCTGGAAGAGTCTGGTTTTCCCCACTGACTGTCTTAGTTATTGATGTCACATGTTGCAGATATCAAAAAGTTGGTCAGATGAATCCCATACAAAAAGATGTGCAGTGCAACACTGAAAAGTTATGTTCAGTACTTGCATGTATGCTTCTGGGTGATTAATCAGGATCATGGAGCTGGGGAACAAAAAGGAGAGAAGACCACCTTTGGAGCCCTAGAGGAAGTTTTAGCTAAAATGAGAGGTTCCTAGAGGGTACAGCTACAGTATGATTTGGGGCAGGCATTTCTGCAAGTCTGAGAGGACTTTACAATATCTGGGAGTATCCACAACGGACTCAGCACTACTAATCTGGGGCAAAAGCCTCCTAACTATTCCTTGAATACTCCTAGCTAGAGCCTTTGAATGATCCACCCAGAAAGAAAAAAAACAAATGAACAAACAAAAACAACACACAAAACACCAGTCTTCAACGACTTGAGGTAGAAGAACCAGGACGAATTTAAGCTTTGATCTTCCAAAAACTAATTGCATGAAAGGAGAGAAAACTAAAAGCATGAAAGGAGGGAATGTGACTATTTCCACTGAAGTCAGTAGTAGGAATTATGCATACAAGTTAAAAAAAGAACATAAATGTCAATCATCAGGTTATGTACATCTTCATCGATCTCTGCACATCCCTTGACGTTCTGTCCTTAAAAATTCATAGGTCATAAACTTTACCTAGTAATCATAACTTTTTTAATCATGTTGATACAGTTTGTAACATTGAAACACCAGGTACATGACATTTAACAATAATTAAAAATATAAATATTGTTTATTCCTTTAAATCCTTATTGTTGGGGTTTTTTTTCATATTTCTTTGAAAAAATGTAAGTTGAAATGATTTTGGAATAAGTCTTCTTCACTGCTCAAAAGAGCTAACTATGCTCAGCCCTTTTCAGAGCATGTCTACTGCTCTCAAAGAAAGCTACAGCTTTAGAAATCCTGTCTGTATGTCAAAGTCCTATTAAGGCATGAAGCACCAGAATTCTTGCTCCATGACCTATGGCTTCAGTTTATGTCACCACTTAGCCCATCTAGCAGGATTTGGTTTCTTTTTTGGGTCACGGCAAGTGTACCACTCCAGTACTTTGCTTAACAGGTCCTTGTGCTGTCTAATGGACTAAGAGAATTATCATCATTGTTAGGTGCACAGGAAAGTAAGCTGCATGATACACACTGTTAGTCTGATACCCTCTTTGATGACAGTTTATGGTTCACCAGCTTGGTTAAACAGCACATCAGCAGCAGTGATGGGTGATCAATCTCATTCCCCATAGAATTGCTCCCAAAAGTGTCATTATTGAGAAATAAATCCAGGAAATGCCATCAGAAGGAATCACCAGACCTTTTGTTTAAGTTCAGATCTATAAGGAAAGTAAAGGAGAAAAATTTTTATATTGTTTTTAATTGTTCTATTTATGTATGTCAATTATGGAAAAATAGTATTATATAATTTCATACTCTAACTGTTTTGCAGACCTACTGTGAAGCACGATATAGGTAATTTATTTAAAGTTATCATACATTTCCAAATGTTTTCAAGAACAACTTTTTTTTTTTCACCCATAGGAAGTGAATTATGGCCTTCACTTTTTGCTCACAGGCACAGGATCTGATTCTGAAGGTGTTTACTGTGTTGAAAAGTGCATTACCCCACATAACTGAAATGACTCGGCCTAGCTAGAAAAACAATGCAAATCAGGGTGACAAAACCTGGGCCAGAGTAATGCTGGACAAAAATATAAATTGGGAGAGGAGTGGCTGTCTTTCCTGTAGTAAGGGGCACAAAACTGGACACAGTACTCAAGGTGGGGTCTCACCAGTGGAACTATGAGTTGCCAAGAGGGCAAACCTCATCCTGGGGTGCAGCAAACACACATAACCTTCCGGTCAAAAGAGGTGATTATCCCACTTCTATTCAGCATTGGTGCAGCCTCACCTTGAGTGCTGTGTGCGGTTCTGGGCCCCATAATTTAGGGATGTGAACGTACCCAAATGTGTCCAGAGGAGGGCGACAATGCTGGTGAAAGGGCTGGAAGGAATGTCCTATGAGGAGCAGCTCAGGACTTTGGGTTTGTCTAGTTTGGAGAGAAGGAGGCTGAGGGGCGACCTCATTGCTCTCTACAGCTTCCTGAGGTGGGAAGTGGACAGGGAAGTACTGTCTCTGCTCCCTGGGATCCAGTGACAGGACATGTATGAGAGGTTCCAAGCTGCATCAGGGGAGGATCAGACTAGATATAAGGAAACATTTCTGTACAGAGAGGGTAGTCAAAAACTGGAACAGGCTTTCTAGAGAGGTGGTTGATGCCCCATGCCTGTCAGAGTTTAAGACGCATTTGGACAATACCCTTAATAATATGCTTTAACTTTTGGTCAGCCCTGAAGTGTTCAGGCAGTTGGACTAGAAGTATTCTGTTCTGTTCTGTTCTGTTCTGTTCTGTTCTATTCTGTTCTAAATTTCAGTTCAGATGACTGAAATGCAAGATTTTTTCTTCCCACATCAGACATCCAAAAATGTATAATTTGATAAAGATTCCTGTATCTGCACATTGATTAAGTGCCACTGGAATACTGGAAGAATTAGAAAAGTCTAGTTCTCTCAACTCAAGTGGGAGAAAAAAAACACCAACAAACCAAACAGGTTTGGACAGATAAAAATTATTATCCAGTTATTCATCGTGCCCAAACACTTTACTCTGGCAGTGTCAGAACCATTATCATCAGTCATTAAAGCTAAGAACTCTTAATGGTATTTAAATCAATAATTTCTCAATATTAAATCCTAATTGCCTATCCTGATCATGATCAAAAAGATGTTTAGATCATTCTTTCCTTGAAAAATACAGGAAATTATCCTATGAAGTTTTTTGTTGGTTTGCGTTTGTGTTTGGGGGTTTTTTTTGGTGATTTTTTTTTTTTGGGGGGTGGATTTGGTTTGGTTTGGTTTGTTTTCTTTCCAAATACAGCCACACTTTAAACATCCAGGCTGTAGTCAGAAGTCATTACATTCTGCCATAACTCATGGAGGTCAATGTTGTCACTCAGTGTTCAACATTACATAGTATTACAGTGAAATATGTTGTCCCTTTTGAACGCACTGGTTAAATTAGAAGGTCTTGCAATATTCCTAGCAAGCGCCACTCATCAAGCCCTTTTAAGCTTTCCAAGACTTTAAAAGTGTGTTTACAGTTCACACAGAGACATGTCATGGGAGCCTTGGTGGAGCATTCATGCAGAAAGATGCTCAGAGAAATGACAGGATATTAGCATATGGCAACAGAACACTGCACATGCCAGAGAGGAACTTCTCTAGCTTTAGAAATGGACTGTCTGGGGGTAGTTTGTGCTTTGAACACAATGTGGAACACAAAATGGATGAAGTGTATTTGCAAACTTTCCCGCTGTATGAGACAGTCAAAAGACTGAAAAGTAGGCACTCTTCAAAGACAGTTTGAGATTTTACTGAAGCTTCCACAGCTTGCAGGAGGGAAGAAGTGTATTTTGGAGGCATATATTTATTTCCTATCAGCAAATCTTTCTAAATATTATAGGTTTGAATGCATTTTCTAACTGAGCAATGAATATCATATCTTAGAAGCATAGAATAATTGTCTAGGTTGGAAGGGATCTTTAAGATCATGGAGTGCAACCATCAACCCAATTTAAAAGATAATAAACAACTGAAGGAGCAAGCTTTAAGTAAGGTTGGATTTTTTTCACCTTACAAAAAAGAAGTGTCTTACAATATCATCGAGTCTACAGGATAGAATACTGTGCAGAACATAACTAACATTACATGTATATATTTCCTTGATCATTTGGAAATGAGACATTTCTGAGTTTGAGGATTTCTACATTAAAATGCTGCATCCAACAATTTTACTTTTACAAAGGTAGTTTTATGAGCCATATTTTTTGTCTGATATTATTTTGTATTCTTTCTACCTGAATCTGAGATGAGAAGTAGCCACCAGTGAAACACTTTTTTTTTTTTTTCACAAAGAATGCCAAAATAGTTTATATCCTAACAACTCTGGATTCCTGGCATTAAACAGAGCTTCTTTAAAGTGTTTTCTATGCAAAAAATGCACGATATGCTCATGTACCAACACTTCACGGAAACTTCTATAGAAACAAAGTTACTATATATATGCCATTGCCTAGCAATTCCAATTAAATGGCAATCTTTTAATGGCAGTCAGTGGTGCAGAGAGGTGAAAATTTAGCAGTCATACGCAGCGATTGATACAAACAGAGCTTTTGGTTTTGATCTGCAGAATTTTTACCTGTCTTATTTCGAATTGTAGATTAAACTGATGGTAAATATTTCAACAAGTGAATGTGTATATGAGTGAAGACATTTATTTATTTATTTATTTCCAGACCGTCACCATTACTATTATTATTGTTGTAACACTTCCAGTCATCAAGTGTTAGGTCTTTGGGTCAAATGGATTAAGGTCTGTTTTTATACAGTCCAAATTTAAAACACAGGGTAAGAGCTAAAACAAAATTATAACAAAATAAAGGGAATCGCCCCCATTCACAAAATTTGCCAATAGTAGAAAAGGATTCTACTGATTTTTGAGGCCATTACACTATTTCATAATAAAGTACAAAATAAATAATATTATGTTCTCCAGCCAACAGAAAGGATTGGGATAATTTTTTTAACATTTATGTAGATATAGCTAAACTTTTTGAATAAGAAGGTCATGCTCCAGTTTTGTCAGAACGGGTCTACCCTTCTTGTAACACTGTATAGAAATACACACATGGACACTGGAATTATGTTTCCCCACACACCTTGTGAAATTTTTTTTGTTTCATTCTTATATTTAGTTAGAAATTCCTGTTCAACATCAGCACACTTGGGAAATGCATTGAAAGCTTCTGCAGAAGGTAATTTTGTATCATGTGGGTTGCTCATCCCTCTGTCAAACCTTTCATGTAACTGTAAAATTAAACCCCCTAACACCCTGTAATAAGGAGATTACAATTTGTGTGGGGTTTTTGGTGACACTTTCGGGTATTCAGTTTTAATCAAAATAATCTCTCATCAATATTGCTCACAGGGAAGAATGGAGAAAAATTGTAAAGGAATTTTTTCCTGACAAGTTTCTTTTTTTCCCTAAAGACAATACTTTATGAATTAAAAGAAGCTGTGCTGTTTCTGGACTTGGTCCTCTTGAGAAAAGCTAGAAAATTATAAAGATCACATCTCAGATCTACAGCCACTTTAGGGCAACTTCAGTAAGAAATTACAGCATAGAAAGTAATATTATGAACACAAACAGATACAAGTGATCTTTAAATGTTCATGAACTGTTGAAAAATACCTTCCCACTCAGCCACAGATGCAGCAGAGAGCATTACTGCAAAATTAGCGCCAGTCTTCACTGGACCATTCAGTGTCACCAAGTATTCATCAGATGTGAATTACACTCTGAACAAATTGCCTGAAGGAACAGATACAGGGATTTTCATGTTCTAAACGTGCTTTCCTATTAGTATCAAAACAGTCCATTGGAGGATATCTCAGCCCCCGAAGACATGCAGTGAACAAAAATGCTACAATACTCAACCATTATTCCAAAGTACAGTGTTTAAAAATGAAATATAATGTACAGTAGGCTTGACTCCCTATTCCCTTAGACTCCATTATAATCACCCTTATGATGAGCCACACCTCATTATAATAACAGCCAAATTGCTTGGCTCCCAAGGGCAGACTAACAGTCAGGGTGGATTGTACTTATACTCAAAATAACCACGAATAATCAAGATGAGTCTCTCAGTTTGACAATGTATAACCACTTCTGCATAACTAATGCTGTTCTGACACGAAAAAATGCTACAGATTAAGCAAAAAGAATTAATCTGGCTAATATTGATTGGATGCATAACAGCAAGTAATGTGTCAGCATATTTACTGCAGTTATAATAACATCTATTTTCTAGGCAAAAAGGTCATTTCTTCAGGTGTCCAAATGGAACTTAAAATCCTGTATATCATCTGTATAAATTTTGTATATTTCTGCACTGAAAGGATATGGTACAGAACCATTTTAGTTCATTTTAATTAGGGTCAATGAGAAGTATTGCTTATTAATTAAAGGATCATATCATGAAGGGTGTTTACTGACAGTGAACTTGGTGCAGAGTTGTCATTTTACACCTAGTGAAGATTGGCTCTGTGGCATTTTATATCTTCAAAGTAATAGAAATTCCATTCAAGATGTTTGCAATGAAACCCAAAACCATGTGAAACTCTCGCCGTATAGTGTTTCAGTACAAATGCCAAACATAAATGAGGTCCATCAAAAGGTTTGCTAAGGTTCATGAACTTAAGACTGGCTTTGAACTAACACTGTGGCTAACATAGTTTTGTATTGAAGCCATACAAAATTTCCTTAGTTTGTAAGAAAAACTAGAGGAAACACTGACGATTCATCTCAGTTTTCCCTTCATACTTTGATGGGCCAGTTGTTAAGTCACCTGAGTCACTTGGAGAAGTACTTCACTGTAGATAACTCTGAGAGGGTGGTAAATAAATGCATAATCTCTAAAAAGAATAAAGTGAAAAATGGTAACTACAAATCCAGAAACTGATAGATTACACACATTTAATGTTTATTTGCATTAAATTGCCATCAAATTTGCATTAGGCAACACTTCAATATTAATTTTTGAAATGGTTGAGATAACCCATATTGACCATGGTTTCCTTAATTTTTTTTTTTTTTTTTTTTTATGTCTTTCTGCAAGGCACAGTCTTCAAGGAAAATTAATGTTTTCGTCAACCATGTGTACAGCATTTTCCTGGGGGTCTCCTTCTACTGGTTTCCAGTGAAAAGTGAACAGTTGCAATTTGTGCCTGTAAAACTATTCACTTTCACGTTTAAACAAATAATCCTATAAATCTGTTTCACTTTGTGTTTGTCTGTAATACAGGATGGAAAGTGAAATGTGGCAAGTAAGGAAAACTCTGCTGCAAAGAAAAAGTTAAACACAAGCTTGAATTTAAAGACATATATATGGCAATTCTACAGAGCATGAGAAGGAGTTAAATCAATACAAGAACAAATATGTTTTTTATTCTAACTAATTGTAGTTTTATAATATATTTGGCATATATGATTATTGTTATTTATAAATAGTTGAAAAACACCTACCTTATTGATTCAGAGCAGTGATTGATTGGCATGGTTTGAGTATGGTGTAATTACTGTATCCATGAAATGATTTAAAATGTACTGAAAGAAAATTAATCTTGTATGTGGGACATATGAATCTTGTAAGTAGCCACCTTAACGCCAAAATATGCGTAGTGTCTGTGTCATAGCTGGCTTACTTGCTTTCTTGTAAAACGATGTATACACATTGCCCATCATGACTGTTTTTCATGGCAAATCTGTTCTGCATCATAAACAAATAGGTAGTGACTTTGTTTAAGACAATGTTTGGGCTCCTAGTGGTTTGAAATGTTTTGAAAGGTCAGGGTCGGTTTTCTGAAGAAGCTAGATAAACTACAAATGGGATAAATCATGGCTTTCCAAAGGCAGTTCCTACCAGACAAATAGCTTTGCTTTTCTTTTCTTTTCTTTTCTTTTCTTTTCTTTTCTTTTCTTTTCTTTTCTTTTCTTTTCTTTTCTTTTCTTTTCTTTTCTTTTCTTTTCTTTTCTTTTCTTTTCTTTTCTTTTCTTTTCTTTTCTTTTCTTTTCTTTTCTTTTCTTTTCTTTTTATTTGGTAATGCAACAAGAAATGTATGACAGATGTAAACTATCTGGAGAAGAATGGTTTACAAAGTAATTTTAAATGGGGTAAGGATCAGGGTGTGGGAGAGACAGGGTGAGGGCGGTGAAGAGTAAAAGAGAAAGTTAATTAGACTCAGTGTGTTACACCCACTCACAGGAGAATGATCTGGGAAGAGGCCACAACCCACAGGTAGTGGTCTAAGCTGTAGTGTAGTACCCAGTAGCACTACGTGGCTCAAAAGTGACTTGACCCATAAATTACACTTTTTTTCTAGCCAAAGGCTTCTGGGTCCTCTGCACACTCTAGAAGATAAAATTACTCCTTGGGTGAATTATACAGCAGAAGCAACAGAAACCTTTTGAGTTTTCTTCCTTCCATCAGGAAGGAAGTACGGCACAGTGTGGCTTTGCTTCCCGGTGTAACTTTGTTCCTTGGTCTCTGGAAGGGAACAGAATTTATTTCTAAGTTTGCTGGATCGGGGATTTGGAATGGAAGTTGTGGGCATCACCTTCAGTGTCAGCTCAGGGTTTAGACAGGCTTGCGAAAAGGAAAGGGAGGTGGAGGGAGATTACTCTTGGCAGGATCACTTTCACTCATTTTCACCACCAAAATCACTTTGCGCTTGGAAACTAAAGTGTGTGTGCATGTGCCTGTGTGTGTGTGAGTTAGTACTACAGCAGATGGAAAAGATAGAAGAGAAGTCAAAAGGTAAATCTCACTTCCTACTACACTCTTTTTTTTAATCGTCTGCAATCTCACGATGCAATCAGCAGTATTCACACATAGCTACATTCACACGCAGAAGACAGAGGGCTGAAGCCTGGGAATTAAGTCTTAAGGGAGATAGTGAAAGGGTAGTAAAAAATCCCTTTGTTACCTGATGTTTTCACTTTGTTTAGAAGGGCACATTAGGGCCAGGAATTATAGATAAAATTGATTGTAGAATTCATCCCAAAAGCTCTAGAGGCAGCTGTGGATGATTTTTCATACACAGATGATCAGTTATCTAATTTCCTAGATATCAACAAAGACAGGAGTTTTAGGAAATCTGAAAATCACAGCTTGCATGATTTCTTAAATGTGAATTCAAGTGTCCCACCTTTACCCAGTGCCTGAGACTTTGGGACCCTTGAACCAAGACCAGAGCAAAGTGAAGAACTACGACCCATTGTACTGAAAAAGAAAGTGAGAAGACACAGTGTGATAAATGACTCCAGTAGGTAAAACCAAAAGCCCAGGGAAAAAAGTCTTGAATTGTCACATTTTCATTATTTACAATCAAATGAAAAACTATTAAATTAATATACTAATATAGTCATTTGGGAAGTTTTCGCATGAACTCAGCTGTACAGGCATCTATACATTTAGGGGTTAGTATGCTTTTAAAGAGATTATTCCCATGTGACCTTTGCTTTCCACAGATGTCATCCCTCCTCTCAGAGTCATTTAAAAAATAGGAAAGGTTTACTGCTTGTGGTGCTGCCAAAAAATCAGTACAGGAAACTGAGTTAGCTTCTTTTAAAAATCACACATCACCTACAGAATAGTTCAGTAAATCACTATTGCAGAATTTTGTTAATAGTGCTTTGAAAAAAAAACCCTGCTAAGCTCTCACATACCTGGTTGAACTGGCAAGAGAACCGTCACTTTCAATTTATTTGTAAACTGAAACAGATTTGAAAGGTCTATGGAGGGACAACAGCATAAGTCCAACTGTGCCAATGACATAATGCCATTTTAGAGGTATTTTCCTGTATGGATCTATTTGTTGTGATGATAAGAATTCAGAATGTTATTATTATTTATGACATATCCTGCTGAAGGAGCTAACATTTTATGAGAAAGCCAGAACAATTTCCTATCTCATCAGATGCATTCACCTCCAGATCGTGAGCACCATGCATTCAGCAAACCAGGACACTGGAGATGTCAATGAGTGAAGTTGCAGCCCTCCTACTCTTCCTCTTCATCTTTCTAACTCTCCACCACCCTCGGTTATTTTAACGATTGCTTGAAGTGTTCGTTCATGTCAAAGCGTGTTATTTACTTCCCATTATGGACATGACATTACACGACTCCATTACAAATTGAGAGAAACATATTGCCTTCCAAAGGGTGAGTATTGCCCCATTATCTATGAATAGAAATGAGTGCCGGCACTAGACGTCAACTACTTACAACAGATAGTCTAAATGTTATGGACAAAGTTTCATTTTTGATAATGTACCAGAGAAAGATAAAATACATCAAAAATACTCTACCAAATGAATTTATCATTCACATTGTCAACCCATCAAGTTTAGTCATATAATTCATAGGCTGATTATGTGGAAAGTCAATGAATCATATAGCTAAATATTTTCTAGTGACTTCATGAATGATAGAGTTAATCAGTATTGTACCTGAAGAGAGTTAATCTCTATGTGTTATTGCTAATAACAAAACCTTCAGAACTTTAACTTAAATAAATAGGAACAAATTTAAAAGACTATACACTTAGCATCTGATGCTATATATAAAACAGTAGCTAAAAGAAAAGCTGCTCATTATTTTTGATAGGAAGCATAAATAATATATTTTAATCCAGTGAAACAACTGCCTAAGCCAGTCTTACGGGGAGCGGTACCATTAAAACAGTATGATGGGGTGCAGGTGGATACCTAGTTTCAAGAGCCTCTAAGCTGCCATATTACTTCCAGTATGTTCAGTTGTGGTGGACCTCGCTATATGTATATTGTTCCTCTGACTGGTGTGACTAGAGGGCTTACAAACTAGTTGGAAAGATATTTAGCTACATAGGCAAAAGATGTGAAACTCTGGAAAAAGCTTGGTTTGATTTGGTTCTGTTTGGTTTGGTTTAGTGTGGTGGAACAGACTAGTAAAATCAAAGTGCTTCCTACAGCTCCTTAAAGGCAACTCCCAGGCAAATCTCATCTCCTGCCATAGCTGTTGTCTAAAATGTACTCCTTCGATGACTAATAAAGACAAATAGGCACCTTTACATGAGAGTCATCTAATTCTAAAACAGGCACCCAAGGGTTGAGAACAACTGATTTATTCTTTTAAGGCGTGTATTTTTTCCATTGGCTATAAATAGGTCTATAAACTGGAGCTCAAATCTAACTTTTAGCTGTCCTAGATTAGCGATAACAAATTTCATAGTCTGCCTCCAGAGCTGATCCATGCAAATTGTACCGAATTGTAATTAAGTTGTGACCAACGATTATGCAAACCACTGAAAATTCAATAAATTCAAAGCACATCTCTCTGCATCGCTGGTCAAAATAGCAACAAGCAAAGCCAATAACCTGCTGCCAAACACAAGTGAAATTCCAGAGCTTCTTTGATCCTGTATCTCAAAAAGTTTTTTTTAAAACCTGCAAATACTCAGTATTCAGGTCAGTTTAGATGTTACTGTGACTGGTGTATCAAAACCAACCCTTAATTAAATCCATCGAATGATCAAGCAGAACTCAAGAAGTAAAACAAGGAATAAGCAGAAGAACCTCTGAAGACAAAATAAGTACAATGAAATAATTATTCAGAAAGAGTCTCTTGCACAATTAACTGTACAAATAAATAATAACAAAGAATAGTAGAATAGAGACTTACAAGCTTAAGTCCTCACATTTCCAAAATGAATGCAAGCAAAGCTGGCATGGTTCCAAAATCTGCAAAATATTTATTATTTAGTTTTGTCTTCCTCTTTTGTAATTAATTCACAATTAAACAAGTTGTAATTATAACTCAGATACTGGCAAAATACATTCTATGGTGTTAACCATTGATAGATTTGTAAACAAAAGCAGCTGGACTGGAATTTCTTCAAGGAAATATTTACATGCCAACAGTTTATCAAACTGAAAGTCTGCAGATAAATCTACACATGGGCACTATGTTAATGACGACAGCAACGATGATTCATATTCTTAGTTGTAGCAGCTTTGTGCTGCTACAGCTGTAAAAGAATAAAACCTGGAAGGAAAAAGGATAAGGAGGCAGGCCTAGGATTTTACTCCCCTGCCTCCTTTCAAGGTTAGAACATTTGTTACATTATGCTGGAAATAATGATTAACAATAGGGCCATTGTCCAAGATTCTTTCACCTCTAGAGGCCAGATTTCTGGAGGTACGTAACTGATGTAGGATTCGACTAAGCACTTCATGGGATTTTACAAAAGCACAAGCGCCCACTGAAATTTTAAATGGATATCCATGCAGTTTGGAAATCCCAGGACATACCAAACCATATCTTTGACAAACTAGGTATGCATGTGTTTATTAAATCTCCTTACAGCTAAGTAACTGCTTAAAAAAAATTCTACCTGCTTGATTCCTACTCAGTATTCTCAATTTGCACATCATTACCCAAATCTTGGGATTTAGAGGGGATCACACCCTACAGAAAAGCATGGACATTTTCCTATCAGCTGTCACTTGTCACCCTTTTTGGGAGTGACTGATATATGGCTATCACTCTCACCAGAGTGTCTCAAGAGTTCAAAACAGGACCTTGACTTCAGCATATGTATTTGAATGCAAACACACACAGAAAAAAGAATAAATGAATGAAAAACATTAGAATTACATAAATGATAGTAATAAAAGAGAAAATTTAGAGAATTTCAGGAGAAAGGCACTTTCCTGGGAAAACACAACTCATGTTAGCACTTCAAGCTTCTTCTACATCAGTAATTCATTTTCTGGAGGATCTTGATTTTACAGAGAGCTAGGGGTATCTGAAAAGAAATCTCAGGTTGGAGGCAATGCAATTTGCACGTGACTGGGGGTGAGGAGTGGTTTGTGGCATGGTTTGACGGCGTAGTCCTGTGTGGGTGTTATACTGAAGCAAGATATATACTGGTAACTGAAACGTAATCACTAAAGTTCCAGATTCCTGTGTCCAAACAGTGTAGAAGACTCTCTATGCGATACTCCCGCACTCTCCAAAGTGAAGTTGGCTGTTCACAAACTATCTTCTGGGCCTGACCCATTCTAACTGCTGTACCACCCTCAGAATCATCTGCCGCACAGCTGGCTGGCATGGGCCGCCACTTAGCCAGGGACCATCCCAACAACACAGCAGCACAAATGATCAGTTCCCATGACTTGAAAACTTCATTCAACTTTCTGTTATAACAGCCTAAAAGAATAATTCCAACCTTCCCGTTTGTTTGGGGTTTTTTGTGGTTGGTTGTTGGGGTGTTTTTTTAACCGTGTTTTTTTTAGGATCGAAGGAGGACCATGGTATATAATCTGTGGAACGTCCTAGGATGTCCGACTGTGTGCATTTAGGGTGATTGCCTTGCATAAGTAATGAACGCTTTTCATGCCCTGGAAAAATCTAGTTTATTGAATATGTAAAGGACAGCAGTTTTGCGTGTGCTCGGTAAAATCGGTGTATTCTGGAAGCACAAGATGTAAGCAAAGCCTTGTACACATAGACCTTTTGTTTCTTTGCAAGTCTTGGATTTAGTGCACACATGCAGAAGAACTGCAGGGGACGCGTGGTCAGCAGGGAAAGCAGCGACTCAGAGAAAAATGGCAGATAGGATCAGCTGTTGCTGCTGCTAAAATGATTCATTCAGTCCTGCTAGCTCCCGTTCAGCCTTTGAGAAGGAGGCTGACAGAATATTTCTGTATCTAGTAGATACTTCTGTAGAGCTCTCTGTGGTCTGCAGACTGGGAATCCCTAGTTACTGCATTGCTATAACCTAATCAAATATGAGAAACCACAGAACATTTTTTAACCTGTATTTTGGAAATCATATCACCTAGGGAACAAAAGAATATTAAAAGAGTGTCATTAAGTTAAAAGAGCAGAATAGAGAAGAACTGGTGGAACCTGAGCGCTTCGATTTTTACCTGCATTCCTGTTAAACATCATTCCTTACATACAGTGATAAAAGAATGGAATGAAAATCAAAGAAGAAAGCAGCTTTTACCCTGAACGGAACAGTATTTAAGAAAAATAAAACTTTTAACACTGAAAACTCTTCACCATGCACAAAAGCAAACAGCAGTTTTCAAAGATGTCCTCTGGTACTAATGTTCTTGTTTGCCAGAAGCTCATTTGCCGTGGCCAAATGCTCGCTGATTCAAATAAAAGCACCTTACCAACAATTCACACAATAATTTAAATTGAACTTGGCCAGCTTAGATGAGAAAAGAAATTACTTAAATTGAAAAAGGAATAAACCTTGCTCAAAATACAGTTTGCTCTTTCTGCCCCAAATTAAATACAAAGGAATGATATAGTGGCACTCTCTTTAATGACCACCACTTAGAAGAATATGCAGCATTTGTTAAAAGGCTGAAGCATTCTTAAACTTGAATATAACACACAACTACAGACTATTAGAAAAATGCATTGTACAACTCATCTACCCGTGCAAGCATAATAGGAGGGTCCGGGGTCACTAGGAGTCCTAACCTAAGTGCCTACTATTTTTCTCACAACAAAATACACTCTTCATACAGTCCCAAATATAATCTTTATGTATGCTGATAGTGGCTTAGTAAAGTAAAAAGAAAAGCACTAGTCATTACTATCACGATTTGTCTCCACCCACGTAACACCTGGCAGTCAAAAAAAGGAAGAAGTCTTTTGAATCAATAAATATTTTATTGATTAGTTTAAGCATAGTATATACAAAGAAGATGAAGTATGGCAATGCAAAATATCCCGATACTATTCATTTACCACTTTGTTAGATGTCACCGTCAGTCCACTCATGGCCTGTTCGAAAGCCTCACTCAAGCCAAAGCCCCACCTGCCAGCTCTGATTTACCAGCTCCATCTGAAACCTGAACCTCAGCAGAGTTTATTTGACCCTTTGGAGGACATGCATTGCAGAGGCCAGCAGTTCCAGCCATTGAGTGCTTTTCCATTGCCTATTGCTGTGGTGCAAGGAGGGAAGGACCACAGTATGACATGATGCAATCTGCTACAGTTCTAGGACTGCATGACCGCACCGTGGCATTACCATCAATGAAGTTTCCACCAGTTGCTGGTCCTAAGCTTGTATAGAGGACCAATTGCTATGGGTAAGTGGCAAAATCTAGATTATATCCTTTCGCATGGCTAGGTTCCACCAGGAAAAGAAACTGCTTTAGGAGCTTGAGGGCACACCACAGGCAGAGATGCAAGGCCACAGAGAACCCCCTTTGTGCAACTAAATTTGCTAATGTAGACACACCTCTAGTGAGCTTTTAAGAGATGGGATCTACAGGGTGCCCGGGGCTGTCCACTTCTGAAGTGAATTGGTAGCAACACTTTCCCAAGAAAGCGTGACGTGGGAATTCATGTTGCTTTCTGGTCTCAGTGGGCTCACACTCCCTCTCTTTTCTACCAGTAAAGCGCTAACACTAAACAGCTACAGCTTGATGTGCATGGGGAAAAAGGAATTCCTCAACTGAATGCTAAAAGGAACGTGAGCAAAAAGAGAACAAGAGCAAAACCACGTTGTTCAGCCCAGTGGTAACGTTTATGGGGTATTGGGCTCTTGGGTTGTGGAACTGCAGGAATGGTTGTGGTCAGAAGCTGTATATTTCCTTCTTTTCAATGATCCTGCTTGGTTATGCGGTGAGACTTCTGAGCACCCTGCAGCACATTGTTCACCTTAGATTTTGGCTCCCAGGAGGAGTTATGCTGGAGGTAGGCATCTAGGTGCTTGAAAGGGGAACCGAAATATCATTATTAGTGCCCAAGGAGAGTTCAGGGCAGTCATGGAAATATTTAGTAAGCTTTACATACTTCAAAAAGACAGATCATTTATTATGGTTTTGAATTAAGCATGTGGAGGCTGCTGGAATTTCTTTTTAGGAATTTTGAGTTCTGAAATCCATGGACTAATTCTTTACTATAATCTTTTTCGTTTATGTTTTTTTCTCCGTGTTTATAGCTTACTTTCACTTTTCACAGTGATTTTGTTTTCAACCCTTAATTCACTGCTTGAGTCTTATCTTCTTACCAGATGCCATGTATACACTTACAGAGCTGTAGAGGTTTGAGTCAGGAGGCGAATGGGATAAGATCTCACCTGGAAGAAACTGAGAATTAGAGCTTTTTCTTATTATTATTTACTGCCTCTGTAAGTTCTGTGTAAGGTGGCCTGTGAACTTGTTCAGCTTCCGCCACTGAAATGGCTTCACAGGGTAATACCAGCATCTGTTTCCCAGAGGTGTGCTTGTTATTGATCAGCTCACAAAGAAGGTAATACTTTATCTCTGTCCTCTTCAATTGTTAAATTGAGTTCAGATTGTTCAAGAGATCCATGTGGAAACTTATTTCTGGCTTCCAATATATCATCCCATCACTGAAAAGCCAGATTCTGCAGCATCAGTTTGGTCGCAGTGAACGGAAGCCAAATGGTTATTAGTTGCTTCAGAATGGAATTGAAAACAATGTCTGCTTGCCCAGCAGCCTGCCAAATGAGTTTGTTTGCCGCATCTATATCTTGCCAGATCTTTCTAAAGAGTGTCTTTAGAATCCAGTTTCTCCTTATTGTATCACTATTTACTTCCACCTTGACAGCTGAAATCTCCTCTTTTCCACCATCCCTGAGTGCAATTCAAAATTCTGTTGCAGCCTCATTCTCTTAGCCTGCCTTCCTAACCACAACTTTCCTTTTCTTCCCCCCTGTTTTGTGACGCATCCAGTGATCAGCACCCACAAAACCTTTTTTTAACTTACAAAGTCCTGAAGCACCGATTCCTAGCTAAATGTACTATGATACCATTTCACAGATACCGACAGTGAAGCCCAAAGACACTCCTTTTGTCTCTCCAGTTTTAAGATGCCAAGGTTAAACTTTCCACACCTTAGCTTCCCAACCTTCATGATAACCCCAACTTGATAGAGAAGCCAACAAGCCAAATTAACTGTTTCAAAGTCCTCTGTATCTCAGAGAGGGAAAAATCTACAGAATTACAAAATAGTTGGTTGCCTTGCAGGACAAACCGGTTTCAAGAAAGCCATTTGATAAAATAAAGGAAGTATATTTTAAAAGGAGGATCTGTTCCAGCTTATCATTTCCAATTTTCCCTTAAGACTGTCTGCCCCCTTTACCCAGTAAAAAATGAACGTGAAAGTTCACTCTAAGTCCAGTCACTTTATCCCCAATAGTTGTTGGCTTTGTTATTAGAAATATTATTTGCTCACTTTGCCTTTTATTTATTTACTTATTGCTAGAAAATTGGTCTGAGAACTGATTGGCAAAGCTGCTACAGCTTCTATTCTTATTATTTAAATGAACTATATCTGCACTAGAATAGGTGCTTTTTTTATCCTCTCTGTATTCACTTTCTGTATCTTCTTTCACATCTTGCTGCTAGTGCAGCTCATTCTTCTGGCCTCCTGATATGGAAGATCAAAAAGCTGTGAATCCTTAAACATATCCCAGCCATTTCTATTCTAGATCTGATAACTGCTATTTATAGGATAAAATTTTGCTCCTTTCTAATCTGGAACGTGTTACGCCTACGAGGGCATCACGTGTGTAGGTTTTGTAGTTCTAGAACCATAAAAACCTGAGGTTGGAAGCGACCTCTGAAGGTCAACTAGGCTTTAAACTGGGCAGAGTTATATCAGGTTTCTCAGGGCCCTGCTCACCTCAGGTTTAAAAATCCCCAGAGGTGGAGATCCCGCAGCTTCTCTGATAAAACTGTTTTAGTGCTTCATCACTCTCATTTTGATTTTTTCCCCCTTATATCCAGTTTCCTTTGTTGCAACCGGTATCTTTTTCTTCTTGTCCTTTTGCTCTACACAGCAAGTTGAATCTGGCTCTGTCTTTATGATCCAAATTTAGAGGATCAATTAACCAAATCACTGGACTTTGACAACCATTGCTACTATAACTTGGATGAAGAAGTCATGGTTATCCACAGATTATGTGCAAATTCTCCCAAATTCCTTAGCAGTATTTGACCTTTGGATGAACATTTGCAAAGCTTCCAAGTACTCTGGATGCCTAGATTTTTTTTATTTCTAACTTGATTCATTTTAAGAGCTTGAATTTCAGAAAGTCTTTGCTTCCTCTCCCTTTGAAAATGAAGCTTTTTACAGAAGAGGCTTCTGTTTGAAATGGTGTGATACTGGCGGTGATGGAACCATCATCACTGATCAAGGTGAGCTCCTGCCCAGCAAAGACACACTAATAAATTCTTCAGTATCTTGTGGATGTGTTAGACAGCAGCTACTGAAGAAGTAAGTTTCACAGAACTCTTGAGCTAGGACATTTTATTTTATGAAAGGCATTGAGCATGTCTGAAGTTTGGCCAACAAAATAGAAGTACCTGTAATCAGCAGTCACGCTTGAAAATCTTGGCCTCAGGCTTTGTTTATTGCACAGTCTTGTATCAAATAACATGTAAGCAAATAACAAATGAAGCAATTTTCAGGAATTCATAGCACCTTCAACAAATAAAGAGGTTTATCTTTCAGGTCAAAACCCAACCTTAAATCTCTTTCCCTAGGAAAAAAAAAAAAAAAAAAAATTCTTTCTCAGTTCAGTCTGTCAGTTCCTCAAGGATTTTCCAAAAACTTTAGGCATCTAGCTGCTGACTCCAAGCTTCTTCATGATCTGACCATAACCTACTACTAAGTTACAGGCAAGATATGTTTAGGGTGACTTCTTGATTTTGATGTGAGCTTTGACAGAGCTTAGTCTTACTGTAACAAGGAGTACCAACATCTGACTAGGTATTGACCCATCCAACCTCACCCCTGTTAAATCCCAGCTACTGTGAACAGATAAAGCAATGATTTGTTAACGGAGACAGGGTAGAACTTATGTGTTGGCAGGTTCCTTCCTGCCAAAAAAACCTATTTCCTGGGTCATTGAAAAACATGGGTAGGTTGCTGTTACTGTAGAGATAATTCAGTTTTGGGAGCGAGCTGGACTGAGAGATTCATAGAATCATAGAATGGTTAGAGTTGGAAGGGACCTTAAAGATCATCTAGTTCCAAGCCCCCTGCCATGGGCAGGGACACCTCCCGCTAGACCAGGTTACTCAAAGGCCCATCCAGCCTGGCCTTGATCAATGAGTTTACTTTTTCCCTGCTTTAACTGTGCCAGAGCTTGAAGCAGGGGCACTGGCTATGGCATAGCTGGGGTGCTTACTAACATAGACACGCAAGACATTTTAATGCAGATGGAAGGAGATTGTGATTGCCCTATATATAGCTAGCCAAAATCCTAACCAACTAGCCAGCAACAACAACCTGCTGGAATCCAGGAAGCCTGTCAGCCTCACACTTGCAGTCCTCAGGCCATCTAGGGATAATGAAATGGGCTGGCCCAAGAAAGCTAATCTCTTCTGCTTTCCCGAACAAGCCTGCTCCCTAATGAAAGCAGGAGCATCCATGCAGGTATGGTTCAAAAAGGAAGGGAAGAGAAGGGGTGGGGAAGCAAGGCAAGGCAGGGCAATAAGGGATAATATTGGAAATCAGTCATATATCTTTGACTTTTGAATTTTCCGTACACAAAAATACCTTACTTTCAAATTGTTTCTTAAATAAACATCTTTACCTTAAATAAAAAGAAAAAAAAAAAATCATCCTTTTTTCCCCCTCAAAACGCCACTTAAAGATATGCTAAACCAGAACTACTTCTTTCTCCAAATGCCTGTTTAAGTGTTTAAATACTTGCTGCTTGTTAAAAAATGTGTTAGGATACCAAAGTCTCTAAACACGTTTTTATCAAGTGAAGGAGATTTGAGACAAAACCAACTGGATTACGCCTGCATTTTTGTAGTTATGGGAATAATATGTTTTGTTCCATCAATGTGTCCACTTTACATTATTCAGCACAAAGCTTTGTGAAATAAGAATCATGGGAATATCACAATATAAAGGAAAAAGGTACAAATAACAGCTTCATAAACTGAGAAATGTACATAAATAAATCATGTAGATGGGGGCAGTTTGCTTAGCTGGCAAGAAAAAAAAATATGGAAAATCTGCTTGTTAAACAATAACCACAGAGTGTGCTTTTATGATGTTTTTCACCACAGTAATTCATATTAGAGATAGAAGCAGTTGCATGTTAAATAAAATCATTCAGCATTGTTCTCCTCACATTACAAAGAGCTGACTTATGTTGTTTTTAGATGCCTCCCATTAGAAAGTAAATATTCCTCTGATGTTATACATTTCAGAAAATTTAATAAAGATGAACTGTAAATAAAGTCGCAGGGAGATTTCAGACAGTTTTATTAGCAGATTGTTGAAAAGAAAAGAAAATTAAATACAATAACAGTAAACGTGGTTCTCACATTGAAACCAGGCTCAAATAACTAGGCTACCATAGAAAAATTTCCAATTCTTGCATTATGATGTAAAAACAGATTTTTGTACAGATTTTGTACAACAAAATTCGTAATAACCTTTTTTCATTTTTAGAAAACTTTAAATATATAGATAAAAATAGACAATTTTCATAGGTCCTACATGAAGATGAGTATGTTCTGTTCCAAGGGCTTGCATAGAGCGCAAATGTGGTTATAATATAGAACAACTAGACATTAATATCTTTAAGATTACAAAAGCATATAAACAATAACATGAGCACAACTTTTCTTCATAATCTATGCCAAAAAAAAAAAAAAAATCCAAATCAAAAACCAAAACCAAAATACCAACCCAAAAAACCTGTGTAACTAAAGAGGGGCAAAAAAATCCAACTTACGGTAACATCTCATGGTCTGTAATATTTACACTGTTTTTAGCAAGATTCTTTCTAAACATCCAGCTTATAAATTGGTTCCCCCTTAATCCTTAACATTTCCATTTATGTACCAAGCCAAACACTGAGGCATTCCCAAAGGTCTTGAAAGTATATACTGTAAAACTACTAAACCTACTTACAGGTGACTCTATGCAAGGAGCAGAGCAATGGTAGATGCTACTACGTATTTCAGTTGTAGGCTTTAAATTCTCTTTCGGATATGAATGATTCAAAAGCTTGCCACAAGTCCATCTAACTTTACAGCTGTTAACCCTTTAAAGACTGCATATGAAAAAACTGGAGTACAGAATCCCATACGTGTTCAAGCAACTACGAAAATTATGAAAGAATCATGGTTAGAAAATAATACCACTACAAAGTATTAGGTAACAATATTTAATGAAAAATATTGCTCAATATTTCTTTAAAAAAAATTACCGTGATGTGAACTTGTATATACATCTTTCTATTGTTAAAAAAGGATTGTGGTGGAGTAAATATGAACCGCACAAAATAAATGTGTACCAGTATTGCAAGGAAGACCTACAAACTATAGAAGCTCAGTGCTAGAGTTTACAAAACATTAGATTTTTTTTTTTGACAAAATAATATTAATATCCAATCAGAACTATTTTTAAAGAAATATTTGCTTTAAGTTAGGCATCTTAGACATTTAAGGTTTTGATACGTTTCCATGTAATAAATAATATTTTATACGCATAAAACATTAGATGAAGAAAGCATAATCACAAAACTTACAGTAATAGCACTGATTCACAAAATCAGTCTTTAAAGGGGTAACCCAAAAGTACGCAAAGCAAAGAACATAATTTTTAGTAATGTAATAAGCACTGTGTTGCAGCTTACTTCCAGTTATCAGCACAAAGGTGAAAACACATATTGTAGCTTTCATAAAGACAGTGAAAGTAACACATAACCACCCATCCCCAAGACAAGGTGGGAGGGACAATAGACTTCAACTGTATCACTCAGTTCTACGTGGAATTGGACTGATACATCAAGTGTTTGTTAGGTTTTCTTTTTTTTTTTCTTTAGCAACATTGACGTAATATGACATTAACATATAAAAATATTTCTGGCATTTTGACTCGCTGCTCAGCCACAGTCCATTCTTAAAAGTGCGCTAATCAGGGCACTAACCAGGGCTCAATATACAAATAAAAGTGGCTGATACAGAATTCTGACTTGTTACCAGATGCTTAAGATCTCATTCAGTAATACTGTGACTCCAGGACAAATATTTACATGCCTGCATGCGTTAAAACTAGAAAGGTGTCTTTCTGACCAACAGGGTGACAAAACAATATTATCTAAAATTTTCATTTCCTAAACTCTAGATTTCTACTGCATACATAATACCTTCCTTGTGTGATTTGTGTTATATACTGTACATGTGACCAACAGTTTGATAAGAAGCAAAGTCTTTTATTTCATAAACCCCTGCCAGTTTACAATGAGAAATTATTACTCTTTTTATTGTATTTTTTTTTATTTTAGGAAAAGAGACTTCGTGAACAGTAAAACAGTTTGTTTACATTCAGCATTTCTTTTCACTTACACAAAATTCCATTTCACTTAATGTAGTCTAACATATATGTGTTGGTCTCTTGGAAAGCATGTGGAAAAAATGTCTTTAGAAGAAAACCCACAATCATAGTTTGAAAACTGAATGTATCAATTTGTTTTTTTTTTTTACCTTTTTTTTTTTCTTTTTTTTTTTAATAAGAATCCTTTTATGCCCTCTACAAGTTCACTTCTGAGCTATCTTGCTGGTTTCGGTATGATATAACAGTCTGTAAGTGTACTTGGACACCGCTGGAAGGATCGTTTGATGTGCTCAAATATAGGATCATCAGAGGAGGACAGAGTCTGCATTCCTTGAAAAAGGGAATACTCAGCCTTGTTCTGACCCGCCTGTAATTTTGGATACAATAGTCCGGCGCAGAGACGCAGATTTTCACTGTAAGAAGAGTGCTACTGTACATTTACAAACATTCTCTAGGTCTCCGGGTTGAGCCACAGGAGATAACCAAAGGAGGACACTCTTGCAGAATTCTTTACATTTTTGAAGAATATTGATAAATGAAGTTGAGGAAGTCGGCTTGAAAACGCTTTGTTTCCACAGAACTCCTTATGAGCCAATGTCTTACTGCAAAGTTCTTTACCGGAGCACAGGTATCTTCAGCAGGAAAAATTCAATACATGACAGTAGTTTTCAAATAAAGTCTTCCATCTAAAATATGAAAAACAAAGATTTGCTTTATATATTTATACCTGCAGTGAATCAAAAGGAGAAAAAAACTCACAAGATTTAAAACTTCAGTAGAAGTAGTCCTCCCATAAATCTGTAAACTGCCACCTATGGTACTTTACGTTTAAAATAAAAAGAACTATACAACCTGAACATCGCCATTGCCATTTCATCTGACAGTGGGCAAAATAACTCCATTAAAAATTACACGCACTTTGCAAGTTGTAAATACTGTAACATCTTCTAAAGCTTTAATGTATGCTGCACTCGTATCAGCGCCAGGGCACTAGGAATGTAGGTGGAGCCTCTGTGCGTGTGTTTTTACTGATATGCAAACTTAACTGAGTAGTGCTGCACAGCAATTATTTCCTTCGTGGTTGCGGAACAAAAATCTCCTTGCATGCAATCGTTAGTGCTCCCATCACTAAAGGCATAGCTCATACTTTCTGATTTAGCTATGTTGTTAAATATACCATGTAATGTAACCATTGTGCACATTTGTAGCTATTTATATAGAAGCCAGTATAGGATATTTAATCGCTATCAGTGAAGTATAGCCTCCTTCCCCCATAAATGAGATTAACTGAACAATTACTATGTTAAAGACGTAAGCACATCTCCCTCAACATTTTTTCCACCCAAGTGAGGAGCATATATTTAAGTGAGATATGTGTGATGGAGAGGGAACATGAGAAACAATAAGCTCACCTAGCCAGTAACTGTTGATCTAGAAAAACTTGAAGAGAACATTCTGCCACAACATATTTTCAACTAATTTACAAATATAAAGCAATTTTTTCTTCACTGGGGACATTAACGTCTTATATGCATCTGTTCTCATAGCAACACAAAGATTTTTATTTTTTTTAAACGGCAAACAGACAGAAAAACCGCTGCATTCTTTTTTTTTTTTTTTCTGTCCTGTAGGATAGAAAGCGTTGCTCCCTTGTGAGTAAAGCACATTATGAAGCATATTAATCCTCCACAGTGCATAATTACAAAACATTACTTATATTGTAGAATATAATGCATCTGGAAGTACAAGCTGTATCTCAACTCTTGAAGTCTGTGTGAAATCCTTCTTTTTGGTCCAAGGGAAACCAGCAAATATTTATAAGATTTCAGAGGGTTTTGTTTCTGTTTTGGTCTTCTTAGTCTAACCTTTTTATTCCACATCAGTCTTTAAAACTCTTATTAGATATACAGGAAGACAACCGTGTGAGATAAACCTATATAAATGAATGCTGAAATTTTCGAAATGCTTGGCTATCATTGAAACGCGCGGCATCACTTCCACAAGCTTACTGTAACAGCTGAGAGAAAGGAAACTTTAACTTGAAAGCAGACAGATGTATATCACACACAGCTGTAAAAATTCCTCCCTCCTGCACACCCCTTTCCAATTTTTATTGTCTAGTTTCTGTCAGAACTGCTGGGGAAAGAAGGAGACGGTAGAATCGCTCACTCTGTCGCAGTGATTCTTATCTAGTGTCCCTCTGAACTGAAAACTAGTTCCATGACTAGTTTTTATTTGCAAGCTTCTGGGTTGTACCCCCTTTCACTACTTTCTCCCCGTCTTTACGTTTTCCTGCTCCTTTTCCCTACTTTTTTTACATTCCCAGCTTTTTTTTTTGGCAGAGTAGATGACAACTTTCCCACCACCTGGAGTGCTTCCACTCAGAACCCCTTCCACATTCTCTTTGCTCTCTATGGGCTTTATGCACTGAAGAGAGATAAAAAAAGAAATTGAGTAAGGCCTTAACTTAAAGACTTCTTGTTCTTCTCTGAGGCATGAAAAGCAACCAAAATGCTTATGGGAATTCAGGAGAGAAAGAAGGAACCTCTGAAATGGAGCCTGGTAAAACTGAAGGCCTCGTAAACCATCTCAAAAAGAAAACATCAAGTACAGGATAGCCAGAGCTACTACTGGCTATGCTTGCATATAATTCTCCCAAACATATTGAATAAATACAATAGACATTTACAGCACTAAAGCTGTCCGGATACCTCTGTAGGAGAATTACTCTGCGTATATACCAGCACTTTGGCTATCCTGAATGCACGCTTGCTAATGAGTGCAGTGCATAAATATTAAGATAACCTACAGTCAGTAACTTGTATTTTATTTCACTATATTAGGTCTCCATATGCCTTTTAAAATAAAATATTTATTAAAACGTATTCTCAATTAAAAATACAGCTGTAGGAAGCGGAATCTTTGTAGCAGTCAACAAAAGATGAACAATCTGCAGAGAACAGCAGTACATTTTCAAAAGTCAGCTCTATTTTAGTCTGCTTAAGGACCCAATCTGGCAGTGAAGTCTATAGGAGGCTGTTCACTTTTAATGGAAGACACTATCAGATCCTGTATTCTGTATCCGCAGACAATGAGCAGTAATAGAAATGGGCAGCTTTACAAAGCATCTTCCTTACAACGTAAGAGGGTATTTGTTTATGTAACTTAAAAACATTTATGATGGATATATACAATAAGCGTAAATCTTCCTGTTCCTCAAATACCTAAACAATCGACCGTTAAAAACGCAATTTAATCATCTGTATTGATAATGGACTTAAAATGCCATATAGGAACTCAGCAGCTGATCTAATATCATTGCTAGGCTTATTATAATGTGTTTAACTAATTCTGCTAACATATGGGAAAACGCAGCAAGCATTAGACACATCAACTTTAAAATATGCCATGTTATGATATTGATAAAGCAATTCCATGATTAAGTAATACTTAGTAAGAGTTCAAAAGCTGCTAAGAATTGTAAAATATTTCCCTTATTTTCTCAAGATGAGTCATGAAAGAATGAGGTGCAAAATGAATATCCTTTTCTTTAGAACCTACAGTGCCAACATGGAAAAAATCACAGTATCTGTGAAACTGCCCACCGTCCAAACTCAAATCATGAGTATGGAAGAAGATGGAGAAATCATTTCTTCAGGCTTTATACTTTTTCTCCAGCATGTTCCTGTGTGTAGCTGAGAAGTTCATGTAGCCACTCGTGAAGAACGTACACCAGGCAAACAGGACTGCGCTTCAGAAATACGAAGACTTCAAACCGTGCTAGGAAAAACAGAGGGAATGCGCAGCTCTGCGGAGGAATGGTAACCTCGCACCACGATGCGGTGACCAAATACAATACCTATATCTGATTGCTGTCCCTTTTCCTTTTCCAAGTCCTATTCCCTTCTCCCTAACCATTTCTCTCTCAGTTCTCATTGTTCAAAGGTTCTTCTGAAATGACTGGAACTTCTCAAGGCTAGTGTCAAAGCCACCTGAATCACTTTGCCTCTAGGTGTAGCCAGTGTTCCTATCTGAATGCCAGTGGAGCATTACCACTGATAGGCCTTCATGATTTCAAGCTTAAAATCACAAGCAAAACCTCCAAACCACGAGGGTGGCCAATGACCAGCAAATCGAGCAAGCTCATCTTTGTAACTCAATGTGAAAATGACACTGCTCCTAAACCCCAAATCATGCGCGTGCCTCTGCCTCCTGCCTCCTGATCAGCTTTTATTGAAGTTATATATGCATGCCGCTTTATTTTCTGTTAACAAACGCAGAATTTGTCTATCTGCATAAAGCCAATTTTATCTAAAACAAATATGCAATATACTATTCACACAAACATAAATACATGCACACAAACATAGACTACACACACACACACACACACACACACAGAGTGCTCTCTAACAGTGTTTGCAACGTTGGAGTATATTTTCAGCTTACTGAAAATTTTTGATCTGTGTTGAAGTTTCCCAAATTTACATACTGTTACATACTATATAAATACATAAAACTTCCTTTCACTTTTAGGTAGTCAAGCAAAAACACAAACTGGGAAAATACTGCTAAATTTCTAAATAGAACTGTGCACGATTAGCAAATTGTCGTCTGTTTTAATTGCTCTTTTGCAAATGGCAGTGTTCAGCAAGATCACACAAACTCATGCTGGTAACTCAAACTGAAAATGCCACTACTCCTAAATCTCATTTGTTTTTGTCTGTGGACCGATATGACAGAAATTCTAGCTAGAGTGAGGGAGTATTTTTTTTAGATCAACGCTTTTTAATTAAGGCTCATTTTGAGGTTTTTTGAATGAACATGCCCGAATAGTTAAAAGGTCATAAATGTTATAAAAAACAAACAAATGGAACTGACATAAAAGTTTGCCATGCTGAAACAAATCATATGCCTTGAAATGCATTCCCACAGAGACGTCAGCTGGGGAATGATTCACACTAGTGTTCTGTGGGCAGCTTGTAGTAGGTATCTCTATGGGTCCAACATTTTCTGAGATAAAAACACAAACCCACTCAAATATTATTCCTGTTAATATGCATGCTTGTAAAGTGATAAAAATCTACAATGAAATGTTAAGTTTGCTCTTAGGTTGCACACTAAATAAATCATCCATTGGATGGTAATGTGTGTATTTCTGCCACTCAGTGCAAGTCACGCTGGGGCTGTTTGCCATCCAAACATATCATATTTTAGTTTGTCTTCTGAAAGCTGCTTCAAAAATAAACATAACGAAAGTGATCATCATGACTATCGTGAGAGCATTCTGCAGTCTTTGGTTTATGAAAATCTGTAAATAAACATCAAAGGTGTGGTATCACACCTGACTTCAGTCGATTGCTATCATAGAAAAGCCTACGGAGGAAAACTCTCCTTAGTAATAGGATAAAGTGTTGCCTATAGTTAGGAGCTTTGGGGGAAAAATCAACCAACCAACCAACCAAACAAGCATGTCACAGAGAACTAATAAGAAAGAAACCCACAGAGTCCAGGTTAAAAAGAAAATGAGGACAAAATAATGCATATGACAGAAAATTAATGATAAGATCAGAAATCTCAGTGGGAGCTTTGGAAAGTTAGGATGTCAAAATTTGGATAATTTTTTATTAATTTATTATTCGTTGTTATTTTTTATGATCGTCATTTGTGAGCTGTAGAATAGTAAATGCCAGCCCACGATCCAGGAACCCTTACATCAAAGTAGCCCCAATTTTAGTCATTAGAGTTCCTAACTACAGTTAATATAATTTTGTCAAATATGCACAGGCCAGTGATATAAGCTGATCTTCACTCAAAATGGGTCTTAGGATATTGCAATGGTGGATCTATTCATCTCTTTGTGCTTTCAAAGTAAAGAACACCTACTTTAGGTTGATTTCACTCTCATTAACAAGAACACAATGGAATAAGTGAGGATGGGAACTTTATTCCCTATTCCGACTCTTAAATGATCTGTGATTTCACTTTTCTGTTTTTCCATTTTCTTTTTTAACGTCTCTCTCTTCCTTCCCCTTCTCTTTTTAAGTAACAGAGATTCTGTGCACTGGCTGCATCAAAAGAAGCGTGGCCAGCAGGTCGAGGGAGGTGATTCTGCCCATCTGCTCTGCTCTGGTGAGACCCCACCTGGAGTACTGCATCCAGCTTTGGAGCCCTCAGCACAGGAAAGACATGGAACTGTTGGAGCGGGTCTAGAGGAGGGCCACAAAAATGATACAGAGGGCTGGAGCACCTCTCCTGTGAGGACAGGCTGAGAGAGTTGGGGTTCTTCAGCCTGGAGAAGGGAAGGCTCCAGGGAGACCTTATTGCAGCCTTCCAGTACTGAAAGGGGGCCTACAGGAAAGATGGGGACAAACTTTTTAGCAGGGTCTGTTGCAATAGGGCAAGGATTAATAGTTTTAAACTAAAAGAGGGTAGATTTAGACTAGATATAAGGAAGAAATTTTTTACAATGGGGATGGTGAAACACAGGAACAGGTTGCCCAGTGAGACAGTAGGTGCCCCATCCCTGGAAACATTCCAGGTCAGGTTGGACGGGGCTCTGAGCAACCTGATCTAGTTGAAGATGTCCCTGCTCATAGGAGGGGGGGGGGTTGGACTAGATGACCTTTAAAGGTCCCTTCCAACCCAAACTATTCTATGATTCTAGGAAAAGATGGTGTGGCAAGTAAATGAAATAACTCCTAAGTTAGTGTAACACATATTTTGTAACTTAAGAATCATTACAGATCTTTTTCCTTGACATTTTATAAGCTAGAGTATTAGAGTGAAAAATACTATGATCCACCCTCAGTCCAACAGGTTAAAAGAAATAAAATATTTGTGACATTAAGTGGGGCTACTTTTATCTAAATAAAAGAAAAGCTGCTCATTTGTGCTAAAGAACATAATAAATTGTGTTTCCTGTTAGGAAGTAGCTTTATTGAAAATGGCAGCTATTTTCTCAGAAGTTATTTCCAGGCACCTGTAATCTAATGAGGTTTGTCCCTTTCAAAGAACAGTTGTACGTGCATGCCCAAGTGCACACAACCTCTTCAGCCCAGAGCTGACAAAAGTATCTGCAAGCCATAGCTCAAGCAGATTTAAATTATATAACTGGTAGGTTTATTTGTTTTAATAAGATGGGGCAAATGTGAATCACAGTGTACTTCTAACCTTTCGTTCAACCTGATGTTTTAATCATTTGGAGGAAGAGAAACAAAACAAAAGAAAGGGATGGCAAACAAATGGTAATGATTCATGTGATATTTGATAAGACAGCAACGGGAAGTCAAAATAAAAGCAAGCATATTGTGACAGATGGAAGGGATCTTAGTCAAATTGTAACCCTTCTTCGAAAAACTTAAAGGAAGCAGCTAATTAAGGATGAAATCTATTTTTGTATACTCTTCATATATTTTATTCAAAATCGAGACAAAAGAGGATTTATTTTCCGGGAAGATAAAAAATGGGAGTCTAACTTTTTAATCATGGGAACTTCTTCAGAGTTTGCAGAGTGCGACTGAGAACATAAACCCCAGCTTTTGTAAAATGTAGTCATGAAGTCAGCTGAACGTAACTTGGCGTGATTTTCCTTACAAATGCAAAACAGCGTGTTGTGAGGGGAAAAGACTCTTCCCAGTGTACGAGGGTAATCAGAACGTTGAAGCTTTACAGCTCAACACTGAACAGGACACCGTCCTGACATTGTTACTGGCAGCAAAAGTAGATCACGTCTTGTGGAAAACGGATGGATCCACTGCCCTCTTCCCAAGCAGAATTAGAGCGGAGTACAGGAGATGTAGGAAAGCAGGGTCCACTGTTGAGGGTCTGAAATTTGAGCAATTCGTTCTTTAAAAATAGTGCTTATCCAGTTTTTATGCAAAGATGGGTGATTTCACACTGCATGTTCAATAAACTCATGCAAATATGAAGTATGTAAACATATTTGGCCAAACACTATCCTAGTTTGCCCTTTGTATAACACCAATAAATTAGTTTCAAATTTGCATATTGTTATTAATCATACACCTTTCATTTCTCTACTTAACATTCATGTACAAATATATTTGTGGTAATACTCAGTGCAAATATTCAGGATACTGAGATGTTCATGTCTTTCTTTTTAAAATAATAATTTACACTGAGGCGATTTTAATTCTACATCTGAGTTTTCAGGAATAAAACTAAAACATGGATATATAAAAAAGAGAGTCTAAACACCTTTTTTTTTGCAGTTATTTCAACCATTGAACTGACAGGATCTTCTTTCAGTAATTTTATGATGTGTTTTAATCATGAATATATGTTTTTATTATATCACCGAATACCATGGGAGTAAGCTAAAGGTCAGCAATCTGATCTTTAGTAAACTAACAAAGCGATGGACTACCTGAATATGTCACCTTCTATTATTTAAAGATCATATAGAACACCCAGAGCTTGCCAATTTGAGCACTGAGAAGATTGAACTGGCAAGGTGAGAAATTCTTTGAAAGAAATGGATTTAAAAAGGCACACCGTCTCTTATTGTTGCCTTATGAACTTAGCAACCTTTTTTCTATTTGTATAAACAGAACAAAAGCATATCCAAAAAAAGACAACAGAGCTGATTGCTTACAATCAATGAACCTGAGTCACTAAGGCATTGCATTGTGTCACTTCTGTTGGTAAAAAAAATTAGAATAATAATTAAAAGAAAAACCCAACAGAGAAAAAAAAAAACAAAACCAAACACCTTCAACTGAAGGATCATGTGGAAAAGTTATTAAAGGATGAAGTCACAGCTAAATATGATCAGCTTGTGAGTTTCCACAGCTCATTGTGTTTGGTGCTGTTTGTAACGCGGTGTGGATAATTCTTGTGCTGAACAATCCGTCCTGCATTAAACTGTTTTAAATTCTGCAAAAAGGTGTGCTTCATTTGCTATCATATTTTAAAAAACATGAACAACTTTGTTTTACTATCTTTTTAGCAAGCCAATCAACAAGCAACCTTGGATCTGATAGTACTGAGAAACAGTTGAGATCTAAGAACCGGAACGTGGTTTCTTCCTGACACCTTCTTTTTTTTCTTGTAAAATCTTGATGAAAACAGAAATTACTGTTCATCTTTTCAGTCTGATTGCTCTTCTTTCCACTTTTCTTCTCAATTTTGCCTCCTTTTCTACTGCTTTGCTCAAATGATCACTTTTTACTCTAAACATCATCACCAAAGTAATCTTGAATACAAAATATCAACCCTAAAGTTAATCTTCCGACAGGCTTAAAAAAATAATTATTTTTCCCTCTGGAGAGGAAAAAAATATCATAAAATGAAATCTGAATAGAATATGATGGAATAGTGTTTGCTGGAGCTTTCAGCAATCTTTGCTTCTGAGTTGAGATCAAACTACAGAACATACCTACACAAAATCACATACACATTAGTAGTTCCCTCCATACGCACACATACAGAAACACACACACAGATCCTTTCGATACCTGAATTAGAAGCCAAGAGCGTTAGCATGATACATGTGTTTAAAATTACAGATCACATAAAGAAGTGTGGATTGATAAAGATCTTTTACGGGAGTCTGGAAAGTAACATGGGTCATGATTCTTCTACCAGGAATTGTTGTGGCCAATGGTTAGTATTAGCAATCTATTGTCTCCATCACCAGATAGCGTGATGTTTGTTTCCTTCAGCATATACAAACCATTTATGAAGATGAGCTCTCTACAGTACTATCTTTTCTAGAGCTTTAGCCCAGACTACTTTTTAAAATACAGGAAAAGACTTACCTAATACCTACTCCTACACAGAGCATCTCTTCTGATTCACAGAATGACAAACCTACCTTGCTCTTCTCTACAAGCTCCTTCTTTTCTAAACAAATAACTTGCATTTGATGTAGGACCCCAAGAACCGAAAGGCAGCCTAGTGTTTTGTTGTTTTCAGATTGGACTTAAACCCCACAATTAATACAAGAGTATGATCTGGCTTTTCCTTAATCTCAGTTACTGAGATGTCATTTCAAATGCTGCAAAGGTTACTGGAAAATAAAGGCCATTTAAAGACAGCATTTAGCTTTACTACTTACATTAGCACACGCACACATCAGTTCTGGGTTGTGTGGAATCCTATTCTAGTATCAATATCACATTAACACCACATTTTTCTTTCATACCCAGCCACCCTTGCTCTCCTCTGCGTGCTAAAACAGAGTAACAGCCCAATGCAAAACACGAAGAAACAGTCACAGGCAGAAGAGGAAGGAATGAGGCTGTAAAACAGATAGATTGCACAGTGGCACGCTTATGGAAAATCTATTAAGGATGCATGGGATGTCAAAACATAATGCAATTTAAGCTTGCTGTTTTTAGGTATTTTGTATGAAAGCAAGCTTATGGAAGACAATGGCACCAAGCAGTCAGCTCCAGAACAAGAGTCAAGGTGACAGAGACCGAACCAGAAGTCATGCCCTAAGAAATGAGCAATGAACTGAAGTCACGCATAATCCTTACTACCACAGAGAAATACGAATAGACCTTAATGAAGTTCCCGGGGCTTACCGTGAGCGACACAACTACAAAACTGAAAAAAAACCAAACCAGCTCATGTTAAATCTGAGGAAGACTTCAAGCCGAAAGATGTATATGGGGTTTAAACCAGTAGTTAGCTATTGAGCAGTACTTAAGCAAAATGCTTTTGTTCCTAAAACGAATGAAAAATACTATAATTCTAAATTACAAGGGAACTTCCTTTCTGTGACAAGTGCTAATGCTGACCCAGGTAGGTTGTTTTTCAAGTCATAATTCAAGCTAGTTTCCCTAACTGACTGTAAACTTCCATCTTGGGCATATCTTCATAGTTGTATTTAAGTACTGCGATGACAAGCCAACCTTTCCCATTCCCTCTCAGTGGTAACATAATTTCAGATAGGTACTTCAAAATTATTATTCTACCCTCCCAGGAAAAACTCAATTAGCCTTAGGGCCAGGTGGTTTGAATTTGGCACCACTCTGTGTCTTTGCCAATAGAGATTCCTTAGAAAAAACAGCATGTCATGACAGACTGTGTCCTGGATGCACCCCACTACAGAAATCCCAGACCATATGGAAGCAGCATGCTCTCCCAGTGAGAACTTAGCACCACGGTCCATCATCAAAAAGTAAGCAAGAGAAAAGAGAATGGCTAAATTAAACCACAGAGCAGTCTTATCCAGTGACTCTGGGATCCAGTGACTACCTTGGAGTCAGAAGAAATGAACTGTGCGAAATATCTGAAGTGTAAAATCTTCTTGCTTGGAAGCGTGATTATGTCAAGATAGAGGAAATGAAAAATGTGACTTCATGGTTGTTTTTTCTTCTCCGTGCCCCCCCCCCCCCCGCCCCCAGCTTCCCACTTACGCTGTTTATTCTCAGTAGCAATATTCTAATGGTGTCGTACAAGTCACTTGCACGACCTCTCCTGGAACAGTGCTTAGGATGTTGGTTACCCATCCTCAAGGTGAATTTAAACTGGGATAATTTCTGGACGGACTACTACTATAATACAAGGAATAGAGACCACAACATGAAAATAAAATTAATTGACAGCCTTATCATGGAAAAGCAACTGATTATTCCTTGCGTATGCATTAAATAGTAAAAAGAGATACAAACCAGCTCTGTTTTCTATTGCAGGAACTCAGTTCTGGTGTAGCCTTTGAAGACGAGAGATGTATTAAAATGGTCTTTTAAGATGGTATTTGTGATAGAATGCAGATTTTAAAGCCCATCTAGTCCTGTTCCTAATGCTATGCCATTTTCGTAGGCAGAAAGGCAAGAAATGAGTGTCTGCTGAATGTATTTACTGAATACCTGGTCTGGTAAAATAAACTTGCCTGTAAAGTTAATTTTAGCTGGAAGATCTAAGAGACTCACGGGTCTTGCAAGAATACAAAAAGCTACAGGGAAACCTCAGCTGTTAATCCGTAAAACTAGGACTTTTTTGTGGACTGAAAGTTTAAGATCAAGCTCTGGAACTATTGCCCATTTGGAACTGTAATAGAACCAATTTTTGCAAGTTTCAATAGTGTTTTAGCATTTCAATATTTTAGCATTGGGAACCAGATTGCTTCGGATGGCATAGTTACTGCTGCAATAGTAACTGTGATTGTCATAACAAATTCGATGATAAGGTCGAAAATGGAACTGATCCTCCAGTCAATTATACCACTTTTATGATGCTTCCAGTATTTCCAGTGAAGCCAAGGAGTCTGATCCAACCACAATATTTTTATGTTCAATTCATCAATGTGCAAACATACTGTGCTCTCTTCAATGGCTATGAGTGTACATCTTCCAGTCAGAGTGTAAAGCTAAAAATGAGAGCAAATTATTGCTGCTTTTTATTTTATGTTTGTATTCAATATAGCTTGATTACTTGAAAGGACTTGCAGCCAGCATATTGCAGTATGAAACAATATCATGAAAAATACATGTCTTTTAATGCAAGGGTTGCACCAACAGTTTGTCACAGGCAAAATCTGCAGAATCAACTAAGAGTCTAAATAAACAAGTCAAAACTTGAATTATCTAATACGGCATTGTATATTTTTAACAATCTCTATTCTAATTTCATGCACATAAACAGCACTGTGAATTTTTGGGTCCTGATTTCATAACACTTTGTTTCCAAGGCCAGCTGTAGCACTTTGTGATCCATCCTTTCTAACGTCCATGACAAAACACACTATTATGCTATTGCTGCTTTTCCTAAGCTATTAGAGGCTGCATCACTTTTAAAAAATAAAGCTGACAAGAATATAATAGAAAAAATGTTCCCTTTACCGTTACTGATACACACTTTGTGTTTCTCAACTAGGAAAAACAAAATGACATCACATTATCATTATATATGCTGCTGTCTCCCAGGATGTCCTTCAGGTGTTATGGAACCTTACAACGACCAAAATACTTCCTGTGAAGGGTTGAAAAGTTAAAGATTTCTTTTTAAAGCAGCAGAGTAGATTTTCCTCTTTACAAGCCAGCTGGCAGTTCACTAGAAGAATACTTATTATAGATATATGCTGACAGCAAATTTTAGCTATAGATGGAACGTGATGCTGGCTAAGTATTCCTTCCAAATGTGTTAATTTTAGTTCCACTTCCTTTATACTTACTTCTCTTAGCTGATTTATTTCTTTTCTTTTTTTTTTTTCTTTCATAGGAACTTGAGATACTAAAAGAGAAGGGTCAAGTTCCAAATCAAATCCATGGGAAAGCTGAATGCTTGACTTATACAAAGGCTAAATTGTTTTATGTTATCATTCTTAATTACATCAATATAAAAATAACCACTGCTAGAAAAAGTTATTTTTAGAATTAAAATAGATTTGGCATAGTAATTGGTTGCTTTGCTGGTTTACAATGAAGCGTTTATACAAATATTACAGACATATTGAGAATTTGTTTTTCTTAAAATAAAATACTATAAATATTTCCTATTTCTGAAGGACATAAAAATGCTTTATCATTTTTTTTTTCATCATATTGGCAAAGAGAGAAAGGAAAAAACCTAAAACCTTTGGCCACTTTAAAATTAAAGCATCAGACCCTCAGCTAGTTTAAATTAATGCAGCTTTATTAATGGCAAGGGCATATTTTCTTTTTTTTTTCTTTTTTTTTTTTTTTAAATGACATAAGAGTAATAGAGCAATTGATTTAGAGCGATATTTCAGGAAGGTGGTTGCCTTCTCAACTCTTAACACTATTCAAAGGGCTGCCTGCCTAATACAATCTCACCATACAGTTTTATTTACATTTTCAGTGTAACTGCTTGTTTGCCTCTTGAATATATTAAGTGAATTTTGAACTCTCATTCTTTTTAACCGGACTTCTTCTGACCCCACAGTTAGTTCAGGATTATAAAAGAGAGACTGTTACCTATTACACCAAAATGCTGCCACTCAGTAATATACCACTTTTCATCTAACACAGAATAATTGAGGTAAGTCACTCTATTAAATTCTTCTCATATGAAAATCCAGGCAGGCTGCCTTTACACAAAATTATAGTCATCAAGTATTTTCTTATTAAATCCCATAAAATCATTTTCCACCTATTTTCCTGTTCTAGATTTGAAACTAACTATAATTGGCTGATAATAGTTGCAAATTGCTGTATCTTGCATCGCCTCTCTTTGTCACTTTTTAATGCCTGGGTTTCTGAGCAGTCACCGAAGAAAATATAAAAGCAGAAGTTAGTAACGTAACTCAACTTCTCCTGTGCCTTTCATCCAAGATCCAGAATACTTTACAAATGTTAATTAAGTTTCACAACACCCTTGTGAGATACTAAAGCATCAGTGCTGCCATCAAGAAATCAGCAGATAAAGACTGCGTAAAGATTTGGTTCTGGCTTAAGGCATTGGTTGGAAATGCACTGAAGCATGCAAAATGAGCTATTCCTTTACCATATCGTTCAACAGCAAAACACCAGACCTAAAGCATATAAGCAACCCAAACAAATGCTACCATTTTAATTGTGAGATTGTTATTATCCACTTGATTCTTTGGTTGCGGCAAAATGTGAAATGAGCGAAGACAGTAACTCCTTCGCTTATAATTCTTGTGACTGTGCCACATGCTACATTTATCCTTTGCAATTAGGCTATCTTGGAGTAAAATTACAACCCCAGCTATAAAACTGATGCATGGTATGGAAAAAAATAATATCCATAAACAAGAACAACAACAAAAAAAAAAAAACAGCAATGAAAAATATTACTTTCTCACCTCCAGAAACTGAATTCAGCATTTCTGGAATATGACTGAGTTTACTAAATTTGTTTGTAGAGGTCTACACCAGGGTACTCTAGCTATGCTCCTTCCATAGACAAAGGAGAAATGAAGAAACGAACTGTATTGTAGACGTTTCTCTCCATTCCCTCCAGAGAGGGCTGAGGGTGACAAGCACAGATGTAGATGTCTACATTGTAGACTTCTACTCTCCGTCAGGTTAATTCCAGCCCATGCCTTGTTTGCAAGGACAATTACATTTAAATGGAGAACCATTTACTACCTCTCCATAACAAATTCGTAATGATATAGTAATACAGTTACAGTAATATAGTGTAACAAGATTAGTAACACGATACTGTTTTCCCTTCTAGAGTTCTGTGATACTTCATCTACCTCTTTTTCTACCTCTCAATTTACGTCCACTTTTGCACTTATTTCAGAGTTTTTGGGATGCTTCTTTAGATTCGTTTCATGTGTTGTGCCTCACGTGGTCGCATCCAACTGAAATAAATGCTGCAAAGCTTCAGGATTAATGCAGAATTCAAGTTATCCTTTCTACGTTTGAGGGCCACGCTTCATGCAACTTTGAGAACTGTACAGTACAGAAACATTACAGAATTTCACCAAGCAGAAAGGGAATTGTCAGGCATGGGTGTTTTTCCACAAGTGATGCACAATTACTCATTGCCAACATCAGTAGTTACAAGAAGTGACTGAAATGCAGCTGCTCGTAGTGTGTTTACTGTCACAAGCGATGTTGGAATTCTGAGGCGAGCAAAAAGGAAAATACACAACGGATGAGATTCATCACAGTAACTTCAGGCACCTGCACCGTAGATAGCTGCATCTAAGCCAGTTTTGTAGACTCCCTTTATAATCAATGAAGAAACTTGGAAGGTATTATTCATTTTCTTCAAAGGCAGAGATGTGTCTATTACTCTTTATTGACTTTAATAGGAGTCCAGCCAAAAAGCTCAGATAAAGACATCTACCCCACAAATGTGTGAAGTGAAACATATCCCTCCCACTGATATTGTTTGGGTATTTTATGGATAATTACACTGCCTCAGCAGCTATTCCGCAAGTTCCACACCTTCATAATATACATCAATATCTATACTGCCATTATGGTATCAGCAAAGTTCCACTATATCTTATCAGCTGAAAAAATTATAGGATAATGTAGTACAGAATATATGACTGTATAGAATCTCAATAGCTTAAATCTCCTGTTTCTTTTATACAATGAGTGTTGTATCTTAAAGCACTCTTAAACAGCTCCTACTTTTCTGTCTCTGCAGGGCTGGCTTTCTAAGGTATTGCATGTCTAAAATGAATTCAAACACATTAATGTGTTTATAAAATCCTTGTGCAAGGATGTAAGCATATGCAAGCGTACTGAAAATGAGTACAAATCCCATCGTGCTGCTTCATTGCGCAAATATAGTTTCTTTGTATTCTAAATCCCCAATCATTTCCCTATTTCAAGTACACTTTTATTATTCCAATAATATTGTACTTATCCTTGAAAAAAATGGAACTCCATTTCACAAATCTCACTATGCACGGTGTTAACATTCTGTACAGAAGCTGTTTTATTTTAACTCTACTTTGCTATTCTTTCTCCACAGACACTATTTCCAACAATATTAAGTAGCTGATACATTACCTTGGGATTCTAGGTGGTCCCCTTTTTAAGTAATAGCCTTCACCTTTGTCCCTGAAAAACTAATCATTGTCCTCTTACACCTATTTGTTTTACAGAAATAGCTTTCCGCAAAGTACTTTATTCCTTTTCATCTCCTCACACTTCCATAGTCAAATTTTGCAGCAAACTTTAATATTGATTTTTTTTTTTTTTTGCACTGCATATTCTCATTCTGTATGTCTAGTTATTTTGGATACTGTCTCGAAGTTGCTGATCACCGCAACCTGTCATTTAACTGGGTCCTCTGCCACTACTGTCCTTTATAACTGTTACTGTCATCGGTCTTACTCCGGGTTCAATCATTAAATGTCAGGCAGGAACTCACAAACTGTTTTTCCCTCAACTGTTAGTCTAGTAGAATATAGACTAACCCCATATACTGTATAAAATCCTGCAGTATTTTAAATTTTAACCTGCAATGTTAGGCTCTTTTTCTCTCCATAGTATCTGTTCTATGAAAGCTGCTATGTATCACAGGTTGACAACAATAAAAAATATGAAAATGTTTACCTTCTCATCCCTACTTGCAAAATTTAAAAAAAAAAAAAAAATCATCAATGAACATGAAATTGAAGTAATTTAAAACCGGTCGAAAACTTTTGGTAGAGGGTTTCTCAAATTTCAAATGTTGCTGTAATCAAAATGACACACAACGTTCAATAATGTGTTTGTTTTTCAGATACTGTAGGTCTGAAGAGATTTTTTTGTATACTTCAATTATAAAAACATTTAAAACATACAAACTTGTGCAATTTTTATTTTAATGAAGATGAGAAGTTCATTAACGAAGATAAATATTTCATTAGATGTTAAATAAAACAAAGAGATTTTTTGGCTTCTCTCAGCACAAAATTCCTTTGAAAGATTAATTAATACATGCAAATTATGCAAATTAGACCCATGCAAATATTTTATGAAGACAATTAAGGGAACCATTAATTACTGCTTTTTTTGCTTCAGTGAGATTCATTCATTTAATTTTAATTTCACTTTAACTGTTTTGATGTATAATCTTGCAGCTAAGAACTTTATCTTTCCTAGTGGGTCACTTAAACTTATAAATTTCATCAAGTGAGCAGCAACAGAAATCTGTAAAGATATTCTCTGGGCTATGTTTAGTATCAAGAGAAATTTTTGACACAATGCACTCCTAGAAACTGCAAAACTGGAAGGGAATGTGAGCTCATTCTTGGACAAGGTTCAACTGCTGGAAAAGCAATTAATTTGCTTTGGCTGTGCTAATATAGGGGAATTAGAAAGTGTGACACAAGACAAATAGAAATAATTAGTTCTCCAAAATGATGTTCTCATTAATATGGTTTGAACAGTAGAAATAAAAAACATTATTGTGGCATGTCTGCATTCTGTCCCTAGCCACAGGAGGTGGAAAAATGCAAGATACAGCATTTTTTCACCTTTGTAGTTTGTATGGTGCCGGCATTTATTTTTATTTTTTATTGTAGGTTTTAAGAAAAGCAAATTGTGGACCTGATCCTGTTACCTAAAACCTACTGCACTTGCTCAAAGCATGAGGGATCCCTAGGTTTCTAGACTGTTTTCTTCCCATGAAAAAAATGAAGCTATAAATACAACTGACTAGGCTTTTCACAACAATACACTCAAGTTCCTAAATTGAAACTTTGATTTCAATATTGTTCATTTAAATCATATTTTATGATATGCAATACACGAGGTGTATGTTCATTCTGTAATTTAAGCTACTACAGCAAAAGATTGCTCTATCAAAAGAGTTTATGATGTCCTCTCCAAATCTGATAACATAAAAGAAGTTTTCTTTTTCCATAACGTGAATACACATGAATGCATTTGACAAAGTATAAAGAGGCAGATTTTCAGTTGCTCTCATTCTTAACACTTACACCAGTACAAACCAGGTTTTCTACAAGTAGTAAAAATCACTAGCTGCTGCTCCTTACAAAAACAGGCCGGTTTTGTGCGGGTGCTCACCTGCACTTTAAATTTCTTAGCTTGTTGCAGAATTAAAGGTAATGTCACATTATGTGGCCCCATCAAAAATATTAAACTCCTTTTTTCTCCCTGCAGGTGACATGCCTACCAGCTGTTCACCAAGTTCCAACTGAAGGCACCTCCCTTCGGAAGTTTTGCTGTGTACGTACGTTCTACCTGGAATCAGATATTGAAGTGCAATGATTTGATTTAATTTATTTCTTCTTTCGGTTAGGTGGCAAATCTACAGCACCTGACAGAAATTCAGATTTTCCCTTTAAATAAGGCAAGGGGAGGGAAACTCTGGCCATGCCTAGCTTGATGTTTTTTGATAGATGATCACTGCCATTAAGAAAATTCTCAATTGCAATTGCCACAGAGGTTTAGCAGAAATATCCAAGAAAATTTCTAGAACTCACATTGTAATAATTCTGTATAAACAGAAGCCTGTCTTCAGGGAAATTGCTGATAAAAGAAACTGTAATGAAGGACTTTAACTTAAAGTTAAAACCTATGAAACTTTCCTATTCTTTGAATAGCCATTTATTCTTTAACCACATGGATACAACACTTCCATGGTCCTAATGTGGTAAGCATATGTCAGTTAAACACATGGTTAAATGACCATAACACTTGCAAAATACCGGTAAATACCTTCTTCTTTGACCATCAATTCTGTTGCTAGTCAGCTTTTTTTTTCAATTTTTATTAATTGTGGCTCCCTCTAAAGATTTCTTTCTAGCCAAATCTTAGAACTAGCACCCCATACCCTACCTCTTAGATTTTTCTAGACTAGCCTTTGGTAAAAGGTTTTTGGTATTCAAATACTGTTCTGCCTTTGTTAGGATCTTCTTATTCTCTGTCCACATGGCTAATTTCTTTCTCAGTTTGATCTTTTTGGCTTCTCCCTCAACTTTCTGTTTTAGTTTCTCAGGGCTGCGAGCTTCCTCCCATTGTCTCCCTCTCCGTGCATGGTATTCAAGTAGTCCAAAAACAGAAATTCAGCTGCCACATCCATGTTGACAATTGACACAGCCCTTTGTACTCCAGGTCTATTCCCTTTTGTCCAAACTAAAACCTCACCCTGCTTTTCTGATTCTCTGTCTGGATGTTTAGCTGCTGTGACAATCTCAGGTTGGGAAAACAGAGATGTCAATCATTCATCCCTTCAGAATCCTCCTCCTCTTCCCCACTACTACTCCTCTTAGTCACTATGAACCGCTCTTCTCATCTTGTCAGTGAAGTTCAAAATCAAGGTATCCTGTTTTGTTTGTTACTTCTGACTCTTCGTTACAATATAGTGTCTACATTTCTTCTCATAAGAAGTCTCTGCCCCTCATCTTCCTATCCCTCTCTCTAGCTGTAAATTCATGTGCAAATTCTCCTCCTATCTCACCTACCAAAGCTTACTTCAGTCTGAGTTGTATAAACAAATTCATATGGCAAAAATATTTTCCTAGTCTGCTTCTTTGAAATGTCACTCCTTTTCAGTTCCTTCACTGGCTCTTCCCTTTTTACTGGAAAACAGAACTTGAAAGGTTTTGCCTTACCCTTCACCTTGTGCGTTACTCCTTATCAAAATGCTTCAGGTTGGAGTGATGCTTCCAAATAAGCATCCTCGTAGTTTTTTTCCCTGTTCTTCTCCACAGTTAAGAAGACCCTCATGCAATGTTCACAAGACTAACTCACTACGATCCTTCAGGCTTGAAATCTGGATTTATAAGTGAGTCTGACGGCAAGACCTGAGATCAGGAGCGGTACCTGAATCAGGAATGCGATCAGGAATGAACGGGAATGTTGATGAACACATATAACTTCCCACATAAATCAAAGAAGTCATTTATCAGCACAGTCGCTATCATCTCCGAGTCATCATCTCATCCGAAAAAATATTTGTGTAAAGCTTTAAGAGAAATGACATTATTTGGCTATATTCCTTTACTAATTTTTGTTTACCTTGGTCATGGATGAAGGCAGTGATTTCAAGAATATGGTAGGGGATATAGGCAGGGATGGTCATACCAAAAGATTTAATGAATACGATTGCACCACTGCCGGTGTAAAATGGGACCACCTCGTAGAGGACACGCATTGAATACTCTTCCACGTAACTGACTGGAAATTCCTTTACTTCTTGCTGCTACCATACCATACTTGGGGGCAGATTTGCATTTGATAACTCAGGTTTAATTAAATGTTACAACTTGTTTGTGTTTTTGACCAAAACATCGAAAAGAAAGCATGTAGTAATGCATGCATGCTTAGTCTTCAGCTCCTGAAGTACAGAAAGCTGATACTCACTTCCACGAGTAGAAAAGTACAGCAGGTATTGAGACCGTCTGTATACCAGGAAGCTGAAGAAAGACATTCAATGGAGCTTTGGGGTTAGTTAGTTGGCAGAACCTACATAAATTAAATAATCCATTCCTCATTACTTTAGCTTCAAACCTTTTAAATGTCATTATGCAAGGTATTTTAATCTTAACAGAATCTAAAGTTTATGTCAGGTCCTTTTTACAGAAGCTGAACACATAGAGCCAACTTGATATGTGAGGGGTAATCATATCAAATCAAGCAATAATCAAATAATGCTAGGCAACGTATGTTGTATTTTCAAAGCTGCGTCTCATGAAGAAAAGACTTTAAAAGACTTACAGCAGGTGCACTTTGTCATTACCCTGATATTCACAGAGGTTAGCCATCAGCCTGAGCAAGCGCAGAGCAAGCACAGATGATGTGTTACATGTATTCTTTTAGCATGAAGTTTTGGGACTTGAATCCTACTGCCAATATTGAAGTGAGGAAATTCCATCTAGTTTTGCATGTGTCTATATAATGAGAGACCATGAAGGAATATATAAAAGGGAGGGCAAAAACATGAAGGGCTGAATGAAAACTTTAGCTCTTGCAAGATTAAAGTTCAGCCCCTGATCTACTACAGGTTTCTGACTTGAGGATGATCAAGCTCCTTAGCCCCTCTATGATATAAAGAAAATCGCTTTGTTCTGCATCACGGGAGTATTTTCTGATGTGAAGATGAAATCCATTAAAGACTGCAAAGTTGTTCCGATATTACAATGATAACATTTCTACTAGCTTTCCGGTTACTCTGACGCAGCTCAAAACAAATTATCTAAGACAGACCACAAGGCTGCAAACTGGAATTAGTAAAATTAAGTAAATAAATAAATATCTGTTTACTAAAACTTACATTTATGCAGAAACATTATAATAGATGAAGTATCCTCCGAAAATAAATAACAGTAATTTAACAGACTACTTTTGGAATAGGTAATTTTGGTAGATTTAAAAAATAAGCGTTTTCTCATGAATAATCTGTCCTTTAGCAGTTTCTCAGAACTATTATGCACAAACCTGCTTTTCTTCAGCTTGATGCCTGATTTTGGTTTTGATTGTTGCCTGATTTGTTTCAAAATACCTATTTACATTAGGAATTGAGAAGAATTATACACTTTTAATAAATGAATTCTGTTGAATGTCTGCTAACGACCAACTTCTTTAGTTATTTCTTCATATGATTACTCTTGCAAGCTTCACGGTGACATTGAGTTATTTTTTTTTTTTTAAAAAACTGAAAAAAAGGGAAGTAGCTATGGAAAGATTTTAATACTGAATGTAGAGATAGAAGGCAAAGATGTTTCTAAGAACAGAGAAAGCAGAAGAATACTCTAAGGCATATTAACATAGTTCTGGGCTGGCACATCCAGGTCAGCTCTCTACTTGGCCAAAGGGCTGCTATCTGAGACATATGGTAAAAAATATCAGATCTTTCAAAGTCAGTCAGCTTGGCCTCCTTTTAAAAAAAAAAAAAAAACACAAACCAACCACAACTTTTTTCCACATCTCACTTTTTCATATCTCACTGTTACGTAAAACACAAGCTAGTCCACAGATAACAGCAGAGCAAGATCTAGAGAAACTATGCCATGAATGTTTGTGTGTTTCCACAAAAAATGCTAGAAGAAGAGTGGCATAGGCCTTCCTTTTGGAATTAATACAGTAATAAATATCTTTTTTTTTTTGAAAATAAATAACAAGTTATAAATTTCCATTTAACATAAGCCAAGTCAAAAATGTAATATTTTCAAAGGTGTTCTAAATGAGCAAACAGGGCTTGATTCAACATCTGGTTTGATTTAAGTCAGCCTTCCATATCCTGCTTGGCTTCCAGCTGCAGCTCCAGAAAGGCCTGGATCTTCCACAGGCATGATTAACCCTACACAGATGTCTCAGATAGCCATTACCTTGTGGACAACTGAATCACTTTTTAAATAGCGTAAGGGTTAATATTAGGATAAGACTATCTTAACTTCTCTCTGAAAATCTCTTTCCAGAGTTTCAGACCTGCCACAATGAGATGGGAAATTGATGATGACCTTCTTTGGTAGATTAGCTCACATGGCTTGCTAAGAAATTTTCTTTTCTTCTTTCGATGCAGGTGGTGGCTGACAGTCAAAAAAGGTCACTGAACAGGATGGCCACTGTTCATATTTGATGTTTGAAATGGCTGAATTTGAAATTCAAGATGTGAAATCTAATCTGGATTTGATGTTTCTTTTTACCTACCCAAGCTGCAGTACCTTTCAGGAAGGAAACATGGATCTCCTTGTCCTATAGATTTCCTCCTATGTGTCTTAAGTGGATAAAGTAACTTACCAGCTAGTAGTTTGTACTAGTAGTTCTGTAAAGCACAGTACTTTTAGCAGAACTGAAAATTATTACTGTTACTTTGGTGTAAGAGTTGTCTCCCTCGTGCTTCACATGGCAAGTCACAAGGGAAGCGCAACTATTAGAGAAATCTGAAACCATTAAATATTTTGAGGTCTGTTGACAGTGAAGTTCTAATGATTTCATAGAAGAATGCAACACTAATATTGACGCGTGAAGTTCCTTTATAAGGGGATGATACACAAACATCAGGCATTTTTTAATCTCTGTAGTAGTTTAAAAACCAAACGTCAAGAAACAATCTTCTTTATGACACACATTACAGCTGACGAGACGCCACTTTCCAGCCCTTGTCGAAGAAGTAGTAAACGTGGCTGAGGGGAAAAAAAAAAAAAGAAAGAGAAAAAAGGACAGCTCTCTACACAGTGTAGAGGAAAACATCGACAAACAGCTTACAGTCTGCAAATCTGGCTCCCCAACCAACCTAGAGAGGCACAGGATTATAGTTCAATTGTGAATGAACTAAAAATCCACTTTGTTTATACCTGTTTCATGATAGGCTATAGAAACACCACTTCACTGAAATGAAGTTGTTGTTGTTTTTATCAAATTTTCATGCTGGTTTAAAAAAATAACGTCTTTTAGTTCTTTCTCTAGAAGTGAAAAACTGATTTGTTTTTTCAGCTGATGAGACTATGCTGGAAATGTGTGTTCTACTGGCCTGTTCGGGTTACCTTCTGAGGGAGAAGATGAAGGGAACAGAGTACTTATGGGAAATTTGAATAGGTAGGATGGTGGCTTGCAGTGCCCACTTTTCCCAGGCAGCAAGACAACTGGTTTGACCTCTGAAGGTCAAACCCTACCCTAGGTAAGAATTAATACATCCTCTCCTTCCCTCTTTGAATAATATGAACGTGGAGGAGGCAGGGAGCAAGAGATGAACAAAAATAAAACAAGTCAAAACAATTCTACATAAAGTCTTAATAGCCTCTTTGGTGCACAAAGTGTTTTATTTAATATTCTTATTGTCCTGAATTTTCCCACTTGACTCTGTTCATGCTTAGTCATTAATTTTACACATAGTTGCTTTAAAAGTGCACTAAAGTACCATGTTGGAAGAAAGCCTCTGATTGATTAATCATTTATCTCAGTAGAAAAGCCATGAACACATTTGATTTCCAGCAGCTTCGTATATATACGGCTATAAAACGAGATGTAAATTGCGATAGATAGTAATTTCAAAGAAAATGTGAAAAAGTTTATGTAAAAGTATTGGATGAGGAGGCTCCATAAGCATGTTTTGCAACATATTTGTAACTGTTTATTAAGTCTGTGCCCTTCCTTTGCTTTTTGGGCGATAGATAACAGGATTATGTACCTTAAAGTTTAAAGGTGTAGCTAACAATGACCTATGAACACTATGAAACAATTGTCTATTTATAGGTTACTGCCTGCAATCAATACCACCTTCTGTTTAAGTTAATCAATGTTGTCTTTAATTGATTAGCTTGGGTTGAAAACCTGCCAAAGTGCTGGACTCCTGGGCAGAGGGATAGGGAACATACTTATTACTGTTTGGTTTCCATGCACTGTAAGATAATTTCAGTACTTATTCATGGTCAAGGAAATATGAAGCAAAATAAATCTTTATTCCAGGTTTCCTCATTGAGTATTCAGATCTCAACAGTAAAAGACAGCCAAACTAGCAAGAGATGTCACAATGTCTAATGGACAATCTCAGATTACAATCTGAACTGTACCGGATTGTCTGCCAACCCAAAAAAATCCATAAAACAAACGTCTTCAAAATTTGTGAGCTGCTAAAGTTAGTAAGGCTTATTCTTTTTAGGGTAAATAAAATATTTAAATCAGTGCACAGGGAGAGAGCCCAGCTCTTTCTAAAATGTATAAAAATTAGAGAACCTATTTTCAGAGATATACCTTCTGCAACAGTAATGAAATTCAAGGTGGTGCACACAGATTAATGCTGTTATTTATTATTATGTATATAATTTCATTGAAGTGCATAGCACTGTACAGATGAATAATAAGTGCATGACCCTGACATTAATACAAGGCGTTACACACTGCAGTCAAAAAGCAGCTGAAGTTTAAGGCACTAATCAGAAGGAAAATGAAGCATTATGTGTTACTGCGAATAGGAACAATGTTTAACCAGCAAATATTTTAGGAAGACTGAGCAAAAATAAAACAGAATCGGGTGGACTAACCAAAGGGAGTTAGTAAAGCAGCTCCACTAAATGTCACTGAGGGTTAGACACCCAACTTCTAACAGTTTCCCCCCTTTAGTACCACCACTAGATCTGAAAATATATATATTTTTTTGAGCATAAGAAAGACAAAAGAGAAGAGCAGTGCAGAAAAAACACTAACCTTCAGCTTCTAAAATTGAACGCTGCGCGCGCATAAGTTTACACCAATGCATCAATTTGTTTGACAAACTCTGGCATGCAGAGAAGGATCAATAACAAGACAGCAGACATGACTCCCTAGTGGGTCGCTACAACATCTTTGCTCCATTCTGTTGTCTTTTTCACATTTTTCTGGTAGTTCAGATCACTACTCTTACCTAGCGGTGCTAGAGTAACCCTAAGGAGGGCAGTCACATTACAGAGACAGTCCTGTCTTATGTCTGCAGCTAAGCAAAGCTGTAGAGGCTGAAACCCATTGTCTTATTGAACTTCAGAAATCTTAAGAATGGAAAAATTAAGGAAGAAACCTGATAATCAAACAGGAAAAAAGAAAAATGCAAAATCTATCTGTCAGGTGGCTAAAAGTCACACTCTCACAAGACATGGTATTTCACAAACATAGACAGACCTTACTGTTTGATGACTCCTAGGCTGAGAAAAAGACTTTTTCTTGACAAATTAAATGGAAAATATTAGGGTGGGGTATTCTTTGTTTTGGTTGTTTTTTTTGTTTTGGTTTGGGTTTTTTTTTTTGTTTTTTTTTTTTTTTTTTTTTAAATCTGGCCTAATGGAATAACAGGCCAAGTGGCCTAAAAATCACAAAAATAATCATCTCCCAAAAAAAAAAGCAGTCCACTGTTTTGTCATTGCTGCTTCTCAGAACCTTTTTTATATTTCTGTGGGTCTAGAATAGTCAGCTGTTTGTTTCCATAAACAGCCTAGCTAAGTAGCAGATGTTTCCTTGGGCAGTTATTCAATATATCCAGAAAAAAAAACCCCTCTTTGCCTTCCAGGCTTCTGACAGCTTTGTTTCCAGCTCCTGCCTTCTTTTCCCTGCTGAAATGTTCAACCTTCATAGCAGGCCTGCACAACAGGTGGGCCGTGGGTCTCTTGCAGCTTGAAAAACCATTTGTTTGGCCCATCAGCTGCTGAGAAGCATCATGTACTGTTTGATTTGCCCAGCTGCCAAGAGGCAGCAACAAGATGTCCAGCCGAAAATGCATATCTCCTAGCTTGTCACTGACCCCTCCGAATGCATGTGTCTCCTAGTCAGCCACCTGGTCAACCAGCAGACACATAGCTCCAGATCATACACACACGTTGCCTCGCAGGTCAAAGAAGTGGCATAATAAGGAAGATTTGGGACATTCAAAAGCAATATTTGGCAAGGGGGGAGGTTCAAACAAAGATGTAAGGAAAATGGGAAAGTAACAATACAAGGCAAGCTGAAACAGTATTGAAATGGGTCAGCAGAGAAGAAAGAATGTCACATGGGAAATCGAGAATGTATTTTCATTCTGAAAATGACCTGAAAAATCCATTTGAGAATCCTGACTAAACACAAGCACCTTTCTGCTAGAAGTTCCATGCCATAATGAGTAACAACAAATCCATAGTACTTACTAAGTGGCAATAAAAATGGAATAACTGATGAGCAAGAGTCAATTGAATAAAAATGCAGAATTTACAAGTTGATATATATATATTTAACATTTCTAAGATGTTTTAATGACAAAAAAAGGCAAGAAAAAACTTTGTAAAGTGTATGAAGAATCAGGTGCTTTTCTTTTCCTGGATTTAATCAATTAATACCGTAAGCAATATATGGCCATCGGTTTACATGGCATTATACAGATGGATGACCTCATCTTTGAGGAGCAATGGGAGCAAATGGAATTGCTTTTCATTAAGAAGAAGGGGGACACAGAGAGGAACAGACAGAAATGCAAAGGTAGGAGACAGAAGCTCTGGTAGAAAGATGCAATTATTCAAGGGTCTCCACAGAAGGATAATGAATAAAAGAAACGGACTTGATGCTGGTCATCACAGTCAATATCATGGGCAAAATAAACGAAGGGAAGATTAAAGAGAAGACATTTTAGTTAAATGTGCTGCAAAGAGAACTGATGTCCCCAGAAAAGAAATAGATGTCCTGTCATTTGAGGATATTGAAAACTATTTTTAAAAAATCATTAGTTAATTTGAGAGTAGTCTTGAACTGAAAAACGTGTCCTATCTATGATTAGCAGCCAAGAGTAATCTTCTCTAAGTCTACAAACATAAACTCATCTAAAACTTAAGATTTAGAGAAATTAGGGCAAGAAGTCTGATGCAGTTGGAATTGGAAATAAAGACAGAAAATGTGACTGGGGGGGCGGTGACTGAGACTGGTTAAACACGTAGATAGAAACACAGAAACCAGGACACCGGAAGACACTGAAAGGGAGCTAGTAATACGAAATGGTTGGCTGACAGTAACTGAGACTGAAATTGGGGGACCGAGTGATTTGGACTGAGTAGACAAGAACAAGACCCAGTGGTTGAGAACAGAAGGAAAGATGGGGGACAGAACACAGACAGGGCAAGAAAGTCAGGTCAGGTCATCCGAAGTCTCTTAGAGGGATAGATCTTGACAAGTAACTGGATATGAAGCATATGGATAAAGTATTTCGAGCCAATATCTGGAGAGGTTTGGATCTTGATTAACAAGGACATTAGGTGTAAGAAGTTAAAATTAGAGGCTGGAATTACGACAAATAGAAACTTGTATTGAAAGGTGAAACACAAAAGAGGCAAGAAAGAGATTATAAAATTTGGAAATGGATATTAGGACTGTTACAAAGGCCAGAGATGAGAAAGAAACAAGAATAAGAAAGCTTGATGGAGACACTGTTAAAAGTGATACAGACTGCAAGACAAATGAAAGGAAGATTCTGTGCCCAAGAGCATGAAATTTATCCCAAGATTACCTTTATTTATCTCTACAAGTGTCTGTAAAACCCCCATGGCAAAATGGTCATTCCTTAGACCACACTGTTCATAGAAAGGTATTACAGTTTGTCAGTTACTTTGTTAGCTTTATCACTGTGCATCTAAAGATTCAAGGCCATAAGGTTGTCAGATGCCATCTCACAGTGAAACTTCTGACTGTAGTTTACTTGTTAAAAATAAAACCTGAGGAAATGGTTACCCCGGACATTATTCAAATGGTGAAGCAAAACACTCGAAATTAAGATTTAACATATGAAAGAAATTGAGATAATCATTCACACCTCTTCTGTAAAGCGTGATGTCTAATGATGAAAGTATTATATATAAACTAGGTATTATATAAAGCGTGAGAACACACATTGAGCACTGAAGATAAAGAAAATATTGGATAGATATCCCTTTATTCAACTACATCCTTGTCCCCTGCACTGAATGAGACAGGGTACTGTGAAAAATACAGTATCTAATCATATAATTAAAGATTATATCATGATGCCTTCACAAAGACGGTTGAACAAAGGTGCGGAAGACAACCTTAATTCTACCATTTCCTAATTTTGGAATGCTTGACTTTACAGCCTTGATAATGGCCTTTTCCAATAAAGTTTTTGATCTCATTAGAAATACCATCACACATTTTCACATGCTTTTGTCCAAGATTTATACATCACAAAATGGAACCGTGCGCACAAGCTTCACAGAACCACCAAAAGTTCCTTTTCAATGTTGAAGTCCTTCAGATAGCTATCTTTCAAACACAAATACAGCAAGAAAGAATCCAGGACTATCATTTGCTGAGATTATTACACTGATTTTGCTTGTTGAAAAATAGATTAAACAAGTTTCAAACCAACACAGAAAACAATTTAGGTGAGGTTTTCAGGCAAATGACTGAAGCTTTATCTAAGCCATTTTTATTAACGTGGAGGGCAGCTGCAGGGCAGCTTTCCCCTAGTACTTAGGCAGCAAAATGCACACACTGTGTTTTTGGTACGGGCAAAGTTAAATCCTAATTTCTTTCTCACTCTTCCTTAGTGCAAGTAACTACATACAGGACTATGCAGTCAGCGCACTGAGTTGCAGTTGCTTGCTTTCTCTGTTCCTGGATCTGCTCAACATCTCCATTTCCTGCCTTGTCCTTTCTGGGAGGGAAAAAGCCAGCTGGACCTGGAAGCTCTTACGTGCATGGTAGCTGAGCGGCTCTTTTTCTTACATCAGGAAAGCATAGTCTGAAGCCACTTAGCATTACACTTAACTGCGCTGTTAATATAAGCCTACAGAAGAGGTGAACTGGGAAAAGGTGGGAAGAAAAAGTCGGTGGGAAAGGGCTTAGAAAGCATAAGTTCATTTTGCTAAGGGACAGGGAGAGTATGATAACAGACTCATTTGGAGAAAGGCTAGAAGGAAAAAAAAAATATTTGCAGCAGGATAAGGAACCGAGGCATGAAATTTTGATTGATGGACAAAGGAACAAAATTTGCACTAGAGGAGAATGCGTAATAAGGGGAAAACTGACTGAAAGAGTGGAGTAGGACAGGAAAACTTTGAGGACAGGTAAAGTGCAAAGGGTCTCTTGGAACACAAACAAACATTAGGGGGAAAAGAGAAAAAAGATAGGCCTGAGAATTCATGGGAACTGAACAGGATGAGAAGACCGTTAGCAGAAAAGGATGGAGCTGCCTTCAGAAGGAAGTAGAACAGTGGCATGTAGAAGTCGGAAATGAACTGGAAGAAAGCAGAAAAGATATAGACTGAGGCAATTGCTAGAAAATAGGGAAGAAATGGAGAACATCATAAACAAAATAGCAGCCCGAGAGAAGAATTTGGTTAGGCTTCCTGTTCATAGCAGGAGACCTTCGGCAGAAAAGCACAAAAGAATTTGGCAGTGATTTGGGAAAAGGAAGACATGACAGGGACACTGTATAAAATGAACGGTCAATGGGGAAGACAGTGCAGAAGTAGAAAATCTTTAGATGAGCTTAGATAATGTGTAAAGGGAGTGGTGATTAAATGGAATGAAGATGAATGTACAGGACTTGGGAGGGAAACTATTGGGAGACAGAAAATTGGAAATGTGGGATTTATGGAGGAAAAGAAAAATTAATAATGCAGGCAGACAAATACATGGTAAGTAACCAGATGGGGAAGAAAAAGTCAATGGAAACAAGAAAGTAAAAGCGGCAGTAAATGTCATTGTTCTAGTGCTTAGTAAGAGGTCTGGTAACAAAACAGTATATAAAAGTCAAACATTATCTTTGTATGGTACCTTTTTGTGTGGGATGAGGGGGTCTTGGGAAACCGGATTGGGAGCTAGGCATAGGCATCTAGTGAACCTACAATATGTATGGAGAAGAGGATAATCTGCTTTATTATTATTTTAAACAGAAGCAAGAAAGAAAACATTTAAAACCAGTGTCTACACCAGTCGCTAATAACTTAGTATCTGTTTGCATCTGTTAAAAAATATGTAAGTGTAATTGAGACCCATATTTGGGTTATTTATTAGGAATATTTGTTAGCATTTTATGGATATTCCCGCAAATTGGTATCTACCCAGTATTTAAAAAACCCAAACCCAACCCTAAAATATCCTTTATTGCTTCTTTTTATAGTCTCATGTTCCAATTTCTTTTTATTATCTCTCCCATTTTACAAAGGACTTTACATGAACTAAAAGTGAATCTGAATCAGTGTTACAGGATAAAAAATAGAATAGAACATACCCCACTTATTGACAAACGCAATTATCTTTTACGCCTAAATTAGTCCTATTCCTTACTCACAAAAGTGATAGTTAAAAATATCAACATTAAATATAACTTCAAGTTGACAAGTATCCTTTTATTTATAATAGATAGTAGAAAAGATAAAAATCTTTATTTTTAATTATGACTTCCTTGCATAATATTTTCTTAAATGCTGAAATTACACTTGATAATTCAATTATTTCACTTCCCCACAGAATGCTGCAGCTTTCCTACTTTTGTTTGCTTAGTTATAGAACTGCATAGCATGCTTAATACAGTAAGTTGAAAAAAAAATTAATGGTTGTTGATAAAGAGACTATTAGCCCAGACATGCTTTCATACTGAGAAACAGATATATTTCTGAGAGGAATAAGAAAGGCAAAAGTACTTCCCTAATAGGTATTTTTTCCCAGAAACTGAAACATGAAAAGAGATAGTATTACATTCTTTATCAAGGAATATATTGTATAGTCTATATAATAATTCTTCTATAGTGCATACTAGAGTATTTAAAATATCATTTACAGATAAAATGTAAGGACATAATTGAAGTTTTGCAAGATTGGAAAGCCATGGTCTTTGTTGCCCTGATGAAAATTTTAAAAAGCATTGGAAAAATCCCAGTTTCACCCACTGGAAAGCTTTTGTAGAGTTTTGCAGCTAAAGTCTCCAAGGAGCCCATCTGTACTGAGCATGCTTTATCCCGGTGCTGCAGGAATGAAGCAGTTCTTTCCCTGCAGCTCTCTCTCCTCATCCCTGCAAACAATCGCCGTGCTAAATATTGAAATGAGAACAGAGAAATTGTCTTTGCTTTTCTCTTAGTGCTTCTTTCCCTGATATCCAGGCGGATGCAGAATAAGAAACAGAATGTATGCTGAAAGCAGTAGGGAGCATGAGCTTGATGAGGAGGCAGGGAGGGGGGAAGAAGAGAATACAGACAGAGATGTGGTACCAAAGAGGGAAGGCTGGTAACAGGGAATGTCAATGCGGCATGGACTCTTGAAATGGCTGGACGAGAGGAGGCAAGAGCAAGGGTCAGACAGAGACAGGGGGCTGGGGGTCACTGAGAAGAGAAAGAGCTTGTAATTAGAGAAATAATCAGGGTGGCATGAAACTGAGCTCAGAAGAGAACGCTGGAGGAATGTTAAGTCAGGGAAAAAGAAGCACAGTGTAATGCAGAGCAAGGAAAGGGTGAGATTAGCCATTGGCAAAAGCTGGAATTGGAGTGAGGAGGAAGAAACCAGGAAGAGCTGGGACACAGATATACAGGGATATGTGCTAAGGGGGACACCGAGAAAAAGGAATTTATGGTGAAAAGGAATCCTCCTCCCAATGTTGGAAGTGAACACAAAGAATCCTGACACTTAGCCTTACTTGTCTGCCATTAGCTATTTCTTGAACTATTTTTGAAACCTGTCAGCCTACAATAGCTGTTCCACAACGACAATAAGCTCCTACAGTTACATTTGTGTTGTAGGGTTACATACAGTGGTAGATCTAAAAGTTCTGAATTGTTGTGTGACAGTTAAGCTGTATATATTAAATGATAAGAAACTGCAAGTCTATTCCTTGCTTCTTTTTTCCCTTTCCTTAAGAAAACCCTATTTGAATTATATGTTAAGACTGCAAAGTAGAGACAGGAAATGTCAGAATTAAGGTTGCCTTTGCAATGTGATCCAATACCACTATCAGAATATATCATGGTCCAGTCTTTAATTAAATAATCATCTGTGGGTTGTTTGGTTTTTTTCCTTGCACCACCTTGGACAGATGAAACAAGGAAACTGAGCATGTTGCTTGTAAGTCCTTGATTTCCCTTATTGCAGAAATGGAAATATATGAAATGAACATAAGTAGGCAGAGGATAGCTGGAAAAAATCCATAACCATGATTAAAAAGTCCAAGCGTAGTATCCTATGTAGTTTGGGATAAGTCCTTTAGAATACATATTTCTAAATACTCAGTAATTATAAGTTGCTCATTTTATAAATATCCAGCTTGGCATCTCAGCCCATAAACAAAACTGAATTCGACAGGAACAATGATTTTCAATACACTGAATACATTTGCCAAAAATGCAAAGTATCCTGAAAAAGGAGGTCCCAGCTCCTCGAAAGTTAAGCAATTTGTCACCTTAATCTTTCTGTGACTCTCTTTCCCAGCTTTCAAATGGGAATACTCCAAACTTCACTTCCTTGTGGGAATGCTCTGAAGATAAAGTAATTAATGTTTGCAAAGAGCTCAGATACTGCAGTGACTAGTGTAATAGAACGGCCTCCCAAGAAATTAGAAGTCTTTGCACCAAACAAAATAACAAAATGACTGCATTATAACAAAATGACATAATGACTGGATTCTTACTAAATGTATTAGGTCAAATGGTGCTTTGAATAAGGCATACAGTTTATGGTAAGGAAAGTAGGATTCTGGAACAACAAACCTCACAACAGGTACCCACTTCCCAGGCAACGTTTAATCTGGCATACTCCAACTTCTGAGCAGGACTTTGCAGACCTAACGTGCTTTAAATCTAAATGGTTTTGTTTATATACACGTGTTCGTCCTACATAAGAACTTACTGTCTCTCCTGTATTTGTTTATATGCTCAATACATTAAAAGCTTGTTGACTTTTTATTCTGTTGTTACAGCCTCCTTGTGGTACACCAGTAACAACTCTTCAGGAGTTAGAAAAAGTGATCAAATAACACACAGAAGATGTCAAATGATACTGTTAAGATGATTGACTTCGAAATGCAAAATAAAGGCAATTGAGAGTGATTACTGGAGCTAATCATTTTAGGCTTGCCTCTGAAAAATGCACCTTCATTTACAATTGAAAACAAATGCTATTTTTGCTGTTTAGTATTCATGTAGGTAGATTTAGCCTGTTGACTAGAGAAGACATTATAACATAAATACTGTCTTAAAAACTTGCTCTTTACTAATACCTTGGTGTTTGCAATATATATAAATACACATTTAGATTCACAGGGGAAGTAATATGGCTCTCTTCAGTATTTCATGTATGAATTTACTCAGCAGATTTTTTTATTAAAATGTAAATAATGGGATATGGTAAATGAAAAATCCAAGAAGGGAATAAACAGATTATTTATCGTTAATGCTCAGAGTAGCTTATTGAAGCATTCCTTTCAGTAACTGCCACTGAATATTAGCTATGAAATTCTCATCATGTCTTGACTGTTACCTATTAGGTTTAGCCATTTGTATAGTTAAAAGGCTCAAAATGTTTAAAATATACCTTTAAAAACATTGTTACCTCAAATCTAACTATACATATTCACAAAAGCTGCATTCAGCATGTCTGAGATTCAATCCAATATTGCTTCAGATTAATTATTCTTCTTTAATTGCCACGTATAAACAGAAATGACCTACTAATTTAAAGAAAATCTATCAGCACAAAATGCACTCTCTCTTATAAACACGCAAGATGAACTTGACCTTGTTTGAACTTGTTTTGATGTGGCCCAGATGGTAGGCTACATGCTTGAATAGCAGTCTAAAGCTGAGGAAAAACTCATATAGCAAGATCTAGATTTATAGCCTTTTGCAAATTCCTACCTTGTATTGTCCTTTCAGCATCTGTTCTGCCCCCGCTGCGGTCAGCTTCTATCTCTGGGGTCAGAGAGTCTAGAAACATAGAAAGGTAAGACTGACACATATTTCATTTGATTCTTATAGCCCTTTTTACAACCTGTTACTCCGATGCTGAATTACAATACAATCAACCTTTGTCAGTTTTTTTAATGTTGAACAATGACTGGAGGCCAGGACAATTTTTTGTTAGACTAGGAAGATTAATGAGCAATAGATTTTTCAAGCATAAAGGGGGGGAGAAAGAGAAGAAGAAAAAAAATTGACTTCTCAAGCTAATAATATAAAATTGTCCTAGTTTGGACATTCTCTCCAGTGAGTTTATTTGCACATACTATATAAAGTAACAAAACAATAAAGGGAGAGGCATCATTTGAATGAAGGAAAGAAAAGAGGTTTTCTTCTTTCTCCTTCCCATCATGTTATAAATTTTCAATATAACAAGCTTCTTTTGGCACTTAAATTGAAAGTTAATGACACAGAGGCAAAAATTGGTTTCTTACCGTTTAGGACCCTGAGACTATCTGTTGAAGCTGCCTGTTTCAGTGTCTGTTCTGCTTGCTCCCGCCGTTTAGTCTCAAATTCAAGTGCTTCTTGCAATTTCCTTTTTGCCTTCTTTTCCTTCTTTAGCCTTTTCTGAATTATTGCTAGGAAAAAAAGAAAATCACTTAAATTCAGATCTGAAACTCGGCTACGTGATTTCCTATTGAGAGTTCCAAGAAATGCTACAACTGCAACAGTTCATATAAATTGATTAATTATACAATACCAATGTAAATCACTTGAAATTTGCTGGAATCGCACTGGGATACTCTAAGAGCTACTGTTCTGTATGATGGTACTGAAAACTGTAAGTGATATTCACCTAAAGCTTTTTTTTTTTTTTTTTAAATAAACAGATGAGAATCTGTGAATGTCCAAATCAGAAAACTTTGGAACTGGCAACGAAATTTACTTTTTGCATCACCTGACGTAGATATGCCCCTGTCTCTGGAGGAGAGGTGTTTTTTTTTCGGGATTAAGTCCACCACTTTGTTATTCCCCACATTTATTGCACACAGTTAGCGCACACATGGTGATGAAGTTCTCTCCTGCCTGCCTGCCTGCAGCTTCTCTCCCACAAGAGGGAGATCTGGCTGCTTGGGTGCCCGGGCGGCAGGAGAAGTTCACCCTGCTGTGGTCCTCATTCCTTAGGGAAAGGCCCTGAGCTTTCTAACTCCCCTCCAAGCCACTGCTTCCTGCAAGCCATATGACCTCTTGGTGCCCAGTCTCTTCCTCATATTTATTTCTTATCCACATTTCCCTTTGTCTTTCACTTTTATCTTTCTCACTCTCTGTTGGCTCCCGTCCCATCAGCCAACTAGCCCTGAAGAACTCACAGCAAATCCTTTACGGCGCTGCATCCCCCAGACAAGTAAATATTACTTTTCTTTGTCAGATGTGAGGGAAATATTAGGAAAGGAAGGAATATTTTAAAATTAAACATTTGAAGGCCCTAATTTAGAAAAATGTTTTCCCTGTATCTCTTCAGTTCAAATTTTACAAGGAAAAGGGTGTAAGGGAATTGCAAAACAGTTGTTTTAAAGAAACTTCATCACAATTTTCTTTTCTAGGTAAGACTTGTATGATCCCTAACTGAAGGAACATATCACAGGTTATGCTCCCGATGAAAAAGGATAATGCGAACCAATTTTTCTACTTGAAAAAAGCCAAAGTGAGCCTTTAAAGAAATCACATAAGGTCGTAGAGCATATCATTATCTCCCCCGCCACACCTCAACCTTTCTTACACAGCACATTTAGGGTTTTCAAGGATGTGCACTTCAGAGGATTATTTTCCATAAGATCTTTCTGGATAACCCTTTCCTGGAGTCTATTATTTTTACACTCAGTAAAAAATTATTTACTAAACTACTAACTAAAGAATTCTTTACACGCAGGCGAAGAATTATCCTTACCAAACCCATCCTTATCTAGCCCTGTTATCTCACTCCAAGTAACCTCTGGTACACACCTAGGGATGACGCTGGAAAAGGTAAAATGTACTTCCACCAGTTCATCCTCTGATTTCCAGTAGTCTGTGATGGTGGTATCTTTCACAAAATGCAAATAACAAAACTTTTAAAGGGAACCGTCATTGTTATTACTATTTAATGTATTTGCTAAGCATAACCACTTTTGGGTGATCTTGGATATTTTGTGTTGCTATACAGAACTGTTCAGACACAAAATGAAAATAAGCACATACCCTGTAGTCAGAATAGCTACATAATTTACGTCCAAGACTTTGGAATTTTCATTCTTTCTCATTTTGTATAGTACCAACTATTTTACAGGCTAATTAGCTTACACTATCAAAGAACATCTAGTATCTATACAAAGGCTAAACTAAATACATTTTGAATCATTGCACGGTTTTAATGTTTTCATTATAAGTACTTGGAAAGTGATTGCAATAAATGAGAAGGAAACATATGTTGCTTTCTGAATTAAAATGTCATCATGGCTGACACATTGTAGATGTGACTACGGCAGTCAGAGCCAGAATTAGCAAGCCCTTACTGTGTAGCTGCTCACAGAAGAGATATTATCCTACTTTCACTAGTTGATGAGACACATCCTACAGCCTTAGGAATCACTAATTGGAATATTTACAAAGAAGGAAGGAAACAGTACAGTAAATAAGCAGCTCTGTAGAACATACGGCAGCAGCAGTGAATTTCATGTTCCAAAAAATGGCAAAAATATTCAGATGTAGCCGCTAAAGAAAAAGATATTTGACTTGTGTTAACATGACGAGCAAATGATAGATATTGCCAGATGCTGAAGATCCCATTCATCTAATGGTTTTTGACCTGTATGTGACACAGTGATTCACGTTTCTATGCTGTAGCTTTATGTGTATTTCAGGTTTTTTGTATGGCATCTCTTAACTTAACCGGGATATGGTACACTTCTCCCATCTTGCTTGTGCTTCCATTCAGGCATGTTAAACTTTCTTTAATACATGGAACTTGCTATTTGGAAAAATAATAGTAGGTAAAGCCTCCTCTGTATTTTTCTACTTTTAACTGAAGAATAAATTCTCCCAATAATTACAATCTGGCCTTACTGTTTCTCTCCTACTTGGATCTGTTCATTTTTGAAGAACAATCCGTTACTTTTCTTTCTTTTGTACAGAAGTATCCACTAGCAGAGGTAGTCACTCTCATTAGATTTGATTTGCTGCATACCACCATTAAGTGTTCAGATCCATTCCTCTTTGGTCTGACTCTTTTACCAGTGCAGTATCACCATTAGAGGGATACATATAAAAAAGCAAGTAATGCATCGTGCTGAAAATAACATTGTCAATTATTTCAGTACCCTGAACAAAATAAGTGACTATCCCGTGCTCCTTCCCGACATACAACTTCGGGTGAAATTTATTTTGTTTAATTTTAACTGCTCAAAACATGTGTCTGGTCCAGCCTAGTCAACTATGTTCCCTCTGGAGTTAAAGGGAAGAGAAAGAAGTCCTCACATTGACCCCACCTACCTGTCGGAGAAGAGGATATATGAATCTCTCTTTATTGACCAGAAAGGGAACTTATATTAGCTTAAACGAGGTGCTTAACATCTAGAGGGCAAAACTCCAGCAAGGTCAGACGGGTCCCCCCCAACCTCTTCTGTTGTGCCTGTGATTTCCTAACTCTAAAAAGGAATATATATTTGAGCAGCTGTGAGACACAGAGGTAGAAGGACATGAAGAATAATCGAGCTCTTTTACAAAACTACTTTAAAAGTGTAAGTAGTGCAATTGTACTGAGCAAAATAGGCCAGCTGTGGAAAAGGGGATGATTCATTGCACAGCTGTGATAATTGTTAATAGTAATTGTCCTTAGAAATGTATTCTCAAAAGTTAAAAAAGGGAAATTAATGATGTGACAGCCCTATCCTTTAATGGGTCAAGGCGCGAAATGGGATTACGTTGTGTACTTACTGGTAGAAAGTTAAAGGTATAATGATACTGGTTGTGAATCCAAGTGTTCTCGGGATTCCCTATTTAGCTGGTTCTCAGAAAATTAAATTGGACAAGAAAAGAGTTATAACTCTAGCCCTGCAAAAATACATATCTGACTCATCATGGTCTGTGTTAAACAGCAAGTGAGCCCCAGAGGTTAACTGTCCCTTGCAAAGTAATTAGACGCTATTAAAGGCCAAGACATACATATACAGAAAAATGGAGCCATAAAGCAAGATGGGAACATGCTCATAATGCAAACAGTTAATGCAAATCACTGTAAACTGCCTTACCTTTACTATCAATGTTTTAGAATGTTGTACTGAAACAACATAATGAAATTATTTTAAAATCTTTAACATGTATATGCTTTACAGGTGCTGATTTTAATGTTTGAAATGCTACTAATGTTACTGCCTTATCAAGAAGAACCTTAGCTGTTCCTTGTACAAACATGTGTTTCATCTACTATGCATTATAAAGGGCTTAAATATTACTATTACCTTTATACTTTTTACATACGGTTTGCCTAAATGTGCAATATATGACCTTAGCACATAAAAACAGACACAAGAGTTCCTAAAACCTTGCAGATTCTTAAATTTGATGGAAGTTGTCTTTGCATTAAGTAGCTATCCTTTTTTCAGAATGATCACAACCTGCCAGAACAGCACCTATGGTATTTATAATTGTGTTGTGTATTACTGATGTAACAAGTAATATTCAAGAAAAACGTTGAGAAAGAGGAAGGTTCTTGTTTTAAATCTCATAAAGATCCTATGCAGAATCAGGCAGGTTGTAAAATTTCCTGCATTGCAGTCAGCTTGGACATAACATGAGGTAAAGGGGAAAAGTTTTGATCAAACACAGGTGTTTGATAAAAAATTAGGTTTCCAAGGAAATAAATTACAAGGTGTTTATGTCTGCTCAATTAAGATACCTCTGTTCTTCTGCTCCACAGCCAACTGTTTTTCAAGAGTTTCCCTCAGTTCTCGTTCCCTGAAGAGCTCCATCTTCAGCTCTGTCTTTTCCAGTTGGACCTGTTTCTCTTGAGCTCTGGCATTGTCTATAGCAACCTTTAGTAGACCCTGTTCAAAGATAAAGTTGGATAATGTTTGAAGAATGTTAGAACAGCTGAAACAATACACAATTTCTGTTATTCTTCCTTGATTAGGCATGTGAGATTCTACAATTGAAATAATCCTGTTATTGGGTCAGAGCCTCCCAATTATCAACAGAAAATTTTTACTGGAATTAATTTTAACAGGTGGGCAAAAATCTGGAAAAAGGTGGCAGTCAAGTTTTCCAAGAAAACACGAACACCTTTGACTGTGTATATAACTCATGTGAAAAAGTTACAGAGATAGAGTTAGTCTTTGTAACAGATAAAAGAGACAAACCTACATCAGGCGTTTGCCTGTGACCGAAACAAAAAGCTGTGCCCTTGAAAAAGAATTGGCGGTCTCACAATCGCATCGTCCACAGAATGGCACAACTCAAGCAAATGGAAATCAGCAAAAGAGAAAGGCTCTTTTAAAAGCTTGCCATTTCACTCCTTATTGCTGTTAATTGTTATTATTTTCAAATATTTTCATATTCCGTATGGTTTCCAAGGAAAATAGGGTTATTGGGATGCTAAGCAGAGGATAGTCACAAAGCAGGAAGGTATCTCACTTTTAAAAAGTCTGTTCCCTGACCTTTTAAAATTGTTATCTCACAGCAGAAAACAAAAAGCAATCATCTCTCAATTTATTGACCTGGGACAGTTGGAATAAACTCTGCCTTTTTTTCTTATTATTGTATCAGGAAATAATGTTTCAGTCTATTCTAAACTTTTCTTGAGAATTTCAACTTCGCCATTCCTTCTTTTTTGCAAGGAAACAGGAAGATGTCAGCATAGCTAATAAGTAGATAGTTTAGGACAGTGAGATAGAGTAGGAAAAAGAGGAGGTGAAACGGGATTCAAATAAATGAACATGGGAAGAGGAAAGATTTCCTTTTCCGTTTTCCAGAAGCCTGGCCATCAGGCTTGTAGGTCTACACCTGAATCTCTCCCCTTGAAACTATCATAACAGAGTAGATAATTAAGCATGGATATGCACATATGAACCTCCATGGATTCAAACCTAACTCTTCTGTATCCTAGGCAAGTCTCCTGACAACTAACTGTAGAGATAATTTGACCCAACAGAGATTTAATTACTGATATAAAGCAAAACAATGCCAACAAGCGAGACTGGAGAGTACTCCCCAATAGCTCTGTTAGGGGAGCATTCAGCTAACAGACAAAAGGTTCACGCTCACAACCCAGTTTCAGAACAACCATACTATAGACATGGAATCATGTCCCCCAACTGCCAAGGTAAGCTCCTCACCCCTCAGGCACACTTCCTACATTGGATTCTGGGTTGCACGTTTTTTTTTTTTTTCACTAAATTCTTCGAAATACCTCCAAAAACCAATGGAAAAAGAAGCCAGCATGAGGATACTTGAGAAACGGAAAAAAGTATTTTCGTGATTGTTAGTCTGCACATTTATCCCACTAGTCTTCCCAATGCCTGCTTTGAAATTCATGTCCTTCAAGCTCCTCTTTTAAGCTTGCTTTCAGAGACTACTATTTTCAATACTCCTCATCCTCATTCTTAACTAAATTATTGCCTCAAGTGTTGTCTCATTCAGAGCTTAATCTTTGCAGCTCTGTTACACTTCAATCTATTCAAGTCCACAGGAGCTGAAAGAACTCAACACCTTCCAACTGCAAGGCCCAGATGGTCACTATAATGATATACACTACATAAGTATAGAACTGCTTTAAAAGACCCAAACGCTATTCTAAAATAGCTAAACCACAACGGTATTTTGTGTTGAATGCTAAACCTGAATGACCGCTAAAGAAAACCATATAAAGCTAAATAGAAAGCTCTACAGATATATCCAACCTCCCCTCCATATTATCCTATGCTTACAACCATCATTAAGTATATTTTCCATATGGGATGCATTTGAAATAGTAAGAAATTCAAGGAGGAGTTGTTTATCAATACCTGATTCTGGTTTACACCTGAACTCTAGAATATTTTAATTGCCTCCAATTCATCACTTACTGGAATATGTGATTCATCCAAATCACTAATAAACCAGATCGAGTGAAATTTCACGAAAAGTATTTGTTGATGAAAAGTGTATTGTCAAATAAGTTTAAAGCTGCAAATGCCCTCCTCCCAAATTCTTACAATCCATCTTGTTTAACAATAAAATCAAGCTGCTAAAGCAACTGCCATCTTTACTCAATTCAACTACATTAATGTACATGTTTTCTTCTTCATCAGGAACAAACAATTAGTAACAAATGAAAGAGATCATTACATCAAGTGCCCTTTTAGATCACCCCAATTAAAACTTTAGTTTAGCTGTATTTTAATTCTAAGATACCAAATTCTAATTTTCTGCTCTGATTGCTCTTGTTGACTTATCTTTGAAAGATGTACTCTCAGCGCAAAGCCTAGAGATTATTTAGCAAGATGCCAATGTTGGCACCACTTAATGTGTTGATTGGTTGTATTATCAGTAGCAGTTTAAAATAAATTACTATTAAACTATTATTGTCCTTGGCTGACAAAACACAATATTTTGGTGTTCTTTAAATATGAAACAATCATTATGAATAAACATGGAGAATGATGCTAGAGTGTAACACTGATGTGTGTAATTTTATATTAAGAATTGCTGCAAAGTATGAAGCTGCTAAAAGCATATTACATTTTCTATTGAATTTCTACACCACACTTCCTCCCCCAACCTTTCCTTTTTTTATACTTGCTGCTAACGTAGCTAATGGTAATACATTACCTATTGCTGCTGATTATGTCTGAAAAATATTAGCTTTTTGGAGCCAAGACCCACTAGGGACTACTTATAAGCTACACAAAATTAAGTTTCATTTTTAGAAGTTAAATCAGTGCACATCAGTAGGCGTCCAAAGTGAAAAAAAATCTGCACTAGAGCCAAACTGATGCATATGCAAAAGTGCTGTTGCTGCCAATGACAGCTCTACTGCAAAAATACTGGAATCATTCAATATCTCCCTGTATTCAATGCAGAAGGGGGTGAGAAAAAAACAACTAAAAAGTACAGCCTCTAAAAATCATTCGTGCCCCTTGGAACAGGAATAGCAATTTCAGAGTTGCATGAAATTCTATTAATTCTCCCAGTGGATCAGCTGTAAAAGATTATACAAAATACAGTATGTCCAACTTGTATTTGCTATGGCTAATCCTCTAACCTGATATTAAATCAATATGCTGCCAATGACAATGGGAAATGCAGTGCAACACAGGACATTAACAAAAAGAAAATATTTCCCTTTAGGGAAGGTCAGATGTTATGGAGGCTGGATAATGATAATTGTAGCGAACATGCTCAGGTTCCAGATTTGTTTTTAATACAGTATGGCTCTATCTGGAGCCAGGCTTTAAATATGGCATGCCATTCTTTTCCTCTGTGTCACTGTTGATATAATTTCTTTTTCTTATTTCAACATAATGTAAAAAATGGACATTTTCCCCCTGGACACTTATAGATCATTCTGATTTGGTTTGTTTAATTTAATGCACTTGTTTTAATATTTTCCACTGACAAATTCTTCAGAAATGCTGCAAATAAAAAGTTAAGTTGATATATGGTTGATGTTTCTTCCCATTCTCTGATGTATCCGAAAGCATCGTTGTGTCTACAGATCCTATAGAAATTAAACATATATCAAACCTCAACTCAGCCTTAATGCCAGTATTAACCATCATCATTTTTCAAAAATGCGAATAACGTGTTGCCTATTTTGAAAGGGGAGGAGGGGAAGGTATACAGAAGCTCTTCCTCGTTCTAGCTACATCTACAGCGTGTTCCACTTAACACAATTTAGTCAGCTACACAGCTATATGTGACATCAAGACGGCCCTACTAGCTAGTCCAGTGGTCTATCTAAAAGATCATACCCTGTTTCCAGCAATCACCCACAGTGAGTGAAAAAGGAAAACTAGAAGAACAAGGCATGCACAGAGTGCAGCTTTCCTAGGCAATCCTCCCGGCTTCCAGAGATTTGTAGCTCAGGGCCCTCCTTTTGCAATGTTAGCTATTCATGGTGAAAACACTTTCATATAACATCGCTTCTTTTTAGTCAGGAAATTAGACATAATTTGTACGCTCTCATCATTAAAACTATCTGTTGAAAGGCTTGCAAAAAAAATCAATATATAGATTTTTAGTTAACTTCGCTTGACGGGTAAATTTTTGAATATTTGGTACTTGCAACTGACTACTGACTTAGTAATATAAGCAAAGTAAGATATCACGGCTTGACTATCTCTACAGATGGCTCCAGAAAGACATTTTTGTAATATCCCAGATTGAATACCTCCATCACAGATAAAGCATATTGCACAAGTATAAATGACATTTTTCCATTAACTTTTTCTGAAAAATAAAATCATTCTCTTGAATTTTAGTGGAAGATAAATAAAATAACATGAAATAAACCTGCGATTTTTAGTTTATCTAGTGTTCGCAATATTTTTCTCTTGTGTATTTAGTTGTATATGGTAACAGTGCAGGAGACTCACAGCAATAAAGACAGCAGTTTGTTTTCATAGGGGAATTTAGTTTGTAATCATGCTTTTTTTTTATTAATATCAATGGGATACTTGCAACTTATTTTACATATGTCTTTAAAATACTTAGCAACAAGATTGTGTCAAATACAGTCTTGCTAGAAAAATACAGCTACGGGGGTGCAACTAATTCATCCCTTAGATATTAATGGAAATTCAGCTTGGGGACAGTAAAGATTCAGAGTCTAAAAGCTTCAAATAACATTACTATTACCCAAGAATATTGTAGTATCACGAAAGGCTGTGGCTGTAACATACTTTGGCATAATTGGGCCATGACTCAAAGAAAGTGAACTTATGCAAGGGGCACGGAAACATCTTTAGCCTTCTCACTAGCACCCACACAGCATTTAGCTGTGACCCATCTTCCATCACCCTCCATCCTCTCTGCAGCTGCACACAGACTTCCAGCATTTAATCTGGAAGAAATCAACAAATATACATTGGGAAGGAACAGACATACCACTTAATCTAAGCTCTCTGGGGAAATTTATTTTCTCTTCCTTTTAGATGTGCAGATACACATCTGAATAAGAAAATATGTCCCCAGTCTCATTTCTTTATTTTACGTGTGCATTTGTTTAATTATATTTTGTTACAGTTTATTATTTGCATTTCAGCAGTCCCTAGCAAGAAATAAACATCGTTTGTTCTGGGTACTGTATATTGTTATTATCTCCTCTTTAAATGTACAAATAATTAAACTTTGGGGTTTTGTTTCAATAAGTATTTACAGAGAAATAAGAAAAATATATATGATATACAAAAGGAAATAAACCTAACTAGCAGCCCCTGGTGACAGCGATCCCAAATAGGCTTGTCCAACATTTGCCTAAAATTACAAATTAGTGATTAGGGGATATCCATTTAATTTCAGTATGGACGGAAGACACAGACTCGCTGGTATTTAGTGGCCAATTTTAAAGGATGACTCAGACTTCTAAAATGGAAGTAAGCAGAGTTAGGCACCAAGTTCAATCACCTAAGCTTTTCAACACCTGCAAGACTTTTGTTTTCAAATATCAAAAGCGCTTAGAAATTTTTGCTCACATACCCAAAAGCACTGTCCCCATGGCAAGGTTTAGGATCCTCCTCACCCTGACAAAGGTCAAAATTAGAGCTCCCAGTGCCCATAAAGTTCCCTAATCCTGTTCCATTTTAAACCAGGACAGGCTCCAACAACTTCTTCTGGAGGCCCAAAGTCAATATTAGGCAGATCCTTCGGATCCTGCGCTTCACACAACTGAATATACACAACAGGATGGGAGCACAGATACCTACCATCACATCCATGTATACTGGTATAGCCAGAGGCTGCTTGCCGATGTATTTGTGTGACCATCCTATCCCTAAAATATAGGCAACCTCCACCACCACGTGGCAGGTCGTGCATGCACCCCAGTCCCATGACCTAATGAGGACGTACACTTGCATTGCACAAGCAGATATATACGCATTCTGTGAAAAGACACAACTGTATTTTCATCATGCATGACCCTGGGGAAAAAAAGAACAGCGTTTCCCAAAAGGCCTCATCTAGCCTTTGGCTAGATTTCTGCTGTCTTCTGTTTCAAAAGCACCTTAGTACTGGAGGCAAGGAACGGACTGTAGGCCGTTTCTAGATCTTTTCAAGAAAGTTAGATCTGCTCCATTGTTGGTAACCTCTATCCATAATGCTAGAATAGCTGGAACAAGATGGTGAAGGATCTTACTGCTCCACCTCCCCTTTGAATATATGCCTTGGATATCAGGAAAAATTTTTACACTGAAAGGATTATCAAGCATTGGAACAGGCTGCCCAGGGAAGTGGTTGAGGCACCATCCCTGGAGGTATTTAAAAGGTGGGTAGACACAGTGCTTAGCGACATGGTTTAGTGATGGGTTTTGTCAGTGTTAGGTTGAACTAGATGATTTGAAAGGTCCCTTCCAAGCTAGGCAATTCTACGATTCTATGGTTCTATGATTCTACTGAAAGGTGATGTAAAATTCATCTGGACCAAAGGAGAGCAAAGAGGAATTTACCCAATGACAACGCATCATGGGTTTCAGGTAATCCTTAGGCATTTCCTAACGAAGTCACAAATGATACTGCAAGCAGGGACCATAGTGCAGAATTTCTTCTTTCCACAAATCCCGTTAACGAGTTCGAACTTGTGGCCAAATTCCTAAAACTGTTCTGAGAGTGTCAGCATCACAGTCTCTAACTCATTTGTGGGCCTGGGGTAGCCCCCTCTCATTGCAAAAATATGGAAACCATTTTAAATGGCATTGATTAGAGGAACTGCCACTATTGTGCACAGGTTATTGTAATAGACTCTACTGTTTCAAAGGGAACACAACTTTTTCTACACAGGTGGGAAAATCAAACTAGCTTTTTAAAACTTATTTTATGAAGTGGTTTTCTAACGCTGTCCTGATAGAGATTAAATCTATGGGGGGAAAAAATGCCTTGATGGTATATGAAAGAATTCCCAGAGGTCTGTGGAAACCATGTAATGCAACATGGGGACACACTGAAAAAATCCTTATGTCCCACCTGTTTACCCTGATTTGTTGGGATGTGGAACCTCAAGGCAAGGAGAAGTTAAGTACAAAAGCACAATGAGAGAAAGCATAAGGAAGTCTCCAGTTTCCTTTACGATGTTGCCTTCTATTTTAGGTCTTCACTCCAGGTAAGATGACGTTTTTTATTAAGAAATAAATAAATAAAGCAATGACTGAATTTTACATACACATTTTCTGTAAAATAAAGCTGAATGCATTCTTGGCAAATTAATCCTGGTCATTTATCCCTAAGTAGTGCAGCACTCTCATATTCAATCAGGAGATTAGCTAACCTGTTGATGCTGAATGCTTTGCTCATTAGGTTGCTGTCTAGAGACATTGAGTGCACACATTTGTCAAAAAAATTACTAAGAACTTTCCTGTACATGCATGCACAGCTAAAACATTACGTACTTTGCTAACTGTTTTGCTTTGTTTTGTTTTGTTTTTCCTTTAGAATAAAATACGTTCATTACAGATTGCAGCCGAGTGGTTAGAATAACGCTAACTGTTCTAGAATTCCCTTCATTTCTGATTTAAATATTTAAGATCCTAAGTTCTTGGAACTGCAAAAAGCAATCCCAAATATGCTGCTTCAGATCAGGCAGACACTGCAACACTTAATCTTAAATACCAGTATTTTTTTCATTATTAGATCTCAAAACATCACTAGTGAGTGGATCATATAGTTTCCATAAAACAAGAAGTGCCGTAAACTTTAATGAGATTGGTTAAGAAAGTAAAGTGAGCAGGATTTGGCCCTACTCTGTCATACCCTTTGCTAAATAGAATACAATTGATTTCAGTCCTGTGAGGAGCAGGGAGCTGGACTCGATGATCCTTATGGGTCCCTTCCAACTCGAGATCTCCTACGATTCTATGTATTTGCAGGAATGAGAAGGGGGAAATACTGTGACAAACACATTAGAAGTTAGTCGCCACACAGACGAGGCTTATCTGGAATGGGTACAATGTGGCTGCATTATTTCCTGCACGATCATTTTGCTTCTGCCTGCAACATACAATCATATTGTTGCAAAAGTTGCATCTGGGGAACACATGATCACTGAATTTGTGGACAAAAAAATTCTTCATTCTAATATGAAACACTCACATCTTGGCTCCAAGCTACATGCTGGTATATACCTTAAATAATATTTGAATCAGGCTGTACTGTACACACAATAGACGTTGTGACTACCGAGTAGGAAATCTGCAGAAAATTTGGTAATACCCTTTGAAGTCTATTCTTTGAAGACAGTACTTTAAGTGAAATGAGCTTATTTATAGGAGAAGTGCTTTTTGTGAATGCTTTTATGGGAGACACATTTCAAATAGCTTTAAATATCATTTCCACCTTGGCGCTCCAGCAATTTAAAATAACTATTTATTAAAGAAATGTTTCTCTGCTTAGTAAATGAGATCAAGTTGAACAGTAAGATACATTTCATTAGCCTGTAATAAAAAGAGCATTTAAGACAAATGTTGTTAAACACACCAATGTAATTTTCATCGAATTCTCTGCTGTGGTTTAATATACAATCTGTATTTTTATGTACTGTATCTGACAGCTTCTAAATTCATTTGTTTGCTGTGGTTCCTTTAAAACCTAAATTACTAGAAAGTTTCAGTAAATTAGTTGATCCAAAATAATCTTATGAACTGATTAAGCTAGAATGGTTATATTAATTTAGACAAATCTGCAACTGGCTCCTCTCCATCCCTTTAAGCTGATCTACAGAAAGGCCTACCTGGATGTTAGTCAGAAGGGTCTCTATGGAGGACAATCCATCAGGGAATAGAAAAGGAGATGGAAAACCCGGAGGTAGTGGTTGCCCATGCCCAGTTAGAGAAAGTTTGTCAAGGCTGTCTCTTGCGGTTGGTGTGGAGAGCGGGGTCTCATCTGTATGTGATTGAAACAAAAATATAGAACAAGTTACGCTTGTCTGTTTTTATTAGACCTCAGTAATGGCTTCCCTAGTGGTTTCCAGAACATTTATTGCAAATTGGTTCCTGCTATCAGGAGAAAATGCTTTCTGCTGAATTTTCTTTAATGAAAAAGCTGTGGAGATACAACAAGATAACATTAATGAGTAACTTTATAAGCCTTTTAAATGCAGTCTCTAATGAGACTGAGTTTACAGTGCCATAGAATCTTTTTAAAACAAATATTATCTCACATATACTTGTGATAATATATTCAGGCTGACTTTATGGGCACCTTCCCAATTATCTCATTTTAGTTTGTGTTCTATTTGGATTGACAATAGAATATTTTCGAGCATGGCATATATTTTGTATACGAGAAGTATTTGAATATGAGGCTTCCCACACAATTAACCCTTCCTGCTCTTAATGGTTTCACTTACAGCTCAGAAGATTCTGCAACACCGAGAAAAACGACAGCACCTCAACGTATTTTTAAGCAAGAAAGCACACCTGATTCCCACAATTGAATCATGCTCTGAACAATACATGAAATTAACAGCACGGTTACAATCACTGGCCTAATTTTTTTAAGTATGGACATCTTCTAACAATTAGTGCTAAACTCCTTAGTGGGATCTTTGTAACAATCAGATCTGATCAGTTCTGACATCACAACGGGAAAAAACTCCCGCAGCTTGAAGACTTCTAAGATTAAAGTTTCACAGATAATCTGTGAACGGATTATAAAGTAAGTGCAGAGGAAAAAAAAAAAAGAAAAAAAAACAATTAATAGAAACTTCAATACCCTCTTTTTTTTCATTTTTGAAATATTTTTAGACTACTGTTGATACGATACAGAAATTTAGGTCAACTTCTTTGCAGCAGATATTAATCTGAATTCTTCAAAAGGAAAGCTATCTATACATATATATAGACACATATATCTATACATGCCCTTCTTACCAAGGGCTCAGTCATTAACTGACACATATTGGTGTATCTCAATGCAACACAAGGACATCAGAATGTACTCTCGGTATTATGCAGATCTCTGCACAGCTCTTTGACTACAGAAGAGTTTGTCAGACTTATTCTTTTCCATTTCGGCTTTGATCATCATAAGATACATATGGTTTTGGGGTATTTTAATTTTGTCTTTCTTTCAGCACTTTATTTAATTATACTTTCAATTATAGTTATATTTCTCTATTTATCCTGAAAAGAACTATCTCTCTTTTTGAATGGAGTACACTGTTTTCCGAAGTGGACATAGTCTAGGACCAGGAAAATTGAAATCTGCTGCAACGGAGGGTTAGAGTGTAGGCTTTGACAACCCCAGGACCAGAAAACCATAACTCCGAGACCCAGTTCATTCCAACAGTCCCCATCCACCATTACTCCAGAAGTAATTCACCTCCATCAACCATGTTCAGGTGCGGATTTCTTGCCCCATCTCCTCACCAGTTCTGTTCTGCTGGCCAGTATTTACAGTCCTAGAGTACAAGCCCCACCCACCCACCCATTCTTTTGGTCCCTCCAAAGAAATATGCAAACAGGCATTTGGACATCTGCTTCTGGGCTGGTCCCACTTAGCTCTTTCTATAACCAGTGGAAAGAAGCAGACACCAATTTAAGGTACTAATCCATAGGAACTACCACAAGCACCTACTGCAGGAGGAGACGAATCTTTCTCTAGAAGTGTCTGTTGGCTGTAAAATGAGCCTAATCTGACTAGCTCAGATGGAACGATCTACTTTTGGTGAGATCAGTCCTACCATGGAATCCGTTCTTCCCTCTTCACTGTGGCTCAGGCTGAGAGTAGCCTACACAAGGAGTAAGATACTGTTACACATCCCCCATTTTTCACAGTTTGTGCTACAATTACTGCTTTCTCATAAAGTCATAATTCAAAAGCTTACCAAGATAAGCTCTGTGAAACGAATTGATGTTGACCAAGGAAAGATTCAGCCCATTCAGAGTCATAGAAGATTTTTTTCAGCTACATTTAAGTTTTTCAGTCATGTCACAAAGCGCTGAGAAAAACTGGCGGTACATTACAGAACCACTTCCTGTCTACCTTACCGAAATTCAAAGCAGGCTCTGAAAAATGTACTCTGTGGATGCATCCTCTGTCCTCACGCTAACCCACAGCAGCGTCAATGTCTGAGTAATCATTTTGTAGTAACATACTAAAATTTGACCCTAAATATGAATTGTTTCTTTTCTTCCCAACTTTTAAAATATTCTAGAAATATTCACCACTTCATTAGGAAAAAAAATAAATTAGGTATTCCTGGGTATTGCAAACTAGCCTGTTGTTCTCAGATCATCCTGCTAGTTCATCTTCTCAAATCCTATTCTCGTGTGAAAAATCATTACCAAATGTTTTCTTCCAAACTGCTGTCAGAATTGTTATGCCTTCATTAATCAAAAGAAACAACCCGAAACTTAAACAAAACTGGTTAGACAATAGATTGATAAACACCATGCAACATTATTGCATAGCTGAAAACTTTTTCTCCTGTACTGCAAAGGTGGCTTTCCCAAATGATTCCTACCTACCATTAAAAAAAAAAAAAAAAAAAAAAATTAAAAACCAAATAAATTAAAAAACCTCTTCTTTGTTACATCACTGAGTTTTTTTGGCTGAAGACTTCTTTATATCAGTGGTTCCAGTGAAGGTATTGGACTCGCATGGTATAGCAAGAAGGAGTCTGATCACTAGTGAGCCTGGTGGAGTTGAGTCACATGAGGAAGTAAACTAAAAAAAGATACCATTTGCCTCTAGGTTTGTCAGAGAAATGGACCAATGACCTCTCATACTTTCTGGGACAACTTAGATTCTTCCTAATATTTTAGGTCTCAAATTGTCAAAATATTTTAAAACATACTAGATAAAATCGACCCACTTACAAATTCCATAGGCTTTAATTCACTTAAAAACTATGCTCTTCCATGCAATTGTTGAGATACAGAAAGCTCGTAACGCAGGTCTTGTCATAGAATTTAAGCAAGGGATTAATTTTTTAATTGTATTACTACTTTAACATTAAATATATGTTAAGTTTGCTGTACTTTGTGCATGCTCAAAACATGTTGTGAAGTTTGCAAAGACTTTCCTAACAATGTGTGGCATGGTTTTGCAATAGGCAAAGTAACTTAAAAAAGCTCAAAGTTATGAAGAATGGTATGAACTCAAAATAACATCCGAACTCTTATGTTATAATAAATAACAGAAACAAATTTACACTGAAGGGTAAGACTAGAGAGCTGAACTTACTATGAACTTATTTTAATGAAACGTCAACTCAGAAAAAAAAGTCAGACTAATGTGACTTTGTTTTCTTGATGTCCCATGTGAAATAAACTTTGAGTGTGAGTATGTTTGAAACAGCAAATGTACATATTATACACAGGAAGCATGGATATTTGTGGATGTGAGATAAGCGATGATTGAGGGAATCTTGAAAAAATGCACTTTCAAGAAAAACCACATTGTAAACACAGCCAATTAAAACACAACCACGTATCTTAGTAGCAAAATAATATGACCTCTTGCAATTAAGGCATTTTAAAATCTTCCATTCCTGCAGAAGTCCTCTTTTCGCAATACGATGATACATCTCTTTGTTTCCAAATAATCATTAACCTAACATCTTTTAAGCTGTTGCAAAGGAACTACTAATGTTCCTCTTAACCTACTGGCAGAACAACACTGCAAAAATGGTGACTCCTTGCTGGGAGACAGAGATCTGGCATTTTCAGTCTAAACGCATCAAAGGAAGCATTGGAAGACAAGCCAGGGCAAGAGGGGAAAGAGGGTCAATCTACAACTCCATTGTCAGAGTTGGGAGCACAACAGTGTAAAGAAAGGGGAAAAAAAAAAAGAACAAGGCAGAACAAAGAAGTGCCCGGGCCTGCCTTGGCTTGTGCTGGGAACGGAGATGTTATAAATTAACAAATAAACAAGGATAGGACAAGCTGTTACCCAAGCCTCGACAGTATCTGAGCAGAGATGAATATGTGCCTTGACATATGAACTAAATCACCATAACAGGCAAGTCTGAATGTGACACATATCTTTAAAATATTTGTAAATGCTACATCCACTCCATTCATTGTTCCTCAATTTCCAAAAATTCACCTGGTTTTGTTCAAACCAGATTTTATCTGCAAACAGCAGCTGGTTTGGGCCAAATACAACGAACATTTTTCACTGTATTTGGTTTGTTGCCATTCTATTTTATTCTTTCACCAGATAACATGGAAACAGACATCCTGGAAGCTGTGACAGCTATTTAAACAATAATAGATGAACGGAGGTAGCCATTCTCTTGTCTTTGTTCCTAAAAGCAAGTAGGATAAGTTCAGACCGGTCACCAATCAAACTGGAGAATATTGATATTGCCAGGATTTGAAAGCAAGCGATAATAGCTGGCTCCAAAAAATACTATACAGATTACTGCCTTTCTGTAATCATTTAATGGTTTTTTGTAATGCATCTTGATGCTTTTTTGTTCTCTGTAAAATATTTCACATGTATTTGTTCCTAAAACAGGCTCATTCTTACCATTTGAATGATGAAAGAGGATCCTGTCTTCACTTTTTACCATCATAAATCTGGTGCATACATTTTTGTGGAAACAATCTATTCCATTTGGCTTAATATGATTTTGGTTTATGTTGTCAAACACCCGTTAGTACCAAGTTTTGTGTGTCACCTTCCTCAGAGTTAGAGGTTTCAGGCGTGAGAAGCTTTTCTATTTTAATTACTCTGTGACTGTTGATTTATAGTAACACAAAAGAACAGGGGGTCCCATGCGCTGAACTGAAATGTTTACCAACTTCATGTAGATTTAAAAGAATAAATAAAATCCTCCTGCTCAATTCCCATATCATTTGGCTGCTTTATAGATTTGGTCATTCGAGATTCACCCTGAACGTAACTAGGGGCAATGTGAGATGACTGTGAAGGATGTTACAAATTGTAAAAGGAATGTACTAAAACTAACTCTTAGAAAAACATTATTTTTTTTCTATCTACACTTTAGTTTCTTCTTTTTATGCTGAAACCAGTTCTCCAGGACAACCAAGTACTCTGAAACTAAAACATCTGCAACTGTGGCAGCTAGAAATAAGGGGAGAATATCAAGTATTCAAGTAGACTGACTAGCTGGTTGTTGTTTCGAAGAGGCTGGTGCCCTCCCAGTTAACACCACCACTGAAAATGCTGTCCACTGAGTTCTTGGCTGGGTATGTTTGCCTGAGGACTTTGAAAATAGTAAGTCACCAATAATGAAATATGACTAAAAGATTAAAAACTTACAAGGAAAGGGCCATAGCTACTAGGGATGCATTTCTTGGATGTGTACATTGCTCACCATGGCTTTATATATGGTGCAGTCACATGCATTTGTGCAAATAGCTCTTACAGAACTCATACAATTGTATATCACTTCTGCCATTATGGGACATTTTCCGAAGTGGCATGGCTTCAAAACATGCAGCCTTTCACTCGATGTAAAGGATTGCACAAGAATAAAAGTACGTAAAAATCTAGTTTTATATGTCCAGCTTGGAGGTAAGTTTAGATGCCCATCAACAGTAAGACTCATATTTACTGACAATTCTGTCTGATTTTAACCACTGAAAATACAATATTCTAACCTGATGCTTGCCCTTTTTGGATAAAAAAAAAAAAAAAAAAAAGAGTTTCAATTAATACATTTCCAGTATTTCTTTAATCCTTTTAAGGAAAACGCAGTTCCTACAGATCATTCTTCACGGCCGCACAGGGTCACTGAGCACACTGCAGTCGGAGTTGTCTCCATAACGGCCAATTAGAGCCAGATGGAGAATTACCCCTTGAACACAAGATTAGGGACCTCTCCCTCCCAGGTTCAGTGATAACCCTTCTATGCTGATACCTTGTAAGCCAATTTATCTATGAACATAAAGGGAAAAAAAAGGAACACATTGCTGGCTGGAATCAGGATGTCGGGGTCTGGAAACAGGGATGGCTTGACAAGGAGACAGGGACTAATCAAGAAGTCAGGGAACGCTGAGTTGAGAAAACAGGAAAGAAGGACAGTCAAGGTGGATGAACACTTTGGAAAGGGGATAATAGGATTGGGATTATGTGGTGAAGGAGGGGAGGAAGAGTGCCCAGGAGCAAGAAATTTATACTGACTCAGCAAGAAATAAACAAAACAGCCAAACTGTGTTATTTTAACACAGTGTATTTTGGACAAGTAATTCTCGTAGTATTTCAAGAACTGTAGTTCAATGCAAATTAAATTTATAGCTGTCAATAACAGATATATAAAAGTGTGGTTTTTTAAAGGTCATGTGTTTTAGTTTTGTTAAGGCATTGCTGGTTTAACTTCACTATAAGTGAATGGAAAGAGTTGGCAAAATCTATCCAAAAAAGCAAAAATGTAATTAGTGGTGATGTTCCAGCTGTGAGGATTTCTTCAGGCTTTTTGGACTAGATCAAGTTGAGTTTATTCTTCATTTTACATGTCCCTAGGAGGGCCTCAGAGTCAATCAGTGCAACTTATCTAATTTTCTCTTTCAATAAAAGGATTATTTTAATAACCTTTATCTTATTTTGCAGCCTATTACTGATTAGGGCTGGGTCAAGCAGTATTTCCTGATTTATTTATTCTAAGAATTCCACAATATGTCAGAATAAATTACCATTCACATTTTTAAACAAATGTATTTTACCACACAATCGAATGTTAAAATGCCGGCGATATTTCCACTTTGTGTACTTTGGCACCATAACACAAAATGTGCAAAACAAAATTATATGGTTTCTCTGTCCCCGTAATAAAAATTATCCTGTTCACTCACAGAATTTTTCACACAACTTTTTAAAGTGCATAGAATAGTCAGGAACAAAGAAGAAATGAGATATTCAAAGATGATTCTGCATATATCTGATAATTATATAGCAAAAATATCTTGAACATTTAACGGAGACTTTCATTAATTAACCCTAAAGAAATATAAATTCCTAAAGATAAAATGATAGTTAGAAAGGCACATTAAATATTTTTATAGCATTTTTTAACAATATATTAGTATAAATACAAAGCACTTTATAATATTATAACCTGGAATTCTTAATTATGAGAACTATGTCCATTATTTCTTTTTTAAAGATCCTTATACGCTACTGGCATGGATCAGATGCAGATTAAGGCCATCTGTGCTTTGGACGCTGAAAAAAGTATACACGTATTTTACTGGTTCATGTCAAATGTCTCAATTAGTGCTCTGCTAGCTCCACTCCATCAGCCAGGCAATACCGAGTGCTAAAAAGAATGTTTCTTGGCTTCGTAGCAATTCCATGAGAACTGCTTATATGCAGAAGTGTATGCGGAGGGTTGTGTAAATGTGTCTCCCTATAGGTTCACAAGTGTCATTCTGAGCTTTTCCTAAAGTTGTGCCGAGGGGTGTGCATAATCATCGGTGTACTAAAGGGATACCTGCTTAGGAAATCAAAACCCACTATTCGTGATACTGGCCATTTAATCTCCTTTACTGTGTTGGCTACAGAAGCTGGCTCCCTTGCCTAGGTAGCCTGCCTGTACATCTAGCTTTCCTAAATGTATGCAGAATCAAAGAGCAAGCCAAGTATTTTGAGTCTGAGCTAAATTCCTGATTAGCATCAAACTTTAAATTAGGGATTGGACTTAAGGACTTCATAATTAATGCATTGTACACTAGAACTCGTATTTTCAAAATTACGGACATAAATATGCACATCACCACTGATAAAAGCAATACACAAGGCAATACATCCACAGTATGCATACTTATTTTTGTGCTGCCTGTTCCTCCCTCTACTTTAACTGTCTCCGTCTGGCTACTGCCAAATGCAGAGTAAAAACATTACAGAATGTAACAATTACATTTTGCTAGATTTTATTGGATCATTTCAAGTGCCACGTGATTTGGATTAATAATCCTCTGGACGTGTTTCATGAAAGTTGAAAAACATCTATTATTTTGGGATTTAAGGCGATTTAAAAAATAAGGAGTATCAATAATACCAGCATTTTTGTCATTGTCAGCTGAAATAACACCACTCCTTTTTTGTAGGCATAATGGTAGTAAGAAGGGAATTCTTGATAAGAGCACAGCTGGTAACTTGTAATTCTCCAAAGATGAAGGTTTTATGGCAATACCTGGAACTGCATTGTATTCACCCTGTTTTTCTTGGTCTGTGTTCAGTTAATAATTCTAATATTCATTAGAATTCATACTCATCAGAAAAAAAAAAAAAATATTGCGTCAACGTTTTCAAGAAGTCCATATCCCAGCCATGCCACAATTAGGAGGGACTAAGCATCAACGTTCCTGCTGCCTTGTCACACGGCCCAAGTTCTTGGTAATCTGCTGACAGCACGAACTGGATGCCCAAACAGAAAATTAATAGACGGCGATGTTTCTGTGCGCCACTCCTCAGCTGTCATTCATTCCGCACCACATAACCTGTCCCACACCCTTGTCCCCAGAATGCTGGCAAGCAGATGAGGCTGACCAGGCGTGCTTGGCACCTCCTGTAAAGTGGCAACCCAGGAGTCAACAGTACCACGCTTCACAAATAAATACATCGGAGAGAGAAGACAAAAGAGGCTTAAACACTTTGCATGTATGGTAGCTCATACTGGTCGTCCGCCCCGGCAGAAAAATCTTCATCTGGTTAGGATTTGTAAAGCTGGATCTATTAATTAATGCAATAGTTTTGTTTAACCTAACATTCATACAGAATTCTGTGATGTTTCTTCTTAAAATAACATGAGGAAATATCATATTTTAGATAAATATATAAAATACTGCAGAAACCCCAATACTTTAAAAACGTATATACTTATATTCACTTCACTTTCCTCTAAGATCCTATTAATGCCCAGGATTTTAGTAACTTCATTAATAAAAAAAGTATGCTATCGTATTCCTGATGCATATCATGCTCTAATATTTAGATTGACAATATATTAATTAGAACACTGAATGAGATGACCAGTCTAAAAATGCTTAGCGAGTCGGGAATCCGTGAATATGTGAGGAAAAGCCACAAATGCACTGGAAATGCAGGAGAAGAAAATGTTCTTTGAAAAGAAAGTACCTAGGGGACTGCGCTGGTCAAGACCTGCAGCCGTGCTTCCGAGAGGTTAAGCTACCAGGTGGTTTATCATCAATAGTTCAGTAACGTCTACTTTTTGTTTAAGTACCCAAATGGCAATACACGCTTTTTACAGAAATACGTCATCTAGTAACTCCCAAGATCTTAACTCTTCTCAGAGCTACTACAGCAATTGTTACTGAAAACAAAAGGATGTGAAGCATCCCATTTTGACAGATTCTCACCAGGAAGGGTACAAAGTGAGCGAGCTGTTTCAGTATCATGACGCAGCGCAGCACAGAGGCTTCCTTAGTTTGGGGGCTAAAAACCCCACATTTGCGTAAGGGACTATCAGTTATACTTAACTCACTTTTTAAAACCATTGCACAATAATTTTTTTAACAAATATAATAAACGCCCTTAATGTGTCTATCTATGGAATGGTTCCAGTACTCAGATGCAAATGTTGTAGACAATAATTGATGTACACATTTTGGATTATATGGTTATGATATCCTAATAGAAATTTGGCTGCCTGCCTATGGGAGTTCAATATGAGTTTCATAGTTTATAGCATCAGACACAGTCCTTTACAATATTATAGCCACATTTCTCAACCCATTGCCTATAGATTATATCCTAATATCTGATTTTCACAGAAATCCATAATAGTAAACAAACCAAAATCCCTAAACCCCGGAGTGCTCAGAAACAAAATTCACAATGAAAAGGCGAGCATTTTTACATCTGATGATACGATTCCTCTTGCAATTCATTCATCAAACATCTGCAACAAGCTGCCAGAATGCGTCCATTAGTGAGATTTCTATGGCATTCACTAGCTTGATGCTCACTGATAGAATAATGTAGAAGTTTTACCTCTAATGTTTTCTGCTCCATTTGAGGCATCCACTTTAAAGTGAACTTGCTCTTACTGCTTTTATTGTTAAAACTACAGCCATGATTTGGCCTGCTTGTGTCTTCATGTCTTGGAATATGTAATTTATGCTAATATATCAGAATATGTATTATGAAAGACCAAAAAAAATATATCCTTTACGTATTTATACATTATGGGTCACATTCAGCACTGATTTAAGAAGATAAAAAATAGTCTGGAGTCATCAAGTAACCTGGCTCAGTTTGATTTACATTAAATACAGAAAAGTAAGGTACCTTACACAACAAACGTGCCATATACTTGCTGGTAAATTAAAATCTTTCCCAGGATCCATTTTAAAACCTTCATGCAAATTAAATATTGCATTCAGCCTTTTATCTACATTATATCATAATATCAAGGAAAGATGTGCTGCAACTCCACTACAGGGACAGATCTTTTTACTAATTCTGTTTCACATTAAGATTTCTGCAAATGTTTCGATGTTTAACGTAATTGAAAATTTATTTGTTTCGTTCCTTAAGCCATTCTAAATGCTATGTAATAGAAGCAAAATACAAATCCTAAGAGTGGTTCAAATGCTCTCTACTACTTTATGATTATTCATGTAGGTGATAACTGTAAATAAACAAATCAGGAATCAAAAGACCTTTACCATTATGGTAGTGTGAAAGCAGTTGCTCCCTAAACAAACCGAAACAAATCGCACAAGCTTTGTTGTCTTAACCTGATGATCTCATTACGTATTTAAGGATAATACTTTTATTCACTACCCTGATAGCAGGTTGGCTTTTAGCCCAGCTAGTAAAAGAGCAAGAGCTGCATCAGGCAATGACCACCCCTGCGTGGTTTTGTGAACTGCTGCGCCCAGAAGATTGAGATGCGCAAGTCACCGCAACTTCTGTGACTTTTTTTTTCGGTTTTTGAACGGAAGTCGGTGCTACTGATGAAGGCTGCTCTTCTACCAAATCTTAGTACAATTCAACGAGTTCAAAAACTAAATCTAAATTCTTCTTGAATTCTTTTCAGAATCGGTTCCCCTTGTCTTCTCTTCGTCCTAGCTTTTCTGTAACTCAGCATATTCTACTGCTTCCTACAATCTTTTCCTTACTTCTCAAACATTTTTCTCAGGAACGCTTATTGTTTCTGAAGTTTCCCTGTTTCAGTAGTTTCCTCCCCTTCCACGATATGAAAAAATTAGTCTGCTTGTTGAAATTTCAAGGCTGACTAAAGGCCAGAGGAGAAAAAAAACAGTTAGAGAAAAGGCAAAGATTGTGCCAGAAATCTGAAGGGACAAACCAACGTAAATAATCTCCCTGTCTGCAAAATAAAACAGATCTTGACTTCTTTCATGCTTGTTCATTTTCACAAGTACTATGGCGAAAACAAGATCTAAATCATTATCAAAACAGGTAATAAAGTGGAAAATAACGTCTTAAAAATACGTCTTTAATTTTTGCTCCATTTTCCTATATTTTGGTATAATCATAATTGGAGTAGTCCCAATCTGACTTTTTTTTAAAGTATAAATAATACAAACCAGTATAGTTATGTTTACATAGGAATGTGTAGGAAGGTTCAACATTAAGTCCAGTGGTTTGAAATATGAGCATTTTACTGTGCTGCTTTACTATCCCTTTGGTCTATAAAAGAAGACGCCTCTACGTAGCACCACACTATTTTCAGTGTGGAAAGTAAATGAAGATTTGCTGAATACAAAAGCAACGGACATAGACATCTTAGACATCAAAACAGCAGAGCTTCAGCTGGTACAAATCTTTTTGGTTTTGTAGGCGAAAAAAAGTTGAGTCAATGACCTAATCCTATGTTTAATCTCAATTCCCCAAAAGATTAAGAGTACAGAAGCCATTTCTAAGTCCAGGCCTTGCCTCACAACTCTCACGCGAAGTGTTAAATTTATGTTTCAGGTTAAGAACAGGAGGGAAAAAAAAACCCACGGAGGAACATGTTCAGAGAAACTTTGCTTTAACCCTATCACTGTTTTTGGCTGTTCTGCCTTTGTACAGCATTAAGGGTGGTATTGTACAGTCCCATTATACAGCAGATGTTAAATGCAAAGTAAAATAGTCAGTTGTAAATGATTGATGATCCTCTTTACTATTTCAAAATAAGCCCTGATTATTTATATAGTTTTGGACACTGCTTGAAAGCATCATACTAAACCTAAACAATTGATCCATTTTTCAATGGCTTTTGTATGTAATGTATTATGTATGTTTTTACATTCTTCTGTGTAAAAGGCCCTGGTGTATGAGAAATGTTTAGAGTTTTGAGTGCTCCACCCAGTCCATATGGTAGGTTTGCTCTGTGTGTAAGACCTACCTTTTTCCACCAGGTCCATATGGCAGGCTTAAGCTAGCCAGGGCCTTCTATCCTCCACAGGGGCCATATGGCAAAGAGAGCTCGGTGAACACTCATTTACCTTCTATTAATACTTCATGTGTCTCTAGCACATACACATACATAGAGGCATGTATGCAGCGATCAGATCGGGTAGAAAAGACTTAGCTCGTGAAAATGCTTTAGCCACATAATCAATACACCTATAGCAATACAGAATGAGATGGGGATCATGTTTTTTCTGTTTTTATTAAAACACTGAAAACTCAAATGGATAATTTATCAAATTATTTGATAAACTCATCTGATGGTTTTAAACATTTTGACAGAGTATTATTTAATTATGCTAACAAACTAGTAGACATGATTACAGACAACAGTTCAGGATTAGTTTTTAATATTACTTTACAAGAACAGAACCAAATCCCTTGAATCCACTCACTGCCAAAGTGTGCATACTATAGACAGTGAAAATATTGGTTTAAGAGTCATCTCTATGCTGCCCTACTAACAGTAAGTTTTGAGCAGGTTACTGCTCTCTTAATATATTTAAACAAAGTGGCAAAAAAACAGAGAAGCAATTCAATATAGACAGTAAACTATATACCGAGAGATAACTATTTACAAGCCACATGTAAATAAGTTACTGTTTCCTGAAGACACAATACCTCTACCCTTAATACTGGAGTAAAAGGAAGAGAGTATGATCTGAGAGCCATGGTTATCTTCTGTCTACTGTCTGTACTTTTCCTTTATGGGTAGAACCAGACGCAGGGCTACAACATGAATAAAACGGTTGCACTGGGTTGGATGATTAAGGACATGGATTTAAAATCAGCTAAAAAAAAAAAGATGGCGACTTTAAATTGTAATCCATATTTTCAAAGTAATTACTCTAAAATTGATGCATTGTTATAGCATTTACAACTCAATCCAAAGCTTTGCTGTAATTCTGAAGTAATTTAGGAACCCTCAGCATTTTATTTATACAGGAAAGATGGAAGCAATTTGTAATATGTTTATGAAAGTTTTATTGCACCTACAAGCTGATTTAAGAAATGAAACAATATTCCCCAGTAGTAGAAATTTTACGAACAACTTTTACTTATTTGGAACTCAGAACACTACGAAATGTAAAAATTATAATATATTGTTTTTATTCATAGGATTTATAGTGCTTTCATCCGGTTTCCTCTTGTTTCAGTTCATATAAATAACCCCTATGTTGTCACATGAATATTCAAATATCTCAAAGAACTATCAGTGTTGAAAATAAATAGCATAAAGAATTCAGAACAAGTATGCACGTACATGCTCTCATAGTTTATTTTTGTGTGTAGCATTTATGTTTTGTTCTGCAAACAATCAATAAAATATGGAAGAGTTTTCCACAAGGAATATATCTCCTCATTTCAAATGAGCCAAATAACAGTAAGCATTTTAAGAAACCATGAGTATTTTATTAAAGATTAAAAGAGGCTAACTACTGTGCTCATGCCTCTTCCTCCTGTCTTCCTGCTTTTGATCATAGCCAAATACAGCTAAATCAATGGGAAAAAAAAAAAAAAGCAGCTTTATTAATTTCAGGGATTAAGAAACATGACCCCAAACTCTTTGCCTCTTACTTTCATTGTAGGAATGGCACAGTCTTTAGTATTCACTTATCCCCTTTGTTTCAGTTGTTCTCTTTTTATATATTCCCTATGTCTTGTCTTTTGTGTGTTCTGCTTCTGTTTCCAACTTACGATGTATAAGTGCAAACTTTTAATTCTGAATTTTGAAGGTTTTGTCTGTCCATGTAATTGCTCATAAAAATACACGTACGGAGCTAACTTTGTCATCGGTGGGGTTTACGGAGTGCCTAAAAGCATTGAAGGGTAGAATCCTTCTGCCTAGGTTATGCAGTCTGACAGGGAAGCCACACTCTCTAAATAAGGGCCTACATTCTCCATACAACGAAGAAGAGAAGGTAGGTGTCTATCAGATGTAGCTGATAGCACCTGAACATTAGTTGCTGGATTCTCCCTCTTGAGGCTTTCACGTGCACCTTCCTCATTTTGTGAATCATGCAAAGAACTAAGAGTACTATTTGACAAGCCTTTGTTTCAACAATGTAGATCCCACTTCATACTTTGGAACGGAATAAAAAGGATGATACCTAGGTAGGTAGGTAGGTAGGTAGGTAGGTACGTAGGTACGTAGGTACGTAGGTAGATAAATAGATAGATAGATAGATAGACACACAGACAGACACACAGACAGACACACAGACAGATCAAATACCGATTTGCTTAATACAATTTAGAGACAGAAAATCTAGTCATAACTAAAATTACTAGTACACTGTTAAGATCCTCATGCTAGCATAGCCCACAATTTCAAACACATTCTTACAAAAGTATAAAATATAATTTCATGCTTGGCACTTTCTCACTGAGTCAGCAGTTTTCTTTTTTGGGAGAACATGTTAAATTAATAGAGCATCTCAATTAAATTCTTTATGCATACATATATATGAAAAAAAGAAAGGATAGATATGAACCTGACTTCATAAATGTAATTCGTTGGGATTTCGTTAAAGTTTAGATGTATAGATTTGTATTTGAAATCCTCTGAAGGTTACAGGGTGAAAGCTTCCAACAATATCTCCAAGTCTTCAGGGACCAAATCCCATTATGTGGAGTTCAGTGAAGAGGGTAAACACTACCATAAAGAAATACAAATTGCACATATTTCCCATTTAGCCAGTGTCACAAAAGTTCACCATTTAGAATTCTAACCAGTTAGGACTTATTCTTGGAGGTCAAGTACCTTGTGAACCTTGTCATCTCACTGATGACATCATATCCCATCCATCAATTCTTTCAGGAGCACACTTGCCATCTGCTCAGCACGCTATAATAACTTATTAGGCATATTCACAGGGTAACAATCTGTACAATGACACTGTTATCTTAATGCTGGCACATAGAGAGATAGCAGCCATCGTTTCCCTGTCACAGCACAATTATTCTACCTTCCAACTTTAAAAAAGAAGTTACTTGTATATTTTAACTTCTTATTAAATCACATGGAAACAATGAATCCTCACCAGAAATGTATTTCTGGCTTTGTGGTGTTTTTTGCCTGTGAACTGACAAACTAAGGCTACAGCAGAAAGTACTAAGTTCAGTTTGATATAACTGGTTTGTGCCTTGAAAGTTTTTGCTGTCATGCTCATTCTTTGGAGTGCAAAATAAACAAATAGAAAACATACAAAACAATCAGTCACATGCATACAAATAGCACTGAAATCCAACTTATTCTTTCAAACATATTAACTTTCTAGAACTAACACTTCTTATTGTTTCTCTACCTGTCTTAAACCTCTCATCTTTCTAACAGCAATTGCTAGGTAGAAATAAAACATGCAGCCAAAGTGCTCACATTAAGCCTTAAGACTTTTTGGAATCTAAAAGCAATATGAATTTTCATAGATGCCTATATATTTTTGCAGCTTTTGTAAAGCGTGTTAATATTGCGCATGGTTAGCACAGCTGCTGTCACAGCACTTACGACTTAATAGAAGTCCACTATAACTCTCCCTCGACCTCAAAAAATATTTTCAGAAAAAGGGCAATATTTATTTTGCATTACACAGAATTCATCCTCTGTTCCTTCCTTTGGCTCGTCATTTATTCCAGCTTACACTGTGATCAACATTGTACTAAAATAAAGTCAAGTACAACAGCCGCTCTCTGCCCATCAAAACTCACAGACGTCTGCCAAGCACTTGTAACAGCTGGTGTTACATTAATTAGTTTAAACTATTTATTTCATCCATCTCCAGAGCAGATTGAGCAAAAACATTAGAGATTATTCTAGCATCTGTAAGTGCCCTGCAAACATTAACCAACCAAAGTTAGAATATTAGTCATTAACTTATAGTATATGTGATTTAAGACTCTATGCATTTATTGTAAATAAAGAAGAAAATTCTGCAGTTTCGCATAGCTCTAGTAAGTTTTGTTTGATTGCCTTTTTAAAAATCTGAGTTTCAAACTTATATAAGACTTTGCACCCATAAAGTTTCTTTAAAAAAAAAATTATTACTAGAAAGCTATTATAATTCCTGGCAGCATGGACCATTAAGCAATATATGACAGGGACTGGGTGACTCAGTGGATTAGTCAGAGGTTTTATGTCCACCGTTGGAATCCAGCCCTAAATACAGTGATCAAAAACAGTGTTATCAAACGGTTGTAAAAATCCCAATTAAAATCACTCCTATAGCCTCTGCTAAGTTTTTAGTGGACAACATAATAGATCTTTCACTATTGACAGAGTTCTCACAACTGTCTTTTTTTCTTTTAATAGGCTGAGAATGGATGTTGGCAAAAGAATGCTGATTATAAGAGGTCCTAATGCCGCATTCCCTACTCAAATGGCTCAGAAACAGAAGCCAATGCAAAGATGGCAGGATTAGGCTCACAGCCACTCTCCGTGGGCTTGCCTCCATCAAAAATAAAAAGCTTCCAGCATTGCTCAATGAAATACTTAATGTGAGAATACTCATTTTTAGTGCCTAGGGCTCTCAAAATGGAAATCAAAAGTCCTGTGCAAATGCTTGAGAGGTAACTCCTTCCTCAAAGAACTCAGCTGTAAAAAAGCACAGAGGAAAGCGGAGGCACAAAGAGGTGAAGCGCTTTGCCCAAAGTCACCCGCCAGGTCATTGGCAAAGCCTGAAACACAATCAAAGCCTCCTGACCCTCACCTAGTTCAGAAACATTGCTCCATGAGGATTCCCAAACCAACAGCAAAACCCAAGAGCTCACTTGCGGAATAAAAAAGGAGTTAAGCAGGCTTATCGATATATGAAGTTTGGTAGAATCAGACTCTTATAGAATAACATCCTCAAGTTTGACCAGATTCTTTCTTTTTTTCAGTATTATACCATGGAAATATAATGGTGGTAATAATAATGATAATAATAATGATAATAATAATAATAATAATAATAATAGCAACAACAACAACAATAATAATGACAATAATGATAATGTAGTTACTGAAATTAGCATCAGGTTTAATGAAATGCAGCTAAAAATAACAATCTATTTTATCAGTTTAGAAAGCTATACCTAGCCTCAAAATATTTGTATTTACAAACAAATTTAATTAACAGATTCAGTTTTACTATCAGAACAGTAAAGTGAGAAAAGCAACCTGGCATTTACATTTGGCTAAAATATAGATCCTGATCCTCTGCTACTCCAATCCTTTAAAGCTCTGACTGACTTGTTATGGCTTGCTATGGCCACGTAGAAATAAGTGCAAGTGACGGAAAGTGAAGAAAAAAATATCACCTATTTTTCCTTTTCAACCCTGTCCCATCTCTGGTAAACAAGATATTTTTTTTCTTTGCTTTATTCATTTTACATCTTTTGTCTTCTCTCTGCATATACGTATGTGAGTATATACGTATGTGCATGTACGTATGTAGGCATCTATGTATATATTCAAGATACTGCGATTTTTTTCTGCCCAGTGCACAGTGGTTCCTCTTACTCCACCGGCCAAAAAGGCAGGCGCACGGTTAATGCCAAACTTGCTCCAGACCATGCAAGGGAAAGTGCCAAAGCATATCTAAGAACGGCCTCCTCAAACAATTCTAATAGCTCTTTTTCATGCTCACTCTTTATTGGCCTCGACAGACAGCAAGAGCCAGACACTCTTTTCTATTCTTAGGTTCCCAGAATTTATAACATGCTACATCTGCCACATATCTGTTAGGTTACATGGGTACTGCTATTCAATTATCCATTTTTGTTTTTATTTTTAGTACACGGACCGTTATCGAAAAAACTTGCTGGACAGCCTGTTCTTAAAAGACAAAAAACACGACAATGACAAAACTTCTGATCAGATGACACGGTGTTCTGACTTAAATCCTCTCTCAGAAAAAAATCATACACCCCCAGTTCATCATAATTCTAAAAAATAATAATAAAAAAAAGTATACGGAATCCACAATATACTGAAAAGCACAGAACATGGAACGTTTGATTGTTTAACTAACGCCTTATAAATGATTCATTAAAAAAAAAAAAAGCCTGGTTTAACCAGGGTTCTTAACTAATACTGACCACCAGGTTCTGTTTTCATTTACACCACAATTGGTGCGTAAACAAAGGCAGCAGGGGCCCTCCCAGAGATCTTCTGCTCAGCTCCCCCTCCAAATTCAAGTAGTACAGTGCGTTAGAAACTCTGTCTGTATCATGCATTTCTTGCATGCTCATTTTTTTAGTTTGCGTCGCATGCTCAATTTCTGGTTTCTAAACACAACCCCAAGGGAGTCGTGTACATTCAACAGAAAAGTGTTAGCGTGTTCCCAGTTCAATATTCTGCTTTACCTCTTGCAGTGATCAGTTTAAATGCATGGAAGCTACTGGTCAATTTAGATTTTTTTTTTATTTTTTTTCCTCCCTCTATTTCTTTTTCCTTGCAAAAATCCTCTTTAGGCAATAGGAAAGTTAATTGCTAAACTTTGTTACAGAACCCTTTGTTCTTGCTGAAGTCACTTTGCTTGTCTCTCCTACTGTAAGGACACCAAATCCTAAAAGCTGGCAAGAATGCATATGTTTATTTCACCATTGCTCTGCAATTACTGAATGCCACTTAATTATAGCAACAGATGCTCGAGTGTAGGAACCAGAAAAATCAAACGCCTCATTTCCAGGTTATTTTTTTCCATTGCTTCTGCCAACAGCAGATGTGTGAGCCCCTTGTGCTCTGGCGTAAATACTTATCAAATCCTAACAGGTCACCTATGTCACAAACAACATTTCAGATGCAACTGTTTCACCTGATAATAGGCTCTGAAAATAAAACTGTGAGCTGTAAATACAATGTATTCGGAATGAAATGCCATAATGTGAAATTGCTTTTTCTCCAGCTACAACAGAAGTCCTTGACAGTTTTTGGCAGTGATAAATCACCCTCCCATTAATTGTCTCCTCTCTCATTGTGAGGTGAGCTGCTAAAAGGGGCAGTCAACAAAAATGACTTAAAGGACAAATTTTGGCAAAAAGACAATGAAGAAATCTGTCATTGCTAAGCCTCCAGTAAACTGTCATGAAACAATCAAAATATATGTAGCTGAAGTGTTTATGTCTTTGTTAGAAAGGTTATAGGATGATAAGTTTATAGTTAAAACAGGAAGCTCAGAGGAACCGAAGTTGCAGGCCCTCGAGGCACCATTTCTCCCTGTGTTCTTTAAAATTGTATGCAAATCCTGTCAGGGCTTCAGTTTACACAGTATTTGCTGGTCTTATCGACCTTATTTTCTGACTCTTCTACCCCCTCGCCCCAGACAACAGAAAGCCCCAGTGAAGGCATGGTGCCGGCTACAATAATTCTTGCACCCAGTTTGAAGGGCCTTCCTTTACAGTGATTTCAGCTGGAGAAGAAGACACTTGGCACCTCGCAGAAGCTGACCCCTTCCTTCTAACCCCTCCATCTCCTGGTGTTAATCAGAGAGCAAGGTCCCCTCACAGAGTGGCTTCCGTACACTGAGAAGAAGCCTTTGCTTCCCGTAGAACAGGCGACGCTACCAGCGCCCGCTCACGGACCCAAGATGGAGGCATGTGAAACGACGTCGGCTACCTTCTCCTCGGAAGCGACACTCACCGCGACTCGCTCCACCTTAGGCTGGCTCCGTTCTGCCAGTGACTCTTCCCCACTGCAACTCTCCTATAGACTGAAGACAACCGAATCTCCTACCTCAGGAGTCTGCTCTACAGGAGAAAAGAGTTCAAAATTTGGCAATAATTTTTTTTTTTAGGGCTGTTAAAATCTAAGAAGTAGGGAGATGGCTACCAGTCTTTACTAGCCTCAGGCTGCCTCCACCTCTACGGCATGCAGATGGCAGATGGTATGTTCCAGACCACAGGTTATCCTATGTGTAGGAGGGGCAGGACCACGTGCAGGGGATGCTTGTCAGATGCACGCCTCCAGAAAGGGTAACGTTTCTCCCTTTAGAAACAACGCGGTGCTGTCATTTTCTAATTAGAGGTTTGGTTTTTTTTTTTTTTTATTATTTCATTTGTTGAAGCTGGGAACTGAAAGTATTCTGAGAGTTAAAAAAAAAAAGAAGAAATTTCTGTTTACCTGTCAGCAGATGGTTGGAAATTTACCATAAGCAAGGTTAGAAAATGATTTGTTACTAATGTGCCTGTCAAGGGCAACGTCTGGAGTTTGGTTTTATATTTATGTTTGTAAGAAAATTACAATATAAATATAAATGAGTTGCATCAGGTATTTAAACTAGACTGGACAGGGTACTAGAAAATATATGTCGGGAACGTTTCCCGCACCAGCAGGGAGATGAACTAGGTGACCTAGCGTGTCTCTTCCACCACAGACTTCTACCATTTCTGTATTAACCGAGGATGATTGATACCAAATAACCTTTTATGTTACTACCCCTTTTCGCTTTGCTGGGTTTCGGTATGCTTTCTGGGGGGAGCTGATATCTTATGAGAATGGCTACGGGGAAGTACTAAAGGGGATTCTTCATCCCAATGGGTGAGAACTGAGGAAGGTCACACAATAGCTTGTGTAGCCATAGCAGCTTTGTTGTCATGGCATGAGAATCCTTCGTCAGTTCTTCTGCTTTTACAAAGGAGCAGTCATCTAACATTGTGAGGTGCCTAATGTAAAGCCTGCTTTTTTGACATGGTTATCACAAGCTATTTTCTGTCCAGACATTTACACAGACCTTGTGTTACCCATGATTTATCCACAATCCGTGTTCCTCAATTGTGCTTAAACATGGTTATAGTTGTAGTAAATCATGTGTTGAAACACGTAACTAGAAGGAACCATATAGTTATCACTAGCACTGGAACATTAAACAATAATACCCCATTGAGCACCAGCATCATCAACAAGTTTCTATCAGCCTGATCCTGAAGTCCTAATACAGGTATTTCCCTTCTCCCCTCATCTCCCTCTTCCACCTGGAACTCTTTCAACAGTCACTTAAGGACCACATTATTGGATCTCCATGGTCTGAGAATTATACCCACTCAAGTTTAAAAAAAAAAAAAACAAAAAGCCTCAACATTGACTTGGGAAGAAGACACTGGATTTTGCCAGGAAATAGCACAGCTTGTCTTTCGAACTGAGAAAACATAGTGACAAAGTCTATATGAACATTACATTATAAACCAAGGAAAATCCAGAAACAGCTGGAACGCGTTTCAGGAAACAAGGACTGTCTTCTGAAAGAAAATGTAGACTAATCGGGAGAAAATGGAGAAATTTCAGGAATTCCTAGGTTTGCTGTAATCACACGTGACTTAAATTTTGATAAATGTACTCTGTGTACATAAAACATCTCTTGAACGACAGAAAAGCAGAAGAAATAAAGTGATTGAAGTTTTTTGTTTTCCTTTTTTTTTTTTTTTTGGTGATGAGCCAGTTTGAGAGCTTACTGTGAGCATATGGAGATAGCATATTTGCAAGTCCATCTCTGGAGGATTGCAAAAGGCCCTTAGCTTGTGAAAAACAGCAATGTTATTTTTTTTAACGTTCCCTATATTTAGAGATTAAATCGCTCACTGCACAAACCCATTTGGAACAGGCGAGAAGGTGAAAAGGATAATCAGTACAGTCACTGGTCCGTGTTTCCTAAACGCTTTTGAAAACATTACTGTGCGCAGGCATAAAATTAGCGGCAGGACCTTAAAAAGGCTGGCATTTAGCATGACTTTTTGGAAAGTGACACCCTCATTTTTTTCTTGTAGGATATCATTAAATTTCAATCGCCCTATGGCAGTGCCTTTCCATTAATAACCAATTCACTGTGTCACTTTGGCTCTCCTTTGAAATAATGAGCCTTTGCTTCGCTTTAATAAATTTAAACATATTCTCAAGGCCAGGGAAGATAGGAAACCGCAGATGGGCTGAGAAAAACACGATTCATAAATCCTTAACTGCCTGAGATCGTTGAGAGCAAAACAAAGTAACACTCGTAAAATATTAAACAATCCCAGCTGTATGAGTGAAGCTTCATTAACAAAAATGGACTATTTACTGCCTTCAACAGAGCCTGTGGGTGGAAAGATTCAGAGAAATCTTCTTTAGAAAAACACTGTCATCCTCATTTTGATTCTTTAACCAACTGATGGCATGGTAGATACTTATTTTGCACGTCCATATGCAGGAACATTTTAGCAGAAAATTAATGATACTCTGATTACGTTAAATACCACAAATCATGCTTCATCAGTTAAGCAGGAGTGAAAGAAAACAGAGAAATTTAACAGATATTTTATCCTTGAAGAATTTGCATGCCAATAGAAGTAAAACATGACAAACTTTATTTAAATCATAAGGGACTTCTCTAGCACTCTAAAGTAAACATAGCAATATGAATAATGGCAGAGAAATCAAGCGATGCCATTGCTTCTGCTAGGAAGGCTTGACTATTTATTCTACAGTGTTATACTTTTTCTCGCTTTAACCTTTATTAACATGCAGCTAATTTTGTTTATATTCCTATTTGGTGCACAAAGGAGCCAATCCTCTTTTTTTTTCATTCTTTCATGTTTACTATTTATTTAAATTTGACTGCAGTTTTGCTCGGGTAGGGAAGGCAGCCTTCGGGTTTAAGCCCACGAAGCTGGATCCTCGGATTCGTGAAGCTGATTTTGTGCTGCCCAATTAACGTACACGAATTCCCACTGAACTAACCGAAGAACTTGCGAAGGAAGCCCTTGCCTCCCAGGTCTCTGCCTCTAACTCCACCAGCAATTTGCTCTACCTCCGCCTAGGTCCTGCTGCTTCCCCTTCCTCACCAGCTCTGAGGCACCGAGGAGCTCCCTTCCAGCAGCACAAGCTAAAACTTCTACGTGTCCCCCCAGGAACAGCAGCCCACAGTATTTCCAAATCCCCTTTCAAGCTTTGTCGAGACTTAAAATAAAACTAAGATGAGGTTTATTCAATAATAAAAATATGGAAGAGCAGAAAAACAAGTATAAGGACAGCACAGAATGCTTAAAGTGTCCACAGCAAGAATAACCTTTCGTGGTATCATGGAGGGTTTTTTTAAGCCAAAATTGCATACAAGTTTAAAGAAGAATAGAGATCAGTGTCAGTTTACTAAATGCTAAGAACCTGGAAGCTCTATCTCTAAAGACAAGCTGACAATTGAGTGGACAGAATGTCAATACTTCTAAACATTTCAAGGGTAAAAATATTGCTTTTTACAATCTGTGTCATATTTAATGCAAGAAAAGAATTTGGATTTTTTTCTTTTGCTGGCTGTCAGCTTTTTTTCCTTTTATCCCAGTGAAGGGCATAATTAAGGTATTTAGCACAAATACATGGTATATTTTTTTCCCTAAGGAACAATACATAGTTTCAGCCTAAATGCAAATATGAACATTATAGTTTTCCACATTTTAGTTAATAAATATTTAAAAAAAAAAAAAAAAAAACACCTCCAAGATTTGGTTTATTTATTTCAAAATGTTTCTCTTGTCTGTGAGAACCATTAGGTACGTTTGAAAAAGTGAAAATCCTTTCTTAACACTCAAGGGGGCATTTTGACCCCTGCAGAGGCATTTCTCTTTTTCCCCCGTTCGAAATGCTAGGAATGCACTTAGCCCCCACAGCTCCCACTACCTTCAGTGGAAACCCTGAACACCGCCCAGGACTTATCACCTTAAAATCATTAGAGCAGTCATTTCTGTGCTTAGCAGACCTTCACTGCGGCTTATTTGTATAATCAGGGTTAATCTATTCTGATTGCAAACATCCATACCGTAAAGTTTGAATGAATTCGCACTGACGCTCACTCAGCTCAGGATGCCCCTAAGACTTCTACGGAGATATGCCATAGGATTTTCGTTCGTTTTTTTTAGGGGTGATTTGATCCAGCATGAGTAAAGCTGCTGTACCATACCTCCCTGTGAATATTTAGGAGAACGTACTTGTTCTATCAGGTACTGAAAGGAACGGGGTACAAAAACGCAGTGGTAAAGCATTAAAGCACTATCATCAGCAGCGGTAAGGCAGCAGCTCTAATGCTGAGGTTACCTGTCTGCATGAAAGCAGCAATCAGGCTTTCCACAATAACAACCTCAGACAGACACGGAAAGCAAAACTATATTTGCCTCAAAGGTTTTAAGGAGAAGGGCTATAGGCTACGTGTTGTTTAACCCAGCAGAGAAGGCATTCATTTTCTTTTCTCTGCCCACCAAGAAATGCTAGGGCTCGGTTTTGGCTTCTGCTTTCCGAAAGAAAAAAAGATCTAATCCTATCAGAACACTTAGGAATACAGTAAGACCCTCAAATTTCACAGTCATTTACAAATTAAATGTAAGCCTGTCAGGAATTAATTTTTCTTTTTATTAATAAAGGGGGTAAAAGTTTCCCTGCAAGCATATATGAAAAAATGAAATTTATGAACATAACTTGTATAATGCCCTGTTCCCTTTGCTTTTTTCTTTGCTCTTATTGTTGAATTACAACAGACTGAACGCTTCCCAATTTATAGTCTTACAAACTAATACCCAGAATGGCAGGGAATGATTCCACAGATTTTTCCTATTGACGTGCTAGTCCTGTGTGTGCCTTCTCCCAGAGGACAGTTCGGTCTCTGCCCTATCTCTGTAAGATTCCCCTATCCTCAGTGTCTATCAGCATAAGTTACTGTGGTATTTAATATATGATGTAGATACCTGTCTACCCATTACTGAACTGAGATCACTAACTTGATTTCTCAAAATAACCGAAGAGCCAAAGGTTAATAACTTTTGGCCACTATCAGTTTGCAGTAGGTTTGGACTGGCAACCTAGAAGTAAAAAAAAAAAAAAAAAATAGTCCTCTATGCTCCATTACCAGTGCTTTGAACCATCCAGTCACATGGATTTTGATGTTTTGAGAGGGCGAAAAGAATGCAGATTGGCATGAGAATACCACATTAATTCAGCAGTTAAATGGTTCTTTGAGAAGATTCACTGACAGACAAGAAGCATAGCTGTCTTTCTAAGTCCTCATCCTCTTTGGGCCTATACGCATTTTCTGTGAAAAGTTGTTTCTTTTCCTCCCCCCCCCCCTTTTTTCTTTTTTTTTTTTTTTTTCAAACAGCCTTTTATCATCTAACATGTGAAACAATTGTAATGTGAGGCATGTGAGCAGAGAGCCTTTGCCACTGGGCCCTCATAAATCTTGCCAGTTCCCAGTGAACAACACCAAATATTTGCAGCTGAGGAACATTTGGTCTGGCTTAAATTAACATATCTCAGCAGTCAGAAGTCATTAAGCTTTGCCAGTGATTTGAAACCATTTTTCCATTTCAAAAGCGACACTGGCTGTTACTTATTTTTCTGGATGAAGAAGGTGGTAAGGAACAAAAGCAATGAAATGAAAATGGGAGATACTAATGAAAAAAAAATGATAAAAGGGCTTTGAACTGCCTTTGGTAGATTTGTTATTAAGACTCTTTTTAAATAGCAGAGCACTTATGTATAAGATCAAATAATAATTCAAGATGATACACATTAATTTCAGTGGCAAATTATGTGATTTAAAGGCTGTGAAAATGTATACTTATTTTCTTCCTTAATCCCTTGTGAATATAGGCACTATCAATTTTAAAAGCTGATGAAAGCTTTAAATGAAAAACAATAATCCAACCCTTTTCAATTAAAGGCTGCAAGTAGATTAAGTACTGGAGTAAAGAAATGTGCTGTTGTGCTTTGCAAAGATCACATCTGATATGGGTCTCTTCAGATGCTGGGGGCTGTGGAAAAACATCTCAAATGCCCCAAAAAAACCAATCCAAAAAACTGAAAGCAGGAAAAAAAAAGCCCGATTGGTTTTAATGCAGGTAGAGCCTGAGATCAGATTTTCCAAACCTGTTACTTCTGTATTATTTACATGGCACATAACTCCCTTGTTCAGTTGGTAAATAAGTCATCATCTGAAAATCCATGAGAGCGCCCAGCGCCTGAGTTGTCAGAAAAACAGCCCACTTCCTCACATTTGCAGTTATGATTACTGGTCTACAGTTATACAATTATATTACATATACAATTATATTATATAGCTCTGTCAGAAATCTGTATCAAACATGGTTCATTGCAGACTGTGAAACTTGTGTTTGCCACTTTTTAAGAAGATAAACATTGCAGAAGATTTTGCTAAATTGCACACACTGCTTCCAATGCAGTTCTGACTTCCAATCTACGTGTGAATAGTTCTAACTGAATACACTTATTCAAATTAATACCTCAATGGTAACTACAATTTTTCAGCCTCCAATTAGTTTCGTTGATAAAACTTTAATAACCGTGAATGTTTTGGATTTGTGTTACTTTGAGAAGACACTTACACTTAAAAGCATTCAAGTTTATGAAGCGCTACTAAAGAAAACCCTTGCATGTTGAGATCTTTCTGAGACCTCCAAACTTTTTAAAGTCTCTGCAGCTTTAGTAAAATAAGTTCTGTATTTAAAAAATAGATAGTCTGTTAACCAGATTTAAAAGACAAAAAGTTCTAAAAGAGAAACATTTATGGCTAACTAGGGTGTGAAAACGTTGCCAGAATAGCTATGTAATCAATTAATTTTCTAGGTGCGCTTTTCTTTCGGGGGATTTTATTTAAATAAGCTTCTTAAAGAAGCTTTTGAGAATACCAATGGTCTGCATTATGAGTACTATACAAAATGAATTCTATGGTTTCTTTGCCACACACAGAGAGCAAACCATGGCATATGGATCCCAAAACACAGGAAACAAGACCAGAGTATTTGGGAATATGAAGATATTAGACTAACTGTGCCTTGTGCTCTCAGATAAATGGTTTTGGTTTTCTTCTCCCATAAGAATGCAGCAAAATGAAGCAAGCATCTCATTTATTCACTGCTGCTCTTCAGGTCATGTTACAGTTGAAAAATAACAGAGGAAAATCTTTAGCAGGTTTGCTTTCATTAACTACTGATATCATTTCCTTACCAATTTCCAGAATCACAGGGTGGTTGAGGTTGGAATGCACCTCTGGAGACACCTAATCCTGCCCCAACTCAAGACTAAGTCCAGTTGGGTTTTGAATACCTCCACGGAGAGAGACTCCACCACCACTCTTCGCCACCCTCACAGTAAAAAAGTCTTTTCCTACGTCTAAACGAAATTTCCTGTATCTCAATTTCTGTCCATTTTCTCCTGTCCTCCATTATTCTGTTTCACCAGCCATTCCACCATTCTCTCTCTTTGGTCTAATCCTTTTGAACATAAACTGCGTCACCCTGTGCTGCAGAAAGAGAACAGCTCTGTGAAGTTCCCTCACATTATACAAGGTTACCCTAACAGGGGTCTTTTTTCTGTGGTCACAAGTTGTAAAACGTTTTCCAAAACCTACACGTTAATCTCATGGGGACAAGCAAGAGAGACAATCCTTTAAAACCTTCAAGAGCAGGTTGGAAGGCATGTGGAAGCGCATTTCCTGCTCCATCCACTTTCTGTGTAACCCACGTGTTTAGACTGAACTAAACCGAAATAGATGCTTGAAGTTAAAGAGTGCGAATGAGCAAGGTATCACACGCGTGCATCAAGGTAAGGAGGAGAATACAGAACTAAAGCTCTGAGTTGGGAATAGCATGATGGAAGCACGCAGCAGGTCTAGAAATCAATTAATCATATGCACAGACACTTTGCCAAAAATATGGCTGCTTTCCAAGATCTGTTCTTCCAAGATCTCCAAACCTGTCATCGTGACCGTTTGGTGAAGCAGACCTGTTATGTGGGAGGACCCAAGAAGGTGCTGAGGGTCTTCCTCTAAATTTAATCCTAGTTCTCAGTATCTATTTACTTAAGAAATCTTTCCTTTTTGTCTCTTTCCCTCTAGCAGAATAAACAGGAAGAAAGCAGATAGAAATTAAATGAAAAACAGGGCTACTTTGGCTTTCTCTCCCTCTGTTCTCCATCAAGGAAGCTGCAAAATCACTGGGAACAGAATCAGTCCCACTGTCCAACAGAGATTTTTTTCTCCAGCCACATAGCCCACCATCTGGTTAGGTACAGGCTACAAACTGGCTGCAGTAGCCAGGGTTTGTCCTGCGGAGCGCTCTTAAATTGTTTAAGAAGATGAGTATTTTTTCCTCTCCCATGTCACGTGGTGAAGTCAGGCTTTCAGGACGTTCACTAACCTTTCATAGTTTACTGAGCAACAATATTCTGGATTTCATATACAACATATATTTGTTTGAGATTATGCATATAGTCTGACTGCATTTGGGATATTTAATTATATTTCTCAAACTCCAAGCATGTCTAACCACTGCTGTATCAGCGTACAACATAGATCCTCATTCAGCAAGATTTAGACTTATATTTCTGGAGCTCAAATAAATATCAAGCACAGTAGATACTCCTTGAGCCCTGTAGCTACAAAAAGTATTTCATGTGATTTATTATAGCATAGGAATATACGTAATGATGAAAATAAGCCGAGAAGTAGAGGATATGACTTTTTTTTATCCCTTTGGAGGCATCATAGCTATAACTTATGGGAAGACCAATCTAGAGTGAATTGTGTGACTCTATTATCAGCTGTGGGGTAAATAAAATAATACTCTATTTAATAGACCTGACAACCGCTATTTAATTTACATCATGAGATAAAGGCTACTTCTTTTAAAATGAGTTCACCAAAGCTGAAGTTGGGAATAGTTAATAACTGAAATGTTCAAGTTTGAAAGAATATGTACGGAATTTATAAAATTTGTAGTTCCTGTTTTAGATTTGGTACTGTGTAGAGGGAATTAAACAATATTGTTGAGTGGGTGTTTTGGTTTTTTTTTTTCATTCTCCTTCTGGAAAAGAAAATGAAAAGAGATAAACTGAATAATAGCAATGGTTAAGTTCAGGCCTTATGAAATTGGCCTGAATTGGTGCTAGCTAAACAACAGACAAAATTACCAACTGAACTTTAACTTTTGCCGTATCTTTGGAATTATGCCATTTTAGACAGATGTTTATGGGCACAGATAATGCTTACAGAGTTCGGACTTTTAAAATGCACTAAAATGGATGATATTTATAAAGGAATTAAAAGACTGCACAATAGTAATTCACTTGAAGTAAAGCTTACAGTTTAAAAATTCCCCGTGAAGTACACGAGCAAACTTAACCCACTTAAACAGTCCCCTCCGTTTTCTTGGATGTCAGCTATTTGAAACAGTTACTTTGCCACTCAAACAATTTTGTGTCAACAGGAAATGAGTTAGACAATCTTTAATAAACACATAAAGCACAGCTCTACACACAGTTGTTTAATTATGAAAAGCAACTCATTGAAGCATAAAAATAAAATGCAAGAACTTGGGTTCAGGCAAAGGGGCTTGGAACTCAGGTATGAATGTTTCCATTTTCATCTGTCCTGGCAATACAGTAGCTTCCTATATTCTTCTAACTGCCATTTAATTTCTGTGGTCATTACATTTGTGGAGCCATGTTTGTGTTGTTAAATGAGTTGAGTATTAACAGTAATCAAGGTTTCATTTTCCTGTGCTAAGAAGGGAGTACAGATTTAGAGAAAAAATTCAAGTGCGGAGAGAACCATCCACAAAATTATTTTTCCACTTGTGTTAGCTTCAACTGCAGCTGAAATTACAGAATGTACCCGATGTGCACGATAGAATATACTTCTATAGTGCTTCTATGAAGCACTGTAGTGAACAGCAAAATGCATAATGAAGGTGTACAATCAAAGTAGATGCAATTAAAATGGATTTGCAATTCTTGCATGAAATTCTGTTTTCATAATTCTGCTTTCAGAAAAAATTGCTGGGATCAAACTTAGGTCTACTCGTTCTAAAGTTCCACTAATAAGTCATTCTCCTAACTCCCTAACAACTGTGTTACAGTGGCTGCACTTCTTTCAAAACTATGAGCCCTAAACAAAGTGAAAAACAAAAAAAAATACCCCAAATCAGGACACTAAGAAGTTGTTCATGTGTTATGTAAAAAAACAATTACAGAAAGAGCTCTTAAAATAGTTCTTCGTGACTTCAGATTTTTCCCTCAGATAGACTAAACAGGTCTTTTAACCATTCTTTCACTCTATGTGACCAAGCCAATATCAAAATATGTTATTTTTTACTATTCAGTATTTTTAGTATTTTTAAAGGTTAAGAAAAAATGTTGGTGTAGGTTTCCTTCAGTTGAAAATAGAAGAATTATTTTAACGTATCAGAGAAGCCACCTACGGAAAGACAGTAGACAAACCTCTGTTGTATTGCACATTTTTTACTACAGAAGTCTGTACTAAAATGGTTAACATATCTTTTTCCCCTACATTTTTTCAGAACAGCTCTAATTTAGATATGGAAATTTTTCAAACTTAAATCAACAGCAGAAGAACTTGATTGAGTCTGTATTAAATTGTGCTCAATGTTAAGTCAGGTAGTCCACACATCTCGTATTTCTAATTAAATTTTTATGCAGCACTTAAAAATACTGCAATATAATATTAACAGTTAATTTAATAATTAAAATCTTATTTTTTCACAGTGACTTCATGGCTGGTGTTTATTTCTGTATCTGTACACTGTAAGTGAAAAAGCTGTATAGGGTATTTTTTATTAATATTATATATTTTACTGGGCCCACACACATACATACACACTCTTACACACACATACACACATACAAAAAGGTTGGCCAGGAAATTAGACATCTTATCTGTGAGCTTGCTAAATAAGGACCAATAACCTAGGTCTGCAGTACTCTGTGTGATAACTGCTTTTACAAAATGAAATTTTGACTTTTTCACAGCTTAGCTACAAGTAGACACTATCAGTAAAACTGCATTTCTGTGCAATATGATGGGAAGTAAAAGATTTCAACATCTGACAGGAGAAAATGAACAACTGATAAACAATCTTTGAAATGTTCTCTCACTGCAAGGCATGCTTTTGATGATGATTTACATTTTTATTATTGTTGACTTTCAGGATGGGGCTGATGGTTGGCTAAACATACAATAACTGAAAGAACAAACCACATAAAATGCAAACCAAATCAAAAGAAAAACATGACTGGCATCAGTTGCTTTAAAAGCTTTTGTTCATTTTTCTTTCAAGCATTCAGTAAATCTAATTAGAATTCAGTTTACTGGGAAAAATAAAAAAAAAAAAAAGGCAATTGTCATCGTAACTTTCTGATTCCGACATGGTAAATATTCCAGTTCCTCTTCTACTTTTCTCCTCCCACTCGAAACAAGAATTAAATTCTAATTCTCAGTCCAATGCACAATGCATGAATTAGTACTAACACTTAAAGCTCCTGCAGAGTCTTTCATCAGCATTTGATGTTGTATTCTAATCTGGCATTGTAGCTGTGGGGAAAAACAGTGTATAACTTATGAAAGATAATCATGCTGAAATGTCAATGAATAAAAAATGTGGTTTTGAAAAAGTACGTTACTTTCTTGACAGTGAACTCATCAAAAATTTCTTGGTTCTGCACTGAAGAGTAATGCAAGAAACAGACTCAAAATTGTTTGTTAATTCAGTTGATGACTTCAGCTGAGTAAATAAATTGGAGGAAACAAAAGCATAAGCAATGAATTTATTTTGCTTTGCTGTTTTGAAGACAGTTCTTGAAAGATTTGGGGTTTTTTGGGCAATCAATTTTTCATTTAAATTAATTAAGATAGTTATCATTTTTAAAGCAGTAACATGACTGAAAAAGGTATCCTTTTAAAATTAAAAAATAATCAAAAACATTTTAGGTTAAACCAATGTTAATTTGACTAAATCCTCATTCCCCCTGTAAATTCCAATTAAAATTTTACATAATTGTTTCCTACCTGTTACTATTTAGTGCACAAATTAAACAGAAAATTTCATTAGCCATCCAGCTTTATCTTTTTAAATTGAATCAAGCAAATTAAATAAAACTGGTTATAAATGAATGCACCCTCATCTTAGTTCTTTAAGATTTTAATTATAAAAATTTAATGTTAAATAATCCAAAACAGAAAAGAGAAAAAAAAAAACCAACCAAAAACAACCCACAAAAAGTTGTAGTAGGATGCTGTAATGCTAAAATCACTCTGGAAATGTATAGGCCAAAAGCAAGAATTTTTTTTTTTATTTCTGTACCTATCTGCAATTCAATACCTCTGGGTTTGAGCTATGCATTCCATTCTTAATAATACCTATTTGTAAGGGTTAAATACATGAGATCAAGTTGTATCTACTTATTTACTGTGTTACGTCATTTTAATCAGTGCTGAGAAGCACTGACACATAATTCAGCTCCCAGAAGCAGGGACAGTGATACTAGAGTTTATCATACAAACTATTGGGATGATGCTCTAACATGGGCTTGTACCGTAATTCCTGTTTGGATTGTTTATGTAGACTCAGAGATGGCTGTTGGTAACTGATGCAGAAAGGGAAAAACAGAGTCGCAGTGAAAGTAAAAAAAATGGTAATCTCGGTTAGACAGCTATGTCTTATTGCAGATTATAGTTTTCCAATGGTGTTGAGATGTACAGCTTTTATAGGCCAGTTAGAAAACACTTATTTTATTTTTGTGTCCGTTAGATAAAGGAGAACATAATATAGTAATGTTTACAAAGAAGCTCAAAACCAATTGTTGTTCAAAACTTATATTGACTTCAAGCAAAAGAATTATCTCCAGTCATTGTTTTTGAAAGTAAATAATTAATATATTACCTTGAGTCTTCCACCTCAAAAGTTACAATGGTTAAAGTATAACAGTGTGTGTAACGGAACAAAAGGAAAGGTTTCCCGTATAATATATACCATGAAAAACCAGAACGTAAGTTCAGAACTGATTAACTGACATTTTTGTTTAGAAATAGGCAAGCAAGGAACTCAGTTATTCAGTTTCTGTGCAGATTTCCCTTTACATTCCATGCACCCCACCCTGGCTAACAGCTGGAACAGGAATCCTACCTGACAGTTTTGCACAAACACATCAAGCACAACCTGGGGATAAGGACAGGCTAAGGACTCGCCCAAGATAAAAGTGTAAAAACAAAAATTCCACTTGTTAGCATAACTTTGGGTAGCAAAGCTACTGCCTGGCTTCAGCAACTGTTTTCCAATGGGCAATAATTGAGTACAAGAGATTATTTGTAGTGCTAACGTGCAAGTTTAATGAGGTAGGACTCTCTTATGGTGAAATGAATGGACAAACACCGATCAGACATTTTGCAAGAAATCCACTGAAAGTCTGGGAAATGCACAACGGTATGTGGCTAGAAAACTTCAATTTGAAAGAAATCCAATTACTTGAAATCATAAGTTGTATAAAGAAAGGGAGTCTGCAGATTTGCAATGTGAGTCTTAAACGTTTTGGATATTAAATGAAAGCAAGTGAAGCAGGGATTGCAACCCTAAAGATGACAGGATCATAGATATTGTTTTGCCGTAAATAAAATGTCCTGTTAATAAAGTCATGGCCCAGTATCCTTTCCCGAAACAAATATTATTCCCTTGCGTTTGGATGTCGTGCTGCTAAACAAAAGGGTTGCGATTTGATCTCTGACCATGCAGCGAAGCAAGATTTTCTTGTGTCCACATTATTTAGTGCTAGTACTTTCTAGAGCAGATGTGTTGTGGAGGGAGCTAATTGTAGCAGTCAAAACAGAGCCAGGCTAAAAGCTAACAATTAAGCAGTATGGACAATCAAGGATTCAGTGCTTAAGCTCACTCCCCAGCTCTCTTTTATTTAGCAGAATTTATGGCCTGTTACATTGAGGCTTTGCTATGTAACAAAGGAGAAACGTGCCCTGAAAATGCAGCTGAAAAGTCACTGAAGTTGTATTTTTATGAGTTCGTACAATGGAAAATGGACATGCTTTCACTCTTCCACAAATCAGACTGCTACAAACTGAACATATGTAGCTATTTCATTTGAACTGCAAAGATCGCACGCAGATGAAAACGGAACTTTTGATTCCAAAAGAAGTCTATATTTCGGCAGATCTTTGTTCAACAAAGTTTTAAATCCCTTTTTTTTTTCTAATCACAGATAAAAAAGGTGCCAGATGCAGATCTTCATGTCAGGAAAACCAGAGCGCAGGCACTCCCGACACAGGGGAGAAAACACTTCTGCACACTCTTAAGTTCACGGTTTGAAGAGGGCAGGCTAAATTTACTGCGTAGAGCTAAATACTTTCCTAAAAATTCTTCACATAGAAGAGACATGTGGGAGGCTGGTTTTAACCAGAATGATAATCTAAGATAAACCTCTTCAAACAAACCTTTGCTATACAGGTTTATTTTTTTTAAATTCCTCCATTTGAACAGTATTAAATCTTAGCTCTTGATTTAAATCACAGGTTGCAGGAAATTTGAGTCTCGTTTGATGAGAAAAAAAAAAAAATGCATAACTACATTGGCCAGCTGAGTTTTTAAATTCATATGTATATGCTCTTAACCTGACACAGCATGTGATTGGTTAGATTTCATACATGCCAACTTCCACGGGTATCTCCTATTAAGACGATCAATAATATATACCCTTCTATCACAAGGCATATACTGCGAACTGCTGCAGTGCATTCAGGACTTCTGTCATCAGAGATGTCTCATGCCCATTATTTCTAATAGTCATTTTCTGAATGGTTAGGAATATGCTCAGTGAAAAAACATTGTGGGAAAATAATCGTCCCATATTGTTTGCAAAATGACCCATAATAAAGTGTTCCTTTTAAAAAAAAAACATAAATGTTAAAATAGTATAATGTAGCTTTGGCAAAATAAATATCTATTTGTCCTAGATTACCAGGTGCTGAAATGTCCCTACTACTAGTGATAACTTTAACAATCGTTTAAGGCACTTTAGCTCTATCTGCAGGGTTCCAGTGGTGAGTCTTTTCTCGTGCGTACCACAAATACCTTACATTGCCAATCTCCTTTTGTCTCACTGCCAAGGTCACGGCCAAGAAACAGACCGAATCTTTCCACTTTGTTAATCTGGGGTTTCTGGAGTTTTTTAGGAAACGCAGGAAATTCTATGTGCCTAGTAAAAAGCAAGTAATTTGTATAACAGTGGGCAACGGTATCAAGTGTTCTGCACCTGTTTTACACTCCAGCACAGTAATTTCTGCAAAGTAAACAGTAGATCTCAGGGTCAGATTACAAATTCTAGTAGGCTGTTTGCTAGATTGCCGCTTTGTTTAACCTTTACACTTTCATTTAGAAAGGAGAAAGTATCATTGTCACACCAAGAGGGCAGTTAAAGAGTTTTAATTAACTGTGGAGGTAATTAGACCTCCCAGTTTAACAATTATCAGACAATTCTTTTCTCCTCTAAGTCCTTTAAAGTTGCACGGTTTTTTATGAGGAACAAAATTCATTTCATAAATACTTTGCAAAAAAAGTGGATAAAAGACTACACAGAAAGAAAAGCTGATTCTGCTATGAAATTATCTATTTCCTTTTTCTAATTTAATAACAAGTCAAAATCTATCAGCTTCTCATCCACCACTCCGTGCCAAAGTCCAATTCTAATCCAATTGCTCCTTTTATTAATCCCCCCTCCCTTCAGTCTCCTGAGCTTCTGCTCTGTTTGGCCCATTGTGATATTCACACGTATGACAAAGGTGAAAGAAAAACCTCCCTCTCTCCTTCTTTCCAATAAAGTTTGCTGTTGACAACTGTAGTTTAAACAGTGTCCGTCCCTACAATTATTTGAAATCTCTGATCCAGCACTCTCTGTCCCCGCAGAAGACAAGACCTCTAGTCACGGGGGACATTGCTCATCAGTTCTGATTCTCAACTTCATTTTTTTGAGATGTAGATATACTTCAAAAAGCAAGTGCTAGCTTTCTTATCCCTGCTACCAAGGCAGGAATCCACAACATTAACTCTCCTGGACAAAAAACATAATTATAAATGTAGATATATTAAGTCTATACATGTAGGTTCTTTAAAGCGGTAAAATGGAAAGTAATACTTTGTTCAATGGTTATTCTTACAGAAAAAAAAAAAAACCAAGGCGGGGAGGAGGGGGGAGGGCTTCTTTTGCTTGCATTCGTCATTACGGCTTCACCTGAGATAACTGCACAACAAGTGTGGATATTTGCCATACACCTATATTCCAATACAGAGTCTCTGCTGAACACGGTGCCTGTTATATCATGTATTTGTATGCATTTAGAACTACATTTTACTCCTAATACCTTCCATGTGAAGCTCACAACTTTTCGGAAAATGATTAAGTAAATCTCTCACCAGTACAGAAGCAGATGCTACAGACGAAGACGTGACTCAAACGGATCACAAAAACACTGACAGAGGGGTGACAGTGACAGATCGGAGAGTTGAACCCAGGTTTGTACATATAATGTGTGTTTCTTTCCTCAAAAAAAAATTTTTTGTTGCATTTAATTATTACAAAATGTCTTTTGGACACATAGGTAAGAATTTTAAATAATATGAACCCATGCTGATTTTAGTTCTGTTCACTTAAGAAAAGAAGAGAATTCAGCTTGTTGGTGACAAACAAATTATCATGCTTTAAATTTTAATTGGAAGTTGATAGAATAACCAAAAAGAGACACAAGTTTCAAGAAAAGCAGGAGGAAGCTAGAAAATGTAAAGAGCTGAAAGTGCTGAAATGATGACAGGAGAGAGCCAAGAAATGAAAAGCATTTGGCCAGGAGGAATATTTTCTCTTTTTGGTTGAATTACTGTGTGAAATAAAAATGAAAACAGAAGACCAACAACCAACATCAGCTCAGGAGTCTGAGGTGCCATCATAAACCTCTTGAGATTTGCTCTCATTATATTAACCCCCCCCGAACCATAGTGTAGTTATAAGCTTCGTGAATTCTCAGTTGCTTATCATTTATTCTACATGTAATAAATCCTTATTTGTAATATGCACCATATAATGGAGTAGTAAATATTTCCAATTAGCTTTAGTGTCACAGTCCTCAAAAACTGATGCATTTATGTTAATATAAAAGCGTACATGGAACATTTTATCATGCATTAGAGATTTTAATCAGGTAATCTGCACGGCATCTGGAAACCTAAGCAGAGGCAAAGTCTGCTATAACAAAGGCACTGTAACAGTTCACCTTCAGTGAAGAACAATAATGCATTATTAAATTCACTTTCCTGCTCAGTGGTTACACTTAGCTGACCACAGCAAATTTGCTCTCTGCCTGGTCTTCACAAGTTGGCAGAAAAATAGATTCTGTCACATTTAACGGGTTCTGAAAATGACAGGATGCCTCTCTTGGTTTAACTATAAGCCATAATCTTTCAGAAGTAAATATAATTACAAATGCCTTTTGTCACGTAGTTCTTAGGAAGGATATTATATGTGGGTTATTAGAGTAGTAGATCTCACTATGTACTTGAATATCATTAGAAGCCAGAATTGATACTGCACAACAGCAACTTCAAAAAAGAATCAGATTTCTATTTTTCTTTGATCTTAAATGACATCATAATTCTTAGAAAACAAAGACACAGACACCAAATTCCTTGAGTACGGTCAAACTGTTATCAAGAGATATTACTCCTTAAACCAACATCAAAGAATACCTATGTTCTCTTTTGTCCGAAATACTGTTTTAATCTTATTCTACATCTATTAGTCATTTGCTTTGTTTTACATACTTTTTACTGGAAGAACTTTTAAAAAAACTGCCTTAGACTCAGGGTTCAGTGATGAAGAATTATTGATTAGGAATTTAATTAGCAAAAGTCAGCATAGTTATATACAACAGAACCTGGTTCTTTTTTGGTTTCCACGGAGTTTTATCACGCTGCAAGCATGATAAGAATCTGCTCCATATGACATTCACTTTCAGGTGGAGGTCTTGAACCAACACTGTGTACCACTTAAGTCTTGGTGAAGTGCAATTTAGGTCCTAATTAAGATCTGTTAAAGAGTTTTAATTAGCTTTGTCTAAGTAACCAGTTTAGCAATTATAAGACACATTTTTTCTCCCTTCAATTCAGGCAGCTTTATTAGAAATATCTTATCTCTAAAATGGGAAGTATGTAGACTCATTGAAAGACATCCTTGGATCCTGGGATCTGTTTATGGCTTTTTATTACTTATTTAGGTACAAATTATTTAGGTACTTATTACCTATCTAGGTACAAAAAATAAGGTTTCTTAAGTCCTCAGAACAATATTACAATGACACCGTACTCAAAACTCACATCAAACGTAATAGTCATATTCCACCCAAGTGGAATTACCACCTTGTATTAGACAGTCTGTCCATAACATATTTAATTTAGGTGTCTAGATTGAAAATTCTGGGATCTAAAATGGCATGGAAAGTTTATAGCTTAAATCCACCCTTTCTGAGAACTGCAGTGCCACACTTTGGACAGGAAGACAACTGAAGTCTTCCTGGACTTTGAATAAATGCTTCTGATAGTCCTGATCACTCTCCAGCAGAGAGGTATTTATGACCTTTTTTTTAAATGAATAAACACAAGCTCATAGAATCATAGAATCATTTGGGTTGGAAGGGACCTTTAAAGATCAGCTAGTTCAATCCCCCTGCCAAAGGCAGGGACACCTTTCACTAGATCAGGCTGCAGCCCCATGCAACCTGACCTTGAACGCTTCCAGGGATGGGGCAGCCAACGTTTCTCTGGGCAACCTGTTCCTATGCCTCACCATTGTAAAAAATTTCTTCCTTATGTCCAATCTAAACCTCTTTCAGTTTAAAACCGTTGTTGCTCGTCCTGCCACTGCAGCCCTTGGTAAAAAGTCTTTCTCCATCTTTCTTACAAGACCCCTTTAAGTATTGCAAGTCTGCAATAAGGTTTCCCCAGACCCTTCTCTTCTCCAGACTCAGCAACCCCAGAGAGGTGTCCCCACCCTTCTGATCACTTTCGTAGCTCTCCTCTCGACTTGCTCCAACAGGTCCATGTCTTTCCTGTGCTGGGGACCCCAGAGCTGGACACAGTACTCAAGGTGTGGTCCCACAAGAGCAGAGTAGAGGGGGAGAATCACCTCCCTTGACCTGCTGGCCACAATTCTGCTTTTGTCACAGGTGGACAGTGGTGACAGTGATGAAATTTTCCAGTTATCTACAAAACTACCTTGAGATATAGGAGAAGTTTCTCTTCTGTCTGCTATCTGAGGAAATTCTGTCACAACTAATTAATTCAGGAATGTATTTTAGTCATATCCCCTTCTACCTGTGAAGAAAATCCAGGTTAAACTTGGATTAAACCTTTTGTTAAACCCATTCCCCTGACTAATTCCTCTGTCAAGAGCAAAGCAATGTAAGAATGAGCATGACTCTACTTGCTTACCTGGGCACTCTCCAAAGCATCTGGTGTCCTAAATTGAAACCACTGCTCCAGCTACCTACCTACATCAAAATACTGGACTTCAGTACTTTTCTTCCAAAACAATGTCCTAACTATCAAGTTAGGCTTGCAGCCACACTCATGGTCCCTTTGGCCATATACACAACTATACAAAGAGGGTCAGGGATTAAG